>JAYESD010000001.1:306013785-307213785 GCA_036927565.1 Tuctoria greenei
ATGTGTGGGTGCCCAAATGTATTGTCACTAACCTCCAAGGACCCAAGCAAGCTTGGGTACCTAAAACCAAGGCGTAACTTGTTTCTGCAGGCCTACTCCTCCGGTGGATCCAAATGGGTGCTAGACAGTGGATGCACAAACCACATGACCGGAGAAAGGAGGATGTTTGTGGAGTATGAAGTGAACGAGGACCCAAATGAAGGGATCTACTTTGGAGACAACAGTCAAGGGAGGGTCCTCGGTACCGGTAAAATAGCCATATCCTCTGAACATACTCTTTCACATGTTTTGCACGTTGAATCTTTAGATTATAACCTGCTGTCCATATCTCAATTGTGCGACAAGGGTTATAATTGCCTGTTTACTAACGAGGGTGTGATCGTCTCAAGAAGGAGCGATGGTTCTATTGCATTCAAGGGTATGTTGAAGGGAAAGCTTTACCTTGTTGACTTCAACAAGGATAAAGCCGAACTCGACACATGCTTGATTGCAAAGACCAACATGGGTTGGCTGTGGCATAGACGGCTGGCACATGTTGGTATGAGGAACCTTCAAAAACTCCTCAAGGGCGATCACATCCGAGGTTTGAAAGATGTTGTGTTTGAGAAAAACAGGCCATGTAGCGTGTGCCAAGCAGGGAAACAAGTTGGAGCACAGCATCCTGCGAAGAACATCATGACCACAACAAGACCGCTCGAACTACTTCATATGGACTTGTTTGGTCCAATTGCTTACATAAGCATCGGCGGTAACAAGTATGGTTTAGTTGTTGTTGATGATTTTTCCCGCTTCACTTGGGTGTTCTTTTTGCATGAAAAATCAGAAACACAAGGGACACTCAAGAAGTTCTTCAAGCGAGCACAAAACGAATTTTCATTACAAATCAAGAGTATTCGGAGTGACAATGGCACGGAGTTCAAAAACATACAAGTGGAGGAGTACCTTGATGAAGAAGGAATCAAGCACGAATTTTCAGCACCATACTCCCCACAACAAAATGGAGTTGCCGAAAGGAAGAACCGCACGCTCATAGAAATGGCAAGAACTATGCTCGATGAATACAAGACTTCGGACCGATTTTGGGCGGAAGCAATCAACACAGCTTGCCACGCCACAAATCGCCTCTATCTTCATCGACTACTAAAGAAGACCCCCTATGAGCTACTCACCGGTAACAAACCGAACATTTCATATTTTCGAGTTTTTGGTTCTCCTTGCTATATTTTAAACAAGAAGCCCAGGACTTCAAAGTTCGCTTCGAAGTCCGATGAAGGTTTCTTGCTTGGCTATGATTCGAACACTTACGCCTATCGTGTCTTCAACAAGTCCTCCGGACTTGTTGAAGTGGCACGTGACGTAGTGTTCGATGAAACTAATGGCTCCCAAAAGGAGCAAGTTGATCAATGTGAATTAGGTAAAGAAGAAGCCCCCTATCAAGCATTGAAGAAAATGGCTCTAGGCGAAGTACGACCACAAGAGTCAACGTCACAAATACAAGATGAAAGTGAACCACAAGATGAAATCAACCATCAAGGGGGAGCCTCAATACAAGATCAACCACAGGAGTACGAACGTAATGAACAAATCAACGAGGACAACAACTCAGGGGGAGAAGAAGATGATCACCAACACACGACTCCCCAAGTACCACACCCAAGAGTACACCAATGCATTCAAAGGGATCACCCGATCGACAACATCATCGGCGACATCCAAAAGGGAGTAACCACTAGATCTCGCATAGCAAATTTTTGTGAACATTACTCGTTTGTCTCCTTTTTGGAACCCCGCAGGACTGAGGATGCATTGAAGGATCCGGACTGGGTAGTGGCGATGCAAGAAGAGTTGAACAATTTCAAGAGAAACGAGGTCTGGGAACTTGTGGCAAGACCCAATGCAAATGTTGTAGGCACCAAGTGGGTCTTCCGCAACAAGCAAGACGAACACGGTGTGGTAACAAGAAACAAGGCACGACTTGTGGCCAAAGGTTACTCACAAGTCGAAGGTTTGGATTTCGATGAAACTTTTGCTCCAGTAGCTAGGCTTGAATCAATTAGAATATTACTTGCATATGCTACTCACCATGATTTCAAGCTGTATCAAATGGACGTGAAAAGCGCCTTCCTCAACGGACCGATCAAGGAGGAGGTGTACGTGGAGCAACCACCCGGGTTTGAAGACGAAGAGTTCCCCGATCACGTGTATAAACTGCGTAAGGCTCTCTATGGCCTCAAACAAGCTCCTAGAGCTTGGTATGAGTGCCTTAGAGATTTTTTAATAGATAATGGTTTTCAAATTGGCAAAGTAGACTATACGTTATTCACAAAAAATCTGGATAATGATCTTTTTATTTGCCAAATATATGTTGATGATATAATTTTTGGGTCAACTAACCAATCCTTCTGTGAAGAGTTTAGCAAAATTATGACAGAGAGATTCGAAATGTCGATGATGGGAGAATTGAAGTACTTCTTGGGATTCCAAGTGCGACAACAAAGGGAAGGAACTTTTATAAGCCAAACCAAGTACACGCAGGACATCCTCAAGAAGTTTGGCATGGACAAAGCAAAGCCGATAAAGACTCCCATGGCAACGAATGGGCACTTGGACCTCAATGAAGATGGAACGAGCGTCGACCAAAAGGTATATCGCTCCATGATTGGATCTTTACTATATTTATGTGCATCTAGGCCAGACATCATGTTGAGTGTTTGCTTGTGTGCAAGATTTCAAGCCAACCCCAAGGAATGTCATTTGACAGCCGTTAAGAGAATCTTAAGATATTTGGTTCATACACCCAACCTTGGTCTTTGGTACCCAAAAGGCTCAAAATTCAATCTCATTGGGTATTCCGATGCAGATTATGCCGGGTGCAAAGTAGATAGAAAAAGTACTTCCGGCACTTGCCAATTTCTAGGAAGATCCTTAGTTTCTTGGTCATCCAAGAAACAGAATTCCATTGCATTATCCACAGCCGAAGCGGAGTATGTTGCAGCCGGGAGTTGTTGTGCACAACTTCTTTGGATGCGACAAACTCTAAGGGATTATGGTTACAATATGAACCATATTCCTCTCCTTTGTGATAATGAGAGTGCCATTAAAATAGCACACAATCCAGTTGAGCACTCTAGAACAAAACATATAGACATAAGACACCACTTCTTGAGAGACCATTCCATGAAAGGAGACATATCCATCTCTCATGTCAACACCCAAAAACAATTAGCCGACATATTCACCAAGCCACTTGATGAAAAACGCTTTTGTGAACTCCGAAATGAGCTAAATGTTCTTGATTCTCGGAGTGTGGCTTGAAAAGTTGCATACCTGTATGTTTCTTCAAAATTTTGATTGAATTGTGAAAATCATCCCTCTTCACTTTTCTCTCGAAAACTATGTCAATTATTAGATCTTGATGAATTTTGATCATAGTATGATTGTTGTTTGCTTACTGGTCAAATTCATCAAGATTATTTGAATTGTTTTGTCTCTCTAATCTCTAATATTGAACCTTCAAATATATATGAATGGGCTATGCATTTCTCTCCTGGTGACCACGGACAAGTCCGTGGTTACCCGGACTAGTCCGCCCATTGCAGACTTGTCCGCAGAGTGCCGGTTAGGCCGGACTAGTCCGACAGACCACGGACTAGTCCGATATAAGTTTCTGGACGACTTCGGACTAGTCCGGTCATGTCCGGACTTGTCCGATTTTTCGTGTCCTTAACCCTAGCCGCCACCAAACCCTAATTCATTCTCTCTCACGCTCGAGCAGCTCCGTTCCTCCTCCTCCCTCTCAACCTCGCCAAGAAGAAAGCGATGAAGATGATGAAGACGATGAGAGGACTGACAGCGAAGAGTGAAGCCCTAGGACCTCCCTCTCTCTCTTTTTGGTGTCTTGATGCCAAAGGGGGAGAGATTGAGGGGGAGCTTCTAGACTTAGCTTTAGCTGCATAGAATGCGAGGAGAGAGTCTCCATGTATTTTCTATTTGTGATTGTAATTGTTTAACGCTATTTTCATATCATGTTTGGTCCTATGTTAAATTGCTCAGTTAATTTGCAAGTGTGTGATGAAATCTGAATTTTTGCTCCTGAAATGCTATATTCACTTGATATTAGTTGATCAATGCAAATTCTGTCATTCTTAATGCATTCATGCTCTTAGTATGCATCCCACCATAAAGAATGCACATATGAATGATTCTCTTGTTGCTTGATGCATTTTTGAGTCATATGTGCACACTTTATGAAAAATCTCATTCTATACCTCATTTTGTGAAATCTCAATTGGTTGTCATCAATCACCAAAAAGGGGGAGATTGAAAGTGCATCTAGGACTCCCTTGTGGGTTTTGGATGATTTATGACAAGCAATTGGGATCCTAATTCTTTTGTTGAGATGAATGCAGAAAAATGATGAAAGATGAGCAAAGTGCCAAAAAGAGGAAATTGAGAAGGAAAATGGATTTGAGCTCAAGGAGAAGAAACTAGTAGTTTAGTATGTGTGGAGTGTGTTAAGGAAACACACCCAAGAGCTCAATCTCATTTAATCACACACACACATGCACAAAGCTATACAGGACCGGACTAGTCCGATGTCCACCGGACTAGTCCGATATCACATTCTGCACAAGATCGGACAAGTCCGGTCATCACCGGACTAGTCCGATAATTCTTCTGTTCCACTTCGGACTAGTCCTCCCCAGTGCGGACTAGTCCTCAACACAATGCACAAGTCACTAGATCGGACAAGTCCGGTCTCCACCGGACTAGTCCGATAACCTTTCTGATCCACTTCGGACAAGTCCGGTGTTTACACGGACTAGTCCGATATACACACTGATCTAAATCGGACAAGTCCTCCAAGTGCGGACTTGTCATCCTAAACACTAAAGGTTTCACAGGTCCGGACCAGTCCGATGACAATCGGACTAGTCCGAAGTTTTCCAGCAGTGAAATCGGACAAGTCCGTTTTCAAACGGACTAGTCCGATATTCCTGGACACTTAGGGTTTGCTTCTCACAGCACACCGGACTAGTCCGGTCACCACCACGGACTAGTCCGAATTTTCTGAACCCTAACGGTAACTTCCAGAAACCCCTTATAAATAGAGGTGCACGGCCCACTTTCAAACTCTCTCGAACCCTAGCGCCGTCACACCTCCCAAGAGCCTCAAAAACTACCTCTCTCCACAAAACTAAGTGCTAAATTGATCACTACATTGAAGATCACTTGTAGATCATTGGAGAGGGCACTTGATACACGATTGAGCTCTTGGTTTGAATCTCTAACACACTCTTGCATCTCAGTTTGTATATTTTGAAGTGTGTTATTGGTGGTCTTGAATCTTGTAATCAAGGGAGCGCTCAACTTGTGAGATCGCCCCTTAAACTCGGTGATTTACCCCTGTGTGATTAGTGGAAGAGGATTGGCCTTCGTGGCGATCCGAACGAGGGAAGGGTTAGTGAAGACCCGGCCCTTTTGTGGGCTCCTCAACGTGGACGTAGGCTGCCTTCGTGGTAACCGAACCACGGGATAAATCTTGTGTCTTTCATTTGTGTTCTTTATTCTAGTTGATCAACATTATCTAGGGTTTGATTAGATTTGTTGAATACAAAGTTAATAGTTGAAATAAAGTCATATTCTTAATAGAATCTGTTACACAACTATTGAACTGATCACAAAGTTTATATTTCCGCTGCAAAAGTCAACAAACAATCAAATTGACCTAACTTGATCAACCTAGCCCGTAAAATCCGGACTAGTCCGCACTTTACCGGACTAGTCCGTTATATCTGTTTTTTGATCTCGTTGTTGAAGTGTTACAGGAACTGATAAAATTCAAGAAGGCCTATTCACCCCCCCTCTAGGCCAACATTCAGAGAAGGACCTGGTCGATCGCCGGAACAAGATCTACCTCCGGGAGGAGGAGCTCGGAAGGCTTGAGAAGCGGGTTGCTGCACAGATCCAGCATAACGCCAAAGAAGTCGAGCGCCTCGCCCGCGAGAATTCAGAACTGACGGCGGCCAGGAGATCCCTGGAAGAGATGAAGAGCTTGAGGACGGCGGACTCCCTGCAGATTTGGGAGTTCCTGGGCAAGGCCAACGACGCGCTGACGCCGATGGGTTTCAGCCCCGTGCGCCCGGATGATCCGAAGCCGGAGCCGGACCTTGCGCTGCGAGCGTTGAGCGCAGCAGGTAGTAAGCTCTCCACGGTGGGCGACGTCGTCGCGGACCAACTGGAGGTTGAGGGGCAGACCCTGGCGAGGAACGTCACAGAATATGTGTTGACGTGCTTCACCAGCCGGAACCCTCAATTTCCTTTGGACCCGGTGCTTGAAGGCCCCGTCGAAGGAGAAGGCGAAGCTACCCGAGCCAGCGTATCGGAGGTCGCCCAGAAGGTCGCAGAGTTCTTCCATAGGGTCTAGGATCGTCTCCTTTAGCCTTTACTTGTATCTTCTCTTCTTCCTCAATTTTGTAATCCCTTGTCTCCAGATGTAACCTCCTGTCTCCAGATGAATGAAATCCACAAATTTTTGCGAATTTCATTTTTTGTCTTCAACATCCTTATCTTCACTTGGCCCCCTGGTAGATGTACACAATTTGATTGTGAACATGTACCAAAAGGGTATTAAGTTTTGTTGAAGACGAATTCGCTTCGAACTTGTAGAATTTAGGTTCGAAATCTTTTGATAGTGAAGGTTCACTGAAGTTGTCGGAGCTTAGAAGCTCCGGCACTGTCCATCGCTGGAGCTTAGTAGCTCCGGCAATGACCTCTATCCACACGTAGAGCGTGGATAGTTTGTACTCCAAGGTGTCGGAGCTTGGTAGCTCCAACCAACACTTAGTTTATTGGCAACAGACTCCGTTTACAGGGTCTTCTCACCATCTCTTACTCAATGCTGACTGTTGGTCCCCTCAGGGGAGTCGGAGCTTGGTTAGCTCCGGCTTTGTTCCATCAACGTAAAGTTTATTTTTCCTGCACACTTAAGCCAAGAAAAATAGTAAAATTCATTCCTTGTGTATAACTTCGTCGCGGCTTATAATTCTCAAGAAAATTTTAAGTTGAACACGATTTTAAATACAACTGGATGCATTGTCTTTTCTCTTAGATTCAATTGTCCATGGACCCGCCTTACTTTGGCCTGCCGGGGTGTAGGTAGAGTGGCGTACTTAGGGTGCTTGACCAGGCTAAGTCGATAGCGCACTCCGGACCTAGATTGGCTTGGCGGCTTTCAGGCGATCCGACCATAAACGATAAGTAAATCTAAAAGGTCTGACAATTCAACTCGAATCGTATGTAAACCGATCGAACTAAAAATTTCTTAAGAATTACACGACTCTGTTATAGACAAGAAAGAGAAAAATAAAAAATGTCGAGCCTAGGCAAAAAGAATGCATGTGGAGTCTATTTCACATGAAGATGTCTTTCATTATAGGTCCGGGGTACAGGGGAAACAAGTACACTCTTAGGGTACGGAACCAGGCTAAGTGTGTTTGGTTTCTCGTTTGACCCGGGGTAGTTAGTCACACTTTTAGTCCGGAGACTGTGTCAAGTGCTGTATGAGCTTTTCCAAACCTTTCAGGGAAGGTTCGGCGACTCTCCCGGAGGAACTACCCAACTCTGTACAATGACTCTATAACATACATTTCAAGTTACTTAAGACTCACCTCCGTGGGATTAAGTGTAGAACTTACGGAGGTGCTCGATGTTCCAAGGATTTGAGAGAGGTGTCCCATCCTCGGTAGCCAAGCGAACGCTTCCAGGACGGGATACTTTGATCACTCGAAAGGGCCCCTCCCAGCCGGGGGAGAGTTTGTTTAGCCCTTCTTTGGATAGTATTCTCCGTAGCACCAGATCGCCTTCCTCGAGCTGTCGGTTATGTACATGCCGCTGGTGATAACGCCGTAGAGCTTGACGGTATCTGGCATTCCGAACAGCTGCTTGGCACCTCCCCTCCTTGAGGTGGTCTAGGTCTTCACGCTGGAGCTGGTCCTGTGCGGCTTCGTCGAAGGTCCGGACCCGGAGTGAACCCAAGGTGATTTCCGGAGGAAGGATTGCTTCAGCTCCGTACACCAGAAAGAAGGGTGTTTCTCCGGTTGACCGGTTTGGAGAAGTCGTGTTGGCCCATAGAGTGGGCGGAAGCTCTTCGATCCAATTGGCTCCGTGCTTTTTCAAGCGCTCATAAGTGCGCGTTTTGAGTCCTTTAAGGATCTCTGCATTTGCTCTCTCGGCTTGTCCATTGCTGGTAGGATGAGCTACGGAAGCGTAGCAAACTTGTATGCCGAGGTCTTCGCAATATCCTTGGAATGCAGAGCTTGTGAATTGAGTCCCATTATCAGTGATGATCTTGTTTGGGACTCCGAATCTGCTAACGATGGATTGTAGAAAGTTGATTGCAGATTGCTTGTTGATCGTCACAACTGGAGTTGCTTTCGGCCACTTGGTGAACTTGTCGATGGCGACGTACAGGAACTTGTAACCTCCGACGGCTCTTGGGAAGGGTCCCAAGATGTCCATCCCCCACACAGCGAAAGGCCATGTAGGAGGTATCATTTGTAAGGGCTGAGCAGGTGTATGAATTTGCTTTGCATGAAACTGGCATGCTTCGCATTTCTTCACCAGCTCAGTGGCATCCTGGAGCGTTGTAGGCCAGTAGAAGCCGTGCCGAAAGGCTTTTCCGACCAGCGTGCGGGAAGATGCGTGGTTTCCACACTCGCCTCCATGGATTTCTGCGAGGAGCTCGCAACCTTCTTCCCTTGTGATGCACCGCATTAGGATGCCGTTGGCACCGCGCCGGTAGAGATCCCCTTCTACCAACGTGTATCTTTTAGCCAATCTGACTACCCGGTCAGCGGATACATCATCGTCAGGAAGGATGTTGTCTTTCAAGTAGCTCCGGATCTCCGAGATCCATGCATCGGAACTGACTTGAGCATTTGAGTCTTGCGTGCTGGGTTGCTCGGAGCTTCCAGCAGCACCTACGACCCTTGATGGCTGCCATGGTAACAGGGCCATCGGGACCGTCAGCTTCGGGATGCTGATCTCGCCCCCTTCGTTCAGTTCGGCAGGCTGAACTGTGGGTTTTGACAACCTCCGGACAAAGGTTCCATCAGGAGCCGGAGCTCCAGTTGACGCCTTGGTCGAGAGTTCGTCAGCTTCAGCGTTGTGAGCACGCTGAACATGGTGAAGGTCTAGGACTTCAAAGTCCTTCTGAAGCCTCCGGACTTCAAGGAGGTAAGCATCTAGCTGGAGATTATTGCAGGAGCATTCACCCTTCACCTGCTTGATGACGAGTTGTGAATCTCCTTTGACCAGCAATTGCTTGACACCATATGATAGTGCCACCTTTAGTCCGTAAATGAGCGCTTCATACTCTGCCATGTTGTTGGTTGCCTTGAAGTCAAGGTGTACCATGTATTTTACCTTCTCCCCAGTTGGTGCAAGGAGGAGGATTCCAGCTCCGGCTCCCTACTTCTGCATGGAGCCATCGAAGTAAAGGGTCCAGTAAGGATTGGTGAAGGTTGGAACTTGATGTTCCGTCTTCTGCTCGCTGAGGTCCCCAGGGCTTGATGGAGAGGGAGTCCATTCCGCCACGAAATCTGCCAATGCTTGACTCTTGATCGCTTGC
Organism: Tuctoria greenei; assembly: GCA_036927565.1. Classification (NCBI taxonomy): domain Eukaryota; kingdom Viridiplantae; phylum Streptophyta; class Magnoliopsida; order Poales; family Poaceae; genus Tuctoria; species Tuctoria greenei. The sequence continues at coordinate 306,023,417 of JAYESD010000001.1, forward strand.
CTCGGAATGAATTCAAGATCGAATTCAGCTAATTCCGCTGCCCACTTTGCGATATTCCCAGTTGAATTGGGGTTATGCAAGATTGCTCGAAGTGGATAAGAGGTTACCACTGAGACTTTGTGAGCTTGGAAGTAATGCCGGAGCTTCCTGGAGGCAATAAGAACTGCATAAAGCAGCTTATGTACCTCTAGGTATCGAGTCTTGGCATCATGTAATACTTCACTGATGAAGTATACTGGGTGTTGGATGGTCCGAACCCTTTCGGAGGGGTCCGGAGCTTCCTCTTCATCAACTCGGATCCTTGATGATAGATCCGGCACTTCTTTAGGGATATCCGGATCCTGGCCGAGGAGACCCGGAGCTACTTCAGCAGTGGCCTGGACCTTCCCGGAGGGGTCTGGGTCTACTGAAGTATCTTCTTGCAGGTTCGAGTCTGGGAGCTGAGACCCTGACTCGCTTTCAGGGACATCCGGACCCTCCCGAAGGGGTCTAGAGTCCTGAGCATGTGTTGGCTCTGGTCTCTCCGCAACCAGAACCATACTAACAACTTCGTCAGTTGCTGAAATATAAAGCAATAAAGGCTCACCAGGGTTCGGAGCTACCAGTACTCGTAGAGTGGTGAGGAACTGCTTCAGCTCCTGGAATGCCTTCTCTGCTTCTTCAGACCATTGGAATGGTCCGGACTTCCTCAGTAACTTGAAGAAGGGAAGTGCCCTTTCCGCCAGTCTTGAAATGAACCGGCTAAGGGCTGCTAGACATCCAGTTAGCTTCTGGACATCCTTGATGCGGGCTGGTGGCCGCATGTCTTCAATGGCTTTTATCTTCGTCGGATTAGCTTCTATGCCCCGGTGACTCACCAGGAAACCAAGAAGTTTTCCGGAGCTAACCCCGAAGACACACTTGTCCGGGTTTAGCTTTGTGCGGGTGACCCGCAGCTTATCGAAGACAGCCTGCAAGGTATCAAGGAGAGATTCCTTGTTCTTGACCTTGACCACGATGTCATCAACGTACACCTCCACTATGTCTCTGATGAGTTCTTCAAAGGTTTTGTACATAGCTCGTACAAAAGTTGAAGCTGCATTCTTGAGACCAAATGGCATGGCTGTGTAACAATACAATCCATCCACTGTGATGAATGAAGTATGCTCTTCATCCTCCCTAGACATCCTGATTTGATGATACCCAGAATACGCGTCTAGGAAACACAGCAACTCACACCCAGAGGTGGAATCCACTATCTGATCTATTCTAGGTAGTGGGAAAGGATCTTTTGGACATGCCTTATTCAATGTGGTGTAGTCGATGCACATCCGAAGCTTCCCGCCAGCCTTGGGCACAACAACTGGGTTCGCCAGCCATTTTGGATGGAAGACTTCTCGGATAAATCCGGCTTCGAGCAACTTCTTCACTTCTTGTCGGATGAAGTTCTACCGCTCTACAGATTGCTTCCGAGGCTTCTGATGCACAGGCCGAGCATCGGGGTAAATCTTCAGATTGTGCTCAATCACCTCCCTGGGGATCCCAGGCATTTGTGACGGTTGCCAAGAAAATACGTCAACGTTAGCCCGGAGGAAAGTGATGAGCGCGAGTTCCTATTTGTCATTCAACCCACCCGATATACGGGTGGTTTGAGCGGCATCGGAACCAATTTGGACGACTTTGACGGGAATGTCGGTGTCGCCGCTTGGCTGCACACGGGGTGCAGAGGTTGAGCCTCGTTGACGAATGCTCGGGGGTTTCGGAGTTTGCTCCTATCTGGAGTCCTCCTCTTGCGCGGTGGTGAGTGCATGGAGCTCCTCCAGAGCAGTTACTCCGGCGGTGCGATCTCCACGAATCCGGAGAACGCCTACTCGTGTTGGCATCTTCAACACCAGATATCCATAATGAGCAGCTGCCATAAATTTGTATAGGGCAGGTCTACCCAAGATGGCGTTGAATGGTAAGTTGATCTGAGCGACGTCGAAGACCAACTTCTCGGTGCGGTACTTCTCCCGTGTCCCGAAGGTAACGGGGAGAATTATAGCTCCGAGTGGGGTAATGGCCCCCGGACCTACTCCGGAGAATGGTCGAGAGGGCTGAAGATCCGAAGGTCGAAGCTGAAGTTTGGTAAAAGCTTCAAAGCTTATAAGGTTCAGCCCCGAACCTCCATCCACCATAACATGATGGAGCTGGATGTTGTTGATGGTGGGAGATACCATCAAAGGTAATTGGCCAGCTCCGATCATGCTTCGAGGACAGTCCGAAGCATCAAAAGTGATGGGTGTGTCCATCCACTTTCGATGTGGCTCCGGTCTGGCTGTAGGAGCTACAGCAGCCATATCCCGCCGCATAGTCTTGATGACGCGACGAGAAGTGATGTCCCATGATCCACCAAAGATGGTGTTCATGGTTTTCCGACGCTCGTTGTCAGAGACGTCGGAGTCATCGTCGACGGAGGTGTAGACGGCTTTCAGGACCTTTTTGGGGTCCTGAAACCCTAACTCCTCCTCAGCCGGAGCTTCGTCGACCTTCTGTTTTCCTTCCCTCTGTCGGGAAGGAGACCCTTCCCGGCGCTTGTTATAGCGCTCGGCAAGGTTTTGGACCTCTCGGCAGTCCTCCAAACCGTGGCTACCCGTTTTGTGAATGGGACACCACACTTTGGGTTTGCCACCGTCTTCGGAAGACGGTCGAGGTCGCTTCTCGGGGCGTGGCCCCCGGCCACCAGGAGTTGCAGCAGCTGCAACGTTAGATGTGCCGGCCGATGGCTTCTTCTTGCCGTGGGTCTTCTTTTTCTTCTTGCCACCCCCGGAGGTTGTGGCTTCTTCTTTGGAGGATTTCTTGTGATCCTCCAAGGCTGGTTTGGAGTGCATTTCACGGCCCTCCGCAGCTCTAGCACATTTGTCTGCCAGGCTGAAGAGCTCCGTGACGCTGGTGATCTCTTTGATTGCCACCTTCTCCAACATCTTCTTGTCTCGTACACCCTGTCTGAATGCCACAATGACAGAAGCGTTTGAGATAGAAGGGATTGTGTTGCGTACCTGAGAGAACCTCTGGATTCCCCCTTTTTGCACGACCGCAAAAAGGTCTAGTTCAGTGCCCGGTCGGGTGTATGAACTCCCGAAGTTGGCAGTGAACTGACGGCACAGCTCTTCCCAACTGTTGATAGAGTTGGGAGGAAGGCTCATAAACCAGGATCTGGCGGTCCCGGTTAAGGCCACTAGAAAGTAATTGGCCATTACAGCCTCGTTTCCTCCAGCTACCAAGATTGCAGTGGAGTATATCTGGAGGAATTCAGCGGGGTTAACATTCCCGTCGAATTTTTCTGGCAAGTGTGGCCGGAACTTCTGCGGCCATCTAACCATGCGCAGGTGCATGGCTAGGGCTGAACAGCCTCCTCCTACTCCTTCCAGAGTAGAAAGGTCTTGAGCTTCCCGTCTTTCACGAGCACGCTCAATGTGGACACGGCCATCTTGTTGGCGGTATCGGCAATCAAGCTCCGCCCGGAGGTCGTGAGTCGAAAGCCTGGATACCGTATGGGTACGTCGTGCCCCAAAGGGTAACGACGTCACCTGCTGTGACGCAGATCGTCCCCTGTTGTTGGAGACACGAGGACCAAGTCTTCCAGACAAAGTCCGTCGCTGTGACGGAGCTCGTCCCGAAGGAGGAGGTCCCTGATTGTTGAGGCGTTCGGCCGCTGTTGCGACCAAATGCTCCACATCGGCCCTCCATTGCTCCATTGCATCTCGAGATGCTTCTGGAGGTGGTGGCCGTTGGAGAAGAGCACGTGCTGCATGGAGCGCGTATTCCGGGTTGTCATGACTTGCCGACGCAGTATGTGACGCCGACGCACCATCACGTTGCCCGGCACGATTTGCCGTAGAAGATGGTGGTGGTGGGAGTGTGACTCCTGCTGGTGCTGAGGCTCCTGCTGGTGGCTGCATGTTGGAGGGATTGCCCCCGACAGCCTGAGCAGCAGGTTGCCCGTTGGATGATCCAGCCGCAGAATTCACCATTCTTGAAAATCTCAGGCGCCCCCTACCTGGCGCGCCAACTGTCGACGAGTGGAATCGGCAGTTCTCCAAACACTACGAAAGTGTTTGAGGAGTTTGTGGTTCGGTGTGGCGCACAGAGACTCAAGAAGGTGAATCACGGTTGGACACAAGAGACACTGTGGTTTACGTGGTTCGGGCCGCCTGAGCGTAATACCCTACTCCACGGGTGTGTTGGTGTTGTATTATCTTGTCACGAATGAGTCTCGTGTTTGTGTGAGTATGAGCAGATGTAACCCGATCAGATCAGATCAGATGATCCTCGTGTATCGTTGGCCTGTCCTTTTATAGTACAAGGACAGACCGTTACAAGCTAGCCTGGCCCGACATGTGGCCCCGGCGGATACTAGTATTGATACACGATTAATTGTTGTTAATGACTCTGTAACGGGCTCAGATAGTGCCGTTACAGGTGTTAAGATTGTCCGATTAAGTGTCATTAATATAGCATTAATGACATTTAATCGGGCCTTGAAGTCTTTGGCTCTCCTTTGAAGATCCGGAGCCGTTACAGGGTCTCCCGGAGGTTAGAGGCTGCTAGCTCTGACGCTGGACACGTGGCAGCTCCGGAGCTTGCCGAGGGAAGTAGGTAGCTCCGGGGCTTGCTGCAGGAAACAGGTAGCTCCGGGGTGATATGACACGTGTCAGACCCGGAGTTTCTCTCGGTCAGGGATTAAGTCCGGAGGTGTCGTTTCGGTACCTGGTCCGAAGCTTCACCCTTGTGGTTGGTAGCTCCGGTTTTGGCAGTACACATGGCGACCTAAGGATTAACCATGTTGGAGAAACAGATCCGGTGATGTCTGACAGGTGGGCCTCCGAGGGTCTTCAATTCAAGTATACGTCCTTTCTTCTAGATCCTTGTAACCTCAAGGGGTGTACGGTTTTTAGGGTACCGACACATCGGAACTGACTTGAGCATTTGAGTCTTGCGTGCTGGGTTGCTCGGAGCTTCCGGCAACACCTACGACCCTTGATGGCTGCCATGGTAACAGGGCCATCGGGACTGTCAGCTTCGGGATGCTGATCTCGCCCCCTTCGTTCAGTTCGGCAAGCTGAACTGTGGGTTTTGACAACCTCCGGACAAAGATTCCGTGAGGAGCCGGAGCTCCGGTTGACGCTTTGGTCGAGAGTTCGTCAGCTTCAGCGTTGTGGGCACGCTGAACATGGTGGAGGTCTAGGACTTCAAAGTCCTTTTGAAGCCTCTGGACTTCAAGGAGGTAGGCAACTAGCTGGAGATTATTGCAGGAGCATTCACCCTTCACCTGCTTGATGATGAGCTGTGAATCTCCTTTGACCAGCAGTTGCTTGACACCGTATGATAGTGCCACCTTTAGTCCATAGATGAGTTCTTCATACTCCGCCATGTTGTTGGTTGCCTTGAAGTCAAGGTGTACCATGTATTTCACCTTCTCCCCATTTGGTGCAAGGAGAAGGATTCCAGCTCCGGCCCCCTGCTTCTGCATGGAGCCGTCGAAGTAAAGGGTCCAGTGAGGCTTAGTGAAGGTTGGAACTTGAGGTTCCGTCTTCTGCTCGCTGGGGCCCCCAGGGTTTGATGGAGAGGGAGTCCATTCCGCCACGAAATCTGCCAACGCTTGACTCTTGATTGCTTGCCTCGGAATGAATTCAAGATCGAATTCAGCCAATTCTGCTGCCCACTTTGCAATATTCCCAGTTGAATTGGGATTATGCAGGATCGCTCGAAGTGGATATGAGGTCATCACCGAGACTTTGTGAGCTTGGAAATAGTGTCGAAGCTTCCTGGAGGCAATGAGAACTGCATAAAGCAGCTTATGCACCTCTAGGTATCGAGTCTTGTCATCATGTAATACTTCACTGATGAAGTATACCGGGCGATGAATGGTCCGAACCCTCCCGGAGGGGTCCGGAGCTTCCTCTTCATTAATCCGGACCCTCTCGGAGGGGTCCAGATTCTCTTCGGGGACCTCCGGGTTCTGGCTGGAGGAACCCGGAGCTTCTTCAGAAATGACCTGGACCCTCTCAGAGGGGTCTGGGTCTTCTGAAGTGGCTTCTTGTGTGTTTGAGTCTGGGAGCTGGGACCCAAACTCACTTTCAGGAACCTCCGGACCCTCCCGAAGAGGTCTGGATTCCTGAGTATGGGGTAGTTCCGGTCTCTCCGCAACCAGAACCATACTGATGACTTCGTCAGTAGCTGAAATGTAAAGCAACAAAGGCTCACCAGGGTTCGGAGCTACCAGAATTGGTAGGATGGTGAGGAATTGTTTCAGCTCCTGGAATGCCTTCTCTGCTTCTTCGGACCATTGGAATGGTCCGGACTTCCTCAACAACTTGAAGAAGGGTAGTTGAAAGTGCATCTAGGTTCCCCGTGGGTTTTGGATGATTGATGACGACAATTAAGTCGCTAATGAGCTCAAGTGATCTTAGCACAGGTATGGACTCAATTGGAGACGCAAACCCTCAAAAAGGAAAAGGAAGGAAACGGAGTCAACTCGAAGCGTAGAAACTAGGGTTTCTAGCGTGATTGAGTTAGACTAGCCGTAGCAATAGGAGGGTGTGTGTGTAAAGTGCATTGAGATCAAGTTTGGGAGCTCAAAGTGGTTTAGAGGTCAAACCTATGAAAGAAATGAGTGATTGAGTGGTCTGGCCGTAGGGCCGGACTAGTCCGTGCAGGAGGCCGGACTAGTCCGTTCCTGGCCGGCCAAGTCCGTTTTTGGCCGGACCAGAAGGGTCTGACTGAGATCGGACTAGTCCGTTTGTGGCCGGACTAGTCCGGGTAGCTGTGAGTGGGTTTTGGGGATGAAGTCCCAAAACCACGGACTTGTCCGTTTTGGACCGGACCAAGAGGTCCTGAGTGAGAACGGACTAGTCCGCCCGTGGGGCCGGACTAGTCCGGGTTGGCTAGAAAAGGTGCTTCTGTGGCTAAGTCTGGGTGGACCGGACTAGTCCGCCCTAGGGGCCGGACTAGTCCGTGGTCCTCAGACTAGTCCGTTTTCACACGGAGCAAAAGGCTCTGTGTGAGATCGGACTAGTCCGGTGTTGACCGGACTAGTCCGTTCTGGAAGTGACCGTTTGAATTTGAAGTTTGGCGGGTAGCGTGACGATAGTGTGTCAGCTGTCGGGACCTGACAAAGGGGTCAGTGGTCCCCTAGGCCGGACTAGTCCGGGCCAGTGGCCGGACTAGTCCGCCCTTTTGCTGAAGTCAGCAGATTGGGCTTGGGACCCCTATAAAAAGGGGACCCCCGGCCTCATTTCAAACCACCCTTGGAAAAACTCAAACCCTAGCGCCGCCACAGCCAACTTGGAGCACTCCTAAGCCTCCTTCTTGCCTACTTTCCCTCTAAAACTAATTCTTGAGTGGATTAGGGTTTAGTGAGGTGGAGAAGAGGAAGAACATCGCGCTTGTGCTCCCGGTTTGATCTCTTGCACTCGTTGAGTCTTTGTGGGCTGTGTATTGAGTTTGCTTTATTGTTGTTGATCATCTTTGTGGTGTGGGAGCCTCAGTTTGTGAGAAGCCCCAACGAACTTTGTAATCACCGTTGTGATTAGTGGAGAACCAAGTTAGGCCCGTGCGGTAAACTTGGTGAGGGAAGGGTTGTTGGACCCGGTCCTTTTGTGGACTCCTCAACGAGGACGTAGATTCCTTGTGTGGGATCGAACCTCAGGATAAAACCCTTGCCTCCTTGTGTTCTTCGCATTCATTCTATTGATTACTTTGTTCTAGGGTTGGTAGTCTCGTTTCATACTCCGCTTTGCTATAAACTTGTGGAAACTTGACTTGCTCTTGTTTAGGTTGTTGCTTAACTTGACTTAAACATATACACACCTGTAGTAAAGAGAAAATACCCTAAAACTTGCTAGAAACATCTTTTTAGGGTTATTCACGCAAGCTGACCGGACTAGTCCGCCCCCTGACCGGACTAGTCCGCCCCTTGTGATTTAATCTCGTTTTATTAAGTCATTTGCAGGCCAATTAGCCTATTCACCCCCCCCTCTAGGCAACTTTCAATTGGTATCAGAGCAGGACTCTCCACCAAGAGTCTAACAACTCGGAGAGATGGCCGGAGTGGTGAATGACAATGCATCGAGCAGCAACTACGAGGCGACCCGTGAGGAGACGTTGGCTTATCAAGATAAGCCAACGGACGATGAGGAGACTCGCCAACTCAAGGCGAAGCTCCGGGAGAAGCTGAACATATCCAAGATTGATCCGTCAAACCAATCAAGTGGTGGTGGCGGAGCCAACTACAACCGGCAAGGGTTCAACTATGAACGCCTTGCCGCCAACAACCACTACCTGTCCATCCCATTGGGGAAACCTCCCCAATTCGATGGAACGGACTACGGTATGTGGAAACACAACATGAAGATCCACCTCATGTCACTCAACCCAGCATTGTGGCAAATTGTCATGACCGGGGGGTGGAGATTCCAAAGGATGAGGACAACATAACTCAAGAACAAGCCATCCTCATCCACCGCAACGCTCAAGCTGCGGGTGTGATCATCTCATCTCTCTCTAGAGATGAGTTCAACCGTGTCGATGGCCTTGAAGTGGCCAAAGACATATGGAACACCCTCAAGACGGCGCATGAGGGAAACCGAGTGGTCAAGGAGGCCAAGATCGAGCTCATCGAAGGAGAGCTTGGGAGATTCGCCATCTTGGATGGTGAATCCCCCCAAGACATGTACAACCGGCTGAAGGTGCTGATTAACAAGAGCCGATCATATGGCTGCACCAAATGGACCGACCACGAGGTGGTGAAGAGGATGATCCGGGCATTCATGCCTAGGAACGTCTCCTTATGCTCCATGATTCGGGAAAGCCCGGGGTTCACTCAAATGACCCCGGAGGAGGTTCTTGGGAGGATCATTAACCATGAAATCATGGAGAAGGAGGCGCTCTTCTACAACGACCTCCAAAAGTTCACCGCCTCCAAGATGAAGAACGTTGCACTCAAGGCAACACCCTCTTCAAAGGAGCAAGAGGAAAGTGATGAGGAGAGCCTCGACACCGATGAGGAAGAGGCCTTCTTCATCAACAAGTTCAGGAGAATGATGAGAAGGAAGAAAGGTGGATACAACCATGAGGGCAAAGGGAAGGAAAGAGCAAGGCCCAAATCAAAAAGGTCTTGCTACAATTGTGGCGAGTATGGGCACTTCATTGCTGACTGCCCACATGAAGAAGCAAAGAAGAAGAAGGAGGGCAAGCCTCAAGAAAGGAAATTCTTCAAGAAGAAGAGGCCCTCCGGACAAGCCCATTTGGGGAAGGAGTGGGACTCTAACGATGAGCCCTCCTCCGAAGAAGAAGAGGAGAAGATGGCCACCATAGCCATCGGGAGGAACTCCAATGGAGGCAAGCTCTTCCCCAACCTCAACAACGACCACAAGCCTACTTGCCTTATGGCAAGGGAAGGAAAGAGAAAGGTAACATCTCATCCTTCCTCCCCAACTTCCTCACATGATGATTTTGATAGTGCTAGTGAAAATGAGCATATGTTTAAGGACATAAGCAAAAGCACCTTGCGTAGGATGAAGTTGCTTATGGATGAGATCTTTGAGAAGGAAGATCTCATCAACAGACAGGAGGACATGCTCATCCTTGAGAAGGAGAGATGTCAAGAGCTTGATGAGCTCCTTGAGCTCGAAAGAGAGAAGAGCAAGGCATTGGAACACGAACTTGCTCTTTGCAAGAAAACGTGTTCAAGTCTTGAGGAGAAGTCGATTGAGCTCAAGGATGAACTTGGAAGCTTGTCAAAAGCTAACAAGATCCTTGAGACTCAAGTTGAGTCACTCAAGAACAATGTAACCTCTTCCTTCAAGAGCTCAACCTCCTCAAAGGCCTCATCCAAGGCAACATCACCTTGCAAGTGCTCCAACTTGATCCTTAAACTTAAGGATGAACTCAACCTAGCACAAGGCAAACAAGCACCTAAGGGTGCCATCTTTGACAAGGAAAAGGTGGCATATGCACGAAGTGCATTCACCAACACAAGACCACCCCATGTCAAGGATGGTCTTGGCTATACTAGAGGTGCAAGGCATAACACCAAAACCTCCAAGTATGGCAAAGACATGATTGTCTTTGTTAAGGGGAGTTCATCCCAAACTAAAAATGAAAAGAACTCACCCTCAAGCAACAAATTGCCTAAATCTGAATTGCATCCTCTATTTCATGATTTTGATGCATCCTATGTGCTAAAGAGGAACAAACACGGCAAAGTGTTTGCTAGATATGTTGGTCCACTCCGCAAGAGCCCCAAGCCTTGCGTGTGGGTGCCCAAATGCCTAACTACTAACGTGAAAGGACCCAACTCAGCTTGGGTACCTAAAAGGAAGGCATAAACTTGTTTTGTAGGCATACTCCTCCGGTGGATCGAAATGGGTATTGGATAGCGGATGCACCAACCACATGACCGGAGAGAGAAGCATGTTCATAGAGTATGAGGAGAATAAGGACCCAAGTGAAGGAATCTTCTTTGGGGACAATAGCCAAGGGAAAATCCTTGGCTCCGGTAAAATTTCTATCTCCTCATTACATACTTTATCAAATGTCTTGCATGTTGATTCCCTAGACTATAATCTCCTATCCATATCACAGTTATGTGATAGAGGATATAAATGTGTGTTCACTAGTGAGGGAGTGAGTGTCATCAGAGAAGGTAATAACTCGATAGCCTTTAAGGGAGTGCTCAAGGGAAAGCTCTATCTTGTGGACTTCACCGCAGATAAAGCTCAACTTGACACATGCTTGATGGCTAAAGCCAACATGGGATGGCTTTGGCATAGAAGGCTAGCCCATGTTGGAATGAGGAACCTTCAAAAGCTCCTTAAGGGTGAGCATGTTCGTGGCCTAAAGGATGTAGTATTCGAAAAGGATAGGCCATGTAGTGCTTGCCAAGCGGGAAAGCAAGTGGGAGCTCAACACCCCTCTAAGAATGTCATGACGACAACTAGACCTTTGGAGTTACTCCATATGGATCTTTTTTGGCCCCATTGCTTACATTAGCATTGGTGGCAACAAGTATGGTCTAGTTATCGTTGATGACTTCTCTAGATATACTTGGGTGTTCTTCTTGCATGATAAAAGTGAAACTCCCGGTGTTCTCAAGAAATTTCTAAGGAGAGCTCAAAATGAGTTCACCTTAAGGATAAAGGCTATAAGGAGTGACAATGGCACCGAATTCAAAAACATGCAAGTAGAAGAGTTCCTAGATGAGGAGGGCATCAAGCATGAGTTTTCCGCTCCCTATTCTCCACAACAAAATGGCATAGCCGAAAGAAAGAATAGGACGCTCATTGAGATGTCAAGGACGATGCTAGATGAGTACAAAACATCGGACCGGTTTTGGGCGGAAGCGGTTAACACCGCTTGCCATGCCGTGAATCGATTGTACCTTCATCGCCTCCTCAAGAAGACCCCTTATGAGCTTCTAATTGGTAAGAAACCCAATGTTTCTTACTTTCGGGTCTTTGGTAGCAAGTGCTATATCCTCAACAAGAAGCCTAGGACTTCGAAGTTCGCTTCAAAGTCCGATGAGGGTTTCTTGCTTGGATATGACTCAAACACTCATGCGTACCGTGTGTTCAACAAATCCTCTGGAATTGTTGAAGTAGCACGTGACGTGGTGTTTGACGAAACCAATGGCTCTCAAGTGGAGCAAGTTGATCAACATGCCCTTGATCAAGAGGAACCTCCACTAGAAGCTCTAAGGAAAATGGCACTTGGAGATGTTCGCCCACAAGAACCATCTCAAAGCCCAAGTGACCAACATCATTATGAAGTAGGTCAAATCCCCATTGGACAAGTTGAAGATCCACTAGAAGCTCCCCAAAGTGATAATGAGAATGAGGATCAAGGGGGAGGCTTGGATCAAGGGGGAGACCAAAGTGAAGAAGATGAACCAAGTAATTCAAGAGGTCAACCCCCGCATCCTCGTGTTCATCAAAGTGTTCAACGGGACCATCCCGTTGACAACATTCTAGGAGATATCACAAAAGGAGTAACTACACGCTCACGTGTTGCAAACTTTTGTGAGCATTTCTCTTTTGTCTCATCCTTGGAACCACATAAGGTTGAAGACGCCTTAAGAGATCCGGATTGGGTAGTTGCCATGCAAGAGGAGCTCAACAACTTTGAGAGGAATAAGGTTTGGGAGCTTGTCAAGCGTCCTCAAGCTAATGTTGTTGGAACCAAGTGGGTGTTTCGTAACAAACAAGATGAGCATGGCGTGGTAACTAGGAACAAGGCACGACTTGTGGCAAAAGGATACTCACAAGTTGAGGGATTGGATTTTGATGAGACATTTGCCCCCGTAGCTAGGCTTGAGTCAATTCGGATATTACTAGCCTTTGCTACTCATCATGACTTCAAACTCTACCAAATGGATGTTAAGAGTGCATTCCTTAATGGCCCAATCAAGGAAGAAGTTTATGTAGAGCAACCTCCAGGGTTTGAAGATCAAAACTATCCCAACCATGTTTACAAATTGCGAAAGGCTCTTTATGGTCTCTGTCGGTACCCTAAAAACCATACACCCCCTGAGGTTACAAAGATCTCAAGGGAAGGACATCAACTCAAATTGAAGACCCTCGGGGGCCCACTCGCCAGACGTGACCGGACCCGCTTCTCCAACATGGTTAACCTCTAGGTTGCCACGTGTACTGTCAGCCCAGAGCTATTACCCGCAAAGGTGAAGCTCCGGGCCAAGTACTGAAACGGCACCTCCGGAGGTAGCCCACGACCGAGAGAAGCTCCGGACATGACACGTGCCAGGTCACCCCGGAGCTTCCCGCTTCTCCCAAGCAAGCTCCGGAGCTGCCACGTGTCCACACGACAGAGCTAGATGCTTAAAGCCCCCGGGAGACGTTGTAACGGCTCCGGATCTCCAAAGGACAGCCGCGGACTTCAAGATCCGATTAATTACCATTAATTCCACGTTAATGATGATTAATCGGACAGCCTTAACACCTGTAACGGCACTGTCGGAGCCGTTACAGGGTTATTAACAACAATTAATCTCGTGTATCAATACTAATAACCGCCAGGGCCACATGTCGGGCCAGGCCGACTTGTAACGGTTGGTCCTTGTACTATAAAAGGACAAACCGACGATACACAGAGAGGACTCTAGAACACTCGGAAGCTCACAAGTTAATACAACAAACACACACCCGTGGAGTAGGGTATTACGCTCAGGCGGCCCGAACCACGTAAACCACCGTGTCACTCGTGTCCAAATCGTATTTCACTTTCTTAGATCTCCGCGCGCCCAGACCGAACCACAAACTCCTTCAAACACTTTTCATAGTGTTAGGAGATCTGCCGACTCCAACAGTCGACAGTTGGCGCGCCAGGTAGGGGGCGCCTGAGATCTTCAAGAATGGTGAATTCTGCAGCTGGATCATCCAACGGGCAACCTGCTGCTCAGACTGTCGGAGGCAATCCCTCCAACATGCAACCACCGGCAGGAGCCTCAGTTCCAGCGGGAGTCACACTCCCACCACCACCATCTTCTCCGGCAAGACATGCCGAACGACATGATGGTGCACCGGCGTCACATTCTGCGCCGGCAAGTCGTGACAACCCAGAACACGCGCTCCATGCAGCGCGTGCTCTCCTTCAGCGACCACCACCTCCGGATGCATCTCAAGGTGCCATGGAGCAATGGAGAGCTGATATTGAGCATTTGGTCGCAGCAGCGGCCGAACGCCTCAACAATCAGGGTCCACCTCCTTCAGGGCGGGCCCCGTCGCAGCGACGAACGTTGTCTGGAAGACTTGGTCCACATGTCTCCAACAACCGGAGAAGAGCTGCGTCACAGCAAGTGACGTCGTTGCCCTCTGGGGCACGACGTGCCCATACTGCATCTCGGCTTTCGACACACGACCTCCGAGCGGAGCTTGATCGCCGATACCGCCAACAGGATGGCCGTGTCCACATCGAGCGAGCTCGAGAAAGACGAGATGCTCAAGATCTTTCTACTCTGGAAGGAGTAGGAGGAGGCTGTTCCGCCCTAGCCATGCACCTGCGTATGGTTAGATGGCCACAGAAGTTCCGGCCACACTTGCCGGAAAAATTCGACGGGACTGTCAATCCCATAGAATTTCTACAGATATACTCCACTGCGATCCTAGCAGCTGGAGGAAATGAGGCTGTAATGGCCAATTACTTTCCAGTGGCCTTAACTGGGACTGCTAGGTCCTGGTTTATGAGCCTTCCGCCCAACTCTATTGACAGTTGGGAGGAGCTATGCCGCCAGTTCACCGCCAATTTCGGGAGTTCATACACCCGTCCGGGCACCGAGCTGGACCTTTTTGCGGTCGTGCAAAAAGGAGGAGAATCTTTGCGGTCATTCATCCAAAGATTCTCTCAGGTACGTAACACAATCCCTTCTATCTCAAGCGCTTCTGTCATTGTAGCATTCAGACAGGGTGTACGAGACAAGAAGATGTTGGAGAAACTGGCGATCAAAGAGATCACCAGTGTCACGGAGCTCTTCAGCCTGGCCGACAAATGTGCCAGAGCTGCGGAGGGCCGTGAAATGCACTCCAAACCAGCCTTGGAGGATCATAAAAAATCCTCCAAAGAAGAAGCCGCTACCTCCGGGAGTGGCAAGAAGAAAAAGAAGACCAACGGCAAGAAGAAGCCGTCGGCCGGCACATCCAGCGTTGCAGCCACTGCAACTCCTGGTGGCCGGGGGCCACGCCCCGAGAAGCGACCTCGACCGTCTTCCGAAGACGGTGGCAAATCCAAGATGTGGTGCCCCATTCACAAAACGGGCAGCCACAAGCTGGAGGATTGCCGGGAGGTCCAAAACCTTGCCGAGCGCTACCACAAGCGCCGGGAAGGGTCTCCCTTCCGCCAGAGGGAGGGAAAACAAAAGGTCGATGAAGCTCCGGCTGAAGAGGAGTTAGGGTTTCAAGACCCCAAAAAGGTCTTGAAAGCCGTCTACACCTCCGTCGACGATGATTCCGATGTCTCCGACAACGAACGTCGAAAAACCATGAACACCATCTTTGGTGGATCATGGGACATCACCTCTCGTCGCGTCATTAAGACCATGCGACGGGATATGGCTGCTGTAGCTCCTACAGCTAGACCGGAGCCACATCGAAAGTGGATGGACACACCCATCACTTTCGATGCTTCGGATTGTCCTCAAAGCATGGTCGGAGCTGGCCAGCTGCCCTTGATGGTATCCCCCACCATCAACAACATCCAGCTCCATCATGTCCTGGTAGATGGAGGTTCGGGGCTTAATCTCATCAGCTTCGAAGCTTTCACTAAGCTTCAGCTTCGACCTTCAGACCTCCAGCCCTCTCGACCTTTCTCCGGAGTAGGTCCGGGGGCCATAACCCCACTCGGAGCTATCACTCTCCCTGTTACCTTCGGGACCCGGGAGAAGTATCGCACCGAAAAGTTGGTCTTCGACGTCGCTCAGATCAACTTACCATTCAACGCCATTTTGGGTAGGCCTGCCTTGTACAAATTCATGGCAGCTGCTCATTATGGATACCTGGTGTTGAAGATGCCGACACCAGTAGGCGTTCTCCGGATCCGTGGAGATCGCACTGCCGGAGTAACTGCTCTGGAAGAACTCCATGCACTCACCACAGCGCAAGAGGAGGATTCCAGACAGAAGCAAGCTCCACAACCTCCGAGCATTCGTCAACGAGGCTCGACCTCTGCACCCCGTGTGCAGCCAAGCGGCGACACCGACATTCCCGTCAAAGTCGTCCAAATTGGTTCCGATGTCACTCAAACTACCCGCATATCGGGTGGCTTGAACGACAAATAGGAACTCGCGCTCATCACTTTCCTCCGGGCTAATGTTGATGTGTTTGCCTGGCAACCGTCACAAATGCCTGGGATCCCCAGGGAAGTGATTGAGCACAATCTGAAGATTTACCCCGACGCTCGGCCTGTACACCAGAAACCTCGGAAACAATCTGTAGAGCGACAGAACTTCATCCGACAAGAAGTGAAGAAGTTGCTCGAAGCCGGATTCATCCGAGAAGTCTACCATCCAAAATGGCTGGCAAACCCAGTCGTTGTGCCTAAGGCCGGCGGGAAACTTCGGATGTGCATTGACTACACCACACTGAATAAGGCATGTCCAAAAGATCCATTCCCACTACCTAGAATAGACCAGATAGTGGATTCCACCTCTGGGTGTGAGTTGCTGTGTTTTCTAGACGCATATTCGGGATATCATCAAATCCGGATGTCTAGGGAAGATGAAGAACATACTTCATTCATCACAGTGGATGGATTGTATTGTTACACAGCCATGCCTTTTGGTCTCAAGAATGCAGCTTCAACTTTTGTACGAGCAATGTACAAAACTTTCGAAGAACTCATCAGAGACATAGTGGAGGTGTACGTTGATGACATTGTGGTCAAAGTCAAAAACAAGGAGTCCCTCTTGGATACCTTGCAGGCTGTCTTCGACAAGCTGCGGGCCACCCGCACGAAGCTAAACCCAGACAAATGCGTCTTCGGGGTTAGTTCCGGAAAGCTTCTTGGTTTCCTGGTAAGTCACCGGGGTATAGAGGCTAATCCGGTGAAGATAAAAGCCATCGAAGACATGCGGCCACCAACCCGCGTCAAAGACGTCCAAAAATTAACTGGATGTCTAGCAGCCCTCAGTCGATTCATTTCAAGACTGGCGGAAAGGGCACTTCCCTTCTTCAAGTTACTGAGGAAGTCCGGACCATTCCAATGGTCTGAAGAGGCAGAGAAGGCATTCCAGGAGCTGAAACAGTTCCTCACCACTCTACCAGTCTTGGTAGCTCCGAACCCTGGTGAGCCTTTATTGCTTTATATTTCAGCAGCTGACGAAGTCGTCAGTATGGTTCTGGTTGCGGAGAGACCGGAACTACCCAATACTCAGGAATCCAGATCCCTTCGGGAGGATCCGGAGGTTCCCGAAAGCAGGTCTGGGTCCCAGCTCCCCGACTTGAATCCTCAAGAAGCCACTTCAGAGGACCCGGATCCTTCTGATAGGATCCAGGTCATTCCTGAAGAAGTTCCGAGTTCCTCCACCCAGAACCCGGAGGTCCCCGAAGATAGTCTGGACCCCTCCGACAGGGTCCGGATCAATGAAGAGGAAGCTCCGGACCCCTCCGGGAGGGTCCGGATCGTTCAACGCCCAGTATACTTCATCAGTGAAGTGTTACATGATGCCAAGACTCGATACCTAGAGGTACATAAGATGCTCTACGCAGTTCTTATTGCCTCAAGGAAGCTTCGACACTATTTCCAAGCTCACAAAGTCTCGGTGGTAACCTCATATCCACTTCGAGCGATTCTGCATAATCCCAATTCAACTGGGAATATAGCGAAGTGGGCAGCGGAACTGGCTGAATTCGACCTCGAATTCATTCCAAGACAAGCAATCAAGAGTCAAGCGTTGGCAGATTTCGTGGCAGAATGGACTCCCTCTCCATTAAACCCTGGGGGCCCCAGTGAGCAGAAGAAGGAACCGCAAGTTCCGGCCTTCACTAATCCTCACTGGACCCTTTACTTCGACGGCTCCATGCAGAAGCAGGGAGCCGGAGCTGGAGTCCTTCTCCTCACACCAACCGGGGAGAAGGTAAGATACATGGTGCACCTTGATTTCAAGGCAACCAACAACATGGCGGAGTACGAAGCACTCATATATGGATTAAAGGTGGCACTATCCTTTGGTGTCAAGCAGTTGCTGGTCAAAGGAGATTCACAACTTGTTATCAAACAGGTGAAGGGTGAATGCTCCTGCAATAATCTCCAGCTGGCTGCTTATCTCCTTGAAGTCCAGAGGCTTCAGAAGGACTTCGAAGTCCTAGACCTTCACCATGTTCAGCGTGCTCACAACGTTGAAGCTGACGAACTCTCGACCAAGGCGTCAACCGGAGCTCCGGCTCCAGACGGAACCTTTGTCCGGAGGTTGTCAAAACCCACAGTTCAGCCTGCCGAGCTGAACGAAGGGGGCGAGATCAGCATCCCGAAGCTGACGGTCCCGATGGCCCTGTTACCATGGCAGCCATCAAGGGTCGTAGGTGCTGCCGGAAGCTCCGAGCAACCCAGCACGCAAGACTCAAATGCTCAAGTCAGTTCCGATGCATGGATCTCGGAGATCCGGAACTACTTGAAAGACAACATCCTTCCTGACGATGATGTATCCGCTGACCGGGTAGTCAGATTGGCTAAAAGATACACGTTGGTAGAAGGGGATCTCTACCGGCGCGGTGCCAACGGCATCCTAATGCGGTGCATCACAAGGGAAGAAGGCTGCGAGCTCCTCGCAGAAATCCATGGAGGCGAGTGTGGGAACCACGCGTCTTCCCGCACGCTGGTCGGAAAAGCCTTTCGGCACGGCTTCTACTGGCCAACAGCGCTCCAGGATGCTACTGAGCTAGTGAAGAAATGCAAAGCATGCCAATTTCATGCAAAGCAAATTCATACACCTGCTCAGCCCTTACAAATGATACCTCCTACGTGGCCCTTCGCCGTGTGGGGGATGGACATCTTGGGACCCTTCCCAAGAGCCGTCGGAGGTTACAAGTTCCTGTATGTCGCCATCGACAAGTTCACCAAGTGGCCGGAAGCTACTCCTGTTGTGACGATCAACAAACAATCTGCAATCAATTTTCTACAATCTATCGTGAGCAGATTCGGAGTCCCAAACAAGATCATCACTGATAATGGGACTCAGTTCACAAGCTCCGCATTTCAAGGATATTGCGAAGACCTCGGCATACAAGTTTGCTACGCCTCCGTAGCTCATCCTGCCAGCAATGGGCAAGCCGAGAGAGCAAACGCAGAGATCCTTAAAGGACTCAAAACGCGCACTTATGAGCGTTTGAAAAAGCACGGAGCTAATTGGATCGAAGAGCTTCCGCCCACTCTATGGGCTAACAGGACTTCTCCAAGTCGGGCAACCGGAGAAACACCCTTCTTCCTGGTGTACGGAGCAGAAGCGATCCTTCCTCCGGAGATCACCCTGGGTTCCCTCCGAGTCCGGACCTTCGACGAAGCCGCGCAGGACCAGCTCCGGCGTGAAGACCTAGACCTCCTCGAGGAGGGAAGGTGCCAAGCAGCTGTTCGGAACGCCCGATACCGCCAAGCTCTACGGCGCTATCATCAGCGGCATGTACACAACCGACAGCTCGAGGAAGGCGATCTGGTGCTACGGAGAATACTATCCAGAGAAGGGCAAAACAAACTCTCCCCCGGCTGGGAAGGACCCTTCCGAGTGATCAAAGTATCCCGTCCCGGAAGCGTTCGCTTGGCTACCGAGGATGGGACACCTCTCCCAAATCCTTGGAACATCGAGCACCTCCGTAAGTTCTACACTTAATTCCACGGAGGTGAGTCTTAAGTAACTTGAAGTGTATGTTATAGAGTCATTGTACAGAGTCGGGTAGTTCCTCCGGGAGAGCAGCCGGACCTTTCCCGAAAGGTTTGAAGAGCTCATGCAACACTTGATACAGTCTCCGGACTAGAAGTGTGGCTAACTACCCAGGGTCAAACGAGAAACCAAACACACTTAGCCTGGTTGCGTACCCTAAGAGTGTACTTGTTTCCCCTGTACCCCGGACCTATAATGAAAGACATCTTCATGTGAAATAGACTCCACGTGCATTCATTTTTGCATAAGGCTCGACATTTTTATTTTTCTCTTTCTTGTCTATAACAGAAATGTGCAATTCTTAAGAAGTTTTAGTTTAACCGGTTTATGTACGATTTGGGTTGAATTGTCAGATTTTTTAGATTTAAATGTCGTCTGTGGCCAACTCGCCTGAAAGCCGCCAAGCCATTCTAGGGCCGGAGTGCGCTATCGACTTAGCCTGGTCAAGCACCCTAAGTACGCCACTCTACCTACACCCCGGCAGGCCAAAGTAAGGTGGGTCCATGGACAATTAGATCTAAAAGAAAAGACAATTCATCCAATCATACTAAAAATCGTGTTCAACTTGAAATTCTCTTGAGAATCGTAAGCCGCAACGAAGTTATAGATAAGGAACGAATTTTACTGTTTTTCTTGGCCTAAGTGTGCAGGAAGAATAAACCCAACATTGATGGAGAAAAATCGGAGTTAACCAAGCTCCGACTCCCACCGGCGTTAACTTGAAGATGGTGAGAAGACTCTATCACTAGAGTCTGTTGCCAGCAAGCCAGGCGTGGCAAGGGTCATTGCCGGAGCTACTAAGCTCCGACACCTTGAAGTATTAACTATCGACACTCAACGTGTTGGTAGGGCTATTGCCGGAGCTACTAAGCTCCGACGATGGGCAATGCCGGAGCTTCTAAGCTCCGACGACTTCAAGGGACCTTCACTATCGAAGACTTCGGACCTAAACTACACGAGTTCGAAGCAAATTTGTCTTCAACAAAACTCAACATCCTTTTGGTACATGTCCACAATCACATTGTGCACATCTACCAGGGGGCCAAGTGAAGACAAAGATGTTGAAGACAGAAAAATGAAATTCACGAAAAATTGGGGATTTCATTTCATCAGAAGACCGGAGATTACATCTGGGGACAAAGGATTACAAAATTGAGGAAGAAGAGAAGATACAAATAAAGGCTAAGAAAGATAGTCCTAGACCCTATGGAAGAACTCAGCGACCTTCTGGGCGACCTCCGACACGCTGGCTCGGGTAGCTTCGCCTTCTCCTTCAACGGGGCCTTCAAGCACCGGGTCCAGAGGGAATCGGGGGTTCCGGCTAGTGTAGCACGTCAACACATATTCTGTGACGTTCCTAGCCAGGGATTGCCCCTCGACCTCCAACTGGTCCGCGATGACGTCGCCCACCTTGGAGAGCTTGCCACCCGCAGCGCTCAACGCCTGCAATGCAAGGTCCGGCTCCGGCTCCGGCTCCGGATCATCCGGAAGCACGGGGCTGAAACCCATAGGCGCCAGCGCATCGTCGGCCTTGCTCAGGAACTCCCAAATTTGCAGGGAGTCCGTCTTCCTCAGGCCCTTCATTTCTTCCAGGGACCTCCGGGTCGCCGCCAGTTCTGAGTTCTCGCGGGAGAGGCGCTCAACTTCTTTGGCGTTTTGCTGAATTTTCGCAGCAACCCGCTTTTCGAGTCTCCCGAGCTCCTCCTCCCGGAGGTGGATCTTGTTCCGGCGGTCGACCAGGTCTTTCTCCCTAGCCTCTATTTTCTTCTCCCGGGCGATGAGGGCACACTCATACTCGTAGAGCTCCTGCCCTCGCACCCAGGTCTTCTCCTCCTCCTCGAGGCAGCGCTCTTCCAATTTTTTAGCGCGCTCCTCGAGGCCCTTGTCCGCCAGAGCTGTCTTCTCGGCGAGCTCTTCTTCACGTCGCAAGACGTCGTCCCGTAGCTCCAGGAGTTTTTGCTCCTCATCCTCGAGCCGCTTTTCCCTTCCCTCAAGCGCCTCTCGGCGCTTGATGAGTGCGGTACTGATGGCTTCGAGTTCATCGAACCGGGCGTTGGCCGCATCATTGGCAGCTTTAGCTTGGTCGTGGTACTCCCGGGATTTGGCGTCGAGGTTGTGAGTCATGCTCTCCCTCTCGTCCAGCATCTCACCCCAGAGCTCCAAGCGGACCTTCTCCCGCTTGATCCATTCCTTGTCCGCAGCGATCCTCGACTGCGCCAGCTTGGTTTCGAATTGGAGTCTATTACGCCACCTCCTAAGGGTTTGGCGCTCCTCTTCAAGAACCTTGCTGTCGTGGAAGAAGGCTAGTTGGACTTGGCGCAGACTGGAGCAAGCGTTGTCGATGGACATCGATAGCGAGATGGGCTCCGGACCTTCTGGGGTCTCCTCCGCTGGTTCCAGCGGGTCTTCATTTACAAAAATTGGGTCCCACTCTGCGAGAGCGGAACCCCGAGCTTCCAAGGCACTAGGGCCCTCCTCCGGGATGGCCTCAGTCGCCACCGAAGAAGGTCCCGCCACCAAATCTTCATTCGCCCCCTCAGGCTGGGGGCCGGCGACCTCGTTCAGGCACTCTGGCTCCGCCACGGGTACCATCGACGTCGTCGCCTCCAATGGCTCCGGCCGGGACGCTTCTTCCGAGGGGAGCTCAAGCTCCCCCGCCTCCACCACCACCGGCTCTGCAGCCGGCGCTCCAATAACTACCGGCCTTGCGACCGGAGCTTCAGAAGTAACCGGCTCAATTGCCGGAACCACTTCAACTTCCGGCTCGCACGCCGGGGCTTCAGCTGCCTCCGGCTCGACCGCCGAAGCTCCAGCATTTTCCGGCTCTGAAGCCGGGACCGCTACTTCCTCCGGCTCGACAGCCGGAGCATCTACTTCTGCAGCACCAGGGCCCGGAGCTTCAACCTCCGGAGCGGGTGCCGCTGGCGCATCTTCGATCCCGTGGTCCGGCGCTACCACGGGAACTTCTGGAGACGAGTCGAGGTCCATGACCACGACAGCCGGCGCCGGAGCTGTCGCAGCCTCCGCCTGGGGCGGCACCGGGGCTGGAGCAGAAGCCCTCGCAGCCTCAGACACTGTGGCTGAGGGCGGAGCTTCACTCCCCTTCTTGGGAACGCTGCGGATGAAGAATGAAGAAATTGAGCAAACAGATGCTATAATTAAAAGTTAATTGAGGTAAGCAAAAAAAATTACCTTGGGAGGCTCACGCACCAGCTTGCGCGGAACCTCTTTCCCGAACGTTCCGGGCTGGCCACGGTCGGCGTAGGAGCTCCGGGAGGACTCCCAGGACTTGCCGTAGCCGCGGGCGTTTCCCGGGTCGGAGCTCTCCTTGACCGGGAGGAACTCCTAGACCTGGAGGCCCTCACCGCTTCTCGAACCGGAGTCGCCTGTCCGGAGCTGGCACCTCCGGAGGGACCCATCACGGGGACAGCCGTACTCCGGGAGGATCCCACCGCCGGAACAGTAGCGCTCCGAAAAGACCCCACCACGGGGACAGACGCTACAGCAGCGGAGGATCCTCCTTCCTGAGGACGGAGAACTGGCGGGGAAGTAGCAAGCCCGACGGACCTCCCGTCAGCATGACGCAACTTCCTCTTCCGGCTCTCTGGCTCCTCCGCCAGCTCCTTGCCCTTGCCGGTGACCTCAGCTCTTGGCTGAGAGACAGGGGCGGAACCGCCTTCCGACAACCCGGGGATCGCCAACGGGGCGGTCGATCTTCTCTCGACGACGCCAAGGTCGTCAAGCGCGGGCATCTTCCGCCGGAGCACCCTGCTGAACTCAACTTCCTCGTTCAGGGGGAGGAAAGCCGGTGGCGGAGTCAAGTACGCTCCGTCTACATCGATGCCGTGCTGGAATTTCTTGAGGTGAAACTCCAAGGACTTCCCCACCATGCTGGACTTCAACCCGGTTTCAACCCGGTCTTCGTCCATCACGTTGTTGAGGGCCCAGGCGAGCTTCTCCCTCCTCTTCAGCGGCGCCCACCTGTTCGACAGGAAGTTGCAGAACACCGCCTGGGGAGTCAATCCTCCCTCTACACATTGGCGGATCCTGGACAAGACGGGGTCGAAAGCTGCCGCCAGCACCGGAACTTCGCTCCACACCGACGTGTCAATGCCGGGCAGACCGTCTGGCAGTTCCAACCGCTCGTGCTCCTCCACTCGGACGACTACCCAATCTTTCTTCCAGTCATCCCACTTCCCGGAAGGGAACGACCGGAGGTACTTGAACGGGCACTTCTTGCGCTTCACAAAGTAGTAGAAGCCAAGGTACTCGTCACTTCGGCCGGTGGTTTGGACGGTGAAGAAAGTGCGGAAGAGCTCGATGCAGGGAGGAATGCCCACCCACATCTCGCAGAAGTGGACAAAGACGGATACAAGGAGAAGGGAGTGAGGGCCAAGGTGGTATAGCTGCAGACCATAGAAGTCCAGCAGCATCAAAAAGAAGGAAGAAAATGGTGGGATCAGCCCCACCATGGCATACGATGAAAAGTATACCATTTCGCCGGAGCGCTCCTTTTTAAAGGGAAGCTCTCCTCCGGTACGGATTGAACGGTTGAAGAAGTCCGACGACCACCCCATGAGGGCTCGGACCTTCTTCAGATCGCTCTCCGTCTTCAAACGACTCTCACGCAGACCCAACTCCATCGCAGCACTGCTAGGCGAGAGAAGAGAAGCAAAGTACGAGTTGGGAGTTTGAGCGCAAGAACAGATGGAAAGCGTAAAGAACTCCCGACGGTGCGCTTTCCTTCTTAAGTAAGCCCTCGCAACGCTTGGATGGAAACTGCAGGGGAGTTAAGCATACTACTCAAGAATTCAACCCAGCCGATGACAAGAGGGCCCGGGACCACCCTGACGATCAAGTCGAGGCTCTTACCCAGGCGAACAGTTGTCATCACGAGGCGGGAAACCCAAAGGCGGCGGACTGACAAGGCGCGCGGAACCGATACGGTTTTCGTATCGGGAACCGACGACCTTCAATTGCGAGAGATCCGCACGTCAAAGATCTTATCTGCCGCCTGAGGTGCGCCACGCGTCGGGACTCAACCATAAAGCCCCGCCAAAGGCACCTCCGAAGACTCTTGAAGACCCAGTTCAAGAGTCACAAGTATGGACCCACCTCCGGCGGAACGACTTCATCCCGTTGGCCTTCCCCGGAGGTAGGTCCAGGGGGCCACTGTCGGTACCCTAAAAACCATACACCCCCTGAGGTTACAAAGATCTCAAGGGAAGGACATCAACTCAAATTGAAGACCCTCGGGGGCCCACTCGCCAGACGTGACCGGACCCGCTTCTCCAACATGGTTAACCTCTAGGTTGCCACGTGTACTGTCAGCCCAGAGCTATTACCCGCAAAGGTGAAGCTCCGGGCCAAGTACTGAAACGGCACCTCCGGAGGTAGCCCACGACCGAGAGAAGCTCCGGACATGACACGTGCCAGGTCACCCCGGAGCTTCCCGCTTCTCCCAAGCAAGCTCCGGAGCTGCCACGTGTCCACACGACAGAGCTAGATGCTTAAAGCCCCCGGGAGACGTTGTAACGGCTCCGGATCTCCAAAGGACAGCCGCGGACTTCAAGATCCGATTAATTACCATTAATTCCACGTTAATGATGATTAATCGGACAGCCTTAACACCTGTAACGGCACTGTCGGAGCCGTTACAGGGTTATTAACAACAATTAATCTCGTGTATCAATACTAATAACCGCCAGGGCCACATGTCGGGCCAGGCCGACTTGTAACGGTTGGTCCTTGTACTATAAAAGGACAAACCGACGATACACAGAGAGGACTCTAGAACACTCGGAAGCTCACAAGTTAATACAACAAACACACACCCGTGGAGTAGGGTATTACGCTCAGGCGGCCCGAACCACGTAAACCACCGTGTCACTCGTGTCCAAATCGTATTTCACTTTCTTAGATCTCCGCGCGCCCAGACCGAACCACAAACTCCTTCAAACACTTTTCATAGTGTTAGGAGATCTGCCGACTCCAACAGTCGACAGTCTCAAGCAAGCTCCTAGAGCTTGGTATGAGTGCTTAAGAGACTTTCTAGTTGAAAATGGTTTTAGGATAGGAAAAGCGGATTATACCCTTTTCACAAAACACTTCCATGAGGATCTTTTTGTGTGCCAAATATATGTGGATGACATCATATTTGGTTCCACAAATAAGGTGTTTTGTGATGAATTCTCCAAGATAATGACGGAGAGGTTCGAAATGTCCATGATGGGTGAGTTGAAGTTCTTTCTAGGATTTCAAGTGAAACAACTCAAAGAAGGAACATTCATAAGTCAAACTAAGTATACTCTAGATATTCTAAGAAAGTTTGACATGGACAAAGCAAAACCCATCAAAACCCCTATGGGAACAAATGGACACCTAGACCTAAATGAGGACGGTCCAAGTGTGGATCAAAAGCTGTATAGGTCTATGATCGGATCACTCCTCTATCTTTGTGCATCTAGGCCCGATATCATGCTAAGTGTGTGTATGTGTGCACGCTTTCAAGCAGCACCCAAGGCTTGTCATTTGACCGCCGTTAAAAGGATCTTGAGATATCTTTTACACACACCTACCCTAGGACTTTGGTACCCCAAAGGATCCAAGTTTAACCTCATCGGATATTCCGATGCGGACTATGCGGGGTGCAAAGTTGATAGGAAGAGCACATCGGGTACGTGCCAATTCTTAGGTCGATCTCTTGTGTCTTGGTCCTCTAAGAAGCAAAACTCTATTGCTCTCTCCACCGCCGAAGCGGAATATGTTGCAGCCGGAAGTTGTTGTGCACAACTTCTTTGGATGCGACAAACTCTTAGGGATTATGGGATTAACCTGCGTAAAATTCCACTCTTGTGTGACAACGAGAGTGCAATCAAGATAGCCCATAATCCGGTGGAACACTCTAGGACCAAACATATAGACATTCGACACCATTTCCTACGAGATCACTCAATGAAGGGAGACATTGAGATTTCGCATGTAAGGACGGAACATCAACTTGCGGACATCTTCACAAAGCCTCTTGACGAGAAGCGTTTCTGTGAGCTAAGAAGTGAGCTCAACGTGTTGGATTCTCGAAACGTGGCTTAAACTCCATTCCTCATATATTTTGAGCCACATTTCGAAAAACTCCTCTCTATGTCGATGTCTCCTCAAATTTGTTTGAGAAATCTATTTTCTTCAAGAAAATGTCCACAAGTTGTTCTTTATTGACTCATAATAATGTTTGTCATGTTTTCCTTGCTATATCTGTCCAAAAGGACTTATCCTTATGGGCAAAACCCAAATATATTGTTTTTCAGCCCAGCTGGACCGGACTGGTCCGCCCCTATGGCCGGACAAGTCCGGGTCAGACTAGTCCGCGGCTAGTCCGCATACCGGACTAGTCCGGCCTTCCACCGGACAAGTCCGGACCCGGACTAGTCTGGGTCTGGTCCGCAGACCGGACTAGTCCGGCCCCTCAACCGGACTAGTCCGGCCCTTGGGGACTTAAACCCCCAGGCGGCCCGGACCCCTCTCTCTCTTCCTCACTTGCCTCTCAAACTTCCACGCGCACAACCGCCCCCAAATCGGCGATTTTGCGCTCCAACCACCAAAACTCAACTCCAATCCGCGCATCGAAGTCCTTGGGAGTTAGGGATCACTTCCCCGCGCTCCACGTTTGAGATCCACGCCGATTTCGACGACTCAAGCGGATTTTTGAAGGTATTTCACCGTTCCTCAAAAACTAGCCCCATTCTTGATTCTTCAAGTTTTTGATAGGAACACCTTCATTAATGTTGTTCTATACAACCTTGCGATCATAGCCTAGGAGTATTGCGCATTGGTTCACAAATTTTTCGATGAATCAACTAGGGTTAGGGTTCTTCCTGGGTAACCCGGACTAGTCCGGCCACCAGGCGGACAAGTCCGGCCGGCGGACTAGTCCGCCCCTGGGGCGGACAAGTCCGGTTTGCACAGGGCAAACCCTACTTCTAGTTGGTTCTCGAGATCTTTTCGGCAATACTTCTTCTTCCTAGGCTCATATCCTTTTTCCTCCATCTTTTTCACAGCATGTCGAACTCCGAGCGCTCTCCTCCGCGTGTCCACCTCGAGGGGCGTACCAAGGCCCAAATTGCCGAGGCTCGGACTAAGGCTGCGCTAATAGAGGCGCAGAAGGCCAAGGAGGAAAGAAAGCTCAAGGCACTCGAAGCATCCAAGGTGGCTGCTAGCATATACAACGAAGAAGAAGCCATAGCTCGAGCCACCGCAGAATCCCTCCATGAACTAAGGAAGAAGAAAAGAGAGGATAGGGAGGCCCACAACTCCAGAGCTGCTGAGGCCAGTGCCCCCAAGCGCAAGAAGCTCGTCACTGTTGGCGAGAAAGCTAAGGGCAAGGAGCCAGCCCAAGAAGAGGCTGTCCCTAGGGTCGAGTGCGACCCAAAGAAGGGAAAAGCCCCGGCTCCAGTCGAGCCGAAAAAGAAGAAGCCCTCCATCAAGGTGCCAGCCAAGAAGGCACCTGGAGGGGTTGTGATCAAGGAAAAGGGGAAGGCTACCTCTATTGGCCCCCTTGAAGTCCACTCACCGGAAAGGAATCCCAACCGGCAGAAGGAACTGTTGGCAAATGTATTTCATGGCAAGGGATCTGAAAAGGCCAGGAGGCTAAGGGAAGAAAAGGTTTACAAGTATGAGAGGAGCACGGCAGATCCCAGATTTTGGTGTGACTTCCACTGTGATTATTACAGACTAGTCTACCAACAAATGAAGAGGCCAGTGATAGAAGCTCAGTGGGTGGACTGGGACTATATGGCAAAGAAGGAGCACTCGGCCTTTGATGCCGTGATTGAAGCTGCCGAGCGCCATGATCTCAAGAAGATCATGGGCTTCAAATATGATTGGAATGTGGAAGTCATTCTCCAATTCTACTCCACAATCTATTTTTCAACCTCTGGTGACAGGAAAATTATCTGGATGACTCATGGTGAGCAATACTCTGTCACCTATGCTGAGTTTGCAAGGATCCTTGGTCTTGAGGCTCACATGGACCACGAGATCATTATCTCGAACCTCAAGGCAGTGGATCGTGAGGAGCTGGCTTACATGTATCCAAGCCACCTCCCGTTTGATGCCGGACTAGCTCGAAACATCAAGCCATTCTACAGCATCATGAACAGAATCCTCAGACGGACGATAGCACCGAAGGATGGCGATGCTGGGGTGATTCAAGGGAATCTGAGGCACCTACTACTTCTGATCGATGGGGAAGAGAAGTTCAACCTCGTCGATTACATCTTCGACGATATCTTCAACATCTCGCATACTCCCAACAGGGCGTGCGGGTATGCCCCCTACATCATGTGCCTTATTGAGAAGGTGTCGGGTGTGTCCTTTGTCAAGGATGTATCGCACCGACCTCTGCGCCCCCAGAAGCCGCCAAATGTGCTGGTGCCTCCTCGTCGCAAGAATGCAGATCCTCCGTCTCGCCCAGTGGCACCTCCTTCTCCGCCTCCGCCTCAGTCCATGAGTGCGTTCTTCAAGTGCTTCAAGGCCATCTTCACCTCGTGCCGGAAGCAAGAGATTCGCGCTCAGAGGGCACACAAGCGCCAAGAGAAGTACCTTAAGGCGGTGTGCGACAAGCTGGAGGTTCCGATGTCCTCTCCGGAGGTGAGTGATGGGGAGATCACTCCTTTCCCCACCTTCACCGCCGATGAGCTCGCCCAGCTCCAAGAGGATGGAAGCTCCTCTCGGGCTGCTCCCTCGGCAAGGAACTCCGACGACGACGGCGATGATGTCGATGATGAGGACGACGTCGAAGATTCCGAGGCCACGGAGAGTGGAAGTGGCGAAGACGAGGACTAGCTCTTAGGTCTTAGCTTCCTCCCTTCTTTTCCTTTTTGGTGCCTTGATGCCAAAGGGGGAGAGTTAAGGGGGGAGTTAATCCTTTGTGGGTGTGTGTGTTTTGTGATGTTTGACTTTCATGTAACATATTTATGCTCTTGGATGTTTACATTTGTGCAAGACTCGTTATTGTTGCTTACTATCAATATATTGCTCTTATTGTCAATCTTATGAATGTATTGATGTTATTCATGTCTTGACACAAACTGTTGAGCACATCACGTAGGCACCCCACCATAACGTGTGTGGGTATGAAAGAACTCCTCCACCTCTTTTACATGTTGCATACATTGAGGGGGAGTCATTCATACGCACACATGTTATGAAAACCAAACTCTATACTCTTATTTGTGAAGGACTTAATGTGTTGTCATCAATCACCAAAAAGGGGGAGATTGAAAGTGCATCTAGGTTCCCCGTGGGTTTTGGATGATTGATGACGACAATTAAGTCGCTAATGAGCTCAAGTGATCTTAGCACAGGTATGGACTCAATTGGAGACGCAAACCCTCAAAAAGGAAAAGGAAGGAAACGGAGTCAACTCGAAGCGTAGAAACTAGGGTTTCTAGCGTGATTGAGTTAGACTAGCCGTAGCAATAGGAGGGTGTGTGTGTAAAGTGCATTGAGATCAAGTTTGGGAGCTCAAAGTGGTTTAGAGGTCAAACCTATGAAAGAAATGAGTGATTGAGTGGTCTGGCCGTAGGGCCGGACTAGTCCGTGCAGGAGGCCGGACTAGTCCGTTCCTGGCCGGCCAAGTCCGTTTTTGGCCGGACCAGAAGGGTCTGACTGAGATCGGACTAGTCCGTTTGTGGCCGGACTAGTCCGGGTAGCTGTGAGTGGGTTTTGGGGATGAAGTCCCAAAACCACGGACTTGTCCGTTTTGGACCGGACCAAGAGGTCCTGAGTGAGAACGGACTAGTCCGCCCGTGGGGCCGGACTAGTCCGGGTTGGCTAGAAAAGGTGCTTCTGTGGCTAAGTCTGGGTGGACCGGACTAGTCCGCCCTAGGGGCCGGACTAGTCCGTGGTCCTCAGACTAGTCCGTTTTCACACGGAGCAAAAGGCTCTGTGTGAGATCGGACTAGTCCGGTGTTGACCGGACTAGTCCGTTCTGGAAGTGACCGTTTGAATTTGAAGTTTGGCGGGTAGCGTGACGATAGTGTGTCAGCTGTCGGGACCTGACAAAGGGGTCAGTGGTCCCCTAGGCCGGACTAGTCCGGGCCAGTGGCCGGACTAGTCCGCCCTTTTGCTGAAGTCAGCAGATTGGGCTTGGGACCCCTATAAAAAGGGGACCCCCGGCCTCATTTCAAACCACCCTTGGAAAAACTCAAACCCTAGCGCCGCCACAGCCAACTTGGAGCACTCCTAAGCCTCCTTCTTGCCTACTTTCCCTCTAAAACTAATTCTTGAGTGGATTAGGGTTTAGTGAGGTGGAGAAGAGGAAGAACATCGCGCTTGTGCTCCCGGTTTGATCTCTTGCACTCGTTGAGTCTTTGTGGGCTGTGTATTGAGTTTGCTTTATTGTTGTTGATCATCTTTGTGGTGTGGGATCCTCAGTTTGTGAGAAGCCCCAACGAACTTTGTAATCACCGTTGTGATTAGTGGAGAACCAAGTTAGGCCCGTGCGGTAAACTTGGTGAGGGAAGGGTTGTTGGACCCGGTCCTTTTGTGGACTCCTCAACGAGGACGTAGATTCCTTGTGTGGGATCGAACCTCGGGATAAAACCCTTGCCTCCTTGTGTTCTTCGCATTCATTCTATTGATTACTTTGTTCTAGGGTTGGTAGTCTCGTTTCATACTCCGCTTTGCTATAAACTTGTGGAAACTTGACTTGCTCTTGTTTAGGTTGTTGCTTAACTTGACTTAAACATATACACACCTGTAGTAAAGAGAAAATACCCTAAAACTTGCTAGAAACATCTTTTTAGGGTTATTCACGCAAGCTGACCGGACTAGTCCGCCCCCTGACCGGACTAGTCCGCCCCTTGTGATTTAATCTCGTTTTATTAAGTCATTTGCAGGTCAATTAGCCTATTCACCCCCCCCCCCCCTCTACGCAACTTTCAGTAGTGCCCGTTCCGCCAGTCTTGATATGAACCGGTTGAGGGCTGCTAGACATCCAGTTAACTTTTGGACGTCTTTGATGCGGGTTGGTGGCCGCATGTCTTCAATGGCTTTTATCTTCGCCGGATTAGCCTCTATGCCCCGGTGACCTACTAGGAAACCAAGAAGCTTTCCGGAGCTAACCCCGAAGACACACTTGTATGGGTTTAGCTTTGTGCGGGTGGCCCGCAGCTTGTCGAAGACAGCCTGCAAGGTGTCCAAGAGGGACTCCTTGTTCTTGACCTTGACCACGATGTCATCGACGTACACTTCCACTATATCTCTGATGAATTCTTCGAAAGTTTTGTACATAGCTCGTACAAAAGTTGAAGCTGCATTCTTGAGACCAAATGGCATGGCTGTGTAACAATACAATCCATCCACTGTGATGAATGAAGTATGCTCTTCATCCTCCCTAGACATCCTGATTTGATGATACCCAGAATATGCGTCTAGGAAACACAGTAACTCGCACCCGGAGGTGGAATCCACTATCTGATCTATTCTAGGTAGTGAGAATGGATCTTTTGGACATGCCTTATTCAGTGTGGTGTAGTCGATGCACATCCGAAGTTTCCCGCCGGCCTTGGGCACAACGACTGGGTTCGCCAGCCATTTTGGATGGAAGACTTCTCGGATGAATCCGGCTTCGAGCAACTTCTTCACTTCTTGTCGGATGAAATTTTGCCGCTCTACGGATTGCTTCTGAGGCTTCTGATGCACAGGCCGAGCATCGGGGTAAATCTTCAGATTGTGCTCAATCACTTCCCTGGGGATCCCAGGCATTTGTGACGGTTGCCAGGCAAATACGTCAACATTAGCCCGGAGGAAAGTGATGAGCGCGAGTTCCTATTTGTCATTCAACCCTCCCGATATACGGGTGGTTTGAGCGACATCGGAACCAATTTGGACGACTTTGACGGGAATGTCGGTGTCGCCGCTTGGTTGCACACGGGGTGCAGAGGTTGAGCCTCGTTGAAGAATGCTCGGGGGTTTCGGAGCTTGCTCCTGCCTGGATTCCTCCTCTTGCGCAGTGGTGAGTGCATGGAGCTCCTCCAAGGCAGTTACTCCGGCGGTGCGATCTCCGCGGATCCGGAGAACGCCTACTGGTGTTGGCATCTTCAACACCAGGTATCCATAATGAGCAGCTGCCATAAATTTGTATAAGGCAGGTCTACCCAAGATGGCGTTGAATGGTAAGTTGATCTGAGCGACGTCGAAGACCAACTTCTCGGTGCGATACTTCTCCCGTGTCCCGAAGGTAACAGGGAGAGTTATAGCTCCGAGTGGGGTAATGGCCCCCGGACCTACTCCGGAGAAAGGTCGTGAGGGCTGGAGATCCGAAGGTCGAAGCTGAAGTTTGGTAAAAGCTTCAAAGCTTATGAGGTTCAGCCCCGAACCTCCGTCCACCATAACATGATGGAGCTGGATGTTATTGATGGTGGGAGATACCATCAAAGGTAGTTGACCAGCTCCGACCATGCTCCGAGGACAGTCCGAAGCATCAAAAGTGATGGATGTGTCCATCCACTTTTGATGTGGCTCCGGTCTAGTTGTAGGAGCTACAGCAGCCATATTCCGCCGCATGGTCTTGATGACGCGACGGGAGGTGATGTCCCATGACCCACCAAAAATGGTGTTCATGGTTTTCCGACGCTCGTTGTCAGAGACGTCAGAGTCATCGTCGATGGAGGTGTAGACGACTTTCAAGACCTTTTTGAGGTCCTGAAACCCTAACTCCTCCTCAGCCGGAGCTTCGTCGACTTTCTGTTTTCCCTCCCTCTGTCGGAAAGGAGACCCTTCCCGGCGCTTGTTGTAGCGCTCGGCAAGGTTTTGGACCTCCCGGCAGTCTTCCAAACTGTGGCTGCCCGTTTTGTGAATGGGACACCACACTTTGGATTTGCCACCGTCTTCGAAAGACGGTCGAGGTCGCTTCTCGGGGGGTGGCCCCCGGCCACCAGGAGTTGCAGCAGCTGCAACGTTGGATGTGCCGGTCGACGGCTTCTTCTTGCCGTTGGTCTTCTTTTTCTTCTTGCCACTCCCGGAGGTAGCGGCTTCTTCTTTGGAGGATTTTTTGTGATCCTCCAAGGCTGGTTTGGAGTGCATTTCACGGCCCTCCGCAGCTCTGGCACATTTGTCTGCCAGGCTGAAGAGCTCCGTGACACTGGTGATCTCTTTGATCGCCAGCTTCTCCAACATCTTCTTGTCTCGTACACCCTGTCTGAATGCCACAATGACAGAAGCGCTTGAGATAGAAGGGATTGTGTTGCGTACCTGAGAGAACCTCTGGATGAATGACCGCAAGGATTCTCCCCCTTTTTGCACGACTGCAAAAAGGTCTAGTTCAGTGTCGGGTCGGGTGTATGAACTCCCGAAGTTGGCAGTGAACTGACGGCACAGCTCCTCCCAACTGTCGATAGAGTTGGGTGGAAGGCTCATAAACCAGGACCTGGCAGTTCCGGTTAAGGCCACTGGAAAGTAATTGTCCATTACGGCCTTGTTTCCTCCAGCTGCTAAGATTGCAGTGGAGTATATCTGCAGAAATTCGGCGGGGTTGACAGTCCCGTCGAATTTTTCCGGCAAGTGTGGCCGGAACTTCTGTGGCCATCTAACCATGTGCAGGTGCATGGCTAGGGCAGAACAACCTCCTCCTACTCCTTCCAGAGTAGAAAGGTCCTGAGCTTCCCGTCTTTCACGAGCTCGCTCGATATGGACACGGCCATCCTGTTGGCGGTATCGGCGATCAAGCTCCGCCCGGAGGTCATGAGTCGAAAGCCGGGATACCGTATGGGTGCGTCGTGCCCCAGAGGGCAACGACGTCACCTGCTGTGATGCAGCTCGTCTCCTGTTGTTGGAGACATGCGGACCAAGTCTTCCAGACAAAGTCCGTCGCTGCGACGGGGCTCGTCCCGAAGGAGGAGGACCCTGGTTGTTGAGGCGTTCAGCCGCTGCTGCGACCAAATGCTCAACATCAGCCCTCCACTGTTCCATTGCATCTCGAGATGCGTCCGAAGGTAGTGGTCGTTGGAGAAGAGCACGCGCTGCATGGAGCGCATGTTCCGTGTTGTCATGACTTGCCGACGCAGTGAGCGACGCCGGCGCACCATCTCGTTGTCCAGCACGATTTGCCGGAGAAGATGGTGGTGGTGGGAGTGTGGCTCCTGCTGGTGCCGAGGCTCCCGCTGGTGGTTGCCTGTTGGAGGGGTTGCCTCCAACAGCCTGAGCAGCAGGTTGACCATTGGATGATCCAGCCGCAGAGTTCACCATTCTCGAAAATCTCAGGCCCCCCTACCTGGCGCGCCAACTGTCGACTATCGGAGTCGGCAGATCTCCTGACACTACTAAAGTGTTGAAGGAGTTTGTAGTTCGGTGTGGGCGCGCGGAGACTCAGGAAGGTGAATTGTGGTTTGACACAGGAGACACGAGGATTTACGTGGTTCGGGCCGCCTGAGCGTAATACCCTACTCCACGGGTGTGTTGGTGTTGTATTAGCTTGTCACGTATGATCTTCACGTCTGTGCGTGTGTGTGTATGAGAGCGTCCGAGAGCCCCTTGTGTATCGTCAGTCTGTCCTTTTATAGTACAAGGACAGACTGTTACAAGTTAGCCTGGCCCGACATGTGGCCCCGGCGGTTACTAGCATTGATACACAATTAACTGTTGTTAATGATCCTGTAACAGGTTCCGACAGTGCCGTTACAGGTGCTAATATCGTCCGTTTAAGTGTCATTAATATGGAATTAATGACACTTAATCGGGTCTTGAAGTCCATGGCTCTCCTTTGAAGATCCGGAGCCGTTACAAGGTCTTCCGGAGGCTGTCAGCTCCGACGTTTGGACACGTGGTAGCTCCGGAGCTTGCTGTGGGAAGCAGGTAGCTCCGGGGTGATCAGACATGTGTCAGGTCCGGAGCTTCTCTCGGTCGGGGGTTAAGTCCGGAGGTGCCGTTTCGGTACCTGACCCGGAGCTTCACCCTTGTGGGCGGTAGCTCCGGTTTGGCAGTACACGTGGCGACCTAGGGATTAACCATGTTGGAGAAGCAGGTCCGGTTATGTCTGACAAGTGGGCCTCCGAGGGTCTTCAATTCAAGTAGACGTCCTTGCCTTGAGATCTTTGTAACTTCCGGGGGTGTACGGTTTTTAGAGTACCGACACCAACCCTCTGCGGAATGATATATTTAGGGGTATAGAACTGAATACTTGGGCTACAGTATCATGTTTGCGTGTTACTATATTGTATAGGCTCGGATATTTATCTCTTAGGCTGGTATTCCCCAACCACTTATCTTTCCAGAATCTTGTTGAAACACCATTATTTACTTGGAATTTGCCATATCGTAGGAACGTTTCCTTTACTTTCATCAAGTCAGCCCAAAAGTGAGAGTCGCCAGGTCTTTTTTGAACCTGATCTATTGCAACGTTGGGCTAGCTTGTCCAAAAACTGCTAGGCTTGTACAGTACTCCCCTGAATCAATCAATTGACCAATACTACTAAACGCACTTTACAATTCGAGTGCCGCATCTCAGATTCTGTGGTAATTTTGTGAATTGCAGGGTCAGGTAATGCAACACCTGCTGATAGTTATCCAAACATTGTTTTTTTTTCTTGCACAATTACACACCTAGTACATTTTAAACCAAAAATAAAATCGTTCTTTTGTGTCATCTGACTGAAGCTGCGGCCAGCCGGATGAGCCTGAGCGACTCGGCGAAGTCGTCCAAAAGCCGGTGACAGTCTGGAAACTGGGAGTCATCCACGGAGAGGACGAGCTTGACGATGTCCATGTAACTCTGGTAATGCACAGTCAGGGCCTACACAGATTTTCAAACAAATTAAGAGTTAGCTCATCACGAAGAGGGATGGATCAGCGTCCAAGCGTGGTGCGGATTTACAAGATACTTACATGCGGGTGCCCGTACACTGTGGGGGCGATGTAGACGATCGGGTGGCCGTAGAACTCCACCTTTTCGGCGGGTCCGACCATGCTCGAGAACGACATGGTGGTATTGGTGAACATACCGTAGCAGAGAGCTGCTGCTGCCTATAAAAACTTGAAGAGTTAGAACCAAGTATTACAACGGTGGTATCCGGCCAAGTGAATCATCTGGAGAAGATCTAGCTAGGGTGCGTTTGGCGAGATGAACCGTTTCACACAAAGGTCGATCGGCTTCTGCCTTCTATTTATAATAATGACATGAAAGGCTTGAAACTGCCGAAAACTCAGAGCTTACCTGAACGCAAATCAGTTGTAACAGCAAACAACATTGATATGCTATAATCATATAAGAGATAATACCTTCATGCCAAAAAGTTTGACGATTAGATTGCCGCTCCAGTACGTGAATAGTGCTTCCAACGATGTCTTCTTCCTGTCCACTGTTCTTTTCGCTCGCCGGATGTATTCAAGAGGATCATCGTGCATAGCTATATGAAAAGGCAATAAGATGTAACCAATTAGGTTCCCCCATTTTGCATTGTTGTTCTTACTTGAATTCATCATCTCCGTCAATGCCTGCTCAAACAAAAGAAAAAAAAATATTGTAAAAAGGTCCTGATTCATAAGAATTGAATCAGTCTTGAGAAGAGTTAAATTACTTGTATGCCAGGTGTTTTCCTAATGTTAACCAGGAGAGCTGATGTCACACGAATGTTCTTCTGGGATTTTCCCTTCTTGCTGTCAGCATCACCTGATGAAAATTAAAGAGAAATTGAGCTTGAAATGCAGCTAATAAGGGCCTGTTTGGTACGGTTCCAGATTCACACAGAATCAGAAATGTTTCAGTTCCAGTATTGAAACGGTTTCAGACTCTGGAATAGAATCATTTTAGAAACCGTTTGGCTAGCATATCTGTTTCAGTTTCAGGAGAGAGGAGAGAAATGCTGAATTGACCTATTTAACACTCGCTGGTTTGTGGTTGTTCTTCATTTATGTTTGTGATTATGTAAATGACGTTGACAATACAAAAAAATAGTCTCCGATCGTAATGTTGACCCCTAGTAAGAACGTTGTAACATATCATGGTTGTTATTTGGTTCCCGTAAGTTTTTATTTTGTTTGTATTATCACATTGACGAGTTCAGAAAAAAATAAAGATAAAAAATTTTGACCACTGATCCAAAGCATTCTAAGGTGGTGACAAATCTTCGTATTTTTTAGAACTTAGACCCAAATTACCAATGACCAAAGCGTTCTAAGGTGTGGAACACCTGTTCACAGTTCAAAAAAGTGAATCACTTCAGAGTGTTTCTCCCCTGAAACGTTTCTCTTTTTTGCCGTTTGAATCAGTTTCAAGTAATTCTACTAATTCTACTCAGAATCAGAAACGTTTCATCTATGCAAACGAGCCCTAAGTGACTAGTAGTACTAGCATGTAAATGAAGCGCATGATAACTGAACAACAACACTCACTGGTCTTCCGGAAATAGTACCGCGACAGCCCTGCGCAAGTCACTCCAACGAATACATCATTGACAGTCTGCAAAAGGCACCACCAGGAAGCCGCATTTCGTTTAATCCTTTCAGGAATCGAATACTAGGACTAGTGAACAGAGGAGAACAAGTGCTTACACACTTCATGGCATTCTTGACGAACTTGACGTCGTCGAGGCTGAGCGTCCGGTGCACGAAGCGCTTGCGTCGGAACTCGACGCCCTCGGCGCCACTGAACGGCGTGCGCGGGTCGCGCAGGAACCACGCCGTGGCGACGAAGCGCATGACGTCCACGATCGTGTGCCACGCGAGCACGGCGTACGACCACGCCCACAGCACGAGCGCCGCGAGCCCCGCCGAGAGCGGCGGCGGCCGCGCGCGGGCGTACGCGGGGCCCTCCCGCCGCGACGCGGGCGGCAGCTCCGGCAGCCGCGCCGGGTCGGCGGCGCTGCGCGTGCACGCGATGAGGAGGGACAGCAGCGAGACGCCGTCGCCGAGGGAGTGGTGCATGCGGATGGCCACGGTGGCCGCCGTCGCCGCCTCCGAGGCCGGGAAGTCGAGGACGTGGAGCTCCCAGAGCGGGCGGGAGTGGTCCATGGGCGCCGTGGACAGCGAGGACAGGTAGTCTTCGATGGCCTGGTCCGGGTGGGCCGACGTGGCGGCGGGGTCGAGGCGGGGGAAGATGATGTGGTCGTCCAAGTTCACCGTGGTACGCACCCACCGCGGCGTCGCGTTCTTCTTCACATCGTCCTTCACCTGCCATGATGTGTTAGGAGGCAATCAGTACAGGAGAGAGCACGGATCAAAGGCGCCCCGCGCGGAGCATGTCGCGCTTCTCCATAGATTGAAAAAAAAATGCTGGTCTTATTATTGTGCACCTAATCCTTGACTACCATTTTCCACCAACTACTCATCCGTGTGTCCTTCTACCACGTGTTTCTCTTCCGGTGGGCAATTGCAGACGATCAATCATCGTGAGGAATTAAAACTCTCAGTATCCGTGTCGCACTCGCGCATGAGGTTTGCAACTGCTGAATTGAACTGTTCATGGCCCCCTTTTTCCTCCTTTCCGTTCAGTCTGGACACTCGAGTCAGTCCAGGAGAGAACAGTACACTACTCCAGCTTCAGTTCATGAATTCATTTGTTGTCCAATCATCAAGCTTTTGTCCGACTTTTGTTTCAGGCTGCCGATGAAATCTGATGTTTGTCGAACACCTTTTCCCGTGAACCAAGTCATCAAACGAAAACAACCTTAGCGGAGAACCCAACTAAAACTGGACTTTAACAAACAAATACTAGTAGCAACAACCCTGTTGGAACTTACTGTATTTTATACGACGGCAGCTTTCGATCTACGGCAAAGCACAGAGCAACCTCCTCGCATAAAAACACACAGCAATCACCTCGAGCATCAGATGCCCACGAGAAGCGTCTCCACAACTTCGAACCCTACCGGCTACCAGTTTATGCTCTATTCTCTGTCGCCCAACTAACGGGTAGCACGTAGCAGGCAGCGACTCCAGCCCACACAGACCGACAGACGGAGGCGTGCCTTACGGTTTTGATCTATGGAGAAGAGCTTGCGTAGCCGACACGAGTACGTGGGCGCCGCCGTAGTGCCGTACCAGCCCTGATGGCCGGCAGAAGAACTAATCGCGCGCGCACGCCACCATCTCGTGCCCATAAATTACGTACTCCCTCCGTTACTAAATACTTACGTTTTGTATAAATAAACGCAACAAATATTTGAGTACGGAAGGAGTATTCGACATAAAAAAGGTCGCTAGTTGGCAGTTGCCGCCGGCTAGCTTAAACAAGAAGATCGTGCGCCGTGCCGTGCCGCGCCCTGTCCCACGTGTCAGCGTCGAGGCTGGAGGAGGCGTCAACGATGCGATCTCCGGAGGACCCCAGACATGGATGGCACCAATCAAAGCTTTGACTTTTTAGCCTCGCGAATCGCGTGGTGAAGTAGTAGATGCGTTGTGGAGTGGAGGAGGGAGTCGCGTTGTCGCGTGCGCGGCGTGCGAACAAAGCAAAGGGACGTACCTGGACGCTGCAAAAGCGCGGGTGGCGCACGAGCGTGGCCTCCAGCCCGGCGCGCGCCGCCGCGACGTCCACCGCCGCGCCCAGCCCGATGGCGGCCACGATGTAGCAGTTGAAGTGGCGCTCCCGGAACAGCCGCCCCGCCGGGCTCATCGGCTCGCCGGCCTCCGTCTCCACCTCCTCCTCCCCCATCGCCGGCGGCGGCGGCGGCGGCTCGGTCGCAGCCATCGAACCCTCCTCCTCCTCCTCCTGTCCCTCCGCTTTTCTCGCGCGCTGCTCTGTCGTCGTCCCGGGCCTGGCGCCGGGCTCCCGCGACCACCAGTTCCCTTTCCCTCCTCGTCCTCGCGACGACGACGACGTGTCTATAGGGACCAGCGCCAGCCGCTTCCGGAGCGTGGAGTTGGTTGGACTACTGGTGGGATGAGCCGTCG
Source organism: Tuctoria greenei (assembly GCA_036927565.1). Taxonomy (NCBI): domain Eukaryota; kingdom Viridiplantae; phylum Streptophyta; class Magnoliopsida; order Poales; family Poaceae; genus Tuctoria; species Tuctoria greenei. The sequence continues at coordinate 306,063,699 of JAYESD010000001.1, forward strand.
CGGGGGGATCCATCGGCGCACGTCTCGTGGCGGGTTATGTGGCAGCGCGTGACCGGAGCGGCGGTGGCGAGCTGGCGACAGCGACGGCGGCGTGTTTTTTTTTTTTTGTGACGAATGGGAATGGCGTTGGGCAGGTCCCGGACTCCGGGGTCTGGGCCTGGCTCGCGACTAGTTGCGGGGCGAGGCGGGTTTATTTATGCAAGTAACGCGAGCGACAGCGAGCTGGGTGGCGCTCGCATGGCATGGGCATGGGCATGGGCATGGGCATGGGCAAGACGTGCGGGACTCGTTGCCGTTCTGGTCCGAGACCTCCGCGGCAGCAACGCAACGCAGCCTGTGTGAATGTGTGTGATCGATCGGTCGCCGCCCTGATTGGTCCATGGTCCGGTCCGTTCAAAGGAGTCAAAAGGAGGTACGTATGGTTCGAGTGGGGAAGAAGAAAGCTGATTTGATTTGACGAGGCATGTTCGCTGACGCTGTGATCGGTCACCCTTCTCTTTTAAAAAGTTTGTTTTATCGTTCATGACCATACGTTTAGCCTACCTAATAAAGACCGCAGCCAGGTTTTGCCCACGCTGGTAGTTACGAGTTGCCGCAAGTAAACCAAGGATGCGCTCGGCGATTTTTTTATAAATATACGAATCAATAATGTTTTTAATATAATGAACTCAGAAAATTAAAAAATTGCCAAAATGACCCGCTGCCTTTTTGGACATGAACGAAAATCGAATTTTCGTTCATGTCTTGAACTATTTGCAAGTCAAGTCAACCAATTTTATTGCCACGTGAGAAAAAAATGATGACCACGTCAGCGTCGTCCATGCCATGTCTCACCGGATCTTGTCTAAAACTAGACGAAAGACGAAATTCGTAACCGTACATGACTGTGAGTTGCTATTTAAAATTTCCAAAATTATAGACTATTTATATTAATTTATTTCTAAAAGTATTATAATAAAAAAAACGCGCTCGCCGCTCGGCATCGGACATGTATCTATAGCGACAGTGCCATCTCGTACCGGTCAGTCACAAGGCAATGCAGAGAGCCAGAGGCGAGGCGTACGTGCCATCTCATTCATTGCGACAGCAGGTTGTCTCTACTTGTCATTTACGCTTGGAGAGCGACCCTGGATTGCCTTGTGGCCCAGGCAGCCGTTAGGTGTCGCCGTTAGACAGGGCCAGGTGGCCCAAGCAGCCAAATTGCTGCTCATCACTGGATTGTCTGTCTGTCTGTCCGTAGCTGGACGACGTCGGGCGGTCGGAGTAGATGCCGTGATCTGCAGTTGCGTAAAGAACTAGAAAGTGGAGTTAGCCTTGAGGTTTGTTACTTGTTAAGAAAAATAATGACCAACTGCAACTGATTTTAGAGAGAGTTGGCGACGGAATGGAGCAGAGGAGCGAGCGACGGTACTGCCATACCGAACTTTCTGAACTGAAGACTTGCCGTGGCACTGGCGTATCAGTTGAAAATGCGCACATACCGGCCTGGCGTCACTGGTTGGCGACTTGCGAATATCTTGGAAACCTAAACATATGTATAGCCCTGGTTGTGGATGTTGAGTTGGTTGGGTCTAATTCAAGAAATTGCGCCGGGCCTGGTGGGTTGAGCCCGATGCATGCAGGCAGGCCAGATCGTTTGCTTTCGCGCGGAACGCCGTAAAGTTGGATAATGCGTGCTGGCCCAGCACACATATCCGGGCCGAATGTATCCCGAGCCCAGATATGTACAGTAATGATACGGCCCCGCTCCCTCTCTGTTTCCTAAAAAAAAAAGTAAAATAGCCTGACTGCGCACGTGGAAAGAGCGAGGTGAGTAACTACGCTCCAAGGGATCAAAAGGTACTGGTACGGTGGTACCATGGAATCGATCCATCATCAAACGGCTAGAAGCAAGTCAAGCTGCTTTTCAAATTTCAAACGCGGAGCAACAGCGGTGGGGAGCGACCGACCCCACGGCGACCTCGTCGTCGACGGTGACCTCCCACCTGCGACGCTAACAGCAACCGGGGCCAGCAGAGGGTCCAGATCGATCGGTGGCCTCCGAGCTTGAGGACATGCGCAACACACTTCTGCTTCTGCCGTTCTGCGGGGACAACGTCTCCTTTTTCCTATTCGACATTCTTATATAAATTTAGTACTCTATTCATCATAATCTAGTTGTCATTCTGTATATGGGCATGCAAATTAGAAAGCATTTTAAAAATGCGACTAAGAAGGAGAGAAATAGAGGTAGGAAAAAGGAGAAATGTGCATTGTGAAGTGGAGAACTAAATTATAATATTAAAAAACTATACAATCAGTAGTACTCTTTCGGTCTCAAAATATTTATCGCTCTCTAGATCATTTTTAATTACAGAATGACAAGTAATTTGTGATGGACATAGTATAAGACGAAAGAGTAGTAAATTTGAGAGAGCAAGAGCTGCAAAAAAAAAGTAACTCAAAAGATATTCAAACGCAACACTGGTACAGTAGTTAAAATGATTAACCGCATTCCAAATATAGTTCTAACTGCCAAGCCATTCAAAATCACGTCGCCCGATCTTGTAACTAACGGGCCCTCACATAAAAAAGAGGCTATTCAACTCAACTCAGCACGACCGCGACGTTCCGCTTCCTTCTTCTCCGCAAAGCAAAGCAGCCCTTCCAAAATCCAAATCAACTCCGCGCATACGCCATCCAACCCAGCCCACCGACCGATCCACCTCGAGGAGCTCCGCTCCGACCGACGCCTGGACGCGGCCGGGCGGTCGGCCTCACCCTCACCCCCCCGCCGCCCCGATCTCGCGTTCACCGGCGCCCCACCGCGACCCGGCCGGCCAGATCTCCCGCCGCGGGCGGCCATGGAGAACCTGATCTCGCTCGTCAACAAGCTGCAGCGGGCCTGCACGGCGCTCGGCGACCACGGCGAGGAGAGCGCGCTCCCCACGCTCTGGGACTCGCTCCCGGCCATCGCCGTCGTCGGAGGCCAGGTGCCCGCCTTCTGACATCCTTGCACTGTATTTGGGTTGGTACCGACAGGATCTGGTGGTGGTGGTGCCTCAGCTGCGCGGTGCGGATATCGCGAGTCGCTGGTGGAACCACGCGGGTTAGTTGTGGATGGTGGCTTGGCTCTCGCTCTGCTTGGATCTGCGATTAGTACAACAAGCGCAGGCGGCTGTATTTGGGCATCTTACGTGTTTGATTCTGAAGTAGTTTCTAAAGTGCCTGCCCGCCTGTATCATTGCTTAATTGTTGAATTTTCAACTTCCCATTCCTAGGGAAGCTAGTTACGAGTGGGATCAACTATCAAGTAGGGGATAAGGCTATGCTCATATGGAAACACCAGTGTTCTTTTCCTTGCTATTTTTGTTAACTAGACTTGTGCTCTCATGCACATTTTTAGCTCATTTCCATACCCTTTGCTCAAACAATGTCGCGGTCTGACGTTTGGACTTTGCTGAATGCTGATATGGTCGACAGAGTTCCGGTAAATCCTCAGTGTTGGAGAGCGTGGTTGGGAAGGATTTCCTACCGAGGGGTTCAGGTACGGGTGTTGCATTACGAAATGCTGCCAGTGAAACCTTTTTGGTATCTTCCAGTTCAATGTGTACTGAGACGTCTGTTTTGTTTGGGTGGTAACCTGTAGGCATTGTCACCCGGCGACCGCTGGTGCTGCAGCTCCATAGGATCGATGGGGACAGGGAATATGCCGAGTTTATGCACCTTCCTAGGAAGAGGTTCACCGACTTTGGTAATTCATCTGTTCTTTGATATCTTTGCAGCTGCATGATTTATGCATGACAGATGATTGCAGTGGATTCTTTGTAACTTTAGCTTGTTGAATTTTCTTTGAACACGATGAATTAATGCCCAGACTTTTGTAGGGGCAACTTGACAATTTGTCTCCCGTGCTAAATCAGGCTTAAAGGCTCTTTTATCTTTAAGCTTTTGATCTGAATAGTACTTGGTAGATGACAGTTGAATTCTTGCAGCTGCTGTGAGGCAGGAGATAGCTGATGAAACTGACAGAGAAACTGGTCGTTCAAAGCAAATATCATCTGTCCCTATCCATTTAAGCATATATTCTCCATATGGTAAGACAGATGCCAATACTTGTACAAATTCATTAGTGGCTATTGCAAACAATGGTGTCGCCTGCTTGTTTGGATGGCATTGTTCACATTCATTACCTTAAACTTTTTTAGACTTGTCATAAGTTTTCCAACAACAACAACAACCAAGCCTTTGTCCCAAACAAGTTAGGGTCGGCTAAAAATGAAATCCAACAATTTTGAAGAAAAGTAATAGAAAATAAGATGAAAGTAAAAAAAATACAAATAAAATAAGATTCTACATTTTATTAATTTTAGAAATGGGTTAGTAAGAAAGAAGATAAGAGTAACAAATTATGAATAAACTAAGATTCTGGCACATGAATTGCTAATTTCCATGCAGCCCTATCATGAGCTAAATCTCTAGGTATGTCTCACTTCTTTATGTCTCATTTTACCGCCTCCTGTCATGTCAACCTTGGTCGACCTCTACCCCTTCTAAAATTTTCTCTACTCTTCATAATCCCACTGTTAACCAGTGTTTCTTGAGGTCTCCGCTGGATATGTCCAAACCACCGTAGGCGATGTTGGACTAGCTTCTCCTCAATCGGTGCCACCCCTACCCTATCACGTATCACCTCGTTCCTAATTTTTTCTCTTCTTGTGTGACCGCACATTCACCGTAGCATGCGCATCTCCGCAACACTCATTTGTTGGACATGTTGCCTTTTAGTTGGTCAACATTTTGCTCCATACAACATCGCAGGTCTGATCACCGTCCTATAAAATTTTCCTTTCAATTTTTGTGGAACTTTCTTATCACATAAGATTCTAGATGCTTGTCGCCACTTCATCCACCCGATCTTGATCCTGTGGCAAACATCTTCATCAATATCACCATTGCTTTGTAATATTGATCCTAAATATCGAAATGTGTCTCTCCTAAGTATTACTGTCCTTGTAAACTAACATTACCATCCTCGCACCCGACATCACTAAAGTCGCATCTCATATACTCGGTCTTGGTTCTACTAAGTCTAAACCCCTTAGACTCTAAGGTTTGCCTCCATAGCTCTAATTTTCTATCAACACCATCTTTAGTTTCATCTACCAACACTACATCATCAGCAAAGAGCATACACCAAGGGATATCTCCTTGTATATCCTTCAACACCTCATCCATCACTAAGGAAAAGATGTAAGGACTTAAGGATGATCCTTGGTGTAACCTTATTGTGATAGGAAAAGTGTCGGTCTCACTATCTCTTACGCGCACACTTGTCACCACATTATCGTACATATCCTTGATAAGGTTAATGTACTTTGTTGGGACTTTGTGTTTCTCTAGTGCCCACCACATGACCGGTCTCGGTACCTTATCGTATGCCTTCTCCAAGTCAATGAACACCATATGTAGATCCTTCTTTTGCTCCCTATACCTCTCCATAAGTTTTCCACTCAAAAGAAAATTGACAGTTGTTCTGAATTTGGATCTTATCGTATGACTTATCTGTTACTGGTTGATGCTCGTTAATTTTATTTGTTGTACCTAATACTTTTATATCATTGCAGTTGTGAATCTGACTCTTGTTGATCTTCCTGGACTTACAAAAGTAGCTGTTGGTGAGTGATTATCAATTATGAGCTATTTTTTTCTTTCAGAGGTTAGTTTCTTAATCCGCTATCGGCTTTACACTTTACAGAGGGTCAACCAGACAGTATTGTTCAGGACATTGAGAACATGGTTCGCTCGTTCATTGAAAAGGTATTGTTAGCTGCAACCTTCACTCTATTCTGCATGTTAAGATCATAACTGACTGTGGTTTCAAATAACCGGATAAGATAGTCATTGTATGCACATAAGTGCAATCAGCTAATCAGGACATATATACTTTTACATGCTTTTATTCCCAGCCATGTTTTAGCATCTCCAAGCTTTTGGCCTCTGTTCTATGTGATGCTGCAAAAATTGATACAAATGTAATTTTTGGCTCTTTCAGCCAAATTGTATCATTCTGGCTGTTTCCCCAGCGAATCAGGATCTTGCAACTTCTGATGCTATCAAAATTTCACGGGAAGTTGATCCCAAAGGTATCCCTTTATTGCATCCAGTCCCAGGGAAAAAATATTTTTAAGTGGTATACTTTCTCATACTAGTCAATGCACACATGAACTCACTTTAATTGCTTTATTTAGCTAGGAAGACCAGTTTATAAATCTCATGAGTTCATGCATCTAGAATTGTGTAGCTGTTTTAGGATGGAAATCAAGATCACATTTCAGCCCTTATGATATGTTTGATAGGTGCCGCTGATCCTCTAGATGAGTCTAACTTGATCTTATCTATACAGTATAAGTATATAGATAATGTACATTTTGAAGCCTATGAATTCACGTGCTTTACTTTTGGCACATTCAGGAGCTTCATGATGATATATTAATATCAACTGATTTTATAGGCAAACGTGTGACATAGCATGTTAGTGACTATTCTGTTGAGTTGACTCTGTAGATGAAAAGGAAATTTTCGGTATATTAGTTCTCATTTATACTGTCCTGGTTTGTGAAAGTTAATTGCACTAGTGTTGTTCACAGGTGAAAGAACCTTCGGTGTGCTCACAAAAATTGATTTGATGGACAAGGGTACCGATGCTGTTGATGTAAGTTTGCATGATTTTGAAAGCATTTACTTAATACTTCATATAATTTGTGTTCATTTTTCTCTTTCGATGTTGTGTAAGGTCTTTTGTTTGAACAAGGGTTATGGAGCATTAGATTGCTAATATGTAGCTATCATAACAGTTGCTTGACTTTTATTATTATCAATTCATCACCTGCAGATACTGGAAGGAAGATCTTACCGGCTCCAACAGCCATGGGTTGGTGTTGTTAATCGATCCCAGCAAGATATCAATAAGAATGTGGACATGATTGCAGCTAGACGTAGAGAGCGTGAGTACTTTGCAAATACTCCAGAATACAAACACCTTGCCTCAAGAATGGGATCTGAATATTTAGCAAAGAGTCTCTCTAAGGTACACCTTTTCTTTTCTGTGTAGATTCATGCAGTGCGAGTGGACTATTAAACTTGATAACCCTTATGTGTGTATGTAGCATTTGGAGCAAGTGATTAAATCAAGGATACCAGGACTTCAGTCGCTCATAACAAAGACGATCGCAGAGCTGGAAACTGAACTTAATCGACTTGGAAAGCCCATTGCTAATGATGCTGGGGTAGGAAAGCCCAATATTTTGTTCTTACTAGGCTAAAGGGTGCATCACTTCCTTTGCATGTAGTGAGGTAATCTAAATATATATCTCAATTGATCGGTTCTTACTGACATTATGCAGGGAAAGTTATACACAATTATGGAAATATGCCGTATGTTTGATGGTATTTACAAAGAGCATCTGGATGGAATGTATGTTCCAAAACAATATCTTCCATTGCTCCTTCCCCTTCATTTTATCTTTTGCACTTATGTTTGGCAACACAATATTCTTCTTTACAGTCGCCCTGGGGGTGAGAAAATTTACCATGTCTTCGACAACCAGTTTCCTGTGGCTATTAAACGGTTACAGTTTGATAAACAACTCTCAATGGAAAATGTGAAAAAGCTCATAACAGAAGCTGATGGATACCAGCCTCACTTAATAGCTCCAGAGCAGGGATATCGGCGCCTTATTGAATCCTGTCTTGTCAGTATCAGAGGTCCTGCTGAGGCATCAGTTGAAGCGGTATGCTAATTGTACATTTGAATCTGCTTTTATTTTCAGTATGAAGTAGCTTCAAGAATACATTTAAACCGTCAACCTCGAATTATTTTGCTTGTTACTTGGAACCGTGCAAGATACTTTTTCATTGCTGCACTGCTGAACTAATTGTAGACTTGATAGTTTTGACTGTTTAAGTTTTCCCATCATTTCATACATTTCATTTTATTTTACTTGTATTCAGAAACGGTGATTTTTTTTCTTTTGCTGATTGTGGGCAGTAGTATTTTTCTACTTTCTTGGACAAGATACATTTGAAAATGAGAACTGAAGACTTTATTTTAGATATTTTGTTTTGGTTATGTTAGGCTATTAGTTCAAAATACATTATCCAGGTGTGACTTTTGTATACTAAACAGTCACTCCAGCTAGTTAGCTATACGTTACACATTTGCACCAAGCTACCAATTTTTGGAGGCTGGTCTTTGAACCATATTTCTACATAATTCTGTTTTAGAATCCTAGAACCTCAAATTTAGCTACTGTCACAACTCCTGTGCATGAGTGAAATATTGGATCAAAGTGCTGTGGTATGCCACCAATTGCCAGTTGTCATGGAATAAACTCTATATCCCCTCATTTGTTTTATTTCCTTATTTGGTAGTACTACCCTTATGTTTCATAATACTGTGTTGATTTTGTGTCACATTGCCAGGTCCATTCAATACTCAAGGACCTTGTCCGCAAGGCTATAAATGAAACACATGTAAGTCTTTCTATTGCCACTTTCACGTTACTTGATCAATACATATAGAGCAAATTTTGCACTCTGCTGGTGATCAGTTATGATCATGCTGTTTTAGGAGGGAATGAGTTATTCAAATGGAATTAAGTTATATCTGATTCAGTGTTGTCCAAGCGTCGCCTAGGTGTCCAGGCGCTCCGACCTGGACGCCATGCGCCATCGCCTCGCTTGGCTGCCGGTGTCCAGGCTGCCGGCACCGCCCGCCGCCGCCCGCCTCGGCGTAGCCAGCCGCGCAGCCACTCGCGGTGCCGCCGTCGGCCTCGCAGCCGCCCTCCTCGCCGCGGTGCCGCCATCGCCAAGCACGGAACCGTCGCCGCCTTGCAGTCCGTTGTGGCCGCCGTCGGGTGGAAAGAGCAGTCGGTGGAGATAAGAGGAGAGAAGTGAGCATTAGGGTTAGGGGATGTTATTTTATACATCATTGATCTGAAAGTATGACCGTCGGATGAGATCCGACGATCCATAATAGTCGGCCCAATTGGCCCAACTTGGCCTCACCTACCTCCAGCCACGGTCCGTCCGCCTCCAGCCACGGTTCATCCGTCTCCGCTCGTGATTCTCTCTTCCCTCACCTTCCTCTGCCGCCGCCTCCGCTTGCCGCCGCCACCCCTCCGCCGCCGCCGCTCGCCTGGCCGGGCGCCTAGGCGGGCGCCGGCCCCGCGCCTAGGTGTCCAGGCGGCTATTAACAACCCTGATCTGATTTATGTTAATTTGGATCTCGAACCAGCAATACCAGTTGGGGTGTAAAGTGGAGAACCTTAGGTTCACCCCTGATCCTCTTTAGCTCAACCAAATGAACCAACTTTCTAAAATGTACCCCTCATTTTGGAAACTTAGTTCATTTGGTTGAACTAAAGAGGGTTAGGATGACCCTGAGGTTATCCACTTTACACCCCCTAAATATTAGAGCAAACAGCTTTCCTCTAAACTTGCACAATTAGTAAGCATATTTTGAAATTTCATCACCAAATATGTAACTAGGTCAACTAAACTGCTCAATAACCTTTCTGCAGGAGCTGAAGCAGTTCCCCACTCTTCGTGTGGAAGTGGGCAATGCAGCTTTCGAGTCTTTAGATAGAATGAGGGATGAAAGCAAGAAAAATACACTAAAGCTTGTTGATATGGAATGCAGCTACTTGACTGTAGATTTCTTCAGGAAGCTTCCTCAGGATGTTGAGAAGGGTGGAAATCCAAGCCACTCTATTTTTGATCGGTACAACGACTCTTATCTTAGACGGATTGGTAAGGCCTGTTGGCATTTTGCTTTATCGATATATTGTTATTTTCTACTAGTCAACTTCTCACTGTACTTAAACGATCAACAGGTCAAACTGTCCTGTCTTATGTTAATATGGTCTCTTCGACCTTGAGGAACTCCATCCCGAAATCTATTGTTTACTGTCAAGTCCGGGAAGCAAAGCGGTCACTGCTCGATCACTTCTTTACTGAATTGGGAGCAAGGGAGGTGAGATCCCTTTCATCACTTGAAAGGATTTCTTTGGTCATTTTCATATACTATGAGCTGATGCTTCCATTTTTCTATAGCATTTGCATTCGTGGTTTTGCTTCATTCTGTAGCTGGTTCTGCGACATCCCCACCCCTCGTGAGATGCCTTTGAGGGCCACTGGAATTGCATATCTAATGTATCTATCATTTGGTATGCAGATGAAGCAACTTTCCAAACTTCTTGACGAAGACCCAGCAGTAATGGAACGGAGAACTAACCTAGCAAAGAGGCTGGAGCTTTACCGGAGCGCCCAAGCAGAAATTGATGCAGTTGCATGGTCCAAATAGTCTGTACGACCAAATTATCCAGCTCTTACATGTTCTGATTCCTCGTTCGGCGCTTTTCTCCCCTATTCTGGGGCATATATAGCTGATTTTTTTCCAGATGTAGGTCTATAGATCGCTGCAGCTTTTTGGTGTCATTTGGTTGTGCTTATGTTCCTTGTGCTGAGGATGTAGGGGACACCAGGCGGCCGTACTCTTGTATCACGAACAAGTTCATGTTTTTGTGCCTTTTGTTGCCATGCATTCTTTTATTCCATCTCTGTGCAGGTAGTTCTGCAACCCAGCTGGTACTCAAATTTGTATAATAGAAATCTGTCACAAAGGAAATCACTGTTGCCGTCTAACCAACATGGGATGGTGACGGTGCTGACGGTCGGCGGCAGCTCCATGGCTGGCGCGGCACCGGACCCGGCGGACCGCTGCGCTGCGGGTGGGCGAGGGCGGCTTGGTACGGGGTTCTGCTTCGGCGGGCCTGGCGCTGCTGACGCCGGCCCAACTGTGTGATGCCCGCACGGCACTCACTGCTCACATCGTACCTCGTCGTCTATCTGTTCATGTGTGTCGTCTCGCTTATTGGAGAGATCGGTTCATTTCAGCCCCAGCGTCACGTGCGGCGGCGCGCGGCGCGTCTCTCGCGAATGCGGTTTCGGTGCTCGGTTCAGTGCTAGCACATTTTTATTGGTTTTTCTTTTTTATGTGAGGTCTAGTCATCTCACGGTGAATTAATAAAATCACGCCGGATCAGTACGGAGCTGGGGAGTTCCGAAGCCGTATTCGTCTCTCGCCTGCGATGCAGCCGAAACGTGAGCAGGTGGGTCCGCGTCTCTCGCGCGATGCTCATCGGTGCTTCCTAATACGTGGCGCGTTCTGATTGGATGGATCTGGGCCGCGCGCGCGGGCTTCCAGTGGCGCGCTTTTGCCATTTATGACAAGATGATAGATTGATCACGTCCTGTGCGTCCACACCGTGATTTGCGTCTTGGCACGACGGCGGCAACACCAGTGACCCGCTTCATCACCTCGAAGAGTTGGTTGATCGTTGATTCAGTTGACATTGTTCACCTGGGAAAAACAAATAATACTCCCTCCTTATCTTTTTAATTGACGTTCAAACACAAATCTCAATTCATTTTTTAGTTCAAAATCTTATCTGAAACATCAAATAAAAGAATAAAGAGGGAGTAATACACAGCGGCTCGCAAAGCATCATATATATGGTACTCCGTCTCCAAAAGTTCGTCGCTTTGTAGTTCATTTTTAAACTAAAAAGCGACAAACTTTTAGAGATGGAGTACACAATATACATTTTCCAAGACATGGATACAGAGTTTCTCATTATCAATTTACTTCTACTTGTTCATCATTGCACGATGGTAAGAGGAGTTTCAGTCATAAAGATCACACTATCAAACATCTACTAACGATCTTTCCTGTAAACCGATGAGCAGGACTCTTCAAAACAGCCACAAATCTTGGCTCCCTGATCTGCTCAACGTTATGAAGATATACCTGCATACAAAGAAGTGGATCAATTTGTGAGTTTCCAACAGTAAATAACAGTGAGCAAACAGAATGAGCGAAGGCTAAATCCAGCGATGCCGGTATATGAGACCCATCCCAAATCACAGACTCGTTACTTTTTATCTAGGGCCTCTCAACATCCAAGCACCCAACAGAGAACCTTCTGGTATCACTAAGCTATTAGAGAAGAGCTTCCCCCCAACTGGCATGAGACCCTTAACAGAAACAACAATCCACCACAACCAACTACACGTCCTAGGTGATAACGTGGCAAATAAAACTTGATGTCATTCATCGAAAACTAAACATTAGCATACAGCGAATAAAAATAGATAAGATGCATGTCACCTTACATGCAGGAAGAAAAAAAAATTAAGATGGCATTACAAATATTGTGGCCATTGGAGGCAAGGCTGTGAAAAACTGGTGGATGAAGCTCATCCACCAAAGCACAGCCTTGTACTATGATACCACTACATTTTATCTAGGGCCTCAACATCCGAGCACCCCACAGAGAACCTGCAGGTATTTCGAAGCTATAAGAGCAGAGCTTCCCCCAACTGGCATGAGACCCTTAACAGAAACAACAATGATCAATCGCAAACAACTACACGTCCTAGGTGATAATGTGGCAAATAAAACTTGATGTCATTCTTTGAAAACTAAACATTAGCATACAGCGAATAAATAATAGATACAACAAATTAGACAGCACAATTACCTCAATCTACATACATGTCACCTTACACACTAGGAGAAAAAAATTAAGATAGCACTGCAAATATTGTGGCCATTGGAGGCAAGGCTGTGAAAAACTGGTGGATGAGACTCATGCACCAAAGCACAGCCTTGTACTATGATACCACTACATTCTATCTAGGGTCTCAACATCCGAGCACCCCGCAGAGAACCTGCAGGTATTTCGAAGCTATAATAGAAGAGCTTCCCCCAGCTGGCGTGAGACCCATAACCATAACAGAAGCAAGAACAATCAACCCAATATCACATCATCGAAATCCTATTAGACCAGTCACTTGATTGTTAAAATCAGTGAGACCCGTGGGCTACAGTATATTTGGCATCTAGGCATCAGGACTCAGGAGACAGAACAACAAGCAATGCATCACACATTTCGTAAGCAGAAACAGCTGAATTGGGTACATCACTCAACCTTGGATGCTGCCGAGGAGTACATGAGTACGCGGACCTTCTTACTCTGCATCACTGACACGCCTGACCACCAGAAACGAAATGTATAAGACATCCAACACGACGAAACAAAAATGCTAGAGCGGCGCGCCAGCGAGGGAGGCTTACCATGGCGCTAGGGCGGAGATCGGAGCAGAACTTGGCGCGCACGACGCCGGTGCTAGGCTTGGCCCTGGCTCCAGATACAGTGGAACGCCGGTGCCGTCGCTCCTGCACCCGAGATCCGCTTGCCGCCGTTCGACGCGACGCCCTCCTTGCTGATCACGCTACGATGTGCAGCAGCTAGATGTTCTCATAGTGGTTACCGCTCGCAATCGCAGCGTAGGCTGGCGGTGCCCGCGGGAAGCCTGCGCACAAACGGAAACCGAATCAGGTCAGAGGATATCGGGGCCAGCGGGAGGAGAAGGACGAGCAGCTGGAGGCCGAGTGGGTGGCGGCATACCTAACGTGCAGATCGTGACGTCCCTTCACCACTGCCGCCACCGGTCGCCGACGATGGAGGAGGAGATGTGGCAGGGGCGTCGAGGTGGCGGCTGTAGCGGGAGCGAGAGTGAGAGGCGTCGCAGTCGCAGCCGCAGCGAATGGAGTGAGCCCTAGGTCTCGTGCCATTTTTAAACATTTCCGACTGTAAATCGGACGGCTGCTCTTGCATCAGTAGCACGACGCACGAGATGGCCCGGCTGTTAGATGGGCCTGGCCTACATGGAACGGAATCGTATGGTTAGCCCATTCAGGCCCACTAAGGCCCACGACTTCTCCCAATTGGGCTGTGTTGGAGTCAAAATGCTGATGCTTGCGTAATTATTTTTTGGCGCAAAAATGCTTCGACAAGGTCCACTCCCAAGTGTCCGTCATCTTTACAAGTGGCAAGCCACGCCGATCGAGACAGTTGGTTTCCCAATAGCGAGTGATGTCACCAATCCATGGATATGCGTTAAATCCACCGGCAAATGAAATGACCAAATGTAATTCAGCTCTCGAGCTGACTAATCTCGCAGCAGGACGCAAGCTTGTACTTACTAGAATTCTCAATTCCTGATGCCGCCGTGTATTTATTTACAGAGTAAATGTAACGAGTGTTTTAAGTCATCGCTGGTGGTGTGTGTGCGTGACTGGAATATGCCTGTGAAATTCAGACGGCGGAAACGGACAATAGCTGCCGAGAAGCCGTTCAGTGTCGGTGCTGTCGTCTGACTTGTTACACCGTGTTTACTTTAGTGTTCAGGTACTCAGGATTTCCTACATGTTTAGGACGATTACTTTGTTTACTTTAGTACTCCATTTGTTTCAAGAAATTGTTGCTTTCTAGTTCAAGCAATATTTTTATGTAGAACAGAGAAAGTGTAAGAAAAGGAAAAAAGTTAAAAAAAATGCCCAGGGCGATATGTTTTGTACACACCGTAGCACCGGTTGAATTACACTACACTGTCATAACAGGTTCATATGCATTACATAACAGTCTCCAGCATTGAAGGGGTCAGTTAGTAACAGCGATGGTGTGGGTAGCATCGTCGGGAGAAATCGATATATGTTGACGAGGACCAGGAATTCAAGATGCCAACCGCCGCGTTATAATTCTAGACTCCGGAGTCTGTCCACCCATTGAGACGGCAGCGCCGCAGCGACTAGTCACGGAGCAGACAGCAGAGTGCGCACACGTAGAAATCCATAGGTGATGCTTTGCTGGGCAAACACTTTACACCGACGTTCCACGTTCGTTATCGTTGATGCCGCGCTGTTATGCGTTCTGGCTTCATGTTGTCGTATACTACTTACTAGCATGGAAGCTTAAGTCTCGGTACTAGGTAGATGGGCTTTTTTATTATTATCACTTCACTGGTCACTTGTTTTTGTGATGTCTACTTACCGTGTTTTATATGAGAACACAGTCATATGTTGTGCTTGACTACATAGCCCATAGCTGATATCAGAACTTAATAAGTTATAACTTTTGGTATGTGCACTCTAACGGCAAACACAACATTAATGCGAACAGCAGAGCCCAGCCAACTTAGAACAAAGATCTAGTAATTAGTTGCCACCTCCGTTGCATACACTGTACCATGGTAGATCAACCGAATATATCACCTTCAGAAACCAAATTACCCAGTCTCTCCAGACAGCACAATATACAGCTACATCATGGCGAATAACTCCAGGAACTATTGTAGAACAACAACTGGATCCCAGACATGCATGCATGCATGCATGCATCGCTAGTTCTCCGGTATGCTCGCGAGCCGCGGGCGCCACGCGTCCCGGCACGGGCTCATCATCGTGATAGCGGCGGCGGCGCCGCCGCCGAGCTCGGTGTTGAGCTCCTCCATCCTGGACTTCCTCTCCGCGGCGTCCCGCTGCTCCAGCCTCGCCACGAGCTCTGCCACTTCCTTCCTCTTCATCACGATCTTCACTCGAACCCCGCCGTCATCGCCGCCGCCGACGACGGGCTCCACGCGGCACCCGGCAGCAGGCCACGCCGCCTGCTGTTTGATCCACCCCTTCTCGCCGTCGTCGTCTGATTCCTCCGGCACGTCCACCGGAACCACGTGCCGCGCCGCTGCCCTGCTGGCCGTCGTCGTCTTCCTCTGCTTCCTGCTCCTCTCGGCTCCGTCGGCGGTCGTGGTAGTATCCTTGTCGCCGTTGGCGCCACAGCACACGCACGGCAGCCGCAGGCTGTTGCCCATGTCGTCTCGTCAAGATGTGTGTGTGGCCTGCCCTGCCTAGCTAGACTGCTAGAGTGGCGTGTGTGCTGGAGTGGCATTCTGCGTGGTCGTAATTATATAGCGAGGAGGAGGAGGGGTTCAGAGAAAGCGATAGGGGGGAGTAGACCCGTTCAAAATTGATGTAAGCGAGCGTGCACGATGGGGTGTGTGGACTCTCATAAGGTGCTGCGTGCTATGCCGTCTCCTTTAAAAAATGTGCCGTTTCTGAATCTGGCCATTGGTTTAAGACCCAAGACGTGCTCATTGGCAATTAGGAGTTGACGTCTATTTGTTGCCACCGTCAAGCACGCTGAAGACTGCATGTTGCATTGAGTTCAGTACTACTCCCTCCATCCGACAAGTAATTTGGATGTAGTAGCTATTAGCCTCCACAATATTTGTTCATTTATTACTCTCTCTGTTCTTAAAAGTTTGTCGAGACGACAAACTTTCAAAAACGGAGGAAGTATTATTAAAAAAAAACTGGTCGTAACGAGTAAGATTATCCGCACTGGTTACCTCTAAACATGACCTTTAAAAGAATATTTTTCACCCCTTTTACAGTCACCTCTAAATGATTTTTAGTTTTACAGTTACGCTCTCTGCACTCGTAACCTCTAAATCTAACATATATATTAACTACCATCTATTTTATATCATTTCATTATCATCTTTTTTTAAAATAACATTGCTATGAATGTAATTAGTTCCTCATAAATACGTACACCATTTAAAAATTATAAAAAATATGGTCGCACTTGTTATGTTCGGCGGACACGTTGACGCATGAAACCCACCCAACTGGGCTCACTACTGTCTGTATCCTTCTCCCATTACTGTTTCTTTGCTAGCACATCCTGTTAGTTCTAGTTATGCATGGTTCCAGTATCTTTATCACGTCTTTATCTGCATCCTGTCGTCTATGTAAGGGAACAACTATTGTGCAATCTGGTGTTTTGTGCAAGCATACAATCTCCACATCTCAACCGTTCGCTACAGATCCAAGTGTGGCTGCATACAAGGTTCTTTTTGCATATTGTCAGCAGCACTAGGTGAAGGGATTTAAGTGTTAAAAGTGCAACATCTTTGGATCGGTAGGGAACGGTTGAGATGTGAAGATTGCACGTTTGCACAAAACAGCAGATTGCATAGCAGTTGTTCCCTCTATGTAATGAATAAATCTGTTCATGTTATTTTTATTCACATGTTTGAAGATCTTAAGAGCAGCAACAAGAATGATGACAGTACAAGTGTTGATAGCACAAGCCTCGGGAGAGATGCCGGTCGACCGTCGTGACCTTGTCATCTGGCGGTCGACTGTAGCCGCCTGTTGTTTGGAGGTGTGGATGCAGGTCACCGGTGTAGACGTTTTTTAGGCCTGGGACGGTAAAAATAGAGTTCAGGCCTGTTTACAGGTGTCTGGTGTGGATAATTTAAAACTACTCGCACTCGTCGACCTCTATATCATACCTCCATATCATATTTTATATTTATCTTTAAAAGATTCCTAACTTTACAGCTTTGATCTCCGCACTCGTTCACCTCTAAATCTAATCATTTTCTCTCTCTTCTTTTCTCCAGTCTACCGGTAGCGGACTCTTCATATTTGGCGGTCACCTGTGCAGACCGGGAAAATAGAGACGCGCTTAGAGTTCCCGTTGCGGGGCGTGCACCCGGTAAAAAGCACATAGCGAGCCTTTTAGAGGTCCCGCTGCTATCAGTCTAAGACCGGTCGCAGCGGTCACGGTAAACGCCCCGCTATGCGGCGTATACCGATCGCGATGCCAAAAACACACCCGCAGCGGTGCCTTTTACCGGACCTGTAAAATAGGTTTTGGTACAGTATTGCGCCACAGTTGGAGGTACCGCTACGAAGAGAGAGAAACTCCGACGGTTGCTTCGCGGGTTCCATGGAAGCTGGGAGGCTGCGCTCGGAGGCGAGCACCGGCGGCGCTTGGGCTGGGAGAGGTCGGAGACGGCGCCGTGGTCGAGGCGGAAGACCACCGGAGCCGGCGAGGACTCGACCTCGGTCTCGCCCGTAGCGGGCGAGGTCTTCCAAGCGACGCTCAGCTCCCAGATTCGGTTGAGGCGGGCGCTGCTGGTCCTCGAGCGCCCAGACGGCATCCCAGCCGATGGGCGAGGTGGAGAGCTCAGACGCGGGCTAGGAGAGGAGCGGGAGAGATACCGGAGAGATCGGGAGAGGAGAGGCGGCGGTGCAGCAGGCCTCGGCGGGGAGGTGGAGCGGGAGCGAGGGCGGCGAAGCGGGGAGGCGGGGCGGGAGCGGGGAGGCATAGCGGGAGCGAGGGCGACGAGGCGGGGCGGCAGAGCCAGAGCGGGGACGGCGAAGCGGGAGCGAGGGCGGCGAGGCGGGGCGACGGAGCCAGAGCGGGGACGGCGAAGCGAGGAGTCGGAGAGGCGAAGAGCGGTGCCCAAAATGTTCTGGGAAATGCCCGGAATGTTCCGGGGCATTGAAGGGATAAGTGAAATAAGAGAGAAAAGAAAAAAAAAAAGAAAAAGGGCAAAAAATATAGAAAATAAGGAAAAATAAATAAAAGGGAAAAAAAGAAAATAAAGAGATGAACAAGAACAAATAATACGAATAAAGATGAAATATAGAAAAAATAAAAAAGAAGATGTAGTTGTATAATATAATATAAAATAGATGGTAGTTGATATAGAGGTGTTATATAGAGGTGAACCAGCGTGAGAAACAAAACTGTAAAGGAGAGAATCTTTTAAAGGTAACTGTAAAAGAGGGTATAGAGGTGAGATATAGAGGTGAACCACTGCGAACGGTCTAACACTTAGCTGAACGGTAAAAGAATAGCACGCATGAACAAGATGAAGAAAGGCCGTTTCGGTGCCCAGACGTTGCAATGAAACAAGGTGGTACGAAACTCTGAAGCTGCTCTAGCTGTTACCAGTTTGTTCAGCAAACTGAACATGACTGCATTGTTAGCCTACCGACAAGTGAAATTCTCTTTTCTAATCTAGTGTCAAAATTAAAGGGCTCGATATTCTTCATCATTTAAAGGTCAACCTAGCGACATGGTTTATTTTCACAGTGAGCGGCCACCAGCCACTAGCAGCATGTTCTTCACTGGGCAGGGCAGGCTCATTCTGGTATGTGAGCTGCTCCAATGTAGGTTCCATGCACTGCACAGACAGTATTCAGGTGGGCGCGAAATATTCAGGTTCTTGCTTCTTGGACAACGCAAGCGGCAAAATTATCAAACAACATCAACAAGCCATATCCGAACGGACTAGAAGAAAGGTGAAATTTAACTGCAGGATGTTTGCTAAACGATAAGCAGGCGAAAATAATGGTAAGGACTCCACACTCAGGAGTCCTAGCTTCACAGCATAAACATACATAAATAGTTACAGGTTGAAAACACTGATTACTCGAAAGGGGCAAAATAGTGAATAACACACCTACCACACCATTTGCATCGGCTAAATAAGTGTGGCGATCAGGTTTGCTGATGGCTGGCGGCCTATTAGGACGGCTGCATGGCCTGTCACTGGCTGAAATGCTGCAGCTGATTCTAGCTTATCCCAGGTCAACTTCCGCTTTGCTTCCAACTGTGCTCTCTTTTCTTCATCCTCCTTGTACTTAGCCTGGCATGACGAGAAGAGATTGCCGTCCATCTCAGAAAGCATCTTCTTGACGTTAGCAGTAAGATTCAGGACTGCTAGGTTCCAGTGGTTCTGACTATTCTGCTCTAGTGCTGGAACAACAATAGGCATGATTGCTTCGCGATTTTGGGCAAAGAGGCTCATGATGTGATCATTGTTCCACACAAAAAGTGCTCTTTCAGCAACCTGAAACAACTGAACCTGTTAAGATGATCTACTAACGAAAAATGGAATTAAGAACATGAAGCAAGATGTTTCTTTTACCAAGCTCATTCCGATGTTTCATGTTGGTCCATGTCTATTTGCCAGGTTAAACATGACATATGTCTCCAATGACCACAGTTAGGGTAATGACGTGAAGGACTACTGTTGTTGTTTTTTATTATTTCAGATCGTTAGCCATTTATGATTCATTTGACATGTCCAGAATCTATAGCATAGAGAACCGGCCAGAGGACGGGTGGTTGGGAGGTCCAGGTGTGACCCCCGACCGTGCGGGTTCGATCTCTGGGATTCCCGTAGCTCATCCTCCTCTCTTAAAGTATCCGGGCGCTACCCCGTGTCTTCAAAAAAAAAAAAAAAGAATCTATAGCATACAAACCTTAGGAGCGGGAAGGGACAAAAACGATACTGAGACGACCACCAAATGTTTTTGTGATCACATATTGCTCCATGCCTCACTAGAATTATCATTACTCTTTTAATATCTTTACCACACTCACACTTAAGATTAAGTTTCTGATTGAAGTTTTAGGAGCAAGTATAATTAAGACATCAGTACTAAATAGAAAAATCTAGACTGAATATAATTTATCTGTAGTTGGACTTCCATTCTTGAAATGCATACTGCAACTAGAAACTGAAATATTTACTAAACTGTTGGGGCAAAGTTACCTGGAAGTGTGAACTGGTGATGCAGTGAGCAATCTGCCGAAATAGTGGAACCATGCATTTCTGGAATTCCACCAGGCTGGTAGATTCCAAGATCTCTTCAATCTCACTGAGAAACATCACTTCCTTCTGACAATTTGTAATTGGCCAATATCTTAACAAACCAAGTATCACTGAGCTTGCAAGCTTTGGGTCCTTTTCTAGAAACTGTGCCACACAGTACGTCAACTGCTGGAGATACATACCAACCGATTTGGGTTTGTGTAAAGGAATCAGAACCCTCCAAAGAAACATTTTGTGTTCTTCCTTCAGAGGCAATGCAAAGCCACTAATGACACTGCCAAATACCTCAAGCAGCTCAGCAATACCATTATGGCGGTCCGTCTCAAACACAAACTGGTAGAATATATTGCTCACTGATTTGCGGATGAAAGGACGGTGTACCATGAACTTCCCATACATTCTGTGCAGAATAGTTTTCAAACAATCCCTTTCTCTTGGATCCCCGGACTCGAGAAGGTTGAGAAGCTTCACAATGAATGCGTGATCAAAGTGCTTCTTGCCCATCTTTGTATCCAAGGATGAGGATCCAATAAATTTCAGTAGTAGCTCATACACAAGCTGCAGATGGCACCACGAGGGGTCGAACATCGGTTCATCCTCGTCACCCTCACCGCCTCCAGATGAACCCGACCTGCAATGCGGAGGGAACTCCCGGAACAAGTTGATAGCACACATCCTAGAGCACGCAGCAACCACCGCCTCCGAGAAACGGGAATTAGTGGATTCGACATACTCTATAAGCTCCAACAACGCTTGCCTCTTGATATCCTTCTCGACCGAACTCTTGTTCGGGTCCGAGAAATCAAAGACGACACAGCACAGGCTTAACTTGCTCACAAACAGACTCTGCTTCTCCGAGTTTGGGACGTCCTTGAACGAGACCAGTGGCTCAATGCCAGCCACGACGCTCGAGGGGAAGACGGCGGATGACATGCGCCTGATTACTGAAGTCGGGCGCGAAGGGGGGGCGCTTCCACAGCTGCTTGTGCGCTGTATCCCGCCGCCATTACTGCTCTGACCTGACTCCCCGGAGGAGGCCGAAGGCTTCCGGGGCAGCTTGCTGAGGATTTGTTTCCACATCTTCCTTCCACAGAGCTTCTCATGCCAATACCATGGCCACAGTAAAGTTCACCACTACTAACATGCCAAGATTTACACAAAGCAGAGCACGAACCAAGAAAATAACCAAAACTTCTAGCTCTAAAGATAATGCAACGGAAAGAGCGGTTCTGAGACTACCAGCAGATTAACTCACGAACAAGATCGGATTTTCGTCACAGAAGAGCCCAGTCCGGGCAAATGCAGCTAAATCTGGGCTGGGCAAATGCAGAGTGAATCGAAGGAAACCAGGACCAACAGCCCCCTAGACCACCGAGACTGTGACGTACGTACCAGCCTTGAAACCTTAGCCAAGATGAGGAGGGGGGGGGGGGGGGGGGGGGGGGGACGGCGACAGGCAATCCAGAGCTAGAGCAAAGAGGTCACCCAGAACAGCTCGTCTTCGCTGCGGATCTGGAGTTCCAGCCACGCGCACGCGCACTTGCTCGCCCGGATCCAGGCGCCGTGCCGTGGCCGCCGCGGCAGGTCGAGCAGCGGAGGGGAGGAGGGCTACAGTACGGCCCTGTGAAACATCGGGAACCGGATCGAAATCTCCAGCGCCGCGCTTCTTCGTCCGCTTCCTGGGAAGAGAGAGAGATAGAGCGGGGGAGTGAGACGAGAAGGGGAGGGAGGACCTACCTGCTCGCTGGTTCTTGCGGGAAATGGTTTCTTTACCACGGGAATCGTACGGACCGACGGACGAGATCATTTTGCAAACAATTGCGGTGTAGTAGTACGGACGGCTAGTGGAGACTGGAGCCCACGTTGATTAGGAAATCATCCCAAATCCGGTGCTTTTTTTTCTTTCTAACGCCAGGGTTCTGCATTTACGTCGGAATTAGCGACTGGTTAGGACAGATTAATATAAGCTGAGCGAAACAGAGGCCGAGCGGCGCAAATGTCCGGAACCGCAGGGTTGCGTGAGGCAAACGGGGTGCTTTAATCGGCGTCCCTGTCCTTGGGCACGGGACCGGCCGGCCGGCCGCCGCCGCCTTAATTCGAAAGGCGTGGTCACGGGCGGAGAGATCCCAGCCGTCGGATCCGATGGCAGGTACGTACGTACGGTGTGAGATGTGGACTGTCGCGTCCCCCGTGACGCAGCGCACGGCCGAACGGTGGGGCACCGGCGGTGTCAGCACGGCCACGCACACGGGTACTCGCCGGCGGCCAGCCGTGGCATCCGGCCGCGCCGCTCCGTCGCTGTCGCGCGACAGGGGGCTGCCGGTGCCGGACCGCGACGAGAGCAAGCAAGCAGCGGGTTCGGGCGTCCGTCTGTACTCCGGAGCATGTCAGCAACAAGCTTGAACGGGCGATGGTCCTCGCTGTTGTTGTTTCAGTAAGCTACGGCGGTACACGCATTCAGCCGTCGTAATTTGGCACAGTGCTAGCTCTAGCTCGGACTGTTTGGAACATGGTGTAAGCAACTGAGGTTGATGGATGACGGATGATGAACATGCATAATCTGTCCCAAGCCAAAACTAGGAAGAAAGTCGCAACGTATTTGGTGAAGTTGTCCGTCGATCTGAAGAACGGATCGACCAGCGCCCAGCAGTCCACAACCAAGAGGGCATCAACAGCGCTCGGCGAATCACCAGGACCTGGTGGCCCGCGACCTTTTCACCGTAAAACGCATCCTAACAAACCGTACAATCAAAGGGACAAACATACGCTGTTGCTTACATAGTGGATTCCGTGTTGGGTTGAGTTGTTGCCCACCGGTAAATAAATGAGAGCCGGCCCAACCCATTCAGTTAGTATAACGCTTCTATGCCCATCTATCCAGCCCAATTACCCAAACATGATTTTTTTTTTCACAGAAAGAAACCTCAATTCTAAAAATATTAGCGCCGTTGCCGGGGATCGAACCCGGGTCACCCGCGTGACAGGCGGGAATACTTACCACTATACTACAACGACTCTGTTGTCAGGGAGATTAACACAAGACCTTACCATTTTTTTGCTGTGTTCGAATGTTTTTTTTTTGGCAGTGTGTTCGATTGTTAACAGACCGCAGGTTTGAGGTGCCGAGGCCACCCGTGACAGTGATACGTGCCGGCAACGCCAACGCGCAGCTCCTCCGGCGCGCAAAGCGGCGCGGCGGCCTCCCACGCGACAGCCCATGCCAACATCCGCGCGCGTGCCGGCGAATTCAGTTCTGCGGCGCCGCAGCCAGGCAGACGCGAACCGCCCCGCACGGCGCGCAGGCGCACGCGCGCGTATGGCGAGATGTGCCCGCGCCACGGAACGGCAGCGAGCAAGCAAACCGCCGCGCAGGCGCACGCGCGCGTACGGCGAGATGTGCCCGCGCCACGGAACGGTCCCCGTCGCGGCGGCGATGGGGGCGGGCTGGCGAGCAGCAGCCAGCAGCATCTCCCGGATCTCTCACGTCTTGTCCGCGCGATGCCGCACGCTGAACGCCTCCGTCCCATCGGTGCCGCCTGCAACCGCAGTGCTGCCGCTGCTCTGTCTCCTTTTTTTTACTACTCGTGCTGCGCGGTGTGCGTACGGGACCTGCTGCTCTTGAGAGCATCGCGGGCATGAAATGAATTCAGATCCCGCTCCATGTGTGCTCGAGCTCTACTCTGTTCCCGTGTCTGCAAGGTACTACGCCAGAAGCTCTTCCACTTCATGCAACCCACCCCACGCAGGTTTACATTGCCTGCGCGGCTGCGCCGCCTGCTTCGCGCTGGGGATACAGAGGCTTTCTGGCGCACCGGAGCGGAGACGCAGCAGCGCGAACACTCCACGGCTCCATGCCGTACTACATGCATGCCTCCGACTTTGTTGCGACACCGACCTATCCTTCCCTTCGTGTTCTGCGTTCTTCGTCCTTAGCACAGTGTCCGCTTAAACCGTTGACCATGTCCAGAGCTGCACGCCCATGCATGCACGCGTGAGATCTGCACAGCGCACACTCGGAGCTGAACTGAACAGAGGCCGTCCAGCTAGCTACTTTGTCCCCCGCGCGGGTCAGGGCCGCGGTGAAGTGGAGTAGCCGCGAGTGCGCCCAGTGTGTTGGACGGGACCGTGCAGCAAAGTTGTACACTGGCAGCAATATCATCGGCTTGGGAGTAGTTATATTAGTAGTCCCAAGAATAAAGGAATTTAGAATGAAATACTCCCTCCATCTCTATGAACTTGTCATTTTATAGTTTAAAAATGAACTACAAAGCGACAAGTTTATGTGATGAAATAAGTACAGAATTATTGTGCGGAAGGAATATTGACAAAAAAGACGGAGGAGTATACATTCTGCAGCATGAGCGCCGCTCTGGCGGGCGAGGGTAACAGTCGGCGCGTCGGCAACCGCCGTACGTACTGTAGTTGACAGGACAGGATACGTCCAAACGATAGCTGTGCCCCTCGCTGTAACACCCCAAAATTTCAATACAAGCAAACTTGAATCTATAATAACTTGAACATTAAAAATTTAAGCAAGGACAAAAATTAAATTGATAGAATGTGTGGAATTGTGTGATAATTTCTTGTGAATGACACATGCGTGTGTTATGAATAAAAGTATTAATTTAGAAAACATGCTAACCTTTAATTGAATTCAAAACTTAAAATTTGAGTTGGCAACAAATTTAGAAATTGCAAAAACGCTCCTGTAGGCCAATCCCGTCTTGGGCCCAAACCCTCTCCTTCTGCAGCCCAAGAATCCTCTTTCCCCAGCCCAACCAGCACCCACATTGGATACCCTCTTACTCCCTATGGCTGCTGGGTCCCGACTGTCAGCGGCCCACCTCTTCATTGGATACTCCCTTCTCCCTCTGTCTAGCAGGCCCCACCTGTCGGCTCCATTCTTTTACTCTTCCCCGCCGACCCACTCGCGCGTGTGCCTTGGATTCCTTCGCTCCTCCCTCTCTTTCACTGGCGCGTGGGCCCCTGCTGTCAGCTTTCTCCCCCCCCCCCCGCCCCGCTTCTCTCTCTGGTCACGCGGATCTCGTGACTCGGCGGAGGTGCGGACGCCAAGCCAAGCGCGGACGCCAAGCCCCGTGAAATCCGGGAACCCATCTACTTGCGCCTCACGAAGCCGTCCTTCTATAAAACCGCCCCCAACCCTAGCCTCCCCCTTTTCCCTCCCGAAATCCAGCAGTGCGCCGCCGCCGCCATTTCCCCAGAGAACACCATCGCCGTGCATGATTCCTCCGCCCCACGTCTCTATACTCCTTCCTAGCTAGCCACCCTACTTCTCCGGAACCCATGCGAGACTCTCCGTCCCTCCCCGTCGCGGATCGAAGCCGAAACTGTTGATCTCGCCGAGCTCCGGTGAGTTTCCGGTGCTGTCGTCGTCGTTCCCACCTTTCCCTTCGTTTTCTACTCGTCCTGACCTAACCAACACAATTTGCATGCCCCAGAACGTCTTACGGGCAAGATGTTGCCGAGGAAATGCCGCCGAGTTGCCGTCGTGCCGTAGGCAGTCGCTGTCCTCCGCCTCCTGCGTCTCACGCTCGTCCCCACGCCGTTCCCGTACCCGTTGCGACCCTTGGTGAGCTCGCGAGTCTCTCTTCCTTCGTTTCTGTAACTAGCGTCGGGTATACTCGTGTGTAGGCGTAGATCGTGTGTCATCGTCGGGCTCCATGGCCGCAACCGTGGCGCGCCGCCGCGGTTGTTTTTGTCAGCCACCGGCGTCGGCAGGGAGGACACTACAGGAATAACGGTCACTTACGTCGGCCAAGGCCGACGTAAGTAAGGCTTAAACCGACGTAAGTAACTTAATTACGTCGGTTTTACCTTAATTACGTCGGCTTTCAGCCGACGTAGGCATTTGGACGTAATTAAGGTGACTTACGTCGGCCACCGACGTAAGTTAACTTAATTACGTCGGTCTGCGGACGCCGACGTAAGTTAAGTGTCGAGATGGGCCTTGGGCTGGGCCTGAGGACTTACGTCAGCTTGGGCAGGCCGACGTAAGTTAAGTGCTGTAACTTACGTCGGCCAGGGCAAACCGACGTAAGTTTAGTGGTTTAACTTACGTCGGTTTGGCCTGACCGACGTAAGTTAACCTGGGCTAACTTACGTCGGCCTGACCGTAGCCGACGTAAGTTAAGTTTTCGATTTTTTTTTAAAAACAGAAACTGACTACCTCGCTCGATGGCGAGAACACAGAACAAACAAATAATTTCATACACAACATAACAGTTTCAATATATAGTTCAAAACATCAACAACAACACAATTTGCAACAATCAACATCAACAACCACCGGGCTACACGCTAGCCCCTCCATTACCTCCAGGATCTTCTCGGCACGTTCCGGATCCCTGCAAAAGAAACATAATCACTAGTAAGCATCAATGTCAACTCAGTGATAACATAAGAGGCCAAGAACATCAGTGACAAAAGAAGGAAGCATGATGTAGTTTCAAATGAAGTAATGTACTATATCACTAGTTAAATGGAAGCACTAGCCCTTTGTTAACTCAGTGAACATCAGTTTCGACATAAGAAGGAAACATCAGCGATAATCACTAGCCCTTTTGTTAAATGGAAGCACTGACAACTTATTCACTATATACTAATCATTTCTACCATGGCCAAAAACTACTAAAGCTTGATTAGATACACTTAAAGAGAGTTTCTCACCTGCTCCAGTGTCTACACGCTACCCCCTCCACTGCCTCCGGGATCTCGACGCGTTCCGGAACCCTGCAAAAGAATCATAATTAGGATTAAATGTGATGCAAATAACTTTTTAACATAATGAAAAGGGAATCAAACTCCTAGGTATAGACAATATTACCTGCTCCGGTGTCTGCTGTGGCGGAAGCGTAGGAATCTGGATGTCCTGACCGCTTTGTCGAGCAAGAGCCTGCCATTGCAAGATATTAGCAGATATATGTTATTAAGTGCTGTGAAATTTAACTACGGTACTTTAAATTACTTACCGCCATCGTTGCTTGCATCTGGGCCATCATTAAGGCCGTCCTCTGCTGCTCCTCCCTCGTCCTCTCCAGCTCTGCCTGAGTTTGCGTCAGCGACTCCCTCATGGCCTGGAGCTCCAGCTGCGTCTGCGAGAGACGACCACTGGTCCCAGCGGTCGAAGCCTGCGACGATGAAGCGCCTCTCAAAGGTCGCGTCGACCTCGAGTCGACAACTCCATCGAAAATGGCAAACCTGCAAAAGAATGAAAACACTAAGTAGAAGAAGATTAATTGAAAAAGAAATGAAACACACGAAGAACTCACCGTCTGTGGGCCTTCCCGCCTCCGCTTGCGTACGCGGCTTGGGGGTCGATCGGCGCGCTTTCCCAATCGTAATCCGCACCGTGTATCTTCGCGACCTCCTGCGCGTACTTTGTCTACAAAACAAATAAATCTTGTAAGTATGTCAATAATAGTATTAGTTATAATGAAATTGATGAATTTCGAAAACTTACCAGTCGGTCGGCTGCGACCTGACTACACTGCCCTGGCTGAGAAGGGTCACTTCCCTTGTGACCTCTCTTCCAAACCTGGGTCGGGGTCGGCTCATGACCCAGCTCTCGCTCCTGTACATCCGTGTTAGTGAGATAAATAATATATTAAGAACACATAAATAAAATAAAAAGGTACTTACCATGCGTTTAGCCAAACGCAAGTAGCCGTCACCGCCATAGTTGTGCTTGCCCTCGGACCCCATGCGGCACTGTCTAGCCTTCGTGGACTTGTTGATAAAAGCGTCGCTAGCCCAGTACCGACAGAGAGCTAAGTACGCCTCGATGTTACCCTGTAACCAGGAAATACTAACCTGCACATATTTCATTTTCATCAACGCGGTTAACATACGTAGATATTGTAAATATTTAACAATATTAAAAACTTACCTCCGCGTACTGCTCCTCTGTCAAGTAGGAGTCCGAGTCCTTCCTAAAGACACCCCTTTGCTGCTCCTGCTCCTGCTCCCGGGGGTGCCGCTTGTAGTAAGCGTTGACGGCCTGAATCCGGGCGTATGACAACGCCGCCGTCGTGAGCTTCCGAGCGTTGTAATGGAACACGCGTCTCGCGTGGTCCTCCATGCCCGGCTCCTCTACTTGGTACCTCAACTTTAAGCAAACAAATATTTAAGTGATATGCAATTAAGAATTCAAAGGAGTTGAAAAAACGAAACAGTTAAACTTACCATAAAATCATGCCACACGGCTCCCTGAACCGTGCCGTGCACCGGGTGAGAGACCCGAGCGTAGTCATCCCACGACAGGGCAGGAAAACCGTCAATTACACCGGGGTAGTGCAACTTGACGATAGCACCGAGGACACTGTTAACCTGCCTGTGGTGCTTCTCGGCCCCCGTGAACGAGAAGTCGTACCAACATCTACAAAATATATTAAATCATTAAGTAAAGAAAAACAACATCTAATATTTAGTATACTATTTACAGTTTTTATACCTGTCTCCAACGGGACGGATCGTGGTCCGCTGAGTAGTAACCGGAGGAGGAGCCGCAAAGTGGGTCCTCCTCGTCCGTCGCCTCTGCTGCGACGCTGCCGCGTCCTGTGACCCTGAAGGCTCTGCAGACCCCCCGGAGCCTCCAGGAAGGCTAGTGGTAGAGGGCTGCCCAGGGAGGCTAGCGCTAGCCGGCTCCGAAGGGAGGCTAGCGCTAGAGGGCCCCCTAGCCTCTGAGTCGGGCTCCTGTAGCGGCCCCCTAGCCTCAGACTCTGACTCAGACTCAGAAGTCTCTGAGCCAGACTGCACAAAAGGAATGACTTTATTAATAATTAATAACAATTGCAATTTCAAAAATAACTTTATAGTAACTAAAGTTTACCTCTCTCCGCTGAAAGCACATGACAGCTGAGGGTGGAGCGTGTGCCAGAAAGAGCTCACGTCGACTAGAACGGAACGAGCTCCCTGAGCAAGGGTCTGCTGGCGGCTCAAACCCTCTCACTGGCTTCCCCTTCCCCTTCCCCTTTGACGACATCCTATTGCAAGGAATAAATGATTAATATACAAAGATAATATACAAAATTAATGTTAGATAAGTGAATAAAACGTTACTTCAAAATTCATCAACATCACGATCATGCACCCTACTCCTTAAACCAGCCCATCGATCTTTTTGTTGCGCATATCGTTTTCGTTTGCGCAAATCAGCAGGTTCGACTATGTCATCGATATCTTCAGATTCTGATTCTGATTCTGTTTCCGCTTCCGTGCCAGCCTCGATATCTTGAGCGTCTCCAACTAAGTTATCGAGTCCTACACCGGGCTCGACTGAGAAGGAGTCTGGCAACTCTTCCTCTTGGTAGACACAATCAACCTCAGCTTCGTCGTGATAATCATCATCTCCTGGAGCGTATAACCGCTCACGAGGATTCACCTTATGTACCACCCACCAAGCTTTGAATTTATTGCATGGATAAGGTAGATAGTACACTTGCTCTACTTGGTGTGCAAGAACTAATGAATCGAATCCTTTCAACCGTTCCTTGTGTTTTACTTCGACCATGCCAAATTCGTTTACTCGAATTCCACGAATGGAATCAAACCATTCGCAGTCAAAGAATACCGCTCGAATTGGCTTGTTTGCGACAAAAGTGAATTCAAGGATTTTTTTAATAATCCCGTAGTACTGCGTTTCATGATCTTGCGAATCGATTGCCCTCATCACAACTCCGGTATTACATGTTGTCGCGAGAGGACGAAGAGATTCAAATTGAGTTGTACGGAATCGATAGCCGTTGACGTCATATCGACCATAGCTTCTAACATTAACCACTCCACGGGATAGTTGTCGCAAATCTTCATGGACGTTGGCATCTTTTTGGCACTGTCCAAGATATGAAATTATTAGAAAACGTAAGCATTCTTAAGTTATAAGAAAACATTGTTAACATTGATTAGTTATCGAGAAAACGTTACATGATCTCGAAACCAGGAGAGAAAATTAGATCCCCCGTTTATTCCTTCCCGTCGAATATGTTCTATTTGCTTGCTCGTGGGTTGATGTCTATGTCTCCAATTTTGCTTGTCGAACATACTACACGACAAAGAGAACCTATTAGAATACATGTGTCGGAAAAGATGGTGAAAAGCATAAGTGTAGGAGAAACACTTACTTGAAATATTCATTCATTTCTTCCATATTAGCGTACATGTAGAAGAATGCAGCACGCCTTTCTTTTTCGCTAACATCATACGAAGTGTAACTACCAACAGTAGTGCCTCTTGTTGCAAAAATGGAGAGATCGCTACAAGGAGGTTGCTCATCTATATTGTATCGCATTACCGAAGTATTAACATTGTTTTCCTCTGCAAAGTAAACACTTGAGAAGTATCCTACTTCCTTAAGAGTAAAAGCTTCGGCGATGCAACCTTCAACCCTTGCCCTGTTACCAACCATTGGTTTCAGATATCTAAGTGATCTTTCAATATGATACATCCACCTATATTGCACGGGACCGCCCACTTTCGCTTCAAATGGAAGATGAATTAAGAGATGTTGCATTGGATTGAAAAATCCCGGAGGAAAAATTTTTTCCATCTTACACAAAAGTACCGGAACCTCCTTTTCCAATTTAGTCATCATCTCTGGCGTGATTTCTTTAGCACAGAGTTGCCTATAGAAGTGGCTAAGCTCGGCTAACACCTTCCACACTGCATCGTCAAAATAGCCTCGAAACATAACAGGCAGAAGTCTTTCCATGATTATGTGATAATCATGACTCTTCAACCCAATGAGCTTTCCCGTTTTCACATTCACGGCTCGTCTCAGACTAGCTGCGTAACCATCTGGGAATTTCAACCTTTGCAACCATTCGAGAACTTCTTTTTTCTCTTTAGGTCGAAGACAGAAAGGAGCGCGTGGTTTACCACCATTTTCGGAGAGCTCAAGAGTTTGACGGTTACAAAGCTCGGCAAGATCCTTTCGAGCCTTTAAATTGTCTTTTGTTTTGCCCGTCATGTCCATGCATGTGCTTATGATACATTCGGCCATGTTACGCTCTTGATGCATAACATCAATGTTGTGCCTTAGAATCAACGACTTCACATACGGTAACTCCCAAAGTCCACATATGTGAGTCCAATTGTGTTTGTCTCCGTAACCTTCGAAATATCCAGGACGACCTTCATCTGGCACCAATTTGTCCAACATATCAGATATTTCTGACCCGTCAAGACGTTTCGGTGGTCCTTTAGTGACAACGGTGTTCTTTCTAAAGACATTCCTCTGTTGTCTAAACAAGTGATTCGGAGGTAGCCAACGTCTATGACAATCGAAGTAAGATATCTTGCCTCCATGGGTAAGTCGAAAGCAATCGGTGTCCGAGGCACATATCGGACACGTCAACCGACCATGAGTGCTCCATCCAGAAAACATGCCGTATGCCGGAAAATCATGAACGGACCACAAATAAGCAACTCGGAGGTTGAATTTCTGTTTCTTGTAACAGTCGTACGCTTCGACTCCTGTCCACAACATTTTCAACTCTTCGATCAACGGTTTCAACATCACGTTGAGACGTGACCCAGGATGATCTGGCCCAGGTACAATGAGGCTAAGAAACATAAACTCATTCTTCATGCAAAAGGTCGGCGGAAGATTGTACGGAATGACAAAGACGGGCCAACAGGAGTATGGTGCGGCGTTTGTGCTGAACGGCGTGAACCCATCTGTCGCCAACCCGATGCGAACATTTCTCGCTTCACGAGCAAATTCTGGGTCGAACCGGTCCAGAGCCTTCCATGCCTCACCATCGGACGGGTGCGTCATGACTCCATTGTTCTCACGCTCACCTTCTTTGTGCCATCTCATGTGTCTGGCCGTTTTTTTTTGAAAGGAACAGCCGCTTCAACCTCGGTGTCACAGGTAAGTAACGAAGCTGCTTACGTGCGACTTCCGTCGTCACTGTATTACCATCGTTATTAACAACTTCGACAAACCTCGGTTGACCACATTTCAAACATTTGTTCTCATTGGCATGCTCTCTCCAGAAAAGCATGCAGTTGTCCGGACACACATCAATCTTTTCGTGCTTCATCCCGAGACCAGAAAGAATTTTCTTCGAGTTGTACATATCCTTAGGCACTTTGTTGGGTTGTGGAAGAGAATCTTTGAACAAATCGATGAGCATGTTGTAACAATTGTTAGAAAAGAAGAACTTAGACTTAATTGCCATAAGTCTAGTCACAAAATTGAGGATTGACATTTTAGTGTGTTCATGCAGAGCCTCTTCTGAATCTTTGAGACGTTTGAAGAACTCTTTAACCTCTGCTGTTTGAGTATCTTCTGTAAGCTCTGGTCGTATAGCTTCCAGCATCTCATCCATCATATCAACCTCTTGAGCATCATCATTGTCAGCTTCCACTTCTTGTACAGCTTGAGAAGCTGTCTCGCCGTGGAAGTTCCACAACTCATAATGTGACACGTAACCGTTTCGACACAAGTGCAACGTAAGTTCCACTTTGTCCAAAAACGTTCCGTTTCGGCATTTCGTACATGGGCACCGCGCCTTATCGCTATTTGACAACGAAAAAGCTCGTTCCACAAAAGCTTCTGTCTTGGCGTACCACTCATCTGAGTGACCACCAGTTCTGCTCTTCCAACCAGTGTACATCCAACTACGGTCTTCGCCCATGTTTGACTCTGCAGTTTAACGCGAAAGAAATTGTCGTTAATGTATTGTTATGTTATGTGTCACGGCCCTACAACCTAGGCAGATAGATCCTAAACCCACCCAAGAGTGACCGAGCGGAGCGTGCTCATGACGAGACGCGTGATCCAGATTCGAACGAAATTTCGGCAGCATAACCCCGCTGTTCTCCACTGCACGCCCAAAAATGGTGCAGCAGAGAACAACAGGGTTACGCCACCGAAATCTCGTCCAAATCCGGACCCGCGTCTCGTCACAAGCCACGCCCCCTCGGTCACTCCGAGGCTGTCCAAAAAGGGACAATTCCGAACCTGCACGTCTCACATGCCAATGGCATGTGAGACGTGCCGATCCGAAACGGGTAACACATTGCTATAGGTTACGTTGCTCATTTTCATTTTGAGGTCATTTAAGAGAGAGGAAAGAACTAGAGAAAGACTGAGAGGAAAGTTGGTCTTAGAGAAGGAGGCAGAGGACTAAGCCATCGGGGGAGGCGGAGGACTGAGGCGAGTGAGCCGTCAGATAATATCCGACAGTCCACACTTCAGATCGGCCACATAAAAGTCCTCCCCGACCTAACCCTACTCATTTTCCTTTCTCTTCTCCACGATTCCATCGCTCCAGAGTCCAGATACGGCAGCCGCGACGATCCCCTTCTCTCCTCGATACCCCTACTCCAGCGACGGTCCTCCAGGTGCTTGCCATCCTCACCGTCGTCGTTCGCATACTTTACCTTACCACTAAATGGGCCTTGTCGGGCCTTGTCAAGCCTGTCCGAAGCCCATTTATGTATATATAGTACTAGAACACTCAAGCAATCAAAATTAAAATTGTAACCATAATTTAAGCAATTTAAGCATAATTAAACATAATTAAATACACCACCTAAGCGTAATTAAGCAAATTAAGCAAAAATAAGGAAATTAAGCATAATTATGCATAATTAAGCAAATTAATCATAATAAAATAAACCACTTAAGCATATTTAAGCAAATTAAGCAAAAATAAGGAAATTAAGCATAATTATGCATAACTAAGCAAATTAATCATAATAAAATAAACCACTAATGCATATTTAAGCAAATTAAGGAAAAATAAGGAAATTAAGCATAATGAAGCAAATTAATCATAATAAAATAAACCACTCATGCATATTTAAGTAAATTAAGCAAAAATAAGCAAATTAAGCTCCGGGGCCGGCCGGGAATGGCGGGGCGGCGCTCCGGGTCCGGGCCGGCGGTCAGGGAGGGTTGGGGAGGGGAGGGGAAGGGGGCGGCGCTCGCCGTGGAGGGGAGGGGGAGGGGGAGGCAGCGGTGCGGTGGTGGCGTCGGCCGGGAAGGGCTGCAAGATATCTATGTCATGTCATCTAGTCGTCTACGTTGCTGAGGGAGACGATCGGCGCCGTGCCGGCGGTCAGGAAGGGTGAGGGCCAGGGGAGGGGGTCGGGGAGGGGAGGGGAAGGGGCCGGGGCGGCGCTCGCCGTGGAGGGGAGGGGGAGGGGGAGGGGGAGGCGGCGGTGCCGTCGGCCGAGAAGCCGTGGCGGCGCTCCTCGGGGACGGGCCGCCGGCGGTGAGGGCCGGGGGAGCTAGGGGGAGGGGGTCGGGGAGGAGGGGAGGCCGGGTCGGGGAGCTAGGGGAGGAGGGGCCGGTCGGGGAGTAGGGGAGGGGAAGGGGCCGGGGCGGGGCGGCGCTCGCCGTGGAGGGGAGCCGGCGGTGGCGTCGGCCGGGAAGGCGGCGGTGGCGTCGGTCGGGAAGCGGCGACGGTGGCGCTCGGGGCCGGGCCGCCGGCGGTTAGGGAGGGGAGGAGGGGAGGAGGGGAGGGGAGGAGGGGAAGGGGCCGGGGCGGGGCGGCGCTCGCCGTGGAGGGGAGCCGGCAGTGGCGTCGGCCGGGAAGGCGGCGGTGGCGTCGGCCGGGAATCGGCGGCGGTGGCGCTCGGGGCCGGGCAGCCGGCGGTTAGGGAGGGGAGGAGGGGAGGAGGGGAGGGGAGGAGGGGAAGGGGCCGGGGCGGGGCGGCGCTCGCCGTGGAGGGGAGCCGGCGGTCGCGTCGGCCGACAAGACGGCCGTGCATATTTAAGCAAATAATCAATGAAACAATTAAGCAATTAAATAATTTCAGCATAATTTAATAAACAATTAAGGAATTTCAGCAAAATTAAATTAAGCAATTAAACAATTTCAGCAAACAATTAAGCAATTAAACAATTAAGCAATCAAACAATTAATCAATCAAACAATTAAGAATTTAAACAATTAATCAATTAAATTGGGGAGGAGGAGGGGGAGAGAAGGGGCTCGGCATGGGAGGGGAGGGGAAGGGGGGCGCTCGGCCGTGGAGGGGAGGTCGACGGGGAGGGCGGCGTCGGGATGGGGAGGTGGACGGCGGCGGCAGGGCGGCGGCGGCGGCAGGGCGGCGGCGGCCCGGCGTGGGGTGGGGGGGTCGGGGAGGAGAGGAGGGAGGGGAGAGGAGGGAGGGATTACCTGGCGGCCGGGCGGCGACGGCGACGGCGGGGCGGCCGGGCGGCGTCGGGCGGCCGGGCGGCGACGGGGCGGCGGCGGCGGGGCGGCGGCGTCGGTTGGGAGAACGAGCGCGCATGAAATGAGAGCGCGCACCGTTCGCGCGGTTAGGTTAAACAACGACTTACGTCGGCCCGACTAACTTACGTCGGCCGGCGTCAGAGCCGACGTAAGTTAGGCTTAACTTACGTCGGCCAGTTAACTTACGTCGGCTTTGGGCCGAGGCCGACGTGGGTAATATTTATTACTGTCGGTGTATGTACTTACGTCGGTCTGCCGACGTAATTTATTTAACTTACGTCGGCTACCAGGGACCGACGTAAGTTACTTACTTACGTCGGCCGGCTGACGTAAGTTGCCCTGGCCGACGTAAGTGATGGATATTCCTGTAGTGGGAGCCCAAGCCGTTAGATTCATTTTCGATGGTCAAGATTAGATATGCTTCTCCTTCGTTTTGTTTTATTATGCACCGTTCGTTCCTTGATGCACGGCCAGGATTAGATCGGCCAATGGGTGCGCCCCCTGGTCCATCGTGGACCGTGGACCAGCACCCCCCACCCCTTGGTCCACAGCACCGTGAACTTATTCCACAACATTCTCTTAAGGAAAATAAATATTAAATATAAAAGAAAACATCAGTCTTGCGTGTAGCCCCCTGTTCTTCTATTCAGAATTTCGCAAAGGCCCCTGATTTTGTAAAATCAACCCTAGACAACCTTATAAATTAAAGAATTACTGCAGAATTATACTTAGGCACCTGTAGCCCCGGGAAACTTGCATTTAACCCCCTTGTGTAGTTCTGGATTTACGTACATCACCTGTTAACTTGCTGTTTTTACACATCAATCCCTAGAACTGTTAGGAGTAATAGGTTAGCCCCTGCTGTAATGTTTATTTCATAATAAAGGCCCTTGATGGGTTCTGAAATCACGCAAATATCTTGAGAGCATGTTGTTTTAACATATAGGGCTCTGTAATAATGTGTACTTGTTGTTTATTGCATTTCATGTTAGCCTTATTAGCTCATTGACTGTTAGCGCATGCAGTAGCGTGTTTTCCACATAGAAGCTATTGCATAGATGTAATTTCATGTGAACACTCTTGCTTTATGATGTATGTTCATAATAAACTAATTTGCATGTAAGTTATGTATAACTTAAAATTAAATAATTAATAGGTTGCACAATTAAAATGTGTAGGTTTTGCTTGTGCGCTCTTGTAATATCGGTATTTACATGAAATACGCCTCAATATTTGTTAGAGCATATTAATACTGAAAATAAGTAATAAAAGGTATCATTTCATGTGTTAATGATTTGTGAACTAGACGTATCATTCTTTCCATCTCTATCATTGCATGTGATAATAAAGGAACACACTCTTGCTCACATTAAATGATTTATAAACTAGATTTAATCTATTGTCGCATGCATGATAAATATAAATGTGTAATATCTTGTTAAAATCAATGAAATGCCATAGAAATATATTTTGTTGTCTTAATCATTATTATGCTAGTTAAACTATAACCATAAGTACAACAAAATAAAATGTGCATAACCCCGTGTTAAGCCGTTAACGTGTGTAGACTCCCGTTACACCGTAGGATATGCGCGTTGTACTCTTTATTACTTGTTTTACTTGTATGGTGTACTGTTATTGAATGTGCGTATTTATCTCTCTTTCGGTAGTATGTACGTGTTCCCGTGATGATCGTGATGCGATGAGAAGACCTAGAAGAGCAAGCGTTCTACTCGGAGACTGAGCAGCTTCATGAAATAAAGAAAAGGCAAGTGTCCTTGACCACTTTGCACCGGTTAGGAATTATTAAGGACATAGATAGGATTAGCTGCATGCAAGTCTTAAATTGAATCCTATGTTAGGAATGTTTCCCTAGATTTCCATAATATTCCTTGTTGCTCTGTCGGGTAGATGTTAGGGTATACTGTGGGTGGTTACAACTGCTTAGCCATGCTGTCATAGTTGGGGGATGTAACTCTAATTACAATTGCTAATATGTCTACTCTACTATTATCTGCATTACTGTGGTTCTGGTGGTGGGATGTAGTTGATAGGAATCTAGACAGGCAGGATTGAGTGGTGGGTGCAGTACGCACGAGACTCGGGTTCATTGTGTTGGTGCCTGTTCTAGATTCTAAGGACCGGTTCTTGGTGACATTGCGACCAGGTATTATCGTGCCACCACATGACGTTATGGAACGGCTTAGCCAATTAATTAGGAGATCTTTCAATGAGTATGGGCAATGGATTGGTGCGGGGAACGAGTTCAGCGTTACCTGCTCTGGGATCCGCATGGCTCAAGAGGGGGCTGCCACGTCGGAGGGTGTACTCCAGTATGTCGTGGTAGGCGAAACCTTAGAGTGCTCGTACTTGTCGGGAGACCCTTTGTAAAGGCTCTGTTGTGACCTTCTGGCCACACACTTTAGGTAGTGTGTAGTGTGATTGGCTATCACCGGCAAAAAAGGAGGTTCTTAGTCCACCTGGAGACAGGGGATAAAATCACAACATGTGGGTAAAGTGGTACAAACTCTGCAGAGTGTAAATCTATCTAGATAGCCGTGCTCACGGTCACGAGCGCGCCTGGTAGTACTGCCTTGATTAGTTGGGACTGGATGGTTGGTTGGAAGTCGGGTGGTGTAACCCGATGAGTTTGGTCCCGGGTGGGGTAACCCGGTGAGTCGGCATCCAGGTGGGTAACCTGGACGGTGGTGAGTCGGGTGGGTGTAACCCGACGGTCTATACTATTATTATATTTATGTCTTTCACCTAGTAAATAGGATGCTAAGGTCAACATAGGAAACTAAGGATGCATAGAGGCTTAACCCGTGTCAGCCTTTCCTCATTGAAATAAACCGCATGTCATAACTTCCACACTTGCGGAGTACATTAGGTACTCATCCTTGCTTCTTCCCTTTTCTTTTTGTACATGTCGTGCTGCTCAGGTAATAGATGATCAAGTGAAGATGGAGTCCAGAAGGTCGCGTTGCTGCCAGTCGATTTGCCTGTGGCGTGCCCTGCTTGCTTTCACTTTTCCGCTGCTGTGCTCGTGATTATTTTAAGGTATTTAATTGTTGTTTTATTCGATATAGAACTGTTTACCATATTTTGTCGTGCATGTATGATCAAACTTATCCTGACATACATGCAGGTTTGGCCTGTTTTACATTGTGTAAAATGGGGTGTGACACTCGCCACCCGTTCGCTCCGTACGTGCGGCTTCTTGTTGTCTAGCGCATGCAATGCAATGCATGGAGCGGTGTGCGACGCCGAGCGAGAGCATGCATGATCACAACGCACGGAGCACGACGCGAGCAGGAGGACCAGTCCCCCCTCTCCCGGTTGATGTACTACGTGGTAGCCGTCAGCTCCGTGAGTTAGTGGTGTCAAGCGTCGTCAGTCTCCATCGCCACCCAACTTGCCACCAATGCAAGCTTTTTTGTTGTGACTGTAGTCGATCCGCCGTGAGTTAGTGCTGCTTCCATCCATCTGTCGTCCCAGTTCCAGCGCAAGGCCACCACACCACCACCCGCAGCGATAGCGAGACGAGCCGAGTGCTGTCACAGCGACGAAAAACAAAAGGAAAATTTGCACGAATGCCACTATTTTTTTGACGGTGTTAGTACTCTGTCTGATACTAGCTAGTGGCATGCTCAACTGTTACACCAGCAAACTAGTGGCACCAGTGCCAACTCGAAAATTTTAGGGCCGGCCATACAGTTAGAAACACAAAGTAGTGGTAGACGTGCAAATCTCCCAAAAAGCAAAAGCGTAAAGCAGCGGCAGCAGGACGAGAGGAGGAGCACGGGCGTCGCATGCAGGGACGGATGACTGATGAGGCGGCAGCCGGCAGGCAGGCAGGCCCCTGCGCAGCCGCTGAATATTCCCTGCACCAGCCATTAACAACAGCCAGAGTTCGGAGGAGGCCACGACAAAAGCAGCCACAGAGCGATGGCGTCGCGCTCGCGCCGGTGCCTGTGTTGCCTACCCGCTCTGTTCTGCAGCTATGGAGCGTGCAGAACGCAGAGGAGGCAAATGCTCCGTCTTGAATGCATCCGCGACCAAACGCATTGATCGTTCTAGGACTCGGTAGTACTAGTATGCTGGAACTGCTCTGACGAGCTTGCTTTTGCTTCTACTGGGTGCACATGATCGAGGAAAATTTTATTTTACTCTCTCCGTTCCGTCGTTTATTTCCTGTTCTCTTTGACAAGCCTGCACTGCAATGCACGCTTGTTGCGAGCCACATGCCATCAAGAAAAAAGAGGGGCTTGAAAAACTTTCTGAACTTCACAAGACAAGGTATATAAACTAGAAAATCAATTCGCGTTTCAGCATTTTCTGCTCGGCACTTTGTTCTGCACCCGTGATTTCAGTTAAACCTGATGAACGCGGAGCTACTACTACTTTCTCGAGAAAACGGCGCTGCGTTAATTCCATTACCCGACAAAACCACTGTATCTGAAAGCGGGGTAAACGTTCATGAGACGAAGAGGTATCGACACCAACACATTGCAGATTACGGGTGATGTATCGACACCAACACGTTGCAGATTACAGTCGAGTGTTTGCTGCAAGTTTCTATCGGCAGGAGCACAGCAAAACCAGCGAGATTTCAGGCGTTACAAAAATGTGAACCGGTGCATTCCAAGCTCGATGATGATAGTACTGCCTCTACCAATATTATTATTACATTATTCAGAAGACACTACTGAAATCTCTTGACACTGCAAGCAGTCACCTAGCCACAAGAACACCCCACTTGCAATCCTCTCAAAATAGCAGAAAGAAGCAGAAAAAAAGGAAGCGAGGTGACAAGGAGGAGAAAGAGAGAGAGAGAGAGAAAAATGAAGACTAAATTAGTAGTAGTAGCTGGTACTCCCTCCTGATCTTTTTATTTGACGTTTCAGACATAGATTTGTATTAAAAATGAGCTGTGTTGGACTGCCCTAACGTCAATTAAAAAAATCTAGAGGGAGTAGTAGTTAAGATACCTAGAGATATTTATATCTCGGACCATGAAGCCTCAATTCCCGACGATCGAGCTCACACCATCTGCGTCGTCTAATTCCTCCTCATGCACGCTCCGCCCATCTCATGGAGCAAAACAGAGAGATCTAGCCGGCAGTGGGAGCCAAACCAAATGCGGCGCGGCGCGCTTCTCCTACCTGTGCGGGTGCGGCGGCCTTCCTTTCACCCGCTCTCCTCTGCCCCCACGCATTGGCAATGGCAAGGCACTTCTTCTCGAGCTCGTCCTGATGAACTCCATTCAGACAAGGAGAGAGAGAGAGAGAGAGAGAGAGAGAGAGAGAGGGGTAGCAGAGGAAGCAGGAGGACTGAAGAAAGAGTGGTGCTTATATACAAAGCCGCTCACATGGCTGCAAGGATACAAAAGAAGAGGAGGAAGAAGCGAGTGGTTTAACAATGGCTGTGGCCCTGTGGGAGCATGGAGAATGGCGAGCATGTTTGTGGGGAACGCAAAACGCACTTGCACGGCTTTCAAGGCACGTTGGGGGAGGGGCGGTAATAAACAAGACGAAAGAGAAAAAAACTGGACTGGATGGAGCGTGTTGTGACTACGTTTATTCAACTTTTGTATGCATACGCTGCAGCAAAGCAATGCAGCATGCTTCCCTGAGTTCTGAACTGCTGGCCCATGCGTGCGGCATGTGTGGTTCTGTGTCTCGGTGCAGGGAGGGAGAAATGGACCTTACATGGTGGAGTGGAGGACAGGGGAAAGGCAGAGTCGAATGGAATGGGCTTTCTGTGTTGACACTTTGACTGCCCTGTCGAGCTGCTGCCTCCTCCTCCTCCTCTTTGATATATGCTTTTCTAATGCTAAAGAGAACTATACTTTTCTGTCCCTGCTCTTGCTCGCTGCTGCCATGATCAAAATGATTGAAGAATGAGGAACCGAAATAATGGCAACCGGAAAAGTCCCTATCATTACCAAACGGCGGGTCAAAGAATTGAACTAGCGGAATATGGAATGGATCATTGGCTATGTATGCTTCTAGGTCGCTGTCAGCATACCAGTTGCACTACTGAATCTTGCTGTTGAACATCAGCACTAAGCAAAACTGGAGAATAGCTGCGTTTATGGATGGAATCATTAAGTTCCGTAGTTTTGACTGGCTTGCAGGTTCACGAGTAACGATGAGTTTTCAGTTTTCCTTGTT
Source organism: Tuctoria greenei (assembly GCA_036927565.1). NCBI lineage: Eukaryota > Viridiplantae > Streptophyta > Magnoliopsida > Poales > Poaceae > Tuctoria > Tuctoria greenei. The sequence goes on from JAYESD010000001.1 coordinate 306,105,451, forward strand.
GATGACACATTGATCGACGGTTGAAAGCCAGTACTTTGTGAAGGAAGAAACTGCAAACTAATGTCAGAATGGTGGCTTTGTGATTTAGGAGTACTTCTGTAAGCGCTATCTGTTACTTTTACGAGGGTGGATGGGTCACTTGACCTAACAAGATGGCGAGACGTCTCGGCATAACTTACTTGCCTAGCTACTAGCTAACTAGGTGCAGCATGCACCATAACAATAAGTAATCCATGATTCACTTTGATGCAGACGACAGTGATCACTGAATTAAGGACAACTCATTGGCTTGTCAAGAATGACTTCCATTTGTCGGATTATTACCAGGGGGTTATTAGGTCTTGTTAAAGGTGGTTTAGGCACAAACTGAACCGCAGTTTCCATGTGCACATCACTTACCATCCCACTCACCTATCAGTCCCTAATCTCAACAACCATGAATGGAAGCTTCAGTTATTTGTCCTCTCTACCCATCCTCCCCTTTGTGCTTGTGCTACAAGCACGCGAAGTAGAGGTAACATGCCTGCTAGCTCGTCAGAGAAACGGTCCCCCCCGTGTCTTACGTAGCTTTATAACCTTCCTTTGCTTTGTGAATCATTTTCTCTGAAAGCGCACTGTTGGCATAGAATAGGATTCTCCCCATGACAGAAGCGAAGGGATGTTTGTTTATGGGCAGTTTTGATGACTTCCATGCAACTGCTGCATCGATCGTGGAGAAACGCAAACTGATGGTGTGTAGTGCTTCTTTGCAGGTCTCGAGGGACGATAAAACAGTGGGCTAGCTGCTCGCATGCACGGTATAAGACCATTCGCAGTGGTTCACTGTAAAACTTACCGGACTGGAAATATAGATTAGATTATTAGAAGTATAAAGTAAGTGTCCAGAGTGAAATGCTGGAAGTATAGAGGATATACTGGAAGTATAGAGGGGTAGAGTAAGTTTTAGAGGAAACCGCTGCGGATGGTCTAAGCAGGCACGCAAGCTTGCTTTTCACTTTTCAGTACTACTGATGAAGGAAGGTGACAAGGGAGGATACTCTGCATACACCTCATAACTTGGAGTTGCAGTAATGCTTGGACATGTAGCAACAGTAAGCTCGTCCTTTTGGTGAGGTTCAGTACTCGTAATATGTCGCATTCATCTCTACGGGCCGGCCATTGCATATGAAGGACGGAAGGAGAAGTCCCTATCAGTGGACAAAGAGCTGCAGCTGGTGGTCGAAATTGATAGATTCTCCCTTGCAAACTCTCTTTTGAGCTTGGCTAGTGCTGGTGTTCGCTGCTGCCGGACGACGGCACTCGCTCGTGAAGCTGTGAGACGAGCTCGCTTGTCAATCTTTGTGGGTGATCAACTTTATGCATGACAGACTTCCTCAACAAGAACTTTATGCATGACAGGAGGGGAGAAAGAGGAGAGCGAAGCTAGCTTGTTTTTTTCAGCTCGGGCGGCAAACCTCTCTGAAAAAAGGCTCGTCCTTTTTCATGGTTTGGTGCGGGGAATGTGCACGCGAATTAATTCCTTGTTCTCCTTTTGTTCGCTTATGTCTGGTCTTCTCCTTTTGTTCTCACTTCATGAGAATATTGGGTCGTTTCTCCTGAATCATGTGGGTTGTTTCATTCCCTTCTCAGAATAAACGAGAATCATGGGTTGTAAGAGAATGGTATTGCTACAATGCTGAGAACTAGGGAAATTATAAGAGCAGTGTAAGACTGGTGATGTACGTGTGAAAGTGTATCCCTTCACGATTCGAGTTTGTAAACTAGTTAATGGGCCCTTCACTTGGCTGTCCACAACATGAAAAGCAAGAGGAGCAGATAAGACGGGAGGAGAGACGCATGCAGCGAGATGACAGTTACAGCAGAGTAGATTATTGCGCCTTTACTGAACTCACGACCGGCAAATCTGTTTACCGAAAAGGAAGCACATCATACTTGTCTGCCACGCCCGTCCATGTCCCCATCCGTGATCGCCTTTTTATCTCAGCCGGGGTTGCTGTCATCTCCCCTGTTGCTAAAGCAGAATGGAAAGCGAACATTCAAATCCAAACACCGAAACGTAAGGACGTGTCGATACATCGGCAGCATACACGGGGTGGGTGGGTATGCGACTACGCATGCACGCATGCATGCATGCTCCTGTCGTCCACGCCACGCTCGACATGCGTCAGGAGCACGTAACGACCTTTGCTCCATTAATTCTCTTAGGAGCGAAGGAAATGAAGGCAGCGTGCTGGGATAAGATATCTGCACCGGCCGGCGAGGCGACGAGAAGGTTTGGCGCTGCTCGTCAGTCGTGCGCGCGCGGGAGGGAGAATGGGGGAAGCGGCGGGCGTATAATAAGCTCAATCATTGGGCACTCAACCGCGGTCCACGTCCCGCGACACGGCGTGCGGCGTCGCGCCGTGCGGGCCCCGCCGCTTTCCACCACGCCGCCCGAGGGCCTCCGCGGCCGGCGGCGTGGTGGCCGTGGTGGGCGCGGCTGGGCTTCTTCCGGCTTTAGTGGGCGCGCGGTGTGGGTGCCCGTGCCGCGCGCATCCGTCCCTTCTCTTCGCCCGCGCCGGGAGCGCAACGCGATGTGGCAGCAGCTGCACGCCGGCGGCTCGTAGGAATCGCCGGGAAACCAACGGCGGCGGCACGCGACCACGTTTTTCGCACGCATCCACCGAGAGATGGACATGGGGCGCCAGGTAACAGGACTACAGGAGCGCACACGCTCGGCTGAAACGAATCGTTTGATGGGCCGGACTCTGCCAGATGCAACGCTGGATGGGCCGAGTACTGGTGGATCAGAGCCCACCGCAACAAAAACTGCACAAGGGAAAGTAAACTGCTAGCTGACGCTGATGAGATGGTAAGTACCACATCGCGGAGCAATGAACGATGGGATAACGTGTTGTGATACAAGAGGAAGGGCGATGGCTAGCGACAGAGGCACGCAGCTGCGTGGTGAGCACAGAGCGAACTATTCTTTCGCCTTTTACTAAAGAATACCGTGTGCTCATCACAATTAGCAGCATACGCTAATTTTTTTAGGGTGCCATCCTTAATTAGGAGGGCCCCAACAAACCAATTTTGATAATTTTCTACCATTTGCAGTACGCTTTGGGGGAAATTCAGTACGCTTAGGTATATATAAATAATATTCCCTCAAACGGAGGGAGTACTTGGTACAAATGTCAGATCGTGAAAAAAAAAGAGATTTAGCCAGACAAGCGGTGTACGGATTATACTGACAATCGAATATGCTAATTGCATACATTACTTGCCATATCTGTTAAAACATAATAGTCGCTTCACTAGCATGTTGAGAACCAAGAGAGGCTCCCCAGGGTACAAAGGACATAAGAGCACAGAGAAGTCATGCCGACTTTAACAAGGTTCTTCAATTGCCCAAATCAGCGTAAAGATTAATAACATTGCTATGAGAGAAACTGGAACATTGCCTAACAGTCAGGGCAAGCTAATGGCTAATAGTAAGATTTTCCATCTCATTCACCACACCATCCGCTAACTTGGCATCCAGAGATCCAAGGCACTTCTCGAGTCCATCAAGGGCAGCAAAGGCATCATCTGCAGGTGACCCACCAAGGTGCCCTATTTCCTGGCGCGTCCCCTTGATGCCGTCATACAGTCTTTTTACAGTGAGCTTCATGTCAGATGCATCTTGTGGTGGGTATACAGCGGCCCCAAGATCATTAACCTGGTCGGCAATTTCCCTGCAATAGGTCAACAGTTTTTCCATTGTATCAACCTTGTCCTCGTTGGCCCCACTTTGATTTCCTGAGCTCTTCAGCAAACCAGTAATGAAACGAATTGTTTCTTTCACTACAACCAGCGAATCTGATACAACAGTGATAACCATCTTGGCAACAGCAATCTCCTCTTCAGTGAAATCATCATCCAAATCAAGATCAAATGACATATCATCTCTATCAGAACAACTCGCGGTGTCAGCAATACCATTGGAAGACTTTCCAGCTGTACTATCACTAGAATCACCGAAAGGAAGTTCATTCATCTCTCGGAGGACATCCTTAAGATACACACCTATCTGGGTCATGGCACGCCCAATGGCAGTACAGTTGCTTGTAGGCACCTTCTTGAGTGCAACACATGCTTCCCAGACAGTTCCTGTGACCTGAGGTATAATTGTCTTTCTGTCAGGGCTGCAAGATTCTGCCAATCAGATCAAGGGAAAAAAGTATCAGACCAGCTTCAAATATCCCAAGGGGCTAGAAAAAAAAAAAGAGAATTGAATTGCAAAGCACAAAGAATTGTGAATGTGCTAGACTACATGCTGATTGTCATTTCACGGTCTGGTGCAACTGAAAACTCTCACTTCAAATATATGGAATTCAAATCAGTGGATTTGGCATGATTTATTCATCGTTGCTGTCAACATTTCCTCATTTAATTATATATATGGAATAAAACACAGCAGGTTTGTTCATCTGATTTGTTTCCCATCAACATTGTTTTTATCAAAATTTATTAACTTCTTTACATCTAAAAATCAGTAGGGACTACAGGGTGGTATTGCTCTATACAAATGACAACGTTTTGTGATAAGTTTCGGCAGAATTTTTTGCATACCGTAAGCAGAAACAGCTTGCTTGAACAATGAGAAGCTAGAGTCTACCACGTTCTTTGCAGAACTAGATATATACTTGTGCAGAGTAGGCCCAGCGCCAACCATGCTTCCGTGGCAAACCAAAAGGAAACCTTGAAGGATGTTGAAGTATGCATCAATGTTCTCCTTCAGCGTTGATATATCAGGCAAGTCTCCACTCCATAGCATGCCAGCTGCGGCAAAAGACCATCATATGATCAGACACCAACGACAAATCACAAGTTCACAACATCAATGAAACAAATATGACTATGACATCCAAATATACTGGATATTAATCCTAAGTACTAGCATGAACAAACTGTAAAAGATGCAATGCAAAAAAAAAATAACACCCGATGAGCTGATGAGCATTAGGACAAGAAGCTAATAGAAAATCAAATACGAGCCGGTAAGCCCCCATTTTTCTAACCTGCAGTCATACCGGCTAATTGTTTCAACTCAAATGGAACGAATCATACAGACATACCCTAGGGAGAAAAAAAGAACCAATTCAGCATTTCAACTATAAATGCATAGTTCAATCTCCTATCCACGTGAAGGTCCAGGAACCGTTTAATTCTGCACTTACCAACGGTGGCCTGCCTGGAGACCTGGTCACCAAGCTTAAGGACCTCAGACCACTCCGTCCGCTCCAAGCCAGCCCCCGGAGCCGCCTCCGCAATCATCTGAGAATCACGGAGAAAACAAACATTCAGCTGCCGCAGAGAGGATTTTGCGTGGGATCGTAGCCGTGACCGAGACCTTGGTTCGTTGCGCCGTACCTGGAAGGTGTCATTGATGGTCTGGAGATGCGACTCCAGGAACCGGGACAGGTCGCCGCCTCCTGCTGCTTTCTTCTTCCCTCCTCCTCCTTTCTTCGACATGGCAGCGGGCGTGGCGGTGGCGCGTCTAGTCTGGGAAGAAGAGAGCGCCGCAGGCGGCGACACGGCGGTGGAAGGGTTTATTTGGTTAGGGGCATGGGCCCCTTGATTCCGAGTTGTCTAAGCCGTACGAACCGCATCAAGATTTGTGCAGGTGAACTTCGACACGAACTTGGAACACGACACTCGTGACTCCTGTCCTGTTTGGTCTTCACTTGGATCGTTCGTGGCCGTCTCAAACTCTTCTTCATGTTCTGCTGGAAAATAGTGCAAGATTTATTTTACAAACTGACAAGTTTTCGTCATTTTTCTTTTTATAGATATTGCCTTTCTCTTTTTGGTACTGGACACTACCGAGATCGTTCGGGCAAGCCAAACAGTTTCAAATATTGCCTTTTAATATAAAAGATGCCAAAGCTTCTTTGGCGTATACTTGCCTAGTAAACAGGTACTCCCTCCTTTCTCAAAAGATTGTCACCTTCTAGTACATTTTTGTACTAGAAGGTGACAATCTTTTGAGAAATGAGGGAGTACGTAAGAAGCTTTACATTTCGTTCCAGGAGTAATAAGAACCCAGACACGTAATGATCTTTATTGATTGCTTACATCAGGTTTTGATGCTGCAGGTATCTCGATTATTCATCAATATCATGCCTACAACAATGAGCTAGTGTGATAATCCAAGTTCTTGCCAGGGGAAGCAGAAAAAATGGGCTTCCCTAACACAATACATATGTACAGTGCCTTTGTATCAGGAAAAATGAAGCGAGTTGGAAATGTTGAAAGAAGACGATCTTGCAGTCAATCTATTAGAGCTGCTTTCTCCGGAATTTTCTGTGATTCCTCCATGACCACACAAGCAAAAAAATCACGAGTGCTATCCCCACCGAGCTCCAAAAGATGATCAACCATGTAGGCATCGGCTCGTGAAACAGGCCTGTTCAGAATGCCGAATGTTAGGCACAGGTATTCGCAAAACATGCAAATTTTTTTTCTCTGAGATGTACTTTCTGCCGAGAAATGTAGAGGCATATCATAAACAGAAGTGTTAGTGTTACAGTGCTATGCTTGACACTTCGACGAGAAAGCTGGAAAGAGAATGCTCACCACGCCCAAACTTCATGCAGATAAGCAGCTCCACTATGCATATAGCCAGAGAGAGCCAACAAAAGGCCCCGACCTTCTTCACCGGTTTGCTGATGATCAAAATTGTAGCCAAATATCAATTAGTCGTCCAGAAATAGAGCTAAAATTGTAGCTCTTGTACTGTTGTTAACAAATGTGTGGTAATGAGCACGCGCAAGATAGATGAGAGAACCTGTCTTGCAAGTAGGAGTTGTACTCGCGGATGGTTGGAATGGCTATCAGCCACCAGAGGATCAACCTGTACACCACCAAGGGATTTCTCGGAGGAATCCATAGACAGAATTTGAGAAAGAATGTGTTAAGCTCCACGACCATGAAAACGGCGCAGAGGAACAGCACTTGGACGAACCGCCACGGCCCCATGAAAGGATGCCACTGATCCTTGTCCCACTGTGCAGGGGTGAACTGGCTCAGTGATCTTTTGACCTGCAAGACAAAGGGAGTAAACCAGTCTGCACAAATAATGTTCAGTACAGTTCGTTTCAAAAGAAATAATGTCAGTTCTTCCTAGCACTGATCCACACACTAAGAGTTTTATATTGTTTAATTAGCTAGTGTCTGGTTACTTAACACTCTCGCTAGGGTATCTACATTACTGCAACATTTCAGTAGGCGTTTACAAATATTGACTTGTCTCCCCCAAATTCGAAATATTTGTTCTGAAAAATGCCGAGTCTCTCTGATGTCATTTTTCTTGTGTTGTACTACGGAAAAAAGTTCTAGTAATGAAACTCAATAATAGGTAGAGAATGACTATAACTTGTGACTCCCGGCCTTAGGGTAAAAACTCAACCAACATAGAATAAATATTTGATTGACTGAAACATATGCAACTATTCACATGTCGGTACAGTTTATAGCGTAACAGTGCACACAGAATTGTATGCAGAAAAAAATATGGGAAAATTTCAGTGATCAATAATGAGAATCGGCAGATTTGGACATCAGTCACAGGCTCACAGCACAACAGAAATGAAAGCAGCCCCACTGGAAAAACTCACATGTTGTCTGCCATGTCACATGCAAGAAGTCAAAGCAATTTACTTTTGCTCAGTAAACCCCATTGTTTTGGACTTACTATCTTGGACTATCCTTTGGCAGGTGCTGTCCTAACTCAGAACGGTATCATGCTTTGGACTCTTATGAAAAACGCATTGGACAAGTATAGATGTTCCGTGACATCGGGCGATGCTGATAAAGAGGAGCAGGAAAGAACCAGGATTACTCATCTAATAGCAATGTACGACGAATGCCCTACCCCTGTTCTGTTTATTTACTTCAGACGTTATCGTGCAGTCTTTAAATTACATTTGTTTGTTACTTTTCCTGGCAGTTAAATGTGAAAATTCCTTGAATATTCAATGACATGAACATAAACTTTTATTAGAAGTAAATTTTATTTCCATGAGATGACTGCTTTTTATTCTAGTTGTTGAAGTTTAAAAAGTTTGATTCAGTGAACTCTAAAAGGAACGAATAAATATATAGGAATAGATCATGTCTATATGGAGATCAAACTAGTACAATACTATCCAACTGTAAAAATAGACAAACACATTCATCTGTTAATGTATTTTCAGTGAACATACCTTACCCATGATGCTTGGCTGGCGGCTCAGTCCAACCCATTCATAGGTTTTCCCATCGAAGTAACGAACTGTGTGCATTCCAGCCCAAATACCTAAACCATAACAGCAGTTTTAGTCCATAGCCGGATAAATATCAGAAATGTTCCAGCATTTCATCTCGGTTCTCATGGTTGTGTATTCAACAAACTATGAGCTGTTTCAATTTTTTGAATATAAAGTTTACTTTATAGACATTAAGTAACAGACAATGCAATGTCAGCTATGTCAAACAAGTATATTTTTTTTTTCATTTTAATAAGGATAAATTACACTGATATCTTAAACCTGATAGGATCCAGTGCATAGAATTGGAATCAAATCAGGCAAATGGAGAACCAGTTGATTACTTTATTTTTGTTAGCTATATTTATTAATAGCAGAAAGCTCACTGGATGTATTAAACATGAACAATAAATGTCTTCAAACGTCTCACCAAACCAATTGCAGATCAAGATATCCAAGATAATGCTATCCCACCAACACTCATTAAAGTTTGGCAACATGTGCCTGAAAGTAAGCTGCAAAGTCATAGTAAGCATATACTCCCTTTATAGACCACAGATGGAAAAGGATAACATAATTTTCTTTTCCGAGAAGGTACCCAAACCTAACCTCCATTAGCTCAAATCCAATTGACAAAACCCAAAGAAGAAGTTGATTTCGTATCATGACTGCTTTGCCCCACCATCCCAGGATATGAGCCACAACAAATTCATCAAATAAGGTATCCTATACATAGATCAAAATTATCAGGCTAATAGAGTAATATCAACGATTCAAATTTAGGATTACACATCTTAACGGAATAGGAAGGTTCATATGGAAAATCATACATAAATATTTATGAACTTGTTTTTAGGGTTTTCCGGAACATACAGACGACAATCTGCTCCATAAGATCTCTCTGGCAATTCTGCATTAAGATAGGAAAATATTTATTAGCAACATACTTTTAATTTCAAAAAAAAAATGCTGTGTCAAACTTCTAATGCAATGATTTTACCAACTCCAAGATCAGGATGAAGATGTTTAATGAACTGGCGAGCATCATCACGATTCTGGAAAGTGGTCAACAAATAAGAAGCACAACATTAGAAAGCTAGCCAAGATGCCCTTTGCTAGAAGGTAAAAATAATCAAGTTATTTAGACATGAATGATGCCAATGGAATAGTACCCAACTATAGATGTGGCTAACCTGGAAAAGAAGAAAGGTAAGAGCAACGAGGTAAACGACAGCCAGTCCATGCACCAGGCGCCAGACTGCAGGATGGGGCCTAATAAGTATCCTGTAACAAAATTGCCAGAGCACTGAATTAGTACCCTCCAAATGCATCCGTACATTGACCTACACTGATGTGCAATAAATGTAAGAATTCCAAATTTATGGGAGGGAAAATGGCTATAGATTGTGATCCAATATTACAAAGTCAGAGATACACAGGATTTGCAATTATCAACACGAAGTAAAGATGTTAGCACTGCACCCTTCCAGGTATTTTATCCACTACTGCCACTTAAAACAAGCTGATGAACAACACATGCTCTAAGCAGCTGTAAGGCCTGTTGGCTTTCAATAAAAGCCGAGTAAATCTCTTTCCACAAAAATAAATGCTTCGGTAGGTAATGCTATTCCCATTTAAGGTCTTAAGCAACATGACAACAGGAAGCACTGCACAGAAACAGCTGCAATTTTTGATTTCACATAAACAAACAATAAAATTGTACTCACGTTGAAGGTGCTTGAAGCGTGCAGTAGGCGAGAAAGACCGCTATCATAGCCAAGACACCCCTGGAAAGTTTCAGTAAGAAGATGAGTCATTATCACTCACTCTCTCCAATCATTGTCCTAATGCTGAAGTCCAAAAGACAGCATGAAAATGGAAAAGTAGCCTTATTTATTAGAGTATAAAGTTAAAGATGAAAGTACCCTGGTTATTTTAGAGAAAATGGAACAAATGAAAGTAACCTTTTTAAAAGAGAAAAGAAAACTGGAACAGATGAAAGCTTACTAGTTTTTGTGCCACGAACGTATTCATCTCCAGTTTTGATGGTTCAATATATAAAGCTAAAGACATTGTAACAGTAAAAGCTTGGGATGAACAGCCATACCTCTTGATAGATGTCACACTGCTGTGATAAGCAGTGCCTTCTGGGTCGAGTGCTCCACTTGCCCAACTGAAAGGGAAGGGGAATGAATGTGTGGTCAGACCAGGTGGAGCGGCGAGAAAGTGAAAAAGGGAAACCACTCCATATTTCTTGTTTCTTCATTACGGTTGGCATCGTCCTCCAGCAAGTTACCGCATTGCTTGTCCCGCGTGACACATCGACACATCTCCCGGGTAGGTTGGGGGCTCAGGGTTATTAGACACAGGTAATGGTTCTTCCTTAGATTAGCTCTAAGCTTAATCGATATCGTCCTCGGTTGCAGCAACAGTAAAAAAGTTCTTGATGGGTTCACGGTTGCTAAACTGAGGTGTTACGTAGCCGAGGCAAACATTTTGTTGATTGCTTTTCGAAAAAAACCATTTTGTTAATGACACATATTTAGGGCAAAAAGTCGGATAGATAGATTATGCCATGAGATATACTTTGAACAGAACTCTGGTCCTCCTCGGCCGCCCGTGATTGACCTGGCAGCCCATCTATCATACTCCAATCATTCAAAAGGTCGATTCTCTTCCCACAAACTCACTAAAATTTCAAACCAAAATATCTCCTTTTTAGAAAAAAGGCAAAAAAAAATGCACAAGAGTCCATGGCCGCCTTTCAACTCTGACACTGTAGGAGGCTGGACACCTGGCATCGATCCCTGGCTGCTATTGTACTTGTGAGTTGTGCCCCCAACACACCGCCTTTTTTCGCACCAGTAAAAAACTCGCGGCATCCAAACAGCCCACGGTAGCAACTAGCAAGAGGCGAAACGAGACAAGGCTTCCTCCGGACGCGGGGAAGAAGAAAGGACAGAGGAGGACGAGGAGAAATCGAGAACGGTTGCTTACATGAGAAGGCATGCGCCGACGAGGAGCACCGAGATGGTGTGCGGCTTGTACAGCCACGCCGTCCACGGGTCGTACTCCTCGCCCTCGCCCTCGGCGGCGTCCGTCGTCGTCGTTGTCGGCGGCCTCCTCTCCTCGCCGTGCCGCGCCCTCTGCTGCAGCCGCTTCGCCTCCATGGCTGGCGCCGGATCAAGAGGAACGGCAGCAGGAAACCAGCTAGCACCTGTCAGTCAGTCAGTCAGGGCGGCCGCCGCGGCGGCGAGGCAGTACACGCACGCAAGCCGCCGCCGCCGAATTGACAGGTCTGGCCGCGGCGGCACCTGCGGATTATCGCGCACCGAGTCAGATGACACGGGTGACCAGCACCTCGGATAAAAAAACAGATGCGAGAAAAACGGAAGCGCTGCGGTAATTCCGCATGCAAAATAACAGTAACGTACCGCGGAGTTCGAGGCGTCAGGGATCGGGGGTCGGATTCCAGGAGTTTTTTTTTTCCTTTTGGATGCCTGTCGCCCTTCCTTGATGCAATCCAACACGCACGCACGTAACGCAGACGGAATCGGCGCAAGGGCGACGCGCGCGCACGCGAATCGGGGAGGGCCGGGCCGCGACTGGCGAACTGTGTAACGGGCGCGCGGCGAAAGGGCGACGGCGCGAGGAGGAAGACGACGAGCAGGGGATAGGAGGGGAGGAGGCGAGAAGAGAGAGGGTCGTCGCGGTGGCGTCTTTAAAACAGGGCAGCCAGGGAAAAGAGAGGCGCGGCGCGAGACGACGGAGGAAGAAATGAGCGGCGGGGCGGCTTGGTTGTGTTGCGTGTGTCGTTTCCTCGCTGCGGCTTTGACGTCGCAACTCCGCTGGGAATGGAATCCGGTCCGGCATGCACCGCCGTGCCATCTGGACTGTACTGTACCCCGGACGGACGCTCTGGCTGTGTGGCAGGGTCCCGGCTTCTGGGCTGGCACCGGGTTCTATGATTCGTCGTGGCGTTCAACTACTTTTGTTCGTTCTGGGCTCGTGATATATGACGAAGGAGTATTTTTTTTAGTATACTGGTAACCAAGTGGCTGGGTAGACGAGACTGCAGGCGAAGTAGAGATTGACAGTCAATGGCCACCCAAACCTGCTTGCTGATCTCGGACTTATCCGCGGGTACAACACATAACTTGCTGGAGAAACGACGATCGCAGCTTCGGGGGAGGCAAGGCGACAACAAGCGCGCCGCTGGGAGTACGATCGCAGTCCGCGCGATCGTGACCGTGCAGTGCAGTCAACCGTCCACGCTCGCGAGCCCCGCCCGCTTCTCTCCCGGCGGCCCGGCACACGCCAGACACCACTCCACCCATCCACGGCTGCCGCGCCGCGCGGGGGACGGCCGGGACGGGAGAGGTTAGCGGCCAAGGCCGCGTGCACGAAATTCTATGAAAATCGACCAGGAAGTTCGCTGGCTGCTGTGGTGCTTACCAACCGCGTCAAAAAAAAAAAGTAAGGTTCGGTCACAGCTACTGAGATATTCCTCGTGGCGCTGGCACCAGATTTGTCGATATCACCTCCTACTATCAGCAAAGATTCCTCTCTCCTTAGGACCCCTTTGGCACAGCTCCACAAAGCTGATTCTCTGGATTCACTTCTGATTCTCTGTTGAAGTGATTTTGTGACTGAAAATGATTCTCTATGATTCTCTAGAATAAAGTCTTAGAATCAAGACAGAGAATCACTTCACAGAATCAGGAGAAGCTACTTTTTTCAGCTTCCAGCCTCTTAGTTCATTTCAGAGAATCACTTCACAGAATCAGCCAAGAATCGCTTCTTCCAAAAAATAGTGTTTGGCACAGCTTCTCTGATTCCGCCTGAGAATCAGCTCCGTGGAGCTCTGCCAAAGGGGGCCTTAAACGCATGGGACGGAACCCTCGCACTGTTATCATAAAACCGATGATCTTTTTTTTTAGTCCAGTGCCTCTTCATTTGCTAGGGGTACATGCTATCCACTACTTTAGGGGAAAAGTCAAACCGGCAGCACTTATGATCACCCCCGGGAGCCGTGACAGTAAATTAACACAGCAGTATAATTAACTTTAGATAGATGCTGGGTGCCGTGCCGACGGAAACGGGCGCAGGGAGTACAGTCCAGTCCAGTCCAGACAGTTCACACACAGCGTGGCTCGGATCGGATTGCACCGAGGATTCGATTAGCGTCGCGAAAGACAGACCAGGCCGCCCCACCGGATTTGGACCACGTCGCAACGCGGTAGTAATAAGGCACGCAAGCAACGCGATGAGTATTCGTGGGATGCCCGCAAGGCAACTTTCGAGACCACGGTGCGTGCGAAAGCGATCCGGAGCAAAAGCAATCGAGGCCGGACCATGGCACAAAAAGCAACGGATTTGTAAGGAACGCCGGCGCGCCGTGATCGTCGGAGGACCGGAGGCAGGAACGCCGGCGAGCAGCAGCGGACGTGACAGGACATCATCGCGTGATCTCTTGTTGGGCGGCCAGGCCGTGAGAGCTGGCGAAGAAGAAAGGGTATCTCTTGCCGACCAATTGAAACCAGCCCAGCCCAGCAATTCCAGCTTTCCGCGGGCCGGATTGAAACACAGTTCAGCCCAGCCCAGCCTAGCAAAACCAATCTGCAATGGGCTATGGCCCGAGCGCGGCCAAACTTGCAATGTGAACCTCATGATTTACTGGCTAACAACTGCTCGCGAGAAACATAGGAAACTCGAGGGTAACGTTGCAAAATATACTACTCATCGACATCTCCCGTGGAGCTCCGGTCGAGCCACACCACCACGCATCGAGTCGCTGCCGGCACCAAACCAAATCTCGCACGGGACGGGAAGCGGAAACCGGCGGAGATGGCTGCGGCGGCCGGCGGCAACGATGCCCCCATCATCCAGGCGGAGAACCTCACCAGCAACGTCAAGTCCGTCCACTACAGGTCAAACATCGTCTTTCTCATCTCATTCAACCCCGGCCCTCTTCCCTTCCCGTAGCATTGCCCTCGATCCGAGCTGGAGGTTTGGTGGATCTTAAAGTTCGGTTTGATCCGTATCTAGCGGCATCTCTTGGAGTAGCTAGTACAGTCACGGAGGTTTTAGTCGACGTCGCCCCGTGAATTGGGAACTTCGCCGCAGAGAGGAGGCTCTGTTTAGGTTAAGCGTTTCTCATAGATTGCACTTCGTTTCCACGACGATGGTTGACGATTGATAAATTTGAAGTTTATATCATCCACAAACAGTGATTCGTAAAACAATTTCGCTCGAGGTCACTTCGATATGCTACCAATTTTCTACAGTCTATGCTGTATGTTTATCTATTACATGGTCGATGGTTGTACTGATACGTTTTGCACTTTTAGTTAGGAAGTGGGATCAAATTAATTGGTGGATCCCTTGTTATATTGCTGCAACGGGCTTCAGGCAGTTGGGCACAGAGTCAATGTTATTAAAATTGTTTTCTGTGTGACAATATGCTAAAGAATTTATCATTTCAGTTCTTTAAATAAGATTTTTGTTTCCGATTCAAGATTCTTGAATGGTGTGCTCTTCAAGCATAGATGATTTGTCCTAAACATTAATTTTCTTTTTATTTTACAGCCGGACATTCTTGTCGATTATTGGTGGAGTTGTTGCTGGAATCTGGGGGTTCACAGGCCTGATGGGATTCGTCTTCTACTTTGTTATCATGATGGTTGCTTCTATTGGGCTATTGGCCAAGTCAAAGTTTTCAGTCCAAACATACTTTGATAGTTGGAGCAGGATTTCAATTGAAGGAGTTTTCGGTGGCCTTATGGTAAGTACTTATTTTCCTGCCTTGCTGTTGTTGACATTTTGTGGACTACCATATAACTAATATTTTCCTTCATATGCTGTTTATACATTGAATATAACACTCTGATTCATGTTCTGAGGAAATCAGAATTGTAATTCTAGGATCATTTATCTATGAAATTAGTATTTGTTGAATGTTGTCAAGCTAGGAATTATACAGATTTGTTGTTTTCCACTGTTGAATAATGTCTCTTCTAGCTTTAAACATTTAGTAGGCTGCACAGGTGTCCTTCGGTTGTCTAATTATCTATTAAAGATATCTGTTAATGGTTGGATGTTAATGTTATGCCCTTTGGTATTAATCTCTCTTTAGTGGGTGCATGATTTTGCTATATAAGGGTCTATTTTCAACTTGCTGTCACATGCATTATCCAATTGAAAATATTGCCGTGGATTTTGCCTTGTTCAATAAGGTTCTAATCTTGTGCATTTTTTTGCAGTCCTTCGTGCTATTCTGGACGTATCCTTCCATAATAATGCTAACTTTTTAATTCTTTTATATATATATATATATATGCTTATTAAGCCAGCTCAAATATTTTATATTTCTAGGATCGTAATACATCACATATAGGAGGGACTTGACTAAGCCTACAAAGGAATATGTTTAGGTTTGTGTTAGTGGAGTCATCTAACATGTCGAAGTAACACTAGATTTCATATTTCTGGCAGTTTAAGCTATTTTAAGATCTTACCACAACTAACAGTGTGATTATTCACCTCTTGATTTGAGAAATATTTAGAATATGAGAGATCCTGTGGCAAACTAATGTTTTTTACTTTCCACTAAAAACCTTACCGGGAAGCATGTTTGTGTGGCTTATTGCATCCATGTTTCTCCATATTTATGCCATGTTAATATAATAGGTTCCATGTTGTGCATTTTCTTCTCTGGAGCGGGTTGTCTAACTGGAAAAGAAATTGAAAAAAAAAATGTTTGATGCAGTCATCAAAAGCTAAGCTTGCACAGCAACTTAGTTCCCTACTTGCAAACTATTGCAGTGAGTCCCTTTTCTGCTTCGAGTTCATCCTTGACGAGAAACAGATTTGCTTATGACATTGTGCACATCTTCTGATGGACATGGAGCTACAGGCCGAAGACAAAAGCTCGTATTCAGCAATTCTTTCCTTGAGTAGTGGCATGAATGATTTAGATGTTTTTTTTTCAGCAAGCTCTTATTGTACGCCGATTTATTTAGCTGAACATGAATTATTTCAGTGTTGATGGTCACCTTTCTGGTATGAACATATATGTAATGCATCTCATCTTGTGCTGGTATTATTTCATTATCCTCTTCCTCTCATCTTGTGTGTGCTGATGCTGTACATTGTCTCAAGTGACTGAAATGACCATTAGAATTCTACGTCTCTTTCTGGTTCAAAGTGAGTTCGTTACCTTGTTTAGCCTTCTTAGCTAGGCCCACTAGGAGCCGTATTGGGCTGGGCCTTTACATGGGTTGGAGCCTAGGTTCTTACATTCTTCTTCGCAACCGGATCTCGCAGCCAGAACCCTAGCCTCGCCACCATGGCCTCCTCGGTCCTCCGCTCCGGCCACCGCATCCTTCTCCGCAGCCAGCACCTCCGCCGCCTTACTTCTCCTCTCTCCACGGCCACTGCCGAGGAGCTCTTCGACGTACGCAAGCTGCCCACCGACTACGACCCCTCCAGCTTCGATCCTTCTTCTCCATCCCGCCCGCCTCCGTCGGACCGCGTGTGGCGCCTCGTCGAGGACGTCTCCAACCTGACCCTTGCGGAGTCCGCGGCGCTCTCCTCCCTGCTCCTCCGCCGCCTCGACATCCCCTCCGCTCCCCCCATCGCCATCCTCAACTCCGCTGCAGGGCTGGGCGGCGGCGGAGCCGCAGCGGCCGCCGGCTCCGCGGGGGAAAAGGCTGCTGCGGCGGCCGAGAAGACGGTGTTCGAGCTGCGGCTGGAGGCGTTCGACGCCGCGAGCAAGATCAAGGTCATCAAGGAGATCCGGTCCTTCACTGAACTGGGGCTGAAGGAGGCCAAGGAGCTGGTGGAGAAGGCGCCTGCTGTGATCAAGGGCGGCGTGTCGAAAGAGGAGGCTGAGGCGATTGTTGAGCGGATGAAGGCCGTTGGCGCCAAGGTTGTAATGGGCTGATTGGAACATGCCTTCGATGGTGAGATCCTGTAAATCTACGCTCCATTTTGTGTGGACGTTTCAGTGTTTGAGCTGATGAGTTACTTAGTGAAATTGTGGAGAAATTCATACTGCATGTGCCAATAGATTATCAGGAACATTATTCTTATGATCGGGACTGCCGTAATCTACTACTCCCTCCTTGTATTTTTATTTGTCTTTTCAGACAAAGATATAAACTAAAAATTACTTGGTTGTGCTGTCCTAAAAGACAAATAAAAAGATAAGGAGGAAGTATATTGGTTGTGTTAGGGGTTAGAGAAAACGAGCTATAGATTTTTCCTTTTTTTGTAGACTTGTGTGTACTTGAAACTGTTTAGAATCATACAACTTGCTCAACTCGAAAGATAATGATATCAACTTAAAATAATGTCTTGAATGGAAATACATTTTGGTCAGTAATAATATCGACTTAAAATAATATATTGAATGAAAATACATTTTACTCAAGTTATTTCCATTCAAGTATTTTTGTGACATCCAAACTAATCTCGTGTTGCTTGTGCAGCTGCTGTTGATGGTCTTAACAGTATCCATGCTTGATGGCTTCGTATGCTTCAAATCTCTTGGTCCATGGCTGCATGCAGCTTTTCTCGGCACCCTGTGCCTCAATGGACCTTAACTATTCATGTCATCATGTGTTTCCTATTCTGTTATTGGATAGCCTGTCACTAACAGGAACACGGAATAATTCTTTTGAAATATTTGATCAACAACACACAGAATTGAAGTATTACTGCATGTGTGGTGCTAAATTTGATTGCTTTTGATGTTTGTATGCCTATGATTTTCTTGGTTGACTGTCATGACTTTAGCTGAGCTATACTTGTGACCCGACTAGATGTCTTCTGCGCTGTGCCGAGACTTATGGACAGGTGAGTTGGTGCCCCTTGTGCCTGGAGATTGTTATGGCTTCTGGCATAAATTTGCATCTTTTTGAATCGTATACAGAATTTGTAAACAGAAAGTTTGCATTCTTTAGATCTCTAAATATCTTAGCCTCCCGACATCAAGATCCTGTTGAGAAACAACTCTTCTTCACGTCTACCTACATCTTAGTTGGCATTGTCAAAGACACTCCCTTGTGGGAAGTAAAATGGCTTCAAGGAAGCACGGTTCATGCCGGAGCTTGAACAAGGAACTGCGAGAACACAAATCGATACGTAACGTCAAGAATATCAACAACCAGACTCTAATGGATGAGTTCCTCCTCTAAACAGCTTCGGTAGACATTCAACTGACAGGTGAAAAAAAAACGATCATTTGGCGTTGGACTGCCAACAGCCAGGAGACTGCTTCATCGGCCTATGGAGTTCAATTTTTGGGAGCAGTCAGTAAATTCCTGGAAGGCCAGAATGGTTAAGTACCTACAACAGATGACCATCTAAAGAAGAGTTCGTCTTGCAATCTTCTTACAACAGATGAACTTTTCACTTGCATTTAACAAAAAAAAAAGAGGACGGTTGCTGAAAATAAGTTGGTTTGAGCACTCAGCAAGCAAACTACTCCCTCCGGTACCAAAATGATTGTCGTCCAGACAGCCGCTCTTAGTTCATTTTTAGTTGTTTTTGTTTGTCCTAAATGACAATTATTTTGATACGGGAGGGAGTATGAGAAATAATGAACTGGGATTTTATTTCTTTCTTCGCACATTTTTTTTTTTGTAAAATGGAAGTTACAAGACGCGCCCATCAGAGGCACTACCCACATCCATGAATCTATTCACTGAATGGGCCTACTGCCTACACCAAACCCCTCAGTCCTTGCCAACCCAGCCACAGTTTGTGTCGTCTCCGTATAGAAAAGATTAATCTGTACTACTCCCTTTGCTCTTAAATTACTATTGTTAGGATAAGAATTTTAGCTCAGAAATAAACTAAATTTATTTTCCTAACAAAGATAATTTGGACACGAAGAGAGTATATAATATACAAGTGCTCCTTCACGTTCTGGTCAAGAGGTTAGTCAAGGCAGGCCGAAATTAGACTACATTCAACCCATCCGGGTCCAGAGCTTCCTTGTCTGACAGCTCTTCACCGAAAATCATTTCCCTCGCTTTCTCAGACTGCAATGGAAGCAACAGGTCAGTGGGCACAGCTCAATTCTTTCTGTGGTCAACATTGGTTTCAAAAATTTGCAGAATCGGGAGGAAACATTACCATCTTTTGCCAGTCGCTGAAGAATGTTATCACAGCGAGGAGTAAGAACTGCACTACGGAACCGCAGGAAATGCCTATCCACAGCCCTTTTCCTTCCATCTTCAGGACAAAGCCGAGGACGAGTGCCACTGGAATCCCAACCAGATAGAAGGAACCGAGGTTCACATAGGCGCCCAAGTGCTGCCACCCACTTCCTCGGGCAATACCTGAACACGGAAAACAACGTGCATTAGCCAAAGACAGAATACTTCTGAAGAGCAGTTCAGAGTTATCAATCATCATCAGTACAAATGCTAGCCACACACGTGCATATATTTCGTAAGTTAATAAGGCTATTATTAGATTAACAGTTTAGTAAGATCAAGAGAATGTAACCTGAGAGAACTCCTTGAAGACTATCAGCAGCAACGGAGACGCACACGAAGGGAACCATTGCATTGACATAAGAGACCACGTCCTTATCGCTGCTATATGCATAGCCCAAGATGTGTTGTGATGCTAACAGTGAACTCGTAACGATACTCGCCTCCAGCGCTGCAATAGTCATTACAATCCTAACAGCTGATCGAGCTCCGTCAGGGTTGCCAGCACCTAATTCATTGGCGACTCGAGTACTGTTCATCAGATATCGAACAGAAAAAGCTATTATCAAATTAGTATTATTCTGTACGAAAAAGAAAGTGGCAATGAGGAGTACTTGATCTTGTTCGTACCTTGCTGCCGCTCCAATTCCGTAAGGTATAGTATACAGTAACGTGATAGTCGTCATACTGATCAAGAGAATGTGCAAATACTCTTAGAAAAACTGTAATACTATGTTGCAAGCGACGTTACTGAGCATGTGAAAATTCTTACCATATTGAGAGAACTGAAGTTTGCAGCTCTGGGTTGGGCAGGAGTCCAGAGACAAGAATAAGAATCTCGAAGGACCACCATTCAAAACTAGAAGATTTTATAACAGAACTCATTAGCTCAATAAAGAACATGACAAACAATATACGGAGATGCACGCGGAAGCACATGACAGTAAGTAATTACCATAACATTAGTGCAGATGGCAGAGCTAGGCGCAGGAAAACACCCACTCCTCTGAAGGCCTCAAACGTAGGACGCGAGCGGGTCTCCTTACAAGCACTCGAATACCGGATGTACGCAGCAAGCAAGATCACGTTCAGCCAATACGATAAGCTTATCGCCAAAGCGGCTCCAACAAACCCCAGGCCTGTCTTGAACACCAACAACCAGCAAAGAGGAACGTGCAAGAGCAGTGTCGCTATGGAGGACCAAAGCATGGGGAGTATCAGACTCTGAGACTGCAGAAACTTTGTGAGAGGCTGGCTGACTGCGTACGCAAAGAGCCCCGGAATCAACCAGGCTATGTATCTACCGGCTTCCCCTGAGATGACGGGGTCTTGTCCTGCGAGGATCAGTAGTTTTCCTATGAATAACCACATGAGTGAAATTGGAATGCTCACGGCTGTGAGTGTGACTATGGCTCTGTTGGTTTGCAGTCCCAATTTGTCGTACTGCTTCGCCCCGTAAGCCTGGCCGCATAGAGTTTCCAATCCGCTTGCCATTCCAATCTGTTTTACAAAATACACGGCTCCTAAAGTTAGTGAGATCTAAGCAAAAGACGGTAAAAGGAAAAAAAAAAGGTACTAAAACTGGTCGTGTATATAACGCTTCACGTACGAGAAGGCTGAAGCCGGAGACGTTGGCGAGGGAGGAGGCGATGGCGGAGGCGGAGAGCGGGAGGACGCCGGGGAGGTGCCCGACCATCATGCTGGACGCCACCTGCACCGCGTACTGCGACAGGCTCACCGCCGCCATCGGCAGCGCCACGCGCCCGACCCTGCCGCCCTCGCGCGCCAGCTGGTCCCTCCACCACCCCCCTCCCCTCGCGTCCAGCTTCCTCGTCCTCCCCTCCCGCGCCGTTCGCTGCTGCGGCAGTAGGAGCGGCACGCTCTCCTCCATGGCGGCGTCCTCGACTCGTCGCGTCGCGCTTCTCTCCCTGCTCTGCCCAGCTCTTCTCTTCTCTTTTTAAGGAGTCGAGCTCGTGTTGGTGTATGCAAGTCGCGTTTGTTTCGGCGCCTGCGGGTGCGCGGGATTCTTAACGAGGACGGACTCGCGCTGTGTCTCCGAACGGGATTCCACAAGAAAACAATTCGTATTTTTTTATTATCCGGCATGAATTAAATAGTATTAAATATAATATAAATACCGCTCCCGAATTTGTAAATTAGATGCGCAGTCATTACATCTTAGACACCCATGAAAGAGCGCGCTATCACTACACGGTTAGCTAAGTTTGAGGAGAGAAATGTGTGCTCAGGTATGTTCTCGAGAAAAAAAAAAATTGAGTTACGGAACACACCCGTAAAAGCAGATGTGCTCATCATGTTATAAGATCCATAGTTTTCAGGATCGCTACGGCCTTTACAACTCCCTCCTGAGCGGGGACGTGGCTTTAGTGTCAGAATTGAGGGTGTACATAGCACGAAGACGCAGCAAGTCTTTCTTCTATTATAGAATTGAGGGTGTACATAGCACGAATATTTGAACGGTACGGCTCTCAAGGCTCAAAAAAATTAATCTGATAGGAAAGCAACGGTACTCCAGGACTCGGCTACCAAAACAGCCCTAGGTTTACATGATGACGGTAATGGATCCATGAAAAGTTGGCAACCTGAGGCCAAACAAGCATGAGCTTACACTCATAAATCACTACACCGCATTTGCGGATAGTAACCAGAAGGATTCCAGTTAGAATCTATACCAAAAAACTTGTCGACCAACCAGTGAAGAGTTCAGGGTGAAATACTACTCTAAAGATCCATATAGAAATTGCAACAGATGGGCGATATACTCTTCTCTTTTAAGGGAACATCCCAGGCACACTGCATTTGCAAGCTACAGAACAAACAGTTTTAAACAGGTGCTAGAACCAGAGGTACCCAGGACAAGGCAAAACCACTAAGCCCCTTGATCTGTAACATTACAGGACACTGTGAAGGGGCATGTTCATCAAAATATTAGCACACCAACTCCTATCATTGTTCAGCATCAGGCTTGTTTCCCTCCCCTGTGTGGTTTTCTGGTGAAGCTAGCTGTGGTTCCTGCTGCTGCTGCTGCTGCTGTTCTGTGCTTGCGCTGGGTTCAGGATGGAAGTTGATAGGGAACCTGGTGATGCGGGGCTTGTCTGCCAAAATATTTCTCTGCACCCTGTTGATTAGCACTTTTGTCGGAGGCTCTTCTCTCAGCTGCTCATCATCGTAGTCATTGTTCACATAGTAACCCACCCTCATGAACTCTTGCCCCATGTAAGAGCATGTCAGTAGCAGCACTGTAACACCAATTATGTCTTCTTCACGGATCTTTGAAGGATCTGGTGGGTCAGCCTGCATTAAAATTGCACGTCATTTTCCAGATTGTGGAAGCAAGAGAAGAATTACACAGGATGAAAGAAATTCACAAGGCAAAACAGATGTGCTTTTGGTCTACAAGAATTTCAGGAACCAGCATGCATCAACATTTTAAATATAAGTTGATTAGTGTAGCAGTAATGAAATATAGATTACCTGAAGCACGAAACGGTAGGTTCCAACATTGACGGGGCCAACTAGCACGCTCTCAAGTTGCTGATCATAGTTTTCATCTTCAGCTGATCCAACGTAAGTAAGCTTCCACTCCAGATCTGAAATGTAAATGAAAAAACTCTTAATCTATTGCTTCTGAAGTTAATACTCACAAAATAGGTGAAAAAGGCTAATTCAACACGTGAACAATACAATTTTGAAGTACAAGAAATACCAACAGTTTGCATATTTACCTTCTACACATTATCATGTATATTTATATTTTCTTATAGTCAGAAATATAAGCATTGAATGGCAATCCAACTAGCACTCACTGAAATAATTTTCATTGCATAAACCAATGATATAAGGACATCAATATTATTTGTATATTTTTTAAGGAATACCTATCAGGATCATGGTACTTTGTGCCAGTATCATACAGTCTGTAACCAAATGTTGATGAATAAGCAAAGTGCTACACTGGTACACAAGGCAAACATTTCTGAATTACACTTTTCTTGATAATGACCCACACCACTAGAATGGCTTTTTCAAGCTGGAAGTATCCCAAAGGATCCAAATATTTCTTAAGGGCATTATCACTGCAGAATAAAGGATAAACGGCAGTTCAGAGCAACCAACATCATATAAAATTATGGAAAACTCCCAATCTAGTAATTCTGATGCACAGTATTTGATGATTTCAACAAAGTTAAAAAGGACTGTAACAAGTCTTAGTTTATTCAATATTCAACTATAATGAGGTATTTAGCTCAAATAAGCTGACATTTATTTGCCCATAATTAGCTCAAATTGGATGTTACTGAAGCAGAACAGTATCTACATCATGGCTAGTGTCTATGGCCACCCATCACTTGATTGTCGGCAAACTTCACATAATATGGTAGGCATAAATTTGTTTAAAGAATAGGCCATAGTGTACCATAAGACGCTGAAGAAATTATTCCTCAGTCCACTCAGATAGGGTCACCAACAGAACATAATAATTTACTAATATCTTGGCACCCCAATGCAGGATGAAGTATCCAATATCAGAGAACATTAGCAATGCAGAACTTATTTGGCGTCATTAAGCTGATCCTGAGATTAATACAACAATAGACATTAACAGACAAGTAATCCAAATCTAAACAAGGAAGCTTGTTAACGTTTCAGGTTTTGCTCTACTAAATCCTCTCTGCCTTGATCCCCAATTGTTCGTGAACCAACAGTGGCATACATGTGAACCAAAAGAGGTATTCATCTGATTCGTCAAATTGGCCTATACAAGCACAACGGACAAGAGGTCACGGCATTCCGCCATTTCACCAAAACCTATGCTACTGCCGATTGGATGTGTAACCGATGCTGCGGCACGTGACTTCGACGCATTTCCTGATTCCGGACTCTAGAGGCAGCGAAATCCAAAGCCCTCGGCCGGTTTCCCCAGTCCAAAAGGACACCTAGCGACCTCACGAAACCCTAGCCCGCCTCCACACATCCATCAAAGAGAACCGAGTTGGGGAGAAAAGGGAGCCACGGGTGGCCTTACCGTCGTCGAGGGGCACGAGGCACTCGTAGGAGATCTCGAACTGGAAGGGGTTGAGGAAGGCGGTCGGGTTGTCCAGCACCGCCACGTTGGTGATGTTCACCGCGCTCATCGCCGCCGCCGCCGGTAGAAGCCGTGCCGGCTCGAGCAGAGAGAAAGAAAGACGAAGACCGGCTGGGATCTCGGGTTGAGGGGTCACGAACTGCGCGAGCGGGGTTTAACGCGGTCGGATACAGGAGGCGGGGGGTTCGCAGCGGGAAGCGAAATTGGGTTGGCGGGAGATGCCTCGGACCCCGAGGTTTGGAGAGGAGCGAGCAGCCGAGGACACGAGGGATGGGAGAGACGACGCCGTGGCAACCCTGGGCCTGAACTGCTGGTGAAACCCGACAAGTACAGTGCCAGCGTTGCCAAGGCTTTATTTGGAAGGGAGGTGTTACAAGAAATTTCAGGGGTTAGCACTTAACACTGATTTCTGCTGAAATTTATGTAGAATTCATACTTCTTTAATAAAAATCTTTATTTTTAATCCCTTTATATATAATTCTTTCTTCAAGACAGGGCCAGTGTTTATGTTGGGTAATAGACACGACGCAAACAAACTCCTGGTCTAAACCCCACATTATAGCTGCTGAATCCGCATGGAGACAGCAGATCATGTGAAACGTACTCTGACAACATAAAGGTGGAGAGATAGAAGACCTGATGGAGGAATATACATAAGCATGTTTACAGTCACGAAAAATGATATTGTACTCTTTCTACAAACTTTACTCCCAAATAGGCAAATATACATCAGATAAACATTTCCAGAGTTCGGGCGTGCAATAATCACTCTTCAAGCATAGCAAGGTTCAAGTTGTGGACACCATATAACAACAGTACACAGGTAAACACCACTTATGGCTCGCACACGTCTGAAACTCGCCACTCTGAAGAACTCATATGTAGAACCATTCTAAAAGAAGGACCACGGAATGAGTGACTCCAAGACAGGACTCCTCACTTTTTTAGAACACTGCATCACATGTAGAGAAAGCAAGATGTTTAGCACTGCAATAAAGAGATAAAGACAAGCTAAATAGTATCTCAGATAACAGTGGTCTATCCTTATCAAGTCCCAAAGGTGATGATCACTAGTGTACAAGAAATTGTTCAGGCCCTGCAATCATTACGAGGAAACTGAATTTTGTTGGAAACGGGTTACTTACTTGTAAAGGTATGCTGCAATACCAAGAATGATACAGAGAAGGATGATATCAACGCAGAAGTTGCGACTGGATCTCATCTAATAGCAAGTCAAAGGAGAAAGAAGAAATATGAGGTCACACTCACATAACAGCATAGGTTATTTAGGAAGTGCACAGATTTTTGTCATAGGTTGTACTTGAAGAACAGTCTCCTTTAGTCTAACGTTGGTGTTCTTCAAGTCCGCATTGGCTCTATCCACCTGAATGCAACATTATATAATACGAAATAAGTATTTCTAGACAATGTGCAAATGACTTAACAAAAAATAATCTTTGCCAGATAACAAACCTTGTCATCCATTTCATCCATCAAAGGAACTTGCCTGTCCAATTCCTGATGGTCAAAACTATTGAGTCAAATATTGAAATATCTGAAACCTATCATAATAATATAACAAGAAACGAAGCATGGTAGCGAACCTCATTCATATCAGATGCCATGTTCTTCAGAGTATCCAACCCTTCACCAATGATATCCAAACCTTCATCCTGCGAAATTTCAGTTCCAAAGACAAAATCAGTGGACAATGAAACAAAACTAAAAAAAAATTGGCCTGGTGTATTTACTTGTTTCATTCTGCGCATCTCATATTCCTGGCGAAACTGATTTGATTCTTCTGTCCCCTTAAAGTACTCATTGTCGAAGTTACCATCTGTATGGTTTATGTGGCATGAGGCAGAATGGTCAGCCAGTATTAAAAAAGGAAAGGATAAATTTCAGGTCAAAATGAAGAACGGAACAATAGCCTCACAACAGATGCCATGACAAAACCAACTGCAAGATTTAATTGCTCAAAAAACTTTGCATTTGGGTTAGGTGCACATGATAGAACATATTCAAAAGTGTGGGGATAGATTAGGAGGCTTCCCCAGTCGCCCAGAACTATGAAGGATCATGACTTCTCAAATCCAAACCAAAAACATCATGAGCAAATATTTCCAACTCTAAGCTAGCACATAGAGCAGCCATCGATGAGAACAAAATATGGCCACTGACCAGCAGTAGAGTCAAACTTAATGGCTCCACCAGTGCGGGACCCTGAGCCTCCCCAGGTTCCATTTTTCTTTGCAACTGAGCTGCCATCTGGTATTGATTGTATTCTATCAGGTAAGGCGGCCACCAGATCACTACGGGTGGCAATTTCTTCTTTTGTGAGCCCTTTCACCTGTTGAAAGATAGACTTCAGAACTAATACTTCAAAAATCTTAACTGAAATTGGATGATAACGAAAGCAAAACACTCTAACATCAAACAAATAGCTCTGCTACGTCAAGATGATGCCAAGACGTCAGGTACTGCTTAAACACATTTACAGATTCTTGAACATGGGTGTAAAGAGAAAATCAAGGAGAATCCGACAGACATATGTAACACTAGCCAGAACCTATGATAACATCAATGAACCAAATGAAACAGGCATACTGCTGCACTGACATGGCAACATAACGACCTCTATTTCCCCCATTGAATGCTTCAAGTTTTACAATCAACATGTAACCAATATTAACATCATGCAACCATTCTTATGGGTGTTCTCATTAATGGCCCAGTACCAATCAAGCAAAGGCACAAAAGTTGCCTAATTCGCGAAACAAGCTAGTCACATCAATCCTTAAAAAATCAAAATGGCCTAGCAAATCAGTCCCCGGAGACACCCCCTTACAGCAGCGCATCCCAATTTCAGGTAGCCAGAGTCCATGTGAGTTTAGCGACTGGTAAACGCATAGGCAGCCCGGAGCAAACCGTCTATTTACGGTGCTTCCAGATCTAGCAACGTTCATACAAAAACGCAAAAGGAAGAAATGCAGGTAGGGCGGTGACCTTCTTGAGCGCGAGGCGCTGTAGCTTGGGCAGGTCCTCCTCGAGGAGCTTGGCCTTGGTACGCCGGATCTCGGCGTTGAGCGCTACCACCGTGGCCCGGTTCTTCTCCTGCTTCGCCGACTCCGCTTTCTGCCTCAAACAGACCACAGCACGGCGTCGGATTCAGATCGAGCCAGGGCTTCGGGCTGCGGGCGCGGTGAGGAGAGGCGACGGGAAGGCGGGGCACAAACGGGTCTCACCTCGACGCATTGGTTGATGTCGGCATCTACGGAGGCGTAGAGCCGAGCGAAGGGGTCGTCGCCCGCGACGTTGGCGCCGTTGAGCTTGTCGACGTCGTACTTGTCGTACTTCTGGCAGATCGAGTCGACGCGCGTCAGGATGTCGATCACCGTCATCCTCGCGCCCCACGATCCACCGGCCCCGCTGCCGCCGCGAGAGAGCACGCGACGAGGATTGCAGGCGAAGGAAGCGAGGAACGAGTCCTCAATCAGCGAGCCAGCCGACGCGCAACTGAGCGAGGGAAGAAGGGGAAGGGGCGAGACGAGACGACGGCGCCTGCCCGAGTCAGGAGTGCTGGGCACAGCCTGGACGGCCGGTGGCGACGCTGTCGGCTGGGCCCCACCAGCCGGGGATGCCGGACTGGGTTTTGTTCGGTTGGTGGATCGGTCCGGCCGAGATGGAGCAGCTTTGGGCTTTATAGTATGGGCCGTTATATGAACTTGTTTGCTGGATCAGTATTAGGCCCATAATTGCACAAGTGGTCCAAGTGGGAGTAGCGTGTGGCTGCTTTCAAATTTTATTATTCGTCATGGCTTTCTTTATTTTCGTCCTCATGGCAGTCAAGGTACGTGCATAAGGACGAAGAAAGAGTTACCCAGTTCGTTGTATTTTTGCAGGCTACAAACTTGCAGAAAATAATGGGGTCAGTGTCTCATCAAGAACCCAAAGGTCCCCTTCCCGTCACGCAAAATAGACGAACTAAAGAATTGACGTCGCAACGAGAAGATACCAAGTATATATAAACTGGCCCTCTTGTGTCTTTAGATAATACACACATGTATTAGTAAATAAAGTAAACGTATAATGATGTGCACACGTAAAGGTACGTACAAAAAGGTCTCGATTAAGTTTGTTGATAAAAAAAAAAAGAAGGCCATCCGCGATCTGCAACTTGTCATCTGGTCAAACGAAATGAACAAGTTTCATCAACTGATGAACCGAGATAAGATAGATGTGGCTACTTGGGCTTGTGGAACGCAGTTAATACGTCCATCAAAAGAAGAAGAAAAAAACAAAAACAAAAAACAAAAAGTGAACTTGTCTTGCAGGATAGTGAAACTAGTCCACCTTGGTAATTACAGCCTAGAACTAGTAGCAGCGTATGTAAGCTATCAGGATGGCATCCATCCATCAGCTCTCGTCTCCACGATTCAAACTCTTGGACCGCCACTGATAATTTCCAAAGGCGCGACGCTAGTTTCAGCTCACGTTTCGTCCTTTACGTGCTCCGGACGATGACCGCAGTGTGAAGAACCTTCACATTGTTAAGATTTCACCGGCACTAATCATTGCCTTCTCCGGTGTTTTAATTACACCCCGCGTGTTAACACGACTCTGCGTGTGTGCCTGTGTCGTCCGCATGCCAAGACGACATGGACTGAACCAAAAATCTGAGGGCCGCCGAGTGATTCGTCCGGTTCCGCCGCACATAGACATGGACTGAACGTTACTCTACTGCACTGCCCATGGAATGGAAACTTGCAGAAGCGAGACGTCGTCGGCCGAGACGACGACCTCGCTGCAGAAGTTCAGAGGGCGAGACGACAATGTGGACCGGACGAGCAATTAAGCCGGTTGAAAAATTAGCGTTTAGGGTGACGTCGAAGGCACTCCGTTTGCGTATCAATCATCATCGTCACCGACTTTACGTTGTTAAGTTCGGCTGTGGAACGGGGGGGTATGTAAGTCAAGTCAGAATATTCAGGAAGGCGAAGAACTGCGTGCGCGTGAGTGAGACAGCACGGTGAGTTCTACTAGTTCTAGAACCAGTTTCAGGATGGTTGGTGCGAGCGCCGCATATGTGTGTTGTCCACGAAACTGAGACGAACGTTTTCCGTTGTGAGGTAAAAACGGAAACATTTTTGGCCGTGCAAAAACCTTTCCGTAACGTTCAGACACCCCAGCTGACGAGCATCTACACCTTGCTGAATTTGGGTCCTGGATACACGGGATCGCCCGGTCCTCGATCGCCGTGTCAGATAGCGAGAGGTAAAATGTTCAAGGATTGGGCGGTAAAAGCCTAAACCTGTCGAAGACTAGTGTCAGTGATTCGGCACGATTTTTACTCGGGCGTCAGTGTCCCTGGATGCAGGCTGTACTACTTCGTCAGGTATTCTTTTGGACTCCGACGAAAACAAGCAAGACACGAGAGCATGCTCATTAGCCAGAAGCGTCACGTCGGCGGAACCGGGGCCGGACGGCTCGTCAATCTGCAGACCCACGCGCGCACTAGCCGCGCGCCGCCGTGAGACACGATTCGTTCCCAGTCGTCGTTGTCGCCCCCGTGCGTGTCGTGTGAAACCGGCGCCGGCTGTCGTAGATGCCTCGAGCTAATTAATAACAGGCTCATCAGAGCCCTGAGTAAAAAGGGAATGACTACTATGCAATCTCATCTATGGTGCAATCATGCAATCATCCACTCCCAACCATTGGATGTCCATCCTAGGGTGGTTGCGTTTTTTCACTTAACTCCCTCCACCACACGGAGGGGGTTAAGTGAAAAAACACAATCACCCTAGGATGAACATCCAATGGTTGATGATGGATGATTGCATGATTGCACCATAGATGAGATTGCATACTAACATGAGAGACCCCGTAGTAGTAGAGCCTAGCTGCATTTCAAAGCAAGTGACCCGATGTTGACGACTCCTCGCAAATTCGCAATAGTAAACAAAGTGCTATGCTAGCTCGTACGGGTGGCGAAAACTTTTGACTTGCTGGTGCCTACTACTACAAGAGAAAATTGCCACCTCATGGCGAAAACAGGCTGCAAGAATATTGCCTGTTAAGAGAAGCAGACGACGAAGAGAAACAGGCCGGAGCCGGGCAACAGGACACAAGTTCTCTCGTACACTGCCTGTAAACCACTGCATGTCTCTCCTGCACCGTGCGAAAACAGAAAAAGGTCAACGGGCTACATTAACAGGGGAGTCCAGGCATGCATGACGCGGAGCCGCGGATGTGGAACTGGAGAGCAGACATGGGTGGTGGTTATCCGCCTCATGGCTATGTTCATCCGGTCACATTTCTCGGGTAGTACATGCACTAACCAGAAAGCTAGCAGATCTGTGGCGAATATTCAGGTCCCGGTTCCGACAAACGCAACAAGGGACTTCCCAGGTGGGGATCGGATTGGTTCTGGGCATCCATCTACAGTTGTTAAAGGGAGATAGACGACAGTTGATGGGGAAAGATCACTGGCCGGCCGTTGTCTACCTGCCTAACCTTCTGTTTTGCTGTGCCTGTCTCAAAGTCAACAAACGCTCGAACTTCTGCTGCAGATATATTTGTTTTTCTCCAGTCGATGCAGCGCTGTTTCTATTCATCACTGGTTGCCTACATAGAGAAAAAAAATGCCTGAAGGAGATATATCTAGTGGTGATAAGAACCATATAGCGAAACAGGTGAGAGATCTCACGATTGTTCGTTCCAGAGAGAGAGAGAGACCACAGATCAGGATTGTGCAAGTGTTTTCATCGGTGAGTTCACGGCGTCAGTAGCTTCAGGAATCATCAGAGTCCGTCCCGAGTCCAATTATGATATCCCTGATTTTTTTTCCTGAAAGTGTGTGCGTCGTTTTATTTTACATCGGGTCATGCTGTAGGACCTTCGTCTTCAGTTTTTTTTTTCTTTCGAGCGACTCCTTCGTCTTCATCACGTGCATGACGCTTTGGTTGGTACTGGTGGAGAACAGAAAGAGACAGCAGCGGCAAGACCATTGCTGGTCGCTCTCCAGCTCCACAGCTTTGCTTCGCGGGACCTGCAAGCCACCACTCTCAGTCTCAGCTCATCACTTTACTTGCTGCTGCGAGAGCTAGGAGGCGAGAGCTAGGAGGGAGGGTCACAATGCGCGCGGCGGAGGCGCCCGGGCCGCACTTGACCGCGGGAGAGGCGCTGGCTGGCGCGTTCCGGACGGGAAGCTAGGACATGAAGCGGCGGCAGAGCTAGTTTCTCGGTCTGCCGGGCCGTCACCTCAGTGGGTTTTGGTGTGTAGAAGTAGTTACAGACACATGAAAGCAAAGCCGACAACACGCATGTCGTTTGTCGTCATCGTTTTCCGGGCACGAGTACGGAGACGATCCTCAACGAACTACTGCTAAGAACGAACGAAGTCCACTCATCAGAAGATCAAAACCAATCACGTAACTGTCTTGACTTGCTGCATACTGCCACTGCACCTACTTCTGATGTCGAAATTTGTAGTACTACTATGTAGCAGAGCCGGAGCCGGTGCCGGTGCCGGTGCCTAGCCGACTGAACCGAAAAAGACGTCGATCATGATGATGAATATCCCGGCAGAACAAAAGGTCAGTGAGCAGCTCCGGATATAGAAAAATGCAGACTAAAACTTTCACTACGTTTGGTAGCTAGTCTCGAATTGGACGTTACATTCAGATTTCGTGACACCGTCAGTAGAACTTGATAGATGTAAAACTGATCTAAGAATGATCAGTGCCGGGAGCACGTCAATGCGCGCGTGGAAGAAAATCTTTGTAGGGCACGTCTCTGCAAGGTCCTCGGGTCGACAGGCGAGCTCGAGAGGGAAGCTTCCCCGAAACCGACGACCTGCTGGCGCGTCTCGCCGCGCGCGGTCAACTAGGGCCTCGTTTTTCTTCCTGCTCGTGAAGTTACAAAATGACATAGCCCGATTGATGATATGAGCGCGATTGATATAAAATATGACATGGGGCCGATGACCATGTGCTGCGAGATTGATTGACTATGATCGAATAGTAAGTTCTTTGGACAAATCATTTTTTATTTAAAGTGAAGGTACTCAAAAGACATAAATAATTGCAGGCCCTTGCCATGGATAACATTTGCAACGTCAGAGACGACACACCAGGGTCGTTGAGAATCCTGTAGATGTTTCTCGCGTCCACACGCTTCTCTCAAATTTCACCGCGCTTTCGTTCAGCGTATTCAAGAGGCTCGTTACCCCAAATTTTCTACAAGAAACATAACCATTAGTTGCAGGAAGGTTTCCAGTACATCCATGCCAGCGCTGAAAGCACGTTTTGTTTGACGAAGGCCACTAGTCCTAGGCTCATGAACTGCTGCTGTGTAGTGTAGCTGCATCCATTATCACAGGACTGTTAAAAAGTTGATGCAGGCGCATGCAGCGACTGCGAGCCTCACCTCGACGGGACAGAACCATGTCGTACACTCGTACTTGTACCTACGGGGTACGTACGGAGAAAGCGTATGTAGCCATGAGAAAGGTCGATCACAATCACGCTGCAGTAGTGTTCAAATAATTTATACATGTGATACACAGCAGAATTCATTAAACACCAGCTGCAAGGCTATATCCACACGAAGAAAAAAAAGAGGAGAAATGAAGATGAGCAAGAACTACGCTATCGACAACGGATGAATCGGAGCATCCAGGAAGTTCAATGGAGCAATGGTTATCCTTGTTCTCGCACAAGAATCCATGATGAACCGTGTTCTCTCCTCTCGTAGCTATATCAAGGTGTTGCGGAGCCCCTGCGGCTTGGCGTGGGCGTGATCGGCAGCGGCGGCGGCCCCCCACATCTCGGCCATGTTGGGGAAGTAGCACGCCGAGAGCTCCAAGGCCCTGTCCTGCTGCGGCTGCAGCAGCCCGCCGAAGAAGTCGCCGTACGAGAACATCTGGTCGCCGCCGCCGCCAACGAGCTCGGACAGGAACACGTCGTCGTCCATCGGCGCCATGGAGTCACCCGCCGGTGCTGTCGGCGGCAGGGGCGCCTGCTGCTCGGCGGGCGACCTGCACGGCGGCGCGTCGAAGCGAATGAGCCCCTGATGGGGCTGTGTCCGTGTGAACGTGGCGAGGAACGCGTCGCCGCTCGAGCTGCTGGTCATGGACGACGAGGAGGCAGACGCGGCGGGCGAGAGCGCTGGTGGCGTGCCGGGCGCAACGACGGAGGAGCACGTGGCCGCCGCCGCCATGGCCTTCTTCTTGAGCTTGGTGTTCCAGTAGTTCTTGACGTCGTTGTCGGTCCGGCCGGGGAGCTTGGACGCGATGATCGACCACCTGGCAAGTATCCGCAGAAGCACGCGTCGTGAGTCGATGGTGGACACGCACACGCGCCGCGCGCGGAAGGAGAGTCTGGAACGCGGCCGGCGCGGTGAGACCTACGTACCTGCTTCCGATGGAGCTGTAGAGCGAACAGATGATGCGGTCCTCCTGCTCAGTGTAACCCCCGTGCCTGATGTCCGGCCTCAGGTAGTTGAGCCACCGGAGGCGGCAGCTCTTGCCGCAGCGGTTCAACCCTGACGAACAATCCAAACGAAAGAAGAAAAAATATCACAGACAAATTCCGCGAACCGCGTAGTGAAATCAAGGAGCAAACTGAGGATCAAGATGGCCACTAGTTCAGGATGATGATGAGACAGATGTGCAAACGATGCTCGTAGTCTACCTGCTTTCTGCGGCAGGGCGATCCAGTTGCCGCCGATGCCGTGCCGCTGGACGTAGCTCCGCAGCCGCTCGTCCTCCTCCGGCGACCACGGCCCCCGCTTCACGCTCGCCTTGTCGCAGCACGGCGCGCGCCCCATGTCTGCTGCTGCACTCTCGCGCGCCGCTTGATCAGCTGGACGCCGCTCTCGGTCAACGAGGAAGCGACAGGACGGGCAGATGCTGCAGAGCCGGTGCACACCACACACCAGAGCACTGCTAGCTAGGTAGCGAGCACAGCCGCCAGTCCGCCACTGCACAGGCTGCAGCTCAAAACTCTGACCGGTACGGCTGTGCACAGAGATCGGCGAGTAGTTCTGCGCTGCTCCGCTGATTTTATAGCGGGCGGTGGGGTCCGCTGCCCGCTGGTACAGTGGTACGGCATTCTTCATCCATGGTCGTATCGTATGATGGCTTGATCTCCGATTGTCACCGCGGTTGTTTTGACCGAAGAAATCCTGTCGGTGTTTTTACCGCAGGAAGCCTTTTTAACCATGGATGGCAAATCTAATTTTCGCTGCTAATTATGGTTACCCTTTGTCAGATCATCTTTTTGTCATTCAAAATTTCAGGAAAAGGCTAATCGAAAATGATATGATGACGCCATGGCGCATCGCAGGGGGAGTGGTCTGGGCGAGCAACAACTGGGCCGGCTGCTGGCTTACCTGTTTCAACCATACAGTTGCTTCAACGGGCCGCCGTTCACTGGACCAACTGCCTCACACATGTTTGGGCCTTGTACCCAACGGGCCGGAACGTTTCTTCCGTCTCTGCACTAAAGGACGATGTGATTTATGAGAAACATGTACTGTCCCGATCAAATTCACAACAAACCAAACGCCATTTACAAATTCTCCGTTCCAAGCAACAAATTTTACGGAATTATATTTCACCGCTGCAAAACCATGCCACAAATCCATTCTCGAAAAGCGCACACCTTCACTCGCTGGACCGGCTGCATGCACCACCGAGCCGCACCACCACGCTTCGCGGCGCCCGTAGACGAGGTCCACCCGCCGAACCCTCTTCGGTGCCTCCACCCATTATTCTTATTTCCCAGCCACCCGGCCTCACTCTCCCCTCTCTCTGTCTCTCTCGCGGAGCCGCCGCAACCAAAGCAGAAAGTCCAACCCTAGATCCGGACCGCGTCGCTCGCCGGCGATCTGCGGCCATGGCGTCCCGCCGGATCGTCTCCTCCCTCCTCCGCAACGCCTCGCGCATCCGCGGGGCCTCGCCCGCCGCGCCTCGCCCGCGCGCGCCGCCGCACCGCCCGTCCCCGGCCGGGTACCTCTTCAACCGGGCCGCCACCTACGCCACGTCCGCCGAGGCCCAGCAGGCGCCGCCGACATCGGCCGGGAAGACCGGAGGCGGCAAGATCACCGACGAGTTCACCGGCGCCGGCGCCGTCGGGCAGGTGTGCCAGGTCATCGGCGCCGTCGTCGACGTGCGCTTCGATGAGGGCCTCCCGCCCATCCTCACCGCGCTGGAGGTGCTCGACAACAACATCCGCCTCGTCCTCGAGGTGGCGCAGCACTTGGGAGAGAACATGGTGCGCACCATCGCTATGGACGGAACCGAGGGGCTCGTCCGCGGCCAGCGCGTCCTCAACACCGGCTCCCCCATCACTGTAATGATACCCACCATTTCTTCCTTGTGCTTGATAATACATTCCCATTTCTGATTCTTCAGCTCGATGCAATCAAATGTGGATCTGATAGCGTCAGATTTGATCCGTGTGCGCGGATCTGAGTTGCTCGTGATAGGAAATGGGAATTTAGATATTCTCCCGCAGCATGTCTATGTTTAGGTTATTTGTTGGCATGCGTGATAGTGGTTCATTTTGCGCATCATCTCATGGACATTGTCTCCTGACTTCGAAGCGATCTTCCTCTTTTTAGGTTCCTGTTGGCAGGGCTACACTTGGACGCATCATGAATGTTATTGGTGAGCCGATTGATGAGAGGGGTGACATCAGTAAGTCTCCTATACTTTTGATATACCTTGTGCTTCTACAATTGTGTTAAAGAGCTTCTCTAATCATGCTGTGTTTTTGTTTATTTATAGCGACAAACCACTTCCTGCCCATTCATCGTGAAGCCCCTGCTTTTGTTGAGCAAGCGACTGAGCAGCAAATTCTTGTTACAGGAATTAAGGTAGATTTATTTGATTCTCCTTTGGGAGCTATTAAATTGTTTATGGATCCTCAAATCAATATGGTAGCGTCATAGTGTTTCTGTTTCCATGTCCTGAATAATTATTGTTCCTTTTCTTACAGGTGGTGGATCTTCTTGCACCCTACCAGAGAGGTGGTAAAATTGGTCTTTTTGGTGGTGCCGGTGTGGGTAAAACTGTGCTTATTATGGAGCTGATCAACAATGTCGCTAAAGCCCATGGTTGGTATTACACTGAATGGTCAATGTTGCCTAGTTTCTTATTTTATTTGGGCTCCTGATTCTTATAACAGGTTCATTTGTGTGTAGGTGGTTTCTCTGTGTTTGCTGGTGTTGGTGAGCGTACCCGTGAAGGTAATGACCTTTACAGGGAAATGATTGAAAGTGGTGTCATTAAACTAGGTGACAAGCAGGTAATTTTTTGCATTTCTTCTTATTTCCTTTCTAGTTTGCATATCAAAGCTACCATCCTCTGACACTGAGTTTTGTGGCAGAGTGAAAGCAAGTGTGCGCTTGTTTACGGTCAAATGAATGAGCCCCCGGGTGCTCGTGCTCGTGTTGGGTTGACTGGTTTGACTGTTGCTGAACATTTCCGTGATGCTGAAGGACAGGATGTGCTTCTGTTTATTGACAACATTTTCCGCTTCACCCAGGTAATTTACATAACATTTTTCTTCTCTCTGAACTCGAATTGTAACCACACCTTTTTTTTTTGGCTTGGAAGGAGTTGGCCAACAACATACACCTATTTTTAGCAGTATTCTTTCCAACTCTTTGTTTTTATATTGCATTGATGAATCTGGTGGACTTGTTGTCTTTGTGATATTAGGCAAACTCAGAGGTGTCTGCTCTTCTTGGACGTATTCCCTCTGCTGTGGGATACCAGCCAACTCTTGCCACTGATCTTGGAGGACTTCAAGAACGGATTACAACAACAAAGAAGGGTTCTATTACATCTGTTCAGGCTATCTATGTGCCTGCTGATGACTTGACGGATCCTGCCCCTGCTACTACCTTTGCCCATCTTGATGCTACAACTGTTTTGTCACGACAGGTATGTGCTGTTCTGTACTTGGTGTGGCCTAATAGACTAGTGTTTCATGTACATGGTGTGCTCATTCTGACTTTAATGTGTGCCCTGTGCAGATTTCTGAACTTGGTATTTACCCTGCTGTCGACCCACTGGATTCCACATCCAGAATGCTTTCTCCCCATGTGCTGGGTGAGGATCACTACAACACTGCTCGTGGTGTTCAGAAGGTTCTTCAGAACTACAAAAATCTTCAGGATATTATTGCCATTTTGGGTATGGACGAGCTAAGTGAAGACGACAAATTGACGGTTGCACGTGCAAGGAAGATACAGCGTTTCCTGAGCCAGCCTTTCCATGTTGCTGAAGTTTTCACGGGTGCCCCAGGGAAGTATGTGGAGCTCAAAGAGAGCGTTAAGAGTTTCCAGGTAATGGTTTAAGTATGAACACTATGTTTTTTCTGGATTCTATGTATGCACCCGTAAACAATGCATGGTGACATCTTTACTTACTCTAGTTTGACCCTTTTTTGTTGACACACTGTTTGCCGAATGGGTTTAGTATCTACTTAGGTGCTTTGTCGAAAGCCATCTCCTACTGTAGGTGCTTTGAAGCCTAAAGTATACTCAGGCTGTTCATTGAATCCACGTTTTCAGTTTTTTGAGCAGCACTTTGTTCTGCTAGCCATGTACGTGTTACGTGATCCTTTTGTTCCTTAAAAGATACTACCTCCGTTTTAATTTATTTGTCGTTAGGACAATCTTCATTAGTTCATTTCTAGTTGTTTTGATTGTCTGGAATGTCAATTATTTCAGAACGTAGGTAGTACAATGTAATGTTGAACTAGTTTTGTTTATTTCTTGCTAAGGGATTTGGTAATTTGCAGGGTGTTTTGGATGGAAAGTATGATGACCTTTCCGAGCAGTCATTCTACATGGTTGGAGGCATCGAGGAAGTCATTGCCAAGGCTGAGAAAATTGCCAAGGAATCTGCTTCCTAAGGAGATTTCTTGATTGTCAAACCCTGTACAAGTTACATTTTTGGGTTAAAGCTTTTATGCTTAATCCCAGTTAGGCAGTACAAGCTCGAGAGCCATCTCCTGCCTCTCAGGGATGCGTTTTGTTTTTCATCCACTTTACATGCAAATAAGCGACAGCAGCGACGTTGATTTTTTGCTGCACCGAAATTACTCAACGCCAGAAACTTGCTCCCTTTGTAACGCAGATCCATCGGACTATAAGCGGCTGTTTTATATGGTTCCTGATTTTGAGAGAACACGCCGCTGTTTCTTTTTTTAAATGTTTCTCTGATTGAAACATAACCACTCAAATTGACTGGCTAGTTTGGATTTAGATTCATCAAAGAGGAAAATGATTGACTGTTATTGTTTTATAATAATGTGTAATGAATTGACCATGATATTTATTCTTGTCACTTAAAAGGTGGTGACTAGAATACAAAAAGAACTTTAGTGTAAAAATGTAAAAAAATAATCTTAAATCATATGATTTTCATTTTGGTAGATGTTTTTTTAATTGTTTCCTCTACTGAGGTTATTTATAATCATGTCTTCTAAACAATACTCTATATTTTACTCTTCCAGTAATATATTCTATAGTCTTTCTGATGAGATATTCCCAATTCATGAATTGCACCAACGTCTGCGTGATCCCAACCCACTCGGGTTTGATTCTTTCCAAACATCTGTGAAATCCTCTTTTTAAAAAAGTATTTGACCCGCGTGTTAAAAAAGTCAATAACAAGGAAGCACCAATCAAGAACGAAGATTACGAGCTATGAAACTTTTCGGAACTTTACTCCCATATCTATTGATGAACATCTAGCAATTATTTATAAGTTACTACAATACAAGTCTGAGAAGAGCTTTTAGATTCTCACATTCATCCCCAAATATTTTCCCCCAACTTAAATACTTCATCCATTCTGAAATAATTGTCGTTTCAGACAATTAAATGAATTAGAAATTAACTAATGAAGGTTGTCCTAACGACAATTAAAACGAAATGGAGGGAGTATGTTAAAAGGGGTGAACCATGTTGATAGCTCATTGAGGAGGAATAATGACTAGAAACCTAGGAAAGAGGATCAATGGTCGGACTTTGACATTGAGATCTTGAATTGATTCTAAAGCATATGAAGCAGCAGATCGCAAGTTATCTCACATGGACATAATTGCTTCCTAAATTATTATACAAGTGATCAATGATACAAGAACATGAGGGATGAAATCGTGGGCGATGGTGATTTTCAGGATATAAAAGTAACATCTTTCTTCACCTCCGTCAAAAAGGTAATATATATGAACTTTTTTGTTAGAATTGGTTGTTGTATCTTTTTTAATCTCCAATTTCTTCATTAGAAGCAATCGTTTCATTACTCCCTCAAGTGAAATAAAAAATATTAAACTCGTATCCAACATTAAATTAGGCAATCTCCGGCATATAAAATAGTTAGAAGCGGGGTAGAGCAGATGAACCTGGCAGTGGCAGCCTTCACTCGACTGTACTGCACCAGAGTCAAAGCCGCCGATCGTAAATGGTATCCATGGCTAGATTCTAACGGTCAGGATCACACAAGCGCCTGCGCCTCCCCAACTGCCTTTCTCCCCACTCCCCTTCAGTCCAGCTCGACTCGTCGCCTACAAAAAGCAGAGCCGAATCCGACGCCGCATTCCCCACGACTCCACCCGCCATAGCCACTGAAAATATCAAATCCGAGCCGCGAAGCACCACATAATTTTTTCGATTTCCCGGCAAAATCCCTCGCCTTCGCACTCCTCGAATTCTCCAGTCGCGAGGATTCGAATTCGCGGTTTATGCATGGCTTCAGCCCCGCCTGGCGCCGGCGCCGGCGGGGAGGAGCCGGCGCCAGGCCCCGCGCCGGTTCCCGCGCCCCCTGCGCCGACGAGGTCGCGGTGGGGCTCGGAGATCAAGGTATACTCCCGCAAGTACCCTCGCAAAAACCCTAAACCTCCTCCTCCTCCTCCTCCTCTCCCCGAACCCGAGTCGGTTCGTAACCCTAATCCCCTTTCCGAAACCCTATCTTCGATTCGGCGCTCCGTTCGCCGCGGGGGAGCGGGGTTAGCTGCGCCGCGGCCCGATCCGGCAGCGGCGGGGGGCTCGGCTCCCGCGCCTGCGCAGCCTGGGGAACCCGCTGCTGCTGCCTCGGCGAGCCTCTCTTCGGGGCTCAACCGGGATGTCGGCGGTCGTGTGCCCAACGGCCGTGAGAACAACCCGGCGGCCGCCGCGGTGAAGGCGGAGAAGGCTAGGAAGCACAGGGAGAGGAGCGAGCTGCGGCGAAGGCTCGCCGGGGAGCTCGACCAGGTGCGTGTGCTCTCCAAACGGCTCATGGAGGCAGCCGAGGCCTTGGCTCAGGAGCCTCCTCCGCCCGTTGCTTTGCCCTTGGCGCTGCCACCACCGCCACAGGTGGTGGATGCTGGGTATATGCTGCCACAGTTCCCAGCCAGGGATATGGTGACGCCCATTTCTGCTCAGTTTGCTGCTGCAGTTCCTCCAGTCCGCTCGGTGCTTCAGCGGCGGCCGCTTACTGTTTCTGTAGTTCACTCGGAACCGATTGAGAAGGAGAAGCGGACACCAAAGGCCAATCAGTTGTATCAAAATTCGGAATTTTTGCTTGCCAAGGATAGGATCCCACCCTCAGATTCACATGGACGCAAGAAATCCAAACACCACAAGAAGAAGCAGCGGTCCCATGAAGCTCATGGTGCAGAGTTTGATGCTGAAAGAAGGTTGTACTCTCATGCATTCAAGAAGTCTTCATCTCTTTTGAGCCGGCTAATGAAGCACAAGTTTGGGTGGGTTTTCAACAAGCCTGTAGATCCAATTGCACTTGGTTTGCATGACTATTTTGCAATTATCAAGCACCCGATGGATCTTGGCTTGATAAGGGAGCGTCTCAACCGCAGGCAATATAGGAATCCTAAGGATTTCGCTGCAGACGTGCGTCTCACATTCCATAATGCAATGACGTATAACCCGAAGGGGCAGGATGTGCATATCATGGCAGAGCAGTTGTTAGAAATCTTCGAGGCACAGTGGCCTGAGATTGAGGCTGAGGTTAACTATCTTGCATCTTGTCCTCCACTGCCAAAGAAGTTTCCACCTCCACCGATAGACCTGCGCTTCCTAGAAAGGTCAGATTCCTTAAGGCACCATATGGCACTGGACTCCAATTCAAGGCGGATAAGTCATACCCCCACTTATAGTGCCCGGACTCCATCAATGAAGAAGCCCAGGGCAAAGGATCCAAACAAGAGAGATATGACAATAGAAGAGAAGCGTAAACTTAGTGATAACCTCCAAAACTTGCCTCCGGAGAAGCTTGAAACTGTTGTGCAAATTATAAAGAACAAAAATTTGTCAGTTAGGCAGCATGATGATGAGATTGAGGTTGAAATTGATAGCATGGATGCTGAGACACTTTGGGAGCTTGATAGGTTTGTTGCTAACTACAAGAAGAACCTTAGTAAGCAGAAGAGAAAGGCTGAGCGTTTAATGCTCGCAAGGCAAGATGCGGAATTGCGTGCACAACATGCTGCACAACAGCCACAACCGGTATGAGGGTTCAATAATTCATCTTTACTACTGTGGTTTTAAAAACTTATCTTCGGCACTGAAAACTACTACTTTTTTTTTGCTTCACAGATACAAATCACCCAAGAAGCTAATGCTGGTGAAAAATATCGAAAGCAAAATACGAAAGGTTTGCTCATTTTCTACTCCATTCTAAAAGCATATTGCAAGTAAGGGAATAGATTTGTAACTTCTTTTGAACAGATTCTATGACAGGCACAGGCGAACAACCTGCAACTTCTGCACCAGGCCAAAATGATAATAATAGACAGAATGCAAGCAGTTCAAGCAATTCAAGCAGTTCCAGCAGTGATTCAGGATCGTCCTCTAGTGGTATGCTTCCTTTCACTTCACTTGTTTAACTTTGGTTCATAACTGCTACTTTAGAAAATTTTCATTACTTAATACTGAATGATCCTTCAGCATCGTAGACTATACATTTAACGATTATGTTTTGGCAGATTCTGACAGTGATAGCTCCTCTTCGGATGAATCTGAAGCTGCCAAGACATCATGAGATATAGTAGGTACGTACCAGTAAAAACATTTTGTTGTTGTTACTGTTAGTCCTAGTTTGACTGTAAGTTTGATTGCTTAGTGATCCAGTGTAAGGCATATGCTTTATGTGGATTAGTGTACATTCCACATGTTACTTTTTGTTTCTTGACTACCTTGTTTACTTACTAAATTTTTTTCCATTCAAATGTCAATTTTGTGCTGCAGACAACATTGGTTAGTCACCTATTTCTCAATGCAATTTTTTTTGCAACAACCCCATTTGCGTGGGAGGATGTCAAATTCATTGTACACTACAAAAAATGAGATAAAACCTAGTGTTGTGAAACTGTAATTGGAAATTGGAGTCAGGGATTAATTAGGTCTCATCTGTTATATTTCATATAAGTCAGAAAGCTTCCTTGAAAAGAGAACTCAAATTGATTAAGTTCTCTAATATTTAATTTCCTTTAGTTAAATGACTGCCATCAGTAGTATCCTATTTTTATGGTCAAGCAAGGATGAAATAGGAAACTGTTTAAGATGTGTTGTATTCTTGTCGTTTAGTCCTGTCCATTTACATGGCCTCAGCTTTGTACACAACATAGGGATGAGAGATGACATGAGACTAGTGAACTGTTTCAATGGTGTGCGAGTCTAACCTGCATGTAAGGATTCATCCATAGCCCTCTAGCTCCACTATTTTCCAAGATGTTTGACTAGCCTGGTGTCCGCCAGCGGCTGACTGGATGCCTCCATATGCCGCCTCAGCCCGTCCCATCGCTTCGCCGCTGCCGGTGGAGAGCAGAGAGAGTGAGAGAAGGAATTGATTAGGGCCAGGGGTGAGGGTAGGTTTTTATTTGCCCCAATCTGAAAAGAGGACCGTCGGATGAGATCAGATGGTTCACATCAACCGCCGAGTCTAGGCCCATCCCGACTCCAGCGGCCAACACCTCTGCCTCTGCCTCCACCTCCACCTCCTGCTCCCGACGCCTCCGCCCGCCCACCTCTGCCGTCGCCACCGCCTCCTGGCCGCTGTCGCCACCTCCGGGCCACCGTCTCCACCGCAGCTTCGGGCGCCTGGGCGTCCAGACGCCTATTTAGAACACTGTTGTTGTGCTATGTAGTGTCTTTCGCTTTGGGTCCCTTACTTCCCTCTTACAATGAAGCCATGCTAAGCTTCCTCTTGTGTGCCACAGTTTATCCATTCATCTATATTGATAGTATTCCAGCTCCCTTGAATCATATTCCCTCTGTTTTTAAATTACCATCGTTAGGACATGGATCGAATTCAAATATGAACTAGAGTTGTTGTCCTAACAACACCAATTTCAGAATGGAGGGAGAATGCATTATGCTATATTTTGTGCTGTGCACTTTTGTGATGGGACTAGACCCATTAACAGGGTCCAAGGAACCAGTTTGGTAATGAGACTTTTGAGTTCATTCTGTTTCCTTTCACATTAAATTTCTTATCTTAGAACTATTCACATTGAAGTTCCATTTCTGATTTTTGAAAAATTGCTGTTTTAAAAAAAATGTTTTTGTCTGGTTTAAGCATTTTGTAGTAACAACGCTTTCTAAATGTAAAACATGGACATTACAGTCACTATTTTCTGTTCTCTGAGATGATGCACTTGTACCAAACTTATTTTGTGAGGTTGTCCCATTAAGGTTCTGTTCCATATTTGCCTTGGCTTTGCAAAAGTTTTCCCATATTTGGATGAAAGAGTTAGGTTGGTATATTTCTGTATCAGTTATCAAGATGTCTAGGCATTTCTGCTCATCAAAGTGTATTTAGAACTTTAAATCTTCCTCGTAGTCGATAATTTCAATTATGTAGTGTAAAGAAAAAGAAAGTTCTGGAGAGTATTGACATCATAAGCAATCCAAGTAGTTGACAGCTTGTCCAGAGAGTTGAGTGGGCATGTGATTGGGGTAATCCGTAAAACATGCATTTGCACACATCTCAGACTCAGACAGGTGTATCTACATCTTGACAATAAGTGTCAATATATTGTTTTGTATCGCTGGAACAAAGTTGGTCCTATAGTGTTTGTACAGTTGTGAGTGTGTTAGTAGCTGGATTTTTACTCTCATTGAAGAGAGGATGACACTAGAGAGTTGGGGCAATTTTCTTGTCTATTCCTCACACAATGCCATACCAACCCAAGGGGTTGAGGCTACATATTTATAGCAGCCCAAAGGGCAGCCAACCAGCCAAGCATATGCCTTCTTGCTAGTCCAAGATGCCATGCAAGGTGCTGTCCTAAAGATGCTAA
Organism: Tuctoria greenei; assembly: GCA_036927565.1. Taxonomy (NCBI): domain Eukaryota; kingdom Viridiplantae; phylum Streptophyta; class Magnoliopsida; order Poales; family Poaceae; genus Tuctoria; species Tuctoria greenei. The sequence goes on from JAYESD010000001.1 coordinate 306,150,371, forward strand.
CAACCGTCCTAAAAGCAGTCAAGATGCTGCTGTCCTAACTGCTGTCCTAAAAGCAGTCAAGATGCTGTCCTCTAGTCTAAGATGAGTACAACAAGGACCAAAGACCAAAGGACTAAGGTACAACAAACTAAGGACAAGGGTACAAGGGACTAGGGGACCAAAGACCAAAGGACTACAAGACTTATTCCATCATTCTCCCCCTAAGTCTTGTACGTCGTCTTCTGGGAGGGTTGGACCATCCCGATCCTGGAGCAAAGTTCAATGAACTTGAGCCTCCCAAGGGGCTTGGTGAGCAGATCCGCAAGCTGGTCCTTGGTGTTGATGTAGATCGCCTTGATGCTACCTTCCTCCAAGCAGCCTCGGATGAAGTGGTACCTCACCCGGATGTGCTTGCTCCGTTCATGAAAAACGGGGTTCTTTGCCAGGGCCAGAGCAGACACGTTGTCCACCCTGAGCTCCACCGCTCCAGTGTCTCTACCGAGTAGATCACCAAGCAGTCGAACAAGCCAGAGCGCCTGAGTCGAAGCGGTGGAGGCCGCTATGTACTCGGCCTCGCAGCTGGACATGGCCACCACCTGCTGCTTGACCGACTGCCAGCTAACGAGGCACTTGCCGTAGAAGAAGAGGATCCCGCTCGTGCTTTTGCTGGTGTCGATGTCGCCGGCGTGGTCGCTGTCGCTGTACCCGACAAGGTGTGCCTCTCCAGGACACCTCGAGTAGTGGAGGCCGTGATCAAGAGTCCCCGCAACGTAGCGGATGATCCTCTTCACAGCCTGCTGGTGCTCCGTCGTCGGTCGCTGCAGGAACCGACTAACGTAGCCGACGGAGAATGCCAAGTCCGGCCGTGTGTGGGCGAGGTAGCGAAGGCTCCCCACAAGACGCCGGTACTGTGTAGCGTCCACCTCCTCCGCCGTGCTGTCGCGGCTCAGCTTCAGCCTCTCCTCCATCGGAGTGAGGGCTGGGTTGCAGTTTGTGAGCCCAGCTAGCTCAACAATGCGCCTGGCGTAGGCGGTCTGTCGAAGTGTGATCCCGGAGTCGGCCTGGTGCACCTCAATTCCTAGGTAGAAGGAGAGGGATCCCAGGTCACTCATCTGGAAAGTGGCTTTCATTTCTTCCTTGAACGCTGCCACCTCCGCCTCCTTGGTGCCGGTGATCACCAAGTCGTCGACGTAGACACCCACCAGTAGGGTGTTTCCTCCATTGCCCCGCCGGTAGATGGCCGCCTCGTGTGGGCATTGCCCGAAGCCCATCCTCTTGAGCGTGGAATCCAACTTGGCATTCCACGCCCGTGGTGCCTGCCGCAAGCCATAGAGGGCCTTGCGCAGGCGCAACACCTTGCCCTCCTTGCCAGGGAGCGCAAACCCTGGCGGCTGGTGTACGTAGACCTCCTCCTTCAAGTCGCCGTTGAGGAACGCCGACTTGACGTCCATGTGCTGGACACGCCAGCCTTCTTGAGCAGCCAGCGCAAGAAGGAGTCGCACGGATTCCATCCGTGCCACGGGGGCAAAGGCATCGTCGAAGTCGATCCCCTCCTGCTGCACGAAGCCGCGTGCCACCAAGCGAGCCTTGTGCTTGACGATGGCGCCGGCTTCATCCCTCTTCAGCTTGAACACCCACTTAAGGGTGATCGCACGATGACCGCGAGGGAGGTCAGCAAGCTCCCAAGTGCGGTTCGTCTCAACCGCATCCATCTCCGACTGCATCGCGGCACGCCATGCCGCGTGTTTCTCGGCCTCCGCGAAAGACCGAGGCTCGCCGTCGTCGCACGCAAGGTGCAACTGCGCCTCCGAGTCTTGATCATCCAGATCGTGAGGGGCCAGTCCCGGCACCGGCTGGTCGCCGAGAATGTTCTCCATCTTGCGATACCACAACTGCTCGCCGTCGTAGCACCCGTCGAGGCGCTCCTCGTCGTGGGAGGGCGGAGTGACAAACTCCACTGGGTCGTGCTCGACACGAGCTGGTGACGGAGTGGACGTGCCCGGAGGGGTAGCTGTCGGTGCTGGAGTGCGTGGGGTCGCCGACTGAGGTGGAGGTGAACGCTCTGGGGCTGGGGTAGACACGCTCGGTGAAGAGGAGTTGCCTACTCCCCCAGCTCCCTTGAAGTAGACGTAGTCGACGACGAAGTCGTCGTTCGTCGAGGTCGAACCATCGTCCACCGTCTTGTCCCATGCCCATCCTCGCCCTTCGTTGAACACAACGTCGCGCGTCGTGCGCACACGCTGTGTCTCTGGGTCGAGAATGCGGTAGGCCTTCGAGCCCTCCGCGTAGCCAATGAACACCCCGGGGGTGCTCCTGTCGTCAAGCTTGCCGATCTGGCCAAGCTCCTTGGCGAACGCGAGGCAGCCGAATACCCGTAGATGAGAGACCGCCGGCTTGCGCCCATACCAAGCCTCGTACGGCGTCCTGCCGTGGAGGGCCTTGGTGGGCGAACGGTTGAGGATGTAGACGGCGGTCACCACCGCCTCTCCCCAAAAGACAGCCGGCATTCCCCTCTGCTTGAGGAGGGCCCGAGTCATCCCCACAACCGTCTGGTTGTGCCGCTCGACGACGCCGTTCTGCTGCGGGCTGTAGGGCGCGGAGTAGTGGCGCTGAACACCCTCATCCGCGCAATACGACGCGAATTCAGCCGCCGTGAATTCGCCGCCGTTGTCGGTGCGCAGCACGCGCAGCTTGCGGCCGCACTCCGCCTCCGCAGTGGCCTGCGCACGCCTGATGGCATTCGCAGCCTCTCCCTTGCTGCCAAGGACCACCACCCACATGTAGCGGGAGAGGTCGTCGACGAGCAGCAGGAAGTAGCGTCGTCCTCCTGGTGTAGCCGGTGTCACCGGGCCACACAAGTCCCCGTGAACGAGCTCGAGCCGCTCCTTGGCTCGAAAGCTCGACTGCTGGGGAAAAGGAAGCCGCCTCTGCTTCGTCACCACGCAGACGTCGCAGAGCTGCTCCACGTGGTCAAGGCATGGCATGCCTCGCACCATCTCCTTGGCACTGAGCTGCTTCAGGGCCTTGAAGTGAAGGTGCCCAAAGCGCTCGTGCCACTGCCATGCCTCGTCCTCCTGACGAGTGGCAAGACAGACAGGTTGTGCTACCTGCACGTGAAGGACATAGAGTCGATTGGTGCCTCTAGTTACCTTGGCAAGAAGGCGACAATGGCGATCCCAAATCCTCATGACTCCGTCCTTGATCTCCACGCGCGAACCACTCTCATCCAGCTGTCCCAAGCTGATGATGGAGTTTCGCAACGCGGGGATGTAGTAGACTCCGACGAGCAGCTTGTGCTCACCGGACTTAGCGCTGAGGAGGACGGAGCCAACACCCTTGATCTCCACGCCGGAGGCGTCACCAAACTTGACGGAGCCTCGGACATGGGGATCAAGCTCGGCGAAGAACTCCCGTCGACCGGTCATGTGATGGGTAGCGCCGGTGTCGAGGCACCACCCGTCAGTCTTGTCGTTGCTGGAGCCGTCGCCGAGGAGAGCGTGTGCTCTCGGCTCATCAAGATGAAAGAGAGCTGTTGCGGTCGATGCCGCTAGAGATGGCTTGATGCTTCCATGTGCCATGAGCAAGGCTGGCTCCTCCTCCACCTGGGCGACGTGGGCCTCCTCCTCCACTTGTGCGACGTGGGCCTGACCACGTCGTGGCTGTCGACACTCCCTGGCCCAATGACCAAGCTTGCCACAGTTGTGGCAGGTGTCGTCTCGTGCCGGCTTGTGGTTGCCGGCGGCACCGCCCTGGGCACCTCCGCGGGCACTTCCTTGCGCCCCGGCCTGGGCGCCTCCGCGCCCCTTGCGCGGCTTGCCGCGCTTGCGGCCGCCTGTCGAGGAAGAGGACTCCCCCTTCTTCCGGTCACCCTGGCTAGCCTCCCACTGCTCGCGAGTGAGATGAAGCTTCCCGCCAATGGTGATAGGCCCCGAGAGAGGTTGTGGTTCGTCGCTGTCGACGACCTTGAGGCGACCTATCGCCTCTTCGATCGACATCGTGGAGAGGTCCAGCAGAGACTCGATCGAGCGAGCGATCTGCTTGTACTTCTCGGGGATGCAACGGAAGAGCTTCTCGACAGCTCTCTCCTCGTCGTAGGTGTCGTCGCCGAACTGCTCCAACTTCTGCAACAAAGTGTTGAGACGGAGAGCAAAGTCATCGACGTCCTCACCTGGCTTAAAGGCCAGGTTCTCCCACTCCTTGCGAAGCGCCTGCAGCGTGGTCTTGCGGGTGCGGTCGCTGCCGATGCGTGCCGCAGCGATGGCGTCCCAAGCCTCCTTAGCAGTCCGCTTCTTGGAAAGCGAGAACTGCATCTCGGGCGGGACTGTAGCAATGAGGGCATCCAGCGCCCGTCGATCCTCGTAGTAGTCGACGTCGCCGTACCGAACTGCTTCCCACATGTGTCGCACCTGGAGCCGCACCCTCATCACCGCGGCCCACTCCACGTAGTTGGTCTTGGTGAGGGTAGGCCACCCACCGCCGGGACCGACATCCCTGACAATGGCCTGGACCCCATGGTGTCCATGGTACCGATCTGGGGAGGGAGAACCGCGCTGCCTGTAACGGCCGCGTTCTCCGTCGACTGTGCTGCCGCCGCCGGGAGCGCCACCGGCACGTCCGCGCCGGCCTGGGCTGCGGCTATCACGCCCATGGGGACGCGCGGCTACTCGATGCATCTCCTGTGCTCGCGCCACTTCCCTTGCCAACTTGAGCTCATCGTCGACGCCGCCGTCGACAGAGCCGCTGGAGCTACTGCCGCGCAGAGCCTCCAGCTCTGCTGCCGCTGCACGCGCTACAGCCGCCGCCGCCGCTGCTTCCACTTCCGCCCTCGCTGCTGCCAGTTCCGCCGCCGCCAACTTTGCCGCTAGTGCCGCCGTCGCCGCAGCCTCTGCCGCCGCTCGCTCGCGCTGCTCCGCCGCGGCGACCTCCGTTTGCCGCGCGCTCGAGGCGACCGAACGCTGAGACTGTTCGTCGGACATCGCGCACTAGTGGGGAGCTGGTGTGTGGGGAAGAGGGATGAGCTGGGGCAGCCGGTGTTCCTGCTACCGGTTGCGGACAGGGAGAGGCGCGGGAGGGAGATGAGCAAGAGATGTTTAGGCTACAGGACAGAACGGCTCTGATACCAAGTGTTAGTAGCTGGATTTTTACTCTCATTGAAGAGAGGATGACACTAGAGAGTTGGGGCAATTTTCTTGTCTATTCCTCACACAATGCCATACCAACCCAAGGGGTTGAGGCTACATATTTATAGCAGCCCAAAGGGCAGCCAACCAGCCAAGCATATGCCTTCTTGCTAGTCCAAGATGCCATGCAAGGTGCTGTCCTAAAGATGCTAACAACCGTCCTAAAAGCAGTCAAGATGCTGCTGTCCTAACTGCTGTCCTAAAAGCAGTCAAGATGCTGTCCTCTAGTCTAAGATGAGTACAACAAGGACCAAAGACCAAAGGACTAAGGTACAACAAACTAAGGACAAGGGTACAAGGGACTAGGGGACCAAAGACCAAAGGACTACAAGACTTATTCCATCAGAGTGCAGATTCTGATGAGTGTTACATACTATCAGTTATGCTGTTTTAGTTGTTATTTCATTGCTAATTTCCTATGGAATTATTCTTTCCTCTATAATCCCTTTTCCATGATTTTCTAATTAGTTGTGCTTCTACCGGATTTATTGAACATGTTCTGCTATGTTTCTGCTATTACCAGAGCTGATTTCAGTTGTTTTAACATCTACCTTCTGCTTATTTGCAGGTTCAGATGTTCATTGAGTAGACAATAACCACCTAATTGTATTTTGACTTGATAATGCCTCAGTAAGATTGTACATGATGTTTATCTTCTCTGGCTTAGGAAAGTCCTATGTATTTTGCATAGCTGTGTATGTGGATTCCCAAGCTGAAGGATGTGTTGTAGTTTGTAGGGTGTACTGAGACGGGCTTGATGATACTTTGCCTGTGCACACCCTTGTGATTGTAGGAGCCGTTAGGCTCACTAGGCTGTACATTAGCAGCTGGAGCATTATGCTTAACTGTGTTATGTTGATTGCGGTTTGTTGGAAGGTGATTGCTCTATGACTTGGCAAGCCAATTTTTTTTCCTTTTCTAACTCGGTATTGACAATTCGTATAACCCCAATTTACTGTCTAAGTTCTGCATTGTCTCTGGAGTGTTACACATTATTCAGATTATTACTGTACAGATTCGACAGTGTTTTATTGCCGGTACTGTAATTAATGTTCTTGATTTGGATGATATTTACTGGATCATGTTGATATACGGTCTACTCTGGCCGACCGATGGTTGCTGTATTCTTGAAAAAAAATGGTTCAAGGTTGTCGCCTTAGGCTATTACCAACAGGAGATGCAAACTCAAATTTGCTTAACAAAATCTAATGGTAGCATCTCTAAAAAATCAAATAGGATTCTTTTTTTACCTTCCTTGTTGGAGATAGCCTTATAGGTTGCGTAGCTTGGGTCCTCTATGCTCGTGATGATTCATTTGCTTCTCTGAAATTTTACGAGTTAAATCTCTGTTGTCATGGTTTGTTTCCCCCTTTTTTACGGTGGATGAGGTGCTGGGGTGGCTGCTGCACATGCAGCCAGCTCCGGGGAGGCGTAGGTAGGGCCGGTAAAGAGGAAAAAAAACTGTAGAGGAAAGGTTGATCTGATTTGGATCGTACTAAATTTATATTTTTTTGTCTAGCTTTTGATTGAGGGTTCAAAAAATTGTGAAATGGTCCTTTGTGCTGATTCCATTAACAGGTGCTGGGGTGGCTCCTGCACATGCAGCTCCCGGGAGGCGTAGGGCAGGAACTGATTGGTGTGATGAACATACATAAAGTGATCGTAGAGATTTGATTTTGGAAAAAAAGGATTTTGTGTTTTGGAAGTGAAGTCAATTACAGTTTTCTTGTGAATGTGCGAAATACCAAACTAGACATGAACTGGCTAGAGTTGACAGCGTTGGCTGTTAGCTTCCATTTTAGATCGTTCTGTGATCATCTCGTCACGGAAATTAAAGTCCGGTGGTGGATGTAGCTTCGCATCGCATCCTACTGTCATTCTGTTATGTTCGTGTAAGTGCTGTCTGAAAAAAGTTTCAAGGGACTGAAATATAGAAACAGCAATAGATGGGCATCCACAATGTTGCAGTTGCCTGATTGCTGGAGGGGCTGCCAGGTGCAGAAACCACTAAGCACAGCTTGACTAAACATATACTCCCTCCGGTCCACAATAAATGACAGGAATAATCAGTACATTTTAGTGTCTGAAACGACAATCAATTTAGACCGGAGGTAGTACTACTTAGCACAGGTCAACCATTAATTCGTCCATTTCCAGGCCAGACACTTATTATATGCTTCAAAGTCAATCGACGGTGCCGATTTCGCAATCCTCCACTACCCATCCCCCTTTTTCGCAAGCCATCATCGTTGAAAGTGTATAATCAAATTGCACTAGGTCAGAGGGGACGGACACCTGGCAAAACAACGGAAAAACAAGCGGTTCAGGTTCATCTCATCGTCGTTCGAGAACAAGTCACTCGCGCAGCCGACGTCTCCGATCCTAGCTACGTGACGAGTACTTAGTAGATTGATTCCGCGGTTCAGTCCACGCCGCGCGGGGTAAAGCGTGTTCTCACAGCCAGGTCGGATTAGTATTACTTACTCTGTTCAAGGGAAGCCGGTCACCGGTCACCGCTTCAGCAGCAGTTTCCGGGCAGCTTCGTCGGCGACCTTCTCATGCTGAAGATCGTGTCAGCCAGTGATCAGCTTGAGGTGGAACAACGCTTTGCTGGTTCCCTGGTCAACCCATGCATGCTTATCCTTTTCGGCAGTCAGTCTCCAGTCCTGGACATTAGTTGTTCAGAGAGGGGCGTCGTCTCTGTCAGTGTAGTTCAGACTTCGGAGTCCAGGCGAATAGATGTGATGTTCCGACGATTTTATTTTATTTTTTTTCGGAATCGGTCTTGCGCAATTTAGCACGAGTTTTGTCGAATCGTTTTGTCGGTGTCGGTCATTCATCCGCGTTATTAGAAATTGTAGAGCGAGTTGTTTAATGTGAGTTTGGGAGTAACGCTTGGACCAGTTCAGAGTTCACTTCTGAATGTTTCCTCCAAAAGAGAGAACGTACTGTGTAGTACTCCCTCCGTTCTATTTATCTATATTTTTAGAATTGGTCAAAGTCAAACTATTCTAACTTTAACTAATGTTATAGAGGAAAAATATTAACTTTCATAACACTATATTAGTACCATTAGATTCACCATGAAGTATATTTTCATATATATTTATTTTGTTTTATAAATACTTATGTTTTTTTATGTATACTTGGTCAAATTTAAAAGAGTTTGACTTTGACTATTTTTAAAAATAGAGTTAGAATGAGGCGGAGGAAGTAGTATTTTAGGTTAGGTCACACGAGCTTCGCGAGGGGGAAGACTGGCATCTGGCCAACAATAACATACCGCTTTATCCCGCGCGCGGTCTCCATCTCTCCATCGGATAAACAAAGATTTATCTCTGCATACGCTGCTGAAGACCGCGCACACAGGCGCACGAGAACATGGTGCTGCATTGTACTGGTGACTTATTAAAAACCCAGCACCGAAACGCGTGGCGGCGCCAGGTGTCGTCGTCGGCGTTGACTGGACATCCCGACCGACCGCCTGCAAGCACGCTTCTTGTTCACTCTATCCTCTCCGCCTTGCCAGTTGCCACCATCCATCACCGTCACCTTCGTCCACACGCGTTTCGCGACGCTGATCAACGCGCGCGCTATAAAACGACCAGCGGCGGCCTCGCCGGCCACAGAACGCAGACCAAACCACAACCTCATCTCAGACTCGATCAGACTGCTTCAACCAGCTCCTGGTTCCTTTCTTGTTGATACCGTCCGGATAAGGCGGCGTACGTCCGTGCTAGCTTGCAACAAGCAGTAGGGAGCTCTGATTATTCTGCGGTTCGATCAGTTCTTGGGCGCGCCATGGGCAACTACCTGTCGTCGTGCACGCAGCTGGCCAAGGCGCCCGGCGGCGGCGGGAGCTGCTGCGCGGCGAGGGTGGTAATGCCGGACGGCGGGGTGCGGCGGGTGACGCTCCCGGCGACGGCGGCCGAGCTGATGATGGACGCGCCGGGGCACTTCCTCGCGGACGCCGCCGCGAGCCTCCTCGGGGCGCGGCTGGCCGCGCTGGCGGCGGACGAGGAGCTCCAGCTCGGCGGCGCGTACGCCACGTTCCCGAAGAAGCGGCTCGGCACGCCGATCGCGGCGGCGGACGCGGCGCGTCTGGCGGCGGCCGCGGCGACCACCAGGGAGGAAGAGGCGCGGCGGCGGTCCGCGAAGGTGGCCAACGTCGTCGCGGCGCCGGCGCCGCTCGGCGAGGCGGCGGAGGACGCGCCGTCGAGGTTGCGGCTGGAGGAGATGGTGGACGACGACGCTGCCGCGGAGATCGGCGCGTTGAAACACCGGCTGAGCAATGCGCGGTCAAGGAAGCCGACGCTGGACACTATACAAGAGGAGAATTACCTATCATCGAGAGCCTAAATCATACGTGTATATATATGACTTTTTTCATTATCTAAAAAAAATATATGATTCTTTTTTTTCCTTTCATTTGGAGCATTCATATCGTATGAAGTTTCAAAATATCTGTACTGCAAGCAAGTAAACTGTACAGCAAATTTTTGAGAAACAACAATTCAATAATGAAAGTAATAATAATAATAATAAATAAGCAACTGATGAAGCAATGCGAGCCCAAATAAATTTGGCAGCAAAAGAATACTCCCTCCATCCTAATAAATTTATCTCTTTGTAGTTCAAAAATGAATTACAAAGCGACAAGTTAATGGAGACAGAGGGAGTACGTCATTCATAGCGCGAAGAAAAGAGTACGTCGTTCATAACGCGAAGAAAAGCATTCTTGTCAGCGAGAAATCGGCGGATGAAGACATGCCTTCGGAAATTCGTTTCCTCTTCCCTGAATTTGAAAGTAACGCTAACTCGATCGACGTCGCGCTCTGGCTCTGCCCATTTCCCCGGTCGATGCCGGCGTCGCTGCATCGCCGGCACGCACCGAACCGGGCAAGGCAAACGGCGGTGGAACTGTCTACTACATGCGCGTATGCCCTGCACGTGCGTGCACACGGGCTCCTACCGATCGGTGCAGATTGACGCGGCACAGCAGGTGGCGCGCGCACGTAGTAGCCACCGCCCGCCGCCGCCGCTTGGGAAGAACAGCGTGGCGATCGTGCGAGCCACGACACGGGTGTTTCGCGCCGGCCGACTCTTCCCGCAGAAGTAGCGACCGACCCGGAACATGCGATTGGCCAGCGACAGGAAATCTGCTACGGTCACGGCCCGTTCCCTTGGCTTGTATCGTGGGCTGGCAGCCCGGCCGGTAGGAACGTTACATCGCGACGGTCCAGCAACTTTTTTTTTTAACACACGGGGTAGCACCTCGATAAAGAGAGGTGAGATACCCAGTATGCGGGAGCGATCGAACCCGGGTTTGAGGCGCTAGCCATCCGGTTCTCTCAACTTTTTTTTTTTAGAATGCCCAGCAACTTTTCATGTTTGTATCCTTGTGCGACCACAAATTATTCACGAAATCACGTACCCGTGGTGGTGCAACCAGTTCACGAACGCCGAGTTCGTTCTTGGTGGACGAGTACAGGGTCGGCCTGCGGTTAAAAAAGATTGTTCACCTTCACCAGATGTAACGCTATCAGAACGCGACGGGCATGTAAAAAAAGATCAGATTGTCCAATGCAAATAAGTCTTGCCAAATTATTTATTTCATCCCCAGATGGTGTAGTCAGAGTACGCAGCAGGTGAAGGTGGAGCAGAGGAGAGCGACATGCATGGGTTACATCATGTATTGAGCCACGCGCGTTCTGTGTATGCGCGTGCGTGCACACCGATTATTTCTCAGTTGATGAAGCGCGCGAGCTAGGGTTTTTTTTTTTACTTCTTGCACACCACTCCAACGCCGGTGAGTCCGGTGGAGCACTCGACGCCGCCGGTCAGCTGCTCATCCGAGGCAACATCAAGCACGTCGTCGGCGTCGGCATTGTCGCTGCCGGCGTGCCCGTAGTACCGGGCGACGGAGCAGTCGGTAGCGAACAGGCCCGACGCGGCGAAGTCCCTCTCGCCTCCCATGACGGGCATCTTCGCGGTCACGTCCAGCCGGTTCACGTAGCTGCTGCCGTACGTCTGCCCCAGCACGCCGTGCACGTCGTCGGTGAGGGAGTAGAACTTGAACGCCAGGTCCAGGTGCGCGAGGCAGTCGTCGTCTTCGTCTTCGCCTTCGCCGGCGCGGCGGAGCCCGTAGTTGTGGGTCCTCGAGTCCTCCTCGGTGATGGGCACCGCGTTCGCCGTGATCTTGAACGCCCCGGCCAGCTCCAGGACGACGCCGTTGGCGGCCTTGCCGGTCCGCGTCACGGACAGGCGGGACGACGGCGCGGAGGAAGAGGGCGCCGCCTCCCACCTGGCGTTCGCGACGCCCGGCACGTGCACCGCCTCGCCGTCGAAGACGATGTCGAGACGGTCCGCCTCGTCGTCCCACACGGCGGTCTTGCGCGCCCCGACGTAGAGGCGGTGGCCCGAGAACTGCACCGCCACGGCCTGCACCCACGTCGGGTCCCTCTTCAGGCCCGCGACGTGGCTGCCGATGAAGTGCCCGTTGATGTGGAGGTTGGCGTCGGAGAGCAGGCAGAAGTCCTGGTCCCGGCGCCCGTGGAAGTAGAACGTGTTGCCGTCGCCGCCGATGAAGCGCGGGTCCTCGCACACCGCGCCTGGCACGTTGCAATCTGCATGCACACACAACACATTATTAGCAACTGAGCATGCATGCTAGCTTCCACGCGCGCGCGCTCGTTGTCGTTGCATGTGGACTTACCGCATATAGGTTTGCAGGTGGCGCAGTCCATGTGGCACGACTGCCGGCACCTCCGCGGGCAGGTCGCCGGCGCAGTGCAGGTGGGGTACGCCGTGGTGTTCGTGCAGTAGACTACGTTGCTGCTCGGCGTAGGTGGCACCGGCACTGGTGAAGGAGGCAATGGCGGAGGTGGCGATGAGATGACTACAACTGGTGGAGGAGGCGACGCAGGCAACGGTGGCGGCGGCGACGAAAGTATAACTGGTGGAGGAGGTGACGCAGGCAACGGTGGCGGCGGCGATGAGATGGTGGGTGGAGGAGGGTATGTAGCAGTCGGTGGCGGGGGAGGTTGCGAACGCGGCGGAGGTGGCGGGGCCTTGTACGGTGGCGGGGGAGATTTCGAACGAGGCGGCGGTGGCGGGGGAGGTTTCGAACGCGGCGGCGGTGGCGGGGCCTTGCGCGGTGGCGGGGGAGGTTTCGAACGTGGCGGCGGTGGCGGAGCCTTGCGCGGCGGCGGCGGTGGCGGAGCCTTGCGTGGTGGCGGGGGAGGTTTCGAACGCGGCGGCGGTGGCGGAGCCTTGCGCGGTGGCGGGGGAGGTTGCGAACGTGGCGGCGGTGGCGGGGCCTTGCGTGGTGGTGGGGGAGGTTGCGAACGTGGCGGCGGTGGCGGGGCCTTGCGTGGTGGTGGGGGAGGTTGCGAACGTGGCGGCGGTGGCGGGGCCTTGCGTGGTGGTGGGGGAGGTTGCGAACGCGGCGGCGGTGGCGGGGCCTTGTACGGTGGTGGCGGCGGGGACTTTTTGTCATTGCCGCCGGCAGCAAGGGCGACAGGGGCCAACACTGCGAGGGCCAGGAGGAGCAGTAGAGCCCAGCATTGCGCCGCCGCGGCCATTGCTGGGTTGGTTAAGCTGGCCGGTGTATTTCTTCTGCAGCATGGCAGGCCTATTTATAGGGACGTATGAGACGGACTGCATGTCTGCATATGCCGGAGATAGATACCACTCTCTCTAGCTCGATCGGCGCTCACATGTCCACTTGGAGAAAGAGGGAAACAGTGCGAACTGGGTAAGCACAGCTGGTTTCCGTCGCCGGCAGGAATGGAAAGACACCTTTGCTTGGGTGAACAAATACTCTTGCTAATTGCTATATTGGTCTATACCTTATTATGAATGATTAGTAAGTATTGCTTGCATGCAGTCTCCATCCTGTGCAGCCTTCAGCTGCTGCTGCTGCAGAAGAGCTGGCAAGATTAGTAAACGCATCTCTCTCTCTCCTTGATTCTGGCAAAACAATTGGATAGAGCGAGCTATAAGATATCTAGTAGATTCCTATTATCGTGCTGATTCGCCGGCATGGCTTCGAATAATGCCACGAGATTGGCGTATTTGTGGGAATGCTTGGTTCTGACCCGCGAAAAGCATTACGTAGCACGAACCCAACACCAGTAACCACTAGCCTAAAGTCAATCCATCCCAACACGTACATTGTCAGTAGGCTATAGCTTCATTCTAATTCTTGAGGTCCCACTCATCAGGGAGCAACTGACACGAAACCGTAGTGCATGTAGCAGAGTTTCCCTCCAGACCAAACGTAAAACGGACCAATCAGAAGGCACGAGCAACCTCAGAAATTCTATAATTAGATTGTCTTCAACAATGAGGAGTAAAAATTAAGCGAGGCACGAGGGAGGGGGCGGAGCGGGAAGAAGCGGTTAGCGGGGGTAGGGCTGCTCGAAGATCGTAACTCGCTCGTGTTCGATTCGTTTTAAGCTCGATTCAAGCTCGGCTCGAATTTTAAACGAGCCAAGCTTGAACTTGCGTACAAGCTCGCAAGCTCGATGAGCGCAAGCTCGAAAAGCTCGAATAAGCTCGTTTATTGTTGTCATATATGATATGCATGATTAATTAAATTTTATAATTTTATTAAAAACATTTTATAAAATATATTTTTTTACATGCTAGCAACAAATGATGTGCAACATCGTCCACCTTCTTATCCCATTAGTTGTGAACAAAAATTCAGTAGATTTTATTATATCTACATGAGAATGACAGTTAGAGAACTGTTAATAAAGTTGAGGATCATAACTCGCACGTTTTCGATTCGTCCTAGGCTCGATTCAAGCTCGGCTCGAATTCTAAACGAGCCAAGCTTGAGCCTGATCGTAAGATCGAACAAATTCTGGACTCGACTCGATTTTTTATCAAACTCAAGCTTATGAAGACAAGCTCGCTCGAATTCAGACTCGTTGACAGCCCTAAGCGGGGCGAGCAGGGAAGAAGCAGATGTCTCGCCCGAGACTCGCCTCCATCTTTGCAGATCGCGAACGGCGGAAGGAAAAAAAATGAACATTGTGGATGCTTCTTGTGTTGGACACGTGAAAACCGGTTGATAAGAGACAAAATGAAGATGAAGATCCATTTACATCCTCTGTTCCTTACACAAGAGGTAATTAGGAAAAAAAACTTTTTCCCAGAAAAAAATCATTCTAAAACCTAGTCTTCGTAATGCACTGGGAAGTAGGAAGGGGCAGGTGCCAGAAACGGATCACCAAATCCAGATGTGTCCAACGGGCCGGCCCGAGTTTGATCAGGTTTGGGCCTTAAAAATCTCGGCTCGGCACAATCTGAAAAAAATCGAGCTATGCTGGGCTGACTCACGGACCTCAAGCACGGACGAGTCCAGTTTAGGCGTGCCAGACCGGTCTGCGGTCCGTTTAAATTAAAAATACACTAGAAATGCAAAAAAATCAGAATTTGAGCCTAAACGAACCATGCCGGGGTGGACCAGCATACGGGCCAGTCGGGCTGGGTCTAAAACAGGCCGTGTCTGCAAGCCCGACGGACCGGAGGTCGAGACCCGAGCACGTCTCGCACCAGGCTTTGAGCCGGTCCGGATCCGATTTTTTCGGGTCGTGCCGAATTCAAGCCGTGCTTTTTTTTTTTTCGCTTTGGTACCGGCCCATTTGTAACAGAATCCCGCACCATCCCTTTCCCGCCTCCGCGCGCGAGAGATCCGAGCCGCCAAGATCCATGGCCACCACGGCGACGGCGGCGCGCCTGTTCCTCCACTTCCTCGCCATCGCCGCCGCCTCGTTCCACGCGGTGGCTGCGCTCCGGTCGCTCGGCGTCCGCGGGGGCGCGGGCGGGTAACGCCACCAGCTTCGACGCCTTCCTCAAGGCCTCGCCGGAGTCGTTCGCGGTCGTCGAGTTCTTCGCCCACTGGTCTGTTTCTCGTCTCCGTCTCAGTTCATTCGTATTTCTTTTTTCGGTTGCGGCTGGGGTTGTTCCGACTTCCGACTCTATCTCCGAGTTAGTCGTTCAATGACGATATTGGTGGAAACTGGACTAGTAAGATGTGTTACTGGAACAACTGCTGTGCAATCTACTGTTTCGTGTAAGCGTGCAATCTTCGTATCTCAACTGTTCCATACCAATCTAAGGATGGTGTACTCAGGGTTCTTTTTGCATATTGTCAGCAACACCAGGTGGGAGAGTTTAAGTGTTAAAAGTGCAGTACCTTTGGATAGATAGAAAACGGTTGAGATTTGAAGATTGCACGCTTGCACAAAACATAAAATTGCACAGCAGTTGTTCCCGTGTTACTGACCAATGATCGACGTATGAATCCATATCAAAATTGTTAGTTCGTCAACACATGAACAACTTAGCTCGACACACTTTTGTAGTTACCAGGCGCGATAGTGTTGTTCTGATGATGTGAGGCTTACCAGCTCGTCACTCCTAAACCGATTCATTTTTTACAAATTTTGGTGGCTCATGATCCATCCCATCCAAGAGGTACAAAGATGATTTTTTTTTAAGTCACTGGCGGATGCATAGTTACTTTCTAAAATGCATCATTGGGTTTGTTGTTAAGTGTCAGAGGGGATCTGCTGATCTACTTATTAACTTCAATGACCATTGGCCTACAAACCTTTCATTGAGTTCACAGGAAAGTTCTAGAATGTTGGAAAGTGTTTCAGCTGATAACCATTGGACCTGCGGAAAGGAAGTGCTATGCAGATTTTGGGTATGCCTTATGCCTGAGTTTTGTGATGACATAAGTTCCTTTCTGCATAACACTTAATTTTCTTCAGTTAACATATGTTGTTCTAACCCCTTTTTAATATTTTTGTCTACAAGTATTTTTATTAAATGTTCAAAAAGATGGAATCTGAAATGCACGATTAGGGCTATTCACATTATTACAACTTTCAACAATGGCAATATTCAGGTCCAGATTTTATTGTTATTGAGTAACTCTAGTTTTATGGATGAATCTCTGAGCATTGTAGAATAACCTACTCGGGACATGTGAGCCCATCTTATATATCATATTTTCATAGCCCAAGGATCTGGTACTGGCACCCGGAATATATACATTCCTGTCTAATCTTTTTTAGTTTAGCTTATGTGTAACAATATTGCGGATGTTTTGCCGTGGAAGTAGGAGTGAAACAAGACGACTTAGGTAATCACAGCTCTCCACATATGTAAATTGTTTCCATGGTCCAAGTATGGTGTTCGTGGTTAGTATATACTGTATGTACAAAGGTGTTCTGAACCTGATGAACGCTCAAAAGCATTCAAATTTCTCCCATTTCCGCTGGCAAATTGCATCTTCCGAAGAATGCTACTGGACGCTGATGACGTGATGCTGGCTTGGCGGGGGCAGCGGCTGCGTTCTCTCCCCTCCTGCAGCTTCTGAAACCTGCTCCCGAACGGCCTGCGTCGTCACGCTTCATTTCTGCTTCAAACCGCATGTGCATGGATTGTTCTGCAGTGTTAAACTACCGAAGGATTTTGACAAACCTGCCGTTGCCTGCGTCGATGAAGTAGCTCCGTGACCGCGACCAGTATGATGTACACTGGAATGACGATTCCCGCAGTTCTAAGCATCAGCAGCTGGGTTTTTCAGAAACATGGTTTGAGCTAGGTTAGTCGGGCTGGACGTGTATTGATGCGTCCAGGTTGGGTAGAGGACAGAGTTTGTGCGTGGTGTGTCAGAACTCAGAGCCTTACAGTGACCATTGCGACGGTATAAGCAGTTTGGTCGCCGAGGAAGACCGAGAAGGCGTCGTGGAGCAGCAGGAGCAGCATCAGCTGAATTTAGATGTTCAATAATGTTACTCCAGAACATGAATAGGAAAACTAAAGAACGAGTCCAACTCTGTTCCACCGCCGGCACTTACACTTAGAGCAACTACGCGACAACAGATTACGGCGGTAGGAGTGGTAGTTCGGTCACCGTTTTCATAGCTTGTTGAGTTTCGGTCTGCAGCCAGCATAGGCCGTCCTTGACTGTAACCACGGGTGCTGCAATTCATACGAGTGGGGGATCATACGTAATTGATGACTGATCAGAGCCAAGCATCTTCTCCTTCTGATAAGAGAGGTGAAGTAGTATCAGGTACCTGAAGAAGATCGTGTTTCTCCCACTTCGAAACAACTTTGAAGTCGCGGTGTAGTTTGGTGTAAATTGCTGTTCCAGTGTTTAAACACGACCCGTCAATCATTTGCTTATTCTACCTTGTTGGTTTGAAACGGTTACGCGTAACGCGATGACCAGTTATAAGAGTTTTACCTGTAAGCATATCTCACATATGGTGTCTCCCTTCTCATCACACCACCTCTGAATGCAATTACGATGGGCATACTGCACGAAAGCAAGATTTAATCCAAATTTATCCCTTTCAAATTACTCTGCTTCTGACAGTACAGTACAGTCTACTCCTCCCGTCTCCAAATACTTGACGCTTTCTTATTTCTTTTTAACTAAAAGACATCAAATATTTTTGAGATCAGAGGTAGTAACATGTAAGTATCTGAGAATTTCTTCTAAAAAGTCCAAAGAACTCTTGAAACTTTCTTTTTTCGAAAGGCCAAGAACTCTTGAAACTGATGCAAATAAAAACTTAGCATTGGGGCAAAGTTTTACTACCTTCAGGCTGCCCCTGCAGGAGCAAGGGGTCTCCAGGTCGGCCTGGTCCTCCTCATCCTGGCAGATTCTGCATTCTGCCAGGACACCGCTTCTTGGTCTGGGATCTGGAACAGCCTCGTCACATGCAGTCGTTGTTGACGAAGGAACAGCGGAGGCCTCATCAATGGCAGATTGGATAGTCGACTCCGTAAGCAATCGGCCCGCCATGACCTCGAAATGGTCCGGCATACCTGAAAGCTGGAGACGGCCGCCATCGAAACATAAGAAGGATGAAATCAAAACGCTCCGTTGAGGCATGGAGATGAAGTCACATAGCAGGGCAGGAAGAGATTGCGGTATCTGACCTTGTTGCTGAAACTGAAAATCTAAGTCGCAAAATTTTAAGCTGCAGCCTGTCAAATGCATCGATGGTTTAGAGGAGGATGAGTTGAGGTTGTGTTGTGCGTGTCAATTGCATCGATGGGCAGGTTCGAGAGGAAAATAGCAGCAGAGAAAGGAGGAGGCTTGCACTGTGGGGTTTGGATATCTGAAGCAGCGAGAGAACATACAGAGAAGCAAGAGATGAAGTAGATTCGCCCTTGTTGTTATATATGGCGTTGCTTGCTTCTGAAACGTCTTACTCTGCAATGCTTGATTGCTTTGCTAGTGCATACAGAGAACAAGGCACCAGGAAAATTCGAAGGCAAATAATTCGTTGCTTATTGGCTCGAGAAAGTTAAATTTTCCACTAGAATACAAGCAAGCAGTTGACGCAAAATGATGCGTCATGAATCTTTATCAGATTGCTCTAAGCATTCAGCTACCGTTACTTTTTTCTTCCAGCAAACTGATGAGACCCGGCCCGATCCAATTTAACGGCCGGGATCTTCTATTCACCACCCAGCGTCAGATCAGCCGTCCGGCAAAACCCTAGCCTAAGTCCTCCACGACTATAAAATCCTCCACCTCCCTCTTCCTCTGATTCTCTCTAATCTCCTCCGCGCCGCCGCCGCCACCACAGCCGCTACCCGCGCAGCGCCAGCCCACCTTCCGGCGACCATGGCGCAGGAGACGCTCACACTGGTCGGCACGATGCACGGCCACAACGGCGAGGTGACGGCGATCGCGACCCCGATCGACAACTCCCCGTTCATCGTCTCCTCCTCCCGCGACAAGTCGCTGCTGGTGTGGGACCTCACCAACCCCGTGCAGTCCACGCAGGACGCCGCAAGCGAGTACGGCGTCCCCTTCCGCCGCCTCACCGGCCACTCCCACTTCGTCCAGGACGTCGTCCTCAGCTCCGACGGCCAGTTCGCGCTCTCCGGGTCCTGGGACGGCGAGCTCCGCCTCTGGGACCTCTCCAACGGCGTCACCACCCGCCGCTTTGTCGGCCACGACAAGGACGTCATCTCCGTCGCCTTCTCCGTCGACAACCGCCAGATCGTCTCCGCGTCCCGCGACAAGACCATCAAGCTCTGGAACACCCTCGGGGAGTGCAAGTACACCATCGGCGGGGAAATGGGCGGCGGCGAGGGCCACAGCGGCTGGGTATCCTGCGTCAGGTTCTCCCCCAACACCGCTCTGCCCACCATCGTCTCCGGATCCTGGGACCGCACTGTCAAAGTCTGGAACCTTACCAACTGCAAGCTGCGCAACACTCTCGAGGGACACACTGGCTACGTCAGCGCCGTCGCCGTGAGCCCAGACGGCTCTCTGTGCGCCTCTGGCGGGAAGGATGGGAGAACTCTGTTGTGGGATTTGACTGAAGGGAAGATGCTGTACAAGCTGGACGCCAGCTCCATTATCTACTCACTCTGCTTCTCGCCCAGCCGCTACTGGCTCTGCGCTGCGACACAGGACTCCATCAAGATCTGGGACCTCGAGTCCAAGCTCATCGTGCAGGACCTGAAGCCTGACATCCCGATCTCCAAAAACCAGGTACATTTCTGCCATTTGGTTGGACATGCTTCGCTAAATACACTGTGTTCTCTGACTACAATACGCATTTACTCGTACTGCGTGTCTGTACTTTGTAGTGGCAATCATACCCTGCGCTTAGAATGCATTTTAGCTGCGTACGTGAAATTTTAGATAGCAGTGCTGATGCCCTACCTGTAAGACTGAGTCTGTTGCTCTGTTAACAATTCTCAACAGGGGATGCTTACCTTAATGTACTATGTTATTTACTAATTCACAAATTATGTTGTTAACTCAATGCTGAATTTAGTTTTAGTGTTTTGAATAATTGAATCACACTGCAAATTTTTTGGATAATTTGCAAATTTATCAGGGTCCAACTGATGTTTCTGCTCTATTTGACATGTGTAGTTTTATTGGCTCAAGTCTTACTACTACTCTGATGAAAATATGATTTGAGATGTAAATGGATAACATTCTCTTGTTACTGTAGATAATTTCTACGTCATTATCTAGTGCTACTATGTCTAAATCCATTGTGCTATAACGGAATTTGCATTTTGTATTTCTATGCAGTTATGCTGCTGTCATATTCCAGATTAGTTACTTTACATGTCTGTGTTTCTTCTGTTTGACAATTGGGATTCATGTCCCTATACGGAATCTGCATTCTGTTTTGGTGGCATCACTCCATCAATACGGCTTGTTATGAATGTTATTTTTATGGCTAGCGGAACAATCTTACATGATTCAGAGTTTGGGTATTGACCGCTTTTGTTACACTTTTCAGATTCTGTACTGCACATGCTTGAGCTGGAGTGCGGATGGAAGCACACTCTACGCTGGTTACACTGATGGAGCTATCAGGGTCTGGAGGATCTCTGGGTTCGGCTATGGAATCTAGATGATGAATCCCGTTTGAGATTTAGGAAGCAACGTTTGGCAAAACGTTGTTCGTCAAAGTTTTAACTGTCAAGAGTTATATTGTCTATTTGGTACTCTGCTCGGTTTACCATTTCTGTCTAGCTTGGTTAATGAGCTAATCGGTAGTGTACTATGGAAGATCTATATTGCACCATGTATGGTAGTGCCTCTATGGTCTCCTGTTATTCATCTGGTCGGTGTCTGTTTCATTATTGGAACTTTGCTTCTCAGCTGTTTCCATGATCTTCAGAGCTGATCTCTAGGCTACCGATTGAGGGATCTATTTGCTCCATGATTCTTAGCTTCTGGCTTTATTTTGTTTTGAATATCGTTTTACCATTCCCTGCCTTTATTCAACTATGAACTGCCTGGCGCCCCTGTATTGCTCGTTTGGTTCGTTCTACCTGTACAGATATTATCTCCAGGTACATGATCAGGACAATTTCTCATTACCGTGCAATCGTCAATGATCAGACTCCATATGGTTTCCTGCTTGTAATAAAATTTACGTATTACTATGTACTGTACTAAATATTTTTTTCAGATCATCGGAACTGGCGTTGCGGTAAAGATTGCTGGATAATCTAAATTTAGAGTAAATGTTGTAAAAGTAGAGGAAGAATAGTGTACTCCCTCCTTTCTCGAAAGTTTGTCGCTTTCTAGTTTAAAATTGAACTAGAAAGCGACAAACTTTCGAGAAAAGAGGGAGTATAAATTAGTTTATAGAGTAACGAGTGTGCATAGGCTCACACAAATGTGCAGTCGACCAATAACAGCCTAGGATGACCAGGTCTTCACAACCTGGTCCAATTCATTCGACTCAAACATTTACTGCGTCAGCAGTAAGGCTAACTCCAACAATAGATTGGCAAAAAGAGTAAGCAAATAGTAGATGTTAAGTTTGCATATGTTTCATCACCAACAGCACATTTATTTTGCATCTTGTTAGGAGAGCACCCACTTTTGAGTGTTGTCTCTCCTGCTTACTCATTTTGCCAATCCTTATAGGTTCTCTGTTGGAGATGATTTGCATATCCTAGCAACTCATTTTTGCAAATGCCAATCCATTTAGATCTCCCATTGGAGACAGCCTAAGAGCCGCGGCTGGACGTCCCCATTGCCGTCGCGAGGTCGTCGTCTCCTTAGTTGTACATCAGGCAGGCTCTTCCCTCTCCCGCCGCCGCCTCCTCCGGAGTCCTGGTCCTCGTCTCCTGTTTCCTCGTGTTAACCGTCTTCATCGTCCATCCCAACGAATTCCGCATCCACGCCTTGTTCTCCGGCAGCATGCTATTACCAGCACGGGCACGGATGGTACGCGGCGGAAGAGGAAGAGGTGGGCCTCCTCATCCTCATCGGTCTGTATCCAGACGCTGCATCAGAGCAAGTAGGAAGATCGGCTAAGGCCTGATGCTATATTCACACGGGCTGTCTGTTGAGAACGATGATCGGCCCAAATAGTGAAGTCAGATGTATGAAAGGCCATGCCGGCGATGGCGTCGGGGGCGAGAAGCCGTGCCGGAAGCAGCCGAATCCGCTGCTCCGTCCCTGCTTCCGTTCCGTGCCGACGTGCGACGTGCCGTGGATTCAGGCCACAATGAGCCAACGCCAAATTAGCTGCCGGATACTCCCTCCTTTGCTAAAAGTTTGTACAAAAATGAACGACAAACTTTTGGGGACAACGATACAACCACACGCTCGCCAAACTTTGACGATTTCATGCGACGACGCCTACAGAACAGAACAGCCGACGCCACGGATCATCGGAACCAGCAGGGAGGAGGACGGGCACGACTGCAGCGTCGTCGTCATCTCATGCATCGCGCGGAACCGTTCGTTAAGCGCGCCGGGGTGGGGTGGGAGGCATGGCGCCGCGCCGCGCCGCGCCCCGCCGCCTGAGATATTTTCTCCATGCCCGTGCCCCTGCCCTTGCCCGTGCGATGCCACGCCTTGCCTTGTCGGCCAGGCACGGGCCGGGGGCCACCGCCCACTCGATCCGCCCTTCTTCTCCTTCCGAGGACGTGGCCGAGGCGCGTCAGCCTTGGGCTCGCTTTTCCCTGTTCCTTTCCTCCCCCCTCTGCTCTCTCTCTCTCGCCTCCTCCTCCTCCTCCTCCCCGTAGCCCACACAGCCTTCTTCCCTTTATTTATTCCTAGTCCGTCAGGAAGTAACGAATACTCTTGGAGGAATTTTGATTTCGAGGCGTTGAGGCCGGGGCACAAGTGGGTCATCATCCATTTGCGCCTCGCCTCTCGTCCGTCGTCGCTCTGCATCCAGATTCGGTGAGTGTTTTCGCTCCTGCTACCATTCCTGCCCTGAGTTTTTTTTTTCTTTTCTCTGCTTCCCCGGGCGGTCTTGGAGCCACAACCACCAGTCGAAATCTCTGCTTCTGCTCGGTTAATCATCTGCTGCAGTGTTCGCAGGAACGAGGTGGTGGATTGGTAGGTACAGTACGCAGTACCTACCTAGCTTGGTGTGACTCGTTTCTGGTTCGGCTGAAGAAGCCCACAGGGAGCGGGAGGGAGGGATTGTGCTCGTGCTTGCAAAGGTAAATTAATTGACGAGGAATTTCTGCTTTACTGATGTTGAGTACTAGTTGCTTGTTCTCATGCTAGATCCACTTGAAATTCCGTGGCCATTTTCAACAACTATGTGATTACTGTCACATTGAAATGAGATATCTTCCTCAAATGGCGCTGATCGATTCTGAAAAGTACTATGTGCCATACGGCCATGCACCTGACAGGAGCTACTGAACCGCTCATTAAGCCTTGACATTCTTCCTTATATTCCTAGGTGTTGCTACTAGCAGAACCAACTGTTACTGTTCTATATATAGAACTCTAGCGACAATTCTTACCCTTTTTACCCATCGTTCAAAACTGGACTTTACTTATTTCCACTATCATTTGTGCTGGAAGCAGGGCATTTTTTTTCTCTCTAGGTCAGCACTTCAAGAACTCAATGTTTCTAACTTTTGTCTTGTGCATCATCTTCCGCAGAACCGTTGTGAACTATCTGTGCGAGCTTGTAAGGAAAGGCAAATTGAATTATATACTTCAATCATGTCAGGCTGCGCAGGGAGTAGGTATGATAAGAAAGAAGATTTTCATATTCTATTGGCCAAGAATGATCCTATAGAGCCACCTCAACTAAAGAATTACCTGTGGATGGCACGGTGGACCAAGGCAAGCAGCAGCACAGAGCCTCAAAATGACAGTACTCGCAACCGTTTGGGCATACATGATAGCGGAATTCTCACTTCTGAATTCATGAAATCTACAGTAGCTGAAACGCTCATGGTAGGAGTAAACAGCAGAAATGCCCCTGTGCAGCACTCCCATCGATTCAGTTCGAATATGAAGGGCCTGTTACATGATGTTCGTGGAGAATTGGGACCAAAAAATTATGAACATGGAGATGTGTCTTTTGGAAGACGTATAAAGCAGAAGGCTGTGAACTTACATGCCAAGGCAGTACTATCAGAAACATATTCCCCTCGCAAGCTTTCAGAGTTACCATTGGATTTGCAGAACCATGGGAGCTCAGGTATTCAGAGTTCAGATTGGAACCACTTTCCTATGTTTGAAATTAACAGAAAATTTGACAATATACCCAACCCCAAACGAAGGTCTGCACTTGGTCCTGCATCTCTGAATGTAAAAAGGGCTGCATTTCATGTGATGGCATCGCCAACGCAGGAATATATGGTGCACTCTCAGTCTCGTAGAATGAGGGATGAGAAAATGGATACACGCAAACCTGCCGGAGGTAGTGTATCTCACCTCGAAGGTCATGCTGTCATCAGTTCTGATCCTTCTGGGCGAAAGTTGAAACGACATTTATCAGATACAATGTCATGCTCTTGCATCAAGGACAATAACTTACAAGATTGTCAAATAGATGAGCAGCATACAAACCACTATGTTTCAGATTCGATCCATGAGCTACCATTTGTGTCTAGTGGGAAAAAGTTCCATTTTGCAGGACACGAGAAGGATCAAATTGATGTGAGTGCCCTCCACCATCAGAAGTCAAGAAAATTTGCTGTCTATAAACAACAGGGTACTGCAGGGGACACATTTAGTGCACCTCTACTTGGCAAAGAATATCGTAAGGAGCCAACAAATTGTCCCTATAAGAGCAAGCTGGGTGGTGAAAATGTTGATGGAACAATGAAATCACTTGGCAATGATATTTGTTCGTTACCCTGTGACCAGAAGCATCTGAAAACACAGAGAACTGAATCTGCTGTAAACTTAAACTTACCTTATCCAGTTGCAAACACATCGGCAGGAAATTGTAAGCAGCTGACACATGGAAAAGTGTCAAGTCAAAAATCTACATGTAAACAAAAAGGGCCCTGTTTATATGAAATGCTAGCAACAGCTCCCAAATCTCAAAGTACATGTCCCAAGAATTCAGTGTCTTCCGGAAAAGGTTTTGATGTTTGCATGTATGGCACAAATATCGGGAGTTGTCTATTTGGAACACAGAACCAGTCTTCGGCTAGAACCGAAACATTGTACAGTGATACTCATATTGTGTCAAAATCTTCGGCAGGTGAGGGACAATATCCTTCCTGGTCATTTTACTTCCTCCAATGTTACTGTCATCAAAGTCTCACACGTATGTTATATTTTTCTCTGGATTTGTGCAGGCATTGCTTCATCGCCAGCACAGAAGGTACTAGCGTTCATATCAATCTAATCTCATATCTTATGCATAGAAATAATGCTGATTACGATCTTAGGTTGCTTGGTATTTACAAAATATTGCTTAAACTTTTATTCTGTATTGTTTCACAGTACCACACACACCTAACTGCGAAAACAAATCCAGTGCAATGTAAATGCTGATGCAAACATACCTGAAAAGACTTTCGGTAATTTGTTGTCATGAAATACAATTTTCTGCATCATCATCTCAACTTTGTTTTCAGTGTTTATATATTCGATCATGTATGTGATAGATATTTCCCACTTCTGCTGTTTAGTTAAAAATCGTTTTATGCAATTGGTTTTAGCCCAGCTTGCGGATCTACATGCTGCTTCTTTTTACATGACACTGCAACCCTTTCATACCGCCCTGTTCTCAGTTACGTACCTATAGCGGTTGATAAATCTATCTACTGATTTTGTCATTACAAACAATATAATACAGGACTACGCCTACCCAAATGAAGCAAAAACTGAGCGGCTGGCAACTCCACTTGCAAGAATAGATTCAGACAGTAAAGAAAATGAATCCCATAATGTGAATGGACAGCAAGATGTTTTATCCAAAACAGCTATTTCCAGTAAGGAGTCGTGCATGCCTGCAACAGGAATCACAAACCTCGATCTCATGATATTCCAGATGAGTAGAATGAGAAATCCAATTTCAGTTGGTATAGTTCAACCACCAGTAGGTGCTGAGCCAAGTGATAGATGGCTCAAGCGCCTGCATCTTGATGCATTGGATCCTCAAATTCCTAGTTCCAAGAGGCCAAAAGTTGGAGGCAGCCCTCCACGTGAAGATTCAAGTTGCTTGCTCGGCACGGCGCTTCGTTGCAACAGAACAGATAATGAAGAACTGATTGACTGCGTTAAGGAGGACGGGGTATCGGATGAAGGGAATAAACTCCAAGACGACCAAAGATTGCATGTTCCAGCAAAAAGTATGAACCACTGGATAGGAAGATGGTGCAAGGGTGGCACTCCTGTTTTCCACGGAGACCCAGGTCGGCGAAGGCAAGCAACAAAGCCTGATCAGGCGTCCGAAGAACTTGGGGGTCTGTTTCCAAGCATCGCAGCAATGGCGATGATGGGGCGGGTAATGAACAAGCTTCGGCCCTGTGAGCATCGGAAGAAGGGTCCTTTTGTGGTGTGGAAGACAGAGTGATCCCAGGTACGTAGTACCTTTTTGGTTTGGGTAAGGAACTGGTCTCTTTCAAGAATGTAAACGGTTAAGTAGCCCGAGAGCTGTCCTCAGTACGTGGAATAAAATAGAAATCAGTAAATGAATACTCCCTCCGTCCTCGAAAACTTGTCGTTTTGTAGTTCAAATGAACTACAAAGCGATAAGTTTTCAGGGACGGAGGGAGTACTCCCTCCGTCCCAAAAAGTTTGTCTCTTTGTAGTTCAAAAATAAACTACAAAGCGTCAAACTTTTTGGGACGGAGGGAGTACTTTTATTCCCAAACTATCCATAAAGTACTAGCTAGTAGTTTGATAGTATTCTGACCATTACTCGAACTTTAAGTGTCATCATCAGTTGTGTCCTACCCGCTTGGTGCCTGATGATGCAAGCTCGATCGTGATATTTCAATAAGAGGGAGAATTTTATTCCAGCGTGTAATAACAATTAAGGCAAAACCTTGACAACCTTCCTAAAATATTAGAATCTACAAAACATCTTGACAAGAAGATAAACAATTCCATTGACTCATGTTATCGGGAGTTTGGCTTACATCGCTCAGTGCGGCCCAAAATAACGCTGGCGAGTTCCGGGAAGTTTCGTTTCATCCGCTCTCTGCTCTCTACCCCATCAACGCCTGTATATATAACGAGGACGTCGCGGCACCACAACGTACACCACTCTTGAACGAACCTTGCCAGAAGAAGCACGGAGAAACTGGTTACATTAGATTCCACACGAAGCAGTCGATGGCAGGGATGCAGGGTCTCCGACCCCAGCTGGTTCCAGTGGCCAATTCGCCGCGCGACGCCCCCAGCCACCTGCTCATGCTGTTGCTCGGCGCGTCGTTGCTCGTGTTCTCCGTCGTCGGCGAGCCGCCGTCCGTGCACGCCGCGCTCGCGGGCTTTCTGCTCTGGGTGGCGGGCGTGGCGCGCCTCCTGCTCGCCGTGGGGGAGCCGAAGCAGCAGCTCGTCTTCGGCCGTCGTCAGAACCCGGAGCCGGCGCCTGCTGGGCACGGGGAAATGAACGTCGCACCGGCGTAATAATTACTGTAATCTCTGCTACAGTAATACGTACTACTACTAATACCTTACCGCTGCTGCTCTGGTTTAGTACTACCGGTTTGTGGTTGTGTTTACTACGTGATCGACGTGCTTCAGTAGTGCTACTGTTGAGTTGTCGTCTTTGAATTTCGATTGCACGAGTGTGCTTGCTATAGTAAAATTTCTGCGGGTGATAAATTGGGTAGTTTCAAGTTCCGCCGATGGCATCACTGTTCAGAGACTATTAGTCCCCCTTTTTTGTTTGTTTTTTTTTTCTGAAAATTATGGTGCCCTTCCTTTGTGTCAATGAACAGCTCAACTTGAAATTTAACATTTGGACAGAGCGACAGATTTGAGTGTTTGACCACTCCAGTTTATTATACTGAATTACTGATGATAGGTCAGAAAACAAAATTTCTGAAAGCTCGAGTCACAGGCTAGTTTAGTTTGATGAGCACAAAGTTGCTCAGGTTAATACTCCCTCCTTATTCTTTTATTTGACGTTTCAGATAAGATTTTAAACTAAAAATAAACTAAGATTTGTGTCTGGACGTCAATTAAAAAGATAAGGAGGGAGTAGTTACGTACATAAGCAGAGAAAAGGTACGGGGAAAACTGATATCGCGAGACGATGATGATTCGAGGACGATTAGGAGATCTCGTCCCTGCTTCATGAGCTACAGTTTTGACAAGAACCAAAACGAGCAAGATATCCCGTCTCCTTATCCGCCACCACGAGGCCCCAACAAAACCTCACAGCCTCGCCTCGCCTCGCCTCGCGCCCAATCCATGGCGCCACCGCGATAAACCCCAACCCCGACCTCCGCGCCCCGCCTCCGCCTCCGCCTCCATGGCGTTCTCCGAGCTTCCGCTCCACCACTCCTTCCGCCTCTCCTCCTGCCCCCGCCTCCGCTTCCTCCCGCTCCGCCTCCTCTCCTCCTCCTCCCGCCCCGCCGCCTCCCCCTCCTCCTCCGGCGGCAACCGCACGGCCCCACCCGCTCCCAGCAGCGGCACTCCGTGGCTGAAGAAGTGGTCCCCCGCCGACCCTTCGCAGCCTTCCCCCGCCCCGTCCCCGGCCCCATCCACCTCAATCGACCGCATCGTCCACCGCCTCCGCAACCTCGGCCTCGGCACCGACGACGACGAGCCCTCCGCGGCCACCACCACCGCCGCGCCGCCCGACGGGAACGAGCGCCTCGGCGACCTGCTCGACCGCAGCTGGGCGCGGCCCGACCGCCAGTTCGCCGCCGCCTCCAGCGTCGACGAGTCGGTCCTTCCGTGGGAGCGGGACCAGGCGGCCGCGGCTGAGCGCGAGGACGAGGACGATGGGGCCAAGCGGAAGCGAGTCAAGGCGCCCACGCTGGCCGAGCTCACCATCGAGGACGAGGAGCTGCGGCGGCTGCGCAGGCTGGGGATGACCATGCGCGACCGCATCACCGTGCCCAAGGCCGGGGTCACGCAGGCCGTCGTGGAGAAGATCCATGATGCCTGGAGGAAGTCGGAGCTTGTCCGGCTCAAGTTCCACGAGGACCTCGCGCATGACATGAAGACTGCTCATGAGCTTGTCGAGGTTTGCACCATATGGCTCCAGTCCTCTCTCTCTCTGATACCATGAATACTGTTAAATTGATTGATTAGTAGTGGCAATTGAACTTGCATTGTTCTTAATCCAAGGTTTTTTTTGGAATTGTTGGTTCTCTTGCAAAAATGGATTCCTTACATGTTGTCTTATGTGCACTGATCAGCGACGCACTGGAGGCTTGATCATATGGAGGTCTGGAAGTGTAATGGTGGTTTACCGAAGGGGCAATTACAAAAGGCCTGTGAAATCCCAAACTCTGGATGGTGCGTCATCACCAGTGAAGGGGGAAGATGGTGCATTGTTCATTCCTGACGCCTCCAGCCCCGCTGAGAGTGATAATGTGGGGAAGAATTCTGCTTTCAATCATGCAAATGTGTCCGGATTGAACATGCAGAATACTGAGGACATGACAGAGGAAGAGCTGGAGTTCAATCAAATGCTTGATGAGCTGGGTCCCCGTTTTGTGGATTGGTGGGGAACAGGTATTTTACCAGTGGATGCTGACTTGCTGCCTCAAACAATCCCTGGCTATAAAACACCATATAGGGTCCTTCCAACTGGAATGCGTTCGACACTTACCAATGCAGAGCTGACTAATTTGAGAAAGTTAGCAAGGAACCTTCCATGCCATTTTGCTCTAGGTACTGCTTTTGACAGTATGCATATCACTTTCCCCTGTCATAGTGTTTACCTGTTGGCAGCAGACACCTGCTTATAGCTTGCTAAATTTCATTGAAGGGAGGAACCGGAATCATCAAGGTTTGGCAGCGGCAATTGTTAAGCTCTGGGAGAACAGTTTGGTGGTGAAAATAGCTGTCAAACGTGGAATACAGAACACAAACAATAAGATAATGGCAGAAGAAATAAAGGTTCGAGTTTGAATGCCCTGCTTTGCTTTTGATTTTTTATCAGCATTGTCGACGTGATCAATTTGCAACATTTAGTTCAAGGAAGGGCGGACCTGGCACAGTGATAGTGTGTCTCTGCTTGTGTTTTGAGGTCTTGAGTGCGAACCAGCATCTCTGCAAAAGCAGGGGTAAGGCTGTCTAGAAATAACCCTTCCCCAGACCACAATGTGTGAGCCTTCGGCACTGGGTACACCTTTTTTAAACCTTGGAAAACTAGTTTATATCATTATTAGGTTATACGTTGCAGCAACGCTCGTTACTATTGAATGTTGTTACGAATAGGGCTTATATTATTCAGGAGACCGTAGGCCTCTATAAATAGATGTACAGGCATGGTCAATAAACATAAAAGCCCTTATGCAAAAGGGAAATAGAAAACACACCCCTACACCTCTAACACACCCCTCAAACTCAAGGTGTGTCACGAACACTGAGTTTGGAGAGATAAAAACAATGCTGAGCTCTGGTCTGTGCCTTCGTGAAGAAATCTGCTAGCTGAAGCTCTGAAGGCACATACTGAAGATCAACAAAACCATCATGTACCTGCGCTCGTATATAAGAAGCATCAACACCAATATGCTTGGTAAGCTCATGCTTGACCGGATCACGAGCAATGCTGATAGCACATGTACTGTCAGATAAAAGGGGGGTCGGCATACCAACAGAAACACCAAAGTCCTCAAGCAACCATCGTAACCAAGTCACCTCTGAACTCACAAGAGCCATAGCACGCAACTCAGCCTCTGCACTCGAACGAGAAACTGCTACCTGTTTCTTAGTCTTCCAAGCAATGAGAGAACCACCAAGAAAAACACCATAGGCAGAAAGTGATCGACGATCAGAGGGATCACTAGCCCAAGTAGCATCAGAATATGCTTTGAGCTGTAGAGAGCTAGAGCGTGAGAAGAACAGGCGTCTAGAGATAGTCCCACGAAGATAACGCAAGACACGAAGCAAGTGACTGTAGTGAACCTGGGTGGGAGCAGAGACAAACTGACTCAGAATGTGAACAGAGTACGAGATATCAGGACGAGTGACACCAAGGTACACGAGACTCCCTACAATATGACGGTAACGAGTAGGATCATCAAGAGGCTCACCATCAGTGGCCCGAAGATGGACATTGAGTTCCATGGGAGTCTCAACAGTCCCGTGATCAGTAAGAGAAGCCCGATCAAGAAGATCATGAATGTACTTTTCTTGAGACAGATAAATTCCCTCAGAAGAGGAAGAAACCTCAATACCAAGAAAATAACGAAGAGGACCAAGATCGGACATAAGAAACTGCTCACTGAGACGGGCCTTCACAAAAGCTATGTACTTTGAATCATCTCCGGTGATGATCATGTCATCAACATAGAGAAGAAGAAGAGTGCGGCCACGTGATGAAGTATGCACAAGAAACGCTGGATCATGAGCACTGGCAGAGAAACCAGCAGCAGTGACCACAGACGCAAAGCGCTGAAACCAAGCACGAGGAGCCTGCTTAAGGCCATAAAGAGAACGCTGAAGGCGACAAACCATACCCTCAGGAACAGAATACCCAGGTGGTGGCTGCATATAAACCTCCTCATGCAGCTCTCCATTAAGAAAAGCATTCTTTACATCAAGCTGAGAGATGGACCAATCACGAACAGAGGCAACAGCAAGCAGAGTACGAACTGTGGTCATGTGAGCGACAGGAGCAAAGGTCTCGTCATAGTCACGACCATGTTCCTGCTGGAAGCCACGAGCAACTAATCGAGCCTTATATCGCTCAAGTGAACCATCCGAGCGGGTCTTAACCTTATAAACCCACATACAGGTGATGGGCCGAACACGGGGGGGACAGGGCACAAGTTCCCACGTGCCGGTGCGCTCGAGAGCAGCAATCTTCTCAGCCATCGCATGCTGCCATTCCTGATGAGGAATAGCATCACGATACGTAGTCGGCTCAGGAAGAGCAGTAGCAGCAAAGCTAGAAGGAGAGTATCGATCAGGAGGCTGGCGAGAACGATGACCTCGTTCAAGGGGTTGCTCAGGAGAAGAATCACCAGAAGGAGATGATTCCTCAGAAGAAGGAGTATCCGGAGAGTCAGACTGAGCTGGAGAAGCTGAGACATCAGATGACTCAACAGGAGTAGACGACTCATCAGAAGAAGATGGCACATCTGTAGGAGGCACAACTCGTCGAGTATAGACTTGCGTCACCGGAGCCTTCAAAGCATAATCAGGAACCATCGAAGAAGGTTCCGAAGAAGAGGAGGTCATGGATGGAGGTACTGAGTGTGAGGGAGAAACACTCACAACTGGAACATCAGGAAGAAAAAGGAACGAAATAGGATCAATCACCGATACAGAAGAAGTATCAGAAGATGGTCGGGGATAGAAAGGACGTGTCTCATCAAAAACAACATCCCGTGAAATTCTCATCCGTCGACCAACCGGATCCCAACAACGATATCCCTTATGCTCCGAGCTGTAGCCTAAGAAAACACACTCAACAGACTGAGCAGTCAACTTAGTGCGCTCACGTGGTGCAAGCAACACGTAGCACACACAGCCAAAGAGACGAAGACTGGTATAATCAGGCATCTTGCCTGTAAGACGCTCAAAGGGAATTCCACCTTTAAGGGTAGACAATGGCTGAATGTTAATTAAGAAAGTGGCCGTAGAAACAGCCTCAGCCCAAAAATGAGGTGGAACAGAAGAAGCAATCAGAAGAGTGCGAGCTGTCTCAAGGATATGTCGATGCTTGCGCTCTGCAACGCCATTCTGAGCATGAGCACCTGGACAAGAGAATTGTGCAAGTGTTCCTTGCTCAGAAAGAAAATGGCGAAGAGTATCAGATAGATACTCACCAGCAGAGTCAGCTCGAAAAATACGAATAGAGGTGTCAAACTGAGTACGGACCATAGTCGAGAATGATTTATAGATAGATAACGCCTCACTGCGATGCTTCATAAAGTAGATCCATGTGTGACGAGAAAAATCATCTATAAAAATGATATAATACCGATGTCCTCCTTTTGAAGCAAAAGGAGCAGGGCCCCATACATCAGAGTGAACAAGATCAAAAGGACGCTTAGACACTGACTCGCTAGAAGGATAAGGAAGTTGAATCTGCTTCCCTAGCCGACAACCCTGACAATGAGCTAAAGACTCAGAACTAGAAACCGATCCTAAAACACCTCGACGAACTAGAATGGAGAGGCGAGAGCCACAAAGATGACCCAAACGGTGGTGCCACTGAGCAAACGTCGAAGTGGACGAAGCAGCAAGAGTGGAGCCGACTGAACTTGCAGGCGCAGCGGAAGGAAGACGAAGCCAGTCAAGCTCCCAAAGATGCTGTGAGTCACGACGACGAGGGCCAGTACCAAGCAGACGACCTGTGCGATGATCCTGAACATAGCAACAATCATGATCAAGAATCACTCGACAATCATTATCAGTGAGTTGACCAGCAGATATAAGTTGCATTGTAAGTCCAGGAACAAAAGAAACAGCAGGAACAGCAAAAGAGTCAGATAGAAGAGTGCCCTGTCCAATAACCGAAAGAGGAGAACCATCGGCAGTATGAACAATAGAAGGACGGTACGAAGAACTCAAGGAAGACAAACTCGTGTGATAAGGAGTCATATGGAACGAAGCACCAGAGTCAAGAATCCATGGATAATTACCTGGAGCAGAAGTAGAAGGTGGTCCCTTAGTGGAAGACGAAGAAGCAGCAGCAGTACTCGAAGGTGCAAAGGACTGAGCCACAGAACCAGCAGCTCCCGATGGTGAAGAAGTAGCAAGGCGACGAAGAAGCATGAGTATCTGGGCATCCGTAGGAGCAGAACTCACCTGAGATCCTTCAGTACTAGCACCACCAGTACCTGTGAAGACCGACGAACCTGAGCCTTCCTCTTTTTGAAAGAAGACGTCTCCTCATGACCATCTTTACCGCAGTAATTACAATGACGAGCACCACGCCCTCTTGGCGTAGAAGAAGAAGCCGAAGTCGTCACCGTCGACGGAGAGACAGTATGCACCGGTGTCGAAGAGCGGGCTGCCAATACTGAAGTAACACGCAGCAACCCGGCAGCCTGAAGACGAGTCTCCTCATTACGAACACTCGTCAGAGCATCCATAAGAGAGACACAGGGGTGACGAGCAAGCAGCTGAGCACGAAGAGGCTCAAACTCGGCACGAAGACGAGTCAGAAAGTCATAGGTGCGTCGAAGCTCAAGCGCAGCCTTCTGACTCTGACAAGACGAACATGTATCTGTCGACAACCGAGGACCAAGAGCATCAAGCTGACGCCAAATAACAGACATCTTACTGAAGAACTCCTTTACTGAAGCATCTCCCTGCTGCAACAACTGCTCCTGACGAATAGCAGCAAGGTAGGTAGACTGTCCAGTAGGCTCATAGCGAGAGCGAAGAAAAGCCCACATCTGATGTGCAAACTCAAACTCAACTATGTCTGCAGCAAAACGATCCTCCATACTGGCAGCAAGAATAGCAGCAGCCCGAGCATCATCATCTAGCCAGCTCCTGTATAAACTGACGTGAGACTGATACATAGAAAGGCGTACATCATAATCAGCCAACAGTTTCTTCTTGTCATCATCGGTAGCCTTATCTGGAATTATAGGCTCCGAAGGAACTGCAGGACAAGACGGGCATTGGAGATCGCCCGTAAGATACTCCCAGAGTCGCAGACCTCGCATATGCAGGCGCATACGAGGAACCCAGTCACGGTAATTAGTGCCATCGAAGAGCACCGGACACCGTAAGACTGTAAGCCCGCCCGAAGAAGTCATCATGATAAAGATGACCGACGATGGCGAGAAAGCAAAAGAGAGAAAAGAGAAGAAAGAAAAGAAAAATAATAACAAGATTTTTTTGTTTTTTTTTCTCTGTTTTTTTTTTTTGATTTTTTTTTCTCTGTTTTTTTTTTTTAAAACCTGCCTTGCCCAGCTGTGAACCTACAAGTCAACCCGCAGCAGGCTAGCAGACAATGACTACGGCAGCAGAAAACTCCAGATCCAGGCCAACGCAAGCAAAGGTACCACAATCACGTGGATCTGCCCACCTGCTTTATGGCCACGGACAGAGCGGCACGATTTGCTGTCGGGCGCTCGAAGCACCGAATCGAGACGACCAGTGCGAGGCGGCAGAGTCTTGCTCCGTTGCGGCAGTGTAGATCTGAAGCCGGAAGTCGCGCACGAGCACCGAGATCCGCCGGCGACGGACAGATGCGTGTGAAGAGCCGCCAGGCGACGAAGGTGTCAGGTAGAGCAAGATCCAATAGATGCTGGCTACGTCAGGAAAAGACGCGTCCAAAGCGACGGGATCCGACGAGGCCGACGAGGCAGCAGAGAGGAGCGTCCGCCGCCGGACGAAAAAATAACCTGGCTCTTATACCATGTTACGAATAGGGCTTATATTATTCAGGAGACCGTAGGCCTCTATAAATAGATGTACAGGCATGGTCAATAAACATAAAAGCCCTTATGCAAAAGGGAAATAGAAAACACACCCCTACACCTCTAACAAATGTATCATCTTAATACAGTTGGATCATAAACTAAGGCAACTATAAGTCTAAGCAGACTAGTCCAAATTTGCTTGGCAACATAAAACATAAAGGTAATATATTCTAAGCACATCTAGAGTTCCTAAACATTCACCAGAATCATTTGGGAACATAAAACTTGTTTCCTGTCTGTATCATGTGTCATGTCTGCCATATTTGGTAGCAAAGGCCAGAGGAACACTCTTATGTTTATGGGGAGACCACCTTCCTTCCAGTCTTGGAAAATGTGTTTCATATATACTGTCAAGCTACACCTATATTATGACTTTATGAGCCCTAACCTTAGTCAAAGTGTTTCATCCTGACTTGATTGTCTTTTAACTTTTATGTTTTCTACCATGTACAGCTCTAACCTTTTAGTCGTTAATTTATCATATATAATACTACCATGATACTGTGTAAAAAAACTTTGTTACTGTAAAGTATATTATTCTGCTTTTTGCCATTAAAGATGAAAATGCTTCTATAAGATCACAATTGAGAATGCTTTTTATATTTGCTTTACATTCAGGTGTCGAGCTTTTCCTTCTAGTTCTGAAAGCATGCCCCAACAAATACAAATTGATTATGTTGATGCACAATGCACCATATGTCCTTTTAAATCAAAAGGCTTCAGTGCTTCACGAAGTAGCTAATTTCTTATGTTTTTTCACGTTCCTCCAGAATCTAACAGGGGGAACCCTGCTTCTTCGAAATAAATTTTACATTGTAATATATCGTGGAAAAGACTTCCTCCCAGCATCTGTTGCAGCTTCATTAGCTGAAAGAGAGGAGTTGACAAGAGATATTCAGAATGCAGAGGAGCAAAGAAGAAACATTTCAATTGCACAACCTCTGGATGATATGTTAGATGGGCATGCTCTTGCTGGTACTCTTGCTGAATTTCAGGAGGCCCAAGCTCGTTGGGGAAGAGAAGTAACTGCTAAGGAGCAGGAAGAAATAAAAGAGGCATCATCCAGATCAGAAAAGGAAAAGCTTTTCAGGAAACTCGAGCACAAGCTTTCCATTGTAAGAAAATTTAATGTGCTTTTCTCGTATCGCTGTAGTTAAAAAGGGGGTTTTCCACTAATTATTCTATTTCATTTCAGTGTTCTATTTAATTTAATTAACACTTTATTCATTGTATCCTGTAATTTTTGAGGTTGAATTTCTGAGCTTTTAGGTATGCAGTAATTTTTGTTTTGGGGGCATAGCTCTATTTCGTTTAGTTTGTCATTAATAGTTCCATGATTTGTTCTTCAAATATGCAGGCTCAGGCAAAAATACATAGAGCAGAACGGTTACTATCAAAGATTGAAGCTTCTATGATACTTGCCAATCCTTGTGATGATCAAGAAATGATTACTGATGAGGAAAAATCTGTTTTTCGTAGGATTGGTTTACGGCTAAAATCGTATTTGCCTCTTGGTAAATTTCATGAACAATCATCTTAGAACATGCTCGATTGTTCTATTGACCGATTGTTCTCTTTTGTCAATTTCAGGAGTTCGTGGTGTATTTGATGGTGTCATTGAAAATATGCACTTGCACTGGAAACACAGGGAAGTCGTGAAATTGATTTCTAAGCAGAAGACCCTATCCTTTGTTCAGGAGACAGCACGGCTTCTGGAATATGAGAGTGGTGGTATACTTGTTGCCATCGAAAGAGTTCCAAAGGGTTACGCACTCATTTTTTACCGTGGGAAAAACTATCGGAGGCCTATTAATATTAGGCCTAGGAATCTATTAACAAAGGCTAAGGCATTGAAACGTGCAGTTGCAATGCAACGCCATGAGGTTAGTTTGTCTAAGGGAACTCTTCTGTATTTGTGTTTGTATTGAAAAATCTTCTCCATGATATTATCATCTTATATTTCTTTTAAACTCATAACTTGTCACGCAGGCCCTCAGCCAGCACATAGCTGAACTAGAAAGAAATATGAAGCAGATGAAGTTGGATTTGGTATGTAATTTGTTGTACATGCAAACCTTGTATATCAAGGATTATAGAAATATTTACCACAAAATTATCACATATGTTGTGCCTTCTTTTTTACCTTATAATTATTTCGTGTTCCCAAGGAAATGAGGCAGATAATTGTTGTTGCCCTTGTTAGAGTATATTAAGATCTTATTCACTACACTAATTATTGATTTGCTACTAAACAGGGTATTGAGGGCTATGATGAACAAGAGGATGTGGATAGCTCAGATTCTGAAAATGAAGGTGGCACAGGGGGTACTTTTGCAAGCTATGACGAGGTATGCAAAGTTGCAAACTCCACAAAGCTGATGCTGTGTCTGTTTTAAAATCACCATGTGTCACTCTTTAACAACTTCCAGGATCAAGACGATTTTGATGAATCAAATGATGAAGATGAATACGATGATTATGATGAAGATGACGAGATTGACAGCTAGTAATGCACACTTGTAGTTCTTTTATGTGAAATTCTGAAGTAATGCTTCTCTGCAAGCGATACTTCCATCCTTAAGACGTTCACGGTAAGAAGAAAGATGCTTATTTTGGTGTAGTAGTTTTTTTTCTGTTGGTACTAGCTGCATTCTACATTTATGGATAGTAAATCAACAACAGTTGATTGAACTGCTGCTGCTTGCTACAACATTTCATTGTTCATGTTTGAAATAAACTATTTTTTCTGAGCTGAATAGACTAGTTTCCGAGATAACCCCAAGCATCGGCCCTGGTTGTATTTAAATTCATTCTTTTTGGAGCTTCTGAGATAATCTCAAGCATCGGCTTTGCTTGTAATTGAGTATATTGCTTTTTTTTTTGCGTCATTTCAATCCTTGTTTGACCGCACTAAGGCCTTCTGGTTTTTACTTGGAGTCTTATACAGGTTGTATTCTTTGATCTCTTCTCCCTTGTGTAAGTTGTTTCTACAAGCTTTGAAAGTTGACCGGTTGCAGGAGCCAGGATCGGCGGTGGACCTTCATGGCTGTATTGGAGTATTGCAGTATCCCTCATACTCCCTCCGTCCCAAAAAACTTGTCGCTTTGTAGTTTAAAAATGAACTATAAAACGACAATCTTTTTGGGATGGAGGTAGTATTTTGATTCCGGTGCTCCCTTTGCCTCATCCTCGCAAAATGGTTGCTGGGAGCTGCTTTAGAAGAGTTAAGAGCTGGGTTCAGCATAAACGATGATATGATGTCAGGTCTTTCTTTTTTGACACCTGTTTGTTTACCTTATTCTGTAACTATCATTTAAGAGGGACTGATGTAGGAGGGTTTTTTTCAGCTTCTCTCCAGAAAATATAAGAGGGTACCAGCATTTTACCTTTTGTTAACTATTCCTGCTGAGACAAGCAAAATATAGTTAATTAAAAATTGATGAAAGATGCTGATCCATTGCTCATGACACTGTTGTGTTGTGGACGCCGGCTCATGGAGGTGTTAGTTTAAATAAAAGATAAAGTTCTGTTAGCTGGTTTGAACTAAAGACAGGAGTCTGTAAGAGGATAGGGCTGTTGGGCTGTTCCGTGTAGATTTTTTGGCCCAACGGCATGACAAAAATCCGTTCCAGTCTACGCGATTCCACGACGTCTGTCGGCCCAATGTCAGAACCAGAGCAAAAGGATGTTTACGGCCACTGACAGATGCTAAATTAATGGCGATCACTGGTGGAGGCTCAACGGTGCCAGTTGGCGAGACCAGGCACGAGGTGTATCTTGTGCTCCTTTCTGTATACTACCAGGCACGAGTACGTATTTTTACTATCTTAAAAAGTTTGTCGTTTGTTAATTTATTTTTATTTTAAAGACGAATGAAGTACGTTGTAAACATGCATACAGAATCTACAAGTTCCAGATAAAATCCACTACGCTTGGTCTCAGGAAGAAAAGGAACGTAAGATGCTAAATTAATGCACTGAATAAAAGTGCCCCTCGGAGGATTTTTATTTAAAGAAAATAACGGAAAAGAAAACATGAATACGAGATGACGAACACAAGCTGCACCTGCATGGTACCCGCCTCCACACGGTTTTCTGTTCAAACATCACTTTAGTACTAAGCACCTGTACGTGTGTAGTAAGTAGTACAGTACTAGTATTTTGAAGAACACCGACTGCATTCCGAGAAAAGGACTAAAGTATGTTGCGATTGGATTCCGACGGCGCGCGTAGGGCCGGCAGCCACCATTGTCCCTCCGTGACAACGAGCAACTTGCCCTCAAAATACGTTGTACGGCCGCTGAACTCGCTCATCTCTTTTAGGGCAATTAAAAATGGGAAACACGGAAGCAGCTAGCAGCTAGCGAGTACTGAGCGCACACATGCATGCGCCGCCAACCACAAACATACGGATGCTCTATCGCCAACAAATACTACCTTAATTATTTATCTGGAGGAGAAGAAACTGACAGGGGAGTTGACTTGATAACGGGGGCCTGAATGGATCACAAAGAGACGAGAGCTAGCTAGCAGCACAGCAACAGCGGCCAAATTAAGGCCACGCTGCAGTTCTGCTGGTACGGGCGGTGACATAACATAAACTACGGCGTAGATCACCTTGCATTGGTCCGCGCTTCCTCCTACCCGCCAGCGAAGCCGAGACGAAGCTCGGAGCAGCGCGCGCGTCGTCTGACCCTGATCGACTTATCTTCTCGCGATGCTCCAAGGCAAGGCTGGAACCGCGCGAGCGTCGTCGTTCGTTGGCGGCGTCGACGGCTCGGCGACCAGCTAGGAACATGCCAACGCAGCGAAGTGACGGCTGCCTCCACTCCAGGACGAGAGACGGGGAGAGTAGAGTATAGAGTAATACTAGGACGACGACCCCGTACGTATGGATAATACTGTAGTTTACCTGTTCCATCGACCTCTGCTTCTTTTTTAATTGAATGGTTTACTTTCAGTGACCCTTTTAAAAATACGTGGATCGACACTTATCGTCATCTCTGAACACTGTCGATTGATTTAACAAAGGATGCGATTAGTCGTCATCACCAGCATACCAGCCAGTGATTCGCTAATGAGTTAACCGTGACGCATGCTTGATACGGACAGGAACTTGGCAATACGTATAGGAGTTTTAGCTGCATCCTCTAAACAGTACGTGCGGGCTTAGCTTTCGAAAAATAAAGCATTGAGAGTTTCTAGTGCTTTCGCTGAGTCGACTGACGGACGTGATGAAGACACATGGTACGTACGTGGAACGTATAGAGTTTACGCTTCCTTTCTTTTTGGATTAGAATGCAAGTTAGCCATTATTGCGCCGAATCACACTACGGTGAGAAAGGCTCGTTTGCGACGAGTCCGAACGAAGAATGAACACGAGCAAAAAGCGTGTCTTTCTCATCGCGTCTCGTATTACAACGTAATCGAAAAGGAGCAGCGGACGCGTCGCCGATAAGTATATATGGGAGACAAGTAGGGATGAAAACGGAGGGATATGGACGGATAAAATGTTTTTCCATATCCATATCCATATAATAATTTCAGAAACAGATTCGGATCGGATGTTGTCGGAAACGTATATGTCGGATATTTTGGAAACAGATTCATCGGATCGAAAAATAATGGATATCGAACGGATTCGAATATTTATTTCGGAAAAAAACAGTTAATAAGGAGCATATAATCAATAGTTCATACACATAATCCATATCACATCCGCATCCAAATCATACATGGTTCATACATGAAACACAAAAATAGTTCATACATGGTGTATATATGGTTCAAACACACAAATATATAATTTGTCATAGTTCATACACATTACAGCATCAAGAAAGCATGAAAATAGCACACATTCAACAACAAAACAGCACCACAACAGCAGTCCTCCACCATAACAACACAAAAACAGCACTAAAACAGCACCAAAACAGCAGCATTCCACCATAACAGGACTAAAACAGCAATAAAACAACATCATTCCACCATAACAGCCCCAAAACAGCTATAGAACAGCAGCACAACCCTCCACCAAAACAGCAGCACCTCCAGTCCTCCACCCTGCAAAAAACAGCAACAAGTATACAAAATTAAGTCACTCATTTCATTTCCAGTTTTCCACACATCAACAACAACATTGCAATAATATATTTCAACCTTTATCACCGCTGTCGACTGTTGGAGTCAGCAGATCTCCTGACACTACTAAAGTGTTGAAGGAGTTTGTGGTTCGGTGTGGGCGCGCGGAGACTCAAGAAGGTGAATTATGATTTAACACAGGAGACACAAGGATCTACGTGGTTCGGGCCGCCTGAGCGTAATACCCTACTCCACGGGTGTGTTGGTGTTGTATTCGCTTGTCACGTATGATCGCTTGTCCACCTCTGTGAATGTCTGTCCCTCGTGTGTATCGTCGGCCTGTCCTTTTATAGTACAAGGACAGACCGTTACAAGCTAGCCTGGCCCGACATGTGGCCCCGACGGTTACTAGTATTGATACACGATTAATTGTTGTTAATGATCCTGTAACGGGCTCCGACAGTGCCGTTACAGGTGTTAAGATCGTCCGTTTAAGTGTCATTAATATGGCATTAATGACATTTAATCGGGTCTTGAAGTCCTTGGCTCTCATTTGAAGATCCGGAGCCGTTACAAGGTCTTCCGGAGGTTAGAGGCTGGCAGGTCCGACGATTTGACACGTGGCAGCTCTGGAGCTTGCTGAGGGAGGCAGGTAGCTCCGGGGCTATTAGACACGTGTCAGGTCCAGAGCTTCTCTCGGTCTGGGGTTAAGTCCGGAGGTGCCGTTTCGGTACGTGGCCCGGAGCTTCCCCCTTGTGGGCGGTAGCTCCGGGTTAGTCGTATACGTGGCGACCCAGAGATTAACCATGTTGGAGAAGCGGGTCCGGTCATGTCTGACAAGTGGGCCTCCGAGGGTCTTCAATCCAAGTAGACGGCCTTCCCTCGAGATCTTTGTAACCTCAGGGGGTGTACGGTTTTTAGGGTACCGACAACCGCTAGATGATAAAATCAGCAACATCATTCATCTCATCAGGATCACTTTCTATGTCCTCATCCTATGAAATAATGAAGCATTAGGTGAAATGATGCTAGGTAAAATGATGCTACCAATTTTTTTGATAATAAACAAACCTGAATTTCATTGATACCCATCGCCTCCTCAAAATCATCAACTATAGTAGGAATACTCTTACTGTCGACTGTTGGAGTCGGCAGATCTCCTGACACTACTAAAGTGTTGAAGGAGTTTGTAGTTCGGTGTGGGCGCGCGGAGACTCAAGAAGGTGAATCACGATTGGACACGAGAGACACAGTGGTTTACGTGGTTCGGGCCGCCTGAGCGTAATACCCTACTCCACGGGTGTGTGGTGTTGTATTAGTTTATGTATGAAAGCTCACGTCAATGCGTGTGTGCCTGAGAGCGTTCGAGAGCCTCCTCGTGTATCGTCGGTCTATCCTTTTATAGTACAAGGACAAACCGTTACAAGTTAGCCTGGCCCGACATGTGGCCCCGGCGGTTACTAGTATTGATACACGATTAATTGTTGTTAATAACCCTGTAACGGGCTCCGACAGTGCCGTTACAGGTGTTAAGATTGTCCGATTAAGTGTCATTAACATGGAATTAATGACAATTAATCGGGTCTTGAAGTCCGCGGCTATCCTTTGAAGATCCGGAGTCGTTACAATGTCTTCCGGAGGTTTGAGGCGGCCAGCTCCGACGTTTGGACACGTGGCAGCTCCGGAGCTTGCTTGTGGGAAGCGGGAAGCTCCGGGGTGACCTGGCACGTGTCAGGTCCGGAGCTTCTCTTGGTCAG
This sequence comes from Tuctoria greenei, assembly GCA_036927565.1. NCBI lineage: Eukaryota > Viridiplantae > Streptophyta > Magnoliopsida > Poales > Poaceae > Tuctoria > Tuctoria greenei. The sequence goes on from JAYESD010000001.1 coordinate 306,193,706, forward strand.
GGGTTAAGTCCGGAGGTGCCGTTTCGGTACCTAGCCCGGAGCTTCACCCTTGTGGGTAGTAGCTCCGGTCTGGCAGTACACGTGGCAACCTAGGGGTTAACCATGTTGGAGAAGCAGGTCCGGTTATGTCTGATAAGTGGGCCTCCGAGGGTCTTCAATTTGAGTAGACGTCCTTCCCTTGAGATCTTTGTAACCTCAGGGGGTGTATGGTTTTTAGGGTACCGACAGTGGCCCCCTGGACCTACCTCCGGGGAAAGTCACCGGGGTGAAGTCATTCCGTCGGAGGTGGATCCATACTCGCGACTCTTGAACTGGGTCTTCAAGGGTCTTCGGAGGTGCCGTTGGCGGAGCTTTACGGTTAAATCCCGACGCGTGGCGCACCTCAGGCGGCAGATAAGATCTTTGACGTGCGGATCTCTCGGAATTGAAGGTCGCCGGTTCCCGATACGAAAACCGTATCGGTTCCGCGCGCCTTGTCAGGTTGCCGCCTTTGGGTTTCCCGCCTCGTGATGACAATTGTTCGCCTGGGTAAGAACCTCGACTTGATCGTCAGGGTGGTCCCGGGCCCTCTTGTCATCGGCAGGGTTGAATTCTTGAGTAGTATCCTTGACTCCCCTGCAGTTTCCATCCAAGCGTTGCGAGGGCTTACTTAAGAAGGAAAGCGCACCGTCGGGAGTTCTTTACGCTTCCCATCTGTTCTTGCGCTCAAACTCCCAACTCGTACTTTGCTCCTCTTCTCTTGCCTAGCTGTGCTGCGATGGAGTTGGGTCTGCATGAGAGTCGCTTGAAGACTGACAGCGATCTGAAGAAGGTCCGGGCCCTCATGGGGTGGTCTTCGGACTTCTTCAACCGCTCGATCCGCGCCGGCGGAGAGCTCCCCTTTGAAAAGGAGCACGCTGTCGAGATGGTGTACTTTTCCTCGTACGCCATGGTGGGGCTGATCCCACCGTTTTCTTCTTTCTTCTTGATGCTGCTGGACTTCTATGGTCTGCAGCTGTACCACCTTGGCCCTCACTCCATTCTCCTTGTGTCCATCTTTGTCCACTTCTGCAAGATGTGGGTGGGCATCCCTCCCTGCATCGAGCTCTTCCGAACCTTCTTCACCGTCCACACCACCGGCCGAAGCAATGAGTATCTTGGCTTCTACTACTTCGTGAAGCGCAAGAAGTGCCCATTCAAGTACCTCCGGTCATTCCCTTCCGGGAAGTGGGATGACTGGAAGAAAGATTGGATAGTCGTCCGGGTGGAGGAGCATGAGCGGTTGGAGTTGCCAGACGGTCTGCCCGGCATTGACACGTCGGTATGGAGCGAAGTTCCGGTGCTGGCGGGAGCTTTCGACCCTGTCCTGACCAGGATCCGCCAATGTGTGGAGGGAGGATTGACTCCCCAGGCGGTGTTCTGCAACTTCCTGTCCAACAGGTGGGCGCCGCTGAAGAGGAGGGAGAAGCTCGCCTGGGCCCTCAACAGCGTGATGGACGAGGACCGGGTTGAGACCGGGTTGAAGTCCAGCATGGTGGGGAAGACCTTGGAGTTTCACCTCAAGAAATTCCAGCACGGCATCGACGTTGACGGAGATTACTTGACTCCGCCGCCGGCCTTCCTCCCTCTGAACGTGGAAGTTGAGTTCAGCAGGGAGCTCCGGCGGACGATGCCCGCGCTTGACGACCTTGGTGTCATCGAGAGAAGATCAACCACCCGGTTGGCGATCCCCGGGTTGTCCGAAGACGGCTCCGTCCCTGTCCCACAGCCAAGAGCTGAGGTCATCGGCAAGGGCAAGGAGCTGGCGGAGGAGCCGGAGAGCCGGAAGAGGAAGCTGCGACATGCTGACGGAAGGTCCATCGGGCCTGCCACTTCTCCCCCGGTTCCCCCTCCTCAGGAAGGAAGATCCTCCGCCGCCGTGGCGACTGTCCCCGTGGTGGGGTCCTTCCGGAACGTTACTGTTCCGGCGGTGGGATCCTCCCGGAGTGCGACTGTCCCCGTGGTGGATCCCTCCTGTGGTGCTAGCTCCAGGCGCGCGACTCCGGCATCTGGAGCGGTGAGGGCCTCCAGGTCCAGGAGTTCCTCCCGATCAAGGAGAGCTCCGACCCGGGAAACGCCCGCGGCTGTGGCAAGTCCTGGGAGTCCTCCCGGAGCTCCTACGCCGACCGTGGCCAGCCCGGATCGTCCGGGAAAGAGGTTCCGCGCAAGCTGGTGCGGGAGCCTCCCAAGGTAATTTTTCTTTTTTACCTCGATTAACTTTTTAATTGTAGCGTCTGTTTGCTCAATTTCTTCGTTCTTCATCTGCAGCGTTCCCAAGAAGGGGAGTGAAGCTCCACCCTCAGCCACAATGTCTGAGGCTACGAGGGCTTCTGCTCCAGTCCCGGTGCCGCCCCAAGCGGAGGCTGTGACAGCTCCGGCGCCGGCTGTCGTGGTCATGGACCTCGACTCGTCTCCGGAAGCTCCCGTGGTAGCGCCGGACCACGGGAATGAAGATGCGCCAGCGGCACCCGTCCCGGAAGTGGAAGCTCCGGGTCCTGGTGCTGCAGTAGTAGAAGCTCCGGCTGTTGAGTCGGAGGAAGTAGCAGTCCCGGCTTCGGAGCCGGAAAGTGCTGAAGCCCCGGCGATTGAGCCGGAGGTGGCTGAAGCCCCGGCATGCGAGCCGGAAGTCGAAGTAGTTCCGGCAGTTGAGCCGGTTACTTCCGAAGCTCCGGCCGCAGAGCCGGTGATTGTTGGAGCGCCGGTCACAGAGCCGGCGGTTAAAGAGGCGAGGGAGCTTGAGCCTCCCTCAGAAGAGGTGTCCCGGCCGGAGCCAGTAGCGGCTCCTGCTCCGGAGGCGACGACGTCGATGGTACCTGTGGCAGAGCCAGAGTGCCTGAACGAAGTCGCCGGCACCCAGCCTGAGGGGGCAAATGAAGACTTGGCGGCGGGACCTTCTTCGATGGCGACTGAGGTCATCCCGGAGGAAGGCCCTAGCGCTTTGGAAGCTCAGGGTTCCACTCTCGTAGAGTGGGACCCAATTTTTGTATGTGAAGACCCGCTGGAACCAGCGGAAGAGATCCCAGCAGGTCCGGAGCCCATCTCGCTGTCGATGTCCATCGACAACGCCTGCTCCAGTCTACGTCAGGTCCAACTGGCCTTCTTCCACGACAGCAAGGCTCTTGAAGAGGTCATGTGTCGAAAGCCGAGATACCGTATGGGTGCGTCGTGCCCCAGAGGGCAACGACATCACTTGCTGTGACGCAGCTCGTCTTCGGTTGTTGGAGACATGTAGACCAAGTCTTCCAGACAACGTCCGTCGTTGCGACGGGGCTCGCCCTGAAGGAGGAGGACCCTGGTTGTTGAGGCGTTCGGCCGCTGCTGCGACCAAATGCTCAACATCAGCCCTCCATTGCTCCATGGCATCTCGAGATGCATCCTGAGGTGGTGGTCGCTGGAGAAGAGCACGCGCTGCATGGAGCGCGTGTTCTGGGTTGTCATGACTTGCCGGCGCAGTATGTGATGCCGGCGCACCATCATGTTGTCCGGCACGTATTGCCGGAGAAGATGGTGGTGGTGGGAGTGTGACTCCTGCTGGTGTTGAGGCTCCTGCTGGTGGCTGCATGTTGGAGGGATTGCCCCCGACAGCCTGAGCAGCAGGTTGCCCGTTGGATGATCCAGCCGCAGAATTCACCATTCTTGAAAATCTCAGGCGCCCCTTCCTGGCGCGCCAACTGTCGACTGTTGGAGTCGGCAGATCTCCTGACACTACTAAAGTGTTGAAGGAGTTTGTAGTTCGGTGTGGGCGCGCGGAGACTCAAGAAGGTGAATCACGATTGGACACGAGAGACACAGTGGTTTACGTGGTTCGGGCCGCCTGAGCGTAATACCCTACTCCACGGGTGTGTGGTGTTGTATTAGTTTATGTATGAAAGCTCACGTCAATGCGTGTGTGCCTGAGAGCGTTCGAGAGCCTCCTCATGTATCGTCGGTCTGTCCTTTTATAGTACAAGGACAAACCGTTACAAGTTAGCCTGGCCCGACATGTGGCCCTGGCGGTTACTAGAATTGATACACGATTAATTGTTGTTAATAACCCTGTAACGGGCTCCGACAGTGCCGTTACAGGTGTTAAGATTGTCCGATTAAGTGTCATTAACATGGAATTAATGACAATTAATCGGGTCTTGAAGTCCGCGGCTATCCTTTGAAGATCCGGAGTCGTTACAATGTCTTCCGGAGGTTTGAGGCGGCCAGCTCCGACGTTTGGACACGTGGCAGCTCCGGAGCTTGCTTGTGGGAAGCGGGAAGCTCCGGGGTGACCTGACACGTGTCAGGTCCGGAGCTTCTCTCGATCAGGGGTTAAGTCCGGAGGTGCCGTTTCGGTACCTAGCCCGGAGCTTCACCCTTGTGGGTAGTAGCTCCGGTCTGGCAGTACACGTGGCAACCTAGGGGTTAACCATGTTGGAGAAGCAGGTCCGGTTATGTCTGACAAGTGGGCCTCCGAGGGTCTTCAATTTGAGTAGACGTCCTTCACTTGAGATCTTTGTAACCTCAGGGGGTGTATGGTTTTTAGGGTACCGACACTTACGATCTGGAATAGATGTTAATGACATAAGAAAGAATGAACCCTCAAAAATATGAAATATTATACTAAAACATTAACAAACTTATCACCTTTTCTTGCTGCAGCAAGCCAACTCTTGGTGCAAATCAAAGCTTGTACGATTTTAGGATCGAGTCGATTACGGTGCGGATCAATGACACGTCCACCAGCACTAAAAGCCGATTCTGAAGTAACTGTTGAGACTTGTATGGCTAACACATCTCGAGCCATTTGGGAAAGAATCGGATATTCATTTCCTTGATGCTTCCACCATGATAAATGTCAAATGAAGAAGGTCCAATATGCTTATATAGTGGTGCAGCCATGTATTTTTCTAGGTCATTTGAGCATTCTTCAGCTTCAACATATGACTCATTTAGAAATTGTTCCAACTCTTGAGTTTCAGCATCCATAAAGGAATCATATATCTTGCTTTTGTTAGTATCTGCAGTCTTTGAAGGTGGTTTTTGTGAAACATAAAAATGATACATGTGCCTCATTATAGTAACAAATTTCTCAATCATAGAAGGATATAGCACATCACCATAAAACTTTTTATGTAGAACTCTATTACTTTTCTCTTGTACCTTAAATATAAAAATTAACATTTCATTTCAGCAAGCAATTTGAAACTCTAATAGCATGTTAAATGATGATAACATAAACATAACGTACCTTGGATCAAGGAAATTTGCCACTGCAAGAGCAACATTTGATTTCTGCAAATATTTCTCAAACTTCTTGCCCATAGGAATAGACATTTCACGAATAGTTACATCTTCATATTTAGACTACTCGGCAAGCAAACTTTTAATCTCACAAAAGCCTTTGTAAAATAAGTTGGCAGTTGGATATAAAGTACTGGATAGAAGTTCAGTTAAGTCATGAAATTTCCTCAAAGCATGACACAATGTTTTTACTTTTACCCAATCATCAGGAGACGGACATATGTGATCATACCTTCGTCGATCAACCCTCTTGAGCCTCATAAAAGCTTCCTACAAAAGAGATAAAAAAGTATAAGATTTATAAAGTTACAAGAAATACAACTCAACTAACAAATTTAAAAGTTCAAGAAAGTAGACCTTGTAGTGTAAAACATCTCTCAACAACAAATAAGTCGAATTCCACCTTGTTGATACATCAAGAAAGATTCCCTTATTAGTTCCCAATCCCTCAGAAATTGCACACTTCATTAATTCCTCCCATTGTTGTGGAGAACTCTTCACAACTAGGACAAGTGACTTGATATTTGCAATTGTATTAGAAATTACACTCAACCCATCTCTAGCAACTAGGTTCAAAATATGATTAGCACATCTCACATGAAAAAGGCACCATCACACACCAAAGAAGAAGTGCCACCATTGGTCTTCAAATCATTAATTATATCTTTCACCGCTACTTCATTAGATGATGCATTATCTAGAGTCAATGAGAATAATCTCTTCTCTAGATTCCATCTGACCATGCATTCAGTGAAGGATACATACAACTTTTGCCCTGTGTGTCGTCCTTCTACATGAAAGAAATCAATGATCCTCTTTTGAATTTGCCAATCATCATCTATCCAATGCACTGTAACACACATATATCCTCTGTTTTGCTTTGATGTCCACATATCCATTGTTGTACTGAACCTACATTTAAAAGTCTTGAGATATGCAAATAACTTGCTCTTTTCTTCAGAGTACAGATCCAAGATATCTTTTCTAACACTTATGCGAGATTTCAATGAAAAAGTAGGACGCAAATATTTTAGAGCGTCCACAAGATACTCATGCTCCACAATGTTAAAAGGATACTCATGCATGATAATTGCCAAATTGAACTTTCTTGTGCTAACCTCTGGATCATACTTGTAAGGTTCAACATAATGCAAATCCTTTTCATGATTCTTTCCCGCTGCTAGCTGTTGTTGACCTTTCACAACATTGTGTGCATTCTTTAGATGTGTCCAAAATCTAGATGTTCCCATATTGCTCTCACATCTATATTTTGTCTTACACCTTGGAAAGTTACAAGATGCCCATTTTTGTACATATTGCTTGCCATCGACTATCACAGTCTTATCCTCCTTAGTAAAATGTTGCCACACTTCCGAAGTGCTTTTCTTACACTTCTTTGTAGCTCTTTCATCGCAATCATCATCACTAACAACAACTTGAGCATTGTCACTTGCAATTACATTCACACTTGAAGAAGATGCCGCAACGTTGCTACTACCAATTCCTGCATACAAAACTTTCTCATTGTCATACACTCATACAAACCACATAATTTCTCACAAATGAATAATTGATTGAATAGAAGTTAATTTTACCGGTCGATAGAGGCGGAGTAGACTCTAAAAGAAGCCGGCGTGGAGGAAGGGCTGCTTTCGAAGCCGGTGTGCTAGCGGGTGTCTCATCCATTAGCAGAAACAACTGCAAATAAACAACTATATTGTCATAACTCATAAGCTACTAATTCTGCGATATACATGAACAAATCATAGACCAATGAATTTCACAGAGGGATAGAGGCTAGAGGGTGGTTTCTGGTTTCACCTTAGGTGAAGAGTGAAGACGAGAACTGAATCGGAATATCAGATCAGATCCTCAGATCTCAGTGGCCCATGGGCATCGAGGGTCGAGCGTTGAGCGTGCGTCTGGTCGTGGCCTGGTGGGGCGCCGGGCGGGCCGGGCGGCAACGGCCAGTGGCGCTGCCGGTGCGGGCGTGGGACCGGCGGCGGTGCGGGCGTGGCCGCGTGGGGCTGGTGGCTGGCGACGTGGGGTTGGAGAGCCTGCGACGTGGGGCTGGCGGCCGGTAGTGTGGGGCTGGCGGCCGGCGGCGTGGGGCTGGCGGCCAGCAGCATGGGGCTGGCGAGCGGGCGGCGTGGGGTCGGTGAGCTGGCGGCGTGGGGCCGACGAGCGGCGGTGGCATTGCAGGGGACCAGGGGCGGCGGCGTCTCCACTCTCCACCACGGGTGTCGGTCTCACGGAGTCACGGTAGGGAGAACCGGAGAAGTTAGGGACTAGGGTTTCCCATTGGGAGCCTTCGGGCCAGGCCGCAGCCGCCAGCCACTAAGCAAATTTGGCCCACAAACATTCGGATATCATTCGGATATATCCGACTGAAAACGGATATCCGACTAAACAGACAGATATTGAGCCACGTCGTTTCCGATCCTGTCGACTGTTGGAGTCGGCAGATCTCCTGACACAGCTAAAGTGTTGAAGGAGTTCGTAGTTCGGTGTGGGCGCGCGGAGACTCAAGAAGGTGAATTTCGGTTTAACACTGGAGACACTAGGATTTACGTGGTTCGGGCCACCTGAGCGTAATACCCTACTCCACGGGGGTGTTGATGTTGTATTGGCTTATCACGTATGATTTTCCGTCTGTGTCTCTGTGTATCGTCGGCCTGTCCTTTTATAGTACAAAGACAGGCCGTTACAAGCTGTCTGGCCTGACATGTGGCCCTGGCGGTTACTAGTATTGATACACGATTAATTGTTGTTAATGATCCTGTAACGGGCTTCGACAGTGCCGTTACAGGTGTTAAGATCGTCCGTTTAAGTGTCATTAATATAGCATTAATGGCATTTAAACAGGTCTTGAAGTCCTTGGCTCTCCTTTGAAGATCCGGAGCAGTTACAAGGTCTCCCGGAAGTTAGAGGCGGCTTGCTCCGATGTTTAGACACGTGGCAGCTCTGGAGCTTGCTGCGGGAAGCAGGAAGCTCCGGGGCTACTTGACACGTGTCAGGTCCGGAGCTTGTCTAGGTCAAGGGTTAGGTCCGGAGGTGTCGTTTCGGTACTCAGTCCGGTGCTTCCCCCTTGTGGGCGGTAGCTCCGGTTCGGTAGTACACGTGGCGACCTAGGGATTAACCATGTTGGAAAAGCTGGTCCGGTCATGTATGACAAGTGGGCCTCCGAGGGTCTCCAACTCGGGTAGTCGTCCTTCCCCTGAGATCTTTGTAATCTCAGGGGGTATACGGTTTTTAGGGTACCGACAGTGGCCCCCTGGACCTATCTCCGAGGAAGGTCACCGGGGTGAAGTCGTTCCATCGGAGGTGGGTCCACCTTTGCGACTCTTGAACTGGGTCTTCAAAGGTCTTTGGAGGTGCCGTTGGCAGGATTTTACAGTTAAATCCCGACGCGTGGCACACCTCAGGCGGCAGATAAGATCTTTGGCGTGCGGATCTCACGCAATTGAAGGTCGCCGGTTTCCGATACGAAAACCGTATCGGTTCCGCGCGCCTTGTCAGGCCGCCACCTTTGGGTTTCCCGCCTCGTGATGACAACCGTTCGCCTGGGTGAGAACCTCGACTTGAACGTCGGGGTGGTCCCGGGCCCCCTTGTCATCGGCTGGGTTGAACTCTTGAGTAGTATTTTCGACTCCCCTGCAGTTTCCATCCAAGCGTTGCGAGGTCTTACTTAAGAAGGAAAGGGCGCACCATCGGGAGTTCTTTACGCCTCCCATCTGATCTTGCTCTCAAACTCCCGACTCGTACTTTGCTCTTCCTCTCTTGCCTAGCTGTGCTGCGATGGAGTTGGGTCTGCGCGAGAGTCGCCTGAAGACCGACAATGATTTGAAGAAGGTCCGGGCCCTTATGGGGTGGTCCTCGGACTTCTTCAGCCGCTCGGTCTGTGCCGGCGGAGAGCTCCCCTTTGAGAAGGAGCGCGCTGGCGAGATGGTGTACTTTTCTTCGTACGCCATGGTGGGACTGATCCCACCATTTTCTTCTTTCTTCTTGATGCTGCTAGACTTCTATGGTCTGTAGCTATACCACCTTGGTCCCCACTCCATTCTCCTTGTGTCCATCTTTGTCCACTTCTGCGAGATGTGGGTGGGCATCCCCCCTGCGTCGAGCTCTTCCGAACCTTCTTCACCGTTCACACCACCGGCCGGAGCAACGAGTACCTTGGCTTCTACTACTTCGTGAAGCGCAAGAAGTGCCCGTTCAAGTACCTCCGGTCATTCCCTTCCGGGAAGTGGGATGACTGGAAGAAAGATTGGATTGTCGTCAGGGTGGAGGAGCATGAGCGGTTGGAACTGCCAGACAGTCTGCCCGGCATCGACACGTCGATATGGAGTGAAGTCCCGGTGCTGGCGGAAGTTTTCGACCCTGTCCTGACCAGGATCCGCCGATGTGTGGAGGGAGGATTGACTCCCCATGCGGTGTTCTGCAACTTCCTGACCAACAGGTGGGCGCCGTTGAAGAGGAGGGAGAAGCTCGCCTGGGCCCTCAACAGCGTGATGGACGAGGACCGGGTTGAAACCGGGTTGAAGTCCGACATGGTGGGGAAGACCCTGGAGTTCCACCTCAAGAAATTCCAGCACGGCATCGACGTCGACGGAGATTACTTGACTCCGCCGCCGGCCTTTCTCCCTCTGAACGTGGAAGTGGAGTTCAGCAGAGAGCTTCGGCGGAAGATGCCTGCGCTTGACGACCTTGGCGTCGTCGAGAGGAGACCAACCACCCGGGTGGCAATCCCTGGGGTGCCCGAAGATGGCTCAGTCCCTGCTCCACAGCCGAGGGTTGAAGTCATCGGCAAGGGCAAGGAGCTGGCGGAGGAGCCGGAGAGTCGGAAGAGGAAGCTGCGGCATGTCGACGGAAGGTCCGTCATGCCCGCTGCTTCTACCTTGGCTCCTTCTCCCCAAGGGGGAAGATATTCCGGTGCCGTGGCGACTGTCCCCGTGGTGGGGTCCTCCCGGAACGAGACTGTTCCTGCAGTGGGATCCTCCCGAAGCGCTTCCGTCTCCGTGGTAGAGCCCTCCGGTGGTGCTAGCTCCGGGTGTACGACTCCGGCCCCCGGGGCGGTTGGAGTCTCCAGGTCCAGGGGTTCCTCCCGATCGAGGAGAGCCTCGACCCGGGAATCTCCCGTGGCTGCGGCGAGTTCTGGGGGGCCTCCTAGAGCTCCTACGCCGATCCTGGCCAGCCTGGAACGTCCGGGAAAAAGGTTCCGCGCAAGTTGGTGCGGGAGCCTTCCAAGGTAATTTTTGATGTTTACCCTGGTTAACTTTTTAGTTGTAGTGATTGTTTGTTAATTCTCTTTATCCATCCTCTGCAGCGTCCCTAAGAAAGGGAGTGAATCTCCACCCTCGGCCACGGTTTCTGAGGCCGTGGGAGATTCCGCTCCTGTCCCGGCTCCGCCCCAGATGGTGGCTGAGGCTGCGACAGCTCCAGCGCCGGCTGTCGTGGTCATGAACCTCGACTCGTCCCCAGAACTTCCCGTGGTAGCGCCGGACCACAGGAGTGAAGACATGCCGGCGGCACTTGTCTCGGAGATTGAAGCTCCGGGTCCTTGTGCTACAGTAATGGAAGCTCCGGCTGCAGAGCCGGAAGAAGTAATAGTCCCGGTCTCGGAGCCGGAACTCGTTGAAGCCCCGGCGATTGAACCGGAGGTGATTGAAGCTCCGGCGTGCGAGCCAGAAGTCGAGGTAGTTCCGACAGTTGAGTCGGTTACCTCCGATGCACCGGTCGCTGAGCCGGTTGTTGTTGGAGCGCCGGTCGCAGAGCCGGCGGTTGAAGGGGCGAGGGAGCTCGGGTCTCCCTCAGAAGAGGTGCCCCGATCGGATCCAGCAGTAGCTCTTGCTCCGAAGGCGACGACATCGATGGTACCTGTGGCAGAGCCAGAGTGCCTAAACGAAGTCGCCGGCCCCCTGCCTGAGGGGGCGAATGAAGACTTGGCGGCGGGGCCTTCTTCGATGGCGACTGAGGCCATCCCGGAGGAAGGCCCTAGCGCTTTGGAAGCTCAGGGTTCCGCTCTCGTAGAGTGGGACCCAATTTTTGTATGTGAAGACCCGCTGGAACCAGCGGAGGAGACCCCAGCAGGTCCGGAGCCCATCCCGCTGTCGATGTCTATCGACAACGCCTGCTCCAGTCTACGTCAGGTCCAACTGACCTTCTTCCACGACAGCAAGGCTCTTTAAGAGGAGCGCCAAACCCTTAGGCGGTGGCGTAATCGGCTCCACTTCGAGACTAAGCTGGCGCAGTCGAGGCATGCAGATGACATGGAGTGGATCAAGCGGGAGAAGATCCGCCTGGAGTGTTGGGAGAAGCTGCTGGATGAGAGGGAGAACATGACCCATGCACTCGACGCTCATTCTCGGGAGTTCCATGATCAGGCCAAGGCTGCCAACGACGCGGCCAATGCTCGGTTCGAGCAGCTTGAAGCCATCAACGCAGCTCTCATCAAGCGCCGAGAGGCACTCGAAGGGAGGGAGAGACGGCTCGAAGACGAAGAGCAAAAACTCCTGGAGCTGCGGGATGACATCCTGAGAAGGGAAGAGGAGCTCGCCGAGAAAACAGCTCTGGCGGACAAGGGCCTCGAGGAGCGCACTAAGAAGTTGGAAGAGCGCTGCCTCGAGGAAGAGGAGAAGACCTGGGTGCGAGGGCAGGAACTCTACGAATACGAGTGTGCCCTTGTTGCCTGGGAGAAGAAAGTGGAGGCTAGGGAGAAAGACCTGGTCGACCGTCGGAACAAGATCCACCTCCGGGAGGAGGAGCTCGGAAGACTTGAGAGGCGGGTTGCTGCAAAAATTCAGCAAAACGCCAAAGAAGTTGAGCGCCTCGCCCATGAGAATTCCGAACTGACGGCGGCCAAGAGATCCTTGGAAGAAGTAAAGAGCCTGAGGACAGTGGACTCCCTGCAGATTTGGGAGTTCCTGGGCAAGGCCAACGATGCGCTGATGCCGATGGGTTTCAGCCCCGTGCGCCCGGATGATCCGGAGCCGGAGCCGGACCTCGCGTCGCAAGCGTTGAGCGCAGCAGGCAGCAAGCTCTCCAAGGTGGGCGACGTCATCGCGGACCAACTGGAGGTCGAGGGGCAATCCCTGGCGAGGAACGTCACAGAATACGTGTTGACGTGCTACACCAGCCGGAACCCTCAATTTCCTCTGGACCCGGTGCTTGAAGGTCCCGTCGAAGGAGAAGGCGAAGCTACCCGAGCCAGCGTATCGGAGGTCGCCCAGAAGGTCGCCGAGTTCTTCCATAGGGTCTAGGATCATCTCTTTAGCTCCCGCTTGTATTTTCTCTTCTTCCTCAATTTTGTACTCCCTTGTCTCCAGATGTAATCTCCTGTCTCCAGATAAATGAAATCCCCAAATTTTTGCGAATTTCATTTTTTGTCTTCAACATCTTTATCTTCTCTTGGGCCCCTGGTAGATGTACACAATTTGATTGTGAACATGTACCAAAAGGATACTGAGTTTTGTTGAAGACGAATTTGCTTCGAACTTGTAGAATTTAGTTCTGAAGTCTTTGATAGTGAAGGACCCCTGAAGTTGTCGCAGCTTAAAAGCTCCGGTACTGTCCATCGCTGGAGGTTAGTAGCTCCGGCAATAGCTTCTATCAACACGTAGAGCGTCGATAGTTAGTACTCCAAGGTGTCGGAGCTTAGTAGCTCCGGCAATGACCTTTAGCAACACTTGGTAAGTTGGCAACAGACTCCATGTACTGGGTCTTCTCACCATCTTTTACTCAGCGCCGATGGTTGACCCCCTTGAGGGGGTCGGAGCTTGGTTAGCTCCGGCTTTTCTCCATCAACCTATATTTTATTTTTCCTGCACACTTAAGCCAAGAAAAACGATAAAATTTGTTCCTTGTCTATAATTTCATCGCGGCTTACGATTCTCAAGTAAATTTTAAGTTGATCGCGATTTTAAATACAATTGGATGCGTTGTCTTTTCTCTTAGATCCAACTGTCCATGGACCCGCCTTACTTTGGCCTGCCATGGTGTAGGTAGAGTGGCGTACTTAGGGTGCTTGACCAGGCTAAGTCGATAGCGCACTCCGGCCCTAGATTGGCTTGGCGGCTTTCAGGCGAGATGGCCATAAACAATATTTAAATCCAAGAGTTCTGACAATTCAACTCGAGTCGTATATAAACTGGTCAAACTAAAATTTCTTAAGAATTGCACGTTTCTGTTATAGACAAGAAAGAGAAAAATAAAAATATCGAGCCTGCACAAAATGAATGCACGTGGAGTCTATTTCACATGAAGATGTCTTTCATTATAGGTCCGGGGTACAGGGGAAACAAGTACACTCTTAGGGTACGGGACCAGGCTAAGTGTGCTTGGTTTCTCATTTGACCCAGGGTAGTTAGCCACGCTTTTAGTCCGGAGACTGTAACAAGTGCTGCTTGAGCTTTACAGACCTTTCGGAAAAGATCCGGCTGCTCTCCCGGAGGAACTACCCGACTCTGTACAATGACTCTATAACATACATCTCAAGTTACTCAAGACTCACCTCCGTGGAATTAAGTGTAGAACTTACGGAGGTGCTCGATGTTCCAAGGATTTGGGAGAGGTGTCCCATCCTCAGTAGCCAAGCGAACGCTTCCGGGACGGGATACTTTGATCACTCGGAAGGGCCCCTCCCAGCCGGGGGAAAGTTTGTTTAGCCCTTCTCTGGATAGTATTCTCCGTAGCACCAGATCGCCTTCCTTGAGCTGTAGGTTGTGTACATGACGCTGGTGATAACGCCGTAGAGCCTGGCGATATCTGGCATTCCGAACTGTTGCTTGACACCTTCCCTCCTCGAGGAGGTCTAGGTCTTCACGCCGGAGCTGGTCCTGCGCGGCTTCGTCGAAGGTCCGGACCCGGAGCGAACCCATGGTGATTTCTGGAGGAAGGATTGCTTTAGCTCCGTACACCAGAAAGAAGGGTGTTTCTCCGGTTGACCGGTTTGGAGAAGTCCTGTTGGCCCATAGAGTGGGCGGAAGCTCTTCGATCCAATTGGCTCCGTGCTTTTTCAAACGCTCATAGGTGCGCGTTTTGACTCTTTTAAGGATTTCTACATTTGCTCTCTCAGCTTGGCCATTGCTGGCGGGATGAGCTACGGAAGCGTAGCAAACCTGTATGCCGAGGTCTTCGCAATACCCTTGGAATGCGGAGCTTGTGAATTGAGTCCCATTATCAGTGATGATCTTGTTTGGGACTCCGAATCTGCTTACAATGGATTGCAGAAAGTTGATAGCAGATTGCTTGTTGATCGTCACAATTGGAGTTGCTTCTGGCCACTTGGTGAACTTGTCGATGGCGACGTACAGGAACTTGTAACCTCCGACGGCTCTTGGGAAGGGTCCCAAGATGTCCATCCCCCACACAGCGAATGGCCATGTAGGAGGTATCATTTGTAAGGGCTGAGCGGGTGTATGAATTTGCTTTGCATGAAATTGGCATGCGTCGCATTTCTTTACCAGCTCAGTGGCATCCTGGAGCGCTGTAGGTCAGTAGAAGCCATGCCGGAAGGCTTTTCCGACCAGCGTGCGGGAAGATGCGTGGTTCCCACACTCGCCTCCATGGATTTCTGCGAGAAGCTCGCAGCCTTCTTCCCTTGTGATGCACCGCATTAGGATGCTGTTGGCACCGCGCCAGTAGAGATCCCCTTCTACCAGTGTGTATCTTTTAGCCAATCTGACTACCCGGTCAGCAGATACATCATCGTCAGGAAGGATGTTGTCTTTCAAGTAGTTCCGGATCTCCGAGATCCATGCATCGGAACTGACTTGAGCATTTGAGTCTTGCGTGCTGGGTTGCTCAGAGCTTCCGGCAGCACCTACGACCCTTGATGGCTGCCATGGTAACAGGGCCATCGGGACCGTCAGCTTCGGGATGCTGATCTCGCCCCCTTCGTTCAGTTCGGCAGGCTGAACTGTGGGTTTTGACAACCTCCGGACAAAGATTCCGTCAGGAGCTGGAGCTCCGGTTGACGCTTTGGTCGAGAGTTCGTCAGCTTCAGCATTGTGGGCACGCTAAACATGGTTGAGGTCTAGGACTTCAAAGTCCTTCTGAAGCCTCTGGACTTCAAGGAGGTAAGCAGCTAGCTGGAGATTATTGCAGGAGCATTCACCCTTCACCTGCTTGATGATGAGCTGTGAATCTCCTTTGACCAGCAATTGCTTGACACCGTATGACAGTGCCACCTTTAGCCCGCAGATGAGTGCTTCATACTCCGCCATGTTGTTGGTTGCCTTGAAGTCAAGGTGTACCATGTATTTTACCTTCTCCCCAGTCGGTGCAAGGAGAAGGATTCCAGCACCGGCCCCCTGCTTCTGCATGGAGCCATCGAAGTAAAGAGTCCAATGAGGCTCGGTGAAGGTTGGAACTTGATGTTCCGTCTTCTGCTTGCTGGGGCCCCCAGGGTTTGATGGAGAGGGAGTCCATTCCGCCACGAAATCTGCCAACGCTTGACTCTTGATTGCTTGTCTTGAAATAAATTTGAGATCGAATTCAGCCAATTCCGCTGCCCACTTTGCAATATTCCCAGTTGAATTGGGATTATGCAGGATCGCTCGAAGTGGATAAGAGGTCACCACCGAGACTTTGTGAGCTTGGAAGTAGTGTCGGAGCTTCCTAGAGGCAACAAGAACTGCATAAAGCAGCTTATGCATCTCTAGGTATCGAGTCTTGGCATCATGTAATACTTCACTGATGAAGTATACCGGACGTTGAATGGTCCGGACCCTCCCGGAGGGGTCTGGAGCTTCCTCTCTATTGATCCGGATCCTGTTGGAGGAGTCCAGATTCTCTTTAGGGACCTTCGGGTTCTGGCTGGAGGAACCTGGAGCTTCTCCAGAAATGACTTGGACCCTCTCGGAGGGGTCTGAGTCTTCTGAAGTGACTTCTTGTGGATTTGAGTCTGGGAGCTGGGACCCAGACTCACTTTCAGGGACCTCCGGACCCTCCCGAAGGGGTCTGGATTCCTGAGTATGAGATAGTTCTGGTCTCTCCGCATTCAGAACCATACTGAGAACCTCGTCAGTAGCTGAAATGTAAAGTAGTAAAGGCTCACTAGGGTTTGGAGCTACCAGAATTGGTAGGGTGGTGAGGAACTGTTTCAGCTCCTGGAATGCCTTCTCTGCTTCTTCGGACCATTGGAATGGTCCAGACTTCCTCAACAACTTGAAGAAGGGGAGCGCCCGTTCCGCCAGTCTTGATATGAACCGACTGAGGGCAGCTAGACACCCAGTTAACTTTTGGACGTCTTTGATGCGGGTTGGTGGCCGCATCTCTTCAATGGCTTTTATCTTCGCCGGATTAGCTTCTATGCCCCGGTGACTTACCAGGAACCCCAGAAGTTTTCCGGAGCTAACCCCGAAGACACACTTGTCTGGGTTTAGCTTCGTGCGGGTGGCCCGCAGCTTGTCGAAGACAGCCTGCAAGGTGTCCAAGAGGGACTCCTTGTTCTTGACCTTGACCACGATGTCATCGACGTACACTTCCACTATATCTCTGATGAGTTCTTCAAAAGTTTTGTAAATAGCTCATACAAAAGTTGAAGCTGCATTCTTGAGACCAAATGGCATGGCTGTGTAACAATACAATCCATCTACTGTGATGAAGGAAGTGTGCTCTTCATCCTCCCTAGACATCCTGATTTGATGATACCCAGAATATGCGTCTAGGAAACACAGTAACTCACACCCAGAGGTGGAATCCACCATCTGATCTATTCTAGGTAGTGGAAATGGATCTTTTAGACATGCCTTATTAAGTGTGGTGTAGTCGATGCACATCCGAAGCTTCCCGCCGGCCTTGGGCACAACGACTAGGTTCGCCAGCCATTTTGGATGGAATACTTCTCGGATGAATCCGGCTTCGAGCAACTTCTTCACTTCTTGTCGGATGAAGTTCTGCCGCTCTACGGATTGCTTCCGAGGCTTCTGATGCACAGGCCGAGCATCAGGGTAAATCTTCAGATTGTGCTCAATCACTTCCCTGGGGATCCCAGGCATTTGTGATGGTTGCCAGGCAAACACGTCAACATTAGCCCGGAGGAAAGTGATGAGCGCGAGTTCCTATTTGTCGTTCAACCCTCCCGGTATATGGGTGGTTTGAGCGGCATCGGAACCAATTTGGACGACTTTGACGGGAATGTCGGTGTCGCCGCTTGGCTGCACACGGGGTGCAGAGGTTGAGCCCCGTTGACGAATGCTCGGGGGTTTTGGAGCTTGCTCCTGTCTGGAGTCCTCCTCTTGCGCCGTGGTTAATGCATGGAGCTCCTCCAGAGCAGTTACCCCGGCAGTGCGATCTCCGCGGATCCGGAGAACGCCTACTGGTGTTGGCATCTTCAACACCAAGTATCCATAATGAGCAGCTGCCATAAATTTGTATAAGGCAGGTCTACCCAAGATGGCGTTGAATGGTAAGTTGATCTGAGCGACGTCGAAGACCAACTTCTCGATGCGATACTTCTCCCGTGTCCCGAAGGTAACGGGGAGAGTTATAGCTCCGAGTGGAGTAATGGCCCCCGGACCTACTCCGGAGAAAGGTCGAGAGGGCTGGAGATCCGAAGGTCGGAGTTGAAGCTTGGTAAAAGCTTCAAAGCTTATGAGGTTCAGCCCCGAACCTCCGTCCACCATAACATGATGAAGCTGGATGTTATTGATGGTGGGAGATACCATCAAAGGTAACTGTACAGCTCCAACCATGCTTCGTGGATAGTCCGAAGCATCAAAAGTGATGGGTGTGTCCATCCACTTTCGATGTGGCTCCGGTCTAGCTGTAGGAGCTACAGCGGCCATATCCCGCCGCATAGTCTTAATGACGCGACGGGAGGTGATGTCCCATGACCCACCAAAAATGGTGTTCATGGTTTTCCGACGCTCGTTGTCAGAGACGTCAGAGTCGTTGTCGAAGGAGGTGTAGACGGCCTTCAGGACCTTTTTGGGATCCTGAAACCCTAACTCCTCTTCAGCCGGAGCTTCGTCGACCTTCTGTTTTCCTTCCCTATATCGGAAAGGAGATCCTTCCCGGCGCTTGCTGTAGCGCTCGGCAAGGTTTTGGACCTCTCGGCAGTCTTCCAAACCGTGGCTGCCCGTTTTGTGAATGGGACACCACACTTTGGGTTTGCCACCGTCTTCGGAAGACGGTCGAGGTCGCTTCTCGGGGCGTGGCCCCCGGCCACCAGGAGTTGCAGCAGCTGCAACGTTGGATGTACCGGCCGACAGCTTCTTCTTGCCGTGGGTCTTCTTTTTCTTCTTGCCACCCTCGGAGGTAGCAGCTTCTTCTTTAGAGGATTTCTTGTGATCCTCCGAGGCTGGTTTGAGTGCATTTCACGGCCCTCCGTAGCTCTGGCACATTTGTCTGCCAGGCTGAAGAGTTCCGTGACGCTGGTGATATCTTTGATCGCCAGCTTCTCCAACATCTTCTTGTCCCGTACGCCCTGTCTGAATGCCACAATGACAGAAGCGCTTGAGATAGAAGGGATTGTGTTGCGTACCTGAGAGAACCTCTGGATGAAGGACCGCAAAGATTCTCCCCCTTTTTGCACGACCGCAAAAAGATCCAGCTCAGTGCCTGGTCGGGTGTATGAACTCCCGAAGTTGGCAGTGAACTGACGGCACAACTCTTCCCAACTGTTGATAGAGTTGGGTGGAAGGCTCATAAACCAGGACCTGGCGGTCCCAGTTAAAGCCACTGGAAAGTAGTTGGCCATTACAGCCTCGTTTCCTCCAGCTGCCAAGATTGCAGTGGAGTATATCTGAAGGAATTCAGCGGGATTGACAGTCCCGTCGAATTTTTCCGGCATGTGTGGCCGGAACTTCTGTGTCCATCTAACCATGCGCAGGTGCATGGCTAGGGCTGAATAGCCTCCTCCTACTCCTTCTAGAGTAGAAAGGTCCTGAGCTTCCCGTCTTTCACGAGCACGCTCGATGTGGACACGACCATCCTGTTGGTGGTATCGGCGATCCAACTCCACCCATAGGTCATGAGTTGAAAGCCTAGATACCGTATGGGTATGTCGTGACCCGGAGGGCAACGATGTCACCTGCTGTGACGCAGAACGTCTCCTATTGTTGGAGACGTGCGGACCAAGTCTCCCAGACAAAGTCCGCCGCTGCGACGGGGCTCGTCCGGAGGGAGGAGGTCCCTGGTTGTTGAGGCGTTCGGCCGCTGCTGCGACCAAATGCTCCACATCGGCCCTCCACTGCTCCATTGCATCTCGAGATGCGTCCGGAGGTGGTGGTCGTTGGAGAAGAGCACGCGCTGCATGGAGCGCATGTTCCGGGTTGTCATGACTTGCTGACGCAGTCAGTGACGCCGGAGCACCATCATGTTGTCCAGCACGATTCGCCGGAGAAGACGGTGGTGCTGGGAGAGTGGCTCCTGCTGGTGCCGAGGCTCCTGCTGGTGGCTGCCTGTTGGAGAGATTGCCCTCAACAGCTTGAGCAGCAGGTTGGCCGTTGGATGATCCAGCCGCGGAGTTCACCATTCTCAAAAATCTGAGGCGCCCCCCTACCCGGCGCGCCAACTGTCGACTGTTGGAGTCGGCAGATCTCCTGACACAGCTAAAGTGTTGAAGGAGTTCGTAGTTCGGTGTGGGCGCGCGGAGACTCAAGAAGGTGAATTGCGGTTTAACACTGGAGACACTAGGATTTACGTGGTTCGGACCGCCTGAGCGTAATACCCTACTCCACGGGGGTGTTGATGTTGTATTGGCTTATCACGTATGATTTTCCGTCTGTGTCTCTGTGTATCGTCAGCCTGTCCTTTTATAGTACAAAGACAGGCCGTTACAAGCTGCCTGGCCTGACATGTGGCCCTGGCCGTTACTAGTATTGATACACGATTAATTGTTGTTAATGATCCTGTAACGGGCTTCGACAGTGCCGTTACAGGTGTTAAGATCGTCCGTTTAAGTGTCATTAATATAGCATTAATGGCATTTAAACAGGTCTTGAAGTCCTTGGCTCTCCTTTGAAGATCCGGAGCAGTTACAAGGTCTCCCGGAGGTTAGAGGCGGCTTGCTCTGATGTTTAGACACGTGGTAGCTCCGGAGCTTGCTGCGGGAAGCAGGAAGCTCTGGGCTACTTGACACGTGTCAGATCCGGAGCTTCTCTCGGTCAGGGGTTAGGTCCGGAGGTGTCGTTTCGGTACTCAGTCCGGTGCTTCCCCCTTGTGGGCGGTAGCTCCGGTTCGGTAGTACACGTGGCGACCTAGGGATTAACCATGTTGGAAAAGCTGGTCCGGTCATGTCTGACAAGTGGGCCTCCGAGGGTCTCCAACTCGGGTAGTCGTCCTTCCCCTGAGATCTTTGTAATCTCAGGGGGTATACGGTTTTTAGGGTACCGACAGATCCAATATCCGAATACGAATATCTGATATCCGATCCGAATCCGAATAAAATCCGAACAAAACGGATATGGATCGGATATTTTCGGATCCGACACCCGGACGGATCAGAAAATATCCAATCCACTTTCATCCCTAGAGACAAGCTTCGAGAAAGATCGTCTCCATTCTGTGAGAAACCCGAAATGGGCTGAGTCGAGTCATCGATGACACACTATTCTGGGCTCGTCGCCGATGAGTAAATATGAGAGACGATCTTTAATTGCAAGTAACATTAATGGAATTCAGAGATAAATATATAGAACTGCAATCACATTGCAATTCAGAGATAAATATTTGCAACTCAATGATATACATTTTAACTCGGATATATACTTAGCACAACAAATGATTAATGGTGCAATTCTACAGTCACCCATTTTTAACCATTAGATGCTCAGCCATTTTCTGCACTCCCACTGGCCCCCTCTCCCCTCTTTTTTTTTAGCGAACCACACTTTGAGGTGGAGATATTGTAGGGTAAAGATGGAGTTTTTTATACACTTAGAACATCAAGTAATAAAACATTTTTTATTTGACTTAGAGGGTCAAATATTTTAGAACGGGAAGAGTACATATCAAGCAAGCTCACTGTTACTGATTTATTAACTTGAAAATGTATCTTCTCTTGACCATCATATATTACTCCCTCCGTCCCAAGTGAACTCTATTTTTAGGATTCAAACCGTACATTAGTCAACACATAAAATTACCCTAACACCCTTCATCAATACATATCCTCCCACTTTCCATTCAATGCCAGCAAGTTGCTACAGCAACAAAGGACAATAGCTAAAAATGTGCAGAGCACACAGCTGACATGACCATAAAGTGAAAGTAAAGTTGAGCTGGGACAAAAAGAAATTGGCTGGAAATAATCTTAAGCTGGGACAGAGGTAGTAGCTTCTACGGTGACCCTTGCGCACTTATTACTCTATGACCTGGCAGGACAACAGAGTTAACCTATCAAAATTTTAGCTTATCATAACATAAATGGGTGTTTCAAAATAGATCAAAAGCACCTTTTACCTTACTAGGAGGGACCGAGGGAGGAGGAGTGTTAGGTGCACAGTGGCGCTCAAGACTCAGGATCCTGGTCTTGTTGTACTTCCGTCTCTCTACTTCTGAAAGAAGAGCAACGACACAACGCATATTCCTGTTTGGTACCTGTCTGACCGATTCACAACATGGACTATCTTTGGCAATGGTTGAGCCTTTCTTGATATATCTTCTGCAATTCCACAGGATCTCATTCTTCTGTGTACCAGTGCATGTTGGATACTTTCCAGAGACGAGGTGAGTAAGCACCAAGAGTGCACATACTAGTGTGAGGAGGGTTGCTACTTTCCCAGGCAACATCTTACCTCTAACCTTAGCAATTGCGGTCTGATGTGGTGACGAGCAAGGGCGTATATCTGACATGCTCCTATATAAAGGAAGGTGAGCACCCAAAGTCTTATCAGACATTAATACATTTTGTACCAGGAATATCAATTATAATAAATTAAGATAGATAATACTCTAGTATATGGGGCAAGATATGATATCATTTATGTATCAAACGAATTTTGTGTACCCACCGGAAAAACTATCATTGAATGAGTAGTTTTCTCCATTTACAATGATATGACCATTTTTGTGCCAACTATTGTCTCAGTTGGTCCAGCAAATATAAGTAATAAGTGATGATATCGAAACTTTTGAAAATAAATGCTGCTCGTTCCAAGCACTAAATCTTTGTGCTGGGAATATCAACCAGAAGAAATTGAAGATGGATACTCTAATATTTGGGGCAAGATATGCTATCCTCTACATATGAAAAATGTTGTGTATCCAACAGAAAAAACTATCATTTATTTGAGTTCTTTTTTCCACATAAGATAACGTAGTCATTTTGTGTCGGCTATTGTCTCATTTCCTCCAGCTCAAAAATAATTAATAAGTGATTGTCGGTACCCTAAAACGGTACACCCCTTGAGGTTACAAAGATCTCAAAGGAAAGTCATCTACTTGGTTTGAAGATCCTCGGAGGCCCACCTGTCAGACATAACCGGACCCGCTTCTCCAACATGGTTAATCCCTGGGTCGCCACGTGTACGACTAACCCGGAGCTACCACCCACAAGGGGGAAGCTCCGGGCCACGTACCGAAATAGCACCTCCGGACTTAACCCCAGACCGAGAGAAGCTCCGGACCTGACACGTGTCTGGTAGCTCCGGAGCTACCTGCTTCCCACAGCAAGCTCCGGAGCAGCCACATGTCAAATCGTCGGACCTTTCAGCTTCTAACATCCGGAAGACCATGTAACGGTTCCGGATCTTCAAAGGAGAGCCAAGGACTTCAAGACCCGATTAAGTGTCATTAATGTCATATTAATGACACTTAAACGGACGATCTTAACACCAGTAACGGTGCTGTCAAAGCCCGTTACTGGGTTATTAAGAGCAATTAAGCGTGTATCAATACTAGTAACCGCCGGGGCCACATGTCGGGCCCGGTTGAATTGTAACGGCCTGCCCTTGTACTATAAAAGGATAGGCCGACAATACACTCAAGGACGTTGTCAACTGTTGGAGTCGGCAGATCTCCTGACACTGCTAAAGTGTTGAAGGAGTTTGTGGTTCGATGTGGGCACGCGGAGACTCAAGAAGGTGAATTGTGATTTAACACAGAAGACACAAGGATCTACGTGGTTCGGGCCGCCTGAGCGTAATACCCTACTCTACGGGTGTGTTGGTGTTGTATTATCTTGTCACGTATGATTGCTTGTCAACGTCTGTGAACGTCCCTGAGTGTATCGTCAGCCTGTCCTTTTATAGTACAAGGACAGACCGTTACAAGCTAGCCTGGACCAACATGTGGCCCCGGCGGTTACTAGTATTGATACACGATTAATTGCTGTTAATGATTCTGTAACGGGCTCCGACGGTGCCGTTACTGGTGTTAAGATCGTCCGTTTAAGCGTCATTAATATGGCATTAATGACGCTTAATAGGGTCTTGAAGTCCTTGGCTCTCCTTTGAAGATCCGGAGCCATTACAAGGTCTTCCGGAGGTTAGAGGCTGTCAGCTCCGACGTTTGGACACGTGGCAGCTCCGGAGCTTGCTGTGGGAAGCAGGTAGCTCCGGGGCAATCTGACACGTGTCAGGTCCGGAGCTTCTCTCGGTCAGGGGTTAAGTCCAGAGGTGCTATTTCGGTACTTGGCCCGGAGCTTCCCCCTTGTGGGCGGTAGCTCCGGTTTGGCAGTACACGTGGCGACCTAGGGATTAACCATGTTGGAGAAGCAGGTCCGGTCATGTCTGACAAGTAGGCCTCTGAGGGTCTTCAATCCAAGTAGACGACCTTCCTTCGAGATCTTTGTAACCTCAGGGGGTGTACGGTTTTTAGGGTACCGACAGTGGCCCCCTGGACCTACCTCCGAGGAAGGTCACTGGGGTGAAGTCGTTCCGTCGGAGGTGGGTCCATCCTTGCGACTCTTGAACTGGGTCTTCAAGGGTCTTTGGAGGTGCCGTTGGCAGGGTTTTACAGTTAGATCCCGCCGCGTGGCGCACCTCAGGCGGCAGATGAGATCTTTGACGTGCGGATCTCACGCAATTGAAGGTCGCCGGTTCCCGATACGAAAACCGTATCGGTTCCGCGCGCCCTGTCAGGCCGCCGCCTTTGGGTTTCCCGCCTCGTGATTACAACCGTTCGCCTGGGTAAGAGCTTCGACTTGATCGTCGGGGTGGTCCCGGGCCCTCTTGTCATCGGCTGGGTTGAATTCTTGAGTAGTATCTTCGACTTCCCTGCAATTTCCATCCAAGCGTTGCGAGGGCTTACTTAAGAAGGAAAGCGCACACCGTCGGGAGTTCTTTACGCCTATCATCTGATCTTGCGCTCAAACTCCCGACTCGTACTTCGCTCCTCTTCTCTTGCCTAGCTGTGCTGCGATGGAGTTGGGTCTGCGTGAGAGTCGCCTGAAGACTGACAACGATTTGAAGAGGTTCGGGCCCTCATGGGGTGGTCCTCGGACTTCTTCAACCGCTTGGTCCGTGCCGGCGGAGAGCTCCCCTTTGAGAAGGAGCGCGCTGGCGAGATGGTGTACTTTTCTTCGTACGCCATGGTGGGGCTGATCCCACCTTTTTCTTCTTTCTTCTTGATGCTGCTAGACTTCTATGGTCTGCAGCTATACCACCTTGGCCCTCACTCCATTCTCCTCGTGTCCATCTTTGTCCACTTCTGCGAGATGTGGGTGGGCATCCCCCCCTGCGTCGAGCTCTTCCGAACCTTCTTCACCATTCACACCACCGGCCGGAGCAATGAGTACCTTGGCTTCTACTACTTCGTGAAGCGCAAGAAGTGCCCATTCAAGTACCTCCGGTCGTTCCCTTCCGGGAAGTGGGATGACTGGAAGAAATATTGGATAGTCGTCAGGGTGGAGGAGCATGAGCGGTTGGAGCTGCCACACGGTCTGCCCGGCATCGACACGTCGATATGGAGTGAAGTTTCGGTGCTGGCGGAAGCTTTCAACCCTGCCTTGACCAGGATCCGCTGATGCGTGGAGGGAGGATTGACTCCCCATGCGTTGTTCTGCAACTTCCTGGCCAACAGGTGGGCGCCGCTGAAGAGGAGGGAGAAGCTCGCCTGGGCCCTCAACAGCGTGATGGACGAGGATCGGGTTGAGACCGGGTTGAAGTCCAACATGGTGGGGAAGGCCTTGGAGTTTCATCTCAAGAAATTCCAGCACGGCATCGACGTCGACAGTGATGACTTGACTCCACCGTCGGCCTTTCTCCCCCTGAACATGGAAGTGGAGTTCAGCAGGGAGCTCCGGCGGACGATGCCCGCGCTTGACGACCTTGGTGTCGTCGAGAGAAGACCAACCACCCAGGTGGCAATCCCCGGGGTGCCCGAAGACGGCTCAGTCCCTGCTCCACAGCCGAGGGTCGAGGTCATCGGCAAGGGCAAGGAGCTGGTGGAGGAGCCGGAGAGTCGGAAGAGGAAGCTACGACATGCCGACGGAAGGTCCGTCAGGCCCGCTACTTCCGCCTCGGTTCCTTCTCCCCAGGGGGGAAGATCTTCTGCTGCCGTGGCGACTGTCCCCGTAGTGGGGTCCTTCCGGAACGATACTGTTCCTGCAGTGGGATCCTCCCGGAGCGCGTCTGTCCCCTTGGTGGAGCCCTCCTGGGGTGCTAGCTCCGGGTGCACGACTCCGGCACCTGGGACGGTGGGAGCCTCCAGGTCCAGGGGTTCCTCCCGATCGAGGAGAGCCTCGACCCGGGAAACGCCCGTGGCTGCGACAAGTTCTGGGGGGCCTCCCGGAGCTCCTACGCCGACCATGGCCAGCCCGGAACGTCCGGGAAAAAGGTTCCGCGCAAGCTGGTGCGGAAGCCTTCCAAACTAATTTTTGATCTTTACCTTGGTTAACTTTTTAATTGTAGCGATTGTTTGTTAATTTTCTTTATCCATCCTCTACAGCGTCCCCAAGAAGGGGAGTGAATATCCACCCTCGGCCACGATGTCTGAGGCCGTGGGAGTTTCTGCTCCTGTCCCAGTGCCGCCCCAGGTGGTGGCTGAGGCTGCGACAACTCCGGCGCCGGCTGTCGTGTTCATGAACCTCGACTCGTCCCCAGAATTTCCCGTGGTAGCGGCGGACCACGGGAGTGAAGACACGCCAGCGGCACTTCTCTCGGAGGTTGAAGCTCCGGGTCCTGGTGCTGCAGTAGTGGAAGCTTCGGCTGTAGAGCCGGAAGAAGTAGTAGTCCCGGCCTCCGAGCCGGAACTTGTCGAAGCCCCGGCGATTGAGCCGGAGGTGACTGAAGCTACGGCATGCGAGCCGGAAGTCGAGGTAGTTCCGACAGTTGAGCCGGAAGTACCGGTCGCTGAGCCGGTTATTGTTGGAGCGCCGGTCACAGAGCCGGCGGTTGAAGTGGCGAGGGAGCTCGAGCCTCCCTCGGAAGAGGTGTCCTGGTCGAAGCCTGTAGCAGCTCCTGTTCCGGAGGCGGCGATGTTGATGGTACCTGCGGCCGAGCTGGAGTGCCCAAGCGAAGTCGCTGGCCCCCTGCCCAAGGGGGCGAATGAAGACTTGGCGGCGGGGCCTTCTTCGATGGCGACTGAGGCCATCCCGGAGGACGGCCCTAGTGCCTTGGAAGCTCAGGGTTCCACTCTCGTAGAGTGGGACCCAATTTTTGTATGTGAAGACCCGCTGGAACCAGCAGAGGAGACCCGAGCAGGTCCGGAGCCCATCCCGCTGTCGATGTCTATCGACAACGCCTGCTCCAGTCTACGACAGATCCTACTGGCCTTCTTCCATGATAGCAAGGCTCTTGAAGAGGAGCGCCAAACCCTTAGGCGGTGGCGTAATCGGCTCCACTTCGAGACTAAGCTGGCGCAGTCGAGGCTAGCGGACGACAAGGAGTGGATCAAGCGGGAGAAGATCCGCCTGGAGTACTGGGATAAGCTACTGGATGACAGGGAGAGCATGACTCATGCCCTCGACGCTCAATCCCGGGAGATCCACGATCAGGCCAAGGCTGCCAACGAAGCGGCCAATGCTCGGCACGAACAGCTTGAGACCATCAACGCCGCACTCATCAAGTGCCGAGAGGCACTCGAAGGGAGGGAGAGACGGCTCGAGGACGAAGAACAGAAACTCCTGGAGCTGCGGGATGACGTCCTGAGGAGGGAAGAGGAGCTCACCGAGAAAGTAGCTCTGGCTGACAAGAGCCTCGAGGAGCGCACTAAGAAGTTGGAAGAGCGCTGCCTCGAGGAAGAGGAGAAGACCTAGGTGCGGGGGCAGGAACTCTACGAATACGAGTGTGCCCTTGTTGCACGGGAGAAGAAAGTGGAGGCTAGGGAGAAGGACCTGGTCGATCGTCAGAACAAGATCCACCTCCGGGAGGAGGAGCTCGGATGACTTGAGAGGCGGGTTGCTGCAAAGATTTAGCAAAACGCCAAAGAAGTTGAGCGCCTCGCCCGTGAGAATTCCGAACTGACGGCGGCCAAGAGATCCCTGGAAGAGGTGAAGAGCCTGAGGACAGCGGACTCCCTGCAGATTTGGGAGTTCCTGGGCAAGGCTAATGATGCGCTGACGCCGATGGGTTTCAGCCCCGTGCGCCCGGATGATCCGGAGCCGGAGCCGGACCTTGCGCTGCAGGCGTTGAGCGCAGCAGGTAGCAAGCTCTCCAAGGTGGGCGACGTCATCGCGGACCAACTGGAGGTCGAGGGGCAATCCCTGGCGAGGAACGTCACAGAATATATGCTGACGTGCTACACCAGCCGGAACCCTCAATTTCCTCTGGACCCGGTGCTTGAAGGCCCCGTCGAAGGAGAAGGCGAAGCTACCCGAGCCAGCGTGTCGGAGGTCGCCCAGAAGGTCGCCGAGTTCTTCCATAGTGTCTAGGACCATCTCTTTAGCTCTCACTTGTATTTTCTCTTCTTCTTCCTCAATTTTGTAATCCCTTGTCTCCAGATGTAATCTCATGTCTCCAGATGAATGAAATCCCCAAATTTTTGCGAATTTCATTTTTTGTCTTCAACATCTTTATCTTCACTTGGCCCCCTGGTAGATGTACACAATTTGATTGTGAACATTTACCAAAAGGATATTGAGTTTTGTTGAAGACGAATTTGCTCCGAACTTGTAGAATTTAGGTCTGAAGTCTTTGATAGTGAAGGTCCCCTGAAGTTGTCGGAGCTTAGAAGCTCCGGCATTGTCCATCGCTGGAGCTTGGTAGCTCCGGCAATAGCCTCTATCAACACGTAGAGCGTCGATAGTTAGTCCTCCGAGGTGTCGGAGCTTAGTAGCTCCGGCAGTGACCTTTGCCAACACTTGGTTTGTTGGCAACAGACTCCATTTACGGGGTCTTCTCACCATCTTTTACTCAGCGTCGACGGTTGACCCCCTTGGGGGAGTCGGAGCTTGGTTAGCTCCGGCTTTTCTCCATCAACGTAGAGTTTATTTTTCCTGCACACTTAAGCCAAGAAAAATAGTAAAATTTGTTCCTTGTCTATAATTTCGTCGCGGCTTACGATTCTCAAGAAAATTTTAAGTTGAACGTGATTTTAATACAACCAGATGCGTTGTCTTTTCTCTTAGATCCAATTGTCCATGGACCTGCCTTACTTCGGCCTGCCAGGGTGTAGGTAGAGTGGCTTACTTAGGGTGCTTGACCAGGCTAAGTCGATAGCGCACTCCGGCCCTAGATTGGCTTGGCGGCTTTCAGGCGAGTTGGCCATAAACGATATTTAAATCCAAAAGATCTGACAATACAACTCGAATCGTATATAAACCGGTCGAACTAAAAATTTCTTAAGAATTGCACGTCTCTGTTATAGACAAGAAAGAGAAAAATAAAAATGTCAAACCTGCACAAAATGAATGCACGTGGAGTCTATTTCACATGAAGATGTCTTTCATTATAGTTCTGGGGTACAGGGGAAACAAGTACACTCTTAGGGTACGGGACCAGGCTAAGTGTGTTTGGTTTCTCGTTTGACCCAGGGTAGTTAGCCACACTTTTAGTCCGGAGACTGTGACAAGTGCTGCATGAGCTTTGCGGACCTTTCGGGAAAGGTCCGGCTGCTCTCCCGGAGGAACTACCCGACTCTGTACAATGACTCTATAACATACATATCAAGTTACTCAAGACTCACCTCCGTGGTATTAAGTGTAGAACTTACGGAGATGCTCGATGTTCCAAGGATTTGGGAGAGGTGTACCATCCTCGGTAGCCAAGCGAACGCTTCCGGGACAGGATACTTTGATCACTCGGAAGGGCCCCTCCCAGCCGGGGGAGAGTTTGTTTAACCCTTTTCTGGATAGTATTCTCCGTAGCACCAGATCACCTTCCTCGAGCTATCGGTTGTGTACATGCCGCTGGTGATAACGCCGTAGAGCTTGGCGATATCGGGCATTCCGAACAGTTGCTTGGCACCTTCCCTCCTCGAGGAGGTCTAGGTCTTCACGCCGGAGCTGGTCCTGCGCGGCTTCGTCGAAGGTCCGGACCCGGAGCGAACCCAAGGTGATTTCCGGAGGAAGGATTGCTTCAGCTCCGTACACCAGAAAGAAGGGTGTTTCTCCAGTTGACCGGTTTGGAGAAGTCCTATTGGCCCATAGAGTGGGCGGAAGCTCTTCGATCCAGTTGGCTCCGTGCTTTTTCAAGCGCTCATAGGTGCGCGTTTTGAGTCCTTTAAGGATTTCTGCATTTGCTCTCTCGGCTTGGCCATTGCTGGCTGGATGAGCTACGGAGGCGTAGCAAACTTGTATGTCGAGGTCTTCACAATATCCTTGGAATGCGGAGCTTGTGAATTGAGTCCCATTATCAGTGATGATCTTGTTTGGGACTCCGAATCTGCTTACAATGGATTGCAGAAAGTTGATAGCAGATTGCTTGTTGATCGTGACAACTGGAGTTGCTTCCGGCCACTTGGTGAACTTGTCAATGGTGACATACAGGAACTTGTAACCTCCGACGGCTCTTGGGAAGGGTCCCAAGATGTCCATCCCCCACACAGCGAAGGGCCATGTAGGAGGTATCATTTGCAAGGGCTGAGCAGGTGTATGAATTTGCTTTGCATGAAATTGGCATGCTTCGCATTTCTTCACCAGCTCAGTGGCATCCTGGAGTGCTGTAGGCCAGTAGAAGCCATGCCGAAAGGCTTTTCCGACCAGCGTGCGGGGAGATGCGTGGTTCCCACACTCGCCTCCATGGATTTCTACGAGGAGCTCGCGGCCTTCTTCCCTTGTGATGCACCGCATTAGGATGCCGTTGGCACCGCGCCGGTAGAGATCCCCTTCTACCAACGTGTATCTTTTAGCCAATCTGACTACCCGGTCAGCGAATACATCATCGTCAGGAAGGATGTTGTCTTTCAAGTAGTTCCAGATCTTCGAGATCCATGCATCGGAACTGACTTGAGCATTTGAGTCTTGCGTGTTGGGTTGCTTGGAGCTTCCGGCAGCACCTACGACCCTTGATGGCTGCCATGGTAACAGGGCCATCGGGACCATCAGCTTCGGGATGCTGATCTCGCCCCCTTCGTTCAGTTCGGCAGGCTGAACTGTGGGTTTTGACAACCTCCGGACAAAGATTCCGTCAGGAGCCGGAGCTCCGGTTGACGCTTTAGTCGAGAGTTCGTCAGCTTCAGCGTTATGGGCACGCTGAACATGGTGGAGGTCTAGGACTTCAAAGTCCTTCTGAAGCCTCTGGACTTCAAGGAGGTAAGCAGCTAGCTGGAGATTATTGCAGGAGCATTCACCCTTCACCTGCTTGATGATGAGCTGTGAATCTCCTTTGACCAGCAGTTGCTTGACACCGTATGACAGTGCCACCTTTAGTCCGTAGATGAGTGCTTCATACTCCGCCATGTTGTTGGTTGCCTTGAAGTCAAGGTGCACCATGTATTTCACCTTCTCCCCAGTCGGTGCAAGGAGAAGGATTCCAGCTCCGGCCCCCTGCTTCTGCATGGAGCCATCGAAGTAGAGGGTCCAGTGAGGCTCGGTGAAGGTTGGAGCTTGATGCTCCGTCTTCTGTTCACTGGGGCTCCCAGGGTTTGATGGAGAGGGAGTCCATTCCGCCACGAAATCTGCCAACGCTTGACTCTTGATGGCTTGCCTCGGAGTGAATTCGAGATCGAATTCAGCCAATTCCGCTGCCCACTTTGCTATATTCCCAGTTGAATTGGGATTATGCAAGATCGCTCGAAGTGGATAGGAAGTCACCACCGAGACTTTGTGAGCTTGGAAGTAGTGTCGAAGCTTCCTGGAGGCAATACGAACTGCATAAAGCAGCTTATGTACCTCTAGGTATCGAGTCTTGGCATCGTGTGATACTTCACTGATGAAGTATACCGGGCGTTGAATGGTCCGGACCCTCTCGGAGGGGTCCGGGGTTTCCTCTTCATTGATCCTGACCCTGTCGGAGGAGTCCAGATTCTCTTTGGGGACTTCCGGGTTCTGGCTGGAGGAACCCGGAGCTTCTTCAGAAATGACCTGGACCCTCTTAGAGGAGTCTGGGTCTTTTGAAGTGACTTCTTGTGGATTTGAGTCTGGGAACTGGGACCCAGACTCACTTTCAGGAACCTCCGGACCCTCCCGAGGGGGTCTGGATTCCTGAGTATGGGGTAGTTCTGGTCTCTCTGCAACCAGAACCATACTGACGACTTCGTCAGTAGCTGAAATGTAAAGCAACAAAGGCTCACCAGGGTTCGGAGCTACCAGAATTGGTAGGGTGGTGACGAACTGTTTCAGCTCCTGGAATGCCTTCTCTGCTTCTTCGGACCATTGGAATGGTCCGGACTTCCTCAACAACTTGAAGAAGGGAAGTGCCCGTTCTGCCAGTCTTGATATGAACCGGCTGAGGGCTGCTAGACACCCAGTTAACTTTTGGACGTCTTTGATGCGGGTTGGTGGCCGCATGTCTTCAATGGCGCCGGATTAGCCTCTATGCCCCGGTGACTTACCAGGAAACCAAGAAGTTTTCCGGAGCTAACCCTCAAGACACACTTGTCTGGGTTTAGCTTCGTGCGGGTGGCCCGCAGCTTGTCGAAGACAGCCTGCAAGGTGTCCAAGAGGGACTCCTTGTTCTTGACCTTGACCACTATGTCATCGACATACACTTCCACTATGTCTCTGATGAGTTCTTCAAAAGTTTTGTACATAGCTCGTACAAAAGTTGAAGCTGCATTCTTGAGACCAAATGGCATGGCTGTGTAACAATACAATCCATTTACTGTGATGAATGAAGTATGCTCTTCATCCTCCCTAGACATCCTGATTTGATGATACCCAGAATATGCGTCTAGGAAACACAGTAACTCACACCCGGAGGTGGAATCCACTATCTGATCTATTCTAGGTAGTGGGAATGGATCTTTTGGACATGCCTTATTCAGTGTGGTGTAGTCGATGCACATCCGAAGCTTCCCGCCGGCCTTGGGCACAACGACTGGGTTCGCCAGCCATTTTGGATGGAAGACTTCTCGGATGAATCTGGCTTCGAGCAACTTCTTCACTTCTTGTCGGATGAAGTTCTGCCGCTCTACGGATTGCTTCCGAGGCTTCTGATGCACAGGTCGAGCATCGGGGTAAATCTTCAGATTGTGCTCAATCACTTCCCTGGGGATCCCAGGCATTTGTGACGGTTGCCAGGTAAACACGTCAACATTAGCCCGGAGGAAAGTGATGAGCGCGAGTTCCTATTTGTCGTTCAACCCTCCCGATATACGGGTGGTTTGAGCGGCATCGGAACCAATTTGGACGACTTTGACGGGAATGTCGGTGTCGCCGCTTGGCTGCACACGGGGTGCAGAGGTTGAGCCTCGTTGACGAATGCTCGGGGGTTTCGGAGCTTGCTCCTGTCTGGATTCCTCCTCTTGCGCCGTGGTGAGTGCATGGAGCTCCTCCAGAGCAGTTACTCCGGCGGTGCGATCTCCGCGGATCTGGAGAACGCCTACTGGTGTTGGCATCTTCAACACCAGGTATCCACAATGAGCAGCTGCCATAAATTTATATAGGGCAGGTCTACCCAAGATGGCGTTGAATGGTAAGTTGATCTGAGCGACGTCGAAGACCAACTTCTCGGTGCGATACTTCTCCCGTGTCCCGAAGGTAACGGGGAGAGTTATAGCTCCGAGTGGGGTAATGGCCCCCGGACCTACTCCGGAGAAAGGTCGAGAGGGCTGGAGATCCGAAGGTCGGAGCTGAAGCTTGGTAAAAGATTCAAAGCTTATGAGGTTCAGCCCCAAACCTCCGTCCACCATAACATGATGGATATGGATGTTATTGATGGTGGGAGATACCATCAAAGATAACTGTCCAGCTCCGACCATGCTTCAAGGACAGTGCAAAGCATCAAAAGTGATGGATGTGTCCATCCACTTTCGATGTGGCTCCGGTCTAGCTGTAGGAGCTACAGCGGCCATATACCGCCGCATAGTCTTGATGACGCGACGGGAGGTGATGTCCCATGATCCACCAAAAATGGTGTTCATGGTTTTCTGACGCTCGTTGTCACAGACGTCAGAGTCATCGTCGACGGAGTTGTAGACGGCCTTCAGGACCTTTTTGGGGTCCTGAAACCCTAACTCCTCTTCAGTCGAAGCTTCATCGACCTTCTGTTTTCCTTCCCTCTGTCGGAAAGGGGACCCTTCCCGGCGCTTGCTGTAGCGCTCGACAAGGTTTTGAACCTCCCGGCAGTCTTCCAAACCGTGGCTGCCCATTTTGTGAATGGGACACCACACTTTGGGTTTGCCACCATCTTCGGAAGACGGTCGAGGTCGCTTCTCGGGGCGTGGCCCCCGTCCACCCGGAGTTGCAGCAGCTGCAACGTTGGATGTGTCGGCCGACGGCTTCTTCTTGCCGTTGGTCTTCTTTTTCTTCTTGCCACCCCGGAGGTAGCGCTTCTTCTTTGGAGGATTTCTTGTAATCCTCCGAGGCTGGTTTGGAGTGCATTTCACGGCCCTCCGCAGCTCTGGCACATTTGTCTGCCAGGCTGAAGAGTTCCGTGACGCTGGTGATCTCTTTGATTGCCAGCTTCTCCAACATCTTCTTGTCCTGTACGCCCTGTCTGAATGCCACAATGACAGAAGCGCTTGAGATAGAAGGGATTATGTTGCGTACCTGAGAGAACCTCTGGATGAAAGACCGCAAAGATTCCCCCCCTTTTTGCACGACCGCAAAAAGGTCTAGTTCAGTGCCTGGTCGGGTGTATGAACTCCCGAAGTTGGCAGTGAACTGACGGCACAGCTCCTCCCAACTGTTGATAGAGTTGGGTGGAAGGCTCATAAACCAGGACCTGGCGGTCCCAGTTAAGGCCACTGGAAAGTAATTGGCCATTGCAGCCTCGTTTCCTCCAGTTGCCAAGATTGCAGTGGAGTATATCTGAAAAAATTCGGCGGGGTTGACAGTCCCGTCGAATTTTTACGGCAGGTGTGGCCGGAACTTCTGTGGTCATCTAACCATGCACAGGTGCATGGCTAGGGCTGAACAGCCTCCTCCTA
Organism: Tuctoria greenei; assembly: GCA_036927565.1. NCBI lineage: Eukaryota > Viridiplantae > Streptophyta > Magnoliopsida > Poales > Poaceae > Tuctoria > Tuctoria greenei. Next base: position 306,228,353 of record JAYESD010000001.1, read on the forward strand.
CTCCTTCCAGAGTAGAAAGGTCCTGAGCTTCCCGTCTTTCACGAGCGCGCTCGATATGGACACGGCCATCCTGTTGGCAGTATCGGCGATCAAGCTCCGCCCGGAGGTCATGAGTCGAAAGCCTGGATACCGTATGGGTGCGTCGTGCCCCAGAGGGCAACGACGTCACCTGTTGTGACGCAGATCATCTCCTGTTGTTGGAGACGTGCGGACCAAGTCTACCTGACAAAGTCCGCCGCTGCGACGGGGCTCGTCCCGAAGGAGGAGACCCTGGTTGTTGAGGCGTTCGGCCGCTGCTGCGACCAAATGCTCCACATCGGCCCTCCACTGCTCCATTGCATCTCGAGATGCATCCGGAGGTGGTGGACATTGGAGAAGAGCACGCGCTGCATGGAGCGCGTGTTCCGGGTTGTCATGACTTGCTGACGCAGTAAGTGACGCCGGTGCACCATCACGTTGCCCAGCACGATTTGCTGGAGAAGATGGTGGTGGTGGGAGTGTGGCTCCTGCTGGTGCTGAGGCTCCTACTGGTGGCTGCCTGTTGGAGGGATTGCCCTCAACAGCCTGAGCAGCAGGTTGGCCGTTGGATGATCCAGCCGCGGAGGTCACCATTCTCGAAAATCTCAGGCTCCCCCTTCCTGGCGCGCCAACTGTCGACTGTTGGAGTCGGCAGATCTCCTCACAGTGCTAAAGTGTTGAAGGAGTTTGTGGTTCGGTGTGGGCGCGCGGAGACTCAAGAAGGTGAATTGTGATTTAACACAGGAGACACAAGGATCTACGTGGTTTGGGCCGCCTGAGCGTAATACCCTACTCCACGGGTGTATTGGTGTTGTATTAGCTTGTCACGTATGATTGCTTGTCAACGTCTGTGAACGTCCCTGAGTGTATCGTTAGCCTGTCCTTTTATAGTACAAGGACAGACCGTTACAAGCTAGCCTGGCCCGACATGTGGCCCCGGCGGTTACTAGTATTGATACATGATTAATTGCTGTTAATGATTCTGTAACGGGCTCCGACGGTGTTGTTACTGGTGTTAAGATCGTCCGTTTAAGCGTCATTAATATGGCATTAATGACGCTTAATCGGGTCTTTAAGTCCTTGGCTCTCCTTTGAAGATCTGGAGCCGTTACAAGGTCTTCCGGAGGTTAGAGGCTGTCAGCTCCGACGTTTGGACACGTGGCAGCTCCGGAGCTTGCTGTGGGAAGCGGGTAGCTCCGGGCTATCTGACACGTGTCAGGTCCGGAGCTTCTCTCGGTCAGGGGTTAAGTCCGGAGGTGCCATTTCGGTACTTGGCCCGGAGCTTCCCCCTTGTGGGCGGTAGCTCCGGTTTGGCAGTACACGTGGCGACCTAGGGATTAACCATGTTGGAGAAGCAGGTCCGGTCATGTCTGACAAGTGGGCCTCCGAGGGTCTTCAATCCAAGTAGACGGCCTTCCTTTGAGATCTTTGTAACCTCAGGGGGTGTACGGTTTTTAGGGTACCGACAGACGTTCACGGGCGATCATACCCACCCCATACACTCGTGATAAGCTCTTACTGCTAATACAACACCAACACACCCGTGGAGTAGGGTATTACGCTCAGGCGGCCCGAACCACGTAAATTCTTGTGCTTCCTGTGTCAAACTCCTATTCACCTTCTTGAATCTCCGTGCGCCCACACCGAACATCAAACTCCCTTATTACTTTAGTAGTGTAGGGAGATCTGCCGGCCCCAACCGCCGACAGTTGGCGCGCCAGGAAGGGGCGCCTGAGATTTTCGAGAATGGTGAACTCTGCTGCTGGATCATCCAATGGCCAACCTGACGCTCAGGCTGTTGGGGGCAATCCCTCCAACAGGCAGCCGCCAGCAGGAGCCTCAGCACCAGCAGGAGCCACACTCCCACCACCACCATCTTCTCCAGCAAATCGTGCTGGGCAACGTGATGGTGCGCTGGCGTCGCTTACTGCGTCGGCGAGTCATGACAACCCAGAACACGCGCTCCATGCAGCGCGTGCTCTTCTCCAACGTCCACCACCTCCGAATGCATCTCGAGATGCAATGGAGCAGTGGAGGGCCGATGTGGAGCATTTGGTCGCAGCAGCGGCCGAACGCCTCAACAACCAGGGTCCTCCTCCTTCGGGACGAGCCCTGTCGCAGCGGCGGACTTTGTCTGGAAGACTTGGTCCACACGCCTCCAATAGTAGGAGACGTGCTGCATCTCAGCAAGTGACGTCATTGCCCTCCGGGGCTCGATGCACTCACACGGTATCCAGGCTTTCGACTCATGACCTCCGGGCGGAGCTTGATCGCCGATACCGCCAGCAGGATGGCCGTGTCCATATTGAGCGTGCCCGTGAAAGACGGGAAGCTCAGGACCTTTCTACTCTTGAAGGAGTAGGAGGAGGCTGTTCAGCCCTAGCCATGCACCTGCGCATGGTTAGATGGTCACAGAAGTTCCGGCCTCATCTGCCGGAAAAATTCGACGGGACTGTCAACCCCGCCGAATTTCGTCAGATATACTCCACTGCAATCTTGGCAGCTGGAGGAAACGAGGCCGTGATGGCCAATTACTTTCCAGTGGCCTTAACTGGGACCGCCAGGTCCTGGTTTATGAGCCTTCCACCCAACTCTATCAACAGTTGGGAGGAGCTGTGCCATCAGTTCACTGCCAACTTCGGGAGTTCATACACCCGACCAGGCACTGAACTGGACCTTTTTGCGGTCGTGCAAAAAGGGGGAGAATCTTTGTGGTCCTTCATTCAGAGGTTCTCTCAGGTACGAAACACTATCCCTTCTATCTCTAGCGCCTGTGTCATTGTGGCATTTAGACAGGGCGTACGGGACAAGAAGATGTTGGAGAAGCTGGCGATCAAGGAGATCACCAGCTTCACGAAACTCTTCAGCCTGACAGATAAATGTGCCAGAGCTGCGGAGGGCCGTGAGATGCACTCCAAACCAGCCTCGGAGGATCACAAGAAATCCTCCAAAGAAGAAGCCGCTACCTCCGGGAGTGGCAAGAAAAAAAAGAAGACCAACGGCAAGAAGAAGCCGTCGGCCGGCACATCCAACGTTGCAGCTGCTGCAACTCTGGGTGGCCGGGGGCCACGCCCCAAGAAGCGACCTCGACCGTCTTCTGAAGACGGTCGAAAACCCAAAGTGTGGTGTCCCATTCACAAAACGGGTAGCCACGGTTTGGAAGACTGCCGGGAGATCCAGAACCTTACCGAGCGCTACAGCAAGCTACGGGAAGAATCTCCTTTCTGACAGAGGGAAGGAAAACAGAAGGTCGACGAAGCTCCGGCTGAAGAGGAGTTAGGGTTTCAGGATCCCAAAAAGGTCCTGAAGGCCGTTTACACCTCCGTCGATGATGATTCTGATGTCTCTGACAACGAGCGTCGGAAGACCATGAACACCATTTTCGGTGGGTCATGGGATATCACCTCTCGTCGCGTCATCAAGACTATGCGGTGGGATATGGCCGCTGTAGCCCCTACAGTCCGGCCGGAACCTCATCGAAAGTGGATGGACACCTCCATCACTTTTGATGCCTCTGATTGCCCGAGGAGCATGGTTGGAGCAGGACAGTTACCTTTGATGGTATCTCCTACCATCCATAACATCTAGCTCCACCATGTCATGATAGACGGAGGTTCGGGGCTTAACCTCATCAGCTTCGAAGCTTTCACTAAGCTTCAGCTCTGACCTTCGGATCTTCAGCCCTCTCGACCTTTCTTTGGAGTAGGTCCGGGGGCCATCACCCCACTCGGAGCTATTACTCTCCCCGTTACCTTCGGGACACGGGAGAAGTATCGCACCAAGAAGTTGGTCTTCGACGCCGCACAGATCAACTTACCATTCAACGCCATCTTGGGTAGACCTGCCCTGTACAAATTCATGGCAGCTGCTCATTATGGATACCTGGTGTTGAAGATGCCAACACCAGTAGGCGTTCTCCGGATCCGCAGAGATCGCACTGCCGGAGTAACTGCTCTGGAGGAACTCCACGCACTCACCACGGCGCAAGAGGAGGACTCCAGGCAGGAGCAAGCTCCAAAACCCCCGAGCATTCGACAACGAGGCTCGACCTCTGCACCCCGTGTGCAGCCAAGCGGCGACACCGACATTCCTGTCAAAGTCGTCCAAACTGGTTCCGATGCCGCTCAAACCACCCGTATATCGGGAGGGTTGAACGACAAATAGGAACTCGCACTCATCACTTTCCTCCGGGCTAACGTTGACGTGTTTGCTTGGCAACCGTCACAAATGCCTGGGATCCCCAGGGAAGTGATTGAGCACAATCTGAAGATCTACCCCGATACCCGGCCTGTGCATCAGAAGCCTCGGAAGCAATCCGTAGAACGACAAAACTTCATCCGATAAGAAGTGAAGAAGTTACTCGAAGCCGGATTCATCCGAGAAGTCTTCCATCCAAAATGGCTGGCGAACCCAGTCGTTGTGCCCAAGGCCGGCGGGAAGCTTCGCATGTGTATCGACTACACCACACTAAATAAGGCATGTCCAAAAGATCCATTCCCACTGCCTAGAATAGATCAGATAGTGGATTCCACCTCCGGGTGTGAATTACTGTGTTTTCTAGACGCATATTTTGGGTATCATCAAATCAGGATGTCTAGGGAGGATGAAGAGCATACTTTATTCATCACAGTAGATGGATTGTACTGTTACACAGCCATGCCATTTGGTCTCAAGAATGCAGCTTCAACTTTTGTACGAGCTATGTACAAAACTTTTGAAGAACTCATCAGAGACATAGTGGAAGTGTACGTCGATGACATCGTGGTCAAGGTCAAGAACAAGGAGTCACTCCTAGACACCTTGCAGGCTGTCTTCGACAAACTGCGGGCCACCCGCACAAAGCTAAACCCGGACAAGTGCGTGTTTGGGGTTAGCTCCGGAAAACTTCTTGGTTTCCTGGTAAGTCACCGGGGCATAGAAGCTAATCCGGCGAAGATAAAAGCCATTGAAGACATGCGGCCACCAACCCGCATCAAAGACGTCCAAAAGTTAACTGGGTGTCTAGCAGCCCTCAGCCGGTTCATATCAAGACTGGCGGAACGGGCACTTCCCTTCTTCAAGTTATTGAGGAAGTCCGGACCATTCCAATGATCCGAAGAAGCAGAGAAGGCGTTCCAGGAGCTGAAACAGTTCCTCACCACCCTACCAACTATGGTAGCTCCGAACCCTGGTGAGCCTTTACTGCTTTACATTTCAGCTACTGACGAAGTCGTCAGTATGGTTCTGGTTGCGGAGAGACCAGAACTACCCCACACTCAGGAATCCAGACCCCTTCGGGAGGGTCCGGAGGTTCCTGAAAGCGAGTTTGGGTCCCAGCTCCCAGATTCGAACCCACAATAAGTCGCTTCAGGGGACCTAGACCCTTCCGGGAGGGTCCAGGTCATTTCTGAAGAAGCTTCGGGTTCCTCCAGCCAGAACCCGGAGGTCCCCGAAGAGAATCTGGACCCCTCCGAGAAGGTCCGGATCAATGAAGAGGAAGCTCCGGACCCCTCCGGGAGGGTCCGGACCATTCAACGCCCGGTATACTTCATCAGTGAAGTATTACATGATGCCAAGACTCGATACCTAGAGGTGCATAAGCTGCTCTATGCAGTTCTTATTGCCTCCAGGAAGCTTCGACATTACTTCCAAGCTCACAAAGTCTCGGTGGTGACCTCCTACCCACTACGAGCAATCCTGCATAATCCCAATTCAACTGGGAATATTGCAAAGTGGGCAGCGGAATTGGCTGAATTTGATCTTGAATTTATTTCAAGACAAGCAGTCAAAAGTCAAGCTTTGGCAGATTTTGTGGCAAAATGGACTCCCTCTCCATCAAACCCTGGGGGCCCCAGTGAACAAAAGACGAAGCATCAAGCTCCAACCTTCACCGAGCCTCACTGGACCCTCTACTTCGACGGCTCCATGCAGAAGTAGGGGGTCGGAGCTGGAGTCCTTCTCCTTGCACCGACTGGGGAGAAGGTGAAATACATGGTACACCTTGACTTCAAGGCAACCAACAACATGGCGTAATATGAAGCAATCATCTACGGACTAAAGGTGGCACTGTCATACGGTGTTAGGCAACTGCTGGTCAAAGGAGATTCACAGCTCATCATCAAGCAGGTGAAGGGTGAATGCTCCTGCAACAATATTCAGCTAGCTGCTTACCTCCTTGAAGTCCAGAAGCTTCAAAAGGACTTTGAAGTCCTAGATCTTCACCATGTTCAGCGTGCTCTCAACGCTGAAGCCGACGAACTCTCGACGAAAGCATCAACCGAAGCTCCGGCTCCTGACGGAACTTTTGTCCGGAGATTGTCGAAACCCACAGCTCAACCTGCCGAACTGAGCGAAGGGGGCGAGATCAGCATCCCGAAGCTGACGGTCCCGATGGCCCTGTTACCATGGCAGCCATCAAGGATCGTAGGTGCTGCCGGGAGCTCCGAGCAACCCATCACGCAAGACTCAAAAGCTCAAGCTAGCTCTGATGCATGGATCTCGGAGATCCAGAGCTACTTGAAAGACAACATCCTTCCTGACGATGATGTATCCGCTGACCGGGTAGTCAGATTGGCTAAAAGATACACGCTGGTAGAAGGGGATCTCTACCGGCGCGGTGCCAACGGCATCCTAATGCGGTGCATCACAAGGGAAGAAGGCTGCGAGCTCCTCGCAGAAATCCATGGAGGCGAGTGTGGGAACCACGCGTCTTCCCGCACGCTGGTTGGTAAAGCCTTTCGGCACGGTTTCTACTGGCCTACAGCGCTCCAGGATGCCACTGAGCTAGTGAAGAAATGTGAAGCATGCCAATTTCATGCAAAGCAAATTCATACACCGGCTCAGCCCTTACAAATGATACCTCCTACATGGCCCTTCGCCGTGTGGGGGGTGGACATCTTGGGACCCTTCCCCAAAGCCGTCGGAGGTTACAAGTTCCTGTACGTCGCCATTGACAAGTTCACCAAATGGACGGAAGCAACTCCAGTTGTGACGATCAATAAGCAATCTGCTATCAACTTTCTGCAATCCATTGTGAGCAGATTTGGTGTCCCAAACAAAATCATCACTGATAATGGGACTCAATTCACAAGCTCCGCATTCCAAGGATATTGCGAAGACCTCGGCATACAAGTTTGATATGCCTCCGTAGCTCATCCAGCCAGCAATGGCCAAGCCGAGAGAGCAAATGCAGAAATCCTTAAAGGACTCAAAACGCGCACCTATGAGCGCTTGAAAAAACACGGAGCCAAATGGATCGAAGAGCTTCTGCCCACTCTATGGGCCAACAGGACTTCTCCAAACCGGTCAACCGAAGAAACACCCTTCTTTCTGGTGTACGGAGCTGAAGCAATCCTTCCTCCGGAAATCACCTTGGGTTCGCTCCGGGTTCGGACCTTCGACGAAGCCGCGCAGGACCAGCTCCGGCGTGAAGACCTAGACCTCCTCGAGGAGGGAAGGTGCCAAGCAGCTGTTCGGAATGCCCGATATCGCCAAGCTCTACGGCGTTATCATCATCGGCATGTACACAACCGACAGCTCGAGGAAGGCGATCTGGTGCTACGGAGAATACTATCCAGAGAAGGGTTAAACAAACTCTCCCCCGGCTGGGAGGGGCCCTTCCGAGTGATCAAAGTATCCCGTCCCGGAAGCGTTCGCTTGGCTACCAAGGATGGGACACTGTCGACTGTTGGAGTCGGCAGATCTCCTGACACTACTAAAGTGTTGAAGGAGTTTGTAGTTCGGTGTGGGCGCGCGGAGACTCAAGACGGTGAATCACGATTGGACACGAGAGACACAGTGGTTTACGTGGTTCGGGCCGCCTGAGCGTAATACCCTACTCCACGGGTGTGTAGTGTTGTATTAGTTTATGTATGAAAGCTCACGTCAATGCGTGTGTGCCTGAGAGCGTTCGAGAGCCCCCTCGTGTATCGTCGGTCTGTCCTTTTATAGTACAAGGACAAACCGTTACAAGTTAGCCTGGCCCGACATGTGGCCCCGGCGGTTACTGGTATTGATACATGATTAATTGTTGTTAATAACCCTGTAACGGGCTCCGACAATGCCGTTACAGGTTTTAAGATTGTCCGATTAAGTGTCATTAACATGGAATTAATGACAATTAATCGGGTCCTGAAGTCCGCGGCTATCCTTTGAAGATCCAGAGTCGTTACAATGTCTTCCGGAGGTTTGAGGCGGCCAGCTCCGACGTTTGGACACGTGGCAGCTCCGGAGCTTGCTTGTGGGAAGCGGGAAGCTCCGGGGTGACCTGGCACGTGTCAGGTCCGGAGCTTCTCTCGGTCAGGGGTTAAGTCCGGAGGTGCCGTTTCGGTACCTAGCCCAGAGCTTCACCCTTGTGGGTAGTAGCTCCGGTCTGGCAGTACACGTGGCAACCTAGGGGTTAACCATGTTGGAGAAGCAGGTCCGGTTATGTCTGACAAGTGGGCCTCCGAGGGTCTTCAATTTGAGTAGACGTCCTTCCCTTGAGATCTTTGTAACCTCAGGGGGTGTATGGTTTTTAGTGTACCGACAGTGGCCCCCTGGACCTACCTCCGGGGAAAGTCACCAGGGTGAAGTCATTCCGTCGGAGGTGGGTCCATACTCGCGACTCTTGAACCGGGTCTTCAAGGGTCTTCGGAGGTGCCGTTGGCGGGGCTTTACGGTTAAATCCCGATGCGTGGCGCACCTCAGGTGGCAGATAAGATCTTTGACGTGCGGATCTCTCGCAATTGAAGGTCGCCGGTTCCCGATACGAAAACCGTATCGGTTCCGCGCGCCTTGTCAGGTCGCCGCCTTTGGGTTTCCCGCCTCGTGATGACAACTGTTCGCGTGGGTAAGAACCTCGACTTGATCGTCAGGGTGGTCCCGGGCCCTCTTGTCATCGGCAGGGTTGAATTCTTGAGTAGTATCCTTGACTCCCCTGCAGTTTCCATCCAAGCGTTGCGAGGGCTTACTTAAGAAGGAAAGCGCACCGTCGGGAGTTCTTTACGCTTCCCATCTGTTCTTGCGCTCAAACTCCCAACTCGTACTTTGCTCCTCCTCTCTTGCCTAGCTGTGCTGCGATGGAGTTGGGTCTGCGTGAGAGTCGCTTGAAGACTGACAGCGATCTGAAGAAGGTCCGGGCCCTCATGGGGTGGTCTTCGGACTTCTTCGACCGCTCGGTCCGCGCCGGCGGAGAGCTCCCCTTTGAAAAGGAGCACGCTGGCGAGATGGTGTACTTTTCCTCGTACGCCATGGTGGGGCTGATCCCACCATTTTCTTCTTTCTTCTTGATGCTGCTGGACTTCTATGGTCTGCAGCTGTACCACCTTGGCCCTCACTCCATTCTCCTTGTGTCCATCTTTGTCCACTTCTGCGAGATGTGGGTGGGCATCCCTCCCTGCATCGAGCTCTTCCGAACCTTCTTCACCGTCCAAACCACCGGCCGAAGCGATGAGTATCTTGGCTTCTACTACTTCGTGAAGCGCAAGAAGTGCCCATTCAAGTACCTCCGGTCATTCCCTTCCGGGAAGTGGGATGACTGGAAGAAAGATTGGATAGTCGTCCGGGTGGAGGAGCATGAGCGGTTGGAGTTGCCAGACGGTCTGCCCGGCATTGACACGTCGGTATGGAGCGAAGTTCCGGTGCTGGCGGAAGCTTTCGACCCTGTCCTGACCAGGATCCGCCAATGTGTGGAGGGAGGATTGACTCCCCAGGCGGTGTTCTGCAACTTCCTGTCCAACAGGTGGGCGCCGCTGAAGAGGAGGGAGAAGCTCGCCTGGGCCCTCAACAGCGTGATGGACGAGGACCGGGCTGAGACCGGGTTGAAGTCCAGCATGGTGGGGAAGACCTTGGAGTTTCACCTCAAGAAATTCCAGCACGGCATCGACGTTGACGGAGATTACTTGACTCTGCCGCCGGCTTTCCTCCCTCTGAACGTGGAAGTTGAGTTCAGCAGGGAGCTCCGGCGGAAGATGCCCGCGCTTGACGACCTTGGTGTCGTCGAGAGAAGATCAACCACCCGGTTGGCGATCCCCGGGTTGTTCGAAGACGGCTCCGCCCCTGTCCCACAACCAAGAGCTGAGGTCATCGGCAAGGGCAAGGAGCTGGCGGAGGAGCCGGAGAGCCGGAAGAGGAAGCTGCGACATGCTGACGGAAGGTCCATCGGGCCTGCCACTTCTCCCCCGGTTCCCCCTCCTCAGGAAGGAAGATCCTCCGCCGCCGTGGCGACTGTCCCCGTGGTGGGGTCCTTCCGGAACGTTAATGTTCCGGCGGTGGGATCCTCTCGGAGTGCGACTGTCCCCGTGGTGGATCCCTCCTGTGGTGCTAGCTCCAGGCGCGCGACTCCGGCATCTGGAGCGGTGAGGGCCTCCAGGTCCAGGAGTTCCTCCCGATCAGGGAGAGCTCCGACCCGGGAAACGCCCGCAGCTGTGGCAAGTCCTGGGAGTCCTCCCGGAGCTCCTACGCCGACCGTGGCCAGCCCGGATCGTCCGGGAAAGAGGTTCCGCGCAAGCTGGTGCGGGAGCCTCCCAAGGTAATTTTTCTTTTTTACCTCGATTAACTTTTTAATTGTAGCGTCTGTTTGCTCAATTTCTTCGTTCTTCATCTGCAGCGTTCCCAAGAAGGGGAGTGAAGCTCCACCCTCAGCCACAGTGTCTGAGGCTGCGAGGGCTTCTGCTCCAGTCCCGGTGCCGCCCCAAGCGGAGGCTGCGACAGCTCCGGCGCCGGCTGTCGTGGTCATGGACCTCGACTCATCTTCGGAAGTTCCCGTGGTAGCGCTGGACCACGGGAATGAAGATGCGCCAGCGGCACCCGTCCCGGAAGTGGAAGCTCCGGGTCCTAGTGCTGCAGTAGTAGAAGCTCTAGCTGTTGAGTCGGAGGAAGTAGCAGTCCCGGCTTCGGAGCCGGAAAGTGCTGAAGCCCCGGCGATTGAGCCGGAGGTGGCTGAAGCCTCGGCATGCGAGCCGGAAGTCGAAGTAGTTCCGGCAGTTGAGCCGGTTACTTCCGAAGCTCCGGCCGCAGAGCCGGTGATTGTTGGAGCGCTGGTCACAGAGCCGGCGGCTGAAGAGGCGAGGGAGCTTGAGCCTCCCTCAGAAGAGGTGTCCCGGCCGGAGCCAGTAGCGGCTCCTGCTCCGGAGGCGACGACGTCGATGGTACCTGTGGCAGAGCCAGAGTGCCTGAACGAAGTCGCCGGCCCCCAGCCTGAGGGGGCAAATGAAGACTTGGCGGCGGGACCTTCTTCGATGGCGACTGGGGTCATCCCGGAGGAAGGCCCTAGCGCTTTGGAAGCTCAGGGTTCCACTCTCGTAGAGTGCGACCCGATTTTTGTATGTGAATACCCGCTGGAACCAGCGGAAGAGATCCCAGCAGGTCCGGAGCCCATCTCGCTGTCGATGTCCATCGACAACGCCTGCTCCAGTCTACGTCAGGTCCAACTGGCCTTCTTCCACGACAGCAAGGCTCTTGAAGAGGAGCGCCAAACCCTTAGGCGGTGGCGTAATCGGCTCCACTTCGAGACTAAGCTGGCGCAGTCGAGGCTTGCGGATGACAAGGACTGGATCAAGCGGGAGAAGATCCGCCTGGAGCTCTGGGGTAAGCTGCTGGACGAGAGGGAGAGCATGACTCACGCCCTCGATGCTCAATCCCGGGAGTTCCACGACCAAGCTAAGGCTGCTAACGACGCGGCCAATGCTCGGTTTGATCAGCTCGAGGCCATCAGCACCGCACTCATCAAGCGCCGAGAGGCACTTGAAGGGAGGGAAAGACGGCTCGAGGACGAGGAGCAAAAACTCCTAGAGCTACGGGATGACGTCTTGCGACGGGAAGAAGAGCTCGCCGAGAAAACAGCTCTGGCGGACAAGGGCCTCGAGGAGCGCGCTAAGAAATTGGAAGAGCGCTGCCTCGAGGAGGAGGAGAAGACCTGGGTGCGGGGGCAGGAACTCTACGAATACGAGTGTGCCCTTGTCGCCCGGGAGAAGAAAGTGGAGGCTAGGGAGAAGGACCTGGTCGACCGCCGGAACAAGATCTACCTCCGGGAGGAGGAGCTCGGAAGACTTGAGAAGCGGGTTGCTGCGAAGATCCAGCAAAACGCCAAAGAAGTTGAGCGCCTCGCCCGCGAGAATTCGGAGCTGACGGCGGCCCGGAGATCCCTGGAAGAGATGAAGAACTTGAGGAAGGCGTACTCCCTGCAGATTTGGGAGTTCCTCTGGGCAAGGCCGACGACGCGCTGACGCCGATGGGTTTCAGCCCCGTGCACCCGGATGATCCGGAGCCGGAGCCGGACCTTGCGTTGCAAGCGTTGAGCGCCGCATGCAGCAAGCTCTCCAAGGTGGGCGACGTCATCGCGGACCAGCTGGAGGTCGAGGGGCAATCCCTGGCTAGGAACGTCACAGAATATGTGTTGACGTGCTACACCAGCCGGAACCCTCGATTTCCTCTGGACCCGGTGCTTGAAGGCCCCGTCGAAGGAGAAGGCGAAGCTACCCGAGCCTGCGTGTCGGAGGTCGCCCAGAAGGTCGCCGAGTTCTTCCATAGGGTCTAGGACCGTCTCTTTTAGCTTTTACTTGTATCTTCTCTTCTTCCTCAATTTTGTAATCCCTTGTCTCCAGATGTAATCTCCGGTCTTCAGATGAAATGAAATCCCCAATTTTTTGCGAATTTCATTTTTTTTTTTTGTCTTCAACATCTTTATCTTCACTTGGCCCCCTGGTAGATGTGCACAATTTGATTGTGGACATGTACCAAAAGGATGTTGAGTTTTGTTGAAGACGAATTTGCTTCGAACTTGTGGAATTTTGGTCCGAAGTTTTTGATAGTAAAGGTCCCCTGAAGTTGTCGGAGCTTAGAAGCTCCGGCACTGTCCATCGCTGGAGCTTAGTAGCTCCGGCAATAGCCTCTATCAACACGTTGAGCGTCGGTAGTTAATACTCCAAGGTGTCGGAGCTTAGCAGCTCCGGCAATGACCTTTGCCACACTTGGTTTGTTGGCAACAGACTCCAGTGACGGGGTCTTCTCACCATCTTTTAGTCAACGCCGACGGTTGACGCCCTGGTGGGAGTCGGAGCTTGGTTAGCTCCGGTTTTTCTCCATCAACGTAGGGTTCATTTTTCCTGCACACTTAAGCCAAGAAAAATAGTAAAATTCGTTCCTTGTCTATAACTTCGTTGCGGCTTACGGTTCTCAAGAAAATTTTAAGTTGAACACGATTTTTAATACGACTGGATGAATTGTCTTTTCTTTTAGATCCAATTGTCCATGGACCCACCTTACTTTGGCCTGTCGGGATGTAGGTAGAGTGGCGTACTTAGGGTGCTTGACCAGGCTAAGTCGATAGCGCACTCCGGCCCTAGAATGGCTTGGCGGCTTTCAGGCGAGTTGGCCACAGACGATATTTAAATCCAAAAAATCTGACAATTCAACTCGAATCGTATGTAAACCGGTCAAACTAGAACTCCTTAAGAATTGCACGTTTCTGTTATAGACAAGAAAGAGAAAAATAAAAATGTCGAGCCTATGCAAAAATGAATGCACGTGGAGTCTATTTCACATGAAGATGTCTTTCATTATAGGTCCGGGGTACAGGGGAAACAAGTACACTCTTAGGGTACGGAACCAGGCTAAGTGTGTTTGGTTTCTCGTTTGACCCAGGGTAGTTAGCCACACTTTTAGTCCGGAGACTGTGTCAAGTGTTACATGAGCTTTTCAAACCTTTCGGGAAAGGTTCGGCTGCTCTCCCGGAGGAACTACCCGACTCTGTACAATGACTCTATAACATACATTTCAAGTTACTTAAGACTCACCTCCGTGGAATTAAGTGTAGAACTTACGGAGGTGCTCGATGTTCCAAGGATTTGGGAGAGGTGTCCCATCCTCGGTAGCCAAGCGAACGCTTCCGGGACGGGATACTTTGATCACTCGAAAGGGCCCTTCCCAGCCGGGGGAGAGTTTGTTTTGCCCTTCTCTGGATGGTATTCTCCGTAGCACCAGATCGCCTTCCTCGAGCTGTCGGTTGTGTACATGCCGCTGGTGATAGCGCCGTAGAGCTTGGCGGCATCAGGCATTCCGAACAGCTGCTTGGCACCTTCCCTCCTCGAGGAGGTCTAGGTCTTCACACCGGAACTGGTCCTGCGCGGCTTCGTCGAAGGTCCGGACTCGGAGGGAACCCAAGGTGATTTCCAGAGGAAGGATCGCTTCAGCTCCGTACACCAGAAAGAAGGGTGTTTCTCCGGTTGCCCGACTTGGAGAAGTCCTGTTGGCCCATAGAGTGGGCGGAAGCTCTTCGATCCAATTGGCTCCGTGCTTTTTCAAACGCTCATAAGTGCGTGTTTTGAGTCCTTTAAGGATCTCTGCATTTGCTCTCTCAGCTTGTCCATTGCTGGCAGGATGAGCTACGGAAGCGTAGCAAACTTGTATGCCGAGGTCTTCGCAATATCCTTGAAACGCGGAGCTTGTGAATTGAGTCCCATTATCAGTGATGATCTTATTTGGGACTCCGAATCTGCTCACGATGGATTGTAGAAAATTGATTGCAGATTGTTTGTTGATCGTCACAACGGGAGTTGCTTCCGGCCACTTGGTGAACTTGTCGATGGCGACGTACAGGAACTTGTAACCTCTGACGGCTCTAGGGAAGGGTCCCAAGATGTCCATCCCCACACAGCGAAAGGCCATGTGGGAGGTATCATTTGTAAGGACTGAGCAGGTGTATGAATTTGCTTTGCATGAAATTGGCATGCTTTGCATTTCTTCACCAGCTCAGTGGCATCCTGGAGCGCTGTAGGCCAGTAGAAGCCGTGCCGAAAGGCTTTTCCGACCAGCGTGCGGGAAGATGCGTGGTTCCCACACTCGCCTCCATGGATTTCTGCGAGGAGCTCGCAGCCTTCTTCCCTTGTGATGCACCGCATTAGGATGCCGTTGGCACCGCGCCGGTAGAGATTTCCTTCTACCAACGTGTATCTTTTAGCCAATCTGACTACCCGATCAGCGGATACATCATCGTCAGGAAGGATGTTGTCTTTCAAGTAGCTCCAGATTTCCGAGATCCATGCATCGGAACTGACTTGAGCATTTGAGTCTTGCGTGCTGGGTTGCTCGGAGCTTCCGGCAGCACCTACGACCCTTGATGGCTGCCATGGTAACAGGACCATCGGGACCGTCAGCTTCGGGATGCTGATCTCGCCCCCTTCGTTCAGTTCGGCAGGCTGAACTGTAGGTTTTGACAACCTCCGGACAAAGGTTCCGTCAGGAGCCGGAGCTCCAGTTGACGCCTTGGTCGAGAGTTCGTCAGCTTCAGCGTTGTGAGCACGCTGAACATGGTGAAGGTCTAGGACTTCGAAGTCCTTCTGAAGCCTCTGGACTTCAAGGAGGTAAGCAGCCAGCTGGAGATTATTGCAGGAGCATTCACCCTTCACCTGTTTGATGACGAGTTGTGAATCTCCTTTGACCAACAATTGCTTGACACCGTATGATAGTGCCACCTTTAATCCATAGATGAGTGCTTCATACTCCGCCATGTTGTTGGTTGCCTTGAAGTCAAGGTGTACCATGTATTTCACCTTCTCCCCAGTTGGTGCAAGGAGAAGGATTCCAGCTCCGGCTCCCTGCTTCTGCATGGAGCCGTCGAAGTAAAGGGTCCAGTGAGGCTTAGTGAAGGTTGGAACTTGAGGTTCCATCTTCTGCTCGCTGGGGCCCCCAGGGTTTAATGGAGAGGGAGTTCATTCTGCCACGAAATCTGCCAACGCTTGACTCTTGATTGCTTGCCTCGGAATGAATTCAAGATCGAATTCAGCCAATTCCGCTGCCCACTTTGCAATATTCCCAGTTGAATTGGGATTATGCAGGATCGCTTGAAGTGGATATAAGGTCACCACCGAGACTTTGTGAGCTTGGAAATAGTGTCGCAGCTTCCTTGAGGCAATAAGAACTGCATAAAGCAGTTTATGCACCTCTAGGTATCGAGTCTTGGCATCATGTAACACTTCACTGATGAAGTATACCGGGCGTTGAATGGTCCGGACCCTCCCGGAGGGGTCCGGAGCTTCCTCTTCATTGGTCCGGACCCTCTCGGAGGGGTCCAGACTCTCTTCAGGGACCTCCGGGTTCTGGGTGGAGGAACCCGGAGCTTCTTCAGAAATGACCTGGACCCTCTTAGAGGGGTCCGGGTCCTCTGAAGTGGCTTCTTGTGGGTTTGAGTCTGGGAGCTGGGACCCAGACCCGCTTTCAGGAACCTCCGGACCCTCCTGAAGGGGTCTGGATTCCTGAGTATTGGGTAGTTTCGGTCTCTCCGCAACCAGAACCATACTGACGACTTCGTCAGTAGCTGAAATGTAAAGCAACTAAGGCTCACCAGGGTTCGGAGCTACCAAGACTGGTAGGGTGGTGAGGAACTGTTTCAGCTCCTGGAATGCCTTCTCTGCTTCTTCAGACCATTGGAATGGTCCGGACTTCCTCAGTAACTTGAAGAAGGGAAGTGCTCTTTCCGCCAGTCTTGAAATGAACCGGCTGAGGGCTGCTAGACATCCAGTTAATTTTTGGACATCTTTGATGCGGGTTGGTGGCCACATATCTTCAATGGCTTTTATATTCGCTGGATTAGCCTCTATGCCCCGGTGACTTACCAGGAAACCAAGAAGCTTTCCGGAACTAACCCCGAAGACGCACTTGTCTGGGTTTAGCTTCGTGCGGGTGGCCCGCAGCTTGTCGAAGACAGCCTGCAAGGTGTCCAAGAGGGACTCCTTGTTCTTGACTTTGACCACGATGTCATCGACGTACACTTCCACTATGTCTCTGATGAGTTCTTCGAAAGTTTTGTACATAGCTCGTACAAAAGTTGAAGCTGCATTCTTGAGACCAAACGACATGGCTGTGTAACAATACAATCCATCCACTGTGATGAATGAAGTATGCTCTTCATCCTCCCTAGACATCCTGATTTGATGATATCCAGAATATGCGTCTAGAAAACACAGTAACTCGCACCCGGAGGTGGAATCCACTATCTGATCTATTCTAGGTAGTGGGAATGGATCTTTTGGACATGCCTTATTCAGTGTGGTGTAGTCGATGCACATCCAAAGTTTCCCGCCGGCCTTGGGCACAACGACTGGGTTCGCCAGCCATTTTGGATGGAAGACTTCTCGGATAAATCCGGCTTCAAGCAACTTCTTCACTTCTTGTCGGATGAAGTTCTGTCGCTCTACAGATTGCTTCTGAGGTTTCTGATGCACAGGCCGAGCATCGGGGTAAATCTTCAGATTGTGCTCAATCACTTCCCTGGGGATCCCAGGCATTTGTGACGGTTGCCAAGCAAATACGTCAACGTTAGCCCGGAGGAAAGTGATGAGCGCGAGTTCCTATTTGTCATTCAACCCACCCGATATGCGGGTGGTTTGAGTGACATCGGAACCAATTTGGACGACTTTGACGGGGATGTCGGTGTCGCCGCTTGGCTGCACACGGGGAGCAGAGGTTGAGCCTCGTTGCCGAATGCTCGGAGGTTTTGGAGCTTGCCCCTGTTTGGAGTCCTCCTCTTGCGCAGTGGTGAGTGCATGGAGCTCCTCCAGAGCAGTTACTCCGGCGGTGCGATCTCCACGAATCCGGAGAACGCCTGCTAGTGTTGGCATCTTCAACACCAAGTATCCATAATGAGCAGCTGCCATAAATTTGTATAGAGCATGTCTACCCAAGATGGCGTTGAATGGTAAGTTGATCTGAGCGACGTCGAAGACCAACTTTTCGGTGCGGTACTTCTCCCGTGTCCCGAAGGTAACGGGGAGAATTATAGCTCCGAGTGGGGTAATGGCCCCCGGACCTACTCCGGAGAATGGTCGAGAGGGCTGAAGATCCGAAGGTCGAAGCTGAAGTCTGGTAAAAGCTTCAAATCTTATAAGGTTCAGCCCCGAACCTCCATCCACCATAACATGATGGAGTTGGATGTTGTTGATGATGGGAGATACCATCAAGGGTAATTGGCCAGCTCCGACCATGCTTTGAGGACAGTCCGAAGCATCAAAAGTGATGGGTGTGTCCATCCACTTTCGATGTCGCTCCGGTCTAGCTGTAGGAGCTACAGCAGCCATATCTCGCCGCATAGTCTTGATGACACGACGAGAAGTGATGTCCCATGATCCACCAAAGATGGTGTTCATGGTTTTCCGACGCTCGTTGTCGGAGACGTCGGAGTCATCATCGACGGAGGTGTAGACGACCTTCAGGACCTTTTTGGGGTCCTGAAACCCTAACTCCTCTTCAGCCGGAGCTTCGTCAACCTTCTGTTTCCCCTCCCTCTGTCGGAAAGGAGACCCTTCCCGGCGCTTGTTGTAGCGCTCAGCGAGGTTTTGGACCTCCCGGCAGTCTTCCAGCCTGTGGCTGCCCGTTTTGTGAATGGGGCACCACATTTTGGATTTGCCGCCGTCTTCGGAAGACGGTCGAGGTCGCTTCTCGGGGTGTGGCCCCCGGCCACCAGGAGTTGCAGTGGCTGCAACGTTGGATGTGTCGGCCGACGGCTTCTTCTTGCCGTTGGTCTTCTTTTTCTTCTTGCCACTCCCGGAGGTAGCGGCTTTTTCTTTGGAGGATTTTTTGTGATCCTCCAAGGCTGGTTTGGAGTGCATTTCACGGCCCTCCGCAGCTCTGGCACATTTGTCTGCAAAGCTGAAGAGCTCCGTGACGCTGGTGATCTCTTTGATCGCCAGCTTCTCCAACATCTTCTTGTCTCGTACACCCTGTCTGAATGCCACAATGACAGAAGCGCTTGAGATAGAAGGGATTGTGTTGCGTACCTGAGAGAACCTCTGGATGAATGACCTCAAAGATTCTCCCCCTTTTTGCACGACCGCAAAAAGGTCTAGTTCAGTGCCCGGTCGGGTGTATGAACTCCCGAAGTTGGCAGTGAACTGACGGCACAGCTCCTCCCAACTGTCGATAGAGTTGGGTGGAAGGCTCATAAACCAGGACCTGGCGGTCCCAGTTAAGGCCATTGGAAAGTAGTTGGCCATTACGGCCTCGTTTCCTCCAGCTGCTAAGATTGCAGTGGAGTATATCTGCAGAAATTCTACGGGGTTGACAGTCCCGTCGAATTTTTCCGGCAAGTGTGGCCGGAACTTCTGTGGCCATCTAACCATGCGCAGGTGCATGGCTAGGGTGGAACAGCCTCCTCCTACTCCTTCCAGAGTAGAAAGGTCTTGAGCATCCCATCTTTCTCGAGCTCGCTCGATATGGACACGGCCATCCTGTTGGCGGTATCGGCGATCAAGCTCCGCCCAGAGGTCATGTGTCGAAAGCCGAGATACTGTATGGGTGCGTCGTGCCCCAGAGGGCAACGACGTCACTTGCTGTGACGCAGCTCGTCTTCGGTTGTTGGAGACATGCGGACCAAGTCTTCCAGACAACGTCCGTCGCTGCGACGGGGCTCGCCCTGAAGGAGGAGGACCCTGGTTGTTGAGGCGTTCGGCCGCTGCTGCGACCAAATGCTCAACATCAGCCCTCCATTGCTCCATGGCATCTCGAGATGCATCCGGAGGTGGTGGTCACTGGAGAAGAGCACGCGCTGCGTGGAGCGCGTGTTCTGGGTTGTCATGACTTGCCCGCGCAGTATGTGACGCCGGCGCACCATCATGTTGCCCGGCACGTGTTACCGGAGAAGATGGTGGTGGTGGGAGTGTGACTCCTGCTGGTGCTGAGGCTCCTGCTGGTGGCTGCATGTTAGAGGGATTGCCCCCGACAGCCTGAGCAGCAGGTTGCCCGTTGGATGATCCAGCCCCAGAATTAACCATTCTTGAAAATCTCAGGCGCCCCTACCTGGCGCGCCAACTGTCGACTGTTGGAGTCGGCAGATCTCCTGACACTACTAAAGTGTTGAAGGAGTTTGTAGTTCGGTGTGGGCGCGCGGAGACTCAAGACGGTGAATCACGATTGGACACGAGAGACACAGTGGTTTACGTGGTTCGGGCCGCCTGAGCGTAATACCCTACTCCACGGGTGTGTAGTGTTGTATTAGTTTATGTATGAAAGCTCACGTCAATGCGTGTGTGCCTGAGAGCGTTCGAGAGCCCCCTCGTGTATCGTCGGTCTGTCCTTTTATAGTACAATGACAAACCGTTACAAGTTAGCCTGGCCCGACATGTGGCCCCGGCGGTTACTGGTATTGATACATGATTAATTGTTGTTAATAACCCTGTAACGGGCTCCGACAATGCCGTTACAGGTGTTAAGATTGTCCGATTAAGTGTCATTAACATGGAATTAATGACAATTAATCGGGTCTTGAAGTCCGCGGCTATCCTTTGAAGATCCGGAGTCGTTACAATGTCTTCCGGAGGTTTGAGGCGGCCAGCTCCGACGTTTGGACACGTGGCAGCTCCGGAGCTTGCTTGTGGGAAGCGGGAAGCTCCGGGGTGACCTGGCACGTGTCAGGTCCGGAGCTTCTCTCGGTCAAGGGTTAAGTCCGGAGGTGCCGTTTCGGTACCTAGCCCGGAGCTTCACCCTTGTGGGTAGTAGCTCCGGTCTGGCAGTACACGTGGCAACCTAGGGGTTAACCATGTTGGAGAAGCAGGTCCGGTTATGTCTGACAAGTGGGCTTCCGAGGGTCTTCAATTTGAGTAGACGTCCTTCCCTTGAGATCTTTGTAACCTCAGGGGGTGTATGGTTTTTAGGGTACCGACAGACACCTCTCCCAAATCCTTGGAACATCGAACACCTCCGTAAGTTCTACACTTAATACCACGGAGGTGAGTCTTGAGTAACTTGGGGTGTATGTTATAGAGCCATTGTACAGAGTCGGGTAGTTCCTCCAGGAGAGCAGCCGGACCTTTTCCGAAAGGTCCGCAAAGCTCATGCAGCACTTGTCACAGTCTCCAGACTAAAAGTGTGGCTATCTACCCTGGGTCAAACGAGAAACCAAACACACTTAGCCTGGTTCTGTACCCTAAGAGTGTACTTGTTTCCCCTGTACCCCGGACCTATAATGAAAGACATCTTCATGTGAAATAGACTCCACGTGCATTTATTTTGTACATGCTCAACATTTTTATTTTTCTCTTTCTTGTCTATAACAAAGACGTGCAATTCTTAAGTAATTTTAGTTTGAACGGTTTATATACGATTCGAGTTGTATTGTCAGTTCTTTTGGATTCAAATATCGCTCATGGCCAACTCGCCCGAAAGCCGCCAAGCCAATCTAGGGCCGGAGTGTGCTATCGACGTAGCCTGGTCAAGCACCCTAAGTACGCCACTCTACCTACACCCCGGCAGGCTGAAGTAAGGCGAGTCCATGAACAGTTGAATCTAAGAGAAAAAGGCAACGCATCCGGTTGTATTTAAAATTGCGTTCAACTTAAAGTTTTCTTAAGAATCGTAAGCCGCGACGAAATTATAGACAAGGAACGAATTTTACTATTTTTCTTGGCTTAAGTGTGCAGGAAAAATAAACTCTACGTTGATGGAGAGAAGTCGGAGCTAACTAAGCTCCGACTCCCCTAAGGGGTCCAGCCGTCGACGCTGAATATAAGATGGTGAGAAGACCCCGTAAATGGAGTCTGCTGCCAACAAACCAAGTGTTGGCAAAGGTTACTGCCGGAGCTACCCAGCTCCGACACCCCGGAGGACTAACTATCGACGCTCTAGGTGTTGATAGAGGCTATTGCCGGAGCTACCAAGCTCCAGCGATGGACAATGCCGGAGCTTCTAAGCTCCGACAACCTCAGGGGACCTTCACTATCGAAGACTTCGAACCTAAATGCTACAAGTTCGGAGCAAATGAGTCTTCAACAAAACTCAATATCCTTTTGGTACATGTTCACAATCAAATTGTGTACATCTACCAGGGGGCCAAGTGAAGATAAAGATGTTGAAGACAAAAAGTGAAATTCGCAAAAATTTGGGGATTTCATTCATCTGGAGATAGGAGATTACATCTGGAGATAAGGGATTACAAAATTGAGGAAGAAGAAGAGAAAATACAAGTGAGAGCTAAAGAGATGGTCCTAGACCCTATGGAAGAACTCGGCGACTTTCTGGGCGACCTCCGAACGCTGGCTCGGGTAGCTTCGCCTTCTCCTTCGACGGGGCCTTCAAGCATCGGGTCCAAAGGAAATTGGGGGTTCCGGCTGGTGTAGCACGTCAGCACATACTCTGTGACGTTCTTCGCCAGGGATTGCCCCTCAACCTCCAGTTGGTCCGCGATGACATCGCCCACCTTGGAGAGCTTGCTACCTGCTGCGCTCAACGCCTGCAGCGCAAGGTCCGGCTTCGGCTCCGGATCATCCGGGCGCACGGGGCTGAAACCCATCGGCGTCAGCGCATCATTGGCCTTGCCCAGGAACTCCCAAATCTGTAGGGAGTTCGCCGTCCTCAAGCTCTTCATCTCTTCCAGGGATCTCTTGGTCGCCGTCAGTTCGGAATTCTCACGGGCGAGGCGCTTGAAAGCATCTAGGCCCCATGAGGTACGGTTTCGGTGATTAATGACAACCATTCGATATTACTAATGAATTTGTGAATGCAAGGTCTCAATAACAGTCAATCAAACGAAATCAAAATTACATTGGAGACCCATATAAAATCAACGAATGAGATCAAATCAAATCATATGAAGACAAGAAGTGAAAGCTCTAACTTGATATCACTCAATGCTTGAAGACATCCAAAGCAACACTTCAAACAAATGTCAAAGAGGTCACAAGTTCAAAATTCCAAAAGAACAACTCAAAACAACTCGAAGTCAACAAGTTGAACACACCGGATCAACCGACGTTATATGAGTTGACTACATCGGTCAAGTTGGTTCAATTGAAGAAGAAGACCTCAGACAAATGCACTCACCGGATCATCCGATGTGAGTGGCTCAGTGACATCGGTCCATCATCACAGATTGCAATACCATTGGACCGAGTGAAGCACCGGATCATCCGATGTGCAGACTTACACACATCGGTCGATTACTCCAGTATGCCTCAAGATCAAGCAAAATTCTGGAGAAAGAGCCACCGGATCATCCGATGAGAAGACAGATCAACATCGGTCTAACAACGGTCATATCTGACACAGTGACATCAGCTAATTTGGCTTTGACCGATGATAACTGAAGGGGAGACATCGGATCATCCGGTGTTCGCAGAGAAGTGATGTCAGCCTACTTTTCAACGGCTATCTCGTGGAGGCTGGCTATTTATACCCCTTCAACCTGTCAAATCGACAAGACTTGAAGCCCAGACATACTCTACACATCCTAGAGCATTCAAGCAATAGAGCAACCACTTTCACATCAATTGTGCATCATTTGTACACCAAGTGATAGGCTAGAACTAGCTAGAGATAGTGCTTGGGTGCCTCCCTTCTTGGTGATTGGAGTCTCTAGTACAGTGAGAGCCTTAAGGGAGTGTCCTTGGTGTGTGCAACTTCCGGAGCTTGCCAAGAAGATTGTGGAAGCCCGGAGGATCCCAAAGTGTACAAGGCTTGAGCTCCACCTTGCCGAGGTTGGCGAACGGAGAAGAATAGTGAAGAAGCCCCTTGTCTCGGTGACTTGGGAGTGGCAAAACCCTTCGGTGGGTGTCACAACGTGGATGTAGGAAGATCCTTGTGATCTTACCGAACCACGGGATAAACTCCGTGTCCCTTGAGCGTTTGCATCCCTCTCCCTTTTACTCTTATGCAATCTTCATTCCGCAACTTTAATTTACATTGATTGCATAGTTTAATTACATAGGGAATTGGGATTTAAGTTGTTAAGTGTTTAATTGTCTTAAAATTTGAAAGAAAGCCCAATTCACCCCCCCCCCTCTTGGGCGTTTCGATCCTTACAATTGGTATCAGAGCCTTGTTGCTCATTGGATCATTCTAGCTTCACCGCTAGAGAGCTTAAATGGCCAAGAATGGGGGTTCGGTTCCTATCTTCGAGGGCAAGAACTTTGCCTATTGGAAAGCACGCATGCGTGCCTACCTAGAGGCCATTGCACCCGAAGTGTGGGAAGCGACCCATGCGGGATTTGGAGATCTTAATTATGTTGGGGATCAACTAAAATGGGATGCTAAGGCTAGAAATGCCATCTATGAATGCATTAGTCAAGATGTATTTGCAAGAATAGCTAGTAAAGAAAAAGCTTGTGAAATTTGGGCATGCTTAATTGAAATTCATGAGGGTTCCTCTCGTGTTAAAGAACTCAAATATCACTTGCTAAAATCCAAGTATGATGAATTCAAAATGCTTCCTCATGAGAATGTTAACCAAATGTTTTCACGCTTAAATGTTCTTATTGAGGAGATTAATGCTCTTGACATTGCATCTCTTGGCAAGGGACTTATCAACCGAAAGATCCTCATGCTCCTTCCCAAGCCTAAGTACAACATCATCAACTCCATGCTCCAAAAGGAATCACTTGACAACATTGAAGTTTCGGAGCTCATTGGAGAAATACACGCTCATGAGATGAGCGTACTTGGAATGATGGAGGAGTCATCATCAAAAACTATTGCTCTCAAGGCTTCAACCAAGAAGACAACTCCCAAGAAAAAGAAAGTGGTTGAGCCTAGCTCAAGCGAAGAAGAGCAAGCAACAAGCGAAGATGACGATGATGAGCTTGCGTTGATGATGAAAAAATTCTCACGTCTAAACTCCAAAATCGCAAAGAAGGGATACTCCTTTGATCCAAAGAAGAAAGCCTTCCTCCCAAGAAAAGATGAAAACAAAACATGCTACAATTGTGGTGATCAAGGCCACATATCATATGATTGTCCAAGACCCGACAAGAGGAAGGACAACCACAAAGGAAAGTATAGAAAGCTAGAAGAAAGTGATGAAGATGAAGAAGAGGTCAAACCCAAGCGCGCCTTTGGAAAGAAGAAATTTGACAAGGGCAAGAAAACCAAGCTCTTTCCAAAGAAGAGAAGAGGGCCTCAAAAAGTCTTCATGTGCGAGGCAAATGAGTGGATCACGGATGAAGAGTCAAGCGATGAAGAGAGTGAAGATGAAGAAAACTTGGCGGGCCTTGCCGTCGTCGACAAAGACAACTCACCTCTTCATACACCTCCTATGTGCCTCATGGCTAAAGGTAACTCTAAGGTATGTGATGATTCTAGCGATGATGATAGTGAGCTCTCCCCCGATGAACTAGCATCAATGATTAACGAATATCATGTCATCATAAAAAGGGAAAAGAGCAAGGTCAAAGCACTTGAACAAGCTTGTGCTAAACTTGAGAGTGCGAAGCTCGACTTGCATGACAAGTATGTAACCATACTTCAAGAGCATGACACGCTCAAAACACATGTCAAGCAAATCGAGGAGGAAAATGCTCAAATCAAGCTTGATCATCATGAGCTTGACTTAGCAAACCAAGCACTCTTGGGAAAGCACAATGACTTGGTTCAAAAACATGAAGTGCTTAACTTTGCTTATGAGAAAATTGAACTAAAAATGAAGAACATGAAAAAGGAAACCCTTGATGGCAAAGTATCAACTATTTCACATGCCACTAATACTTTGGATAAGTCTTTGCCTTTGAAAGCAAGCCTTAGGGAGAAGGAATTGATGGACGAAATTGAAAGTCTCCGCACTAGTGTGGTGAGACTCTCCAAGGGAGAGGACAAGCACAAGGAAATCCTCTACCAACAAGCCAAAGGCTTCAACAAGAGAGGACTTGGATCCTTCCCGGTGCTCAACAAAGGAAAGGTGCCCTCACCGAAGCTTAGGACGAGCTTCATCAAAGAAGTTGGATCCTATTGCCAACATTGTGAGGTCACCGGACACCACACGAGGGAGTGTCCTCTTCCCAAACGTCCTTCTCCCAAATTGCCTCCTAACTACAAATCTACTTTCCATGATTATCACTATCTCTTAAGCAAAGTAGGTGGCAAGGTGAAGGCAAGGTTCATCGGCAAAGATATTAAGGGCATGAAGGGGAAGCTCCCCAAGCAACTTTGGGTCCCAAAATCACTTGTATCACACATACAAGGACCTAAGTTAGCTTGGGTGCCTAAACTCAAAAACTAACTTCATGTGTGTAGGTGAACTACAAAGCCGGAGGAAAACATTGGGTACTCGATAGCGGGTGCACTCAACATATGACCGGCAATGATGGTATGTTCACCACCATAGAGAACCCCGATAATCATGAACAAGTCACCTTTGGTGACAACTCAAAGGGGAAGGTAATTGGTTTAGGTAAAATTGCTATCTCACATGACTTGTCCATTTCTAATGTACTATATGTTAAGTCACTTAGTTTCAATTTACTCTCTATTGCACAACTATGTGATCTTGGACTAATGTGCACCTTTGACAAGAATGGTGTTGTAGTAACTAGTGAATCAAGCAAAGAACTAATCTTCAAAGGATTTCGGCATGGACATCTTTACTTGGTGGACTTCTCCAACAAGGATGCTAGCTTGACCACTTGTCTTTTCACTAAGACAATCTTGGGTTGGCTATGGCATCGTCGCATTGCTCACATTGGGATGAGCAAGCTTAAGAAGTCGTTCAAGCTTGGGATGGTGACCGGCGTGAAGGATGTCACGTTTGAGAAGAACAAGCTTTGTAGTGCTTGTCAAGCCGGGAAGCAAGTTGCTTCACACCACCCAATGAAGACAATGGTGTCAACCTCCAAGCCGCTTGAACTACTCCACATGGACCTCTTCGGACCATCCACATATCAAAGTCTTGGTGGTAACTTCTATTGTCTTGTTATCGTTGATGATTATTCTCGATATGCTTGGACTTTGTTTTTAGGTGACAAGGGTGAAACTCCGGAAGTTTTCAAGACCTTTGCCAAACGTGCTCAAAGGGAATTTCAACTTCCCATCATCAAAGTCCGGAGTGACAACGGCACCGAGTTCAAGAACTACAACATTGGGGAGTGGTGTGATCGTGAAGGCGTGAAGCATGAGTTTTCGGCCACATACACCCCTCAACAAAACGGTGTCGTTGAAAGGAAGAACAAGACCCTTATCACCCTTGCAAGAGCAATGCTTGATGACTATGGCACGTCGGAGAAGTTTTGGGCCGAAGCAATCAACACGGCGTGCCATGCCGCAAATAGGGTCTATCTTCACCGACTACTCCAAAAGACCCCATATGAGCTCCTCATTGGGAGAAAACCCAACATCTCCTACTTTAGAGTCTTTGGGTGCAAATGCTACATCTACCGCAAGAAAAGGCTCGGTAAGTTTGAAAGAAGATGTGATGTTGGTATTTTTCTTGGTTATGCATCAAACTCAAAAGCATATCGAGTATTCAACCAAACCTCCGGTCTAGTTGAAGAAAGTTGTGATGTTGAGTTTGATGAGACTAATGGCTCCCAAGAGGAGAGTTTTGGTCATGATGAAATAGATGATGAGCCTCTACGAGAAGCCATGAAAAACATGACCATTGGAGACATCAAGCCGGAAGTTGAAGAGGGCCATGATCAAGGGGGAGCATCAAGTTCCAACATCAACACCTCCATGATGCCTCAAGTTGATCAAGAAGAAGAGAAAGATGATCCATTGCCAATGCAAGATTCACAAGCCACACAACACCAACAACAAGAAGAAGTCCATGATCAAGTCCAACCACAAGAGGAACCACAAGCTTCACCACCGCCAAGTGCTTCACAACCACTTATGAGACATGGACGCATCTCCAAGGCGCATCCAATGGACCAAATCATTGGAAGTCCTTCAAGGGGCGTAAGTACTCGTTCCCGCCATGTCGCTTCATTTTGTGAGCACTACTCTTTTGTTTCGTGTGTAGAACCCACTCATATAGAGGAAGCACTCCAAGATCCAAATTGGGTGATGGCTATGCAAGAAGAACTCAACAACTTCACCCGCAATGAAGTTTGGGTGTTGGAGGAGCGACCCAAGGACAAAAACGTCATCGGTACGAAGTGGGTATACCGGAACAAGCAAGACGAGAATGGCGTCGTGGTCCACAACAAGGCAAGGCTTGTGGCCAAGGGTTTTTCACAAGTTGAAGGACTAGACTTTGGAGAAACATTCGCTCCGGTCGCCCGGTTAGAGGCAATTCGTATACTCCTTGCTTTTGCTTCACATCACAATATAATGCTTTATCAAATGGATGTTAAAAGTGCCTTTCTCAATGGCTATATTAACGAACTTGTTTATGTTGAGCAACCTCCCGGGTTTGAAGATCCGAGGAATCCTAACCATGTGTATAGGTTACACAAGGCGCTCTACGGGCTCAAGCAAGCACCTAGGGCATGGTATGAACGACTAAGGGATTTCCTAGTCATGCAAGGATTCAAGATCGGGAGGGTGGACACTACACTCTTCACCAAGCACATCGACGGGGATTTATTCAATTGTCAAATTTATGTCGATGATATCATTTTTGGCTCAACTAACAAATCTCTTAGCCATGAGTTTGGCAAAATGATGTCTAGGGAATTCGAGATGTCAATGATTGGAGAGCTCAACTTCTTCCTTGGATTCCAAATCAAGCAACTTCAAGAGGGGACCTTCATCTATCAAGAGAAGTACACAAAGGACCTCTTGAAGAAATTTGAGATGGGAGATTGTAGCTCAAGAAGCACTCCAATGGTGACAAATTGCCATCTCGACGCGGACATGGACGGTAAACCTATTGATCAATCTCATTACCGTTCTATGATTGGCTCATTGTTATATCTTACCGCATCTAGGCCCGATATTATGTTTAGTGTGTGCTTGTGTGCTCGCTTTCAAGCGGCACCTAAAGAATCGCACAAGAAGGCGGTCTTTAGGATACTTCGGTATCTCAAGCATACCTCAAGTGTAGGTTTGTGGTACCCCAAGAACGCTAGTTTCCATCTCTTGGGATACTCGGACTCGGACTTTGCCGGATGTCGTGTGGATCGCAAGAGTACCTCCGGTGGGTGCCACTTACTTGGGCGTTCCCTAGTATCTTGGTCGAGCAAAAAGCAAAATTCCGTGGCTTTGTCCACCGCGGAAGCGGAGTATATAGCGGCCGGTGCATGTTGTGCCCAAATTCTATATATGAAGCAAACCCTTTTGGACTTTGGAATCAAAATTGGTTGTGTGCCTCTCCTTTGTGACAATGAAAGTGCGGTTAAGATAGCTAGAAACCCCGTTCAACACTCCCGCACTAAGCACATTGATATTCGCCATCACTTCTTGCGTGATCATGAGGCTAAAGGAGACATCTCTTTGCAAGGTGTTAGATCCGAAGAACAATTGGCGGATATCTTCACAAAACCACTTGATGAGAAAACTTTTTCTAGACTTAGAAGTGAATTAAATGTGCTAGATGCATCCAACGTCATGTAAGTTGCCATGTTCATGTAAGGATGCATATCATATAGGTCTTGTCTAACTCCCAAAGGATAGGGGCAAGCTAGAAGTAGTTTTCCCTGAGGAAGCCTTTGGAAGGTTCAAACTTGGCAAGATAGATTTACTTTATGCCTTGCATGATCCCTGCCATATAAACTTGCACTCATTTAATCTCTTGCACTATAATTTGGTTGGCATTGCATAACGATAGATTGTCACAAAGGGGAACCCACCTCATGAGAAGGAGACTTGTTTGAAATGCAATATCTCAACTCATATAAGGTGGAAAGAACAAAATGTTAGGTACGTTAATACCTAGAGGATCATGCTTCAAAGAGATAGAAGTCTTCATACTCTACCTCACAAAGCATGGGCCTTACATTTTATTTGGATATTTTCCTCCATTTTTCTTGGTGTTCCGTTTGTGTTAAGGTCTAGCCAAGCTATTGGCATATTAGCTTCTTGAGGGGTAAGGGGTTGCCCAAAAAGTCCTAAGACATGTGTTTCTCCTCGATTGTTTGTTCGGTTGAAGGACATATATGGGATGTTTTCGTTCTGTTGTCATCGGATTATCCGATGCCTATGTCAATCCCTCATCGGTCAAATGGGTGCTCAATCCTCAAAGCCCAACTCTGTCAGAACCTCAAATGATCCGACGAGCTCATCTTCAAAAACATCGGTCCATCCTATGTTCACTCTTCTGGAGCTGTGATCTATTCAACCGATGTCTACCTCCCTCTAACGTCGGATCATCCGGTGTCAACATCACTCGGTTGAACACCCTTACTGTGATATTCGACCGATGTTAAAAACCCTAAACGTCGGTCAATCTGATGTCAACAGCATTTCTTGAATATCCTTTCTATGGCAATTGACCGATGCTCAATTCTCATATCATCGGTCCATCCGGTGTTGAGTTTTCGGCTAGGGTTTGGGACCCACTATTTAAACTCGTGCGCCACCGCCGTTTCTCTTTCTCCCCGATCGATCTTTACACCGCGCGCCGCCGCCTCTTCCTCCGCCCGTCGGCCACCGCGCCGCCGCACCCAGCCGCCTAGCACCGCCGCCACCTGCAGCGCCGCCGCCGGCCGCCGCCGCCGTCCCCTCCCGCTCACAGCGCTGCCGCCGCCGCCTCCCCAAGCGCCGCCGCCGCCGTCCCCGGCTACCACACCTCGCAGCGCCGCCGCCAAGGGCCACCGCCGCCTCCAACCACCTCTCCACCGCATCCAAGCATCGCCGCCGCTCCTCCCTCCGTCGAAGCACCTCCACCCGAGAAACGCCGTCTTCTCCGGCCTCCATCGCTAAGTTTTCCCGAGCTCCATCGTTGCTAAGGTGAGCTTCGTGCCGTGCGACGTCTCTCATTGCTTCTCTCGCCGTTCTCTTTCATCGTCGCTAACCCCACCTCTCCCTTCCATCTCGATGGGTCGTGATCGCAAAGGAAAGGGCAAGGCGATCGCGGAGCCCGCCGCGAAAAAGCGGAAACTTTCGAAGGATGAGAAGAAGGCCTTGATGGCCGCTCGCGCCGCCGAGGAGCGTGAGCGCGGCCGTGGGGGTTCGTTGAGGATTCGCGAGGCCCGTCCAAGGCCGCCTCCCGTGGTCGACGACTCCGACGCCGAAGAGGAGCCAGTCGAGCCTCTCGTCCGCCGGCGCTCAGCCCGGACTCGAGGAGGTCATACCGAGGCTGCTCCTCGTCCGAGACCGACGGCTGCCGACCGTCGTGAGGACAGGGAGGCTGAGAGGGACATCCATGAGATGGACACGGCCGTCCGGGTCGGTGAAGGAGTCCGTCTTGTGGACTATCGGAAGATGAAGGCTAAGCAACTCCGGAAGCTCAGATGGAGTGTACTGCTTGAGGAGTGGTTCCCACAGCCCCGAGAGCTTCTTGTGGACAGTCGCTTCTGGACTGTCACCCAGGCGTCTCTCTATGAGACCTACAAGCGCCGGGGGCACAAGCTCTTTCAGCACAACCACTTGGACTGGAGGCAGCTTGCAGTGGCAGCGGAGACTGAGATCCGCCCCTTCTTTGAGAGATACAGAGGCTTGGTGGAGCTACTGGATTATGAGAGAAGTGCCTATGTGGAAGAGTGGGTCCGTGTCTTCTACGCGACCCTGTACATCTCAGAGGGCAGAAGGTCGATTGCCTTCATGTTCAATGGTCAGCACTACCACCTCTCGAGGCAGACCTTGGGGCATATTCTTGGTTTGGAGCTGCACGACACCAACATTCACGAGAAGGTCTATGGGCAGGCAGATCCACCAAGGAGGCCACTTACTGGAGGGGTAGCACCACGGCTGGACGAGATCCGCTCCTTGTTTGGCCCCTCGTTCTCTCCAGACCAGCCGAGAGTCCCAGCACTCCTGACCCCAGCTGTGCGCATTGTGCACCTCGCCTTGCGCCGCACGCTCCTGCCGAGGTCAGGTTACTTGGAGGGGTTCACGAGTCTCCAGCAGACCCTCCTGTTCTACATAATGAACGGGATGGATTTTGATATCGTGGACATACTCCTCTGTGAGATGGAAGACGTGATCACGGATGGGATTGGGATGATGAGGCAGATGGTCTATGGGCACTGGATCAGTTTCATTTGCTCTATGGTGGTGCCTGAGGGACATTCAGCACAAGCCCGGCTAACTGACGAGAGTGTGACTCGCTTCAGTCACTATCGTGCCTCTGCTCCTGGAGACCGTCGCCTTGGTCGTCCAGTTGAGCGCCAGGTCCGGGCCCGTCTGTCAGAGGAAGACTGGTCCGACCTAGAGCGGGAGGACGAGAGACTTGCTGAGGCCGAGGCTCAGGGGGAGGACTTGCAGCACGTCTGGTCCGAGAGCGACACAGACGACAGTGTCGAGGAGTACTTCCCTCCTCCTCCACCTTCACCGAGGCAGCACGACGCCGAGGCAGGAGGATCAGCTGCTCCGCCACCGACACCACCTCCTGTGTCCGAGGCGCAGGTGTCACAGCCGTCAGAGCTGTTGGCACTTCTCCAGCAGATGATCGAGCAGCAGCGCCAGGACAGGCTCGCAGCTGAGCAGGCCAGGGCGGAGCAGGCTGCTCACTTGGCACAGCTGCAGCGGCAGCAGCAGGAGCTCCAGCTGGAGATCGCCCGTCAGAGGCGAGAGGATACGGACCGGTTCACCAACCTGGTCGATCAGATGCACCGCCGTACCCTCGACCAGCAGCAGCAGACCCAGCAGGCCGTGATGGGGATCCTAGGGTTGATCACCAACCTTTACACTCAGACCGGGATCGCCCTTCCTCCACAGCAGCCTGGACTGGGACTGGCTCCAGGTGTTGCTCAGGTGCCCACTACTCCCATACCTTCTATCAGTATGTCACCACTTCTGGCATCCAGCGCACCGATTCACTCACCACTGTCGGCGACGATCTTGTTCCAGCAGACACCGGCGTCCGTGGTGAGCGCTCCACTTCCTCCAGCCCCACCGGCTCCTCCAGTCCCGGTTTCCTCTCCTCCAGCACCGGCAGCGGACCCTCCAGCTCCCACCGCCCCGGCAGCTCCTACGACCGGCGACTCCAGCTCCGACGACTGCGACGGTTCCCAGTTCGTCCTCGCGCCCAGCTCTCAGGGTCAGTAGGAGTTCTGATCCCTTTTTGGTGTCTTGATGCCAAAGGGGGAGAAGATGTAGAAGAGTAAGGGGGAGTGGTAGTAGCAGTCTCAGGGGGAGTGTGTGTGTAGGGGGAGTGTGTGGTTGAGTGTGTGCTTATCCTTTGTATTCATGCTTGAGTACTCTTTTGTAATTTTAATTAAGCACTCTTTCACTTGTCTCATTTACTTATGATTTTAATCAATTGAGCTTTTCGCATCAAAAATTTCTTTTGCGTTTTACAAGCTTAATGTGTCCTATGTTGAATTCATTGAGTATTATCATCAAATTCATTATTATTGCGCTTTAAATTATTGTGTTGTCATTGTCGACTGTTGGAGTCGGCAGATCCCCTGACACTATGAAAGTGTTTGAAGGAGTTGTGGTTCGGTTTGGGCGCGCGGAGATCTAAGAAAGTGAAGTGCGATTTGGACACGAATGACACAGTAGTTTACGTGGTTTGGGCCGCCTGAGCGTAATACCCTACTCCACGGGAGTGTATGTGTGTTGTATTAACTTGTGTGCTTCAGTGTGTTCCAGAGTCCCCCTCGTGTATCGTCGGTTTATCCTTTTATAGCATAAGGACAAACCGTTACAAGTC
This sequence comes from Tuctoria greenei, assembly GCA_036927565.1. Classification (NCBI taxonomy): domain Eukaryota; kingdom Viridiplantae; phylum Streptophyta; class Magnoliopsida; order Poales; family Poaceae; genus Tuctoria; species Tuctoria greenei. The sequence continues at coordinate 306,261,780 of JAYESD010000001.1, forward strand.
AGCCTGGCCCGACAGGTGGCCCTGGCGGTTATTAGTATTGATACACGAGATTAATTGTTGTTAATAACCCTGTAACGGCTTCGACAGTGCCGTTACAGGTGTTAAGATCGTCCGATTAATTATCATTAACGTGGAATAAATGGTAATTAATCGGGTCTTGAAGTCTGCGGCTGTCCTTTGGAGATCCGGAGCTGTTACAACGTCTCCCAGGGGTTTTAAGCAGCTAGCTCCGACGTGTGGACACGTGGCAGCTCCGGAGCTTGCTTGGGAGAAGCGGGAAGCTCCGGGGTGACCTGGCACGTGTCAGGTCCGGAGCTTCTCTCGGTCAGGGGTTACCTCCGGAGGTGCCGTTTCAGTACCTAGCTCGGAGCTTCACCCTTGTGGTTAATAACTCTGGTCTGTCAGTACACGTGGCAACCTAGAGGTTAACCATGTTGGAGAAGCGGGTCCGGTCACGTCTGGCGAGTGGGCCCCCGAGGGTCTTCAATTTGAGTAGATGTCCTTCCCTTGAGATCTTTGTAACCTCAGGGGGTGTATGGTTTTTAGGGTACCGACAGTGGCCCCCTGGACCTACCTCCGGGGAAGGCCAACGGGATGAAGTCATTCCGCCGGAGGTGGGTCCACACTTGTGACTCTTGAACTGGGTCTTCAAGAGTCTTCGGAGGTGCCTTTGGCGGGGCTTTATGGTTGAGTCCCGACGCGTGGCGCACCTCAGGCGGCAGATAAGATCTTTGACGTGCGGATCTCTCGCAATTGAAGGTCGTCGGTTCCCGATACGAAAACCGTATCGGTTCCGCGCGCCTTGTCAGTCCGCCGCCTTTGGGTTTCCCGCCTCGTGATGACAACTGTTCGCCTGGGCAAGAGCCTCGACTTGATCGTCGGGGTGGTCCCGGGCCCTCTTGTCATCGGCTGGGTTGAATTCTTGAGTAGTATGCTTGACTCCCCTGCAGTTTCCATCCAAGCGTTGCGAGGGCTTACTTAAGAAGGAAAGCGCACCGTCGGGAGTTCTTTACGCTTTCCATCTGTTCTTGCGCTCAAACCCCCAACTCGTGCTTTGCTTCTCTTCTCTCGCCTAGCTGTGCTGCGATGGAGTTGGGTCTGTGTGAGAGTCGTTTGAAGACGGAGAGCGATCTGAAGAAGGTCCGAGCCCTCATGGGGTGGTCGTCGGACTTCTTCAACCGTTCAGTCCGCGCCGGCGGGGAGCTTCCCTTTAAAAAGGAGCACTCCGGCGAAATGGTGTACTTTTCATCGTACGCCATGGTGGGGCTGATCCCACCGTTTTCTTCCTTCTTCTTGATGCTGCTGGACTTCTATGGTCTGCAGCTATACCACCTTGGCCCTCACTCTCTCCTCCTTGTGTCCATCTTTGTCCACTTCTGCGAGATGTGGGTGGGCATCCCTCCCTGCATTGAGCTCTTCCGCACCTTCTTCACCGTCCAAACCACCGGCCGAAGTGACGAGTACCTTGGCTTCTACTACTTTGTGAAGCGCAAGAAGTGCCCGTTCAAGTACCTCCGGTCGTTCCCTTCCGGGAAGTGGGATGACTGGAAGAAAGATTGGGTAGTCGTCCGGGTGGAGGAGCACGAGCGGTTGGAGCTGCCAGACGGTCTGCCCGGCATTGACACGTCGGTGTGGAGCGAAGTTCCGGTGTTGGCGGCAGCTTTCGACCCCGTCCTGTCCAGGATCCGCCAATGTGTGGAGGGAGGATTGACTCCCCAGGCGGTGTTCTGCAACTTCCTGTCCAACAGGTGGGCGCCGCTGAAGAGGAGGGAGAAGCTCGCCTGGGCCCTCAACAGCGTGATGGACGAAGACCGGGTTGAGACCGGGTTGAAGTCCAACATGGTGGGGAAGTCCTTGGAGTTTCACCTCAAGAAATTCCAGCACGGCATCGATGTAGACGGAGAGTACTTGACTCCGCCACCGGCTTTCCTCCCCCTGAACGTGGAAGTTGAGTTCAGTAGGGAGCTCCGGCGGAAGGTGCCCGCGCTTGACGACCTTGGCGTCGTCGAGAGAAGATCGACCACCCGGTTGGCGATCCCCGGGTTGTCGGAAGGCGGCTCCGCCCCTGTCTCTCAGCCAAGAGCTGAAGTCACCGGCAAGGGCAAGGAGCTGGCGGAGGAGCCGGAGAGCCGGAAGAGGAAGCTGCGACATGCTGACGGAAGGTCCGTTGGGCTCGCTACTTCCCTGCCAGTTCCCCGTCCTCAGGAGGGAAGATCCTCCGCCGCTGTAGCGTCTGTCCCCGTGGTGGGGTCCTTTCGGAGTGCTACTGTTCCGGCGGTGGGATCCTCCCGGAGTGCGGCTGTTCCCTTGATGGGTCCCTCCGGAGGTGCCAGCTCCGGACAGGCGACTCCGGTTCGAGAAGCGGTGAGGGCCTCCAGGTCTAGGAGTTCCTCCCGGTCTAGGAGAGCTCCGACCCGGGAAACGCCCGCGGCTACGGCAAGTCCTGGGAGTCCTCCCGGAGCTCCTACACCGACCGTGGCCAGCCCGGAACGTCCGGGAAAGAGGTTCCGCGCAAGCTGGTGCGTGAGCCTCCCAAGGTAATTTTTCTTGCTTACCTCAATTAACTTTTAATTATAGCATCTGTTTGCTCAATTTCTTCATTCTTCATCTGCAGCGTTCCCAAGAAGGGGAGTGAAGCTCCGCCCTCAGCCACAGTGTCTGAGGCTGCGAGGGCTTCTGCTCCAGCTCCGGTGCCGCCCCAGGCGGAGGCTGCGACAGCTCCGGCGCCGGCTGTCGTGGTCATGGACCTCGACTCGTCTCCAGAAGTTCCCGTGGTAGCGCCGGACCACAGGATTGAAGATGCGCCAGCGGCACCCGCTCCGGAGGTTGAAGCTCCGGGCCCCTGTGCTGCAGAAGTAGATGCTCCGGCTGTCGAGCCGGAGGAAGTAGCGGTCCCGGCTTCAGAGCCGGAAAGTGCTGGAGCCCCGGCGGTCGAGCCGGAGGTAGCTGAAGCTCCGGCGTGCGAGCTGGAAGTTGAAGTGGTTCCGGCAATTGAGCTGGTTACTTCTGAAGCTCCGGTCGCAGAGCCGGTAGTTATTGGAGCGCCGGCTGCAGAGCCGGTGGTGGTGGAGGCGCCGGCTGTAGAGCCGGTGGTTGAAGAGGCGAGGGAGCTTGAGCCTCCCTCAGAAGAAGCGTCCCGGCCGGAGCCATTGGAGGCGACGACGTCAATGGTACCCGTGGCAGAGCCAGAGTGCCTGAACGAAGTCACCGGCCCCCAGCCTGAGGGGGCGAATGAGGATTTGGTGGCGGGACCTTCTTCGGTGGCGACTGAGGCCATCCCGGAGGAGGGCCCTAGTGCCTTGGAAGCTCAGGGTTCCGCTCTTGCAGAGTGGGACCCAATTTTTGTAAATGAAGACCCGCTGGAACCAGCGGAGGAGACCCCGGAAGGTCCGGAGCCCATCTCGCTGTCGATGTCCATCGACAACGCTTGCTCCAGTCTGCGCCAAGTCCAATTAGCCTTCTTCCACGACAGCAAGGTTCTTGAAGAGGAGCGCCAAACCCTTAGGAGGTGGCGTAATAGACTCCAATTCGAGACCAAGCTGGCGCAGTCGAGGATTGCTGAGGACAAGGAATGGATCAGGCGGGAGAAGGTCCGCCTGGAGCTCTGGGGTGAGATGCTGGACGAGAGGGAGAGCATGACTCACAACCTCGACGCCCAATCCCGGGAGTACCATGACCAAGCTAAGGCTGCCAATGATGCGGCCAACGCTCGGTTCGATCAACTCGAAGCCATCAGTACCGCACTCATCAAGCGCCGAGAGGCACTTGAGGGAAGGGAAAAGCGGCTCGAGGATGAGGAGCAAAAACTCCTGGAACTACGGGACGACGTCTTGCGACGTGAAGAAGAGCTCGCCGAGAAGACAGCTCTGGCGGACAAGGGCCTCGAGGAGCGCGCTAAAAAATTGGAAGAGCGCTGCCTCGAGGAGGAGGAGAAGACCTGGGTGCGAGGGCAGGAACTCTACGAGTATGAGTGTGCCCTCGTCGCCCGGGAGAAGAAAATAGAGGCTAGGGAGAAAGACCTGGTCGACCGCCGGAACAAGATCCACCTCCGGGAGGAGGAGCTCGGAAGACTCGAAAAGCGGGTTGCTGCGAAGATTCAGCAAAACGCCAAAGAAGTTGAGCGCCTCTCCCGCGAGAACTCGGAGCTGGCGGCGGCCCGGAGGTCCTTGGAAGAGATGAAGGGCCTGAGGAAGACGGACTCCCTGCAAATTTGGGAGTTCCTGAGCAAGGCCGACGATGCGCTAGCGCCGATGGGTTTCAGCCCCGTGCTTCCGGATGATCCGGAGCCGGAGCCGGACCTTGCGCTGCAAGCGTTGGGCGCTGCGGGCAGCAAGCTCTCCAAGGTGGGCGACGTCATCGCGGACCAGTTGGAGGTCGAGGGGCAATCCCTGGCTAGGAACGTCATAGAATATGTGTTGACGTGCTACACTAGCCGGAACCCTCGATTCCCTCTGGACCCGGTGCTTGAAGGCCCCGTTGAAGGAGAAGGCGAAGCTACCCGAGCCAGCGTGTCGGAGGTCGCCCAGAAGGTCGCTGAGTTCTTCCATAGGGTCTAGGACTATCTTTCTTAGCCTTTATTTGTATCTTCTCTTCTTCCTCAATTTTGTAATCCTTTGTCCCCAGATGTAATCTCTGGTCTTCAAATGAAATGAAATCCTCAATTTTTCGTGAATTTCATTTTTTGTCTTCAACATCTTTGTCTTCACTTGGCCCCCTGGTAGATGTGCACAATTCGATTGTGGACATGTACCAAAAGGATGTTGATTTTTGTTGAAGACAGATTTGCTTCGAACTCGTATAGTTTAGGTCCGAAGTTTTCGATAGTGAAGGTCCCTTGAAGTCGTCGGAGCTTAGAAGCTCCGGCACTGTCCATCGTCGGAGCTTAGTAGTTCCGGCAGGAGCCTCTACCAACACGTTGAGTGTCGATAGTTAATACTTCAAGGTGTCGAAGCTTAGTAGCTCCGGCAATGACCTTTGCCACGCTTGGCTTGCTGGCAACAGACTCTAGTGATAGAGTCTTCTCACCATCTTTAAGTTAACGCTGGTGGGAGTCGGAGCTTGGTTAACTCCGGTTTTTCTCCATCAATATTGGGTTTATTTTTCCTGCACACTTAAGCCAAGAAAAACAATAAAATTCGTTCCTTATCTATAACTTCGTCGCGGCTTACGGTTCTTAAGAGAATTTCAAGTTGAACACGATTTTTAGTACAATTGGATGAATTGTCTTTTCTTTTAGATCCAATTGTCCATGGACCCACCTTACTTTGGCCTGCCGGGATGTAGGTAGAGTGGCGTACTTAGGGTGCTTGACCAGGCTAAGTCGATAGCACACTCCGGCCCTAGAATGGCTTGGCGGCTTTCAGGCGGGTTGGCCACAGATGATATTTAAATCTAAAAAATCTGACAATTCAACTCAAATTGTACATAAACCGGTTAAACTAGAACTTCTTAAGAATTGCACGTTTCTGTTATAGACAAGAAAGAGAAAAATAAAAATGTCGAGCCTTATGCAAAAATGAATGCACGTGGAGTCTATTTCACATGAAGATGTCTTTCATTATAGGTCCGGGGTACAGGGGAAACAAGTACACTCTTAGGGTACGGAACCAGGCTAAGCGTGTTTGGTTTCTCGTTTAACCCAGGGTAATTAGCTACACTTCTAGTCCGGAGACTGTATCAAGTGTTGCATGAGCTTTCCAAACCTTTCGGGAAAGGTCCGGCTGCTCTCCCGGAGGAACTACCCGACTCTGTACAATGACTCTATAACATACACTTCAAGTTACTTAAGACTCACCTCCGTGGAATTAAGTGTAGAACTTACGGAGGTGCTCGATGTTCCAAGGATTTGAGAGAGGTGTCCCATCCTCGGCAGCCAAGCGAACGCTTCCGGGACGGGATACTTTGATCACTCGGAAGGGCCCTTCCCAGCCGGGGGAGAGTTTGTTTTGCCCTTCTCTGGATAGTATTCTTCGTAGCACCAGATCGCCTTCCTCGAGCTATCGGTTGCGTACATGCCGCTGATGATAGCGCCGTAAAGCTTGGCGGTATCGGGCATTCCGAACAGCTGCTTGGCACCTTCCCTCCTCGAGGAGGTCTAGCTTATCTTGAAATGAACCGACTGAGGGCTGCTAGACATCCAGTTAATTTTTGGACGTCTTTGATGCGGGTTGGTGGCCGCATGTCTTCGATGGCTTTTATCTTCGCCGGATTAGCCTCTATACCCCGGTGACTTACCAGGAAACCAAGAAGCTTTCCGGAACTAACCCCGAAGACACACTTGTCCGGGTTTAGCTTCGTGCGGGTGGCCCGCAGCTTGTCGAAGACAGCCTGCAAGGTGTCCAAGAGGGACTCCCTGTTTTTGATTTTGACCACGATGTCATCAACGTACACTTCCACTATGTCTCTGATGAGTTCTTCGAAAGTTTTGTACATTGCTCGTACAAAAGTTGAAGCTGCATTCTTGAGACCAAAAGGCATGGCTGTGTAACAATACAATCCATCCACTGTGATGAATGAAGTATGTTCTTCATCTTCCCTAGACATCCGGATTTGATGATATCCTGAATATGCGTCTAGGAAATACAGTAACTCACACCCGGAGGTGGAATCCACTATCTGGTCTATTCTAGGTAGTGGGAATGGATCTTTAGGACATGCCTTATTCAGTGTGGTGTAGTCGATGCACATCCGAAGTTTCCCGCCGGCCTTAGGCACAACGACTGGGTTTGCCAGCCATTTTGGATGGTAGACTTCTCGGATGAATCCGGCTTCGAGCAACTTCTTCACTTCTTGTCGGATGAAGTTCTGTCGCTCTACAGATTGCTTCCGAGGCTTCTGGTGCACAGGCCGAGCGTCGGGGAAAATCTTCAGATTGTGCTCAATCACTTCCCTGGGGATCCCAGGCATTTGTGACGGTTGCCAGGCAAACACGTCAACGTTAGCCCGGAGGAAAGTGATGAGCGCGAGTTCCTATTTGTCGTTCAAGCCACCCGATATGCGGGTAGTTTGGGTGACATCGGAACCAATTTGGACGACTTTGACGGGAATGTCGGTGTCGCCGCTTGGCTGCACACGGGGTGCAGAGGTCGAGCCTCGTTGACGAATGCTCGGAGGTTGTGGAGCTTGCTTCTGTCTGGAGTCCTCCTCTTGCGCTGTGGTGAGTGCATGGAGTTCCTCCAGAGCAGTTACTCCGGCAGTGCGATCTCCGCGGATCCGGAGAACGCCTACTGGTGTTGGCATCTTCAACACCAGGTATCCATAATGAGCAGCTGCCATGAATTTGTACAAAGCAGGTCTACCCAAAATGGCATTGAATGGTAAGTTGATCTGAGCGACGTCGAAGATCAACTTTTCGGTGCGATACTTCTCCCGGGTCCCGAAGGTAACAGGGAGAGTAATAGCTCCGAGTGGGGTTATGGCCCCCGGACCTACTCCGGAGAAAGGTCGAGAGGGTTGGAGGTCCGAAGGTCGAAGCTGAAGCTTAGTGAAAGCTTCGAAGCTGATGAGATTAAGCCCCGAACCTCCGTCTACCAGGACATGATGGAGCTGGATGTTGTTGATGGTGGGAGATACCATCAAGGGCAGCTGACCAGCTCCGACCATGCTTTGAGGACAGTCCGAAGCATCAAAAGTGATGGGTGCGTCCATCCACTTTCGATGTGGCTCCGGTCTAGCTGTAGGAGCTACAGCAGCCATATCCCGTCGCATAGTCTTGATGACGCGACGAGAGGTGATGTCCCATGATCCACCAAAGATGGTGTTCATGGTTTTTCGACGCTCGTTGTCGGAGACGTCGGAATCATCGTCGACTGAGGTGTAGACGGCTTTCAAGACCTTTTTGGGGTCTTGAAACCCTAACTCCTCTTCAGCCGGAGCTTCATCGACCTTTTGTTTTCCCTCCCTCTGACGGAAGGGAGACCCTTCCCGGCGCTTGTGGTAACGCTCGGCAAGGTTTTGGACCTCCCGGCAGTCCTCCAGTCTGTGGCTGCCCGTTTTGTGAATGGGGCACCACATCTTGGATTTGCCACCATCTTCGGAAGACGGTCGAGGTCGCTTCTCGGGGCGTGGCCCCCGGCCACCAGGAGTTGCAGCGGCTGCAACGTTGGATGTGCCGGCCGACGGCTTCTTCTTGTCGTTGGTCTTCTTTTTCTTCTTGCCACTCCCGGAGGTAGTGGCTTCTTCTTTGGAGGATTTTTTATGATCCTCCAGGGCTGGTTTGGAGTGCATTTCACGGCCCTCCGCAGCTCTGGCACATTTGTCAGCCAGGCTGAAGAGCTCCGTGACGCTGGTGATCTCTTTGATCGCCAGCTTCTCCAACATCTTCTTGTCTCGTACACCCTGTCTGAATGCCACAATGACAGAAGCGCTTGAGATAGAAGGGATTGTGTTACGTACCTGAGAGAATCTCTGGATGAATGACCGCAAGGATTCTCCTCCTTTTTGCACGACCGCAAAAAGGTCCAGTTCAGTGCCTGGACGGGTGTATGAACTCCCGAAATTGGCAGTGAACTTACGGCACAGCTCCTCCCAACTGTCGATAGAGTTGGGTGGAAGGCTCATAAACCAGGACCTGGCGGTCCCAGTTAAGGCCACTGGAAAGTAATTGGCCATTACAGCCTCGTTTCCTCCAGCTGCTAGAATCGCAGTGGAGTATATCTGTAGGAATTCTACGGGATTGACAGTCCCGTCGAATTTTTCCGGCAAGTGTGGCCGGAACTTCTGTGGCCATCTAACCATGCGCAGGTGCATGGCTAGGGCGGAACAGCCTCCTCCTACTCCTTCCAGAGTAGAAAGGTCTTGAGCATCTCGTCTTTCTTGAGCTCGCTCGATGTGGACACGGCCATCCTGTTGGCGGTATCGGCGATCAAGCTCCGCCCGGAGGTCGTGTGTCGAAAGCCGAGATGCAGTATGGGCACGTCGTGCTCCAGAAGGCAACGACGTCACTTGCTGTGACGCAGCTCTCCTCCGGTTGTTGAAGACATGTGGACCAAGTCTTCCAGACAACGTTCGTCGCTGCGACGGGGCCCGCCCTGAAGGAGGTGGACCCTGATTGTTGAGGCGTTCGGCCGCTGCTGCGACCAAATGCTCAATATCAGCTCTCCATTGCTCCATGGCACCTTGAGATGCGTCCGGAGGTGGTGGTCGCTGAAGGAGAGCACGCGCTGCATGGAGCGCGTGTTCTGGGTTGTCACGACTTGCCGGCGCAGAATGTGACGCCGGTGCACCATCATGTCGTTCGGCATGTCTTGCCGGAGAAGATGGTGGTGGTGGGAGTGTGACTCCCGCTGGAACTGAGGCTCCTGCCGGTGGTTGCATGTTGGAGGGATTGCCTCCGACAGCCTGAGCAGCAGGTTGCCCGTTGGATGATCCAGCCGCAGAATTCACCATTCTTGAAGATCTCAGGCGCCCCCCTACCTGGCGCGCCAACTGTCGAATGTTGGAGTCGGCAGATCCCCTGACACTATGAAAGTGTTTGAAGGAGTTGTGGTTCGGTTTGGGCGCGCGGAGATCTAAGAAAGTGAAGTGCGATTTGGACACGAATGACACAGTAGTTTACGTGGTTCGGGCCGCCTGAGCGTAATACCCTACTCCACGGGAGTGTATGTGTGTTGTATTAACTTGTGTGCTTCAGTGTGTTCCAGAGTCCCCCTCGTGTATCGTCGGTTTGTCCTTTTATAGCATAAGGACAAACCGTTAGAAGTCAGCCTGGCCCGACAGGTGGCCCTGGCGGTTATTAGTATTGATACACGAGATTAATTGTTGTTAATAACCCTGTAACGGCTTCGACAGTGCCGTTACAGGTGTTAAGATCGTCCGATTAATTATCATTAACGTGGAATTAATGGTAATTAATCGGGTCTTGAAGTCTGCGGCTGTCCTTTGGAGATCCGGAGCTGTTACAACGTCTCCCGGGGGTTTTAAGCAGCTAGCTCCGACGTGTGGACACGTGGCAGCTCCGGAGCTTGCTTGGGAGAAGCGGGAAGCTCCGGGGTGACCTGGCACGTGTCAGGTCCGGAGCTTCTCTCGGTCAGGGGTTACCTCCGGAGGTGCCGTTTCAGTACCTAGCTCGGAGCTTCACCCTTGTGGGTAATAACTCTGGTCTGTCAGTACACGTGGCAACCTAGAGGTTAACCATGTTGGAGAAGCGGGTCCGGTCACGTCTGGCGAGTGGGCCCCCGAGGGTCTTCAATTTGAGTAGATGTCCTTCCCTTGAGATCTTTGTAACCTCAGGGGGTGTATGGTTTTTAGGGTACCGACAGTCATCAATCACCAAAAAGGGGGAGATTGAAAGCATCTAGGCCCCATGAGGTACGGTTTCGGTGATTAATGACAACCATTCGATATTACTAATGAATTTGTGAATGCAAGGTCTCAATAACAGTCAATCAAACGAAATCAAAATTACATTGGAGACCCATATAAAATCAACGAATGAGATCAAATCAAATCATATGAAGACAAGAAGTGAAAGCTCTAACTTGATATCACTCAATGCTTGAAGACATCCAAAACAACACTTCAAACAAATGTCAAAGAGGTCACAAGTTCAAAATTCCAAAAGAACAACTCAAAACAACTCGAAGTCAACAAGTTGAACACACCGGATCAACCGACGTTATATGAGTTGACTACATCGGTCAAGTTGGTTCAATTGAAGAAGAAGACCTCAGACAAATGCACTCACCGGATCATCCGATGTGAGTGGCTCAGTGACATCGGTCCATCATCACAGATTGCAATACCATTGGACCGAGTGAAGCACCGGATCATCCGATGTGCAGACTTACACACATCGGTCGATTACTCCAGTATGCCTCAAGATCAAGCAAAATTCTGGAGAAAGAGCCACCGGATCATCCGATGAGAAGACAGATCAACATCGGTCTAACAACGGTCATATCTGACACAGTGACATCAGCTAATTTGGCTTTGACCGATGATAACTGAAGGGGAGACATCGGATCATCCGGTGTTCGCAGAGAAGTGATGTCAGCCTACTTTTCAACGGCTATCTCGTGGAGGCTGGCTATTTATACCCCTTCAACCTATCAAATCGACAAGACTTGAAGCCCAGACATACTCTACACATCCTAGAGCATTCAAGCAATAGAGCAACCACTTTCACATCAATTGTGCATCATTTGTACACCAAGTGATAGGCTAGAACTAGCTAGAGATAGTGCTTGGGTGCCTCCCTTCTTGGTGATTGGAGTCTCTAGTACAGTGAGAGCCTTAAGGGAGTGTCCTTGGTGTGTGCAACTTCCGGAGCTTGCCAAGAAGATTGTGGAAGCCCGGAGGATCCCAAAGTGTACAAGGCTTGAGCTCCACCTTGCCGAGGTTGGCGAACGGAGAAGAATAGTGAAGAAGCCCCTTGTCTCGGTGACTTGGGAGTGGCAAAACCCTTCGGTGGGTGTCACAACGTGGATGTAGGAAGATCCTTGTGATCTTACCGAACCACGGGATAAACTCCGTGTCCCTTGAGCGTTTGCATCCCTCTCCCTTTTACTCTTATGCAATCTTCATTCCGCAACTTTAATTTACATTGATTGCATAGTTTAATTGCATAGGGAATTGGGATTTAAGTTGTTAAGTGTTTAATTGTCTTAAAATTTGAAAGAAAGCCCAATTCACCCCCCCCTCTTGGGCGTTTCGATCCTTACAGCGCTCAACTTCTTTGGCGTTTTGCTGAATCTTTGCAGCAACCCGCCTCTCAAGTCTTCCGAGCTCCTCCTCCCGGAGGTGGATCTTGTTCCGACGATCGACCAGGTCCTTCTCCCTAGCCTCCACTTTTTTCTCTCGGGCAACAAGGGCACACTCGTATTCGTAGAGTTCCTGCCCCCGCACCCAGGTCTTCTCCTCTTCCTCTTGGCAGCGCTCTTCCAACTTCTTGGTGCGCTCCTCGAGGCCCTTATCAGCCAGAGCTACTTTCTCGGCGAGCTCCTCTTCCCTCCTCAGGACGTCATCCCGCAGCTCCAGGAGTTTCTGCTCTTCGTCCTCGAGCCGTCTCTCCCTCTCTTCAAGTGCCTCTCGGCGCTTGATGAGTGCGGTGTTGATGGCCTCAAGCTGTTCGTGCCGAGCATTGGCCCCGTCATTGGCAGCTTTGGTCTGATCATGGATCTCCCGGGATTGAGCGTCGAGGGCATGATTCATGCTCTCCCTGTCATCCAACAGCTTGCCCCAGTACTCCAGGTGGATCTTCTCCCGCTTGATCCACTCCTTGTCATCCGCTAGCCTCGACTGCGCCAGCTTGGTCTCAAAGTGGAGTCGGTTACGCCACCGCCTAAGGGTTTGGCGCTCCTCTTCAAGAGCCTTGCTGTCGTGGAAGAAGGCCAATTGGACTTGACGCAGACTGGAGCAGGCATTGTCGATAGACATCGACAGCGGGATGGGCTCCAGACCTGCTGGGGTCTCCTCCGCTGGTTCCAGCGAGTCTTCACATACAAAAATTGGGTCCCACTCTACGAGAGCGGAACCCTGAGATTCCAAGGCACTAGGGCCGTCCTCCGGGATGGCCTCAGCGCCATCAAAGAAGGTCCCGTCGCCAAGTCTTCGTTCACCTCCTCGGGCCGGGGGCCAGCGACTTCGCTTGGGCACTCCGGCTCGGCCGTAGGTACCTCCGACGTCGTCGCTTCCGGAGCAGGAGCTGCTACTGGCTCCGGCCGGGACACCTCTTCCGAGGGAGGCTCGACCTCCATCGCCTCTTCAACCACCGGCTCTATGACCGGCGCTCCAACAATAACCGGCTCAACGGCTGGTGCTTCGGAGATAGCCGGCTCAACTGCCGGAACTACCTCGACTTCTGGCTCACATGCCGGGGCTTCAGTTACCTCCGGCTCAACCACCGGGGCTTTGACAATTTCCGGCTCCAAGGCCAGGACTACTACTTCCTCCGGCTCAACAGCCGGAGCTTCCATCACTGCAGCACCTGGACCCGGAACTTCAACCTCCGAGACAAGTGCCGCTGGCGTGTCTTCACTCCCGTGGTCCAGCGCTACCACGGGGACTTCTGGGGACGAGTCGAGGTCCATGACCACGACAGCCGGCGCCGGAGCTGTCGCAGCCTCAGCCACCACCTGGGGCGGCACCAGGACAGGAGCAGAAGCTCCCACGGCCTCAGACATCATGGCTGAGGGTGGAGCTTCACTCCCCTTCTTGGGGACGCTGCAGATGATGGACGAAGAAAATCAACAGACAATCGCTACAATTAAAAAGTTAACCAAGGTAAAGATTAAAAAATACCTTGGAAGGCTTCCGCACCAGCTTGCGCGGAACCTTTTTCCTCGACGTTCCGGGCTGGCCACGATCGGCGTAGAAGCTCCAGAAGGCCCCCCGGAACTTGTCGCAGCTACGGGCGTTTCCCGGGTCGAGGCTCTCCTCGATCGGGAGGAACCCCTGGACCTGGAGGCTCCCACCGTCCCAGGTGCCGGAGTCGTGCGCCCGGAGCTAGCACCCCAGGAGGGTTCCACCACGGGGACAGACGCGCTCCGGGAGGATCCCACTGCAGGGACGGTATCGTCCCGGAAGGACCCCACTACGGGGACAGTCGACACGGTGGCAGAGGATCTTTCCCCCTGGGGAGAAGGGACTGAGGCGGGAGTAGTGGGCCTGACGGACCTTCCGTCGGCATGTCGCAGCTTCCTCTTTCGGCTCTCCGGCTCATCCGCCAGCTCCTTGCCCTTGCCGACGACCTCGACCCTCGGCTGTGGGGCAGGGGCGGAGCCGTCTTCGGGCATCCCGGGGATCGCCACCCGGGTGGTTGATCTTCTCTCGACGACACCAAGGTCGGCAAGTAAGGGCATCGTCCGCCGGAGCTCCCTGCTGAACTCCACTTCCACGTTCAGAGGGAGAAAGGCCGACGGCGGAGTCAAGTCATCACCGTCGACGTCGATGCCGTGCTGGAATTTCTTGAGGTGGAACTCCAAGGTCTTCCCCACCATGTTGGACTTCAACCCGGTCCTCGTCCATCACCCCGTTGAGGGCCCAAGCGAGCCTCTCCCTCCTCTTCAGCGGCGCCCACCTGTTGGCCAGGAAACTACAAAATACTGCCTGGGGAGTCAATCCTCCCTCCACGCATTGGCGGATCCTGGTCAAGGCGGGGTCGAAAGCTTCCGCCAGCACCAGAACCTCAGTCCAGATCGTCGTGTCGATGCTGGGCAGACCGTCGAGCAGCTCCAACCGCTCATGCTCCTCCACCCTGACGACTATCCAATCTTTCTTCCAGTCATCCCACTTCCCGGAAGGGAACGACCGGAGGTACTTGAATGGGCACTTCTTGCGCTTCACAAAGTAGTAGAAGCCAAGGTCCTCATTGCTCCGGCCGGTGGTGTGGACGGTGAAGAAGGTCCGGAAGAGTTCGATGCAGGGGGGATGCCCACCCACATCTCACAGAAGTGGACAAAGATGGACACGAGGAGAATGGAGTGAGGGCCAAGGTGGTATAGCTGCAGACCATAGAAGTCTAGCAGCATCAAGAAGAAGGAAGAAAAAGGTGGGATCAACCCCACCATGGCGTACGAAGAAAAGTACACCATTTCGCCGGTGCGCTCCTTATCGAAGTGGAGCTCTCCGCCAGCACGGACCAAATAGTTAAAGAAGTCCGAGGACCACCCCATGAGGGCCCGGACCTTCTTCAAATCGTCGTCGGTCTTCAAGCGACTATCGCGCAGACCCAACTCCATCGCAGCACAGTTAGGCAAGAGAAGAAGAGCTAAGCACGAGTTGGGAGTTTGAGCGCAAGATCAGATGAGAGGCGTAAAGAACTCCCGATTGTGCGCGCTTTCCTTCTTAAGTAAGCCCTCGCAACGCTTGGATGGAAATCACAGGGAAGTCGAAGATACCACTCAAGGATTTAACCCAGCCGATGACAAGAGGGCCCAGGACCACCCCGACGATCGAGTTGGGGCTATTACCCAGGCGAACGGTTGTCATCACGAGGCGGGAAACCCAAAGGCGGCGGCCTGACAGGGCGCGCGGAACCGATACGGTTTTCGTATCGGGAACCAGCGACCTTCAATTGCGTGAGATCCGCACGTCAAAGATCTCATCTGCCGTCTGAGGTATGCCACGCGGCGGGATCTAACTGTAAACCCCTGCCAATGGCACCTTCGAAGACCCTTGAAGACTCAGTTCAAGAGTCGCAAGGATGGACCCACCTCCGACGGAACGACTTCACCCCAGTGATCTTCCTCGGAGGTAGGTCCAGGGGGCCACTGTCGGTACCCTAAAAACCGTACACCCCTTGAGGTTACAAAGATATCAAAGGAAAGTCATCTACTTGGTTTGAAGACCCTCGGAGGCCCACCTGTCAGACATAACCGGACCCGCTTCTCCAACATGGTTAATCCCTGGGTCGCCACGTGTACGACTAACCCGGAGCTACCGCCCACAAGGGGGAAGCTCTGGGCCACGTACCGAAATGGCACCTCCGGACTTAACCTCAGACCGAGAGAAGCTCCGGACCTGACACGTGTCTGGTAGCCCCGGAGCTACCTGCTTCCCACAGCAAGCTCCGGAGCAGCCACATGTCAAATCGTCGGACCTTTCAGCTTCTAACCTCCGGAATACCTTGTAACAGCTCCGGATCTTCAAAGGAGAGCCAAGGACTTCAAGACCCGATTAAGTGTCATTAATGTCATATTAATGACACTTAAACGAACGATCTTAACTCCAGTAACGGTGCTGTCAAAGCCCGTTACAGGGTTATTAAGAGCAATTAAGCGTGTATCAATACTAGTAACCGCTGGGGCCACATATCGGGCCAGGTTGAATTGTAACGGTCTGCCCTTGTACTATAAAAGGACAGACCGACGATACACTCAGGGACGTTCACGGGCGATCATACGCACCCCATACACTCGTGATAAGCTCTTACTGCTAATACAACACCAACACACCCGTGGAGTAGGGTATTACGCTCAGGCGGCCCGAACCACATAAATTCTTGTGCTTCCTGTGTCAAACTCCTATTCACCTTCTTGAATCTCCGCGCGCCCACACCGAACATCAAACTCCCTTATTACTTTAGTAGTGTAGGGAGATCTGCCGGCTCCAACCTCCGACAGTGATGATCTGGAAACTTTTGTAAAAATAGTTTACCCTCAAAAGTACAAAATGTTACTGTCGGTACCCTAAAAACCATACACCCCCTGAGGTTACAAAGATCTCAAGGGAAGGACATCTACTCAAATTGAAGACCCTCGGGGGCCCACTCGCCAGACGTGACCGGACCCGCTTCTCCAACATGGTTAACCTCTAGGTTGCCACGTGTACTGACAGACCAGAGTTATTACCCACAAGGGTGAAGCTCCGAGCTAGGTACTGAAACGGCACCTCCGGAGGTAACCCCTGACCGAGAGAAGCTCCGGACCTGACACGTGCCAGGTCACCCCGGAGCTTCCCGCTTCTCCCAAGCAAGCTCCGGAGCTGCCACGTGTCCACACGTCGGAGCTAGCTGCTTAAAACCCCCGGGAGACGTTGTAACAGCTCCGGATCTCCAAAGGACAGCCGCAGACTTCAAGACCCGATTAATTACCATTAATTCCACGTTAATGATAATTAATCGGACGATCTTAACACCTGTAACGGCACTGTCGAAGCCGTTACAGGGTTATTAACAACAATTAATCTCGTGTATCAATACTAATAACCGCCAGGGCCACCTGTCGGGCCAGGCTGACTTGTAACGGTTTGTCCTTATGCTATAAAAGGACAAACCGACGATACACGAGGGGGACTCTGGAACACACTGAAGCACACAAGTTAATACAACACACATACACTCCCGTGGAGTAGGGTATTACGCTCAGGCGGCCCGAACCACGTAAACTACTGTGTCATTCGTGTCCAAATCGCACTTCACTTTCTTAGATCTCCGCGCGCCCAAACCGAACCACAACTCCTTCAAACACTTTCATAGTGTCAGGGGATCTGCCGACTCCAACAGTCGACAGTTGGCGCGCCAGGTAGGGGGGCGCCTGAGATCTTCAAGAATGGTGAATTCTGCGGCTGGATCATCCAACGGGCAACCTGCTGCTCAGGCTGTCGGAGGCAATCCCTCCAACATGCAACCACCGGCAGGAGCCTCAGTTCCAGCGGGAGTCACACTCCCACCACCACCATCTTCTCCGGCAAGACATGCCGAACGACATGATGGTGCACCGGCGTCACATTCTGCGCCGGCAAGTCGTGACAACCCAGAACACGCGCTCCATGCAGCGTGTGCTCTCCTTCAGCGACCACCACCTCCGGACGCATCTCAAGGTGCCATGGAGCAATGGAGAGCTGATATTGAGCATTTGGTCGCAGCAGCGGCCGAACGCCTCAACAATCAGGGTCCACCTCCTTCAGGGCGGGCCCCGTCGCAGCGACGAACGTTGTCTGGAAGACTTGGTCCACATGTCTTCAACAAACGGAGGAGAGCTGCGTCACAGCAAGTGACGTCGTTGCCTTCTGGAGCACGACGTGCCCATACTGCATCTCGGCTTTCGACACACGACCTCCGGGCGGAGCTTGATCGCCGATACCGCCAACAGGATGGCCGTGTCCACATCGAGCGAGCTCGAGAAAGACGAGATGCTCAAGACCTTTCTACTCTGGAAGGAGTAGGAGGAGGCTGTTCCGCCCTAGCCATGCACCTGCGCATGGTTAGATGGCCACAGAAGTTCCGGCCACACTTGCCGGAAAAATTCGACGGGACTGTCAATCCCGTAGAATTCCTACAGATATACTCCACTGCGATTCTAGCAGCTGGAGGAAACGAGGCTGTAATGGCCAATTACTTTCCAGTGGCCTTAACTGGGACCGCGAGGTCCTGGTTTATGAGCCTTCCACCCAACTCTATCGACAGTTGGGAGGAGCTGTGCCGTAAGTTCACTGCCAATTTCGGGAGTTCATACACCCGTCCAGGCACTGAACTGGACCTTTTTGCGGTCGTGCAAAAAGGAGGAGAATCCTTGCGGTCATTCATCCAGAGATTCTCTCAGGTACGTAACACAATCCCTTCTATCTCAAGCGCTTCTGTCATTGTGGCATTCAGACAGGGTGTACGAGACAAGAAGATGTTGGAGAAGCTGGCGATCAAAGAGATCACCAGCGTCACGGAGCTCTTCAGCCTGGCTGACAAATGTGCCAGAGCTGCGGAGGGCCGTGAAATGCACTCCAAACCAGCCCTGGAGGATCATAAAAAATCCTCCAAAGAAGAAGCCACTACCTCCGGGAGTGGCAAGAAGAAAAAGAAGACCAACGGCAAGAAGAAGCCGTCGGCCGGCACATCCAACGTTGCAGCCGCTGCAACTCCTGGTGGCCGGGGGCCACGCCCCGAGAAGCGACCTCGACCGTCTTCCGAAGACGGTGGCAAATCCAAGATGTGGTGCCCCATTCACAAAACGGGCAGCCACAGACTGGAGGACTGCCGGGAGGTCCAAAACCTTGCCGAGCGTTACCACAAGCGCCGGGAAGGGTCTCCCTTCCATCAGAGGGAGGGAAAACAAAAGGTCGATGAAGCTCCAGCTGAAGAGGAGTTAGGGTTTCAAGACCCCAAAAAGGTCTTGAAAGCCGTCTACACCTCAGTCGACGATGATTCCGACGTCTCCGACAACGAGCGTCGAAAAACCATGAACACCATCTTTGGTGGATCATGGGACATCACCTCTCGTCGCATCATCAAGACTATGCGACGGGATATGGCTGCTGTAGCTCCTACAGCTAGACCGGAGCCACATCGAAAGTGGATGGACGCACCCATCACTTTTGATGCTTCGGACTGTCCTCAAAGCATGGTCAGAGCTGGTCAGCTGCCCTTGATGGTATCTCCCACCATCAACAACATCCAGCTCCATCATGTCCTGGTAGACAGAGGTTCGGGGCTTAATCTCATCAGCTTCGAAGCTTTCACTAAGCTTCAGCTTCGACCTTCGGACCTCCAGCCCTCTCGACCTTTCTCCGGAGTAGGTCCGGGGGCCATAACCCCACTCGGAGCTATTACTCTCCCTGTTACCTTCGGGACCCGGGAGAAGTATCGCACCGAAAAGTTGATCTTCGACGTCGCTCAGATCAACTTACCATTCAATGCCATTTTGGGTAGACCTGCTTTGTACAAATTCATGGCAGCTGCTCATTATGGATACCTGGTGTTGAAGATGCCAACACCAGTAGGCGTTCTCCGGATCCGCGGAGATCGCACTGCCGGAGTAACTGCTCTGGAGGAACTCCATGCACTCACCACAGCGCAAGAGGAGGACTCCAGACAGAAGCAAGCTCCACAACCTCCGAGCATTCGTCAACGAGGCTCGACCTCTGCACCCCGTGTGCAGCCAAGCGGCGACACCGACATTCCCGTCAAAGTCGTCCAAATTGGTTCCGATGTCACCCAAACTACCCGCATATCGGGTGGCTTGAACGACAAATAGGAACTCGCGCTCATCACTTTCCTCCGGGCTAACGTTGACGTGTTTGCCTGGCAACCGTCACAAATGCCTGGGATCCCCAGGGAAGTGATTGAGCACAATCTGAAGATTTTCCCCGACGCTCGGCCTGTGCACCAGAAGCCTCGGAAGCAATCTGCAGAGCGACAGAACTTCATCCGACAAGAAGTGAAGAAGTTGCTCGAAGCCGGATTCATCCGAGAAGTCTACCATCCAAAATGGCTGGCAAACCCAGTCGTTGTGCCTAAGGCCGGCGGGAAACTTCGGATGTGCATCGACTACACCACACTGAATAAGGCATGTCCTAAAGATCCATTCCCACTACCTAGAATAGACCAGATAGTGGATTCCAACTCCGGGTGTGAGTTACTGTGTTTCCTAGACGCATATTCAGGATATCATCAAATCCGGATGTCTAGGGAAGATGAAGAACATACTTCATTCATCACAGTGGATGGATTGTATTGTTACACAGCCATGCCTTTTGGTCTCAAGAATGCAGCTTCAACTTTTGTACGAGCAATGTACAAAACTTTCGAAGAACTCATCAGAGACATAGTGGAAGTGTACGTTGATGACATCGTGGTCAAAGTCAAAAACAGGGAGTCCCTCTTGGACACCTTGCAGGCTGTCTTCGACAAGCTGCGGGCCACCCGCACGAAGCTAAACCCGGACAAGTGCGTCTTCGGGGTTAGTTCCGGAAAGCTTCTTGGTTTCCTGGTAAGTCACCGGGGTATAGAGGCTAATCCGGCGAAGATAAAAGCCATCGAAGACATGCGGCCACCAACCCGCATCAAAGACGTCCAAAAATTAACTGGATGTCTAGCAGCCCTCAGTCGGTTCATTTCAAGACTGGCGGAAAGGGAACTTCCCTTCTTCAAGTTGCTGAGGAAGTCCGGACCATTCCAATGGTCTGAAGAAGCAGAGAAGGCATTCCAGGAGCTGAAACAGTTCCTCACCACCCTACCAGTCTTGGTAGCTCCGAACCCTGGTGAGCCTTTATTGCTTTACATTTCAGCAGCTGACGAAGTCGTCAGTATGGTTCTGGTTGCGGAGAGACCGGAACTACCCAATACTCAGGAATCTAGATCCCTTCGGGAGGATCCGGAGGTTCCTGAAAGCGGGTCTGGGTCCCAGCTCCAGACTTGAACCCTCAAGAAGCCACTTCAGAGGACCCGGATCCTTCTGATAGGATCCAGGTCATTCCTGAAGAAGCTCCGGGTTCCTCCACCCAGAACCCGGAGGTCCCCGAAGATAGTCTGGACCCCTCTGACAGGGTCCGGATCAACGGAGAGGAAGCTCCGGACCCCTCCGGGAGGGTCCGGACCATTCAACGCCCAGTATACTTCATCAGTGAAGTGTTACATGATGCCAAGACTCGATACCTAGAGGTGCATAAGCTGCTCTACGCAGTTCTTATTGCCTCAAGGAAGCTTCGACACTATTTCCAAGCTCACAAAGTCTCGGTGGTAACCTCATATCCACTTCGAGCGATCCTGCATAATCCCAATTCAACTGGGAATATAGCAAAGTGGGCAGCGGAACTGGCTGAATTCGACCTTGAATTCATTCCAAGACAAGCAATCAAGAGTCAAGCGTTGGCAGATTTCGTGGCAGAATGGACTCCCTCTCCATTAAACCCTGGGGGCCCTAGCGAGCAGAAGACGGAACCACAAGTTCCGGCCTTCACTAAGCCTCACTGGACCCTTTACTTCGACGGCTCCATGCAGAAGCAGGGAGCCGGAGCTGGAATCCTTCTCCTCGCCCCAACCGGGGAGAAGGTGAAATACATGGTGCACCTTGACTTCAAGGCAACCAACAACATGGCGGAGTACGAAGCACTCATATATGGATTAAAGGTGGCACTATCATATGGTGTCAAGCAGTTGCTGGTCAAAGGAGATTCACAACTTGTCATCAAACAGGTGAAGGGTGAGTGCTCCTGCAATAATCTCCAGCTGGCTGCTTATCTCCTTGAAGTCCAGAGGCTTCAGAGGGACTTCGAAGTCCTAGACCTTCACCATGTTCAGCGTGCTCACAACGCTGAAGCTGACGAACTCTCGACTAAGGCGTCAACCGGAGCTCCGGCTCCAGACGGAACCTTTGTCCGGAGGTTGTCAAAACCCACAGTTCAGCCTGCCGAACTGAACGAAGGGGGCGAGATCAGCATCCCTAAGCTGACGGTCCCGATGGCCCTGTTACCATGGCAGCCATCAAGGGTCGTAGGTGCTGCCGGAAGCTCCGAGCAACCCAGCACGCAAGACTCAAATGCTCAAGTCAGTTCCGATGCATGGATCTCGGAGATCCGGAACTACTTGAAAGACAACATCCTTCCTGATGATGATGTATCCGCTGACCAGATAGTCAGATTGGCTAAAAGATACACGTTGGTAGAAGGGGATCTCTACCGACGCGGTGCCAACGGCATCCTAATGCGGTGCATCACAAAGGAAGAAGGCTGCGAGCTCCTCGCAGAAATCCATGGAGGTGAGTGTGGGAACCACGCGTCTTCCCGCACGCTGGTCGGAAAAGCCTTTCGGCACGGCTTCTACTGGCCTACAGCGCTCCAGGATGCTACTGAGCTAGTGAAGAAATGCAAAGCATGTCAATTTCATGCAAAGCAAATTCATACACCTGCTCAGTCCTTACAAATGATACCTCCTACATGGCCTTTCGCTGTGTGGGGGATGGACATCTTGGGACCCTTCCCAAGAGCCGTCGGAGGTTACAAGTTCCTGTATGTCGCCATCGACAAGTTCACCAAGTGGCCGGAAGCTACTCCTGTTGTGACGATCAACAAACAATCTGCAATCAATTTTCTACAATCTATCGTGAGCAGATTCGGAGTCCCAAACAAGATCATCACTGATAATGGGACTCAATTCACAAGCTCCGCATTTCAAGGATATTGCGAAGACCTCGGCATACAAGTTTGCTACGCTTCTGTAGCTCATCCTGCCAGTAATGGGCAAGCCGAGAGAGCAAACGCAGAAATCCTTAAAGGACTAAAAACGCGCACTTATGAGCATTTGAAAAAGCACGGAGCTAATTGGATCGAAGAGCTTCCGCCCACTTTATGGGCTAACAGGACTTCTCCAAGTCGGGCAACCGGAGAAACACCCTTCTTCCTGGTGTACGGAGCAGAAGCGATCCTTCCTCCGGAAATCACCCTGGGTTCCCTCCGAGTCCGGACCTTCGACGAAGCCGCGCAGGACCAGCTCCGGCGTGAAGACCTAGACCTCCTCGAGGAGGGAAGGTGCCAAGCAGCTGTTCGGAATGCCCGATACCGCCAAGCTTTACGGCGCTATCATCAGCGGCATGTACGCAACCGACAGCTCGAGGAAGGCGATCTGGTGCTACGGAGAATACTATCCAGAGAAGGGCAAAACAAACTCTCCCCCGGCTGGGAAGGGCCCTTCCGAGTGATCAAAGTATCCCGTCCCGGAAGCGTTCGCTTGGCTGCCGAGGATGGGACACCTCTCTCAAATCCTTGGAACATCGAGCACCTCCGTAAGTTCTACACTTAATTCCACGGAGGTGAGTCTTAAGTAACTTGAAGTGTATGTTATAGAGTCATTGTACAGAGTCGGGTAGTTCCTCCGGGAGAGCAGCCGGACCTTTCCCGAAAGGTTTGGAAAGCTCATGCAACACTTGATACAGTCTCCGGACTAGAAGTGTAGCTAATTACCCTGGGTTAAACGAGAAACCAAACACGCTTAGCCTGGTTCCGTACCCTAAGAGTGTACTTGTTTCCCCTGTACCCCGGACCTATAATGAAAGACATCTTCATGTGAAATAGACTCCACGTGCATTCATTTTTGCATAAGGCTCGACATTTTTATTTTTCTCTTTCTTGTCTATAACAGAAACGTGCAATTCTTAAGAAGTTCTAGTTTAACCGGTTTATGTACAATTTGAGTTGAATTGTCAGATTTTTTAGATTTAAATATCATCTGTGGCCAACCCGCCTGAAAGCCGCCAAGCCATTCTAGGGCCGGAGTGTGCTATCGACTTAGCCTGGTCAAGCACCCTAAGTACGCCACTCTACCTACATCCCGGCAGGCCAAAGTAAGGTGGGTCCATGGACAATTGGATCTAAAAGAAAAGACAATTCATCCAATTGTACTAAAAATCGTGTTCAACTTGAAATTCTCTTAAGAACCGTAAGCCGCGACGAAGTTATAGATAAGGAACGAATTTTATTGTTTTTCTTGGCTTAAGTGTGCAGGAAAAATAAACCCAATATTGATGGAGAAAAACCGGAGTTAACCAAGCTCCGACTCCCACCAGCGTTAACTTAAAGATGGTGAGAAGACTCTATCACTAGAGTCTGTTGCCAGCAAGCCAAGCGTGGCAAAGGTCATTGCCGGAGCTACTAAGCTTCGACACCTTGAAGTATTAACTATCGACACTCAACGTGTTGGTAGAGGCTCCTGCCGGAACTACTAAGCTCCGACGATGGACAGTGCCGGAGCTTCTAAGCTCCGACGACTTCAAGGGACCTTCACTATCGAAAACTTCGGACCTAAACTATACGAGTTCGAAGCAAATCTGTCTTCAACAAAAATCAACATCCTTTTGGTACATGTCCACAATCAAATTGTGCACATCTACCAGGGGGCCAAGTGAAGACAAAGATGTTGAAGACAAAAAATGAAATTCACGAAAAATTGAGGATTTCATTTCATTTGAAGACCAGAGATTACATCTGGGGACAAAGGATTACAAAATTGAGGAAGAAGAGAAGATACAAATAAAGGCTAAGAAAGATAGTCCTAGACCCTATGGAAGAACTCAGCGACCTTCTGGGCGACCTCCGACACGCTGGCTCGGGTAGCTTCGCCTTCTCCTTCAACGGGGCCTTCAAGCACCGGGTCCAGAGGGAATCGAGGGTTCCGGCTAGTGTAGCACATCAACACATATTCTGTGACGTTCCTAGCCAGGGATTGCCCCTCGACCTCCAACTGGTCCGCGATGACGTCGCCCACCTTGGAGAGCTTGCTGCCCGCAGCGCCCAACGCTTGCAGCGCAAGGTCCGGCTCCGGCTCCGGATCATCCGGAAGCACGGGGCTGAAACCCATCGGCGCTAGCGCATCGTCGGCCTTGCTCAGGAACTCCCAAATTTGCAGGGAGTCCGTCTTCCTCAGGCCCTTCATCTCTTCCAAGGACCTCCGGGCCGCCGCCAGCTCCGAGTTCTCGCGGGAGAGGCGCTCAACTTCTTTGGCGTTTTGCTGAATCTTCGCAGCAACCCGCTTTTCGAGTCTTCCGAGCTCCTCCTCCCGGAGGTGGATCTTGTTCCGGCGGTCGACCAGGTCTTTCTCCCTAGCCTCTATTTTCTTCTCCCGGGCGACGAGGGCACACTCATACTCGTAGAGTTCCTGCCCTCGCACCCAGGTCTTCTCCTCCTCCTCGAGGCAGCGCTCTTCCAATTTTTTAGCGCGCTCCTCGAGGCCCTTGTCCGCCAGAGCTGTCTTCTCGGCGAGCTCTTCTTCACGTAGCAAGACGTCGTCCCGTAGTTCCAGGAGTTTTTGCTCCTCATCCTCGAGCCACTTTTCCCTTCCCTCAAGTGCCTCTCGGCGCTTGATGAGTGCGGTACTGATGGCTTCGAGTTGATCGAACCGAGCGTTGGCCGCATCATTGGCAGCCTTAGCTTGGTCATGGTACTCCCGGGATTGGGCGTCGAGGTTGTGAGTCATGCTCTCCCTCTCGTCCAGCATCTCACCCCAGAGCTCCAGGCGGACCTTCTCTCGCCTGATCCATTCCTTGTCCTCAGCAATCCTCGACTGCGCCAGCTTGGTCTCGAATTGGAGTCTATTACGCCACCTCCTAAGGGTTTGGCGCTCCTCTTCAAGAACCTTGCTGTCGTGGAAGAAGGCTAATTGGACTTGGCGCAGACTGGAGCAAGCGTTGTCGATGGACATCGACAGCGAGATGGGCTCCGGACCTTCCGGGGTCTCCTCCGCTGGTTCCAGCGGGTCTTCATTTACAAAAATTGGGTCCCACTCTGCAAGAGCGGAACCCTGAGCTTCCAAGGCACTAGGGCCCTCCTCTGGGATGGCCTCAGTCGCCACCGAAGAAGGTCCCGCCACCAAATCCTCATTCGCCCCCTCAGACTGGGGGTCGGTGACTTCGTTCAGGCACTCTGGCTCCGCCACGGGTACCATTGACGTCGTCGCCTCCAATGGCTCCGGCCGGGACGCTTCTTCTGAGGGAGGCTCAAGCTCCCTCGCCTCTTCAACCACCGGCTCTACAGCCGGCGCCTCCACCACCACCGGCTCTGCAGCCGGCGCTCCAATAACTACCGGCTCTGCGACCGGAGCTTCAGAAGTAACCGGCTCAATTGCCGGAACCACTTCAACTTCCGGCTCGCACGCCGGAGCTTCAGCTACCTCCGGCTCGACCGCCGGGGCTCCAGCACTTTCCGGCTCTGAAGCCGGGACCGCTACTTCCTCCGGCTCGACAGCCGGAGCATCTACTTCTGCAGCACAGGGGCCCGGAGCTTCAACCTCCGGAGCGGGTGCCGCTGGCGCATCTTCAATCCCGTGGTCCGGCGCTACCACGGGAACTTCTGGAGACGAGTCGAGGTCCATGACCACGACAGCCGGCGCCGGAGCTGTCGCAGCCTCCGCCTGGGGCGGCACCGGAGCTGGAGCAGAAGCCCTCGCAGCCTCAGATACTGTGGCTGAGGGCGGAGCTTCACTCCCCTTCTTGGGAACGCTGCAGATGAAGAATGAAGAAATTGAGCAAACAGATGCTATAATTAAAAGTTAATTGAGGTAAGCAAGAAAAATTACCTTGGGAGGCTCACGCACCAGCTTGCGCGGAACCTCTTTCCCGGACGTTCCGGGCTGGCCACGGTCGGTGTAGGAGCTCCGGGAGGACTCCCAGGACTTGCCGTAGCCGCGGGCGTTTCCCGGGTCGGAGCTCTCCTAGACCGGGAGGAACTCCTAGACCTGGAGGCCCCCACCGCTTCTCGAACCGGAGTCGCCTGTCCGGAGCTGGCACCTCCGGAGGGACCCATCAAGGGAACAGCCGCACTCCGGGAGGATCCCACCGCCGGAACAGTAGCACTCCGAAAGGACCCCACCACGGGGACAGACGCTACAGCGGCGGAGGATCTTCCCTCCTGAGGACGGGGAACTGGCGGGGAAGTAGCGAGCCCAACGGACCTTCCGTCAGCATGTCGCAGCTTCCTCTTCCGGCTCTCCGGCTCCTCCGCCAGCTCCTTGCCCTTGCCGGTGACTTCAGCTCTTGGCTGAGAGACAGGGGCGGAGCCGCCTTCCGACAACCCGGGGATCGCCAACCGGGTGGTCGATCTTCTCTCGACGACGCCAAGGTCGTCAAGCGCGGGCACCTTCCGCCGGAGCTCCCTGCTGAACTCAACTTCCACGTTCAGGGGGAGGAAAGCCGGTGGCGGAGTCAAGTACTCTCCGTCTACATCGATGCCGTGCTGGAATTTCTTGAGGTGAAACTCCAAGGACTTCCCCACCATGTTGGACTTCAACCCGGTCTCAACCCGGTCTTCGTCCATCACGCTGTTGAGGGCCCAGGCGAGCTTCTCCCTCCTCTTCAGCGGCGCCCACCTGTTGGACAGGAAGTTGCAGAACACCGCCTGGGGAGTCAATCCTCCCTCCACACATTGGCGGATCCTGGACAGGACGGGGTCGAAAGCTGCCGCCAACACCGGAACTTCGCTCCACACCGACGTGTCAATGCCAGGCAGACCGTCTGGCAGCTCCAACCGCTCGTGCTCCTCCACCCGGACGACTACCCAATCTTTCTTCCAGTCATCCCACTTCCCGGAAGGGAACGACCGGAGGTACTTGAACGGGCACTTCTTGCGCTTCACAAAGTAGTAGAAGCCAAGGTACTCGTCACTTCGGCCGGTGGTTTGGACGGTGAAGAAGGTGCGGAAGAGCTCAATGCAGGGAGGGATGCCCACCCACATCTCGCAGAAGTGGACAAAGATGGACACAAGGAGGAGAGAGTGAGGGCCAAGGTGGTATAGCTGCAGACCATAGAAGTCCAGCAGCATCAAGAAGAAGGAAGAAAACGGTGGGATCAGCCCCACCATGGCGTACGATGAAAAGTACACCATTTCGCCGGAGTGCTCCTTTTTAAAGGGAAGCTCCCCGCCGGCGCGGACTGAACGGTTGAAGAAGTCCGACGACCACCCCATGAGGGCTCGGACCTTCTTCAGATCGCTCTCCGTCTTCAAACGACTCTCACGCAGACCCAACTCCATCGCAACACAGCTAGGCGAGAGAAGAGAAGCAAAGCACGAGTTGGGGGTTTGAGCGCAAGAACAGATGGAAAGCGTAAAGAACTCCCGACGGTGCGCTTTCCTTCTTAAGTAAGCCCTCGCAACGCTTGGATGGAAACTGCAGGGGAGTCAAGCATACTACTCAAGAATTCAACCCAGCCGATGACAAGAGGGCCCGGGACCACCCCGACGATCAAGTCGAGGCTCTTGCCCAGGCGAACAGTTGTCATCACGAGGCGGGAAACCCAAAGGCGGCGGACTGACAAGGCGCGCGGAACCGATACGGTTTTCGTATCGGGAACCGACGACCTTCAATTGCGAGAGATCCGCACGTCAAAGATCTTATCTGCCGCCTGAGGTGCGCCACGCGTCGGGACTCAACCATAAAGCCCCGCCAAAGGCACCTCCGAAGACTCTTGAAGACCCAGTTCAAGAGTCACAAGTGTGGACCCACCTCCGGCGGAATGACTTCATCCCGTTGGCCTTCCCCGGAGGTAGGTCCAGGGGGCCACTGTCGGTACCCTAAAAACCATACACCCCCTGAGGTTACAAAGATCTCAAGGGAAGGACATCTACTCAAATTGAAGACCCTCGGGGGCCCACTCGCCAGACGTGACCGGACCCGCTTCTCCAACATGGTTAACCTCTAGGTTGCCACGTGTACTGACAGACCAGAGTTATTACCCACAAGGGTGAAGCTCCGAGCTAGGTACTGAAACGGCACCTCCGGAGGTAACCCCTGACCGAGAGAAGCTCCGGACCTGACACGTGCCAGGTCACCCCGGAGCTTCCCGCTTCTCCCAAGCAAGCTCCGGAGCTGCCACGTGTCCACACGTCGGAGCTAGCTGCTTAAAACCCCCGGGAGACGTTGTAACAGCTCCGGATCTCCAAAGGACAGCCGCAGACTTCAAGACCCGATTAATTACCATTAATTCCACGTTAATGATAATTAATCGGACGATCTTAACACCTGTAACGGCACTGTCGAAGCCGTTACAGGGTTATTAACAACAATTAATCTCGTGTATCAATACTAATAACCGCCAGGGCCACCTGTCGGGCCAGGCTGACTTGTAACGGTTTGTCCTTATGCTATAAAAGGACAAACCGACGATACACGAGGGGGACTCTGGAACACACTGAAGCACACAAGTTAATACAACACACATACACTCCCGTGGAGTAGGGTATTACGCTCAGGCGGCCCGAACCACGTAAACTACTGTGTCATTCGTGTCCAAATCGCACTTCACTTTCTTAGATCTCCGCGCGCCCAAACCGAACCACAACTCCTTCAAACACTTTCATAGTGTCAGGGGATCTGCCGACTCCAACAGTCGACAGTTACAATTCTTACATATACTAATCACTTGATCTACCAAACCATAACATAATAAGTATAGTCAATTTGAGATAATAGGGGTATGGGAGAAGAATTTGGTGCATACCATCAGCCTTAGAAGACGACGAAATGGCGGCTCGACGTAGATGTCGGTGTGGGAGACCGGCAGTGGTGGAAGCACCTTCCCCTCACTTCTCTCTCACACAATCAGATCGGATCAATACGTGCCCTGCTACCAGACACGGGCATGAAAAATATTGGTTTGCATTTCCCGGCATGATCCCTTTTACACGGCACGAGCGTGAGATGGCGCCCCAATTACCGCATGACTAAGAGTGGCTACCGGTCGATGGACCGATTCCGTTGCTTGTTCGTGGGACACATGAACGAGGATCTTGTTGTGTTGACGAGAAGACATGTACTTCCTCCATGAAATTTGTACAAAGAGAAGTGTGTTTGAAGAGCTAAAGGTTGAAGATGAATGCAAGCACATCACATGCTCGATAGAATGTTTCGGCGGAAAATTTTTTGTTCGAAGTTTAAATTTATGGATGAGAATATTTGAACTTGTGTTTATTAGAGTGTAGTTCAATCCCCTAAAGTTTCGGTTTAGATCTGTCACAGTACAATGCGATAAATATTTAGGAACATAAGGAGTACGTTGTGGTTAGATTCCACGGTGAGTGACCGGACACGTCGAATTGGCGGCCGCGGGAAATAAGAATCCATCCATGCACGTCCTTTGGGCAAAATCAGGCCCCATCCCATCCAATATATACCCCCGAGATCGACCGATGCGTACGTCCATGCTTTTGCCGCTTTTTCTTCCGCCGTATTTATTACTGTATCAGATACCACTTCACTACCGTGTTGTTATATATTCTTTCCGTGCTGAACAACTCCGATTCCAACCGGTGGCCCCGCCACATATTCCACGCAGCTAGCTAGCCTTCCGGATTGCAGCAGCTAGCTAGTACGTGCATGATACGGCACGATCGCATCATATCTCGTTGTTCACATTCCCCCTATTTCCGCATCGCCGCCGATCTAGTGAAACTCCCTGTCGTAGCCTAGTACAGTACATACGCCCTCCTCTCTTCGTCGATCGATCGACGACGTAGTAGCAACTCGTTTGGGGGCCGGCCTGATGGTTTCGTTTTGTACCCTGTCTGTGTCTGATGGATCGCGCGTGCGTGCAACTTGCAGTGCTGTCCCGAGCATTTTAAGTTGACCAATGCGTGCGCGCGCGTTGGCTCTGGCGGCGCGCGTGCGATTCCCCTCTGCCATGTACTAATATGATATGCATAATTGCTGCTCTCGTTTTCGCCCAATCCCGCCCTCGCGATCTCGATGCTCGGGTCGGTTTTCCTCATTTGGTTTCCACCTAGAGCTAGCCGAGATCGAGCTTGTGGTCCGCGCTACCTGTCGCCAAATTACTCGCGGTTTACACCAAATGGATCGCAAAATACGATCGAGCACGCGCTCTTCCATGAGCACGACGAGGTATCTGCTGATCGGTAATCACGGTTGCTTTTGGAACCTGGAAAAGCCAGCCAGCCAGCCCGCCGAGCTAGCTTTCCAAATGTTCTCCGCGTGCATATGCGCTCCTTTTCGGAAGCTTATTATGCTCATGCATGTAGGACGGCAGGCAAGGCACGCAGCACACGGCACGGCCGCCGTTCACTGCTGCTCTATACCTCTACTACTAGCGTCGCAGTCAGAAAGGTCAACTGAATATATGAATAAAAAAGCCGAGATTTGATGTCAAACAGACGTAGTAGGCCCGTTCGGGTCGATCTCTTAATTCCTGTTTTACTTGGTACACCTAGCTTCCTCTTTTTTTTATCATTATTATTGTTTTTGTCGAATATCATCTGAAATGTACTTACCACTTGCAGCTTCACAGGGTCCATATATGTGGCGTCCATGTGGAATAGCCGAGAGTATATGAAACACTTACGATTAAAAAGTTATGCCCGACGACGACTGCAAATAAACACGATGGAGCGTGATCATGTGGAGATGATGGACAGGCTAAGTTACGTACCGGCCGGGGGACACGAACCAGCTAATCCCAAGGTCATGGACCTAGCTGGCAGACAGAGCCGCACACATGGAGCCACAGAAGCTAACCCGGCCACAACAAAATCCCGCATGCCCTTGGGTTGGGCGATCCAGAACATGACCTTGGGCGAACCATCGAAAGGACAAGCAAGTCCCGTCAAACGCATCATTTTCCGCCGCAGCCACCGCAAAAAGGCTGCTCGGTTTGTGTCAGGCTTCTGGTGACCAGATCAGGGTGCCAGGCCAGTCCAACACGTCTGTACGTATAGCTCGCCAGCAGTAGCAGCAGCGTCGTCGTCTAGACTCGATCGATCCGATCTAAGTATACTCGTCGCAACACAAGAACCATGGGTAAAGTGGCCAAGCTAGCTAGGACACAAGCTATTATTAGTACTACTGCCTTTGGCTGTGGTAGTGGTGGTGGTGGCTGTCCAATCCAATGTGTGCATGGGCAGCAGTAGCAGAAGAAGAGCCACGGGAGTGATGCGGTCCCGGGGCTCCAGACGTAGTAATACTGGGTAGAGCACGGTATCATCAGTTTGGGGGCGCATCGGGGAAGCCGCATTCCCCCCATGCGCAGGCTCCTTGCTTTCTTCGGCTTCTTTTCCTTTTCCATCGTCCGACTGCTGGATGCCAGGCCGATGGGACCGCGGCGCAGCGCCGGTTCGGCTAGCCGAGCAGTAGCTTCCTTTTGTTTTTTTCTCGTCCACTCCACGGACCATTTTTGATCAGTGTTACTACGAAGGCGAAAAGTTTTGAACTGCGTGCGCTAGTGTTGGGTCGTGCACGTCTCAATCCCGATGACCCGTGAGAAAAAGTGCGGCAGTGCCATGCCGTCGCATGCATCATGGAGTGGAAGTGGGACGTAAACCAACCGCGCCCGCCGCCCCTCATCCAACACGATGAAGCGGGTGCGGCGCCGGGACCCGGAGAGAGCAAAGGAAGCCTCCTCCCACCGAAAGGCGGCGGGAAAAAGAGCGAGGCGAAATCTGGCGAGCGCGCGGTGCGCTGCGGAGAGCCGAGTCGAATTTCGCGACACGGACACGAGGTTCACCAAGTGGCTACCGCGGCAGAATGCAGCAGCGCCGGTTTGCCGAATCCAGCGCGCAGCACGGGCCACCCCGCGCGCGTCCCCCTTCCCACCGGGACCAGTGAATTTTAGCTATTAGATGGACATCTAAATGTGACTAACATTTTACACATATATCCTTCCTTTAGATGGACATCTAAAGGTGACTAACATTTTACACATAGATCCTTCCCTTTTTACATAGGCAAGTGGAAGAATTTATGTATAAAATGTCAGTCACTCTTGAATATCCATCAAATAACTGAGATTTGCAAATACACGCTTGGCACAGAAATTCAGATTGCACATCAGTCCTTGCTGCCATCCGAGCTGGGCACGGGCCACGCGACCGCACGCCTGACTCGGGAATGTTCTGGACGGGACATCAACGGGCGCGGAAACATGCGCCGCTTACTATAGTTTAAACAACGGTCCTGAGGCCGCTGTCCGCCGCCCTCGTCCTGTTCGTACTCCTACCCTGCGCACCGCACCAGCACTGCACTGCACTGCATCGGCATCACACGCGGCACGACGAGAGTGAGGTGACGGAGTCCGCATGGCACCCGACCCGACGCCAACATCATCATCACCCGAAAAACCGAAGCAGAGGTTTGTTTTGTTTATGATCGATCCCCGATGTGTCATGTCAATTTGCTTGCTGCCAAAGAGAGCTAGCTGGTCCCGTTGTCGTCTGTACTCCCTCCTTCCCAAAATATTTATCGTTTTGGACAAGACTTTTAGTTCATTTTGAACTAGAAATCTTGTCCTAAACAACAATTATTATGGGAAGGAGGGAGTAAGTATATAACCCAGCCTGCGATGCGAGGCCGCCACATAGCAAAGCCACTGTTGCTACTCCTGCTCACGCATGAGCATAGGACTGGGAGCCCCTGTAACCAACCTACTAGTACCTCTCCAATAAACGCAGACGCAGGCAGGAATTAGCGCGGCAGAAATACGGGGGAAAACCTCCCGAAAATCAAACTACAGGCGCGCAAAAGCAGAGAACAGCTGAACCAGATTTTTCCCGGCGTTCCGTTTCCGTTTCCGTTCCCATTCCATTCTCCTGGCTGGCTCTGGCTCTGGCTCTGGCTCTGGCTCCCCGTATAAAGCAGGTAGGGCCGTAGAGGCGTCGAGACAAAACACGGTCAGGTCAGGTCAGGCCAGGCCGGGTCATAGCTAGACGGCGGGCTGAGGCTGATTTGGATCCATCGGGGCGCTAGCTAGCTACATGACCAGTCTCCTCGCCAATAGGATCACTACCCTCGTGCGCGCTCCCATGGCCGTCGTCGCGGCGGGTGGTAGGAGGCCATTGCGGATCCCGCCGAGGGGGGAAGTGGTGGAGGAGGACCGCATCACGGGTTTGTCTTGTTCCGCCCGGGCGTCGTCGTCTCCATCGAGCGTCGACGTCGCCCGGGTGGTGCAGCCCGCGTGGAGGAAGGAGGAAGAGGAGGAGACGACCGCAGCGATGGTGGTGATCGTCGGCGCCACGGGCACCGGGAAGACCAAGCTGTCCGTGGACGCCGCGCTGGCGCTCGGCGGGGAGGTGGTGAACGCCGACAAGATCCAGCTCTACGCCGGCCTCGACATCACCACCAACAAGGTGTCCCTCGCCGACCGCCGCGGCGTCCCGCACCACCTCCTCGGCGCCGTCCGCCCCGACGCCGGCGAGCTCCCGCCCTCGGCCTTCCGCTCCCTCGCCGCCGCCACGGCCGCCTCGATCGCCGCCAGGCGCCGCGTCCCCGTCGTCGCCGGCGGGTCCAACTCCCTCATCCACGCCCTCCTCGCGCGCCGCTTCGACCGCCGCGGCGCGTCGGAGGACCCCTTCTCGTTCTCCGCCGCCGCGGCGTACCGCCCCGCGCTCCGGTTCCCCTGCTGCCTCCTCTGGGTCGACGTCGAGGAGCCGCTCCTCGCGGAGTACCTGGACCGCCGCGTGGACGACATGGTCCAAGGCGGCATGGTGGAGGAGCTCCGGGAGTACTTCGCCGCCACCACGCCCGGCGAGCGCGCGGCGCAGGCGGCCGGGCTGGGCAAGGCCATCGGCGTGGCGGAGCTGGGCGACCACTTCGCGGGGCGCACCAGCTTCCGCGCCGCGATCGACGGCATCAAGGCCAACACGCGGGACCTGGCCGTCGCGCAGGTGTCGAAGATCCGCCGCATGGCCGACGCCTGGGGCTGGCCCGTCCAGCGCCTGGACGCCTCGGCCGCCGTCCGCGCGCGCCTCGACGACGGCGGCGCCGGGGGCCCGGACGCCGAGTCGTCGTGCTGGGAGCGCGACGTGCGCGGCCCCGGCCTCGCCGCCATCCGCCGCTTCCTCGCCGACCAGACTCCGCGCGAGCGCGACATCAATGCCGATGAGGAGGAGGAGGAGGAGACGGAGGCGCTGCGGCTGCTGCCGCGGATGCAATGCTGCGACGTGGTGGGGTGAGCTGCTGCCTGCTGCTGTTACTTTTTTCGGGCGCAGTTATTCAAGTTACAGCGCAAAAAGGGTGGGGGAGGCTTTGGGGTTCCCCAGGGTTTAGGCCACGGCGCCGTCGATTTTGCAGGCAGGGTCCCGGCGGCGCGCTCGATCGGCCGCTGGCCGGTGGGGACAGGGAAGACCACATACACAGAGAGCCTTTAGCGAGACGAGGGACGAAAAGCAAGGTGCGTGCGTGTAGTATTGCAGAGAGAGAGAGAGAGAGGAAGAGAGGCTGTGAATTATTTCTTCTTTAGTTCGTCCGTTTCCTAACTGCACCACTGTATGTACTACTAATCCACAGTAGACTGTTCAAATTTTGAAATACCAACATCCAGTACATCCTCCTTGATTTTTTTTCCGGGTGTTTGTCCTGTTCCCAAACTGCAATACGGGTTTCCGTTTTCCTTCTGCTGAACATGCAGATGCTTCTGAATTTGCGTCGGCTCACCTGCTCCGTTCCGTCCTTTTGGATGTGCCTGCTTGCATGATGGTTTGAAATGGCGATGCCATGGTGGTGGATGGATGCTTGACGTGTTCCAGGCAGGCGGTTAATTAAATTGACATGGATGATTGATTGGGTGGTGCAATGCCATGCTTAGTGTGTGAGCAGCTGATGACGGGGGAGGAGTTGGGCGTGCGAGTTGGTGCCTGGTGTTCTTGCTGTTGCCAGCTAGGAAAACACACAGCCGTTTCGAGTTTGCTTTGCTTCTGTTTCTTCCCCGTTTTTCTCGTGGTTTTCGCGTGACCACGGCTGCGTCCCTGACCGTTCTTCCGCTGAGCAGGCAGCAGCAGCAGAAACTCAACGATAGAATTTACTGGCATCACGGGATTTCCCTGCTTCCTTTCCTTCCGCAATTTTGATGCCGTTTTGCTTTTGGATTCGATCCAGTTGCACGGAATCTTATGCTGTTTTTTTTTTCGATTGCTAGACCATCTCTTTTTCCGCGTTCTGATCCAACACACTCTGCACTGGCGCTTCCGAAGGATTTTCACCGTGTCTTTCTCAGACCGCCGCCGTCCACCACGGATTTTGGCTTTCAAAAGTCCATGCGTTTTTTTGCACTCCCTTTTTTCCCTTCCAAGCTTGGAAAGACACAGGGTTGATCCTTGCCGTCACGTTGACGTGACTGTACTGTGTTTACTACCAATTGTAGTAGTACTCTGTATTATCTATTTGAGCATAGAGTCAAGTTTTTTTATACAACGCTGTCGAGGAATCAAAGAACGCAGCATGTGGGCGCACGCAAAACTGCATTTCAATGGCTCAAAAAGCGTGATGATTGTACGGGTCAACACGACAGTATTCTATAACCATCTACAGCACCGCCGCAGACCTGCAGTACTAAAGGACACAACCAATTCCTGTGCGGCTGTGCCCCTGTCGTGATGCAGCATCTACTAGTATAGGTGCCAGGCCTGCTGAATCAACAAATGAAGCGAGGTGCGCAGGTGCCGTTCTCAGTGAAGGAACAATCAAAGCAAAGCTGCTGGAGTCGTACGACGCGCACAGGGTTAGCAGCAACCCAAACACCTCGTGCTGCGCGTCATGTTAGTTTGTGCCAAGGTCCTGTACTACTAATCTTTTTTAGAAGACTAAGTTTGGCCGAGCACCTAGTATATGATGACCACGAGAGTACGCAGCACGTTGGACCAAGGCCCAGTGGACGGCGCACGCACCATTGACCGCAGCAGAGAAGCACGCACGCGTGGAACAAAGGAGGCAGAGCTCCAGAGCCCTACCCAGAAGTGCATGCATTGCGGCCATCATACCGAGTCATTCGTGAGCAGCCCTACTCCGCAGTAGACCTTGTGGAAACCTGCAGTGCGGCTGTCCATTGCTTTGCCAGCATCGGCCCACGCCGGATCGAGAGGCCATCGGCGGCGGCGACTGCTCTGCTTCGCGGCGCGAGGCGTGGATCTGCGTAGGCGTACCGCCGGCGCAACACGCGACGTACCCTGCCGCGGGCCGCCGCGCAGGTGTCGCGATGGATCGGCCGCATGCCACGGCCCGATGGGCCCAAATATCCCACCCGTCAGACGCCTCGTGGGTACCTCTGGGCCTGGACGGCTGGACCCGTTTGCGCCTCCCTCGACAGCTCCAACACGATGTTGTTGAGATTGTGACGTTCTCTGCACAAGCCAGCCTCGCCGTCAGCCGGATCTTACTCGCCGCGATCAAAGGACGCGCAGCATGGCATCGGTCCAGAAAAAGATACTCCTTTAGCTTCAAAAAGCTTGTTGTTTTGTAGTTTAAAAATGAATTACAAAGCGACAACTCTTTAATAGAGGAAGTACACGCCATTACAATTTTATCGATTAAAGCCGTGCCAAACTTAACTTCGGTGACCCATCTTCCTAAGCAACAAAATAGGGCTACAAGGCATGTACTCCCTGTGCCCAAAAAATTATAACCTTTTATTTATAAAATGAAGTAAAAGATGACAAACTTTTGAGGCATGACAAACTTTTGAGGTAGAGAAAATATTTAGCAGAGGTTGGAGCACTATGCACTATGAAAGGGTACATAGTCATACCATTTTTAAGATATTACTCCGTCCATTTCATTTTTTTACACTGATTAGTTCATATTTAAACTAACCAGCGTCAAATAAAAATTAACAAAGTGAGTAGTATAAAAATGTCTAAAATAATAAAAAAAGCATCGGGAAATGCAATGTGTACAAAATATGCAGTGAAAGGGCAACTGGCACCAAAATTCGGCTAAAAGGGCAACTGAAGTGAATTCTTAAAGCACGCGTAAGTTTTCATTTACCGGTCAACAGACTATAACAGTAACTTCAACATTCCTTTTTTGACCGAACAGAACAGCAGGAAGACAACAGTAAATTCAACATGCTGAGAGAGAGAAGAAAAAACAGAGCAGCATCGGCCAAATATGTGTAATACAAAGCATTAATCAATCAAGTCAGACAACGTGAACAAGCAGCATTATGAAGTACAGTTACCAATTCAATAACACAGAATGAAAATGCATAGATATTATGACCAGAACCAGACAATATATTTGGGCCCACTAGGAGCGCACGTATTTTTCTTGATTCTTGTGAGAATTGAACCATCTCCTGTAAGGCTGTAACATTCCAGAATTCCAATATGATAGGTGAATCCAGGCTAAGCCACATTTTCATGTCCCCTTCAATAATGCACAAAATCAGCTAAAGCATGACCATCAGGACACTGTCATCAACTTATACACAGATACGAAAAGGAATGGCTCAGGATGCATGGATTTAGGAAAGAGAGATACTAAAATCAAGGAGGCTTTCTATACTTGCAAGAATGTGCACAAAATGATGGGCAAAACTTCCAATTCTGCATGCACCTGGCAAATAAAATTATCTATTAAGCTCTACTGGGACATCCTACTGATTAAAGTAAAGCCAAAATGGCTCAATGGCTACTCAACAAAGCAGTTCTGCCATACAAAAAAAAAATGCAGGTAAGAAAACATACATAGGGCAAGCCAGCAATTTGAAAAATTTATTATCAGCTCAATATTGAAGTGCTTTTGCACACATTACACAGAACAGCAGGCCAAAAAATTGAACCAGAAAGGTTACAACACGAAGAATATATGAAAAGGGAGACATTAGACACTCTACACATGCAAATCGCAAATGCCAGATTTCAAATATCAAGCAGAATTCTGGAGACCACGCTTCTTATAAAACTACAAGTATTGTTCCCTTTATGTTCCAGTCGAAATTTTAACATTAGATCTCAATTCGTGTGTTAACGAAGTTCCCATAAAAGAATGTTTATACTGCCAGAAACAGAATCAAAGCAGATTCTTCCACTGTCAATCAATGAAGTTAATGAATTGTTTTTAATCGAAGAATCCAGAAAAAATTCATGAAGATATGATCGCAGCAGCAAACCAACAACCAACAAAGCCATTAGTTACAAGCAAGAGGCATTTTTTTAAAACAAAATTGAACCGCAAAATTTCGTGTCATAAAATAAAAGGCCTCATTTGAGCAATTTTGAACAGAAAAAGCATTTCAAAGATTAGAATAATGTACATAGCTAAGGATCCATACATTTGAACCATGCATATAGCTAAGGATATTACCTTTTCCTACCAGAATCCAGAACCATACTTCTAGACCAAAACATCACTCCCAAAGTGCAAACATCGCCCAGCTACCTATTCAAAATCAGCATTGGAAATCTAAGATTCCACCTTCTAATCCAGAGGAAACATGACAATCATAGGATGGACATGTTGGCCATCTCATGAAGAAAGGTAAATGCTGAACCGCTCAGAAAAGCTCCTCCTATGCAGCTCCACCACGGCGCCAATCACCTCTGCATGAGGAAAAAGGCAGATGAAGAAAGGAACCAACTTTGGGGCAAAGAATTAAGAATACACGAACGAAACAACGATATCTTACCTCCTCGATCTTGTACGAGTCCAGATTCACGTGGGCGAGCGATAATCCCGGGTACAGCATCTGCAATTCAGAGGCGAACCAATCAAGAATTGAGCACCGATGCATCAAACTTGCGCGTCAGAAACAGAAAGTTCCAGAGTTTGGTGAGGCTCCGCCCGATCCTTACATCGAGCTGGCGCTGCACGGCGCGCGGGCGCTTCTTGGGCCGGCGCGGCGGGCGTGCGCCGCGGATGGCGATGAAGTCCTCGGCGATCTCGTCCTTGGTCAGCGCGACGCAGAAGGCCCTCTTCTTCGCCTCCGCCTGCGGCGACGCGAGCGGCGGCTGCTGCGCTTGCCACGCCGCCGCCTTGCCCGCGCCCCCCTCGGATCCCGCCGCGAGCGGCGCGGCGGTGGCGGAGCGGCGGGTGCGGAGGTTCCATGGCCGCGACGGCTGGGACGCGCCCTGGGGCTTCTCCTTCTGCGGCAACAACGGCGCCTGCGGGTGCAGCGGGTGGGACGCACCCTGCGGCTTCTCCTTCTGCGGCGACGGCGTCGGCGGGTGCGGCGGCGGGGAGGCGGACGCAGGTGCGGAGGCGCCGTCCTTGGAGCAGCGGAGGAGGCGGTGCCTGCCCCAGCTGAGCGTCGGTGGGAAGGTGAAGTCGTGGAGGCGGGTGCGCGTGGTGGGAGCCTCTGGCGAAGTGGACGTGGACGCCGGCGCGGGCGCGGGCGCGAGCTTGCCCTTGGGGCGGTGGTCTGAGTCGTCGGCGGCCATGAGGACCACGAGAGGTGGGCGCAGGCGAAGAGAACGAGGAGGGAAGAAACGGGAAGGAAAAGGGTGGGCGATGGCGAGGGGGGGTGGAGGTGAGGTTTTCAAAAGGCAGAGCCGAGAGGGGATGGATGC
The DNA here is from genome assembly GCA_036927565.1 of Tuctoria greenei. Classification (NCBI taxonomy): domain Eukaryota; kingdom Viridiplantae; phylum Streptophyta; class Magnoliopsida; order Poales; family Poaceae; genus Tuctoria; species Tuctoria greenei. The sequence goes on from JAYESD010000001.1 coordinate 306,301,695, forward strand.
GATGGCGCCGCGGTGGAGACGGTTTTCTGGTGCTCCGCCCCGCGATTTTGGTGGCGCCGCTGCGTGACTGCGTCGTCTCTCAGGAGTTCCCTCTTCTCAATCTTCTTCCCATATCTCTTCCAAATAAGTAGAGTTATTTTATTGGTTTTTCAGGTTTATTTGTGAGTTTATCATATTCAAGCACTTCCAGTCTATTCAATAAAAAATGCCACATATTTGAGTATACACATGAGAGAAGTATTCGAAGGAGGAAAGCCGCGTCCCTATGCCGGGGGCGAGGGCGGCGGGAGTTCATGCTCCGCGACATGAAGAACAAACACTCATGAAGGTATACAACAAAGGGTAACCAAGATCAAAAGGAACATAAACCTTTTTTCTGAAAGAATGCTATTAAAAAAATGCAAAACGGACTACCAAAATAACATCACGTCAAGTGTACACAAACTCTTTTTCAAAACAATAATTTCACTTCCAAAATAAGCTACGACATAAAGCAGAATGCTATATTCTGATTATGTGTCGCGTGAGTTGACAAAATAAACTTTTTTGAATCGTTTTTTTTTTGTCTTTCGAGGATTTTCCGCCAGAAAACGAGCATTTAAAAGTTAGATTTGTCACTGAAAGGTAGAACGACAAACGCAAAAAAAAAAATACACGTCAATAAATTTCATACATTGATAAGTCGATATGAAATTAAGTCTATTGATCATATGTGAAAATCAGAACATTATAAAATTAATCCATAATCATTTTTGAACTACTATAATCATTTTTATACCCCAGTTTAATAGGAAACATTCGCCCGTAAGTGCAAAAAGAAAAAATTCAAGGTAAACCAAGGGGGTTCAGGAGAAAACACAAGAGATGAAGCAAACGAGTACATAAACGACCGCCATAAACCTTCGGTCTTCACCCACGCGAACCACAGCCACCGGATCAGAAATCCAACGTAGTATACATGATTCGAAAAGCGCAACGTCAGACGGTCACCATCGCAGCTGGTCGCGACACCGCGGCCGATGGACTCGCCGCACGGCCAGAGAAGGCGGTGAACGGAACAGATGCGATCATGCAACCGCACCCAACCCAACCCAACCCTGGCGAGCCGCAGCGCACTCGACGCGACCCGACTCGTGCCCAAATCCCAACCCCAACCCAAGAAAACCGCGCGGCATCTGCTCTCCTCTCCATGCCCCGCCTCGCGCAACCTTGCGCTCCCCGCAAGCTTCCTTTCTCTCCTCCGCCTCGGCTCTTTCTCCCTCCCTAATCCGATCGCCGAAGCGAATTCTGGCGAGAAATCAAGTGGAGCCCCAACCCCAGGCGCGCCATATATAGAAGACAGGGCATGCAATTGCAGACCTAGCTGCTGCTGCTGTCGTCGCCGCCTGCGCGCACGCATTAATCCCCCTCTCTCGCGTCGCGGCCTCGTGTTCTTTTGTTGCCAATGGAGTCGTCCTCGCCGGCTGCGACCATGGCCCCGCCGCCGCCGCCCGCGTCCAAGTCAAGGTCGAGGGACCCCCTCCTCTTCGGCAGCTTCGCCCTCCCGGCCGGATGGGGGTGCCGCAGGCCCATGGCCTTCTGCAGCGGGGACACTGACGACGACGCCCATGTCGTCGTCTCCGAGCCCGTACCCAACTCCACCGCTGCCGCCGCCGCGGTCGCTGCCGCTGCCCAGCCTCATCAGAATGAAGGCGCTCGACCGCCAGCGAAAGGAGCCGCCGCGGCGGAAGAGGCCCTGCAGAAAGCTCCCCGGCGGCAGTGGAACCTGCGGGACCGGACGTCCTGCTGGCGGGATTACAGAGCGGAGGACGACGCGCGGCGGCCGCTTCCCAAGAAGCTCGGCGGCGGGAACACGGAGGCCGGCGGCGGCGGCAGGAAGAGCCACTACGGGTTCTCGGTGCCCCTGACGCGGCAGGAGATCGACGCCGACTTCATCGCGATCACCGGCCGGAAGCCGCCGCGCAGGCCGACGAAGCGGCCCAAGGCCGTCCAACGCCAAATCGAAGTGAGTACTACTCCCGACACCAAATTAACGCAGCGATAATGCCGAGCCTCATCAACCGCGACCGATCGCAAAAATTTTCCTCCTCCTAGTTCGTTCGTTGAATACTGACCACCCGAGTTCTTGCTTCCTCATCAACCGCGATCGCAAAATTTCCCTCCTAGTTCGTTCGTCGAATACTGACCACCCGAGTTCTCGCTTCCTCTCCTCTCCTCGCGCGTCGGCGCAGAGTCTTTGCCCCGGGAGCTCGCTGGCGGAGGTGACCCGCGATCGGTACAAGGTGAACAAGGTACGCGTAAAATCTCCGTCTTTGGTTCCTCCCCGGAATCTCAATCTGCCCTGGTGGTTTGAGGTCCTGGTTGATTGATTGATTCGACTCTTCATTGGAGCAGAAAGGGGGATTCTGAGTTGCGCAAGAAAAAACGGAGATGGATTTCCATCCCAGGAGCTCGGTCGAGCATTGGCTGCGTCATACTCAGAGTTGCTAAAGAGAAGATTAGGGCTAATTGCTTCATTTTGGGAACTTATCGTATGATCTTGTAGTACGCCGATAGCCGAACCCTAGTGATGTTTGTATTCGTTCGTCTGAATTTGTACATCCAGCATCGCCAATTCTCTCTAGTTCATATGTCAAGCGAGAAATGCAATTATAGATTCTCAACCAGCGCTGAATGCCAAGCAATCTTCGGCATTGACTCGAGTCCAGTACTTTTCGATGTATTCCTGATTGTGCAGTTTTATAGTTGCATCTACTCTGTTCATCATCAATCAGCTCTGTTTTTTATCTTGCGTAACTTCCTCGTCAGACAGACACAGAACTCCGTCCTCTCTCTCCCCATTTCTTCAGTGGCGCAGGAGTTGTAAAGCGTTCGTTGCGACAGCAAGCAGCTTTCTGAATTGTTTAAGCATTTAGTCAGTTTTGCTATACGCTTCATCGTACTGAGAAGTCTGCGACTGAAAAACGAGAGAGGAACAATGTGATCATTTTTCCGGTTCCAGGTTGAAGCAAAAGCCGATCGAAAAGGGCAAGTACAATCGACCGTACGAGTCCATTGGAACCGCATTTCGGGAGTTCAGTTCCAAAACACACACAAAAAAAAAAGAGAAATCATTTCAGAAAAAAGGAAAAGGGGACGCTACACGCTACAAGCCAACAACACTATGATCTCCCAATCATCATCCTGGCGTACTGGAATGTTGGCTCTGTCAATAGTCTTTTGCTGAAAGCGACTTCTTAAACAACGCGGATGATCCTGGACCAGAGCAGTAGTACGATCTTTTCACCTCGGGAAATCATATTTTAATGTACTCTCTCCGTTTAAAAAAATTATCGTTTAAAAATAAATTATAAAATAACATAGGACGAAATGAGTAGAACCTATTCGTCACTTCACCGTCCACAAAGATGTCACTGTGTCGCACCGATCCCTGACTGGTGAATGAAGCCGAGGACTTGGAGACGCAGGAGTAGCGAGCGATTGCTGCTTGTACTAAGTGCATAATTTATGATATGTTTCTCGAGCAGGTTCGCTCCAGACTGCCGCTGCGTCAGACAATTGTACTACTACTTGCTGACCTCGATGCGCCCAACAATAAGCTCTTCCTGCCTTCTCTAAATGCTGTTTGACGATGCCTCTTGCCATATTTACTCACCAACTAGAGCCAATAAGAGCGTGAGCTTATTCCGTTAACAAAAAATGCAGTATCTATGTCACTGCAGACAGCCTAAAGCAGTACATAAAAGTTCCACCCACGCACTGGTCTCCTTTCTCCGTTGACCTTCTTGTATACCCCATCAAATTGCATCTTCTGCCATCCTCGTGTTGCTTCCAAGTAATGCATCGTCAAAGAAGCCAAGTTTGGGACGATATCCACCGGGACTTGGCTGACGCTTTACACCAGTGACCAGGCACGGCGCGCGTAATATTGTGCGAACTCAAACGCGGCACTCAACGAAGGGTCTAGCCTCCTCATTTGTTTCTGACGCAATATAATACCGATAGCTAGCACATGTTTCCTCGGCGAAGACGTTCTGATGAGACGCTCGAGTTTAATCCCTCGATTTGCTTCAGGCCGAGATGACTTTTTTCGGAGCAATTCACGTCAGATTGTTGCGTCCCCCACCGAGACTGATCTCACCTTCTCTCCCGCGGCTGCAAGCAAATCAGCCGGATTAAGTTGGTTAGCTGTGGACGAAGCGAGGTCGATCACCCGTTGATGAACGTACTAGCACGCCAAGGCAGCAGGGGTAGCTTTTGGGTTGGGCAGCAGGGATAACGACGACGGCAGGCAAAACGGTGGCGGTGGGTGACAGGCGGCCGCGTGTGGCGGACCGCGCGCGCGAGCCCGCCCGCCCGCCCGGGCGTGATCGTGAAAGACCAGGTCCAGGGACACTCTCCCTCCTCCTGGCGGGCGGCGGGCCCCGCGCCGGAAATCCTCGATGCGGCTCACCACGTACGAGGACCCGTGCATGGGCGCTCCCTGCTGCCCGGTGGGCCCGCCTCTCGCCCTCACGGACATCGCTCTTCACCGGCTTCCAGGTTCCACTTCCACCCTCGTTCGGTGGTGGTCGCGCAACAGACTGGCCTCCGTCCAATTGCCTTTCCGTTGCAAATCCCACAGTCACCAAGGCGCTCCATCTTTACAGTGACTGATATTCGGGACCACGAACTCATCAGACCCGCAGGTCAGTGGCTGATGGAGACCGAGTGCGATTGGTTTTCCTCGAGTCATAGACTTCTGACGTGCGAGTCCTGGCGGGAGAATGACGAGGCTGCCCTTGCCTTCCGCCCGTAACAAAAACGCGAGAGACCCCACCATCCCCTGTGGCCTCAAACCCTTCTCTCCTCTCCTACCTCTCTCTGTCTCTCGCTCGTCGCCCGGCGACTCCAGCAGCCACCCCTCCCCCTCTACCCCGCCTGCGTAGCCAACACCCGGCGCAAAGAAAGCTAGCTATGGCGGCCACGGCGGATCCGCGGGCCAAGCCTCCCGCCGCGCCGCCGCACCACCTCGAGCCGTGGGCGCATCAGCCGCCGCCGCCCGCGGCATCAGCCCGCCGCATGCCCGTCGTCCTCCCCGTCGTAGCCCCGCCCGCGGGAGGAGGGTGCGCGGCACGAGATCGCCGCCGGCCGTCGTCGTCCCACCGGCGGGCGGCCCGGCAGCAGGACGTCGTCGGCGAGGAGACGTCGTACGACGACGGCGGGATCGAGGAGCTCCGGGCCAAGCTCATGGGCCACCTGCGCGACGCGGCCGACCGGCTTCGCGTGCCGCAGCCTGGCCCCTCGCCGCCGCCGAAGAAGACCGCGAGTCCGCCGCCGCCGCCGCCGGAGACGGACTCCGAGCCCGAGCCCGAGCTCCGGGCGCCGCCTCCGCCTCCGCCTTCTTCTCCCCCGAAGGAGGAAAAGCAGCCGCCGCCGCAGCAGCAGACACAAGCTGTGGACGTAGCAGCCGCCACGAGGCCGTGGAACCTGCGGGAGCGGACGCGGCGGCGGCCCGCCGCCAAGTCGTGGGCCGCGTCGCCGCCGCCACCAGCCCCGTCGCGGAGGCGGCGGAAGCGCGCCCCGTTTTCCGTGTCGCTGACGCCGGAGGAGGTCGAGGAGGACGTCTACGCGCTGACCGGCGCCCGGCCGCGGCGGCGGCCGAGGAAGCGGCCGCGCGTCGTGCAGCGGCAGCTCGATGTAAGGCGAATTCCCCGTGCTGCCCCCTCCCCTCCCATTCCAAACCCCACTTGTTTATTAATTGATTCCGCTTTTGTTTATCGCATGGATACACTTTAAGCTTGCTCCTCCGCACTAATACTTATTATCCTGACTGACATGATTGTTGTGTGCAAGAATGACACTCTTGCGCGCGATCCAGCAGAGCTGTTCTAACCAATAACAATCGCGTGCTGTGCAGACGCTGTTCCCCGGACTGTGGCTCACCGAGATCACCGCCGACGCGTACCGAGTGCCGGACGAGGAGTAGCTCCTGATGCTCCTCCGACTCCTCCAACCACCTCACCTCCGTCATGGCCGGTCGGCTCATCGCGTCGCCGTCGCAGTCGCGCCTCCTCGCATCCCATGAGCCGCACCGGGAATTTATTAAGTCAGGTTTGGTCGAAGAGTCGAGCGGGTCGTGCTCGTCAACTGGTCCACCGCCCGCCCCAAGTTTTTCTGCTCGTAAGTCATATATGGTGTAACGCCCTGTCCCCTCTCCCTCTTTGTACTTTGTACAGCAGCGTGCTTGCTTTTGTGAATTGCGACGTGGATACTTGATCCGGTCTCGCTCGGTGCTTTCTTGATACTATTGGTGGTTGGGTCTGGCGTTTTGGATTCTTTGGACCCCTCTCATCTCATCTCCCTCTCCGTCTGTCTCATCTCTCTCTCTCTCTCCGCTGCGGTCGACACGGCACGCACCACCAGGCGGTGCGGTGCGACGCCTCCTATCATTGCCGGATAGCTCGTTCCCTCCCCTCGCTACAAAAGGAAAGGGAACCCTGCAACTTTCCGACGTCCCCGATAATCAATCATCGAACCGCAGAAAAATAAACTCGGGATTAGGGCGCGACGACGGTTGATACTACTAACTGATTCGATTCGATTTGATGACGCTCTGGTTTGTCACGTCCGTCCAGCGCGCGATGAAACCGCCCTGCACGGATGCCTGGCGAGGTGCATATAGTTGAAGAAACGCGGGGCCTCGGTCATGCCGTGCACGCAGAGGAGGAAGACCCGCTGTGGCGGCGGGGCCTGGACGAGGTAGCCTGATTGCTTCTTCAATTTCATGGCCGGTTTGAAAGGGCAGTCTCAGGTTCTGTTTTGCGTACGTACTAGTACATGATAGTGTCGGGCCCAGTGGCCAGGGTTGAGCCAGAAAGCTCGAGACCAGGACGTGCAGACGGGGGCTTTCGAAAAAAAAAGGACCTGCAGACCTGAAGGCCTGTGCCGCCAGACACGACCTCCGGACCCGCATGTAAGTCTCACTATCCCGCGTTCCTGCCACGGACAGAACAACGCAAGCAGTTCTATTCAAACTCAAACCAGTCCCCGCCGACCGCCGTGCCGCCTGCCCTGCCTCCAGGACCAGGAGGCGACCAACTCGCACCCGACGCCTTCGCCATCTCGTTCCTCCAGTCCCCACCGCCTAGTAGTATTTCAAAACCTGAACGGAAAATGAAAGAAGGTTTCGCTGCTCTGCTCTGCGAAAGCCCCACACGTGCCGAGATGAACGACCGAGCGTCAGGCACACTTGACACGTGGGCGTCACCGATTCGCGGCCTCGCGGCTTGGCGTACGTGCAGCAAGTCGACGACGCTGCGGCTGCGTTACGTCGTGGCACGTTAGTAGATCTGCCAGGAGGAAAGCGAAGCCGTGCGCCCGTTGTATCGTATCTACCCATCGTTGCGTTGCGTACGGAAACCGCTCTCGGCGCGTCATGACGTAGCCACGTCGGTTTCAGAGGACGTCCGTCTCAACCCGCGCGCAGACCCTAAAAACGCTAATCCGTCGATCGGCAGTGGTAACTCGAGGATCGCCGTAACCGGCACTACTGATCCTCCGCCAGGCGATTGGCGGGCGGGAGGTGTCGTCAACCAGCGCATCCGCTCGAGCAGGCCGCCGTGGCAAGGCGTGGCGACGTCACGACGCGCTCCACCGTTGCACGCACGCACGCAAGCTAGGTTGCCTGCCGCCTTGTTGGCTTGCTGCCGGGAGGCCATCATCCTGTGCACAGCGCGGCCGCACGCGTCGCTCTCCGCTTGGACCGTCGCACCGCACGGCGACCGACCCCCGTGCCCTCGTGAAGGGACAACGACGACACGAGACGGGGGGCCCGGCCGTTGATGGCCCGAGGCGACTCGCCGCGGGTTTCCCTTTCGTTTTGGATTTCGGCGGGTTAAGAAGGCACGGCCACGGCTGCCGGCCACCGGCGCGCACCTCGGCCGCACCTCACGGCGGCTCGTGACACCGCTACGACGGCTAACGGGGTGGGCTGGACTTGTGTTGGAGGTGCTCGCGGGCTTCTACTCACTTCGGCAAGAAGAGTTGGGGTTGGGCCATTGGTCGTGTCAGGCCGTGATTTTGTACGGGCCTTTTTATGCTGGGCTGCAAACTTTTCTTGAATGCATGCTGGGCTGGGACCTAATGGCCGATGTTCCAACCCAAACCGGTTGCTCCCGAGTGCCGGTGGTTTAGGCTGTGAAAGCTGAAGGCGGCCGCGGGGTAATACACGACCGATCATCTCATTTCAGGTCCAGGAGACAGCACTGGGCACGCCTTTTGTGGTGCACGGGACGGGCAGGGGCAGCCAGCTGAGTCGTCGCGCACTGATGTCGTTTCCCCGCATGATATCGGATTACTGCACTCGTTAATCCGCACATCAGAGCAGCATAATTACATAAATCTGAAGGATTCAGTCATTTCACTACCTCGAACTTGCGGCGAGTTCAGAGCATGCAGGCACCCTCAGTCAAAACACGTCAAGCACTTTCCCCACAATTATCAGCCGCCCGCGACGTCTCCATTTCAAGCAGTACAGGCTAGATGGATTACGTTTCAATTCCCGCCTCAATCATCCGCTGATACACAAACTTCATGTTGCTCTGTTTTTGTTTTGTGATATACACGATCACTTCGCCTATGTACATTTCCTTTGCTTAAAAAAAACTCCAGAGAAAATAAAAGACTACGCATAATTTACATCAGTAGTATATAAGTAACACATAAAAAACGTCCATGGATCTGATCCCTGCTGAGATATCAGCAGGTAATCACTGGCTCACGCTGGGCGTTGTACACATGCTGTCCCACGGAGCATGCACCGTGTCAGGGGACCGCGGCGCGAGGAGCGGACCCTTCTTCTTCTTGAACCCGTCCTCCTGTTGTATGCTCCTGAGGGCGTCGAGCACCTCCCTGATCGGCGGCCGCATCTCGCTGTTCTGCTGCAGGCACCGGAACGCCAGCTCGGCGACCAAGGTCATCGTCTTCCTCGTCACCTGGTCCGTGTCGAACCCGAGCTCGCGGTCCACCAGCTGGTCGACCTCGCCGCGCTGGATCTTGGTGACGGCCATGCCCGCCAGATTGATCTCGTCGCGGTCCCGGGTCACGTCGACGGCGGGCTTGGACGAGACGAGCTCCGCCAGGACGACGCCGAAGCTGTACACGTCGCTCCTGTCCGTGAGCTGGTAGCACCGGTGGTACTCCGGGTCCACGTACCCCGGGGTGCCCTGCGGCGCGGTGGACACGTGCGTGGCGCCGTCGGGCGGGAAGAGGCGCGACAGCCCGAAGTCGGCGACCTTGACGTGGAAGTCGGCGTCGAGGAGGATGTTGCTGGTCTTGACGTCGCGGTGCACGACCGGCGCCGGCTCCACGGCGTGGAGGTACGCGAGCGCCGCGGCCGCCTCGACGGCGATGTTGAGGCGGAGGGGCCACGCCAGCAGCGCGCGCTCCTCCGTCGTCGCGCGGCGGCGCTCGTGCAGGTGGTCCGCGACCGTGCCGTTGGGCACGAACTCGTACACCAGCAGCAGCTCGCGGCTGCGGCTCGACGTGCAGCCGTAGAACATGACCAGGTTCGGGTGCCGCAGCCGCGAGAGGATGGCCGCCTCGTTCACGAACTGCTTCACGCGCCGGCAGCTGTTATTGTTGTACAGCCGCTTCACCGCCACGACGCGCCCATCTCGGAGATGCCCTGAACCGATCAATTTACACATTCCAGCGTTAAAAATTGCGCTAGTTACGCGCATCCACGTGAAACTGACAAGTCTTGTGGCAACCTGGCCTGTACTAGATGTGCATGTGTACCTTTGTAGACGGTGCCGAAGCCGCCGTCGCCGACCTCTCTTTCATCGCTGAAGCCTTCAGTTGCATCCTCCAGCTCCTCGTACGTGAAGAGGTGTGTTTGGAGGTCGTGGAATCTGCCGGACTCCATGTCGCTACTCCACTTGGAGCGCGGCGTGCCAGTGGAGGCAGTGTACCTGAGGAGCCTCGAGGACGACGTGTTTTTGTACTCTCTCCTCTTGCGGATGTACAAGAACGATGCGACCACGAGCAGCAAGAACACAATCCCAGCAGCTATGGAGGTTCCTAAGGTTGCAGATTTATATATAAACACCGGGATGAGAAACTGATCAGGAACTTTGTCGTTAATTTAGGCAGCTGTAGGATGACACATTATTGGTTTCAACAACATGTTCACTTTCTAGCATCTTGCTACTATCAGATATCACGATAACTCCTTTTCCGTGTTATCGGCATTTTTCCCATTAATATGCAGGAGAAGTGCATCTCTTTCTACTAAGATGGAAGAGACTGACACGACGTGACGCCATTAGATAAACCGTCAGGTTCAACATTGTCATCATTATCTACAGATGAAATTTCATAAAACGACGTATACTTTGACAAAACAAACACAAAACTACAGATTTAAGAAGTCATTTCACAAAACTATAGATTGTGTGCTTGTTTGTAACACATAATTACAGGTTTAGTGAATTGAATCACAAAACTACGGATTTTGTAAGCAATTTACTTTTATCTATATTTTCACGAATGCGTATTTTCAGTATCCGTAATGTTTCCATATTTGTCCAAATATTTACACAACTAATGCAAAACTTCAACCAAATATGTTGTGAGAATTAATTTTCTTCTAACTGGATAGGCTGAAAAAACTGAAATGTGACTTTAAAAATAACAGATGCCTGACCAGACAATGATTTTTTTACATTTCAAATATGCAAATTAAGGTAGGCGAGATCGCAGAAATTACCTATAACCACTTTCTTCGACTTCTTCGGGCCTGCAAGATAAGGAAGAGATATATTTTAACAGTGCACAAATGAAGTCTATCGGTGATTAGTTAAGAACACAGTATAATCCCCAGTAGGGTTGTACGAGATATTGCAATTCATGTTGGTTAAGACAATTTATTTCTATCTAAAATAATATAATAAAAAATCATATCATTCTCGGTTGAATGCCGTGTTAAGGTTTGCTCATTCCCCCTCTATTTTTTATTGATAATGCTAGAACAATATTTTTAACTTATTTTAAAATAAAATTTTGTCCGAACAACATAAGTTTAAAACCGAAGGAGTACTCGTTAATTAATTGTTGGACAGGATGAACATAACAAATATGCTTATAGAAAAAAAAAACTGAAAGTGGATCATGGTCATTTCCACCCTTTAATTAATTGCTATCAGGACATTTTCTCGTAACATAAAACGTGGACAGTACGGTTTGGACACGGACGGCCTTTGATTTGGCTTGCATTGCGAGTTTAGTTATTATTCCGTAGCCCCTAATCTTCCAGTCAACAATTGATGATGCGGTTAGGTGAAGTATCAACACCAAGGAATTGACCCATTCATATAGCTGAATTTTTCATCCAGGTAACGTATGCAATTTCCGGTCACTTCAACCGTCGCCCGTACTATGATCAAAGGTTGAATTAAGTAAGCTTCAACACGGTTAATATTCCCAAAAAAGGTCATATATTTTACCAGCCCAGTATACTTAAGGTAAAGTATTAATTCAGGTCAAAACAATGCATCATAACTCAGAACCTTTACCAGCTGTCTAATACTGGACCAGAAAAATAAAGCCCAAGTGGTACGACGATTCTTTCAACTTATTTGAAACAAATCAACTAGCACATACCAACTTGGTATCAAACTGGATCCGTTGACCCCTGTTCAAAGTTTGACCATTAAAAACAGATTACCTGATGAAGAACATGACCCGGTGGAGTGACCAGCTGACCACTATGGCAGAAACATGTGTTTTCACAAGTATTTTGTGCTGGTATTATGTCACGGAACCCCCCGGAACTCCTACAGTCACCACACCACCCCCATACCCTCCTTCCACCGCACCGTGAACCCGCCTCTTATCGCGTCGCTGGAGACTAGAATTCCCGGCAGGCAGTGAGGCCGCAATGATGAGCTAGACGAGGATGATGATGAACAGGAGTGGTGGCTGCTAACCGCCGGTTATGCATTAGTGCGGGCTCTAATCGCGGCATTGCTCGTGAACCGTTGCAAAGTGGAGATGAGCAAATTATACGAACGATCAGAAACGCTAGGCGATTGTGCTGCGCGTTAGAAGGCTCTTTGGTCATTGCAACGCTCATAGTCCACTGCCAAAACTATTTGCGACTTCTACAATTTGCAACTATTTTAACTGGAAAATTAATAAACAGGTAAACATGTTTGCTGTAAAAAAAACTTATAAGAGACTTACCGCAGTCCGGGTTGCGCACGCGGCCGTCGGAGCACAAGCAGCCGAGGAACTCGCCGATCTGGTTGTAGCTGCACTGCCCTCCGGAATCCTCGCACAAGAAGCAGGGCCCCGCGCTGGGGTCCCACGTCAGCTGGAACCCGCGCTTCAGCACCTCGCTGTATCCGTCGTCGTTCAGCCGCGGGAAGTACGCATCGTTGAGCAGCCAGTACTTGAGCACCGGCATGGCGAACACCGCCTTGCACGCCCGCGGCAAGTCGTCGTCCCGCTGCGGCACGTCAGGCTCCGCGACCACGAAAGACGACGTCCCGTCCCGTCGTCCCCGGAAGTCGCTGCAGTTGATCGGCGGGGGCAACCCCGGCGGCGGCGGCTTGTTGGGGGTTCCGGCGTCGCAGTCGAAGAAGAAGAGGAGGTTGACGTTGGCGGTGGTCGAGAGGTTGAGCCACGTCTCCTTCGGGACGGAGACGTTGTGCGTCACCCTCGGGCAGTTGTTGCCGTCGTCCCCGCCGCGGCGGAGCAGGTCCGCGTCGGCCACCGTGGCGGTGTGGTTGTCGTAGTTGATGTCGAGGACGGTGTAGTCGCGGCCCCCCAGCCGCAGCGTCGCGCGCCCCTTGTCGTCGTCGCAGGCGACGGCCATGCCGGGGTACCCGCAGTAGGACAGCGCCGTGTCGTACCCGTCGATGGCCGTGGTCGCGTTGGCGAGGAAGAACGGGTAGTGGATGTCGACGTTGGCGCCGCAGGGGAATGACGACGCCTGGCACATGCTGGAGTTGTAGCGCTTGTCCGCGGCGAGGGAGGTGGCGGCGGCGGCGGCGAGGAGGAGGAGGAGGAGGTAGTGGGCGACGAGGCGCGGCATGGCGTGTGGTCGGACGATAGCTGCCGCGAACGAACGAAGCGCGCGGGCACGTACGGGCACTGCTGGTGGCAAGTGATTCCACGGCGGGTGTGGTTAGCTTGACCACGAGGAGCTGTCTGTCTCTTGGTCGACCGAGACATCGGGTGGTTTGGTGGCGGGGGCGCTCGGGCGGGCGGGCGGGCTACGAAACTTTGACTTGCCCGGTCGCGGAGGTTGGTGGCCGTCCGTCGTCCGGCGGGGTACGTGGCGGCTCACGGTTGGTGACGGGGGCGGTTGGGTCATGTGGGGTTGCTGGCGGCACGGCACCGGCCGATGACGGCATGCGTCCGGCCGGCTGCGCGGCGGGGACAGGATCCGCGGCCGCGTGCGTTCTCGGTTCCGGGGTATGTTCCTCGTTTGGTTCCAGATTCATTTTTTTTCTCTTTGGCGTGTGGACTTTGTTTGGGGCAGAAGCTACAGGAACTTTATTACCCGACAAGAAGGAAGCAAATAAGTTTCTGGTCGTATCAGTGGGAAATCAGAACCGGTTCGCTTTTTGGACGAACACTTTTGAGACGAAAACAACACGGGGTTGAAGAAGTTGAAGGTCTGGTCGTTTCACGCCGGGAGATATGGGCTACCAAAAATGCATGGGCCTGGCGTCGAAGCAGCAATGAGTCGGGCTGGTCCGGCTTATTAACTTTCTTTCACATGGGCTGTACATTTGGGCCGCCGTGTTTCATTTTTCGCTAAGTTCATGTCTAAACTTTTACTAGCCTCGCTGTTGCGTTCGGCCTCGTTGCCTTGTAGCGTCTGGATCTCAATCAAGCACCTGAAAAGAAAGATTGTAGATCAATCTTTTACTCTCTTCTTGCGCAAGTTCTCCGCTTCGCTTACCGCGGTCAGGAACAGAGGCGCACGAGCAGCCGCGACGTCAAGCTCAGTCTGCGGGGAACGGCGGCGCGCCCGTGCCCGGCGACTGGTTCCGAAGCTGCGCTCGTCCGCGATTAGCGCGCTCTCACCTCACAGACTTGTACCGCAACTGGGGCGTGGAGAGACATGATTCTGGGTCTCCGTCCTCGGCCGCCCCTGAGCAACACAGACCAGGGCCGGGTCCATCACCGCATCATCAGCCTCACGCGCCGGAACGCTCGCCGGACGACTGTCAACACGAAGGAATCATGCATGCTTAATACTCCCTCTCTCCCTAAAAATTTGTCGCTTTGTAGTACTACAAAACAACAAGTTTTAGGAGACGGGAGAAGTATGCAGCTGAAAGACTTTTCAAAAAAAGGAAGCATGCATGCAAGTTTGGGGCTGACCGTGCTGGATCTTTGTCACCTCAGCATGAATGGTGCGGGTGACAACGACGTTGAGCAGATAGGTCTGAGTTCACTTGTTGCTATTGAGTTTTGTTGCTATTGAGTTTTGACCATACCACAACCCCGTCAAAGAAACAAGTATTTTGCATACGTCGTCATCACCGAATTATTTATTCATACGTACACGCGTATCGGACCGAAGAGAGCTCGGTTGATACGGACAGTGGAATACATACACCACTATGAAGTAACAACATCGGCATACATGCATAGCACGTCAAAGCACGCAGGGAAACGAGGAACACAAAACGGTCGACGACAACACACTCTGCATCGGCTGCATCTCTGTCAGGTACGGTGGGGGGGGGGACCAAGGCCGACGACACTGCGTCCCCCGCGCCGGCCACGAGGCGTTGTTCAGCACGACGGCACGGGCACCTTGCACGCGGCCATGACCTTCTTGCCGTTGGGCGAGTTGACGTAGCGCTGCAGGTTGGGGTCGCGGGCGTAGGTGCACATGCACGACTGCTGCTCCCTCATCCTGCTGCAGCACGCCGCGGTGGGCGGCGCGCTCCCGATGATGGCGCCCGCGCACGGGGTCAGCTGCATGGCGTCGCACGACGTCGTCGCCGCCTCCGTGCCGGCGGCGCACAGCAGCAGCAGGCCGACCAAGGCGAGGACGACCGCGAGCATCAGCTGCTGCACCGGCTGCTTCATGGCTCCCGACTTGTTGGGACTGGTATGTGCTACGAGCAGGATCGGATCAGCAGGGCTTGCTACTTGGATGGTGCAGGGGTTTGGTGAGAGACCAGCTGCCCCATTTATAGGCTCAACCTTGCGCCACGTTGAACAGGAAAGCTGCAGTTGCACTCACGACGATGCTAGTGCAGTACAAGTGTGCAACGCAGATGGCACATTGTATTTAGTGTTTGCGCCACTAGCAAAGAAACAATAATGATAGTCATAGATAATAATTGCATATGCACTAGTACTCAAATCAATGGAAATAGAACGGCCGTGTGTTTCCACTGACCAATTCCTAGGTGCCATTGGGGATGAGGCCAGACTGTCCATATAATGGCTGGTGTTAAACCCCTCTGAAGCAGTTGGTACCGACAGATAATGGTATGTGATAAACACCGCTCTGAAGCAGTTGGTACTGCTCTGAAGCAGTTGTTGTTCTGCAAAACAAACAGAACATTGAACCTAAGACACGCGGTAGAGATATCCTTTACATTACACGGAGCAACATTTCAACTTGATAATACCCAGTGTGGTAACAGCACTCTTTCTCACCAACAAATCGAATGCAGAGGACAGTCCACTAAGCAGACCTTTCTGTAGTGGCAACCGCACTTCTCCAGCTGCCCCACCCCACGCATCACTTTGACGACATATCTTCGCCATCTAGCAGAACTCCGGATAGACTTTATACAGTCTGAAACTTGAATTTTACAAAGTTCATTCAACAGGTCACGGACTCACCTTGCTTTTTACCCCCTGAAAAAGTCTTGACAAACACGCTCAAGAACAACAAGCAGCAGAACCCAAACGCTTGATATTAGTAGCAATTTTTTTAAAAAGAAATGAAAGAGAAGCTGGATGTGCCTTCACGGCTGTACGAAGGAATCCCTGACTTATGAGAAAACCCCAGGTTTGACGCTAATGTTGCCTCACATTCGTTCATTCCCCTGAATCACCCGGACAAAAGCGATCCCTTCCTTCTGAAAACTAGGCTCTTTTGTCCTGTTAACCTGCATGCTTATAAGGAGAAGAGCTTTTGTTGTGACCAGGCCAAGGCCAATTAACCGAACTACTTTCTCAGAACTCTGAGGCCATGAATCCTCATTCTCTGAGCGACGATTCCTCCTCTGACGATGATCGGCCGACAGTAAAACTGTTTCGCAAGCACCGATCAGTTCATAAGCTGTTAGGTGGACGGCAAGGTACATACCTGATCGCCTGAAAACTGTCGTGTGTTTGCCTTTGTCTGAATGAACTCGACACTAGTACGTAGTACTCCCTCCGTCCCGAAAAGTTTGTCGCTTTGTAGTTCAAAAATGAACTACAAAGCGACAAGCTTTTCGAGAAGGAGGGAGTATTATCTATCGATTTGCCCCCGGATTTGCAGTTGCGGATATCCTGCTATGGAGGGACAGGAATCTGTCGGCAGGGATCCTCGCAGGAGCCACATTACTCTGGTTCCTGTTCGACGTCGTTGAGTACAACGTAGTCACGCTCCTTTGCCACATCGCACTCCTTGGGATGCTTCTGCTCTTCATCTGGTCGAATGCCGCACCGCTCTTCGACAGGTTTCAATGCCTAATTACCATGCCGTGCAAATTTATTCTAACCTCACGGGTAAAATATATAAGAAAATCTCATGCAACTCCTTGTTCTATTTTCCAGGCCGCCTCCTCAGATCCCAGAGGTCATAGTTTCAGAACATGCCTTCAGAGAAATCGCACTGACCATCCATTACAAATTGGCTCACTTTGTCTCCATCCTGTATGACATTGCGTGCGGGAAGGATCTCAACAAGTTCCTCTTGGTACATCAATCGTTTCTTTTAGCATGTACTTAGCGACACCAAATTCTGTAACCGTTGCGTTGCTGCCTGATATGAATCAAGATTCTAAGACTGTCAACCTGCATAAATATTAGAAATCGTACCAGAAAAAAAATTCAAACTGATTTTTTATGCTCGTCAGTGACATGGAGGACTGTAAGGATTTGAATGATTAAGAAAACACCCACTAATCATACGATTTTTTTATCAAACGATCTCTATATATCATATTCTGAGGTTTATATTGAGCTTATACAGTAAACTAAGTATGTTCTCATCAATATCAGGTGGTTGGATCTCTGTGGATACTGGCAGTAGTCGGAGATGCTTGCAGTTTCACCACACTGTTATATGCTGGTACGTACCAAGAAACCTCAAGACTTTGAACAGACGAATAACATAACATCTGACTCCATCCGTGTTGGCATTACGACAATTTATACGATCTTCTTCTTGACCAGGATTGTTATGTGCTCTCACTGTACCGGCACTGTATGAAAGATACGAGGCGGAAGTGGACCGTTTACTCGCCAGGGGTGGTGAAGACCTCAAAAAGTTCTATAGGAAGGTCGACTCCAATGTGCTAGACAAGATACCACGTGGCCCTGTCAAGACAAAAGTTCACTGGAAATAGCTTCCAGTTAAAAGAGCATTGCAAAGTACTGTATTTTAGTTGATTTGGCTTGTGATGACATACAGCTGCACGTGCATGTTGGATTGTACTCCTTCGGTCTTTAAAAAATTGCAACTTATAGCGCAGCCTCAAGCTTGATGGTCCTGAAAAAAAAAAGGAAAAAGAAAATAAAAATGAAACGCAACGGAATTTCAAATGTCTGCGGAAAATCCGAGGTGACTGTTCTATTTTACAACTGAAATTCCGAAACTCGAAATTGCAAACCGCGTTCGTCTCCCTGAATGAACGAACGAACTGTCCATCCCCTCCACACTGCAGCCACACGATCCAATCCAACCGATTTGTGAACTCCTCCCGACCTGCCAACGCGGCCGGCCGGCGAAACACTAGCCGCGTGATCATGGCTCGCAGCAGCGCACGCCGCGTAGGAGAGCGGCTCTCGCCGGCAACGTCAGGCAGGACAAGGAGACCGTCGTCGCCAGTGGCACGGAAAGCCAACCAATGCCACCGTCGTTCGATGTCGAGAAGAAGACGAATGCAACGGCTACAGTTGAGCTGTGCCTGAAGGTTATGGCGAGGAAATACAGCCGCCACGCACCGTTGAGCTACTCGTATCTTTCGCTTGAGAGATGTTGCACCTTGCGACATCCATCAGTCCATAATCAGAGCATGAAAAGAGTAAAAAAAAACGTGATAGGAATTAAAAAGTCCACTCCCGAAAACCCAAGCGGGTTTAAACTGAACTCCTGGCTCAAACAAATTTCTGTAGGGACGCCACTGGAAAGCAGTGAAGAACTAGATACTGAACAGAACACCTAAAAACCCGTATAATTTCCATATGTCCGTAAACTCATGTTTCTCGTGTACAATCACAGTTGTAGGGGCTGTACAACAAAATACAAAAGCAAATACATCATCCGGTTCAAAATATTTGTGACCAGTTAGTTCATTTTTGAACTAAACGGTGGCAAATATTTCGAATCAGGAGGGAGTATTCGTTAATCTAAGCAAATTGGGGACTTCAAGTCTTTGAGATAGCTGTCTTGCAAACGGGGCAGGAGTTCTTCCTTGAAAGCCACAGCTTTATGCAATGCACGTGATAGTTGTGCCCGCAGCTCAGCTTCCCAATTTCCTCGTCTGCTCCGAACTCTTCCTGAAACATGAAATGGAAGGGATAGCTAAGCCTTATTTCTGCCAATGCGAAGAGATCAGAAAGGGAAAAAAAGAGAATACATACTTGACAAATGCTACAGCTCCTATCCATTTCTGTTGAAAAATGCTTGGTGTTGAATGGTGTCTGTTTGACCATCCTAAGGCTTCGGATGATCTCATCCTCGCGCAACCCTGTACTTACATATCCCATTCGATCCTCAAGATCGAGCAGTTCCTGTAAAGTGAAAAAGTGAGTAGCTCGATGACTGCATGATTTTCTGCTTTATTTACACGATTGATATATGCACCAGGAGGGTACCTCATACGTCATGTTATCAACATCAAGGCGCCAATCCTGATACTGATCATACACTCCCAATCTTCCTAATAATAGCCTTGTTCGAAACATCATGATCTGCATGTCGCAAACAAGAAGTTTTGATAGCAGTAAACAGGCAGAAAAAGATGTGTTCATACTCTTTGGACAAAGCACATCTTATTACATCAACAGAGTACATTGGGATCTCATTCTCCCCTGAAGAAAAGGACTAAAAGAACTGCAGCACATGGATGGCAGAGAATGATGAACTTGGGAGTCACCAAGTCGGTGTCAGTCTCTAGTATGTAGTGGTTTTATAGTGGTAAGGATTAAGGAAATGGTACCAATTGTAACAAATATTGGTGCAATGACAATGATTGGTCTGATTTCATGTTAATATATAGAAGTGGATTACATAGTTGCCTTGAGAACCAAGGACTCTACCTTGCCTTACACGTCAAGGCTTCAAAAGTTAGAGATTAGTACAATCAACTCTCTAATCCAACCGATACAAATATACTCCCTCCGTCTCCATGAACTTGTCGCTTTGTAGTTCATTTTTAAACTACAAAGCGACAAGTTCATGGGGACGGAGGGAGTACTCCGTATCTGCTAACACCAGTAACCCATTTCTAAGAAAAACTGAGTACTATAATCCTTAAATGCAACATTCTAAGCCTACCACCAATGCAAACCTTTGACTAGCAAGAATGTCAGTTCACACTACTTAACAGCACATTCTTTAGAGTTCCTTAACACCTACCATTTGACCTACTTGTACAGCACAAGGAAATTTAATCATTCCTCGAACGCATAATCCTTTATTGCTTGCAGCTAGCCGGTTCAGAGAAGCAACGTAAACAATGGATCACCCTTTTCAGCGACGTGGAGTTAAGCAAAAGGATCATCAATGCAACATGGTTGTTCTTCTAGTACAACACAATGATTCGACACTTATGCATGTAACCCGAAAACAGGGATCTCTGCATCTACACTCAAAGGTCCGTCTTGACCACCAAACTTTTCTATTCCTGACCCATGCCACCATCACCTACTCTCACGTGCAACCCTTTAAATCTGTTGCTGCGTCCACATGACTGCCAGTGCCAAGTACTACTCCATACTAGACAGTATGCTGTACCACACACTTCCCTAGCTAAAACCTCCTAGATGTTACTGAACGTCTAACCGAAAGGCACAGTTTGGTTTACACTGCGTGATGGCTATCACGTGACATACTCAACTAACAAACGAGCTAAATCACGCTGTAACTTTGTAGTATTCTGTATAGCTCCGTGGTTATAATGTTCATACTCGATCATGTAAATGACAGAATGTGCTGAACCGAAAAAGTTCTGTATAGTTGCATCGTACCTCTTCCTCAACACGTATGCGAGAGTGCCGGCGCCCACTCAGGTGATGTGGGTTGCCGCCCAAAGGAACGCTGTCGGCATCGATGAGTGGCATGTCATGGTGTGGCGGTGAATGCGTAGGAGACGAGGACATGTGCTCCCGCATGGTGATCCTCCGAGCCGCAGGCGCGCCGCCGGGCCTCTGTCACCGGGCGAATCAGTGGTCAATTCAACAGCAGAGGACAGAAAAATTCACTTGGATTGTCATGAAGGAAACAACTGCTATTGCTGAGGTTTCAGCGATAGAGTGTACTTATGACAGTAATGAATCAAACAAGACAAAATTTGACCAAACTAAGACGAGAAATCCTGGCAAAAAATATGTTTTTTTCGTACCTCTCTGTGCGACCTCTCGGCCTGGGTTCGGCGGCGCGTGCCGACCGTCGACTGGTGCGGCGCCACCACGCAGTCGACCGACGACGCCTCGGCGTGGAACGGCATCCCCGGAGTGCACCACACGTCCCCGCCCATCCTCGCACCATCCGCAGCGCCGCCGCCGCCGCCTCCGCCCCGCGCCTTCCGCGGCCTCTCGTTATTCCCCCTCATCCGCCGCCGCCTCCTCTCACGCCAGTCCGCCGAGGACCGCGACGCGTCGACCGGCGCGTGAACCTGGGACGCCGCCGACGTGCACCCGAGCCCGCGCCAGTCCGCCGAGGACCGCAACGCGTGCGCAGCAGCAGCAGCAGCCACCGGCTCGAAAGCCTGGGCCGCCGCCGCCGACGTGCACCGGAGCCCGCGCAGCAGCCCCTTGCTCGGCGGCCGCCGCCTGACGGCCTCATCATCCGCCACCGCCGGCTTCGCGGATGACGAGGAGGAGGCCTCTCCACCGGCGGCGAGTAGAGCACGCAGCGCCAGTCGCCGCCGCTCCACGGCCGCCGGTTGTCCGCCGCCTTCGCAGGCCATTCAACGCTGCTTGTGCGCTTCTGCTAGCTTCTCGGTAGCCGGTAGGTGGGGGGACTTTGGAAGTTCACAGAAGTAGTGGGCGAGCGAGCAGGAGCGGGAACCGTCTACAAAACACGCGCACGAAACCATGATTGGTCCGATCTGTGCGGTTGGTCCTCGACTGGACAGTGCCAAATTGGATAGCTGTCCTGTCCAAGAAGGAAGCACACGTCACGTAGATTATTCTTCGAAGACAAGCGCATGGATAATCAACAGGATTGAGCTCGTGGATCAGATTTGGGTTAGATTATAAGATTAGACACGTCGTTCTCGGCAGCCATCCGTGGCACAGGGGAATGCAAGGCTTCAAATGCGTGCAACACGGCAGCTCCACCAATTGGCTTCAAATGCTGCTGTCTGATCCTGTGTCTCGTAGCGGTGTCAGCTTCTTCTGAAACCTATCTGAAAGAGACTTTGTTTCACTCTTCACACTGGAAAATCGGCGCTCGATGGGTTCCTCGGTGGAACGAGATGGTTGCTTCAACTTGTACGGCTCGGCAAAGTCTGGCTCAGGTTTATTTCAGTGAAGTTTACTGCACTTTCAAACGAGCATCTTGTTACTTCTGGTGACGACTGAGAATTTTGTTTGCGAATCCTGTGCTAGTCCCGCCGATGACGTTAGTTTACGAACTCGCGTCATTTCAGATTATCCAAGTTTTTCGTTTTATTTCAGTGACCTTTTGAGTTAGTCCAATTTAACACGATTCAGCGACTGAGTATTTTGTAGTACTTGCTTAACCAGTAAGGATCAGTTAACCAAACTAAACAACATGGAAACGTGTGTCCGCAACAGAGAGCAAAAAAAAAAAAAAAATGGTAGATCGGAGGTGCGATCTGCGAAGTCAGGTTTTAAGTTCCCTTGTTTCCCAGGCAGAGAGGTCTGAAATCACGCGAGTACCAAGTCAGCATTCAGACACAGCCAACCATCTTTGATCTACTGGAACTTTGAAGCATTCCCCCCTCTAAGAAAACCGGCACCAGAAAAAATCCAACCTGCTGTTCCAGTTGGTCACCAGTTTCACCTAAAAAAACGCGGCGAAATGCACGTAGTATATAGTAGGTTACTGGTCAGATTGATTCGTTCCTCTGCTCGTCATAATCGCTGCTGCCGCCGTGCCGGGAAGGGCCAGAAGATCAAGGAGGAGCTCGACGCCGAGGCCGTTGACTTGTGCATCGCCGCAGGAAGCGAAACCGAAACCTCTCCCCTGTGAGTACCATGTCGTCGTTCATCTAGCGATCTCGAGATGTCCGGATCACGGCAGTTGCAACCGGAGTATTACCAGTCGTTGCTTCCTTCCCTTCATTCCTTACTGGTTGTTGCAACTGCCATGTCAGGCGTCTCTCTTAATTTCTGCAACTGTCATATCCATGCGAATCTCTCGCCATTCATTCCTGGCAGCAGTTGCTATCCCCATCGATCTGATCGTTGCTCTTGGCCACGACCGAATAAATACTAGTAGTAGCCGTTAATCGCGCACAGGACCCACGATCTTGTTGTGGGAATTTTGACGGCCGGGCGGTTCGATTGAATTCTCCTCTTATACATCCGTTGCCTGTTCATCACCCAGGATCAGAGAAGATGCCGCCGCCAACACTGGCGGCGCCGCCGTCGTCGGCGACCATTATTCGTTTAGGAGCCCCGCATCCGTACCTGAAGACCCACGGAACCAAGGTGGCGAGGCTGCACCTGCTCGACTGGATCGTGCTGCTCCTTCTCGCGATCATCGACGTGGGGCTCAACCTGATCCAACCGTTCCACCGGTTCGTCGGAGAAGACATGATGGCCAGCCTCCGGTACCCCATGAAGGCCAACACCGTGCCCGTCTGGGCCGTGCCGGTACGTACACGGTACACACAGCCATTATTCACCTTCCATGCAGAGAACAATTAATCCCTGAATCATCTTCCACTGAAAGATACTCCCTCCATCTCTAAAAGGATGTCGTTTTTAACACTAATTTTAGTTCAAAAAACGTCATCCTTTTAGGGATAGAGGGAGTACTACTGAATTGAAGATCGCACGTATTAATTAAATTGCGCAGATATACGCCGTCATCGGGCCCATCATCATCTTCGCTGCGATATACATGAAGAGGAGGAACGCTTATGACCTGCATCATGCCATTCTTGGTAAGTTCAGATCGCCATGCATTTTTGTTCCTCTGCAGCTGTGACCACGTGTATTGTTAGTTCTTGACGATGTGTATGGCATGGCCAACAAGCAGGCCTTCTGTTCTCCGTGCTCATAACCGGCGTCCTGACGGACGCGATCAAGGACGGCGTTGGCCGGCCACGGCCGAACTTCTTCTGGCGCTGCTTCCCGGATGGAGTAGCAGTGAGTTCTGTTCTGAACCTCCATGATTGATTTTGGTAGTAGGAGAGGAGTAAACTCGAATGATTTCTTCTTCACTGCATTTCAGAGATTCGACAACATCACCAGAGGAGTCATGTGCAACGGTGACCCGAAAGAGATCAAAGAAGGGCACAAGAGCTTCCCAAGTGGCCACACTTCATGCAAGTGACCCCAATATGAAACTCTGAACATTCTGTCTGCATGCAGTTGTTCTGCCATTTCTTTCCCTTTTTTCCCAAATCCCCCAAAAAAATGGTTGGTTGCGATTAAACGTCGTTGTCTTCCCCGTTGTTGTCTCGTTCCAGGGTCTTTTGCCGGGCTAGGTTTCCTGTCGTGGTACCTGGCCGGCAAGATCAAGGCGTTCGATAGAGGCGGCCATGTCGCCAAGCTCTGCGTCCTCATCCTGCCGCTGCTCCTCGCGGCGATGGTTGCCGTTTCGAGGGTGGATGATTACTGGCACCACTGGCAGGATGTGTTTGCCGGTGGCGTTCTCGGTAGGTACCCATCAGTACGATCGATTCACCTTCCGTCTGGTACAATACAACCTCTTCTGATGATCAAACTGACATACTGCTGCTGCACTCTGCAGGGTTGGTGGTTGCTTCGTTCTGCTACTTGCAGTTTTTCCCACCGCCATCTGGTGAACAAGGTACGATACTGTTGTATGCATATAGCAGAAAAGTAGTAACATTTTCGTCCTCTATTTTTTAGTAGAATTATGTTGTTGTCAGGCGTAACTACAGAATAGGTTTATTAGCAGAAAAATAAGGCTTGGGCTGGGACATGAAAGCCCGGTTTGCTGGGAATAGTGGGTTACGATGGCCCAGTTTTAGAAGTTGGGCCTTATGGAATTAACAGGCCGAAATTAGGCTCGGTGTCTATGTTGCAGCCCATCTTTGTTATCCTTGTCACGATTTTTCCTGTGAACAATCAACTCAAAAGGGAGAGAGGGAGAAATAAAAGAAGAGTTTCATTTAAATAAAAAAATAATCAAAGGTAGGGGAATTATTTTTTTAAAAAAACTAAAATATGCTACATAGTATATCAGTAATAAAATTATTTTGGAAAATATAATTTGTAGTATGTTTTATCCTTGATTTTCTTGGGTGGAACCGCAGGATTTTGGCCTCACGCGTACTTTGAGCACATTCTTAGCCCTGACGGCCAGAACGGACTTCACTCAACAACGAACTCGAACCACCATCAATCACTGCCTGAAAGCCCTATTGCAATGGAGATGAGTGCTGCCACGAGTCAAGCATTAGATTCCATGGAAGCAGGCGGCAGAACACGGTGACCTGAATGCTGTGTAACGCTATGAACTATAGTACTAGGATTTAGACTAAGAAATACTAAAAAAATTGGGATCCTTTTGCAGTCCCCTCTTTCAGATTCCTTTTCTCCCTCCTGATCTTGTAGTAAATATATTTATTCTATTTGTATCTTGTAAAAGGCAGGTTAGGGGGGGATTGAATTCATTCACAATGTTCATGTATTTGAGGTCATGGACTCACGGTGGCGTGTGTTTCATTCCACTTATAATTCTAATCCAGAATGCAGGTGCTGCTGTGATACAGATCGAATTGGATCAGTGCATTGTGAATGTCCCACCGATGAAATTGGCAACCGCGAACGTTACTTTTGAGCTACTCTCTTCGTTTCTTTTTATTTGTTACTGGTTAGTTTAAAAATGAAATAGCCGACGACAAATACAAAGAGACAATGTATATTGTTTTATCTGCCGAAAGTAAAGGAGAGGATTAGGATCTCATCATCTGTTTTCGAGAGAAAGTAGCCAAGTTCAGTCACTTTCCGTTGTATCAGCTTGAGCAGTTAAGGAGGGAAAAAACTCAAACGCAATATCCAATCAGTGATCTTTCCTATCCGAAGGCGAGTAATGGGGCTGAAAGCATTACTATATATCTATTTGACCAGGTTCAGTTTTGATGTGCTAAGCATGGGCTCCGAAGTTTGACGTCTGTCCAACCCAACCTATGGCACGCATGACGTGACCTCCAACTTACAACGGCGTACTTATCCTTCCGCCTATCCATCCGATTTTAAACCTACAGAGTAGCGTCATCGGTGACTCGGTGAATGCGACTTTTATTTACCACGTCTTCTTCCTTGCTCCCCAAGGACCAGCAAAAAATTACTCCCAACTTGTTGCATTCAGGCATAGCTTCCACTATCCACTAGCACTACTTACAGTATAGAGTAGGAATGAATATCCTTACAGGAGCACCGGCACCGGCAGCAAGCAAAGTAAAACTCGTGTTGCTTCTTGATGCGGTTAAGTGAGCAAGAACAGGTCAGAAAAATCATTGATTTCGTCCTACTTGTGCTGCGAGATTCTTACTCAAACCTACGCCCTCGGTCTCTAAAAAGTTATCAATTGTAGTTTATTTTTGAATTACAAAGCGATAAACTTTTAATAACGAAAGAAGTACGAGAGATTTTGTAACCTTTGACTCCGATCGATCACATAGGATGTGTTTGGTTGGGAGTCAAAGTGGGATGGGATGGATCCATCCTAGTTTTTAGGGATGAGATGGTCCCGTTTTCTGTTTGTCTAGAGGGACGGGACGATCCTTGTTTATTGTTTGTTTTGTGGGATGGTGTGGGACGGAATGATCCCGTCTCATGTTTGAATGAAAGGATGGGACAGGGACATGTGAGTATGAGTACTTCTGGAAGGTCGCGCGCCTGTCTCCACGGAGGTGGGACGGATCCGTCCCCATGTTTTCGGTGGGATGGTTCCATCCCGCATCTAGGTGGAATATTCTCTTTTGAGGGATGACTCCATCTCACATATCTCCAAACTAAACAACAGAAAAGTGGGATCGTCTCGTCCCGTCCCACTATATCCCTCGAACCAAACACACCCATAAAGATAGGAGGAAACAAACATACATACAGAGCGACAGGATCTGTCGGTACCCTGGAAACCGTACACCCCTTGAGGATACAAAGATATCAAGGAAAAGTCACCCACTTGATTTGAAGACCTTCGGAGGCCCACATGTCACATGTAGCCGGACCCACTTCTCCAACATGGTTAATCCCAGGGTCGCCACGTGTACTCTCAAACTGGAGCTACCGCCCATAAGTGGGAAGCTCCGGGCCATGTATCGAAATGGCACCTCCAGACTTGACCCCAGATCGAGAGAAGCTCCGGACCTGACACGTGTCAGTTAGCTCCGGAGCTTCCTGTTTCCCACAGTATGCTCCGGAGCTGCCACGTGTCCACCCGTCGGAGCTTCAGCCTCTAACCTCCGGAAGACTTCATAACGGCTCCGGATCTTCAAAGGGGAATCAAGGATGTCGGTGGTTTGGAACCGGCAGATCTCCCTACACTACTAAAGTGATAGGGGAGTTTGATGTTCGATGTGGGCGCGCAGAGATTCAAGAAGGTGAATAAGAATTGGCACAGGAGACACAAGAATTTATGTGGTTCGGGTTGCCTGAGCGTAATACCCTACTCCACGGGTGTGTTGGTGTTGTATTAGCAATATGAGCTTGTGATGAGCGTATGAGGCACGTGTGTGTGTTTCTCCCCCTGTGTATCGTCGGCCTGTCCTTTTATAGTACAAGGGCAGGCCGTTACAGGTTAGCCTGGCCCGACATGTGGCCCTGGCGGTTACTAGTATTGATACACGTTTAATTGCTCTTAATGATCCTGTAACGGGCTTTGACAGCACCGTTACTGGTGTTAAGATCGCCCGTTTAAGTGTCATTAATATGGTATTAATGACACTTAATCGGGTCTTGAAGTCCTTGGCTCTCCTTGGAAGATCCGGAGCCGTTGCGGGGTCTTCCGGAGGTTAGAAGCTGAAGATCCGACGATCGAACACGTGGCAGCTCCGGAGCTTGCTGTGGGAAACAGGTAGCTCCGGGACTGCCCGACACGTGTCAGGTCCGGAGCTTCTCTCGGTCAGGGGCTAAGTCCGGGGGTGCCATTTCGGTACATGGTCCGGAGCTTCCCCCTTGTGGGCGGTAGCTCCGGTTTGGTAGTATACGTGGCGACCCAGGGATTAACCATGTTGGAGAAGCGGGTCTGATTATGTCTGACATGTGGGCCTTCGAGGGTCTTCAAACCAAGTAGATGATCATCCCTTGAGATCTTTATAACCTCAAGGGATGTACGGTTTCCAGGATACCGATAGTGGCCCCCTGGACCTACCTCCGGGGAAGTCATTCCACCGGAGGTGGGTCCATCTTCGCGACCTTTGAACTGAGTCTTCAAGGGTCTTTGAGGGTGCCGTTGGCAAGGACTTGGAATTAAATCCTCACCACGTGGCGTATCCCGCGTGCGGCAGATGAGATCTTTGGCGTGCGGATCTCACGCAATTGAAGGTCGCCGGTTCCCGATACGAAAACCGTATCGGTTCCGCGCGCCTTGTCAGGCCGCCGCCTTTGGGCTTCCCGCCTCGTGATGACAACCGTTCGCCTGGGTAAGAGCCTCGACTTGATCATCGGGGTGGTCCCGGACCCTTTAGTCATCGGCTGGATGAAATTTTTGGGTGGTACCTTCGACTCCCTTGCGGTTTCCATCCGAGCGGCGCGAGGGCTTACTTAAGAAGGAAGGTGCGCACCGTCGGGAGTTCTTTACGCCTCTCATCTGTTCTTGCGATCAAACTCCCAACTTGTGCTTCACTTTTCTTCTCTTGCCTAGCTGTGCTGCAATGGAGTTGGGTCTCCGCGAGAGTCGCTTGAAGACTGATGGCGACCTGAAGAAGGTTCGGGCCCTTATAGGGTGGTCCTCGGATTTCTTCAACCGCTCAGTCTGTGCCGGCGGAGAGCTCCCCTTCGAGAAGGAGCACACTGGCGAAATGGTGTACTTTTCTTCGTACGCCATGGTGGGGTTGATCCCACCTTTTTCTTTCTTTTTCTTGATGCTGCTGGACTTCTATGGTCTGCAGTTATACCACCTTGGCCCTCACTCCATCCTCCTTGTGTCTATTTTCGTCCACTTCTGCGAGATGTGGGTGGGCATTCCCCCCTGCATCGAGCTCTTTCGGACCTTCTTCACCGTCTATACCACCGGTAGGAGCAATGAGTACCTTGGCTTCTACTACTTCGTGAAGCGCAAGAAGTGCCCATTCAAGTACCTCCGGTCGTTCCCTTCTGGGAAGTGGGACGACTGGAAGAAGGACTGGATAGTCATCCGGGTGGAGGAGCACGAGAAGCTGGAGCTGCCCGAAGGCCTCCCCAACATTGACACAACGATCTGGAGTGAAGCTCCGGTGCTGGCGGACGCCTTCGATCCTGTTCTGACCAGGATTCGCCATTGCGTGGAGGGAGGATTGACTCCTCAGGCGGTATTTTGCAATTTCCTGGTCAACAGGTGGGCGCCGCTGAAGAGGAGGGAGAAGCTCGCTTGGGCCCTCAACAACGTGATGGACGACGACCGGGTTGAGACCGGGTTGAAGTCCAACATGGCAGGGAGAACCTTGGAGTTCCACCTCAAGAAATTCCAGCACGACATCGACGTCGACGGTGATGACTTGACTCCCCCGTCGGCCTTCCTCCCTCTGAACATGGAAGTGGAGTTCAGCAGGGAGCTTCGACGAAAGATGCCCGTACTTGACGACCTTGGTGTCGTCGAGAGAAGATCAACCACCCGGGTGGCGATCCCCGGAATGCTCGAAGATGGCTCCGTCCCTGCTCCAAAGCCAAGGGTCGAGGTCGTCGGCAAGGGCAAGGAGCTGGAGGATGAACCCGAGAGCCGGAAGAGGAAGCTGCAGAATGCCGACGGAAGGTCCGTCAGGCCCGCTACTTCCACTTCGGTTCCTTCTCCCCGGAGGGGAAGGTCTTCTGCCACTGCGGCGACTGTCCCCGTAATGGGGTACTCCCGGAACGAGACCGTTCCTGCAGTGGGGTCCTCCCGGAGCGCATCGGTTCCCGCGGTGGGATCCTCCCGGGGTGTTAGCTCCGGGCGCGCGACTCTGGCACCTGGGCCGATGGAAGCCTCCAGGTCCGGGGGTTCTTCCCGATTGAGGAGGGCCTCGACCCGGGAAACACCCGTGGTCGTGACAAGTTCCGGGGGACCTTCCGGAGCTTCTACACCGACTATGGCCAGCCCAGAACGCCCAGGAAAAAGGTTCCGCACAAGCTGGTGCGGAAGCCTCCCAAGGTAATTTTTAATCTATACCTTGTACAATTATTTTAATCGTTGCAACTGTTTGTTAATTTTCTTCGTCCATCGTCTGCAGCGTCCCCAAGAAGGGGAGTGAGGCTCCACCCTCAGCCACAGTGTCGGAGACCGTGAGGGTGGGAGCTTCTGCTCCTGTCCCGGTGCCGCCCCAAGTGGTGGCTGAAGCTGCGACAGCTCCGGCGCCGGCTGTCGTGGTCATGGACCTCGACTCATCCCCAGAAGTTCCCGTGGTAGCGCTGGACCATGGGAGTGAAGATGCACCAGCGGCACCTGTCTCGGAGGTTGAAGCTCCGGGTCTTGGTGCTGCAATGATGGAAGCTCCGGCTATTGAGCCGGAGAAAGTAGTAATCCCGGCCTCTGAGCCGGAAAGTGTCGAAGCCCCGGCGGTTGAGCCGGAGGTGACTGAAGCCCCGGCATGCAAGCCGGAAGTTGAGGTAGTTCCGGCATTTGGGCCTGCTACCTCAGAAGCACCGGCAGCTGAGCCGGTTATTGTTGGAGCTCCGGTCACTGGGCCGGTCGAAGTTGAAGACCTTCCGGCTCCTGAACTGGTTGTTGAAGAAGTGATGGAGCTCGAGCCTCCCTCGGAAGAGGTGCCCAGACCGGAGCCAGTAGCGGCTCTTGCTCCGGAAGCGACAACGTCGGAGGTACCTGCGGCCGAGCCGGAGGGCCCAAGCGAAGTCGCTGGCCCCCAGCCTGAGGGGGTGAACGAAGATTTGGTAGTGGGGCCTTCTTCAATGGCGATTGAGGCCATCCCAGAGGACGGCCCTAGAGCCATGGAGACCCAGGGGACCACTCTTGTAGAGTGGGACCCAATTTTTATATCCGAAGATCCGCTGGAACCAGCGGAGGAGACCCCAGCAGGTTCGGAACCAATCCCATTGTCGCTGTCCATTGACAACGCATGTTCCAGTCTGCGTCAAGTCCAGCTAGCCTTCTTCCACGATAGCAAGGCTCTTGAAGAGGAGCGCCAAACCCTTAGGTGGTGGCGTAACCGGCTCTACTTCGAGACCAAGCTGGCTCAATCGAGGCTAGCGGATGACAAGGAGTGGATCAAATTGGAGAAGATCCGCCTGGAGTACTGGGGCAAATTACTGGATGACAGGGAGAGTATGACTCATGCCCTCGACGCTCAATCTCGGGAGATCTACGATCAGGCCAAAGCTGCCAATAACGCGGCCGATGCGCGCCACGGACAGCTTGAGGCCATTAACATCGCACTCATCAAGCGCTGAGAGGCACTTGAAGAGAGGGAGAAACGGCTCAAGGATGAAGAGCAGAAACTCCTTGAGCTGCGGGATGATGTCCTCAGGAGGGAAGAGGAGCTCGCCGAGAAAGTAGCTCTGGCTGACAAGGGCCTCGAGGAGCGCGCCAAGAAATTGGAAGAGCGCTGCCAAGAGGAAGAGGAGAAGACCTGGGTGCGAGGGTAGGAACTCTACGAACAAGGGTGTGCCCTTGTTGCCCGAGAGAAGAAAGTGAGGGGTAGGGAGAAGGACCTGGTTGACCGCCGGAACAAGATCCACCTCCGGGAGGAGGAGCTCGGAAAACTCGAAAGGCGGGTTGCTGAAAAGATTCAGCAAAATGCCAAAGAAGTTGAGCGCCTCGCCCGTGAGAATTCCGAACTGACTGCGGCCAGGAGATCCCTGGAAGAGATGAAGGGCTTGAGGACTGCGGACTCCCTATAGATTTGGGAGTTCCTGGGCAAGGCTAACGACGCACTGACACCGATGGGTTTCAGCCCCGTGCGCCCGGATGATCCGGAGCCAGAGCCGGACCTAGCACTGCAGGCGTTGAGCGCGGCTGGTAGCAAGCTCTCCAAGGTGGGCGATGTCATCGCGGACCAACTGGAGGTTGAGGGGCAATTCCTGGCTAAGAACGTCGTAGAATATGTGCTGACGTGCTACACCAGCTGGAACTCTCAATTTCCTCTAGACCCGGTGCTTGAAGGCCCCGTCGAAGGAGAAGGCGAAGCTACCCGAGCCAGCATATTGGAGGTTGCCCAGAAGGTCGCCCAATTCTTCCATAGGGTCTAGGACCATCTCTGTAATTCTCACTTGTATTTCTTCTTCAATTTTGTAATCCCTTGTCTCCAGATGTAATCTCTTGTCTCCAGATAAATGAAATCCTCAAATTTTGTGAATTTCACTTTTTTGTCTTCAACATTTTTATCTTCACTTGGCCCCCTGGTAGATGTACACAATTTGATTGTGAACATGTACCAAGAGGATATTGTGCATTGTTGAAGACTCTTTTGCTCCAAACTTGTAGAATTTAGGTTCGAAGTCTTCGATAGTGAAGGCCTCCTGAGGTTGTCGGAGCTTAGAGGCTCCGGCGTTGTCTATCGCTGGAGCTTAGTAGCTCCGGCAATAGTCTCTATCAACGCGTAGAGCATCGATAGTTAACCCTCCGGGGTGTCGGAGCTAAGTAGCTCCGGCAGTGACCTTTGCCAACACTCAGTTTGTTGGCAGCAGACTCCATTTACGGGGTCTTCTCACCATCTTTTATTCGGCATCGACGGCTGATCCCCTTAGGGGAGTCGGAGCTTAGTTAGCTCCGGCTTTTCTCCATCAATGTAGACTTTATTTTTCCTGCACACTTAAGCCAAGAAAAATAGTAAAATTCGTTCCTTGTCTATAATTTCATCGCGGCTTACGATTATCAAGAAGACTTTAGGTCAAACGCGATTTTAAATACAACCGAATGCGTTGACTTTTCTTCTAGATTCAATTATCCATGGACCCGCCTTACTTCGGCCTGTCGGGGTGTAGGTAGAGTGGCGTACTTAGGGTGCTTGACCAGGCTAAGTCGATAGCACACTCCAGCCCTAGATTGGCTTGGCGGCTTTCAGGCGAGTTGGCCTTGAATGATATTTGAATCCAAAAGAACTGACAATACAACTCGAATCGTATATAAACCGGTCGAAATAAAATTTCTTAAGAATTACACGTCTTTGTTATAGACAAGAAAGAGAAAAATAAAAATGTTGAGCCTGTACAAAATAAATGCACGTGGAGTCTATTTCACATGAAGATGTCTTTCATTATAGATACGGGGTACAGGGGAAACAAGTACACTCTTAGGGTACGGAACCAGGCTATGTGTGTTTCATTTCTCGTTTGACCCAGGGTAGTTAGCCGCACTTTTAGTCCTGAGACTGTGACAAGTGTTGCATGAGCTTTGCGGACCTTTCGGGAAAGGTCCGGCTGCTCTCTCGGAGGAACTACCCGACTCTGTACAATGACTCTATAACATACACTCCAAGTTACTCAAGACTCACCTCCGTGGTATTAAGTGTAGAACTTACGGAGGTGCTCGATGTTCCAAGGATTTGGAAGAGGTGTCCCATCCTCGGTAGCCAAGCGAACGCTTCCGGGACGGGATACTTTAATCACTCGGAAGGGCCCCTCCTAGCCGGGGGAGAGTTTGTTTAACCCTTCTCTGGATAGTATTCTCCGTAGCACCAGATCGCCTTCCTCGAGCTGTCGGTTGTGTACATGCCGCTGGTGATAACGCCGTAGGGCTTGACGATATCGGGCATTCCGAACAGCTGCTTGGCACCTTCCCTCCTCAAGGAGGTCTAGGTCTTCACGTCGGAGCTGGTCCTGCGCGGCTTCGTCGAAGGTCCGGACCAGGAGTGAACCCAAGGTGATTTCCAGAGGAAGGATTGCTTCAGCTCCGTACACCAGGAAGAAGGGTGTTTCTCCGGTTGACCGGTTTGGAGATGTCCTGTTGGCCCATAGAGCGGGTGGAAGCTCTTCGATCCAGTTGGCTTCGTGTTTTTTCAAGCGCTCATAAGTGCGCGTTTTAAGTCCTTTAAGGATTTCAGCATTTGCTCTCTCAGCTTGGCCATTGCTGGCTGGGTGAGCTACGGAGGCGTAGCAAATCTGTATGCCGAGGTCTTCGCAATATCCTTGGAATGCGGAGCTTGTGAATTGGGTCCCATTATCAGTGATGATTTTGTTTGGGACTCCAAATCTGCATACAGTGGACTGCAGAAAGTTGATAGCAGATTGCTTGTTGATTTTCATAACTGGAGTTGCTTCCGGCCACTTGGTGAACTTGTCAATGGCGACGTATAGGAACTTGTAACCTCCGACGGCTCTTGGGAAAGGTCCCAAGATGTCCATCCCCCACACAGCGAAGGGCCATGTAGGAGGTATCATTTGTAAGGGTTGAGCTGGTGTGTGAATTTGCTTTGCATGAAATTGGCATGCTTCACATTTCTTCACCAGCTCAGTTGCATCCTGGAGCGCTGTTGGCCAGTAGAAGCCATGTCGAAAGGCTTTACCGACCAGCGTGCGGGAAGACGCGTGGTTCCCACACTCTCCTCCATGGATTTCTGCGAGGAGCTCACAACCTTCTTCCCTTGTGATGCACCGCATTAGGATGCCGTTGGCACCGCGCCGGTAGAGATCCCCTTCTACCAGCGTGTATCTTTTAGCCAATCTGACTACCCAGTCAGCAGATACATCGTCGTCAGGAAGGATGTTGTCTTTCAAGTAGTTCCGGATCTCCGAGATTCATGCGTCGGAACTAACTTGAGCATTTGAGTCTTGCGTGCTGGGTTGCTCGGAGCTTCCGGCAGCACCTACGACCCTTGATGGCTGCCATGGTAACAGGGTCATCGGGACCGTCAGCTTCGGGATGCTGATCTCGCCCCCTTCGCTCAATTCGGCAGGCTGAGCTGTGGGTTTCGACAATCTCCGGACAAAAATTCCGTCAGGAGCTGGAGCTCCGGTTGACGCTTTCATCGAGAGTTCGTCGGCTTCAGCGTTGTGAGCACGCTGAACATGGTGGAGATCTAGGACTTCGAAATCCTTCTGAAGCCTCTGGACTTCAAGGAGATAAGCAGCTAACTGGAGATTATTGCAGAAGCATTCACCCTTCACCTGCTTAATGATGAGCTGTGAATCTCCCTTGACCAGCAATTGCTTGACACCATATGACAGTGCCACCTTTAGTCCGTAGATGAGTGCTTCATACTCTGCCATGTTGTTGGTTACCTTGAAGTCAAGGTGTACCATGTATTTCACTTTCTCCCCAGTCGGTGCAAGGAGAAGGATTCCAGCTCTGGCCCCCTGCTTCTGCATGGAACCGTCGAAGTAGAGGGTCCAGTGAGGCTCGGTGAAGGTTGGAGCTTGATGTTCCGTCTTCTGCTCACTGGGGCCCCAGGGTTTGATGGAGAGGGAGTCCATTCTGCCACAAAATCTTCCAATGCTTGACTCTTGACTGCTTGCCTTGAAATAAATTCAAGATCAAATTCAGCCAAATATTCCCAGTTGAATTGGGATTATGCAAGATTGCTCGTAGTGGGTAGGAGGTCACCACCGAGACTTTGTGAGCTTGGAAGTAATGTCGAATCTTCCTGGAGGCAATAAGAACTGCATAGAGGAGCTTATGCACCTCTAGGTATCGAGTCTTGGCATCATGTAGTACTTTACTAATGAAGTACACTGGGCGTTGAATGGTACGGACCCTCCCAGAGGGGTATGGAGCTTCCTCTTCACTGACTCGGATCCTCTCGGGGGAATCTGAATTTTCTTCGGGTACCTCTGGGTTCTGGCTGGAGGAACCCGGAGCTTCTTAGAAATGACCTGGACCCTCCCGGAGGGGTCTAGGTCTCCTGAAACGACTTCCGGTGGATTTGAATCTGGGAGCTGGGACCCAGACTCACTTTCAGGAACCTCCAAACCTTCCCGAAGGGGTCTGGATTCCTGAGTGTGGGGTAGTTCTGGTCTCTTCGCTACCAGAACCATACTGACGACTTCGTTAGTAGCTGAAATATAAAGCAATAAAGGCTCACCAGGGTTCGGAGCTACCAGAATTGGTAGGGTGGTGAGGAACTGTTTCAGCTCTTGGAATGCCTTTTCTGCTTCTTCGGACCATTGGAATGGTCCGGACTTCCTCAATAACTTGAAGAAGGGAAGTGCCCGTTCCACCAGTCTTGAGATGAACCGGCTGAGGGCTGCTAGACATCCAGTTAATTTTTGAACGTCCTTGATGCGGGTTGGTGGCCGCATGTCTTCAGTGGCCTTAATCTTCGCCGGATTAGCTTCTATGCCCCGGTGACTTACCAGGAAACCAAGAAGTTTTCCGGAGCTAACCCCGAAGACACACTTTTCTGGGTTTAGCTTTGTGTGGGTGGCCTGCAGCTTGTCAAAGACAGCCTGTAAGGTGTCAAGGAGTGACTCCTTGTTCCCGACCTTGACCACGATGTCATCGACGTACACTTCCACTATGTCTCTAATAAGTTCTTCAAAAGTTTTGTACATAGCTCGTACAAAAGTTGAAGCCGCATTCTTGAGACCAAAGGGCATGGCTGTGTAACAATACAATCCATCTACTGTGATGAATGAAGTATGCTCCTCATCTTCCCTAGACATCCTGATTTGATGATATCCGGAATATGCATCTAGGAAGCACAGTAATTCACACTCGGAGGTGGAATCCACTATCTGATCTATTCTAGGTAATGGAAATGGATCTTTTGGACATGCCTTATTTAGTGTGGTGTAGTCGATGCACATCCGAAGCTTCCCGCCGGCCTTGGGCACAATGACTGGGTTTGCCAGCCATTTTGGATGGAAGACTTCTCGGATGAATCCGGCTTCGAGCAACTTCTTTACTTCTTGTCGGATGAAGTTTTGTCGCTCTACGGATTGCTTCCGAGGCTTCTGATGCACAGGCCGAGCGTCGAGGTAGATCTTCAGATTGTGCTCAATCACTTCCCTGGGGATCCCACGCATTTGTGATGGTTGCCAAGCAAACACGTCGACGTTAGCCCGGAGGAAAGTGATGAGCACAAGTTCCTATTTGTCGTTCAATCCTCCCGATATACGGGTGGTTTGAGCGGCATCATAACCAATTTGGACAACTTTGACGGGAATGTCGGTGTCGCCACTTGGCTGCACTCGAGGTGCAGAAGTTGAGCCTCGTTGGTGAATGCTCGGGGGTTTTGGAGCTTGCCCCTGCCTGGAGTCCTCCTCTTGTGTCGTGGTGAGCGCATGGAGCTCTTCCAGTGCAGTTGCTCCAGCAGTGTTGTCGACTGTTGGAGTCGGCGGATCCCCTGACACTACGAAAGTGTTGAAGGAGTTTGTGGTTCGGTTTGGGCGCGCGGAGACTCAAGAAGGTGAAACGCGATTGGACACGAGTGACACAGTGGTTTACGTGGTTCGGGCCGCCTGAGCGTAATACCCTACTCCACGGGTGTGTGTGTTGTATTAACTTGTGAGCTTCAGAGTGTTCCAGAGTTCTCTCTCGTGTATCATCGGTTTGTCCTTTTATAGTGCAAGGACAAACCGTTACAAGTCAGCCTGGCCCGACATGTGGCCCTGGCGGTTACTAATATTAATATACGAGATTAATTGTTGTTAATAACCCTGTAACGGCTCCGACAGTGCCGTTACAGGTGTTAAGATCGTCCGATTAAGTATCATTAACATGTAATTAATGATAATTAATCGGGTCTTGAAGTCCGCGGCTGTCCTTTGAAGATCCGGAGCCGTTACAATGTCTCCCGGAGGTTTGAAGCAGCCAGCTCCGACGAATGGACACGTGGCAGCTCCGGAGCTTGCCTGTGGGAAGCGGGAAGCTCCGGGATGGCCTGGCACGTGTCAGGTCCGGAGCTTCTCTCGGTCAGGGGTTAAGTCCGGAGGTGCCGTTTCAGTACCTAGCCCGGAGCTTCACCCTTGCGGGTAATAGCTCCGGTCTGACAGTACACGTGGCAACCTAGGGTTTAACCATGTTGGAGAAGCAGGTCCGGTTATGTCTGACAGGTGGGCCCCCGAGGGTCTTTAATTTGAGTAGATGTCCTTCCCTTGAGATCTTTGTAACCTCAGGGGGTGTATGATTTTTAGGGTACCGACAGTGGCCCCCTGGACCTACCTTCGGGGAAGGCCAACGGGGTGAAGTCATTCCACCGGAGGTGGGTCCACACTTGCGACTCTTGAACTGGGTCTTCAAGGGTCTTCGGAGGTGCCTTTGGCGGGGCTTTACGGTTAAGTCCCGACGCGTGGCGCACCTCAGGCGGCAGATAAGATCTTTGACGTGCGGATCTCTCGCAATTGAAGGTCGTTGGTTCCCGATACGAAAACCGTATCGGTTCCGTGCGCCTTGTCAGTCCGTCGCCTTTGGGTTTCCCGCCTCGTGATGACAACTGTTCGCCTGGGTAAGAACCTCGACTTGATCGTCAGGGTGGTCCCGGGCCCTCTTGTCATCGGCAGGGTTGAATTCTTGAGTAGTATCCTTGACTCCCCTGCAGTTTCCATCCAAGCGTTGCGAGGGCTTACTTAAGAAGGAAAGCGCACCGTCGGGAGTTCTTTACGCTTTCCATCTGCTCTTGCGCTCAATCTCCCAACTCGTGCTTTGCTCCTCTTCTCTTGCCTAGCTATGCTGCGATGGAGTTGGGTCTGCGTGAGAGTCGTTTGAAGACGGAAAGCGATCTGAAGAAGGTCCGAGCCCTCATGGGGTGGTCGTCGGACTTCTTCAACCGTTCGGTCCGCGCCGGCGGAGAGCTTCCCTTTAAAAAGGAGCACTCCGGCGAGATGGTGTACTTTTCATCGTACGCCATGGTGGGGCTGATCCCACCGTTTTCTTCCTTCTTCTTGATGCTGCTGGACTTCTATGGTCTGCAGCTATACCACCTTGGCCCTCACTCCATCCTCCTTGTGTCCATCTTCGTCCACTTCTGCGAGATGTGGGTGGGCATCCCTCCCTGCATCGAGCTCTTCCGAACCTTCTTCACCGTCCAAACCACCGGCCGAAGCGACGAGTACCTTGGCTTCTACTACTTTATGAAGCGCAAGAAGTGCCCGTTCAAGTACCTCCGGTCATTCCCTTCCGGGAAGTGGTGGAGGAGCATGAGCGGTTGGAGTTGCCAGACGGTCTGCCCGGCATTGACACGTCGGTGTGGAGCGAAGTTCCGGTGCTGGCAGCAGCTTTCGACCCCGTCCTGTCCAGGATCCGCCAATGTGTGGAGGGAGGATTGACTCCCCAGGCGGTGTTCTGCAACTTCC
Source organism: Tuctoria greenei (assembly GCA_036927565.1). Classification (NCBI taxonomy): domain Eukaryota; kingdom Viridiplantae; phylum Streptophyta; class Magnoliopsida; order Poales; family Poaceae; genus Tuctoria; species Tuctoria greenei. The sequence goes on from JAYESD010000001.1 coordinate 306,340,623, forward strand.
TGTCCAACAGGTGGGCACCGCTGAAGAGGAGGGAGAAGCTCGCCTGGGCCCTCAACAGCGTGATGGACGAGGACCGGGTTGAGACCGGGTTGAAGTCCAGCATGGTGGGGAAGTCCTTGGAGTTTCACCTCAAGAAATTCCAGCACGGCATCGATGTTGACGGGGAGTACTTGACTCCACCACCGGCTTTCCTCCCCCTGAACGTGGAAGTTGAGTTCAGCAGGGAGCTCCGGCGGAAGATGCCCGCGCTTGACGACCTTGGCGTCGTCGAGAGAAGATCGACCGCCCGGTTGGCGATCCCCGGGTTGTCGGAAGGCGTCTCCGCCCCTGTCTCTCAGCCAAGAGCTGAGGTCACCGGCAAGGGCAAGGAGCTGGCGGAGGAGCCGGAGAGCCGGAAGAGGAAGCTGCGACATGCTGACGGAAGGTCCGTCGGGCTTGCTACTTCCCCCCCAGTTCCCCGTCCTCAGGAAGGAAGATCCTCCACCGCCGTGGCGGCTGTCCCCGTGGTGGGGTCCTTTCGGAGCGCTACTGTTCTGGCAGTGGGATCCTCCCGAAGTGCGACTGTCCCCGTGGTAGATCCCTCCGGAGGTGCCAGTTCCGGGCAGGCGACTCCGGCACGTGAAGCGGTGAGGGCCTCCAGGTCCAGGAGTTCCTCCCGATCAAGGAGAGCTCCGACCCGGGAAACGCCCGCGGCCACGGCAAGTCTTGGGAGTCCTCCCGGAGCTCCTACACCGACCGTGGCCAGCCCGGAACGTCCGGGAAAGAGGTTCCGCGCAAGCTGGTGCGTGAGCCTCCCAAGGTAATTTTTCTTTCTTACCTCGATTAACTTTTAATTGTAGCATCTATTTGCTCAATTTCTTCGTTCTTTATCTGCAGCGTTCCCAAAAGGGGAGTGAAGCTCCGCCCTCGGCCACAGTGTCTGAGGCTGCGGGGGCTTCTGCTCCAGCTCCGGTGCCACCCCAAGCGGAGGCTGCGACAGCTCCGGCGCCGGCTGTCGTGGTCATGGACCTCGACTTGTCTCCAGAAGTTCCCGTGGTAGCGCCGGACCACGGGATTGAAGATGCGCCAGCGGCACCCGTTCCGGAGGTTGAAGCTCCGGGTCCTGGTGCTGCAGAAGTAGAAGCTCCGGCTGTTGAGTCGGAGGAAGTAGCGGTCCCGGCTTCAGAGCCGGAAAGTGCTGAAGCCCCGGCGGTTGAGCCGGAGGTAGTTGAAGCCCCGGCATGCGAGCCGGAAGTTGAAGTGGTTCCGGCCGTTGAGCCGGTTACTTCCGAAGCTCCGGTCGCAGAGCCGGTAATTATTGAAGCGCCGGCTGCAGAGCCGGTAATTGTTGGAGCACCAGCCGCAGAGCCGGTGGCTGAAGAGGCGAGGGAGCTTGGGCTTCCCTCAGGAGAAGTGTCCCGGCCGGAGCCAGTGGAGGCGACGACGTCGATGGTACCCGTGGCGGAGCCTGAGTGCCTGAACGTAGTCGCCGGCCCCCAGCCTGGGGGGGCCAATGAAGACTTGGTGGCGGGACCTTCTTCGGTGGCGACTGAGGCCATCCCGGAGGAGTGCCCTAGTTCTTTGGAAGCTCGGGGTTCCACTCTCGTAGAGTGGGACCCAATTTTTGTAAATGAAGACCCGCTGGAACCAGCGGAGGAGATCCCGGCAGGTCCGGAGCCCATCTCTCTGTCGATGTCCATCGACAATGCCTGCTCCAGTCTACGTCAGGTCCAACTGGCCTTCTTCCACGACAGCAAAGCTCTTGAAGAGGAGCGCCAAACCCTTAGGAGGTGGCGTAATCGGCTCCACTTTGAGACTAAGCTGGCGCAGTCGAGGATTGCGGATGACAAGGAATGGATCAGGCGGGAGAAGGTCCGCCTGGAGCTCTGGGGTGAGCTGCTGGACGAGAGGGAGAGCATGACTCACGCCCTCGACGCTCAATCCCGGGAGTTCCATGACCAAGCTAAGGCCGCTAACGACGCGGCCAACGCTCGGTTCGATCAACTCGAGGCCATCAGCACCGCACTCATCAAGCGCCGAGAGGCACTTGAGGGAAGGGAAAAGCGGCTCGAGGATGAGGAGCAAAAACTCCTGGAGCTACGGGATGACGTCTTGCGACGGGAGGAAGAGCTCGCCGAGAAAACAGCTCTGGCGGACAAGGGCCTCGAGGAGCGCACTAAAAAATTGGAAGAGCGCTGCCTCGAGGAGGAGGAGAAGACCTGGGTGCGGGGGCAGGAACTCTACGAGTACGAGTGTGCCCTTGTTGCCCGGGAGAAGAAAATAGAGGCTAGGGAGAAAGACCTGGTCGACCGCCGGAACAAGATCCACCTCCGGGAGGAGGAGCTCGGAAGACTTGAGAAGCGGGTTGCTGCGAAGATTCAGCAAAACGCCAAAGAAGTTGAGCGTCTCTCCCGCGAGAATTCGGAGCTGGCGGCGGCCCGGAGATCCCTGGAAGAGATGAAGGGCCTGAGGAAGACGGACTCCCTGCAAATTTGGGAGTTCCTGAGCAAGGCCGACGATGCGCTGGCGCCGATGGGTTTCAGCCCCGTGCTTCCGGATGATCCGGAGCCGGAGCCGGACCTTGCGTTGCAAGCGTTGAGCGCTGCGGGCAGCAAGCTCTCCAAGGTGGGCGACGTCATCGCGGACCAGCTGGAAGTCGAGGGGCAATCCCTGGCTAGGAACATCACAGAGTATGTGTTGACGTGCTACACTAGCCGGAACCCTCAATTCCCTCTGGACCCGGTGCTTGAAGGCCCCGTCGAAGGAGAAGGCGAAGCTACCCGAGCCAGCGTGTCGGAGGTCGCCCAGAAGGTCGCCGAATTCTTCCATAGGGTCTAGGACTGTCTCTCTTAGCCTTTACTTGTATCTTCTCTTCTTCCTCAATTTTGTAATCCCTTGTCTCCAGATGTAATCTCCGGTCTTCAAATGAAATGAAATCCTCACTTTTTTGCGAATTTCATTTTTTCGTCTTCAACATCTTTATCTTCACTTGGCCCCCTGGTAGATGTGCACAATTTGATTGTGGACATGTACCAATAGGATGTTGAGTTTTGTTGAAGACAAATTTGCTTCGAACTCGCATAATTTAGGTCCGAAGTTTTCGATAGTGAAGGTCCCTTGAAGTCATCGGAGCTTAGAAGCTCCGGCACAGTCCATCGCCGGAGCTTAGTAGCTCCGGCAATAGCCTCTACCAACACGTTGAGCGTCGATAATTAATGCTCCAAGGTGTCGGAGCTTAGTAGCTCCGGCGATGACCCTTGCCACACTTGGTTTGTTGGCAACAGACTCCAGTGACGGGGTCTTCTCACCATCTTTTAGTCAGCGCCGACGGTTGACGCCTTGGTGGGAGTCGGAGCTTGGTGAGCTCCAGTTTTTCTCCCTCAACTTTGGGTTCATTTTTCCTGCACACTTAAGCCAAGAAAAATAGTAAAATTCGTTCCTTATCTATAACTTCGTCGCGGCTTACGGTTCTCAAGAGAATTTCAAGTTGAACACGATTTTTAGTACGATTGGATGAATTGTCTTTTCTTTTAGATCCAATTGTCCGTGGACCCACCTTACTTTGGCCTGTCGGGATGTAGGTAGAGTGGCGTACTTAGGGTGCTTGACCAGGCTAAGTCGATAGCGCACTCCGGCCCTAGAATGGCTTGGCGGCTTTCAGGCGAGTTGTCCACAGACGACATTTAAATCTAAAAAATCCGACAATTCAACTCAAATCGTACATAAACCGGTTAAACTAGAACTTCTTAAGAATTGCACGTTTCTGTTATAGACAAGAAAGAGAAAAATAAAAATGTCGAGCCTTATGCAAAAATGAATGCACGTGGAGTCTATTTCACATGAAGATGTCTTTCATTATAGGTCCGGGGTAGAGGGGAAACAAGTACACTCTTAGGGTACGAAACCAGGCTAAGTGTGTTTGGTTTCTCGTTTGACCCAGGGTAGTTAGCCACACTTCTAGTCCGGAGACTGTATCAAGTGTTGCATGAGCTTTCCAAACCTTTCGGGAAAGGTCCGGCTGCTCTCTCGGAGGAACTACCCGACTCTGTACAATGACTCTATAACATACATTTCAAGTTACTTAAGACTCACCTCCGTGGAATTAAGTGTAGAACTTACGGAGGTGCTCGATGTTCCAAGGATTTGGGAGAGGTGTCCCATCCTCGGTAGCCAAGCGAACGCTTCCGGGACGGGATACTTTGATCACTCGGAAGGGCCCTTCCCAGCTGGGGGAAAGTTTGTTTAGCCCTTCTCTGGATAGTATTCTCCGTAACACCAGATCGCCTTCCTCGAGCTGTCGGTTGTGTACATGCCGCTGGTGATAACGCCGTAGAGCTTGGCGGTATCGGGCATTCCGAACAGCTGCTTGGCACCTTCCCTCCTCGAGGAGGTCTAGGTCTTCACGCCGGAGCTGGTCCTGCGCGGCTTCGTCGAAGGTCCGGACTCGGAGGGAACCCAAGGTGATTTCCGGAGGAAGGATCGCTTCAGCTCCGTACACCAGGAAGAAGGGTGTTTCTCCGGTTGCCCGACTTGGAGAAGTCCTGTTGGCCCATAGAGTGGGCGGAAGCTCTTCGATCCAATTGGCTCCGTGCTTTTTCAAACGCTCATAAGTGCGCGTTTTGAGTCCTTTAAGGATCTCTGCGTTTGCTCTCTCGGCTTGTCCATTGCTGGCAGGATGAGCTACAGAAGCGTAGCAAACTTGTATGTCGAGGTCTTCGCAATATCCTTGAAATGCGGAGCTTGTGAACTGAGTCCCATTATCAGTGATGATCTTATTTGGGACTCCGAATCTGCTCACGATAGATTGTAGGAAATTGATTGCAAATTGTTTGTTGATCGTCACAACAGGAGTAGCTTCCGGCCACTTGGTGAACTTGTCGATGGCGACGTACAGGAACTTGTAACCTCCGACGGCTCTTGGGAAGGGTCCCAAGATGTCCATCCCCCACACAGCGAAAGGCCATGTAGGAGGTATCATTTGTAAGGACTGAGCAGGTGTATGAATTTGCTTTGCATGAAATTGGCATGCTTCGCATTTCTTCACTAGCTCAGTGGCATCCTGGAGCGCTGTAGGCCAGTAGAAGCCGTGCCGAAAGGCTTTTCCGACCAGCGTGCGGGAAGATGCGTGGTTTCCACACTCGCCTCCATGGATTTCTGCGAGGAGTTCGCAGCCTTCTTCCCTTGTGATGCACCGCATTAGGATGCCGTTGGCACCGCGCCGGTAGAGATCCCCTTCTACCAACGTGTATCTTTTAGCCAATCTGACTACCCGGTCAGCGGATACATCATCGTCAGGAAGGATGTTGTCTTTCAAGTAATTCCGGATCTCCGAGATCCATGCATCGGAACTGACTTGAGCATTTGAGTCTTGCGTGCTGGGTTGCTCGGAGCTTCCGGCAGCACCTACGACCCTTGATGGCTGCCATGGTAACAGGGCCATCGGGACCGTCAGCTTCGGGATGCTGATCTCGCCCCCTTCGTTCAGTTCGGCAGGCTGAACTGTGGGTTTTGACAACCTCCGAACAAAGGTTCCGTCAGGAGCCGGAGCTCCGGTTGACGCCTTGGTCGAGAGTTCGTCAGCTTCAGCGTTGTGAGCACGCTGAACATGGTGAAGGTCTAGGACTTCGAAGTCCTTCTGAAGCCTCTGGACCTCAAGGAGGTAAGCAGCCAGCTGGAGATTATTGCAGGAGCATTCACTCTTCACCTGTTTGATGACAAGTTGTGAATCTCCTTTGACCAGCAACTGCTTGACACCATATGATAGTGCCACCTTTAATCCATAGATGAGTGCTTCGTACTCCGCCATGTTGTTGGTTGCCTTGAAGTCAAGGTGCACCATGTATTTCACCTTCTCCCCGGTTGGTGCGAGGAGAAGGATTCCAGCTCCGGCTCCCTGCTTCTGCATGGAGCCGTCGAAGTAAAGGGTCCAGTGAGGCTTAGTGAAGGCTGGAACTTGAGGTTCTGTCTTCTCCCCGCTGGGGCCCCCAGGGCTTAATGGAGAGGGAGTCCATTCTGCCACGAAATCTGCCAACGCTTGACTCTTGATTGCTTGTCTTGGAATGAATTCAAGGTCAAATTCAGCCAGTTCCGCTGCCCACTTTGCAATATTCCCAGTTGAATTGGGATTATGCAGGATCGCTCGAAGTGGATATGAGGTTACCACCGAGACTTTGTGAGCTTGGAAATAGTGTCGAAGCTTCCTTGAGGCAATAAGAATTGCATAAAGCAGCTTATGCACCTCTAGGTATCGAGTCTTGGCATCATGTAACACTTCACTGATGAAGTATACCGGGCGTTGAATGGTCCGGACCCTCCCGGAGGGGTCCGGAGCTTCCTCTTCATTGATCCGGACCCTCTCGGAGGGGTCCAGACTATCTTCGGGGACCTCCGGGTTCTGGGTGGAGGTACCCGGAGCTTCTTCAGGAATGACCTGGATCCTCTCGGAGGAATCAGGGTCCTCTGAAGTGGCTTCTTGTGGGTTCAAGTCTGGGAGCTAGGACCCAAACCCGCTTTCAGGAACCTCCGGACCCTCCCGAAGGGGTCTGGATTCCTGAGTATTGGGTAGTTCCGGTCTCTCCGCATCCAGAACCATACTGACGACTTCGTAAGTAGCTGAAATGTAAAGCAATAAAGGCTCACCGGGGTTCGGAGCTACCAAGACTGGTAGGGTGGTGAGGAGCTGTTTCAGCTCCTGGAATGCCTTCTCTGCTTCTTCAGACCATTGGAATGGTCCGGACTTCCTCAGTAACTTGAAGAAGGGAAGTGCCCTTTCCGCCAGTCTTGAAATGAACCGGCTGAGGGCTGCTAGACATCCAGTTAATTTTTGGACATCTTTGATGCGGGTTGGTGGCCGCATGTCTTCAATGGCTTTTATCTTCGCCGGATTAGCCTCTATGCCCCGGTGACTTACCAGGAAACCAAGAAGCTTTCCGGAACTAACCCCGAAGACGCACTTGTCTGGGTTTAGCTTCGTGCGGGTGGCCCGCAGCTTATCGAAGACAGCCTGCAAGGTGTCCAAGAGGGATTCCTTGCTTTTGACTTTGACCACGATGTCATCAACGTACACTTCTACTATGTCTCTGATGAGTTCTTCGAAAGTTTTGTACATAGCTCGTACAAAAGTTGAAGCTGCATTCTTGAGACCAAAAGGCATGGCTGTGTAACAATACAATCCATCCACTGTGATGAATGAAGTATGTTCTTCATCTTCCCTAGACATCCTGATTTGATGATATCCAGAATATGCGTCTAGAAAACACAGTAACTCGCACCCGGAGGTGGAATCCACTATCTGATCTATTCTAGGTAGTGGGAATGGATCTTTTGGACATGCCTTATTCAGTGTGGTGTAGTCGATGCACATCCGAAGTTTCCCGCCGGCCTTAGGCACAACGACTGGGTTTGCCAACCATTTTGGATGGTAGACTTCTCGAATGAATCCGGCTTCGAGCAACTTCTTCACTTCTTGTCGGATGAAGTTCTGTCGCTCTACAGATTGCTTCCGAGGTTTCTGATGCACAGGCCGAGCGTCGGGGTAAATCTTCAGATTGTGCTCAATCACTTCCCTGGGGATCCCAGACATTTGTGACGGTTGCCAAGCAAACACGTCAACGTTAGCCCGGAGGAAAGTGATGAGCGCGAGTTCCTATTTGTCGTTCAAGCCACCCGATATGCGGGTAGTTTGAGTGACATCAGAACCAATTTGGACGACTTTGACGGGAATGTCGGTGTCGCCGCTTGGCTGCACACGAGGTGCAGAGGTCGAGCCTCGTTGACGAATGCTCGGAGGTTGTGGAGCTTGCTTCTGTCTGGAGTCCTCCTCTTGCGCTGTGGTGAGTGCGTGGAGTTCCTCCAGAGTAGTTACTCCGGCAGTGCGATCTCCGCGGATCCGGAGAACGCCTACTGGTGTTGGCATCTTCAACACCAGGTATCCATAATGAGCAGCTGCCATGAATTTGTACAAGGCAGGTCTACCCAAGATGGCGTTGAATGGTAAGTTGATCTGAGCGACGTCGAAGACCAACTTCTCGGTGCGATACTTCTCCCGGGTCCCGAAGGTAACGGGGAGAGTAATAGCTCCGAGTGGAGTGATGGCTCCCGGACCTACTCCGGAGAAAGGTCGAGAGGGCTGGAGGTCCGAAGGTCGGAGCTGAAGCTTAGTGAAAGCTTCAAAGCTGATGAGGTTAAGCCCCGAACCTCCGTCTACCAGGACATGATGGAGCTGGATGTTGTTGATGGTGGGAGATACCATCAAGGGTAATTGGCCAGCTCCGACCATGCTTTGAGGACAGTCCGAAGCATCAAAAGTGATGGGTGTGTCCATCCACTTTCGATGTGGCTCCGGTCTAGCTGAAGGAGCTACAGCAGCCATATCTCGTCGCATAGTCTTGATGACACGACGAGAAGTGATGTCCCATGATCCACCAAAGATGGTGTTCATGGTTTTTCGACGCTCGTTGTCGGAGACGTCGGAGTCATCGTCGACGGAGGTGTAGACGGCTTTCAGGACCTTTTTGGGGTCCTGAAACCCTAACTCCTCTTCAGCCGGAGCTTCATCGACCTTTTGTTTTCCTTCCCTCTGTCGGAAGGGAGACCCTTCCCGGCGCTTGTGGTAGCGCTCGGCAAGGTTTTGGACCTCCCGGCAGTCCTCCAGTCTGTGGATGCTTGTTTTGTGAATGGGGCACCACATCTTGGATTTGCCACCGTCTTCAGAAGACGGTCGAGGTCGTTTCTCGGGGCGTGGCCCCCGGCCACCAGGAGTTGCAGTGGCTGCAACGTTGGATGTGCCGGCCGACGGCTTCTTCTTGTCGTTGGTCTTCTTTTTCTTCTTGCCACTCCCAGAGGTAGCGGCTTCTTCTTTGGAGGATTTTTTATGATCCTCCAAGGCTGGTTTGGAGTGCATTTCACGGCCCTCCGCAGCTCTGGCACATTTGTCAGCCAGGCTGAAGAGCTCCGTGACGCTGGTGATCTCTTTGATCGCCAGCTTCTCCAACATCTTCTTGTCTCGTACACCCTGTCTGAATGCCACAATGACAGAAGCGCTTGAGATAGAAGGGATTGTGTTACGTACCTGAGAGAATCTATGGATGAATGACCGCAAAGATTCTCCTCCTTTTTGCACGACCGCAAAAAGGTCCAGTTCAGTGCCCGGACGGGTGTATGAACTCCCGAAATTGGCGGTGAACTGATGACACAGCTCCTCCCAACTGTCGATAGAGTTGGGTGGAAGGCTCATAAACCAGGACCTGGCGGTCCCAGTTAAGGCCACTGGAAAGTAATTGGCCATTACGGCCTCGTTTCCTCCAGCTGCTAAGATTGCAGTGGAGTATATCTGTAGAAATTCTACGGGATTGACAGTCCCGTCGAATTTTTCCGGCAAGTGTGGCCGGAACTTCTGTGGCCATCTAACCATGCGCAGGTGCATGGCTAGGGCGGAACAGCCTCCTCCTACTCCTTCCAGAGTAGAAAGGTCTTGAGCATCTCGTCTTTCTCGAGCTCGCTCGATGTGGACACGGCCATCCTGTTGGCAGTATCGGCGATCAAGCTCCGCCCGGAGGTCATGTGTCGAAAGCCGAGATGCGGTATGGGCGCGTCGTGCCCCAGAGGGCAACGACGTCACTTGCTGTGATGCAGCTCGTCTCCGGTTGTTGGAGACATGTGGACCAAGTCTTCCAGACAACGTTCGTCGCTGCGACGGGGCCCGCCCTGAAGGAGGTGGACCCTGGTTGTTGAGGCGTTCGGCCGCTGCTGCGACCAAATGCTCAACATCAGCTCTCCATTGCTCCATGGCACCTTGAGATGCATCCGGAGGTGGTGGTCGCTGGAGGAGAGCACGCGCTGCATGGAGCACATGTTCTGGGTTGTCACGACTTGCCGACGCAGAATGTGAAGCCGGTGCACCATCATGTTGTCCGGCATGTCTTGCCGGATAAGATGGTGGTGGTGGGAGTGTGACTCCTGCTGGTGCTGAGGCTCCTGCCGGTGGCTGCATGTTGGAGGGATTGCCTCCGACAGCCTGAGCAGCAGGTTGCCCGTTGGATGATCCAGCCGCAGAATTCACCATTCTTGAAGATCTCAGGCTCCCCTACCTGGCGCGCCAACTGTCGACTGTTGGAGTCGGCAGATCCCCTGACACTACGAAAGTGTTGAAGGAGTTTGTGGTTCGGTTTGGGCGCGCGGAGACTCAAGAAGGTGAAACGCGATTGGACACGAGTGACACAGTGGTTTACGTGGTTCGGGCCGCCTGAGCGTAATACCCTACTCCACGGGTGTGTGTGTTGTATTAACTTGTGAGCTTCAGAGTGTTCCAGAGTTCTCTCTCGTGTATCGTCGGTTTGTCCTTTTATAGTGCAAGGACAAACCGTTACAAGTCAGCCTGGCCCGACATGTGGCCCTGGCGGTTACTAATATTAATATACGAGATTAATTGTTGTTAATAACCCTGTAACGGCTCCGACAGTGCCGTTACAGGTGTTAAGATCGTCCGATTAAGTATCATTAACGTGTAATTAATGATAATTAATCGGGTCTTGAAGTCCGCGGCTGTCCTTTGAAGATCCGGAGCCGTTACAATGTCTCCTGGAGGTTTGAAGCAGCCAGCTCCGACGAATGGACACGTGGCAGCTCCGGAGCTTGCCTGTGGGAAGCGGGAAGCTCCGGGATGGCCTGGCACGTGTCAGGTCCGGAGCTTCTCTCGGTCAGGGGTTAAGTCCGGAGGTGCCGTTTCAGTACCTAGCCCGGAGCTTCACCCTTGCGGGTAATAGCTCCGGTCTGACAGTACACGTGGCAACCTAGGGTTTAACCATGTTGGAGAAGCAGGTCCGGTTATGTCTGACAGGTGGGCCCCCGAGGGTCTTTAATTTGAGTAGATGTCCTTCCCTTGAGATCTTTGTAACCTCAGGGGGTGTATGATTTTTAGGGTACCGACAAGTGCGATCTCCGCAGATCCGGAGAACGCCTACTGGCGTTGGCATCATCAACACCAGATAGCTATAATGAGCACCCGCCATGAATTTGTACAGGGCAGGTCTACCCTAGATGGCATTGAAGGGTAAGTTGATCTGCGCGATGTCGAAGACCAACTTCTCGGTGCGGTACTTCTCCCGTGTCCTGGAGGTAAGAGGGACAGTAATAGCTCTGAGTGGGGTGATGGCCCCCAGACCTACTCCGGAGAAAGGTCGAGAGGGGTGGAGATCCGAAGGTCGGAGCTGAAGCTTAGTGAAAGCTTCGAAGCTGATGAGGTTAAGCCCCGAACCTCCGTCTACCATGACGTGGTGGAGCTGGATGTTGTTGATGGTAGGAGATACCATCAAGGGTAACTGTCCTGCTCCAACCATGCTCCGGGGACAATCCGAAGTATCAAAAGTGATGGTCGTGTCCATCCACTTTCGGTGAGGTTCCGGCCTGACTGTAGGAGCTACAGCGGCCATATCTCGACGCATGGTCTTGATGACGCGACGGGAGGTGATATCCCATGATCCTCCAAAAATGGTGTTCATGGTCTTCCGACGCTCGTTGTCAAAGACTTCATAATCATCGTTGACGGAGGTGTAGACGACCTTCAGGACCTTTTTGGGATCCTGGAACCCTAACTCCTCTTCAGCCGGAGCTTCGTCAACTTTTTGTTTTCCTTCCCTCTGTGGGAAAGGAGATTCTTCCCGGCGCTTGTTGTAGCGCTCGGCAAGGTTTTGGACCTCCGAGCAGTCTTCCAAACTGTGGCTGTCTGTTTTATGAATGGGACACCACACTTTGGGTTTGCCACCGTCTTCAGAAGACGGTCGAGGTCGCTTCTCACGGCGTGTCCCCCGACCACCCGGAGCTGCAGCAGCTGCAACGTTGGATGTGTCGGCCGACAGCTTCTTCTTGCTGTTGGTCTTCTTTTTCTTCTTGCCACTCCTGGAGGTAGCGGCTTCTTCTTTGGAGGGTTTCTTGTGACCCTCTGAGGTTGGTTTGGAGTGCATCTCATGGCCCTCCGCAGCTCGGGCACATTTGTCAGCCAAGCTGAAGAGTTCAGTGACACTGGTGATCTCCTTGATCGCCAGTTTCTCCAACATCTTCTTGTCCCGTACGCCGTGTCTGAATGCCACAATGACAGAGGCACTAGAGATAGAAGGGATAGTATTTCGTACCTGAGAGAACCTTTGAATGAATGACCGCAAGGATTCTCCCCCTTTTTGCACGACCGCAAAAAGGTCCAGTTCAGTGCCTGGTCGGGTGTATGAACTCCCGAAGTTGGCAGTGAACTGACGGCACAGCTCCTCCCAACTGTTGATAGAGTTGGGTGGAAGGCTCATAAACCAAGACCTGGCGGTCCCAGTTAAGGCCACTGGAAAGTAATTAGCCATCACGGCCTCGTTTCCTCCAGCTGCCAAGATTGCAGTGGAGTATATCTCAAGAAATTCGGCGGGATTGACAGTCCCGTCGAATTTTTCCGGCAGGTGAGGCCGGAACTTCTGTGACCATCTAACCATGCGCAGATGCATGGCCAAGGCTGAACAGCCTCCTCCTACTCCTTCAGAAGTAGAAAGGTCTTGAGCTTCCCGTCTTTCACGGGCACACTCAATATGGACTCGACCGTCCTGCTGGCGGTATCGGCGATCAAGCTCCGCCCGGAGGTCATGAGTCGAAAGCCTGGATACCGTGTGAGTACGTCGAGCCCCGTAGGGCAACGACGTCACTTGTTGCAATGCAACACGTCTCCTGCTATTGGAGACGTGTGGACCAAGTCTTCCAGACAAAGTCCGCCGCTGCGACGGGGCTCGTCCTGAAGGAGGAGGACCCTGGTTGCTGAGGCGTTCGGCTGCTGCTGCAACCAAATGCTCCACATCGGCCCTCCACTGTTCCAGTGCATCCCGAGATGCATCCGGAGGTGGTGGACGTTGAAGAAGAGCACGCGCTGCATGGAGCGCGTGTTCCGGGTTGTCATGATTTGCCGATGCAGTGATTGACGCCGGCGCACCATCACGCTGCCCAGCACGATTTGCTGGAGGAGATGGTGGTGGTGGGAGTGTGACTCCTGCTGGTGCTGAGGCTCCTGCTGGTGGCTGCCTGTTGGAGGGATTGCGCCCAACAACCTGAGCAGCAGGTTGGCCGTTGGATGATCCAGCAGCAGAGTTCACCATTCTCAAAATCTCAGGCGCCCCTACCTGGCGCGCCAACTGTCGGTGGTTTGGAACCGGCAGATCTCTCTACACTACTAAAGTGATAGGGGAGTTTGATGTTCGGTGTGGGCGCGCGGAGATTCAAGAAGGTGAATAAGAATTGGCACAGGAGACACAAGAATTTACGTGGTTCGGGCCGCCTGAGCGTAATACCCTACTCCACGGGTGTGTTGGTGTTGTATTAGCAATATGAGCTTGTGATGAGCGTATGAGGCACGTGTGTGTGTTTCTCCCCCTGTGTATCGTCGGCCTGTCCTTTTATAGTACAAGGGCAGACCGTTACAGGTTAGCCTGGCCCGACATGTGGCCCTGGCGGTTACTAGTATTGATACACGTTTAATTGCTCTTAATGATCCTCTAACGGGCTTTGACAACACCGTTACTGGTGTTAAGATCGTCCGTTTAAGTGTCATTAATATGGTATTAATGACACTTAATCGGGTCTTGAAGTCCTTGGCTCTCCTTGGAAGATCCGGAGCCGTTGCGGGGTCTTCCGGAGGTTAGAAGCTGAAGATCCGACGATCGAACACGTGGCATCTCCGGAGCTTGCTGTGGGAAACAGGTAGCTCTGGGACTGCCTGACACGTGTCAGGTCCGGAGCTTATCTCGGTCAGGGGCTAAGTCCGGGGGTGCCATTTCGGTACATGGTCTAGAGCTTCCCCCTTGTGGGCGGTAGCTCCGGTTTGGTAGTACACGTGGCGACCCACGGATTAACCATGTTGGAGAAGCGGGTCCGATTATGTCTCACATGTGGGCCTTCGAGGGTCTTCAAACCAAGTAGATGATCATCCCTTGAGATCTTTATATCCTCAAGGGATGTACGGTTTCCAGGATACCGACAAAGGACTTCAAGACCTGATTAAGTGTCATTAATACCATATTAATGACACACAGTCGGATAACCATAATTACCAGTAACGGTGCTATCATAGCCCATTACGCGGTCATTAAGGGCAATTAAACCTGCTGAATGAATATCAAATACTAGTAACCGCCAGGGCCACATGTCGGGCCAGGCTAACTTGTAACGGCCTGTCCTTGTATTATAAAAGGACAGGCCGACGACGGACTCCGGACGTTCAGTGATGCTACACACGTGCCATAGACACTCGTCACAAGCTCATTCAGCTAATACAACACCAACACACCCGTGGAGTAGGGTATTACGCTCAGGCGGCCCGAACCACGTAAACTCCCGTGCCTCTTGTGTCATTTACTATTCACCTTCTCGAATCTCTGCGCACCCACAACGAACATCAAACTCCTCTAACACGTCAGTAGTGTCGGGAGATCTGCCGGTTCCAAACCGCCGACAGGATCGAACGAAAACGACCTAAACCGGTGCAGAGATCTGAGCCACATGCATGGTGGCAACGCAATTCGGTCGTTATTAGCCAGGGCCCATGGAGGCAAGGGCAGGCCGGTCGTCAGGGCATCGCAAACGCGGGGTTGACCTCGCCATAAATAGCCAACCCCTCTCCACATGCAAAGCCTTCGTCGCGCTCGTTCACCCAACCCATGCAACTTGCAGCAGCTACGTCCCAACCCATGTAGCGCTCGTTCAAGGGAGATTCGCAGCTCATCATTAAGCAAGTGAAGGGTGAATGTTCCTGTAATAATCTCCAGCTGGCTGCTTACCTCCTTGAAGTCCAGAGGCTTCAGAAGGACTTTGAAGTCCTAGATCTCCACCATGTTCAGCGTGCCCACAACGCTGAAGCCGACGAACTCTCGACGAAAGCGTCAACCAGAGCTCCGGCTCCTGACGGAACTTTTGTCTGGAGGTTGTCGAAACCCACAGCTCAGCCTGCCGAACTGAGCGAAGGGGGCGAGATCAGCATCCCGAAGCTGACGGTCCCAATGGCCCTGTTACCATGGCAGCCATCAAGGGTCGTAGGTGCTGCCGGAAGCTCCGAGCAACCCAGCACGCAAGAATCAAATGCTCAAGTTAGTTCTGATGCATGGATCTCGGAGATCCGGAACTACTTGAAAGACAACATCCTTCCTGACGACGATGTATCTGCTGACCGGGTAGTCAGATTGGCTAAAAGATACACGCTGGTAGAAGGGGATCTCTACCGGCACGGTGCCAACGGCATCCTAATGCGGTGCATCACAAGGGAAGAAGGTTGTGAGCTCCTCGCAGAAATCCATGGAGGAGAGTGTGGGAACCACGCGTCTTCCCGCACGCTGGTCGGTAAAGCCTTTCGACATGGCTTCTACTGGCCTACAGCGCTCCAGGATGCAACTGAGCTGGTGAAGACATGTGAAGCATGCCAATTTCATGCAAAGCAAATTCACACACCAGCTCAACCCTTACAAATGATACCTCCTACATGGCCCTTCGCTGTGTGGGGGATGGACATCTTGGGACCTTTCCCAAGAGCCGTCGGAGGTTACAAGTTCCTGTACATCGCCATTGACAAGTTCACCAAGTGGCCGGAAGCAACTCCAGTTATGAAAATCAACAAGCAATCTGCTATCAACTTTCTGCAGTCCACTGTATGCAGATTTGGAGTCTGTCGACTGTTGGAGTCGGCAGATCTCCTGACACTACTAAAGTGTTGAAGGAGTTTGTAGTTCGGTGTGGGCGCGCGGAGACTCAAGAAGGTGAATCACGATTGGACACGAGAGACACAGTGGTTTACGTGGTTCGGGCCGCCTGAGCGTAATACCCTACTCCACGGGTGTGTGGTGTTGTATTAGTTTATGTATGAAAGCTCACGTCAATGCGTGTGTGCCTGAGAGCGTTCGAGAGCCTTCTCCCCTTTCCGTGTATCGTCGGTCTGTCCTTTTATAGTACAAGGACAAACCGTTACAAGTTAGCCTGGCCCGACATGTGGCCCCGGCGGTTACTAGTATTGATACACGATTAATTGTTGTTAATAACCCTGTAACGGGCTCCGACAGTGCCGTTACAGGTGTTAAGATTGTCCGATTAAGTGTCATTAACATGGAATTAATGACAATTAATCGGGTCTTGAAGTCCGCGGCTATCCTTTGAAGATCCGGAGTCGTTACAATGTCTTCCAGAGGTTTGAGGCGGCCAGCTCCGACGTTTGGACACGTGGCAGCTCCGGAGCTTGCTTGTGGTAAGCGGGAAGCTCCGGGGTGGCCTGGCACGTATCAGGTCCGGAGCTTCTCTCGGTCAGGGGTTAAGTCCGGAGGTGCCGTTTCGGTACCTAGCCCGGAGCTTCACCCTTGTGGGTAGTAGCTTCGGTCTGGCAGTACACGTGGCAACCTAGGGGTTAACCATGTTGGAGAAGCAGGTCCGGTTATGTCTGACAAGTGGGCCTCCGAGGGTATTCAGTTTGAGTAGACGTCCTTCCCTTGAGATCTTTGTAACCTCAGGGGGTGTATGGTTTTTAGGGTACCGACAGTGGCCCCCTGGACCTACCTCCGGGGAAAGTCACCGGGGTGAAGTCATTCCGTCGGAGGTGGGTCCATACTCGCGACTCTTGAACTGGGTCTTCAAGGGTCTTAGGAGGTGCCGTTGGCGGGGCTTTACGGTTAAATCCCGACGCGTGGCGCACCTCAGGCGGCAGATAAGATCTTTGACGTGCGGATCTCTCGCAATTGAAGGTCGCCGGTTCCCGATACGAAAACCGTATCGGTTCCGCGCGCCTTGTCAGGTCGCCGCCTTTGGGTTTCCCGCCTCGTGATGACAACTGTTCGCCTGGGTAAGAGCCTCGACTTGATCGTCAGGGTGGTCCCGGGCCCTCTTGTCATCGGCAGGGTTGAATTCTTGAGTAGTATCCTTGACTCCCCTGCAGTTTCCATCCAAGCGTTGCGAGGGCTTACTTAAGAAGGAAAGCGCACCGTCGGGAGTTCTTTACGCTTCCCATCTGTTCTTGCGCTCAAACTCCCAACTCGTACTTTGCTCCTCTTCTCTTGCCTAGCTGTGCTGCGATGGAGTTGGGTCTGCGTGAGAGTCGCTTGAAGACTGACAGCGATCTGAAGAAGGTCCGGGCCCTCATGGGGTGGTCTTAGGACTTCTTCAACCGCTCGGTCCGCGCCGGCAGAGAGCTCCCCTTTGAAAAGGAGCACGCTGGCGAGATGGTGTACTTTTCCTCGTACGCCATGGTGGGGCTGATCCCACCGTTTTCTTCTTTCTTCTTGATGCTGCTGGACTTCTATGGTCTGCAGCTGTACCACCTTGGCCCTCACTCCATTCTCCTTGTGTCCATCTTTGTCCACTTCTGCGAGATGTGGGTGGGCATCCCTCCCTGCATCGAGCTCTTCCGAACCTTCTTCACCGTCCACACCACTGGCCGAAGCAATGAGTATATTGGCTTCTACTACTTCGTGAAGCGCAAGAAGTGCCCATTCAAGTACCTCTGGTCATTCTCTTCCGGGAAGTGGGATGACTGGAAGAAAGATTGGATAGTCGTCCGGGTGGAGGAGCATGAGCGGTTGGAGTTGCCAGACGGTCTGCCCGGCATTGACACGTCGGTATGGAGCGAAGTTCCGGTGCTGGCGGAAGCTTTCGACCCTGTCCTGACCAGGATCCGCCAATGTGTGGAGGGAGGATTGACTCCCCAGGCGGTGTTCTGCAACTTCCTGTCCAACAGGTGGGCGCCGCTGAAGAGGAGGGAGAAGCTCGCCTGGGCCCTCAACAGCGTGATGGATGAGGACCGGGTTGAGATCGGGTTGAAGTCCAGCATGGTGGGGAAGACCTTGGAGTTTCACCTCAAGAAATTCCAGCACGACATCGACGTTGACGGAGATTACTTGACTCCGCCGCCGGCCTTCCTCCCTCTGAACGTGGAAGTTGAGTTCAGCAGGGAGCTCCGGCGGACGATGCCCGCGCTTGACGACCTTGGTGTCGTCGAGAGAAGATCAACCACCCGGTTGGCGATCCCCGGGTTGTCCGAAGACGGCTCCGCCCCTGTCCCACAGCCAAGAGCTGAGGTCATCGGCAAGGGCAAGGAGCTGGCGGAGGAGCCGGAGAGCCGGAAGAGGAAGCTGCGACGTGCTGACGGAAGGTCCATCGGGCCTGCCACTTCCCCCCCGGTTCCCCCTCCTCAGGAAGGAAGATCCTCTGCCGCCGTGGCGACTGTCCCCGTGGTGGGGTCCTTCCAGAACGTTACTGTTCCGGCGGTGGGATCCTCCCGGTGTGCGACTGTCCCCGTGGTGGATCCCTCCTGTGGTGCTAGCTCCGGGCGCGCGACTCCGGCATCTGGAGCAGTGAGGGCCTCCAGGTCCAGGAGTTCCTCCCGATCAAGGAGAGCTCCGACCCGGGAAACGCCCGCGGCTGTGGCAAGTCCTGGGAGTCCTCCCGGAGCTCCTACGCCGACCGTGGCCAGCCCGGATCGTCCGGGAAAGAGGTTCCGCGCAAGCTGGTGCGGGAGCCTCCCAAGGTAATTTTTCTTTTTTACCTCGATTAAATTTTTAATTGTAGCATCTGTTTGCTCAATTTCTTCGTTCTTCATATGCAGCGTTCCCAAGAAGGGGAGTGAAGCTCCACCCTCAGCCACAGTGTCTGAGGCTGCGAGGGCTTCTGCTCCAGTCCCGGTGCCGCCCCAAGCGGAGGCTGCGACAGCTCCGGCGCCGGCTGTCGTGGTCATGGACCTTGACTCGTCTCCAGAAGTTCCCGTGGTAGCGCCGGACCACGGGAATGAAGATGCGCCAGCGGCACCCGTCCCGGAAGTGGAAGCTCCGGGTCCTGGTGCTGCAGTAGTAGAAGCTCCGGCTGTTGAGTCGGAGGAAGTAGCAGTCCCGGCTTCGGAGCCGGAAAGTGCTGAAGCCCCGGCGATTGAGCCGGAGGTGGCTGAAGCCCCGGCATGCGAGCCGGAAGTCGAAGTAGTTCCGGCAGTTGAGCCGGTTACTTCCGAAGCTCCGGCCGCAGAGCCGGTGATTGTTGGAGCGCCGGTCACAGAGCCGGCGGTTAAAGAGGCGAGGGAGCTTGAGCCTCCCTCAGAAGAGGTGTCCCGACCGGAGCCAGTAGCGGCTCCTGCTCCGGAGGCGACGACGTCGATGGTACCTGTGGCAGAGCCAGAGTGCCTGAACGAAGTCGCCGGCCCCCCGCCTGAGGGGGCGAATGAAGACTTGGTGGCGGGACCTCCTTCGATGGCGACTGAGGCCGTCCCGGAGGAAGGCCCTAGCACTTTGTAAGCTCGGGGTTCCACTCTCGTAGAGTGGGACCCAATTTTTGTATGTGAAGAGCCGCTGGAACCAGCGGAAGAGATCCCAACAGGTCTGGAGCCCATCTCGCTGTCGATGTCCATCGACAACGCCTGCTCCAGTCTACGTCAGGTCCAACTGGCCTTCTTCCACGACAGCAAGGCTCTTGAAGAGGAGCACCAAACCCTTAGGCGATGGCGTAATCGGCTCCACTTCGAGACTAAGCTGGCGCAGTCGAGGCTTGCGGATGACAAGGAGTGGATCAAGCGGGAGAAGATCCGCCTGGAGCTCTGGGATAAGCTGCTGGACGAGAGGGAGAGCATGACTCACGCCCTCGATGCTCAATCCCGGGAGTTCCACGACCGAGCTAAGGCTGCTAATCACGCGGCCAATGCTCGGTTTGATCAGCTCGAGGCCATCAGCACCGCACTCATCAAGCGCCGAGAGGCACTTGAAGGGAGGGAAAGACGGCTCGAGGACGAGGAGCAAAAACTCCTAGAGCTACGGGATGACGTCTTGCGACGGGAAGAAGAGCTCGCCGAGAAAACAGCTCTGGCGGACAAGGGCCTCGAGGAGCGCACTAAGAAATTGGAAGAGCGCTGCCTCGAGGAAGAGGAGAAGACCTGGGTGCGGGGGCAGGAACTCTACGAATACGAGTGTGCCCTTGTCGCCCGGGAGAAGAAAGTGGAGGCTAGGGAGAAGGACCTGGTCGACCGCCGGAACAAGATCCACCTCCGGGAGGAGGAGCTCGGAAGACTTGAGAAGCGGGTTGCTGCGAAAATCCAGCAGAACGCCAAAGAAGTTGAGCGCCTCTCCCGCGAGAATTCGGAGCTGACGGCCCTAGAATGGCTTGGCGGCTTTCAGGCGAGTTGGCCACAGACGATATTTAAATCCAAAAAATCTGACAATTCAACTCGAATCGTATGTAAACCGGTCAAACTAGAACTTCTTAAGAATTGCACGTTTCTGTTATAGACAAGAAAGAGAAAAATAAAAATGTCGAGCCTATGCAAAAATGAATGCACGTGGAGTCTATTTCACATGAAGATGTCTTTCATTATAGGTCCGGGGTACAGGGGAAACAAGTACACTCTTAGGGTACGGAACCAGGCTAAGTGTGTTTGGTTTCTCGTTTGACCCAGGGTAGTTAGCCACACTTTTAGTCCGGAGACTGTGTCAAGTGTTGCATGAGCTTTTCAAACCTTTCGGGAAAGGTCCGACTGCTCTCCCGGAGGAACTACCCGACTCTGTACAATGACTCTATAACATACATTTCAAGTTACTTAAGACTCACCTCCGTGGAATTAAGTGTAGAACTTACGGAGGTGCTCGATGTTCCAAGGATTTGGGAGAGGTGTCCCATCCTCGGTAGCCAAGCGAACGCTGCCGGGACGGGATACTTTGATCACTCGAAAGGGCCCTTCCCAGCCGGGGGAGAGTTTGTTTTGCCCTTCTCTGGATAGTATTCTCCGTAGCACCAGATCGCCTTCCTCGAGCTGTCGGCTGTGTACATGCCGCTGGTGATAGCGCCGTAGAGCTTGGCGGTATCGGGCATTCCGAACAGCTGCTTGGCACCTTCCCTCCTCGAGGAGATCTAGGTCTTCGCGCCGGAGCTGGTCCTGCGCGGCTTCGTCGAAGGTCCGGACTCGGAGGGAACCCAAGGTGATTTCCGGAGGAAGGATCGCTTCAGCTCCGTACACCAGAAAGAAGGGTGTTTCTCCGGTTGCCCGACTTGGAGAAGTCATGTTGGCCCATAGAGTGGGCGGAAGCTCTTCGATCCAATTGGCTCCGTGTGTTTTCAAGCGCTCATAAGTGCGTGTTTTGAGTCCTTTAAGGATCTCTTCATTTGCTCTCTCGGCTTGTCCATTGCTGGCAGGATGAGCTACGGAAGCGTAGCAAACTTGTATCCCGAGGTCTTCGCAATATCCTTGAAATGCGGAGCTTGTGAATTGAGTCCCATTATCAGTGATGATCTTATTTGGGACTCCGAATCTGCTCACGATGGATTGTAGAAAATTGATTGCAGATTGTTTGTTGATCGTCACAACGGGAGTTGCTTCCGGCCACTTGGTGAACTTGTCGATGGCGACGTACAGGAACTTGTAACCTCCGACGGCTCTAGGGAAGGGTACCAAGATGTCCATCCCCCACACAGCGAAAGGCCATGTGGGAGGTATCATTTGTAAGGACTGAGCAGGTGTATGAATTTGCTTTGCATGAAATTGGCATGCTTTGCATTTCTTCACCAGCTCAGTGGCATCCTGGAGCGCTGTAGGCCAGTAGAAGCCGTGCCGAAAGGCTTTTCCGACCAGCGTGCGGGAAGATGCGTGGTTCCCACACTCGCCTCCATGGATTTCTGCGAGGAGCTCACAGCCTTCTTCCCTTGTGATGCACCGCATTAGGATGTCGTTGGCACCGCGCCGGTAGAGATCCCCTTCTACCAACGTGTATCTTTTAGCCAATCTGACTACCCGATCAGCGGATACATCATCGTCAGGAAGGATGTTGTCTTTCAAGTAGCTCCGGATCTCCGAGATCCATGCATCGGAACTGACTTGAGCATTTGAGTCTTGCGTGCTGGGTTGCTCGGAGCTTCCGGCAGCACCTACGACCCTTGATGGCTGCCATGATAACAGGGCCATCGGGACCGTCAGCTTCGGGATGCTGATCTCGCCCCCTTCGTTCAGTTCGGCAGGCTGAACTGTGGGTTTTGACAACCTCCGGACAAAGGTTCCATCAGGAGCCGGAGCTCCAGTTGACGCCTTGGTCGAGAGTTCGTCAGCTTCAGCGTTGTGAGCACGCTGAACATGGTGAAGGTCTAGGACTTCGAAGTCCTTCTGAAGCCTCTGGACTTCAAGGAGGTAAGCAGCCAGCTGGAGATTATTGCAGGAGCATTCACCCTTCACCTGCTTGATGACGAGTTGTGAATCTCCTTTGACCAGCAATTGCTTGACACCGTATGATAGTGCCACCTTTAATCCATAGATGAGTGCTTCATACTCCGCCATGTTGTTGGTTGCCTTGAAGTCAAGGTGTACCATGTATTTCACCTTCTCCCCAGTTGGTGCGAGGAGAAGGATTCCAGCTCCGGCTCCCTGCTTCTGCATGGAGCCGTCGAAGTAAAGGGTCCAGTGAGGCTTAGTGAAGGTTGGAACTTGAGGTTCCGTCTTCTGCTCGCTGGGGCCCCCAGGGTTTAATGGAGAGGGAGTCCATTCTGCCACGAAATCTGCCAACGCTTGACTCTTGATTGCTTGTCTCGGAATGAATTCAAGATCGAATTCAGCCAATTCCGTTGCCCACTTTGCAATATTCCCAGTTGAATTGGGATTATACAGGATCGCTCGAAGTGGATATGAGGTCACCACCGAGACTTTGTGAGCTTGGAAATAGTGTCGAAGCTTCCTTGAGGCAATAAGAACTGCATAAAGCAGTTTATGCACCTCTAGGTATCGAGTCTTGGCATCATGTAACACTTCACTGATGAAGTATACCGGGCGTTGAATGGTTCGGACCCTCCCGGAGGGGTCCGGAGCTTCCTCTCCTTGATCCGGACCCTCTCGGAGGGGTCCAGACTCTCTTCGGGGACCTCCGGGTTCTGGGTGGAGGAACCCGGAGCTTCTTCAGAAATGACCTGGACCCTCTTAGAGGGGTCCGGGTCCTCTGAAGTGGCTTCTTGTGGGTTTGAGTCTGGGAGCTGGGACCCAGACCCGCTTTTAGGAACCTCCGGACCCTCCCGAAGGGGTCTGGATTCCTGAGTATTGGGTAGTTCCGGTCTCTCCGCAACCAGAACCATACTGACGGCTTCGTCAGTAGCTGAAATGTAAAGCAACAAAGGCTCACCAGGGTTCGGAGCTACCAGGACTGGTAGGGTGGTGAGGAACTGTTTCAGCTTCTGGAATGCCTTCTCTGCTTCTTCAGACCATTGGAATGGTCCGGACTTCCTCAGTAACTTGAAGAAGGGAAGTGCTCTTTCCGCCAGTCTTGAAATGAACCGGCTGAGGGCTGCT
Organism: Tuctoria greenei; assembly: GCA_036927565.1. NCBI lineage: Eukaryota > Viridiplantae > Streptophyta > Magnoliopsida > Poales > Poaceae > Tuctoria > Tuctoria greenei. The sequence continues at coordinate 306,363,889 of JAYESD010000001.1, forward strand.
AGACATCCAGTTAATTTTTGGACGTCTTTGATGCGGGTTGGTGGCCGCATGTCTTCAATGGCTTTTATCTTCGCCGGATTAGCCTCTATGCCCCGGTGACTTACCAGGAAACCAAGAAGCTTTCCGGAACTAACCCTGAAGACGCACTTGTCTGGGTTTAGCTTCGTGCGGGTGGCCCGCAGCTTGTCGAAGACAGCCTGCAAGGTGTCCAAGAGGGACTCCTTGTTCTTGACTTTGACCACGATGTCATCGACGTACACTTCCACTATGTCTCTGATGAGTTCTTCGAAAGTTTTGTACATAGCTCGTACAAAAGTTGAAGCTGCATTCTTGAGACCAAACGGCATGGCTGTGTAACAATACAATCCATCCACTGTGATGAATGAAGTATGCTCTTCATCCTCACTAGACATCCTGATTTGATGATATCCAGAATATGCGTCTAGAAAACACAGTAACTCGCACCCGGAGGTGGAATCCACTATCTGATCTATTCTAGGTAGTGGGAATGGATCTTTTGGACATGCCTTATTCAGTGTGGTGTAGTCGATGCACATCCGAAGTTTCCCGCCGGCCTTGGGCACAACGACTGGGTTCGCCAGCCATTTTGGATGGAAGACTTCTCGGATAAATCTGGCTTCGAGAAACTTCTTCACTTCTTGTCGGATGAAGTTCTGTCGCTCTACAGATTGCTTCCGAGGTTTCTGATGCACAGGCCGAGCATTGGGGTAAATCTTCAGATTGTGCTCAATCACTTCCCTGGGGATCCCAGGCATTTGTGATGGTTGCCAAGCAAATACGTCAACGTTAGCCCGGAGGAAAGTGATGAGCGCGAGTTCCTATTTGTCATTCAACCCACCCGATATGCGGGTGGTTTGAGTGACATCGGAACCAATTTGGACGACTTTGACGGGGATGTCGGTGTCGCCGCTTGGCTGCACACGGGGAGCAGAGGTTGAGCCTCGTTGCCGAATGCTCGGAGGTTTTGGAGCTTGCCCCTGTCTGGAGTCCTCCTCTTGCGCAGTGGTGAGTGCATGGAGCTCCTCCAGAGCAGTTACTCCGGCGGTGCGATCTCCACGAATCCGGAGAACGCCTGCTGGTGTTGGCATCTTCAACACCAAGTATCCATAATGAGCAGCTGCCATAAATTTGTATAGGGCAGGTCTACCCAAGATGGCGTTGAATGGTAAGTTGATCTGAGCGACGTCGAAGACCAACTTCTCGGTGCGGTACTTCTCCCGTGTCCCGAAGGTAACAGGGAGAATTATAGCTCCGAGTGGGGTAATGGCCCCCGGACCTACTCCGGAGAATGGTCGAGAGGGCTGAAGATCCGAAGGTCGAAGCTGAAGTCTGGTAAAAGCTTCAAAGCTTATAAGGTTCAGCCCCGAACCTCCATCCACCATAACATGATAGAGCTGGATGTTGTTGATGGTGGGAGATACCATCAAGGGTAATTGGCCAGCTCCGACCATGCTTCGAGGACAGTCCGAAGCATCAAAAGTGATGGGTGTGTCCATCCACTTTCGATGTGGCTCCGGTCTAGCTGTAGGAGCTACAGTAGCCATATCCCGCCGCATAGTCTTGATGACACGACGAGAAGTGATGTCCCATGATCCACCAAAGATGGTGTTCATGGTTTTCCGACGCTCGTTGTCGGAGACGTCGGAGTCATCGTCGACGGAGGTGTAGACGGCTTTCAGGACCTTTTTGGGGTCCTGAAACCCTAACTCCTCTTCAGCTGGAGCTTCGTCAACCTTCTGTTTTCCCTCCCTCTGTCGGAAAGGAGACCCTTCCCGGCGCTTGTTGTAGCGCTCGGCAAGGTTTTGGACCTCCCGGCAGTCTTCCAGCCTGTGGCTGCCCGTTTTGTGAATGGGGCACCACATTTTGGATTTGCCGCCGTCTTCGGAAGATGGTCGAGGTCGCTTCTCGGGGCGTGGCCCCCGGCCACCAGGAGTTGCAGTGGCTGCAACGTTGGATGTGCCGGCCGACGACTTCTTCTTGCCGTTGGTCTTCTTTTTCTTCTTGCCACTCCCGGAGGTAGCGGCTTCTTCTTTGGAGGATTTTTTGTGATCCTCCAAGGCTGGTTTGGAGTGCATTTCACGGCCCTCCGCAGCTCTAGCACATTTGTGTGCCAAGCTGAAGAGCTCCGTGACACTGGTGATCTCTTTGATCGCCAGCTTCTCCAACATCTTCTTGTCTCGTACACCCTGTATGAATGCCATAATGTCAGAAGCGCTTGAGAGAGAACCTCTGGATGAATGACTGCAAAGATTCTCCCCCTTTTTGCACGACCGCAAAAAGGTCTAGTTCAGTGCCCGGTCGGGTGTATGAACTCCCGAAGTTGGCAGTGAACTGACGGCACAGCTCCTCCCAACTGTCGATAGAGTTGGGTGGAAGGCTCATAAACCAGGACCTGATGGTCCCAGTTAAGGCCACTGGAAAGTAGTTGGCCATTACGGACTCGTTTCCTCCAGCTGCTAAGATTGCAGTGGAGTATATCTGCAGAAATTCTACGGGGTTGACAGTCCCGTCGAATTTTTCCGGCAAGTGTGGCCGGAACTTCTGTGGCCATCTAACCATGCGCAGGTGCATGGCTAGGGCGGAACAGCCTCCTCCTACTCCTTCCAGAGTAGAAAGGTCTTGAGCATCCCGTCTTTCTCGAGCTCGCTCGATATGGACACGGCCATCCTGTTGGCGGTATCGGCGATCAAGCTCCGCCCGGAGGTCATGTGTCGAAAGCCGAGATACCTTATGGGTGCGTCGTGCCCCAGAGGGCAACGACGTCACTTGCTGTGACGCAACTCGTCTTCGGTTGTTGGAGACATGCGGACCAAGTCTTCCAGACAACGTCCGTCGCTGCGACGGGGCTCGCCCTGAAGGAGGAGGACCCTGGTTGTTGAGGTGTTCGGCCGCTGCTGCGACCAAATGCTCAACATCAGCCCTCCATTGCTCCATGGCATCTCGAGATGCATCCGGAGGTGGTGGTCGCTGGAGAAGAGCACGCGCTGCATGGAGCGCGTGTTCTGGGTTGTCATGACTTGCCGGCGCAGTATGTGACGCCGGCGCACCATCATGTTGCCCGGCACGTTTTGCCGGAGAAGATGGTGGTGGTGGGAGTGTGACTCCTGCTGGTGCTGAGGCTCCTGCTGGTGGCTGCATGTTGGAGGGATTGCCCCCGACAGCCTGAGCAGCAGGTTGCCCGTTGGATGATCCAGCCGCAGAATTCACCATTCTTGAAAATCTCAGGCGCCCCTACCTGGCGCGCCAACTGTCGACTGTTGGAGTCGGCAGATCTCCTGACACTACTAAAGTGTTGAAGGAGTTTGTGGTTCGGTGTGGGCGCGCGGAGACTCAAGAAGGTGAATCACGATTGGACACGAGAGACACAGTGGTTTACGTGGTTCGGGTCGCCTGAGCGTAATACCCTACTCCACGGGTGTGTGGTTTTGTATTAGTTTATGTATGAAAGCTCACGTCAATGTGTGTGTGCCTGAGAGCGTTCGAGAGCCTTCTCCCCTTTCCGTGTATCGTCGGTCTGTCCTTTTATAGTACAAGGACAAACCGTTACAAGTTAGCCTGGCCCGACATGTGGCCCCAGCGGTTACTAGTATTGATACACGATTAATTGTTGTTAATAACCTTGTAACGGGCTCCGACAGTGCCGTTACAGGTGTTAAGACTGTCCGATTAAGTGTCATTAACATGGAATTAATGACAATTAATCGGGTCTTGAAGTCCGCGGCTATCCTTTGAAGATCCGGAGTCGTTACAATGTCTTCCGGAGGTTTGAGGCGGCCAGCTCCGACGTTTGGACACGTGGCAGCTCCGGAGCTTGCTTGTGGGAAGCGGGAAGCTCCGGGGTGGCCTGGCACGTGTCAGGTCCGGAGCTTCTCTCGGTCAGGGGTTAAGTCCGGAGGTGCCGTTTCGGTACCTAGCCCGGAGCTTCACCCTTGTGGGTAGTAGCTCCGGTCTGGCAGTACACGTGGCAACCTAGGGGTTAACCATGTTGGAGAAGCAGGTCCGGTTATGTCTGACAAGTGGGCCTCCGAGGGTCTTCAATTTGAGTAGACGTCCTTCCCTTGAGATCTTTGTAACCTCAGGGGGTGTATGGTTTTTAGGGTACCGACAGAGTCCCAAACAAAATCATCACTGATAATGGGACCCAATTCACAAGCTCCGCATTCCAAGGATATTGCGAAGACCTCGGCATACAGATTTGCTACGCCTCCGTAGCTCACCCAGCCAGCAATGGCCAAGCCGAGAGAGCAAATGCTGAAATCCTTAAAGGACTCAAGACGCGCACCTATGAGCGCTTGAAAAAGCATGGAGCCAACTGGATCGAAGAGCTTCCGCCCACTCTATGGGCCAACAGGACATCTCCAAACCGGTCAACCGGAGAGACACCCTTATTTCTGGTGTACGGAGCTGAAGCAATCCTTCCTCCGGAAATCACCCTGGGTTCACTCCGGGTCCGGACCTTCGACAAAGCCGTGCAAGACCAGCTCCGGCGTGAAGACCTAGACCTCCTTGAGGAGGGAAGGTGCCAAGCAGCTGTTTGGAATGCCCGATATCGCCAAGCCCTTCGGCGCTATCATCAGCGGCATGTACACAACCGACAGCTCGAGGAAGGCGACCTGGTGCTACAGAGAATACAATCCAAAGAAGGGTTAAACAAACTCTCCCTCGGCTGGGAGGGACCCTTCCGAGTGATTAAAGTATCCTGTCCTGGAAGCGTTCGCTTGGCTACCGAGGATGGGACACCTCTCCCAAATCCTTGGAACATCGAGCACCTCCGTAAGTTCTACACTTAATACCACGGAGGTGAGTCTTGAGTAACTTGAGATGTATGTTATAGAATCATTGTACAGAGTCGGGTAGTTCCTCCGAGAGAGCAGCCGGACCTTTCCCGAAAGGTCCGCAAAGTTCATGCAACACTTGTCACAATCTCCGGACTAAAAGTGTGGCTAACTACCCTGGGTCAAACGAGAAATGAAACACGCTTAGCCTGGTTCCGTACCCTAAGAGTGTACTTGTTTCCCCTGTACCCCGGACCTATAATGAAAGACATCTTCATGTGAAACAGACTCCACGTGCATTTACTTTGTACAGGCTCAACATTCTTTATTTTTCTCTTTCTTGTCTATAACGAAGATGTGCCGTTCTTAAGAATATTTAGTTCGACCGGTTTATATACAATACGAGTTGTATTGTTAATTCTTTTGGATTCAAATATTGTTCCTGGCCAACTCGCCTGAAAGCCGCCAAGCCAATCTAGGGCCGGAGTGTGCTATCGACTTAGCCTGGTCAAGCACCCTAAGTACGCCACTCTACCTACACCCCGGCAGGCTGAAGTAAGGCGAGTCCAAATACAATTGAATCCAGAAGAAAAGGCAATGTATTCGATTGTATCTAGAATCGCGTTCGACCTAAAACTTTCTTGAGAATCGTAAGCCGCGATGAAGTTATAGACGAGAAACAAATTTTACTATTTTTCTTGACTTTAGTGTGCAGGAAAAATAAAATACACGTTGATGGAGAAAAACCGGAGCTAACAAAGCTCTGACTCCCCTAGGTGGTTTGTAATCGATGTTACGCATCGAAAACAAGCATCACCGGACTAATCAAGCTCCGGTAAATCTAGGGGGGTCAGCCGTCGATGCTGAATAAAAGATGGTGAGAAGACCCCGCAAGCGAAGTCTGCTGCCAACAAACTAAGTGCTGGCAAAGGTCACTGCCGGAGCTACTAGGCTCCGACACCCCGGGGGACTAACTATCGATGCCCTACGCATTGATAGAGACTATTGCCGGAGCTACTAAGCTCCAGCGATAGACAATGTTGGAGCTTCTAAGCTCCGACAACCTCAGGGGGCCTTCACTATCGAAGACTTCAAACCTAAATTATACAAGTTCGGAGCAAATGAGTCTTCAACAAAACGCAATATCCTCTTGGTACATGTTCACAATCAAATTGTGTACATCTACCAGGGGGCCAAGTGAAGACAAAAGCGTTGAAGACAAAAAGTGAAATTCACAAAAAATTGGGGATTTCATTCATCTGGAGACAAGGAATTACATCTGGAGACAAGGGATTACAAAATTGAGGAAGAAGAAGAGAAAATACAAGTGAGAACTATAGAGATGGTCCTAGACCCTATGGAAGAATTGGGCGACCTTCTGGGCAACCTCCGATACGCTGGCTCGGGTAGCTTCGCCTTATCCTTCGACGGGACCTTCAAGCACTGGGTCCAGAGGAAATTGGGAGTTCCGGCTGGTGTAGCACGTCAGCACATATTCTGCGACGTTCTTTGCCAGGGATTGCCCCTCAACCTCCAATTGGTTCGCGATGACATCGCCCACCTTGGAGAGCTTGCTACCTGCTGAGCTCAATGCCTGCAGCGCTAGGTCCGGCTCCGGCTCCGGATCATCCGGGCGCACGGGGCTGAAACCCATCGGTGTCAGTGCGTCGTTGGCCTTGCCCAGGAATTCCCAAATCTGTAGGGAGTCCGCAGTCCTCAAGCCCTTCATTTCTTCCAAGGATCCCCTGGCCGCCATCAGTTCGGAATTCTCACGGGCGAGGCGCTCAACTTCTTTGGCATTTTGCTGAATTTTTTCAGTAACCCGCTTTTCGAGTTTTCCGAGCTCCTCCTCCCGAAGGTGGATCTTGTTCCGGCGGTCGACCAGGTCCTTCTCTCTACCCCTCACTTTCTTCTCCCTGGCAGTAAGGGCACACTCTTGTTCATAGAGTTCCTGCCCTCGCACCCATACCTTCTCCTCTTCCTCTTGGCAGCGCTCTTCCAATTTCTTGGTGCGCTCCTCGAGACCCTTGTCAGCCAGAGCCACCTTCTCGGCGAGCTCCTCCTCCCTCCTCAGGACATCATCTCGCAGCTCTAGGAGTCTCTGCTCTTCATCCTTGAGCCGTTTCTCTATCTCCTCAAGTGCCTCCCGGCGCTTGATGAGTGTAGTGTTAATGGCCTCAAGCCTTTCGTGGCGTTCATCGACCGCACTATTGGCTGCTTTGGCTTGATCGTAGATCTCCCGGGATTGGGCGTCGAGGGCGCGAGTCAAACTCTCCCTGTCATCCAGTAACTTGCCCCAGTACTCCAGGCGGATCTTCTCCTGCTTGATCTACTCTTTGTCATCTGCTAACCTCGACTGCGCCAGCTTGGTCTCAAAGTTGAGCCGGTTACGCCACCGCCTAAGGGTTTGGCGCTCCTCTTCAAGAGCTTTGTTGTCGTGGAAGAAGGCTAGTTGGACTTGACGCAGACTGGAACATGCGTTGTCAATGGACAATGACAACGGGATAGGTTCCGGACCTACTGGGACCTCCTCCGCTGGTTCCAGCGGGTTTTTAGATACAAAAATTTGGTCCCACTCCACAAGAGTGGTCCCCTGAGTCTCCATGGCACTAGGGCCGTCCTCCGGGATGGCCTCAGTCGCCATCGAGGAAGGACCCGCCACCAGGTCTTCGTTCACCCCCTCGGGCAGGGGGCCAGCGACTTCGCTTGGGCACTCCGGCTCGGCCGTGAGTACCTCTGACATCATCACTTCCGGAGCAGGGGCCGCTTCTGGCTCTGGCCTTGGCACCTCCTCCGATGGGGGCTCGAGCTTCGTCACCCCCTCAACCACCGGCTCGGGAGCCAGAAGATCTTCAACCTCGACCAGCCCTGCGGCCGGAGCTTCAACAATGACCGGCTCTGCGGCCGGTGCTTCGGAGGTAGCTGACCCAAATGCCGGAACTTCCTCAGCTCCCGACACGCACGCCGGGGCTTCAATCACTTCCGTCTCAACCGCCGGAGCTTCAACACTTTCAGGCTCCAGGGCCGGAATCACAGCTTCTTCCGGCTCAACAGCCGGAACTTCCGTCATTTCAGCACTAGGACCCGGAGCTTCAACCTCCGGGGCAGGTGCCACTAGCGCATCTTCTCTCCCATGGTCTGGCGCTACCATGGGAGCCTCTAGGGATGAGTCGAGGTCCATGACCACGACAGCCAGCGCCGGAGCTGTCGCAGCTTCAGCCACCACTTGGGACGGCACCGGGACCAGAGCAGAAGCTTCTGCCCTCACAGCTTCAGTTGCTGTGGCTGAGGGTGGAGCCTCACTCCTCTTCTTGGGAACGCTGCAAATGATGGACGAAGAAACTTAAAAAAGAAATCACTATCGCAAAACAATTGTCCAAGGTAAAGATTAAAAATTACCTTAGGAGGCTTCCGCACCAGCTTGCGCGGAATCTTTTTCCCGGGCATTCCGGGCTGGTCATAGCCGGCGTGGAAGCTCCGGAAGGCCCCCCGGAACTCGTCGCGGTCACGGGTGTTTCCCGGGTCGAGGCCCTCCTCGATCGGGAAGAACCCCCAGACCTAGAAGCCTCCACCGGTCCAGGTGCTGGAGTCGCGTGCCCGGAGCTAACACCCCGGGAGGACCCCACTGCGGGAACAGTCTCTTCCCGGGAGGACCCCACTACGGGAACAATCGCCGCGGTTGTGGAATACCTTCCCCTTCGGGGAGAAGGAGCCGATGCAGAAGTAGCGGGCCTGACGGACCTTCCGTCGGCGTACTGCAGCTTCCGCTTCCGGCTCACGGGTTCATCCACCAGCTCCTTGCCCTTGCCGACGACCTCCTCCCTCGGCTTCGGAGCTGGGTCGGAGCCACCTTCGGACACTCCAGGGATCGCCACCCTGGTAGTTGATCTTCTCTCGACGACACCAAGGTCGTCAAGCATGGGCATCTTTCGCCGGAGCTCCCTACTGAACTCAACTTCCACGTTCAGAGGAAGAAAAGCCGATGGCGGAGTTAAGTCGTCACCCTCAACGTCGATGTCGTGTTGGAACTTCTTGAGGTGGAACTCCAAGGTTTTCCCCACCATGTTGGACTTCAACCCAGTCTCGACCCGGTTGCCGTCCATCACGCTGTTGAGGGCCCAAGCGAGTTTCTCCCTCTTCTTCAGCGGTGCCCACCTGTTAACCAAGAAGTTACAAAACACCGCTTGAGGGGTTAATCCCCCCTCCACGCACCGGCGAATCCTGGTCAGAACAGGGTCGAAGGCGTCCGCCAGCACCGGAGCTTCACTCCAGATCGTCATGTCAATGTTGGGGAGGCCATCGGGCAGCTCCAGCCTCTCGTGCTCTTCCACCCGGATGACTATCCAATCCTTCTTCCAGTCATCCCACTTCCCAGAGGGGAACGACCGAAGGTATTTGAATGGGCACTTCTTGCGCTTCACGAAGTAGTAGAAGCCAAGGTACTCATTGCTCCTACCGGTGGTGTGAACGATGAAGAAGGTCCGGAAGAGTTCGATGCAGGGGGGATGCCCACCCACATCTCACAGAAGTGGACGAAGATAGACACGAGGAGAATGGAGTGAGGGCCAAGGTGGTATAGCTGCAGACCATAAAAGTCCAGCAGCATCAAGAAAAAGGTGGGATCAACCCCACCATGGCGTACGAGGAGAAGTACACCATTTCGCCAGAGTGCTCCTTCTCGAATGGGATCTCTCCACTGGCGCGGACCGAGCGGTTGAAGAAGTCCGAGGACCACCCCATGAGGGCCCGGACCTTCTTCAGGTCGCCGTCGGTCTTCAAGCGACTCTCGCGGAGACCCAACTCCATCGCGGCACGGCTAGGCAAGAGAAGAAAAGCGAAGCACAGGTTGGGAGTTTGAGCGTAAGATCAGATGGGAGGCGTGAAGAACTCCCGACGGTGCGTGCTTTCCTTCTTAAGTAAGCCCTCGCAACGCTTGGATGGAAACCGCAAGGAAGTCGAAGATACCATTCAAAAATTCCACCCAGCCGATGACAAGGGGGCCCGGGACCACTCTGACGATCAAGTCGAGGTTCTTACCCAGGCGAATGGTTGTCATCAAGAGGCGGGAAACCCGAAGGCAGCGGCCTGACAAGGCGCGCGGAACTGATACAGTTTTCGTATCGGGAACCGGCGGCCTTCAATTGCGTGAGATCCGCACGCCAAAGATATCATCTGCCGCACGCAGGACACGCCACGTGGCGAGGATTTAACTCCAAACCCTCGCCAACGACACCTCTGAAGACCTTTGAAGACTCAGTTCAAAAGTCGCGAGGATGGACCCACCTCCGGCGGAATGACTTCACCCCAGTGGTCTTCTCCGGAGGTAGGTCCAGGGGGCCACTGTCGGTACCCTGGAAATCGTACACCCCTTGAGGATACAAAGATATCAAGGAAAAGTCACCCACTTGATTTGAAGACCTTCGGAGGCCCACATGTCAGATGTAGCCGGACCCACATCCCAGAGTCGCCACGTGTACTCTCAAACCGGAGCTACCGCCCACAAGTGGGAAGCTCCGGGCCATGTACCGAAATGGCACCTCCGGACTTAACCCCAGACCGAGAGAAGCTCCGGACCTGACACGTGTCAGGTAGCTCCGGAGATTCCTGTTTCCCACAGTATGCTCCGGAGCTGCCACGTGTCCACCCGTCGGAGCTTCAGCCTCTAACCTCCGGAAGACTTCATAACGGCTCCGGATCTTCAAAGGGGAATCAAGGACTTCAAGACATGATTAAGTGTCATTAATACCATATTAATGACACACGGTCGGATGACCTTAATTACCAGTAACGGTGCTGTCAAAGCCCATTACCCGGTCATTAAGGGCAATTAAACTTGCTGAATGAATATCAAATACTAGTAACCGTCGGGGCCACATGTCGGGCCAGGCTAACTTGTAACGGCCTGCCCTTGTACTATAAAAGGACAGGCCGACGACGGACTCCGGATGTTCAGTGACGCTACACACGCGCCATAGACACTCGTCACAAGCTCATTCAGCTAATACAACACAAACACACCCGTGGAGTAGGGTATTACGCTCAGGCGGTCCGAACCACGTAAACTCCCGTGCCTCCTGTGTCATTTACTATTCACCTTCTCGAATCTCCGCGCGCCTACATCGAACATCAAACTCCTCTAACAATTTAGTAGTGTCGGGAGATCTGCCGGTTCCAAACCGCCGACAGGATCGAACGAAAACGACCTAAACCGGTGCAGAGATCTGAGCCACATGCATGGTGGCAACGCAAGTTGGTCGTTATTAGCCAGGGCCCATGGAGGCAAGGGCAGACCGGTCGTCAGGGCGTCGCAAACGCGGGGTTGACCTCGCCATAAATAGCCAGCCCCTCTCCACATGCAAAGCCTTCGTCGCGCTCGTTCACCCAACCCATGCAACTTGCAGCAGCTACGTGTTGACGTGTTGTGCCGCCTAGCGCCGTGCGCGCCCACCTTCTCCGTCCAGCTCCAGCAGCCGCAGGTACTGTTGCAAACTTCACTGCAGGTGGCCAGCCACCAGCCAGTGGCTACCCTGACATCGCCATGTACTTCACGCGCACGCAGATAAGGTCCTGGATTTTTGTCAATGGTCGCCGAAGTCGGGCTGTCCCTGTGCAGTCCTGTCTGTGTGCTGCCTCTCTGACTTCTAGTGTGCGACTGTGTGAGTCTATGTGTGTGTGTCCCATGTTTGTGCAAGTGTAGCTGGATAGATATATACGCATCGCAGCCGCCAAGGGAAACTTCTATGAATGAACAGCGAGTAGTTGCTCAGTGAGATCGAGATTAGTAGATGCAGACATGCGCAACAGCGCAGGCTATGATGCGTTGAAGACTGGAGCTTTGGGTTTATTAGTGACCACGCTAGCGGTCCCCTGCCCCATCAATCAACGCATCAAAACGGGAAGGAATACCGTGGGCTAGTACATAAGAACCAATCAAGTCCTATAGCTCACATATAGCAGTTCAAATACAGGTAACCTGAGGTCGTTCAGGCCCTGAACAGGAAAAAAAGGACAACTTGTGAGTAGGATGGACGTTTTTGCTTGGCTCGGTTCAGCTCGTTCGGCTTGTTAAGCTTGTGAGCCAGCTTGTTGTGGCTCACAGCTTGTGAGTTTGAGATTTTTTTTTTGATGTAAACTTGTGAGTTCGATATTGCATTCAAGTATTCAGCTTAAAGCCACTGAAACCACTAGATACCTCCATCTTTCTTCCTGAATTCTTAGAGGGAGAATCAATCAAGTACATGCACCAGCTCATGTGTTGTGATGCATGCAACACAGGCCATCTCTTCCTCCCTCTTTTCCCTGGAGACCCGTGTGGCCTTGTCTGTCTCTTTTTTCAACGGCGGCCGCCGTAGTTTATCTGTTTCAGGGGGGACGGAGTCGGTGAGGCAGTGGATGTGCATGGGTTACACTAGCAGTCCGGGAAGCTTATCCAGACCCCTAATAAAAACCGTTGAAGTGCTCGCCTGTGTCTCTTCCCATTGGAATTTACCTCGCATCAAAATTAAATAAGTCGACATGGCATGTAACAACTACTAAAATGCTCATATCGTGCTAACCATACTGTTGAGTCTAGTAATGTTAAGAATAGACAAGTTATTACCGACAAATGTACTGCTTATCTTCTAACGTTCTAGAAGATTCGAGGTAAAACTGTTGAACATTCTTCTAACGTTCTAGAAGATTCGAGGTAAAACTGCTTATCTTCTAACGTTCTAATGTACTGCTTATCTTCTAACGTGTCTCCATTGTTATCACCACTTATCTTTTCTCGATCAAAGTCTCAAAACTGTTGAACATTCCGCCTGTTTCTGGCCAGTCTCAGGATAGAAATATTCACCAGGAAAACACCACCTGGGCGCACTGCTGAGCTGAAAATTCAGAAACCATGCATATTTTCAGAGGGAAAAAACTCACAAACATTAAAAAGACAATACTTCGATCCTCCGTTTTAAAATAATTAACCCAAGTTAATTAGTTCATTTTAGAACTTTCCAACATCATTTATTTTAAAACAGGGAGAGTAAGTACCTGCAGAGAACTCGGTCTGGCTAAATGTGTAGAGAAAAGACAGATCAAATCCCACTTTATTCTGTTAATGACGAAACATGCTTTCCTTCGATCGCCAAAATAGTGCGTCTATATCATCGGTCCAGATTCTTTTCTGTTGCTAACCATTCCTGTCTACCTCCTGTCAAAGTATGCCATCATCCTCATTCCACTTTATTTTCTCCTCGCTGTTCTGTTGCATAAATCGTATCACACCATCACTGTTCATGTATCAACAAGTGCATGCACACATGCAATTATGGGCACCTCCCTCCCTCTTTCCGCACTGCACTGGGATCAGATAACTCCCGGTGCCTTTTCGGACTTCAGGTGTTACATGCAGTGCATCTGGGTGCAGCACACATCACATCTTAAACCACATGAAAGCACCAGAGCAGCTAGGAGTCAAAATGCAACTTGATGTCGTTAGCAACATATTGACAACCAGATTCAATGTCTCTTCAATCATCAGAGCATGGCCGAATAAAAAGGGCAAGAGGAAAACGAGATATTAAGTTCCAAATAAACATTGCTTCTTATTATGGCATGCCATTTCTTCCACGGCTTGACTAGTACTATACACTTGCCACCAGAAAAAAAACAAGGTGTCTAATTTACGGCGAGTTAAGAAAGATTAGGACAAGCAAGTAGAAGAGACGGAACAAAAATGAACAATCCAAGGAACGAAGAAGTAGATCGAGGTTCAAGAGAGAGTGCTAATTAAGCTATAGGGAGCTCAGGAATGCATCCGGGTGAAGCAAGCAAGCACGAGGGAGCAAAATGTTACTCGCTCTGTCCCCATGAACTTGTCGTTTTATAGTTCATTTTTGAACTACAAAACGACAAGTTCATGGGGACGGAGGGAGTACTTATTAGCTAGGTCAGCGCGAAGTCTATATGCATTGCTTCTTGAAAAACATGTGCGGTGGTGGTGAGGAGGATGTGATGAAGTCTCTGGTCCTCTTGTTCATGGTCGTCATCTCCTCTTGCACCGGCGCCGGCGTCGTGAGCAAATTGACGCCAAAAAGCCTCACCGGCTTCACGGGGGTGCTGATGAAGGCGGTGGTCCTTGTCCGGGCCTTGCAGTCTATGTAGAGCTGCTTGCCGGCTGAGCGGTAGAATCCGACGGCGTCGCCGGCGTGCAGGCCCTTCTCCTTGACGAAGCGGCTCCAGCCTTTGGTGAGCACGTAGCTCTGGCTGCTGTTCCAGTAGGAGTACCGGAACCTCCACTCCTTCCCCCCGGCGTCCTCGAAGTTGAGGAGCACGCCCTTGCAGTCGCCGGCCGCCGGGAGCTGCAGCGGGAAGTGCTTCTCCGCGTACTGCTTCGGTATCACAAGCCGGTTCAGCTTCCCCACGTCGCTCGGCGTCACCGTCTTGTCGAAGAGGTGCTCGCGCGCCGTGGACGACGGCGACGAGGCGGCGGGGTCCTTCGCCGGCGCCGGCGAGGTGGTAGAGACGACGGCGGCGAAGGCGCGCCTGTTCTGCGCGAGCTCCTCGAGGTACGTGTGCTTGCGGAGCATGTCGACGATCTCGGCCTTGGTTCGGGACGCGAGGAACCAGAGCTCGGCGGCGGCGTCCGGGTCGGACTCGGCGAGCGGGCGGAAGTTGGTGACGGCGTCGCGGCCGCGGAACCGCTGCACCGCGACGTCGTAGGCGCGCGCGGCCTCGGCCTCGCCGGTGAACGTGCCCAGCCACACGCGCCGGTGGCGTTCGTAGATCTGCGCGCCCCACCGCCCGTTGGGCTGCGGCACCACACCCTTGTACTTGGACGACGGCAGCTTCCCGCCGCCAGCTGGTGCTCGCCCCGCCGCGCCGCCCGAGTCCGCCTCGGCGCCCGGCTCGGACGCGTCCATCACCGCGCTGGCGCCGCTGCCCACGCGCTGCAGCGGCCTCGGCTCCGCCGCCGGCGCCTTCTTGCCCGTGGACGCGCCGCTGCTTGCGTCGTCCACGAGGCAGCTCGTGCTGTCCATCCGATCACACCGCACCGGCCCGCTCGTTGGAGAAGGAGATGCTTAGCAGAGAAGCGTAGTTGAGCTTGGAAAACTGCTAATTAAAGCCGTGGAAACGGTGGGGGGAGGACAAGCCAAGGGTGTATGTGTGCTATATAGGGAGAGGCAGTCAGGTGAGAGTAGCATAAACCAAACCACACTAGCCCATATACACTAAGTCTACATGGGCAATATGTTCTTTTTTGTTGTGTTTCAAAATTAATATATGATTTTATATTTTTATATGATGGATCAATAATATGCGTGTCATGGCCTCGATCATGGTGCACCTCATGGGCTTGTGTTAGTGTGGGTCAATTCAAGTGAAGATGATGATGTGACCCACGGTACCTGCACCCCAATGGCCATGCATCTACTTGGGCCTGTCAGATTAATTACTAGTGTAATCCTTGCGACTTTTAAAATGAAGATATATTAACGACGTTTTGTTTTGTGCATGCTTGACTTGCTAGACGAATACGCGTATCTACGTACGTCAACATACGTACAGTGTTCTCGACCCTGCTATTTACCTGACTATTCACTGTGCACGTTTGAGGTGTTTAGCTACCGTTTTACATCCAGCACAATGTTTGGCATCTTCACAATTTTTAAGCAAACATGTTCGTAAGCAGCTAATAGACATGTTTCAAGAAAATTAGGTACACCTATCGTGCTCACTGACCTTACTTAAATGAGGTCAAAACGGCCCGTCCAGTTGTTCATATCATATACACCCCCAAAAATGTTAGTTGAACTGATGTCGGCTCACTGAATTGGAATTGAGCACGCATATATACACACACACAAGTGTCGTCTCGATTGACAGGTAAGCGTGTGGATCTATGCGTCGACACATACACACACAATCCGGAGCCAGTTGACAAGTGACACAAATGTGGATAGCTCATCAGGACCAACAAGTTGGAAATTTAGATTCATGCATGCGTTTAATTCTTCCATATTTAGTAGTAGCTGGATTGATAAGAGATACAGATTAAGTAATAATAAGCCGATGTCACGGAATTTAATCTGGTCGTTGGGCTTGACGCGCTGCAATTACCACCTTCTGTAGTCGATAGTTCATGTCACGGATTCCCCTTGTTTCACCGACGACTCTCGATAGTGCCACGAGATTTGCATGCAAATGGTTTCCTCATTTACCATTACACTAAACTTTTCTCCGTTATGTTCATATACACCTGTAATATAATCCTGCATGACCGCGTCTGTCGACTGTTGGAGTCGGCAGATCTCCTAACACTATGAAAAGTGTTTGAAGGAGTTTGTGGTTCGGTCTGGGCGCGCGGAGATCTAAGAAAGTGAAATACGATTTGGACACGAGTGACACGGTGGTTTACGTGGTTCGGGCCGCCTGAGCGTAATACCCTACTCCACGGGTGTGTGTTTGTTGTATTAACTTGTGAGCTTCCGAGTGTTCCAGAGTCCTCTCCTGTGTATCGTCGGTTTGTCCTTTTATAGTACAAGGACTAACCGTTACAAGTCAGCCTGGCCCGACATGTGGCCCTGGCGGTTATTAGTATTGATACACGAGATTAATTGTTGTTAATAACCCTGTAACGGCTCCGACAGTGCCGTTACAGGTGTTAAGGCTGTCCGATTAATTATCATTAACGTGGAATTAATGGTAATTAATCGGATCTTGAAGTCCGCGGCTGTCCTTTGGAGATCCGGAGCCGTTACAACGTCTCCCGGGGGCTTTAAGCATCTAGCTCTGTCGTGTGGACACGTGGCAGCTCCGGAGCTTGCTTGGGAGAAGCGGGAAGCTCCGGGGTGACCTGGCACGTGTCATGTCCGGAGCTTCTCTCGGTCGTGGGCTACCTCCGGAGGTGCCGTTTCAGTACTTGGCCCGGAGCTTCACCCTTGCGGGTAATAGCTCTGGGCTGACAGTACACGTGGCAACCTAGAGGTTAACCATGTTGGAGAAGCGGGTCCGGTCACGTCTGGCGAGTGGGCCCCCGAGGGTCTTCAATTTGAGTTGATGTCCTTCCCTTGAGATCTTTGTAACCTCAGGGGGTGTATGGTTTTTAGGGTACCGACAGTGGCCCCCTGGACCTACCTCCGGGGAAGGCCAACGGGATGAAGTCGTTCCGCCGGAGGTGGGTCCATACTTGTGACTCTTGAACTGGGTCTTCAAGAGTCTTAGGAGGTGCCTTTGGCGGGGCTTTATGGTTGAGTCCCGACGCGTGGCGCACCTCAGGCGGCAGATAAGATCTTTGACGTGCGGATCTCTCGCAATTGAAGGTCGTCGGTTCCCGATACGAAAACCGTATCGGTTCCGCGCGCCTTGTCAGTCCGCCGCCTTTGGGTCTCCCGCCTCGTGATGACAACTGTTCGCCTGGGTAAGAGCCTCGACTTGATCGTCAGGGTGGTCCCGGGCCCTCTTGTCATCGGCTGGGTTGAATTCTTGAGTAGTATGCTCAACTCCCCTGCAGTTTCCATCCAAGCGTTGCGAGGGCTTACTTAAGAAGGAAAGCGCACCGTCGGGAGTTCTTTACGCTTTCCATCTGTTCTTGCGCTCAAACTCCCAACTCGTGCTTTGCTTCTCTTCTCTCGCCTAGCAGTGCTGCGATGGAGTTGGGTCTGCGTGAGAGTCGTTTGAAGACGGAGAGCGATCTGAAGAAGGTCCGAGCCCTCATGGGGTGGTCGTCGGACTTCTTCAACCGTTCAATCCGCACCGGAGGAGAGCTTCCCTTTAAAAAGGAGCGCTCCGGCGAAATGGTATACTTTTCATCGTATGCCATGGTGGGGCTGATCCCACCATTTTCTTCCTTCTTTTTGATGCTGCTGGACTTCTATGGTCTGCAGCTATACCACCTTGGCCCTCACTCCCTTCTCCTTGTATCCGTCTTTGTCCACTTCTGCGAGATGTGGGTGGGCATTCCTCCCTGCATCGAGCTCTTCCGCACTTTCTTCACCGTCCAAACCACCGGCCGAAGTGACGAGTACCTTGGCTTCTACTACTTTGTGAAGCGCAAGAAGTGCCCGTTCAAGTACCTCCGGTCGTTCCCTTCCGGGAAGTGGGATGACTGGAAGAAAGATTGGGTAGTCGTCCGGGTGGAGGAGCACGAGCGGTTGGAACTGCCAGACGGTCTGCCCGGCATTGACACGTCGGTGTGGAGCGAAGTTCCGGTGCTGGCGGCAGCTTTCGACCCCGTCTTGTCCAGGATCCGCCAATGTGTAGAGGGGGGATTGACTCCTCAGGCGGTGTTCTGCAACTTCCTGTCCAACAGGTGGGCGCCGCTGAAGAGGAGGGAGAAGCTCGCCTGGGCCCTCAACAGCGTGATGGACGAAGACCGGGTCGAAACCGGGTTGAAGTCCAGCATGGTGGGGAAGTCCTTGGAGTTTCACCTCAAGAAATTCCAGCACGGCATCGATGTAGACGGAGCGTACTTGACTCCGCCACCGGCTTTCCTCCCCCTGAACGAGGAAGTTGAGTTCAGCAGGGTGCTCCGGCGGAAGATGCCCGCGCTTGACGACCTTGGCGTCGTCGAGAGAAGATCGACCGCCCCGTTGGCGATCCCTGGGTTGTCGGAAGGCGGCTCCGCCCCTGTCTCTCAGCCAAGAGCTGAGGTCACCGGCAAGGGCAAGGAGCTGGCGGAGGAGCCAGAGAGCCGGAAGAGGAAGTTGCGTCATGCTGACGGGAGGTCCGTCGGGCTTGCTACTTCCCCGCCAGTTCCCCGTCCTCAGGAAGGAGGATCCTCCGCTGCTGTAGCGTCTGTCCCCGTGGTGGGGTCTTTTCGGAGCGCTACTGTTCCGGCGGTGGGATCCTCCCGGAGTACGGCTGTCCCCGTGATGGGTCCCTCCGGAGGTGCCAGCTCCGGACAGGCGACTCCGGTTCGAGAAGCGGTGAGGGCCTCCAGGTCTAGGAGTTCCTCTCGGTCAAGGAGAGCTCCGACCCGGGAAACGCCCGCGGCTACGGCAAGTCCTGGGAGTCCTCCCGGAGCTCCTACGCCGACCGTGGCCAGCCCGGAACGTCCGGGAAAGAGGTTTCGCGCAAGCTGGTGCGTGAACCTCCCAAGGTAATTTTTCTTGTTTACCTCAATTAACTTTTAATTGTAACATCTGTTTGCTCAATTTCTTCATTCTTCATCTGCAGCGTTCCCAAGAAGGGGAGTGAAGCTCCGCCCTCAGCCACAGTGTCTGAGGCTGCGAGGGCTTCTGCTCCAGCCCTGGTGCCGCCCCAGGCGGAGGCTGCGACAGCTCCGGCGCCGGCTGTCGTGGTCATGGACCTCGACTCGTCTCCAGAAGTTCCCGTGGTAGCGCCGGACCATGGGATCGAAGATGCGCCAGCGGCACCCGCTTCGGAGGTTGAAGCTCCGGGCCCTAGTGCTGCAGAAGTAGATGCTCCGGCTGTCGAGCCGGAGGAAGTAGCGGTCCCGGCTTCAGAGCCGGAAAATGCTGGAGCTTCGGCGGTCGAGCCGGAGGCAGCTGAAGCCCCGGCGTGCGAGCCGGAAGTTGAAGTGGTTCCGGCAATTGAGCCGGTTACTTCTGAAGCTCCGGTCGCAAGGCCGGTAGTTATTGGAGCGCCGGCTGCAGAGCCGGTGGTGGTGGAGGCGGGGGAGCTTGAGCTCCCCTCAGAAGAAGCGTCCCGGCCGGAGCCATTGGAGGCGACGACGTCGATGGTACCCGTGGCGGAGCCAGAGTGCCTGAACGAAGTCGCCGGCCCCCAGCCTGAGGGGGCGAGTGAAGATTTGGTGGCGGGACCTTCTTCAGTGGCGACTGAGGCCATCCCGGAGGAGGGCCCTAGTGCCTTGGAAGCTCAGGGTTCCGCTCTCGCAGAGTGGGACCCAATTTTTGTAAATGAAGACCCGCTGGAACCAGCGGAGGAGACCCCGGAAGGTCCGGAGCCCATCTCGCTGTCGATGTCCATCGACAACGCTTGCTCCAGTCTGCGCCAAGTCCAACTAGCCTTCTTCCACGACAGCAAGGTTCTTGAAGAGGAGCGCCAAACCCTTAGGAGGTGGCGTAATAGACTCCAATTCGAGACCAAGCTGGCGCAGTCGAGGATCGCCGCGGACAAGGAGTGGATCAAGCGGGAGAAGGTCCGCTTGGAGCTCTGGGGTGAGATGCTGGACGAGAGGGAGAGCATGACTCACAACCTCGACGCCCAATCCCGAGAGTACCACGACCAGGCTAAAGCTGCCAATGATGCGGCCAACGCCCGGTACGATCAACTCGAAGCCATCAGTACCGCACTCATCAAGCGCCGAGAGGCACTTGAGGGAAGGGAAAAACGGCTCGAGGATGAGGAGCAAAAACTCCTGGAACTACGGGACGACGTCTTGCGACGTGAAGAAGAGCTCGCCGAGAAGACAGCTCTGGCGGACAAGGGCCTCGAGGAGCGCGCTAAAAAATTGGAAGAGCGCTGCCTCGAGGAGGAGGAGAAGACCTGGGTGCGAGGGCAGGAGCTCTACGAGTATGAGTGTGCCCTCATCGCCCGGGAGAAGAAAATAGAGGCTAGGGAGAAAGACCTGGTCGACCGCCGGAACAAGATCCACCTCCGGGAGGAGGAGCTCGGAAGACTCGAAAAGCGGGTTGCTGCGAAGATTCAGCAAAACGCCAAAGAAGTTGAGCGCCTCTCCCGCGAGAATTCGGAGCTGGCGGCGGCCCGGAAGTCCTTGGAAGAGATGAAGGGCCTGAGGAAGACGGACTCCCTGCAAATTTGGGAGTTCCTGAGCAAAGCCGACGATGCGCTGGCGCCTATGGGTTTCAGCCCCGTGCTTCCGGATGATCCGGAGCCGGAGCTGGACCTTGCATTGCAGGCGTTGAGCGCTGCGGGTGGCAAGCTCTCCAAGGTGGGCGACGTCATCGCGGACCAGTTGGAGGTCGAGGGGCAATCCCTGGCTAGGAACGTCACAGAATATGTGTTGACGTGTTACACTAGCCGAAACCCTCGATTCTCTCTGGACCCGGTGCTTGAAGGTCCCGTCGAAGGAGAGGGCGAAGCTACCCGAAGCAGCGTGTCGGAGGTCGCCCAGAAGGTCGCCGAGTTCTTCCATAGGGTCTAGGACTATCTTTCTTAGCCTTTATTTGTATCTTCTCTTCTTCCTCAATTTTGTAATCCTTTGTCCCCAGATGTAATCTCTGGTCTTCAAATGAAATGAAATCCCCAATTTTTCGTGAATTTCATTTTTTTGTCTTCAACATCTTTGTCTTCACTTGGCCCCCTGGTAGATGTGCACAATGTGATTGTGGACATGTACCAAAAGGATGTTGAGTTTTGTTGGAGACAAATTTGCTTCGAACTCGTGTAGTTTTGGTCCGAAGTCTTCGATAGTGAAGGTCCCTTGAAGTCGTCGGAGCTTAGAAGCTCCGGCATTGCCCATCGTCGGAGCTTAGTAGCTCCGGCAATAGCCTCTACCAACACGTTGAGTGTCGATAGTTAATACTTCAAGGTGTCGGAGCTTAGTAGCTCCGGCAATGACCCTTGCCACGCCTGGCTTGCTGGCAACAGACTCTAGTGATAGAGTCTTCTCACCATCTTCAATTTAACGCCAGTGGGAGTCGGAGCTTGGTTAACTCCGATTTTTCTCCATCAATGTTGGGTTTATTCTTCCTGCACACTTAGGCCAAGAAAAACAGTAAAATTCGTTCCTTATCTATAACTTCGTTGCGGCTTACGGTTCTCAAGAGAATTTCAAGTTGAACACGATTTTTAGTATGACTGGATGAATTGTCTTTTCTTTTAGATCTAATTATCCATGGACCCACCTTACTTTGGCCTGCCGGGGTGTAGGTAGAGTGGCGTACTTAGGGTGCTTGACCAGGCTAAGTCGATAGCGCACTCCGGCCCTAGAATGGCTTGGCGGCTTTCAGGCGAGTTGGCCACAGACGACATTTAAATCTAAAAAATCTGACAATTCAACCCAAATCGTACATAAACCGGTTAAACTAGAACTTCTTAAGAATTGCACATTTCTGTTATAGACAAGAAAGAGAAAAAATAAAAAATGTCGAGCCTTATGCAAAAATGAATGCACGTGGAGTCTATTTCACATGAAGATGTCTTTCATTATAGGTTCGGGGTACAGGGGAAACAAGTACACTCTTAGGGTACGCAACCAGGCTAAGTGTGTTTGGTTTCTCGTTTGACCCTGGGTAGTTAGCCACACTTCTAGTCCGGAGACTGTATCAAGTGTTGCATGAGCTCTTCAAACCTTTCGGGAAAGGTCCGGCTGCTCTCCCGGAGGAACTACCCGACTCTGTACAATGACTCTATAACATACACTTCAAGTTACTTAAGACTCACCTCCGTGGAATTAAGTGTAGAACTTACGGAGGTGCTCGATGTTCCAAGGATTTGGGAGAGGTGTCCCATCCTCGGTAGCCAAGCGAACGCTTCCGGGACGGGATACTTTGATCACTCGGAAGGGTCCTTCCCAGCCGGGGGAGAGTTTGTTTTGCCCTTCTCTGGATAGTATTCTCCGTAGCACCAGATCGCCTTCCTCGAGCTGTCGGTTGTGTACATGCCGCTGATGATAGCGCCGTAGAGCTTGGCGGTATCGGGCGTTCCGAACAGCTGCTTGGCACCTTCCCTCCTCGAGGAGGTCTAGGTCTTCACGCCGGAGCTGGTCCTGCGCGGCTTCGTCGAAGGTCCGGACTCGGAGGGAACCCAGGGTGATCTCCGGAGGAAGGATCGCTTCTGCTCCGTACACCAGGAAGAAGGGTGTTTCTCCGGTTGCCCGACTTGGAGAAGTCCTGTTAGCCCATAGAGTGGGCGGAAGCTCTTCGATCCAATTAGCTCCGTGCTTTTTCAAACGCTCATAAGTGCGCGTTTTGAGTCCTTTAAGGATCTCTGCGTTTGCTCTCTCGGCTTGCCCATTGCTGGCAGGATGAGCTACGGAGGCGTAGCAAACTTGTATGCCGAGGTCTTCGCAATATCCTTGAAATGAGGAGCTTGTGAACTGAGTCCCATTATCAGTGATGATCTTGTTTGGGACTCCGAATCTGCTCACGATAGATTGTAGAAAATTGATTGCAGATTGTTTGTTGATCGTCACAACAGGAGTAGCTTCCGGCCACTTGGTGAACTTGTCAATGGCGACATACAGGAACTTGTAACCTCCGACGGCTCTTGGGAAGGGTCCCAAGATGTCCATCCCCCACACGGCAAAAGGCCACGTAGGAGGTATCATTTGTAAGGGCTGAGCAGGTGTATGAATTTGCTTTGCATGAAATTGGCATGCTTTGCATTTCTTCACTAGCTCAGTAGCATCCTGGAGCGCTGTTGGCCAGTAGAAGCCGTGCCGAAAGGCTTTTCCGACCAGCGTGCGGGAAGACGCGTGGTTCCCACACTCACCTCCATGGATTTCTGCGAGGAGCTCGCAGCCTTCTTCCCTTGTGATGCACCGCATTAGGATGCCGTTGGCACCGCGCCGGTAGAGATCCCCTTCTACCAACGTGTATCTTTTAGCCAATCTGACTACCCGGTCAGCGGATACATCATCGTCAGGAAGGATGTTGTCTTTCAAGTAGTTCCGGATCTCCGAGATCCATGCATCGGAACTGACTTGAGCATTTGAGTCTTGCGTGCTGGGTTGCTTGGAGCTTCCGGCAGCACCTACGACCCTTGATGGCTGCCATGGTAACAGGGCCATCGGGACCGTCAGCTTCGGGATGCTGATCTCGCCCCCTTCGTTCAGCTCGGCAGGCTGAACTGTGGGTTTTGACAACCTCCGGACAAAGGTTCCGTCTGGAGCCGGAGCTCCGGTTGACGCCTTGGTCGAGAGTTCGTCAGCTTCAACGTTGTGAGCACGCTGAACATGGTGGAGGTCTAGGACTTCGAAGTCCTTCTGAAGCCTCTGGACTTCAAGGAGATAAGCAGCCAGCTGGAGATTATTGCAGGAGCATTCACCCTTCACTTGTTTGATAACAAGTTGTGAATCTCCTTTGACCAGCAACTGCTTGACACCAAAGGATAGTGCCACCTTTAATCCATATATGAGTGCTTCGTACTCCGCCATGTTGTTGGTTGCCTTGAAATCAAGGTGCACCATGTATCTTACCTTCTCCCCGGTTGGTGTGAGGAGAAGGACTCCAGCTCCGGCTCCCTGCTTCTGCATGGAGCCGTCGAAGTAAAGGGTCCAGTGAGGCTTAGTGAAGGCCGGAACTTGCGGTTCCTTCTTCTGCTCGCTGGGGCCCCCAGAGTTTGATGGAGAGGGAGTCCATTCTGCCACGAAATCTGCCAACGCTTGACTCTTGATTGCTTGTCTTGGAATGAATTCGAGGTCGAATTCAGCCAGTTCCGCTGCCCACTTCGCTATATTCCCAGTTGAATTGGGATTATGCAGAATCGCTCGAAGTGGATATGAGGTTACCACCGAGACTTTGTGAGCTTGGAAATAGTGTCGAAGCTTCCTTGAGGCAATAAGAACTGCGTAGAGCATCTTATGTACCTCTAGGTATCGAGTCTTGGCATCATGTAACACTTCACTGATGAAGTATACTGGGCGTTGAACGGTCCGGACCCTCCCGGAGGGGTCCGGAGCTTCCTCTTCATTGATCCGGACCCTGTCGGAGGGGTCCAGGCTATCTTCGGGGACCTCCGGGTTCTGGGTGGAGGAACCCGGAGCTTCTTCAGGAATGACCTGGATCCTATCGGGAGGATCTGGGTCCTCTGAAGTGACTTCTTGAGGATTCAAGTCTAGGAGCTGGGACCCAGACCTGCTTTCGGGAACCTCCGGATCCTCCCGAAGGGATCTGGATTCCTGAGTATTGGGTAGTTCCGGTCTCTCCGCAACCAGAACCATACTGACGACTTCGTCAGCTGCTGAAATATAAAGCAATAAAGGCTCACCAGGGTTCGGAGCTACCAAGACTGGTAGAGTGGTGAGGAACTGTTTCAGCTCCTGGAATGCCTTCTCTGCCTCTTCAGACCATTGGAATGGCCCGGACTTCCTCAGTAACTTGAAGAAGGGAAGTGCCCTTTCCGCCAGTCTTGAAATGAATCGACTGAGGGCTGCTAGACATCCAGTTAATTTTTGGACGTCTTTGATGCGGGTTGGTGGCCGCATGTCTTCGATGGCTTTTATCTTCGCCGGATTAGCCTCTATACCCCGGTGACTCACCAGGAAACCAAGAAGCTTTCCGGAACTAACCCCGAAGACGCACTTGTCTGGGTTTAGCTTCGTGCGGGTGGCCCGCAGCTTGTCGAAGACAGCCTGCAAGGTATCCAAGAGGGACTCCTTGTTTTTGACTTTGACCACAATGTCATCAACGTACACCTCCACTATGTCTCTGATGAGTTCTTCGAAAGTTTTGTACATTGCTCGTACAAAAGTTGAAGCTGCATTCTTGAGACCAAAAGGCATGGCTGTGTAACAATACAATCCATCCACTGTGATGAATGAAGTATGTTCTTCATCTTCCCTAGACATCCGGATTTGATGATATCCTGAATATGCATCTAGAAAACACAGCAACTCACACCCGGAGGTGGAATCCACTATCTGGTCTATTCTAGGTAGTGGGAATGGATCTTTTGGACATGCCTTATTTAGTGTGGTGTAGTCGATGCACATCCGAAGTTTCCCGCCGGCCTTAGGCACAACGACTGGGTTTGCCAGCCATTTTGGATGGTAGACTTCTCGGATGAATCCGGCTTCGAGCAACTTCTTCACTTCTTGTCGGATGAAGTTCTGTCGCTCTACAGATTGTTTCCGAGGTTTCTGGTGTACAGGCCGAGCGTCGGGGTAAATCTTCAGATTGTGCTCAATCACTTCCCTGGGGATCCCAGGCATTTGTGACGGTTGCCAGGCAAACACGTCAACATTAGCCCGGAGGAAAGTGATGAGCGCGAGTTCCTATTTGTCGTTCAAGCCACCCGATATGCGGGTAGTTTGAGTGACATCGGAACCAATTTGGACGACTTTGACGGGAATGTCGGTGTCGCCGCTTGGCTGCACACGGGGTGCAGAGGTTGAGCCTCGTTGACGAATGCTCGGAGGTTGTGGAGCTTGCTTCTGCCTGGAATCCTCCTCTTGCGCTGTGGTGAGTGCATGGAGTTCTTCCAGAGCAGTTACTCCGGCAGTGCGATCTCCACGGATCCGGAGAACGCCTACTGGTGTCGGCATCTTCAACACCAGGTATCCATAATGAGCAGCTGCCATGAATTTGTACAGGGCAGGTCTACCCAAAATGGCGTTGAATGGTAAGTTGATCTGAGCGACGTCGAAGACCAACTTTTCGGTGCGATATTTCTCCCGGGTCCCGAAGGTAACAGGGAGAGTGATAGCTCCGAGTGGGGTTATGGCCCCCGGACCTACTCCGGAGAAAGGTCGAGAGGGCTGGAGGTCTGAAGGTCGAAGCTGAAGCTTAGTGAAAGCTTCGAAGCTGATGAGATTAAGCCCCGAACCTCCATCTACCAGGACATGATGGAGCTGGATGTTGTTGATGGTGGGGGATACCATCAAGGGCAGCTGGCCAGCTCCGACCATGCTTTGAGGACAATCCGAAGCATCGAAAGTGATGGGTGTGTCCATCCACTTTCGATGTGGCTCCGGTCTAGCTGTAGGAGCTACAGCAGCCATATCCCGTCGCATGGTCTTAATGACGCGACGAGAGGTGATGTCCCATGATCCACCAAAGATGGTGTTCATGGTTTTTCGACGTTCGTTGTCGGAGACGTCGGAATCATCGTCGACGGAGGTGTAGACGGCTTTCAAGACCTTTTTGGGGTCTTGAAACCCTAACTCCTCTTCAGCCGGAGCTTCATCGACCTTTTGTTTTCCCTCCCTCTGGCGGAAGGGAGACCCTTCCCGGCGCTTGTGGTAGCGCTCGGCAAGGTTTTGGACCTCCCGGCAATCCTCCAGCCTGTGGCTGCCCGTTTTGTGAATGGGGCACCACATCTTGGATTTGCCACCGTCTTCGGAAGACGGTCGAGGTCGCTTCTCGGGGCGTGGCCCCCGGCCACCAGGAGTTGCAGTGGCTGCAACGTTGGATGTGCCGGCCGACGGCTTCTTCTTGCCGTTGGTCTTCTTTTTCTTCTTGCCACTCCCGGAGGTAGCGGCTTCTTCTTTGGAGGATTTTTTATGATCCTCCAAGGCTGGTTTGGAGTGCATTTCACGGCCCTCCGCAGCTCTGGCACATTTGTCAGCCAGGCTGAAGAGCTCCGTGACACTGGTGATCTCTTTGATCGCCAGTTTCTCCAACATCTTCTTGTCTCGTACACCCTGTCTGAATGCTACAATGACAGAAGCGCTTGAGATAGAAGGAATTGTGTTACGTACCTGAGAGAATCTCTGGATGAATGACCGCAAAGATTCTCCTCCTTTTTGCACGACCGCAAAAAGGTCCAGTTCGGTGCCCGGACGGGTGTATGAACTCCCGAAATTGGCGGTGAACTGGCGGCATAGCTCCTCCCAACTGTCGATAGAGTTGGGCGGAAGGCTCATAAACCAGGACCTAGCAGTCCCGGTTAAGGCCACTGGAAAGTAATTGGCCATTACAGCCTCATTTCCTCCAGCTGCTAGGATCGCAGTGGAGTATATCTGTAGAAATTCTACGGGATTGACAGTCCCGTCGAATTTTTCCGGCAAGTGTGGCCGGAACTTCTGTGGCCATCTAACCATACGCAGATGCATGGCTAGGGCGGAACAGCCTCCTCCTACTCCTTCCAGAGTAGAAAGATCTTGAGCATCTCGTCTTTCTCGAGCTCGCTCGATGTGGACACGGCCATCCTGTTGGCGGTATCGGCGATCAAGCTCCGCTCGGAGGTCGTGTGTCGAAAGCCGAGATGCAGTATGGGCACGTCGTGCCCCAGAGGGCAACGACGTCACTTGCTGTGACGCAGCTCTTCTCCGGTTGTTGGAGACATGTGGACCAAGTCTTCCAGACAACGTTCGTCGCTGCGACGGGGCCCGCCCTGAAGGAGGTGGACCCTGATTGTTGAGGCGTTCGGCCGCTGCTGCGACCAAATGCTCAATATCAGCTCTCCATTGCTCCATGGCACCTTGAGATGCATCCGGAGGTGGTGGTCGCTGAAGGAGAGCACGCGCTGCATGGAGCGCGTGTTCTGGGTTGTCACGACTTGCCGGCGCAGAATGTGACGCCGGTGCACCATCATGTCGTTCGGCATGTCTTGCCGGAGAAGATGGTGGTGGTGGGAGTGTGACTCCCGCTGGAACTGAGGCTCCTGCCGGTGGTTGCATGTTGGAGGGATTGCCTCCGACAGTCTGAGCAGCAGGTTGCCCGTTGGATGATCCAGCTGCAGAATTCACCATTCTTGAAGATCTCAGGCGCCCCCTACCTGGCGCGCCAACTGTCGACTGTTGGAGTCGGCAGATCTCCTAACACTATGAAAAGTGTTTGAAGGAGTTTGTGGTTCGGTCTGGGCGCGCGGAGATCTAAGAAAGTGAAATACGATTTGGACACGAGTGACACGGTGGTTTACGTGGTTCGGGCCGCCTGAGCGTAATACCCTACTCCACGGGTGTGTGTTTGTTGTATTAACTTGTGAGCTTCCGAGTGTTCCAGAGTCCTCTCCTGTGTATCGTCGGTTTGTCCTTTTATAGTACAAGGACTAACCGTTACAAGTCAGTCTGGCCCGACATGTGGCCCTGGCGGTTATTAGTATTGATACACGAGATTAATTGTTGTTAATAACCCTGTAACGGCTCCGACAGTGCCGTTACAGGTGTTAAGGCTGTCCGATTAATTATCATTAACGTGGAATTAATGGTAATTAATCGGATCTTGAAGTCCGCGGCTGTCCTTTGGAGATCCGGAGCCGTTACAACGTCTCCCGGGGGCTTTAAGCATCTAGCTCTGTCGTGTGGACACGTGGCAGCTCCGGAGCTTGCTTGGGAGAAGCGGGAAGCTCCGGGGTGACCTGGCACGTGTCATGTCCGGAGCTTCTCTCGGTCGTGGGCTACCTCCGGAGGTGCCGTTTCAGTACTTGGCCCGGAGCTTCACCCTTGCGGGTAATAGCTCTGGGCTGACAGTACACGTGGCAACCTAGAGGTTAACCATGTTGGAGAAGCGGGTCCGGTCACGTCTGGCGAGTGGGCCCCCGAGGGTCTTCAATTTGAGTTGATGTCCTTCCCTTGAGATCTTTGTAACCTCAGGGGGTGTATGGTTTTTAGGGTACCGACAGCGTCCCTCTGTTTCAAAATAATTATCATCCGCTAGTTTATTTTTAAATTAACTGGCGACAATTATTTTGAAACGGGGGAGTATTACATGAAGACGCACCCTATCACGCATCAACAGCAACGACAGGTCTGAGCCAATGATTGGACGTGTACCCGTTTGCAGTCATGGGCATGGCCCGTGGTCGTGCTGGCGAGAACCCGACGCGGCGGCCAGCTCTCCTTCCATCCCGCGCCTCGTCGGCGCCGTGAAGGCGACATGCGCCATGCTCAGGAGCGTGGGGCTCTGTGGGCTCCGACAGAAAGAGAAAGCGGCCTGGGTCCATGGCGGAACGGGGAGGGGAGGCAGGCGCGCGCGGCCGGGGCGTGGCGTTCACGTGAAGTGTGGACCAGGCGGGCAGCTTCCCTCCCTAGCTCGTCTTCTCAATCCGCTGGCGCCCGTGTCAGGTGCATCGCCGCCCATGTCGACCCGGCCGCGGCACCGTCATCTCTCTCGCAGCTGTACTGTGTCCGCCTGAAACAGTTGCCGTTGCCGCCGGACAGTAGCTAGCTAGCCGTGGCGCCCACCATCGGATGATGGGGCCGGCCGGCCGGACACTGCCAGGCCACTCTGTGGCATCTCAATCTCATGCCTGCCTCTGCCGCCATAGGAGAACGACGTACGTCACTGGCATCTCAATCTCTCGCGCGCGTGTGGAAAGTGCAGCACGATCAGCAGCGCATATCGGCTTTCCGTAAAGTGATCGATCACCCGGTGGCGTGGCCAGGGTACTAGTACTCGATCGGATTAATCAGTTCATGGTGATGATCTCGATCGTCTTTGATGCCAATCATCTGTTAGTTTATTAAGGGCCTATTAGCGCGTGGGCGAGCGATGACGACAGCATTTCCAATTTTGCATGCGCAGCATCCTAAGGTGCAAAGCGCGATGGTTTGGATCACGTCGTGTGCGTGTGCTGTGTTTGCTTTTTTATCCAGTTTATTTACGCGTACGTCCTGACATCATCATAAGCCCCGCAATTTATCGATATTTGCACAAATTAAACTAAGAGTGTTGCTAATTTTTATACGTTTAAAATTAGCATCTACTTTCAGCATACGAACTGGACAGTCAGATCGAAAGATTACAACTTACAATTTTTTTATATTGTGCATACATAAAAATTTTATTCTATTAATAGTTAATATATAACCCTACAAAAATATAAAAGCAACTGACAACAACCACAAAGAATCTTAAAATAGATCAACATAGGTTGAAACAAAAAAAAAAATGTTGGACCAATCTAAGAGGAACTAGATGGTCATATATAAGAAGGAAATAAGCACCCAAATTCGCATCCAAGAGGATTTGAATCTGAATGGTCAGAGTGTACACCCACATCACTTAACCAGCTGAGTTAGGCTCAATTACTCACGTAGGTTGAAACTGATTTCAGACGAATACAAATTAGCATTCTTAATAATACAATAGCCATCCTTATCCCGATCGTGGCATGCGTGTCGAGGTACACCTTAGTTTTCCGCGTGATTCGTCCATGGTACGGTTTCATTCACATTGTTTATGTCACCAGCTTTTCCTTTTTAAGACGGCCGTGTCATCAACTGATGATGTGTGAGGATATATATTCCTGGACTCGAGCACGCATACCGGCCAGCAGCTGCAGATACGTAATCATAATCCGGCCGGGTAATAATAATATTGATCCAAATTAAGCACGCACATATCTAGCTAGCTATCTGCCCGAGTGGACGGATGCGAATATATATCACATCTCATCTGCACGAGTGTATCCGTCGTCATATCATATCACCCAAAAAAGAGAGAGAATTTATTGGAGATTACGCCTTTTTAAGTGCTTGCTTACTCATCCTTTTCTTTCTGGTTACTACGGCGGCGCATGCATGTCATCCCTCTCCAGGGACCACGTGGTCTACGCCATTACGCACTAATGGCGTCGCTGATTGGAGATTCTTCCGTGATCAGGTGTTTGTTAACTGTTGGTGGTTTATCAAAAGGCTCGCTAAGGCGGCTCAATATAATTCGGTCAATCGATGGATCAGTATAGATCGAAAGAGTTGATCAGCTCTTTCCAACGTCGGTCTCGGTCGGCAGATAACAATCATTATAGGCGCACATGTAAATTCGGCTTGATGATGTGGATTTTCTTGGCGCGCTGTTCTTCTTTTGACCAATGGTGGGCATGTTTCTGGTGTCCATGATTGATTCGTCAGTCTTCGATCGATTTAACCCTAAATGGTGTTTTATTAAATTAATTCTACCCTTACAACTGCGCATATATGTATGTAAATAAATATTTTAACAGCGTGTAAATCAATAATAACAGCGACTATTATGCACGATGGTAAGATAATAGAGGATGCGAGAATCGTCAATATAAGCGGTAGCTAAAACTAGGGCGGAATTAAAGAACTCTATACTCTACTCGTACTCGGTCCATATACCATTTGCATTTGCATTTGATGCCGGGAAGAACACTACTACACGTACTGAGTCCATGCTACTAAGGCCCTGTTTGGAACCTCTAAAGCTAACAGTTAGCTGCTAAAAATTAGCTATAGAGGTTCCAAACAGTCAAGCTAATAACACAGCTAATTATTAGCTAACCTCCAACTAACAATAATCTCATTAGCTGATCCAACTCAGCTAATTTCAGCTAATTGTTGGCTAAAGTCCATTTTACCCTTGCTCACCCTCATCCCTCCATCTCCTTGAGGGGTACTACAGTCAATTAGTGTATAGAAACAAAATTAGCTCTAGAAGTTCCAAACAGACACTAACTAATAATTAACTAGCTAATAATTAGTTGGTACAAGCCAACTAATAGATTATTAGCTAGCTAACAATTAGCTCTAGGGGTTCTAAACAGGGCCTAAGGTTATTCAGTTGCACACCCGAGGTCGTTGCCATTGCATTGGATTTGAGCGATACAGGCGTGGTGCGACGACGATACACAGCTCGAATTGCACAAGTCAGTCAATGCGGCGATAAACTGTGCTCACCCCACTTGCTGCTCGCGTGTGCTACTGCTACTAGTAGTAGTCGTCGTTTGTTGATCTTGACCTC
The DNA here is from genome assembly GCA_036927565.1 of Tuctoria greenei. Taxonomy (NCBI): domain Eukaryota; kingdom Viridiplantae; phylum Streptophyta; class Magnoliopsida; order Poales; family Poaceae; genus Tuctoria; species Tuctoria greenei. Next base: position 306,395,918 of record JAYESD010000001.1, read on the forward strand.
GGGCGCTGCGACTACTGTGAGGTTAAAAGTCAGTCTTCATCCCTGTGTGTGTGGTAATAAAATCGGTCTGTTTCATGACCCCAAAGCCTCGGTGGTGATTCACGTGAACTTGCTGTCGTCGTCGTCGTCGGTGCACACACGGGCGCTAAATAAATGTGGAGGGGGCTGCGTGCAGTATTGCAGTGATGTTATTACTGTTGGCGCGCGGTAGATGTAGATTCGATCAGGTGTTGCGTCTGAACGGGAAGAATATACGCGCCAGTATTTGTACAGTACACGTTGTAGTACGAGAATATCTAGGTGCTTTAGTAATTTGTATCGTAATTCTTCAAAAAAAATGTAACGGGGGTAGTAAACCACGAACCTCGTGTCACTGTGCGTATGTGCCGCCGCGTGGTCCTGATCGGTGCGGCCGGCTTGCAGAATCTTCCTCGGCATGGGCACTGTACAGCAGAACACAATTTGTTTCGGAGCCGTGCGATACAGAAGTAGTACTACGGATGAACAGAACAGAACAGAACACGCGCGCATCCTCGTAAGAGCAGAGCTTAGCGGTACGAATTTCTTCTGACAATGACGTGTCGTAGAGCTCCCAACTCCCAAGCCCGCGCGAACAGCACGTCCGGTCCGGGGATGGGCCGCGCCCCGAGATCAACCCTGGCCAACAGGCCCATCTTATGGAAAACCGCTAGCCACGCCCACGGACCACGGCCTTCCTTTCGGGTTGGTGGTCCCTTGATACGGGCTACACCTGAGCTACCAGCGGCGTCCCTAGGATGCAGCCCATTTGTGCTTGCCCGCCGCCACGGACCAGGATTGTCCAAGCGGCGCGCAAGCCCAACTCAAAGGTGTTTGGCCGGATTCACAGCTTCGTCACTCGTTCCTCTCAAAAAAAAAAAAAAACTTATCGTACCATCCTCCACATCTCTGCGCTAATGAGCAAAATGATCGACAAGGCTCAATGCCTTTCGTGTCCAATCCGCCAGTTGGAGCGAGTTCAACACTGAAATCAACAAAAAATTTGATGCCATCGAATAGCAAGTTCAGTCTTTTTTCCCCTTGTTTATGTTTGCCAAACCGAAACATCACAGATTTTGCTTAAACGGGGCATTTCCGCTCCACTAGGCCTGAAAGATGACCTACACCAGCTGCCATCGGCTTGTCGCTTGCTACACAAAAGCATCTTTGCTTTGGACCACGTTGAATTTGGACCAGGCAGGCACATGATAAATCACCCAAATATAAAGCATCAAATCTATAGCTGGAGTTCATCACGAAACATCACTACCGCCAGTCCAGTCACCGTATAATATCGCAGAACGATCAACAGCAAGGTCAGGCAAACGAGGAAAAGGAGTCAACTGTCATTATTGAATTCAATAGCAACTCAAACACTTATTATCCATAGAACACAAGACGGTACAAGTGATAGACAGTCTCTCCCAAGTCTTGCAAAGTTCCTCAAAGAGATGGGCTATCCTAAATTCTCATAGAAGCCCCGGAAGAGCCTCAATAAGTAAAGTGATAGTAATAACCAACGGATCATTTTCTCCACCCCTTGCATTCTAATCAGATGAAGAACACAACAGGCATACATTAATCAATTGCAATGGCTACCTAGCGAAACACAGGCTTAGAGCTTACCCTTGAGCCTCTTCTGCAGAACGTCCATCACGGCACCAAAGTCGGCCTTCACAGTCACCGGCGGGTTAGCATACTTGCAAGCCATGTCCTCGATCTTGCTATCATGGTAGTCGATCTTGGACCGCGAGAACTTCAGCCCGTGCGCTGTGCTGACAACCACTGTGCGCTCATTTGCACCGATGACACCCTGGTCCCTGAGCTTGAACAGAGCAGCGAGCGCAACACCAGTGTGCGGGCAAGCAAACATCCCGGTGCGGTCAGCTAGCGACATTGCATTCATGAGCTCTTCCTCTGTCGCCTCCTCGACAATGCCACTCGTTGCTTTGAGTGCCACCACAGCCCGATCTACGGACACCGGGTCACCAATCTGAATAGCTGATGCAAATGTAGGCTCGGCAACTTGCGGTTGGAACTCAGTCCACCCCGACTTGTAATATCTGTACAGCGGGTTGGCGTTGGCAGCCTGCGCACAGACAAGTCGTGGCACACGATCAACAAGCCCAAGAACACGGCACATCTCAAATCCCTTGTAGAAGGCATATATGTTCCCAAGGTTTCCTCCTGGCACAATGACCCAATCCGGCACCTCCCAATCGAACTGCTGCAGAATCTCAATGGCCGCCGTCTTCTGCCCCTCGAGCCGAAGAGAATTGAGTGAATTGGCTAGGTAAATAGGCAGCTCGGCAGTCACTTCTCTGATGAGCCGCATGCAGCCGTCAAAGTCCGTGTCCAGCGAGAGCACGGTGGCGCCGTTGGCAATGGGCTGAATGAGCTGCTCCAGCGAGATGCGGTTGGCCGGAAGGAAGACGATGGCTGGGATCCCAGCGGCCGCGCAGTAGGCCGAAAGAGCAGCAGAGGTGTCGCCAGTGGACGCGCATCCGACGCCGGCGATGGGGCGCGAGAGCGGGGCGCGGCGGAGGCGGTTGACCTGGCTGACGAGCACGGTCATGCCGAGGTCCTTGAAGGAGCCGGTGTGGGAGATGCCGCAGTGCTTGACCCAGAGGTCGTTCATCCCGCCGAGGTGCTCGCGTCCGAGGCGTTCGGCCCAGAAGAGGTTGGAGTTGCCCTCGAAGAGGGAGACGATGTGCTCGGGGTCGATCTCGGGGAGGACGAACTCCTTCTTGGACCAGACGCCGGAGCCGTAGGGCCAGCTGGTGCGGCCGACGCGGGAGTCGAAGAGGTCCCGCCAGTAGGAGCCCGGGAAGCGGGCGAGCGCTTCCATGTCGTGGCGCACGTCGAGGAGGCCCCCCGAGCTGGAGCGGTAGACGATCTCGTCCAGGGAGTAGCGCTCGTTGGGGTCGCCGTTCGGGGCCGGAGGGAAGGGCTCGTACCACGCCGACAGACCCTGCTTCGGAACGGGGTGCCGCGCCGCCTCCTCGCGGATGTTCTCATCGGCCGCGCGCCGGTGCTTGGTGGTGGCTGTGGCGGCAGAGGCGGGGACGGTGGCGTCGGTGGCGCAGCGGACGTGGCGGGCGGCGGGGCGGAGAGGGAGGTAGGGGCTGGGGGTGGCGGAGCGGGAGTTGGGATGGGAGAGGAGGAAGGAGAGGGAGGAGGCATGTGCGGTGGACGCCATGGTGGGGAAAGCTCAAAGCTGGCGGCGCGGCGGCGGCGTGAATGATACTGGGATTAGGGATACTGAAAAGAGTGATGTGGATGGATGGAGAGGGTTTTAGGGAGGTGGTTCACTGATTTGCGTGTGATGGGGTTGGTGGGAAGCTGGCGGTATGCGCGGACGGTGGTGATGAACCGGTGAAGGCGGACGGGTTTTGGAGGATCACGATCGAACGGTTCCCCGTTCTGTCGCCAGTCGGCAGGAGCAAAATGCTTTGATGGGGACAGTGTTTGTTCCAATATAAACAGATAAGCTCTGTCAGTGAAGAACCTAACAAGGCATGGCTTAAAGAGTGAACAAGCACTAGCATAACCAGTATCAGCTTATTCCGGGACAAATCGTATGGAATTAAAGGGATCTCCAAGGCTTGAAAATAATCATCTGAATCTAGTGCGAAAACATTCGCTGTTCGACTTATGAGTGTGATCAGACGAACTAGATGAAACGATGGGAGCAGTGCATGAATCAGGCTATCGCAGAACAAACGGAAAGACAGAAATTCAAATAGTCCCCTCTTCTATTTATTTGTCGTTAGGACAACATTCACTAGTTCATTTTTAGTTCTTTTGATTGTCTGAAACAACAATTATTTCAGAGGTAGTAATCTACATAGCCTGATAAAAATCATGTGAATCAAATGTACAACATTTGATAAGTTGTGATGCGGACAAGCAAAAACTCTACAGACCGCACATGGTACATATATCTTCTGGGAAGATGGCCCAAACTATATAAATCAATATGCTGTTTGAATATACTTTGTTTTCATCTGTCATGATCTATTCAGCATTTCTGATGGTTGCGGAGTGTTCACAAATATTGCACCCTTGTTGAATCCTTCCAGCACCATGATCCTTACTGCTTGCATGCCCCTGTGTAACGCGGCATCCATCTGCAAAGAAGGCAAAGATAAAATACTAATGTCCTGCTTCAGTAGATCAATGTGGATTTCAGTTTCCCAGATCTAAGATGATATGATCAATTTAAGGAAATCAACAGAGAAATAACAACGCAATCAACTTGCATGCATCACAATAAATTTGCTATATGCAGTCTTGCAAGAATACCTCTTCTCGCTCTTGCTTGGCGAATGACCCTAGAACAAAATTGATAACACCCATCTCCTGTGGCCGCCCGATGCCTGCACAACGTCGGGGAAACAATATTTTAGATCTGGGTCCTGAATGCAAAATAGGTAAATTATACAGCAGCCGTACCGATTCTTAGACGTGGAAAATCACGGGATTGTTTCAAATGGTCAATAATACTCCTCATCCTGCAATTTATCAAATGATTAGGCACCGCATAAGAAAGCATGGCAATTTTGAGATAGTTTGACATTAAAACATCATGTTTGTAAAATAAGATGAAAAAAATGGTTCACAAGGATTTAGTTCCAAGCTCCATTCTGGGAAAAGAAAAAAAATAGAACTTCCTTAGTGGAGGGGAAGGCACCACTAACCATCTTCCTTGTCTAAGCATGTACAGATAATTTTTATAAGAGCAGAAACTATTCTATTGCAGCATTTGTGGGAAGGAGTTATAGAAAAGAAATGAATACCCGTTATGGCCACCATGTCCCCCCTTTGGCAACAGACGCAGTTTCGCAAAGGGTAAATCCAGATCATCGTAAATCTAAAAATAATAGAACATTTATGGCACCCCCCAAAATCTGTAAACGTAATGAAGAAGTGCAAGATCAAGGGCAACATTTACCACAACTAATTGATTAAGTGGTATCTTGAAATATGAAACCAGCTGTCTGACCTGCATAAATATCTGTAAGATGGGAAGGACTAGCAAGAACGGAGATGTAAAGTGTGACAGGGTAATACTTACAGACTCACCACTTGCATTCATGTACGTCTGTGGCTTTGCAAGCATTACAGGGACATCACCAATGAGGCCTAAACAAGAGAAGATAGTTATATTTTTTTATAAACTTCATGAACTTGAATATACCATTTAGTTTCAATCAGGTATGTATATGTGTTAATTAATAAGTGTGTTTGCTTGCAGGTGAATTTGGAATTCACAAAATTGGTTAGTTGATACTTCTTCCAATGCATTAACTGAAAGTATTGGGTACAAACAGTAATTGCAGGAAGATCATCAGAACATGTCTTATCTGAAGAATAGAGAAAATTCAGACGGTGGATTCAGATTCATTTCCTTGATTATGAGTTTCAGTAATGTGCAAAAGCTTCAGTAATGTGCAAAAGCATCAGTAACAGTTTATGGACTACAATTTCACATGAAATGCATAAGGTGTAAAAAGTTTAAAACTAGGAAACGTAGGGACAACAGCAGCAACTATGCTATAAAGTATATTTATACATAAAGAAAGAGGCAGATAGCAGTAATATAAGATTCTACCATAATAAGGGGAAATAGAAAAGGCTAAGCTATGCTGAAATTAAGAAGATCAAGCTACAGTATTAGTGATAAACTGATAATACACATGTAATCAGCAAAGATTGCAAGTGATTACCTTTCCCAACCTTTGCCTTGAATTGCTTATTGCTGACAGAAATGCCCTCAGCTTCTGCTATAGCATCGATCATCTCAAATCCAATCTGTGTACAAACACAATATAATTAAAATAGAAACTAAGAAGCACTGTCCTCTCATGCAAACCTCAAGTAACCATTAATGAACGCTACTATTCCAAATGAGAAGTTTAGAATAGTTAATAAGCATGGTAGAACCGGAATGCTTTACCCCAATTCACAGCATGCCCTTTCTGAAACTTGACATATGAACCAAAATAGCCAACAATTCTCCTCACCAAAATATGTTACTTCGAATAACGAAGCAAAACCAATGCAAAATATAAAATATGGCGTCTAAGTACATCCCAATTTGCAACGAGCTTAATGCACCTAATTCCCCCCTAATATAACACCTGCCAACCTGATTCCCCAGAATTGTTTTCACGGAAATTCGCATAGTACGGAGTCTAATCCTGTAATCCATACCAAAATACGCTGAATTTCTTAACCAAATTTGATCCAGTCTATCTCGAAGTTACCTTTCTTAAGCAATAAACTAATCTCCCAAATAAACAAACGCCCATATGAATTCCCGCGGGAGTTGGTTCTGCGGAGCGATAGGAGGTGGGGCCGTGTAGCTGGAGTTACCCCGGTCCCAGGGATGAGGCTGTCCATGCGTTCCAAGGCCGAGGAAGACGTGCCGGCGGCGTAGGGCGGGGCAGTTGGACCTGCATCGCCGCAGCCATAGCTAAATCTAGGAGGGAAGACTAGCTACCTACCAACACGGAAGAAGAGCGCGGGAAGGAGGAAGGCGCAGCAATCGTGCGCGAGTACTTACGTTGTGACGAGTGCCCTTGTACATCCACCCTGGGTTCCCGAGACCGACGAAGAGCCACGGTTTCTGGGATCCGACGGCGGTGGCGGCGGCGGATGTTGCAGCCACGGCCGCCGCCTTGCAGGCGGGGGCCGGCGCTGTGGGCGGCATGCTTCTGCGGTTCGCTCGATCGCCGGAGGCGCGGCGGAGGCCGAGGCGGAGTAGCGGGCACGCGAGGAAGAAGCCGCGCGAGCGCACTTGTGATTCTACCAAACGCGGCGGTGTTTCACGGGTCCCACCTGCACATGAAACAGTCAAACAGGCCAAGGTCCATGAATATTTGTGAACGGCCCATGAATATTTTGCAATTATGCTGAGAGCCTCTTCGTGAAAGTTTTGGTCTGATCTCTCTCTACAATTTCAAATTAAAAAATCTTCTATTGTTGCGAATTTTTATTGGACTCATTTATCCCAGGTGTATATAATATATTTTCATCTCCATGGGTGAATCAAAGTTATCCATTTCACTTGTTTTGTACGCAAACACCTGGGTACAACAAGAATTTCCATTTCCCTGAATAAATGTGGTGCAATAAGAACTTGCCACGTGAAAGTCAAAGATATAATTGGTGGCGGTCTAGATATATATCCGGGTAGATTTCATATTTTCTGAAAGAAAATAAATAGATGGCATCTATGGAAATAGAACTAGGCAAATAGACGATTCCTGTTCTTCCTCTCGAACGCCATGTCGAACGGGCCACCGGGCCACAGCTGGTTGCACAGCTCCATGTAGGTGGAGTAGAGCACCCTGTCCTTGGCGCCGGTGCGGTGCTGATTGGTGTGGGCGCAGAAGTGTTTGAGCTGCTCCAGCGTGCACAGCCCCAGCGTCTGCCCGAGCAACAGGAACATCCAGTTGATCTTGGCCTTCTCGGGCGAGATCACCGGGCGCAGGCTGTTCTTCTGCCCGCACTCGTCGCAGTCCGGCAACGCCGGGTCCTTCCACTCCTCCGGCGCGCGGTCGTCCATGGTCTGCACGTTGCGCGCGATGAAGTCGCGCAGGTCCTTGAACTTGGCCTTGACGTCGAACGCCAGCGTCTTGCGGACGTCGCAGCGCTTGCACCAGACCTCGCCCTCGATGGCGTCGATTCCGCGCTCGGCGAGCTCCACGAGCGAGTAGTGCTCGGCCACGCGGTTCTTCTTCACCCACGGGAACGGCGGCACACTAATACTCTCCAGCAGAGAAAGGTGATCGTCGCCGCTGCTCGGTGCTGCGCTGCCGTGGTGGGACGCCGCCGCGCTTTTCTTGTTGGAGCGGTTGGTGACACGCCGGCGCTTCTTTGGTGGCGCCGGTGTCGGTTCCCTTTTTGCCGGAAGGGAAGTTGACGACGTCACGGATCCTATCACCGGCCGAGTGCCAGCCGGAGCAATTCCATTGTCGTGTTCAACTGGGACAGCGGGGAATAAGCCATTACCGCTGCCGCCGCTGGGAAAATGCGGTGTTGGTGTTGGCAAGGGTAGTAACGTCGACTCCAGCTTACTCGCCGTCAGTAGTGCACCGGAGGCCAGGAATAAAGCGCCGCCGCCGCTGCCATTGCCGTGAACCATCATGGAGGAGACGGCAAGGCCGAGCGCAAGCCCGGGGTCGAAAGTGGTAGCAGAAGGCGGAGGCGTCAGGTTAACCGCAGCCGCGGCGGCGGACGATGGCGCGCTCGCCACGTTCACGGGGCGCAGAGGAGCCTGCTGCGGAGTCGGCGTCGCGGGCAAGCAGCCGTCGCGGCGCGCTCCTGTCGTCGGGGTGGAGCCGAGGGACAGCCTCGTGAGGAGGCTGTCGTCGTCCTCGCAGTCGTCGACGATGCTCTTCCGCTTCGCCTCGGACAGCGACCAACCATCGGCGCCGCCGGACAGTGGAGATCCCTCCTCCTTACCAGACATGGTCTGTGCTCGATCGCGTGGTCTGGATGTTCGTAGGAAGATGGCAATTCGAGTATGAAAACGGGCGCCCCGACCTGCGGGTTTTAAAGGACACATCGACGCTTCGATCCCGGCCAGGTTTGTTGAGATTTAAACACGGAGGCGCGGATTCCCAAAGTTGGTTTGAACGGAAGGAAGGAAGAGGATAGAGGATGATGATGGTTAGACTAGCACACTTCGCTTCCCGATGCGCGTGTGTGTGCATGCATGGAGCTGCATGCCACAATTCGCGCGTCTCTCTGCTCCCTCACCCTCCCCCCGTCGTTCTCTCTCCTCTATGTCCGTTTGTATGATGTCTCTCTCGTCTATAGCCACGATTTTTTCGATTTGTTGTATCCAGTCGAACAGAGTTTGATCTCATCTCTGAAGGCTCGTGAGTGTATGTTGCTTGGAGTACTCAGAGAACAGCCGAGTAGTAGGTGATGTGAAATGGGTCGAGAAGCGTGTGTGAGAACGCAGCGCCAAGGGCAACTCTTTAAAACCAAGGATTGTGGATTAGTTCCGTCTTCCGATCCAATAATTACACACACGCCAACTGATCGTATTGTGGACAGGACACTTAGGGCGCGTTTGGTTGCACGAATCGGATCAGTTTCGCATTAGAATCAGCAGTCGTGCAGCCAAACGGACAAAAACGTGGAACTGATTCACCCTGAATCATCTCAGACCGATTCAGTAAAAACAACAGCGGAGGCGAAACCGGGAAAAATGTGTTCTACGCTCTGGATCGGAACGGGGACTCGATCATGGACAAAAACTTCAATCTATTTACGGCAAATTGCCACCGCGTCCTATTTGTGTGCGACTGCAACGACTCGTCGAAGCCTCCGCCGAAATCCATCTCGTCTCATCCCGCGGCGAATCCTCCCGTTCCGGCGTGAAATCCAATCCCGTGGAAGTCCCCGTCGAGGTCCAAGTCCCGTCGAGGCTTCCCGTCGAGGTGGAGGTGCGTCCTGTCCGCTGGGGCTTCCCGTCCAGGCTGGTCCTGTTGAGCAGCGTCCTCTTCCGTGGAAGTCCCTGTCCGTCAGCGTTGCTTCCGTGGAAATCCCTGTCCGCCAGTGCCGGTTGAAGTTTGGGCCATCGCCATCCATTGAAGCCCCACACCACTTTGCCTCTCTGCATCTGCAAGTAAGCCCCGATGCCCCTCTTTTGTTTGTGCCGTTCCTTCTGCTCCTAATTTGCACGTGGCAATGTATACCTGCATATACTTGTGGATAATGGTACTACGGATGATGCCTGCTTATAGTTGTCCATGATGGTACTATGGATGATGCTTAACTGTAGTCCTGTGTCAACGATGCTTGATTATAGCTATAAGTGGATGATGCTTGATTTTAGCCCTGTGTTCCTAATTTTAACTCCATGATAATGATAATTGTATTGTCATGGTTAGCTGTTCACTTCATTACCAGTTCGACTGTCATGGTTACACAATCCAGTACTATTGCTAGTATTTGTTGTTCATGAGTTGTGAATGAATGTTTATAGATGGCCGACACGGCTGATTGGTCAAACGAGGAGCACGTTAAAATTGTTTGTGAACTCTTTGCTGAAGAAGTGAAAGCTGGAAATCGATCGAATACCCATCTGAACAACATAGGGTATAAAAATATTATTGAGAAATTTAAAGAACGAACTGGTATGCTATACACAAGAATGCAATTTAACAACAAGTGGTCGAAATTGAAGGCTGATTATACTTGTTGGAAGACACTATTGAAGCAAACAGGTCTAGGCTGGGATGAGCGAAAACAGACCATTGACATGCCTGAGAGTTGGTGGAAAAAAGCTAGAAAGGTGAACATATTGATGTTACTTTGATCATTTATTTCATTATGTTATCAAAATATGTTTATAATAATTTTTTTCATGTTTATAGGACATACCTGGTTGTGGGAAGTTCAAAGGCCAACGTCTTCAAAATGAGGATAACTTGAGGATAATGTTTGAAGACCTTAGAAACACTGGTGACGATCATTTTTGTGCAGCATCGGGTGTTATGCCTGAAGAAAGTCCAATGATCAATGTTGATGGTGTAGATGATGGTAGTGAGGATGAAGCTTCTAGTGAAGAAGAAGAAGTGGCTCTGCCTTCCAAAGGGAAAGGCAAAAGGTCTGCTGCTCCTGTTATTGAAAATGCTAAAGGCAGGAGACCTAGGACAAGTGGAGGATTGTGGATGCAAGAACAAGTTAGTAAAATTGTTGCTTTGCATGAGAAATCATCAGCTTCAGTAGAGGCTATAGCAGCCAAGAAGGATGATAACGGGCCATCCATCAAGGATGTCATGGACATTGTGAAGGAGTGTGGGGCTGCTCCGGGGACGAAGGAGCATTTTATTGCCACTGAACTTTTTACAAAAAAGGCGGAGAGGGAGATGTTTATGACATTGGAGGATCCAATACAGCGCTTTCAGTGGCTCAATACGAAGTATATTTTCAAATATGGGCAGTAGATGAATATTTTTTTCATAGGATTTTGATCGTGTCGAACAATTTTATTTTTGTGTTACGATGAACCATTATTGTAATAACTTGGTTACAACTATTTTTTATGGATGTTCGAATCAGATTTTTTTATGTTCATGTTCTCATTTTTTATTTGTTGTACTTCTTGTGATGCTGAGAGTTATATATTCTGTATATATTTGTGATCGTGATGCTGGGGGTTATATATTATGTATATATTTGTGATCGTGAGAGTATTATATTATGTATATATTTGTGATCACTATATATTCAGTGAAGTATGTTGTTTGTGCTTCATCCATAGGTAATGTAAGTTACAAGGTCTAATTGGCCTATTTGTCTGTACAGGCTAGTACGTGCTGTTTCAATAGAAGCATTTCAAAGTCAGCAAGCACAAGACACCAGCAAGTGTAAAAGACACCAGCAACAGTATGTGCTATTTGAATATCTCCATTGCTGTACCATTTTGCATCCTAAAAATGAAAAAAAAACTTTATCAATATTACTTTGTATTTGTTTGTTGTTTGTACAGACTATGTCATCTGCTCAAAGTGATGGGAGTTCCTCTGAAGATGATGATGTTTGTGCTTTGGATGTACAATTTCTTAAAGATCATATTATTCGAGAAGCATCATTAATCCCGACAGTAAGCATTATTTATGAATATTACATGACATATTATGATAAGAATCCTCAAAGAACTTCTCAACTCAGTGGGTTCGCATGGGTAATGGAAACATTGAATACTCCTGGTGAGAGTCATAGAATATTCAGAATGAATGACATGCTCTTTATCCAACTACATGATCTTCTGGTGACTGACTATGGTTTGAAATCAACCATCCATATGAGTTCATTTGAATCTCTTGCTATTTTCTTGTGCGTTTGTGGTCAAAATAGATCAAATTCTTCAGTCCAAAATACATTCAAGCACTCAGGTGAGACAATTAGTAGGAAATTTGATGAGGTCTTACAATGCTTGATAAAAATGGCGAAGGATTATGTTAGACCACAAGATCGCAATTTTAGTACTGTACATAAAAGAATCAGAGATGATCAAAGGATGTGGCCGCATTTTAAAGATTGTATTGGAGCTATTGATGGCACACACATTGGTTGCATACCACCAGCACGAGATTATGTGAGATATATTGGCAGATCTGGTACTCCAACTCAAAATGTGCTTGCGATTGTTGATTTTGATATGCGCTTCATATATGCATCTGTTGGGCAACCAGGCTCTATGCATGACACAAGTGTATTGTTCCATGCTATTGAACATGATCGATCAGTATTCCCACATCCTCCTCAAGGTACATATTTTATATTTATTTTTCAGTATATTATTGTTTTTCTAACACTTATATATAATTGTATAAATAGGAAAATATTATATGGTTGATGCGGGTTATCCAAATAGACCGGGATATTTGGCGCCCTACAAGGGACAACGATACCATGTTCCAGATTGGAGGAGGGGTGTCGCACCTACCGGGGAACAAGAAATATTCAATTTTTTACACTCAAGTATTCGCAATGTTATTGAGCGTACTTTTGGTGTATGGAAGATGAAGTGGAGAATTCTTTTGAAGATGCCAAGTTATCCAATGAAGAAGCAAAAGATGATAGTGGCTGCAACAATGACTCTTCATAATTTCATTCGTGAAAATCATGCATTAGATAAACATTTTCAGAGATGCGATCGGGATCCAGATTATGTGCCTACAATACCTCATAGATATGCAAGACATGCACCACCATCAAATGCATCAGACGTCTCCACAAATTCTGCTAGTCACAGAAGTATGGATATATTTCGTGATGTACTTGCAGTTGCACTAATACAATCTAGATCGTAGATGTGTTTTTTGTATTTCTTATTCATCCACATTCTTTGTAATGTTCTTAATACCATTGACTTTGCAGTTCGAGAATTACAAATTGCACCTGTCTGCTAACACATATGTTCAAGTTTCCTGCTGTATGCATGTCTCCAAGCGATCAGTAAGGCAGTTCATTGCCAACACCGTATTATTTTGTGCGTTTTTATGCTCGTTGCCGTACATACAGTAACCAAGCAGAGCTAAACAGGAAGGGGTAAATATGTCAATTCAGCATTTATCACCTTTGAGCTGAAACTGAATAAAAAAATTAGCCAAACGGTTTTCGAGTGATTCTGTTTCATGTTCTGAAACTGTTTCAAGTTGAAAGTAAAACTGTTTCTGATTCTCATCGAATCTGGAACCGTACCAAACGTACCCTTAATACCCAAACAAAAATGCATGCATGCAACCGTACCAAACGTACCCTTAATACCCAAACAAAAATGCATGCATGCATGCAACCGTATCCGTCTAGAAGGTCTGAAGGCGAGACAGAGAGAGAAGGATTGCCCATCTAGAAGGCCGTGCGTGGCTGCGGGTAAGTAACTGGGCAGGTCCTCCCAGGATCACGGGGTTTTGTTTCGGCTTCTGTCCTACGAGTTCAGGTTTGTTAGGATTTGAACAGACGCTACGGGCGTATAGTTCTCTCTCGGCGTAAACGAAGTACGTACTCCTACACTAGCTCAGCATTACCCTTGTCTGCGTACTCTCTCGGCGTAATCAATCAAGATATGCATGCTCCTAGGCAGGAGCATCAGACTGAATCGCACCAAGTCTCACGGCCTGGTCTGGTCTGGTCAAGTGGTCATCTCGTGACCCAAACTCCAGACTTGCCGCGCGCGGTGCGGACACACGAAGACGAAACCAACCAGCCTGAGCGCTGCTCGGTGCTTGCCGTGACGCTAAGCAAGGCATGGCACCGTGCAACGTGGACGTGACGATAGTTGGGCCTTCTTACCAATGTGGATGTGATGAGGGCGCGTCGCCTCTCAAACATAACCGTGCTTTTGATCCAAACAGGATGTCTGGCCCGCGATACGATGGGCCTAACATCTAGAGTGAACGAAGTGCTCTGAAGCCCAGTACCATTCGCTCTTCAGCTTCTCAACAAAGCGTAGTTGTGCGATGACATTTTTAAGTATTTGACTTGCGATGAGCAGTGTCGCGTGCTCGACTAGGGCAATGACAACGAGCCGTGTCAACCGTTTCTATACAGTGGAATGCGTTTCAATGCAGGGCGATGCTTAATGTTCCGCAGATTCCAATCTTCACCATCTCTCACGTCTCACATGCCCATATCGCATCATATCACACTTCACAGCACGCCCTAACCTTGATCACCAGTTAAAGCATCATGCTCATCTTCTGCCGTTGATTTTTTTTCTTTTTGGTGGGAATTGACGATTACGGTTTGACTGCACTAGGTAGTTTAGTGATTTCGCATACAGGTGCCTACCAAAGGGCCAAAATGCAGATCAGCATTTAGTTGCTGAGAGCGACAAACTGCCTGCGGGCTGCGGCTGATAGACATCGATAAATTTTCACTTTTTTTTTGTTTCTGAGATGATTTTGTTCGTTTCTGATATTTGGTTCGGAGCAGCAACGGCCCCAACTTGAGACCTACTGGCCCAGCCTCCAAGAACAGCAACCGGTGGTACGTACAAAGTACTGTAATGGTCTCCTGTGGCTGGCTCCATGAGGGAGCAGAGCAGGTAAGCAACCGGCAGTATAGTACGAACTCTACTTTGCAGCAATGGTCTGAACCTGGACGTGGTTCCTGAAGCCAGTACAGCAAGTGGGATGTACGACGCGCGTTTCTATCGCGAGCTTCGATGGCGGGTAGTATAAAACAACGCTGGCTCTGCCGACCACGGTAACTTAAAAATGGCGCCGAGCTCGTTTCGAACCGAGGCAACTTGCACTAAACTAAGTTGATCTCTCAGCAGCCGCAGCAGCCACTGTTTTACTTGTTGCTAGTTAGAGTCAGGACTCGACGGTTTCAGGGCATTCAAGGTTGTTGTTGGCAGTGCAGGAATCTTCACCAACGATCATCAGATTCATGAGATGAAACAGTTACATTCCTGTGGTGGGAAAGAACGGTTAACAAAAAAACTAAAGTTCAACAAAACCGGCATGTTCGTGGTTGATATGCCTTTATAGGCCACGTACTTGTCACCCCGCCTGGATGCGATCTGCCACTGCCAGGCTTGTGGTCACAATGAGCTGTGCGGTGCCTCTCAAAAATCAATACCAAGAGCTAGGTCGTTTGCAGCTTCATGCACACGCAAGTACCTTGAACCTTCTCTCATATACATTTACTGGGCCGGTGCTTGCTGCTCGTTGCATCTAATAGTACTATCAGGAGGCGATTATCAAATGGTTGCACATATTTCCATGGCTCAGTTTTTGTAGTTTAAGGGGATGTTTGGTTTGAAGCCAAAACTTGCCACATTTTGCCACGCCTAAGTTTAGTCAAGTTTGACCAACTTAGTCATTGTTTGGTTCATAGCCACAATTGTGGCAAGATTCCTTGCTATCTAACTGGGTCCTACATGTCAAAGACTCAAAAAAGTGTGGCAAGATTCCCTTAGGCTTGCCAAGTTGTAGCTGAAAATTTGAGCACCTAATCTTAGTCAAGTTAGGCAAAAATTTGTGGCAAATTGTGGCAACCTTAGTACATAAACCAAACAGGCCCTAAGTTTCAAAACGAGTACTTTCTCGAAAATCTAATCTGGTTGCTGCAGGAAAACTAAAAGTATCAGGCGCAACTTGTCAATTTGGTGACTTTACATATGGATTTGTGAAGGAATCTGTTCTTTTTAAAATGTGAGGAATCAACATGTCAGTCATTACTAGTTGAAGGGGTAACAGTACCGCACTGTAAAATTGGCAAGCATGTGCATAGTTTTGGCATTTCTGAATTAGTGTTCAAATGCTCATTATGATATTTCCAGCCCATGATTATTTGGAGAGCTCATGTCGGTAGCAAGTTTATCCAGAGTATATATAAGGAAAGAGGAAGGCGGAATCAACTGAAAGTGTAATGGAATAACGTCCTTTTTTCAGAGTATTGCTCGCAGCGTTGCAATTTGCCAAGATTTTGATGGTATCTTCAGAACTAGTATGTATTGGTCTTCTTTTGTTATGTGCTGAAATAATATGAACTCGTCGCATTTGTAACCATCTGTATTGAATTAGTCAAAGGACCTCTCTTCAAAAACCGATCTTAATGAATCTGAGCGTGAGAGGAAAAGGAAGATACTGTACCAATTACCAAGACAACCTTTTTCTGATCGTGCATTTCCTATATAGATCAAGCACACAAGAAAGATGAGATGCCAACACCTAGCAATACATCCTTGCCATTTCAGGACTTAGGAGTAAAAACTGCTAGTAACGCAACGCAACATACATGAGTTGAAGATTGGAAACTGCCAGTACATATCTGAACTAACTTATGTACATCAAAGAATTGTCAGGCCTGCAAGCTAAAAACAGGAAAATCAAAGCAGCAACGCCTGGAGTCAGTCAATGGCCGTGAAGAGAGAACCGCATGCAGGAGAAAGCAGCAGATCAATCATGGTAGCAGAGGAGCATGACGAGGCATCGCCGGATGATGTAGAGCCTGGCTTTCTGCTCCTTCAGCAACCTGCTGAGGCCTCCTCCTCCTCCTCCTCCCACCCTCTGCTTCACCTGGCTCCTTAGCTTATTCATCCTGTCTGAATGACACAGAGGCTCTAAGGCTCTGGGAATCCTACGAGCAACAAGGAAGAAGAAGGCTCTGCGCCGCTACTGGTGGATGTGGATCTGCTTCTGCTATGACGGAGGTGTGGTCAAGCGAGCGCATCTGAATGCGCTTATATAGGGGGAGACGGGAGAAGGCTGAGGGCTTTGTTGCATCTCTGTCTTGTTTCTTCCACAACACCCCATGCATGGCTGCCAGGCTACTTGGTGCATTATCATAACAGCGCCTTGGTGGAAGAGGCATATACCCCTTCTAGGAAGCGGGAGGCTGCCCCTCCGCCGCGGGCACATGCGCCATCCCGTAAAGGTGCACGAAATCTGATGAAGTTCTAGGGGCCAATGCCTCTGGAGCTTGTAGACCAACGGTCGTCCCTCTTGACAACGAATCAATTCCACAGTAAGGATCCTGGTTTCTGAGATTCATGTCCTGAACTGTCTTGGTCAGCTGCCTACTGTGCATCAGATCCTGGTCGAGTCGCCGACTTGGAAGATGTTGATATGCTCGGTACATGCAAGGTCACAATATTCCATCAGAAACCCGGCGAGTGTTTTCTATTTAGGAACTGATGATTTCGTTGAGAGCTATTGGTAGTATGGAACTGTACAAGCAGGCATCTGATGAAGGGAAGATAAGGTTCGTACTACTAACCTGAACTGAATTGCTGCTCATTGCCCGCGTTGATGCATGTGTGCGAGTGTAGTGGGAAGAAATGTGCCGACAGCACAACAACAAGCATCAGGGGAGAATGGAAATGGAATACTATTGCAAAATGGCAAGTACTTTCATCATTTTTGAAAGTTTATCATTTTGTAGTTTAAAAATGAATTACAAAACAACTAACTTTAAAGGACCGAGAGAGTACATATGCAACCCAGTGAAAGGCAGAGCAACCTTCTTCAGGTCCTTGCACCTGAACATATAGTTTCCCCCCTCCTCTCCGAAAAACACAAACGGAAGAAGTGAGAGATAAGTAACTTGCAATTTTGCATGTTAAAACTGCTGTTAGAAACTTGAAACTTGTTCAAACAACCATTCAGGGAAAACTGGGCGCCAGATCACAGCCGGAACTGAACACAATCACTTGGGTCTGCACTGCACGCGGTCCTCCTGAACGCTGTGCTGATGCAATCGAGTCAAGCCCCGTCTGCTCGGGTCATGTGACAGTCACATGCCCGGATTCCACGCTTAAGCTACGTTTTCGCGCGACGCAAAGGCCACTAACAACAGCGTATTATTGCCGTTGATCCACGTTTTCGCGCGACGCAAAGGCCACTAAACAACAGCGTATTTTATTGCCGTCGATTTTACAGGTGGCCGTACGGTAATCTTCGGAAACCACAAAAGGTGTCACATGGGAGCCGCGTCTGAACCGAACACAGCCAGCCTTGGCCACCTCAAGGTTCCCATGCTTGGTGTTGGCGCTGCCAAAGCCAAATTACGTGGATCTCCATTCACTTTTAGATTCAGAGCGACAGGCACGTTCATGGACGTTCACGTAACTTGCATAATGTATAGCGTTCCATGATCAGGTTTTCCTAGAAACCAGTTCATCCGCTATGGAAGGACGTGATGCAGATCGTACAAGCAACAACAGCAGTGACATGTAACTGGTTTTACTGAACCCACTGCGTGAACTCGACCAGTTGTCCCAAAAATTGACTAGCTTGTCGCATCTGAGATTGAGAGCTGATTGCGGCCACTGGCTCACTGAGGCGATGCTTCACTCTCCCTCTTCCTTTCCTAGCCACAGATTATGGCCTCCTCGTTTATGCGTCTTTGGTACAACATCAAATTTAAGAAATTCTTCACATGCTGATTCCTTCAATAATCTAGTCAACAATTTCCCCGCAATAATATGAAATAAAAATATACTGAAACTTGCACTGTACTGGCTGTATTTCTGGGAAAATCACGGGATTTTTAGGCAGAAGCAGATGACTCAAGATACAAAAAGCCGGACCAAAATACTTGGAGCCCGCGCGCCGGGCCACAAGCTCTTGAGCCACTTACGAGTGGGCCCGTAGCCACGCGGCTAGCACATCCCAACCCACACAGGTTTGAAGAAATGGCGTTCGCGGACGATAACTAAAAAACAAAACTAATCAGACACGAGTAAATGGCGTGAGCCACATTTTCGAGCAGGGAAAAAATCCAAAATGGCCGCTAGTGGCCTTGGCCTCTCCACCTCCTTCCTCCCCGGCGGCGGCGGCCACGGCTCCCTCCTCCGGCGCCGGCGCCGGCGGCCGGGGAGCGCGTCCGCGTCGTCGTTCCGACCGGTGACGGCGGAGCTCGGCGGCGCGGGGACGGAGCTGGGGCGGCAGCTGGTGGAGGCGGTGGGCGTGGGGCTCCCCTGCACCGTCATGGCCTGCGGTGACGTCATCTACCGCAGCACGCTGCCGCACAACGACGGGCTCACCATCACCGCCCCGGGAGTCGCGCTCGCCCTCGCGACCGCGTCCTACCTCTGGGCCACCCCCGGCGTCGCGCCGGGCTTCTTCGACATGTTCGTACTCGCCTTCGCGGAGCGGCTCTTCCGCCCAGCCTTTCGCA
Source organism: Tuctoria greenei (assembly GCA_036927565.1). Classification (NCBI taxonomy): domain Eukaryota; kingdom Viridiplantae; phylum Streptophyta; class Magnoliopsida; order Poales; family Poaceae; genus Tuctoria; species Tuctoria greenei. The sequence goes on from JAYESD010000001.1 coordinate 306,415,097, forward strand.
AGGTGCGCATGCTGCAAGTGCTTCGATTCTGAACTCTGAATTCTTTTTCCTTCTCGATTCGTGCTAATTTGGTTGCTTGGGCAGGACGACTTCGTGCTCGGGAAGAAGCTTGGGGAGGGCGCGTTCGGCGTCGTGTACAAGGCGTCACTGGCGAAGCCCGAAGCGGCTGAGAAGGTAAATGCTATAGGGTAGCTCTGCATCCGCGCGTCAAGGTTATTCTATTCTGTAGAATTCCGATTGCTAGTATCGGGGCAAAGTAGAATGCAATGCATTGCACTTGGGTATATTGATCATTGAAATGTGTGTGTCTGGTTCTCATCCAGAAATGTGTGTGTGTGTGGGGGGGGGGGGGGGGGGGGGGCTGTGCTCCTGAAAGAAGTGTTGGTATACATGTAACAAAACCATGTAAAATGCGTGAAACAAAACTGGTTGTACTAATGACTATGATCTCTTTTGTTCTTCTTGAAGCAAGGGGCTGTGGTCGTGAAGAAGGCAACAGAGTATGGCGCGGTGGAGATATGGATGAATGAGCGTGTTAGGAGGGCATGCACTAGCAGCTGCGCTGATTTTCTTTATGGATTTCGTGAGGTATTACTCTCAGTTAGGCTCTTATGTTGCAGCCCTTTGTTCTGCGCCCGTTTTTTTTTATTTCTTAATGCAGGATTAAGTCCAGAAATGGACTTAGCTCTCTCCACCCAAAATTGATCAATTCCTGAAACTTGGATCATGTCTTGCTTTTTAGAGAAAAGCTAAAGGTAAGGGAGCTGATGAATATTGGCTTATTTGGCGTTTTGAAGGCGAAGACACACTTTTTGATCTCATGCAAAGCAAGGAGTTCCCTTACAATGTAAGTGCTACTTCTTCAGGGTTGAAATATGATTTTAGTTCAGTCGACTCAAAGTTGTTTTGCATGCATATACTTCAGTTGAAGCAGTTTCCATTATTTCCTCAGGTTTGTCATGCTATTCGCTTTATTTGCATGAGCTGCAGTCTGTTGCACATGAACTGATTATAGGCTTGTTGCACTGAGCTGTGCGAGGCTGATCTATTTGATGGACCAGTTCCAGTTGTGCACCTTGATGTGTGATTGGCTGTTTTGGAACTCTGCTATACTAATATAAGTGTGATTTTTTTTCCTTTATAGGATCTCATTGTTGCCAGTTTATGACCCACAGATTAGTGAGAATATCCATATATGTTGGACTAGTACCACTTTTGCTTCTCGCTTGTTAGTGATTAGCATTCTCATTGTCTGCCAGTATAGCACCAGTTTCTTTCTCATTTATTTGTTTGGAGACTAATTAAGCCATCCATATTTTTTGTCCTAGATTTTTAGTCACAAAAGCCATCCAAAACTACATTGGCATGGTGTAGTTGTTCGTTACTTACCAATTGCAGTTCAAATGTATTTGTGGTGGATCAGGTGGAGACCAAGATTCTTGGTGATGTTCAGGTCTTGCCAAAGGGAATAGCCAGAGAAAATATAATCATTCAAACAGTGATGAGACAACTCTTATTTGCTCTTGATGGTCTTCATTCAACAGGAATTGTTCACAGAGACATAAAACCCCAAAATATTATATTTTCAGAGGGTAATAACAACCCAATTTATTTAAATCTAATGCTATAATCACTTTGAGCTTATTTTTTTATTCTTCTATTTTGATAGGGTCACGGACCTTCAAAATTATTGACCTTGGAGCAGCAGCCGACTTACGAGTAGGAATCAACTATATCCCCAATGAGTTCCTTTTGGATCCAAGGTACTCTCAGACACTGTTATGTTCATGAATTGCAAAAAACATCAAAATTGGAGCATCACTCACAAATTTATCAATGAATTGTAGATATGCAGCACCAGAGCAATATATCATGAGCACACAAACGCCATCTGCGCCTTCTGTTCCAGTCGCAACAACTTTATCTCCGGTCCTGTGGCAGGTACTCTTTAAGTTCGTGAACAAATTGTTTACTTTTCCTTGCCAGTCATCCACGGCAATTATTCTGATTATGATAACTATATTTTCTCAATCAGCAAGAATTTTTTTGAACTAATGAAACAATTATTTTCATTGACAGCTGAACCTTCCTGACAGGTTTGACATATATAGCTTGGGCCTGATATTCTTACAAATGGTAAGTTATTGCAGGAAAGAATATATCTTCTTAAAGCCTTGAATTGAACTAAAAGTGCCCTAAAATTCAAAAGGACGTCCCTTATGCATTACAAATTACTATATTCTGCAAGGTTCAAGTACATCTCTAGAGCACACTAGCTATGAAACTTCAAATGTTTAGTTCCATAACAAGTTCTCAAAATGTGTTCTACTGTCCACATAGAATCTTCTTGTCCATGGATTTCCATGTCAAAGTAAGGCTTTCTCAGTTTTGAGATATCTCCTACCACTGATTACTGGATTAGTTTGCACATTTGGTCAGCATGACCAGCTTATCTCGTGTAATTATCAACATATGAGATCATAGTTGGTTTATGTTGCCACATAGCTTGAGCCGTTAGGTCGTGACACCATGGCATATTTTACATATAATTGTGTTTTCATACCTTTGTTTGACCTTGTTTTTAGTTCTGCTGCCCAGCTAAGCATGTACATTCCGCCCGTATGTGATGTCTACTTAATAGATGTGGAGCATGCTTTATCTCCACACTGGATGAGCCAACACTATCCTTTCAGGGTCACAATTACAAACATTGAAACATGACGATCTATCGAAAAAACAACCACATACATGACCACCATTTTCAATATAGGATGATTTCCCTCCTCATCGTGTTGCACGACACAGATTTACATTACAAGACAAAAGGTCGTGAGGATATCAGAATTTCATAAATACTTTTACTTCTTAATATTTAATATTCTATATTCTTTTGCAGGCATTTCCTTCATTACGAACTGACAGCAACCTCATACAATTCAATCGCCAGCTCAAGAGATGCGATTACGACCTAGAAGCTTGGAGGAACTTGGTAGAACCACGAGCTTCCGCAGAGCTTCGCAGGGGCTTTGACATCTTGGATTTAGATAATGGCATTGGATGGGAACTCCTCACTTCGATGGTCCGGTACAAAGCACGGCAAAGGACAAGTGCTAAGGCTGCATTGGCACATCCATATTTCATCCGTGAAGGGCTTCTTGGGCTCTCCGTCATGCAAAACTTAAGTCTTCAACTGTTCCGGGCAACCCAAAAAGACTACAGTGAAGCAGCCCGGTGGGTTATCGGCCTCATGGCAAGGTCAGGAACTGAATCCGCTGGAGGCTTTACAGAAGCACAGCTTCAAGAACTAAGGGTAAGTATGGTAGCTTCATCGCTAATTTTTTTCCTGGTATGGTGGTTCGGTGTAGGAATTGTTGACTTGCTGCAGCAGTTTGCTGAGAAAAAAATATTTGATTTAGTTTTGAGAACGCTGACTAACGGCCAACGGGATAAACATATGATGATTTTTATCAGGAGAACACTGTCCACTCACACGGTCACACCACTTGTGACTTTTCTCTTTCTGTGCAGGAAATAAAACCGAAGAAAGCCAGCGTCCAGCGGAACGCGCTCGCGTCGTTGCTGCGCGCGCAGAGAAAGATCGCGCGGACGATCAACGAGAGCGTGGGTGAGCTCGCCGCCGGCCAGCGCAAAAGCATTTGGTGGAGCAGGTGGATTCCGAGGGAGGAGTAGGCACACCTTTACATTTCTTGCTTCTCCTCCGTATAAAAAAAATCGGCTATCATTAGAATTGGTAAATGGTATAGTATATCCTACCGGCTGGTGACTAAAATTTATCCGAAAGACTGCAGTAACAAAATACTGTATAGATGTAAATATCTTGCACATGCATTGAAATGGAAATTTTTAATCCTTATGGAGTTGTGGTTAGTTCGTAATCACGCAACTGGGACTGGGGTTCTCCCGTGATTGGTGTTGCTGCCCTGGATGTATCGCTCCTTCATGTGGTACAAGATTCCATGACAGGTCACCATGGCACTATGATTGGCACCGAATGTATTTAATTATAGCCATCGAGCTCCACATTCCGAGTGCACCTCGTGATGATCAACTGATGATGTGATGAGTGTCGTTTATGACCCCGTTGTACTACCACTTTGGCCCTTCTCTCCTCTCGTTGCATTTGTACGAGCGGTCCTCCATGGTCCATATATGATCCTCATTGGACGGCTGTCAACTGACAACTATGAACTTCAGTTTGTTCCGTTCTTCACTAGACCACATACACCCTGCCTGCAAGCTGTAAGAGATGCATCACAAGAAAACTGTCGGGCCCTTTTGAGCTGTGCGGTCGGACGAGTCCAGCGTCCTTTGGTTGGCCGACGCTTCACGGCGTCCGTTCAAAAAGTCTGCCGATTCACACACAAATTGACGGTTAGGCGCTAATTGATCTCGCAATTATGCATGAGTGATATGCGATGCCATCACAATTTTTTTCAACCATGTAATCTCGTGGACAATCGCTCGCCTATGTAGGAAAATCACGCACCAGATAAAAAAAAAGTCGAACTCTTTGAATGCGTCATCAGGTTCGTCTACTCTTACGTGGACGTATTAGTTGACGTTTTCCTAAACAAGTCAGAGGAACAAAATATATTATGGCGCCGCGTCGACAACCGTAGGTGATTTACATAAATTCGCTTTACTATAGGGGTTAACTTGTAAAATAGTACCAAAATTTAGCAGTAGGATTTCGTCAAGTCTCGAACCTTCCGCTCGTAAACCACGAGGAAAGCGGCGCCCGCTTGTACGCGGCTTCGCAAAAAGCAGCCTCCATTTGTTCACATTTACTCTCCGTGTCGTGCAACGCAGAAACCACCCCGGAAGAATAATAGCCGCATCAAACGCCCCTCCTGCTGCGAAAAAACCAAAGCCAGCGAGCGAGCGAGGAAGAGGCATCGCATCGGCGAGGAGGGCGAAGCGGCCGCCGCAGGAAATGGCGACCATGCAGAGCTGGCGCAAGGCCTACGGCGCCATCAAGGACACCACCACCGTCAGCCTCGCCAACCTCAACTCCGACTTCAAGGTCCGCCGATCCAGAAATCCCCCCTTCCCACTTTCCCCGGATTTTATTTTTTTCTGTGCCCCAGGTCTGGTCAAGTTCGGCATCTAAACCCTAGCTTCCTGGTGTGCTGGAGCGCGTCTGGGCGCGGGAGCGGCCTTGGATCTGTGGGTTCTGATTGCCGTCCGCTCGCTTTTGTAGGATCTGGATGTGGCGATCGTGAAGGCGACTAACCACGTGGAGTGCCCGCCCAAGGAGCGTCACCTGCGGAGTGCGTTGATTCACTCTTATACCCTGTATTCCCGCGTGTTAAAGTTTCTGCCTAATTTAGTGCTTCCGGAGGTCTGGAATTAGATCGTGCCTCTAAGTGGGGAGGCCGAGGCGTCAAGTAAATGTGCTTTTCCCCTTGCGTTTGATGTTTAATGGGGGATAATTTGTTTGAGGTGGTGTTGCAGAGATTGCCGCGGCGACCTCGATCTCCAGGCCACGGGCAGATGTCGCCTACTGCATCCACGCCCTTGCCCGCCGTCTGGCTAAGACTCGCAACTGGATTGTAAGTTGGACACTCTGTTGAGACTTTTAGTTGTGTGTTGTTTGATGAATGTTTTCCCCTTGCCATTACAGAACTTTGAGGTTATGCTGGGAGTTAATTTCCTTCGCATATTCTTTTGTGGCATGTAGGTTGCGTTGAAAACACTTGTAGTAATCCATAGACTTCTTCGCGAGGGTGACCCTACATTTCGTGAGGAGCTGCTCAATTTTACACAACGGGGTCGGATTCTGCAACTCTCGAACTTTAAGGATGACTCCAGCCCAATTGGTTAGTATTTCTTTTGTGACAGGAAATTTGTGCTTATCACCTCTTTGTTTCCCTACGTTCTTATGCTGAGTACTGTGCAGCTTGGGATTGTTCTGCGTGGGTTCGTACATATGGTTTGTTTTTGGAGGAAAGATTGGAATGCTTCAGAGTTCTGAAATATGATGTTGAAGCTGAACGTTTGTCTAAGCAAGGTCAAGGTCCTGAAAAGGTTTGTTAATATCATTTTGTGTTCTGCAACTGGTTGCTCTCCTAAGATTGCCATTGTGTGAAATCCACTGTGTACCAAGTCCCAAGTTAATTCATCATTTGATTTTATTTTCCAACAGGGACACAGTAGAACTAGAGATTTGGATTCACAGGATCTATTGGATCAACTTCCAGCTTTGCAGCAATTGTTATACCGCCTTGTTGGATGCAAGGTGATTACCTCTTTAACTTTCTGCTTAACAGTTCTACAAGTTCTTATTTTGTTTCCATTTTCTTCCCCATGTGTCACATAAAAATGGTTTTCTCTGTTATGTCGTAGCCTGAAGGAGCTGCAAATCATAACTACTTGGTGCAGTATGCTCTAGCATTGGTAAGCTCTGTTCTTGGGTTGTTCAATTTGTTTGCACTATACACTTAATGTCCGCGCTATACACTTAATGTCCTGCTAGATCGCAAAATGTTGCTTCTTCTTATGCAATGCATGCCGGGGGCAATGAAAAATGTCTTAAAGCAATATTTGTGACTGCTGTCAAGAAATGTTTCCTTTGATGCTCCATGTATGGTATTTGCCAAAATATATCCACAAACATCTGTATTACACTGTTAATTCGTTGCTGTGTTGAATGTAAGCTACCCTGTATTACTTTCAAAAAAATGTAAGCTACCATGTACAAGTATACACCTGTTTCTCCTTGTATACTATATGCCTCATTTGTTGATTTGAGCTCATTCTGCAACTCTGAATACAGGTTCTAAAAGAAAGCTTCAAAATTTATTGTGCGATAAATGATGGAATTATCAACCTTGTTGACAAGGTAATGGAGGTATTTTTTAAGTTGAAACACCTCCCACATGTGGGACAGTGACACTTATGTTAGTTTTTGTTTGGCTAGTTTTTTGAGATGCCAAGACATGAAGCTCTTAAAGCTCTTGATATCTACAGGAGGGCTGGTCAACAGGTAACTCTGGAGTCCTGACTCCTGAAGATGATACTGTGAAGTATATCTTATTATCTACGTCCTGAGAATACCAAGACGCTACATGTTCTCATTCTTTTTGGTTATGGTGTTTGTATTTCAGGCTGGAAATCTATCCGACTTCTATGAAAATTGCCGCGGTTTGGAACTGGCAAGGAATTTTCAGTTTCCCACACTGAGGGAGGTTAGGACTCTTTCGCTGATGAGTTTTTTACTATTGAGTGTTGACATGGGGTTAGCTTTATGACATCTTATGTAAGAAATTTTTCTCAGCCACCACAAACATTTCTTGCAACTATGGAGGAGTATGTGAGGGAGGCTCCACGTATGGTCCCAGTTCGAGAGCCCCTGGTTAGTTCTTGTCTGATAACATTATATTCTCTCGATTTCTTAAGTCTGTAGATGTAGTTTAGGGGTCTATTGGTTATCAGCTGAATAATCACGTAGGTACCTGTTGTTTTATTTGTGTTTTTCATTTAAAATTGAGAGTTTGCTTTAAATTGAGCTGAAAATCACATAGCTGTCTTATAATTTGCGTTTTTCAATAATGACTTAACAGCTCATATAAAATTAGGCTTCCGCAACTATGATTTCTGTAGCTTAAACCTAGTTTCTCCACTAGGAGTTTCCTTTGCCAGGGCATACCATTTGTAGTAGATGGATAAAATTCCATTTATCTATTCAGAAATTTGTTTTATCCACTATCAAAGTAATTCTACTATCATTTGTGCTTCTATTATTATTTCCGAGTTTAAATTTTATTCTCATCTTTCAATGGAGGATGAACCAGTTTGGGATATTTTGTGTTTATTGCCTTGATTGGGTATTCTTTTGATTTATGAAAATGAAATCAGTCCATCACTCTTCTATTGCTCTTTTATTTAGGAATTTTCTGAGAGGCTTCTCCTTACATACAAGCCTGAAGAATCAGAGGAAATATCTGAGCCTGCACCTGCTGAAGAGGAAAAAGCACCAGTGGAAGAACCTATTCCCAAGCCATCTCTTACTGAAGCTGTTACACCCCTTCCCAAGACTGGGGTGGTAGATACTGGTGATTTACTGGTGGGTAACGGAATGTGTATATTTAGTGCCTTACCATGCTTTATCTATATACCCATATTCAGTTCCTTACATAGTTAATATTATTTGCTGATTTTGCTCAACAGGGCTTAAATGATCCGAGTCCTAGTGTCTCAGCAATTGAGGAAAGCAATGCTCTTGCCTTGGCCATTGTTACAACAGGTAATTTGTTGTCGCAGAATCCTCTTGTCTGTTAAGGATCTACAAGGGATCATCCACATATGATTGATGATAAATGATTACATCTATTAGATGATAGCGCTTCAACAACTGGAACTACTGCACTGCAAGATAAGGGATTTGATCCAACAGGATGGGAGCTTGCACTTGTTACTACTCCAAGCAATATTACTCCTGCTGCTCATACTCAATTGGTTTGTTTCCCTGATCGCTTATCTTTATTTTTCCCTGAACTTTTTATTTTCTTGTTACAGCTTTCTATTCTTTGATGTGGCACTCATGACTCATGTAGTCATGTTTTCAGCACTATTCGTGGCATTTTACATCTTCTGGTTACTACCCTAAACCCGTTAGAGCAATAGGTATTCAGTTAGCAAAATAGGCATACAGGATCCTGTTCAAGTCTAAATATGGCTTATATGATCATCAGTTTATCATTGTCACTTGGAGCATCTGTATGTGTTCTGATGGTTCTATGCTGTAATGGTAAATGGGTGCCACACATAGTAATTACTTCCATTCAGGGCAAATTGGCAAACTGAAAAGCTAAACATTAACATGCATAACTTCTACAATGCCCTGCGACGCCAAGATTTTTTGGGCAGATGTTGCTCTGCCAATCAGAATGCTCTTATAGTGCACGCTGCACAGTCAAGTGGAAGACATTAATTAAATGTTCTGGGTATATTAAACTTGTATACCTTGTCATATTAACATAGTGAGCCAAGGGTATATTAAACATGTATACCTTGTCATATTAACATAGTGAGCCAATGAATACAAAAACAAAACAAAAAATAGCGAGCAAAAATAAAAGATGATATCAATTGATGGGCATGCTAGAAATGCGAACTACATTAACAACATGGCAAGAAACGAACTTTGAATGATCTGTGTTATGGAGAAATGAGAAGGCTGTGTTGATATCTGATGTAAGTGGGATGTGGGAACTTTCTGCTGTGTAAGTAACATTACTTGTACATGTAAGCTTCATAGTTTTTCCCCAATAGTGTTGTATGCCATATAAAGTGCAGATGCTAGGATCTGGGGGATCCTAATAGTGGCTATATTAGAATACAATCTAAGTCTATGTGCTGAATCATATTGGCAGCAGCATCTGATAGGAGATAAACTTTGAATGATCAATAGCGTATTATCTTCTAATAATGTAAAAAATCAATACTTGTAAATCAACATTGATTAGATTCAATCAGGATTCACCGTGTTTAACGGTTTGCAGTGGGATTTGGGAAGTGAATTTTTCAGTAAGAACTGAAATTTATACATTAGGCTGTACCTGTTCTTGTTAGTACCTTGTTACAGCCTGTGCACGTTTCACTTTGCATTGCATACTTGTTAAGAAGATAAGATTCATTACTTAAATGTATATAGTAACTGCGGTATTGATTGGGTTAGATCTGTGTCTCCAGAATTGTGCGCTGGTTTTCTTCAATCGACAAAAGTGCCTTTTTTTTGTTGTCCAGCTGCGGCAAATACACTATCCATGACATCAATTAGATTAATTCATTGACTCATGATTACAGGGTGGTGGATTGGATAAGCTCATCTTGGAGAGCCTTTATGATGAGGGAGCCTATAGGCAGAGACAGCAGCAGCAGTTATATGGTTCGGCAGCTCCTAACCCATTTATGACGAACGATCCTTTTGCCATGTCAAATCAAGTCGCTCCCCCACCATCAGTTCAAATGGCCGCCATGTCTCAGCAGCATCCGCAAATACCAACCATGATGCAGCCTAATCCCTTTGCACCGCATATGCAGCCACAACCACTGGGAATGGGCTCTGCACCGAACCCATTTCTAGATACTGGCTTTGGGGCTTTCCCAGTTGCAAACAACGGGCATCAGCAACACAATCCATTCGGTGGCACTCAACTTCTGTAGGCTGCATAGGAAGAGAGCAAGCAAATGCGATTTTTGTCTGATTATATCATGCGTTGTGCCTGTGCCCGGCCATTCTTGTACTTTATGCTATGCGTATTATGTATTGGCTTGAACACACGGGGTTACGTAGTGATCCTTGTTGTAAAGAAATTAGTAACTTGTAACACTAATATATGTCAATAAATAGTATGACATGTTATAACAACAAAAGTGCCCTGGAATGTAGAGCAGTTACCTACATTGTTTATTTGTTGCTGTATAATTGTCTATCTCTTACTCCCACGGTTCCTAAATATTTGTCGTTTTGTAGTTCATTTTTGAACTACAAAGCGACAAATATTTAGGGACAGAGGGAGTACATGTTATGTGATTGAGGATTTTGTTCTCAGTTGAACATTTATTTCGAAAGCCGCCTGCTCACCATGCCACAAATTGGAGTATGCTTTATTGTCTTTCCTTGGATTGTGGAGGCCTACAGTACTTGTGAATTGTGGATACCATATATTCTCAAGGGCGTTTTTGCATTGCTTTCATTCCAACAGTTTTTTTTTTACATTAACTGGTGAAGCATTCTGTACAATGTCTTCGCCTGATTGAGTGCTCAGATTTCAGCTGGTAAGAAGTTTCTTCTTTATATTGACTTTTTGGTAGATCTACCCTTCTGCCAATCATGCATCACGATTATTGCACCGTCGCCTTTCCTCCTGTTCCTCTTTACCCCATGCCACAATCAAACCAAGTTGCATCGCAAAAGGCAACGTCTGAACAGTGCCCAGTGTCCCAATCAGGTTGTCGTCTCTTGAGCGTAAGAAAAGTAGTCAACAGCAGAATCTCAATCAGTGGCCTGGCTTTTCGGCACCGTGAAACGCCTTCAGTTATAGCCATGATACCTAGCCGACTAGCCTCAGGCCCTACTCCCTCCGTCCCACTACGATGAATGTTTTGGCTTTCTAAAGACAGATTAAGAGAGTTGAATATTGCCACATGTACCCTTATTAAAATGGTCCAGATTTAATGACGTTGCCTACTTTGATGCACAGGTGCTTGCAGATTGGTGGATGTCAATTTATTTCATCATGCACTGACTACGGTAGAGTACTCCCGTCAATTGATGGTTAGCAGACAGACCAAAACGTTCAACGCTGTGAGACAAGCTCAACGGGCCAAAACATCCATCGTAATAGGACGGAAGGAGTACATCTTAATTTTCCTGGTCACGTAGGGTACTACCTCGGTCTCAAAACAACTTTATTTTTAGAGTTGGTTAAAGTTGAACTAGTTTATTTTTAATTAAATTTGTAGAAAAATATTACTATCATTATATTCGTTGTAAACTATATTTAATGATCTAGTTATTCGATTTGTAGATGCCCATATTCTTCCCTACAGAAATTGGTCGACTTTGACTGACTCTGAAAATAGAGTTATTTTGAAACTGAAGTAGTACGTAGCAACCTGCTCTTTATCTTAACTTTTCTGGTCATGTAGGGTAGATTGGAATCTTAACAAATGTTCATCTTGTGATGTAGAGGTAAATTTACTTGCTATGGGGAGATACTAGAGGAAAAACAGAACTTGAGCATCAATGCCTTGAATGAACTGATGATTCCAAGTTCAACGTAACCATATTCAAGCCCCTCTTGCAGTGTGTCGGAGATACTCCAAGTGTCAGGAGAGTACTGGACAGGCAGCACGCCGCTGAAACTCGTGTCCACGTCATGCACACATCGACGCCCGCCCGCCCTTTCGCTCGCAGGCCAGCACGGCACTGCTTGAACGGTCTTCCGCGTCCGGGACTTTTAAATCCTAGTGAATATTCAAAAGAATTATTGAAGCATTTCTTGTGGATAACAAAATTTCCAATTGGTAGGTGTGGCGTCATGCCACAGGACGAAAGTATCAATCAGCTGGGACCCAGGGTACCGTCGGGGTATCCACTAGCCCAATTGCGCGCCTCCACGTAAGGCAACACCCCGCATTATATCCCGTGTCCTACGAAACACCGAATCTTGTTTCCACTAGATTCGCGCCACGTTTCCTAGGGAAAATTTCTCGATCATTTGGAGGAGAAATAAAAGGCCATGGTGTGTGTTGCCATTCACCTGAAAAACACAAATTAGGACTTAATTGAAAAAAAAAACGAGGACTGTACAGTGCTGGTTACACCGAAACGGTGATTACATTTACTGTAATGGCTTTCTCCTATGTTTGATGTTACATTTTTTCAATGTAGATTTGTATTACTCACTCCGTCTTCAAATATACTACGAACTAAAATTAGTTCTCAAAATATTACATATTTGAGGACAGAAGGAGTATAATATATCGTGAACATTTTATGTCTCGAACAATGCAGCTGCACCGTTAACCAAAAGTGCAGCTCGCCTATTTGTTAAAATAACAAAAAAATGATTGTTGGTGTGTCTCTCTTTTTCCTCTGCGCAATGATTGTTGGTGTCCCATGAACGATGAGTGCAAGCAAAATTGGCCCGCCTCCAAAAGAAAGAGAAAAAGAAAAACATTAGCATTCTCTTATGAGCCAGCACCATACATGTGGAATCATCGGCTGAGACGGGCCACAGCGACAGCAGACCCAGACATGCAGTGGTAGTGTGGTACTGGTACGGCGGGGTCCGTTGTGGCCTTCACCGCAACGCGCCGGCTGCTATTGGGCGGGGAGCAGCCGATCCGAGGCGCGGCCGGCCCCACCCAGATCTCAATGGAGATTCGTCTAGCCGCCACGCAGCTATAAAGCCCCCCGCCTCCGCCGCCCGACCCGCTCGCCACTCCACTCCTCACCACAGCTCCACCACCACCTCCGTCGTCCGCGGGTGGTTCGGGCTGGTTGATGCAGCAGCGGGGCCTTGCCCACAACCGCCGCTCCCGCGGCTTCTCCCGCTCCCGCCTCGCCGTCGAGGGCGCCTAAATCGCGCGCACCGCACCACCTGCCACACACCTTAACAACGCCTTGATCTCTCCCTCCGTTCATCCGGCCTTAAGGCTCTCGAGCTTAGCACTCTTTTTTTTTTTATTAACGAAAAGAAGAAGGAAAAAAAACAGAGCACGAGAGACGATGGACGCCGGCGCCGCCCCCGTGGTAGTAGGCGTCCTGAACGGTAAGCGCTGCGGATCACAGACCTGCTCGGCTCTCTCTCTCTTTATTCTCCCTTGGCAGGATCGTTGGGCGAGAGAATGTGTCGAGCAGTTGGTGTGCCCCGACGCGATCTGACGAGGGTTCTGGTTGTTGTTCGTCGACGGTTGTTGTTGCTTGCAGGGGTCGGAGAGGTGGAGCGCAAGGTGCAGAAGAGCTACTGGGAGGAGCACTCCAAGGACCTCACCGTCGAGTCCATGATGCTCGACTCCCGCGCCGCCGACCTCGACAAGGAGGAGCGTCCCGAGGTGATCACAGAAACGTCTCTCAACCTCCCCTACCGATCTCACCATTTCTCGTGCCTCTGTCTCTCCCCTGCTCGTTCGATGCTGTTGATACTATACTCCTGATCGAGTCTTACGATATCTTGATCCATGAAAAACGATTGGTCAGTGCTGCACTAGCCATTTGTCATGTCACGGCCTTTTTGCTCCTGGAAAAAGATGATAGCAACTAGATCTTTGACAGGGACATAATAATATGTTTCTGGGCAGTCATGTCTCTATTAACCATCCGGAAACGGGAAACCTGAAAATTAAATTCCACTGGAGCTGAGGCAGATAGGCTGATAAAGACACTTGCGCTGGAGGAGAATCCTCACCTTTTCATTCCATAAAAGGTGTAGACATGCCTGGATCGTGCTGAAGTTTGCATGATCAGCACTGAGAAGAACGCCGAACTCTTGCTGTTTTAGATCTTGTCCGTGCGCGGCGGCCGGCACTCTAGCTGTTTTAGATCTTGTGCAGTTGATTAATAAGAAAACAATAATGCTGATTTCAGCACTGACAAGGACATATCTTGGAGGTCAACTTGCTTGTTATTATAACCCTTTATTTTTGCAACGGATGGGCTCAACAGAAATGGACAGGAAAGTTGATAATATCTTTTTTTGAAATTTTAATTTGGACCTAGTGAAAGCAAGGTGCCTACTACGCTTATGAATATCTAGCTTCACCTTCACCTACCCACCTTCTCCACCACTAGCCTCTAACTGCTCTCTTATTTATTTTTATTTTGAAAGATACTGCCCTCTTATTTTTGTTAGCCTTCAAAACTTTCTAGTCATGTAGCTAGTTAAAGTTAAAGCTAGGTTACTTTCTCTATGACCACATATACGTTATCATAATAAGCATATAACGTTGCTGTTACTTTTTTCAGCCATCACTGTTTATCTCAGATCTGGCTTAGTAATTTTATTGAAGCCTAGTAAATTAGAAAACTGGGTGATTCCATTTTTCAGAGGACTAACTTTTGACTAGTGATCTGCAGGTCCTATCTATACTTCCGTCCTACAAAGGGAAAACGGTACTGGAGCTTGGTGCTGGAATAGGACGTTTTACAGGAGAACTGGCAAAAGAAGCTGAGCATGTTATAGCACTGGATTTCATTGAAAGTGTGATTAAGAAGGTGAGCTTTCATGTTGTGTGCCAGCTTACGTATGATAGCTGACGTTTGCAAACTAAGATGTTCATGTTTTTTTGTGTGTGTTGTGTAGAATGAAAGCATAAATGGGCATTTCAACAATATAACCTTCATGTGTGCTGATGTAACATCTCCGGATCTGAAGATTGAAAATAACTCGGTAGATCTTATATTTTCAAACTGGCTATTGATGTACCTTTCAGATGAGGAGGTAAGATCAGTTAACACTCATGGATTATGATATCTGTGCCCGGTCTCTCTCCCATTAATGGTGTCCATATAAAATAAGGGATCTAAAATTTGTTCACAACTTTCGGTTTTATGAAAATTCCTGGCTCTTATAACTTTTATATCTCGTATGGTAGGTTGAAAAGCTAGTAGGAAAATTCGTTAAATGGTTAAAGGTTGGTGGCCATATCTTCTTCAGAGAATCATGTTTTCACCAATCTGGAGATTCCAAAAGGAAAGTGAACCCAACACACTACCGAGAACCAAGGTTTTACACAAAGGTATGTTACAAGCCTTTCCAATCTGTCTTCAGTTCCAATAATATTGTATTGTCTATTATTCACCTTTCATATTGACTGAAGCTAACCCTTTTTCCATGCACAGGTCTTTAAAGAGTGCCATTCCTATGATAATGATGGGCATTCATTTGAACTTTCTCTGATCACTAGTAAGTGTATTGGGGCTTATGTCAAAAATAAGAAAAATCAAAACCAGGTATTTTCCGGTTCTCGAATGCATTTGTTAACACTTGCACTGGTGCAGTTGAATCAAAGTTACTGACATACACGAGTACATAAATGTCAACAGTTATGTTGGTTGTGGGAAAAGGTAATATCAAAGGAAGACAGAGGATTTCAGAGATTCTTGGACAACGTGCAATACAAAGAAAGTGGAATCTTACGTTATGAACGTGTCTTTGGAGAGGGTTATGTGAGCACTGGTGGAGCCGGTAAGCTCGCCCAATTCCCTCGCTACTATTTGCTTTACCAATTCTAGTCATTTACTCTACATAAATCACCCAACATGCTTGTTTCACAAACAGAGACTACAAAGGAATTTGTGGGCATGCTTAATCTTAAACCTGGCCAGAAAGTACTTGATGTCGGATGTGGAATTGGAGGAGGCGACTTTTATATGGCTGAAAACTATGATGTCCATGTTCTCGGGATTGATCTTTCCATTAACATGGTTTCCTTTGCCATTGAACGTGCCATCGGACGCAAGTGCTCTGTTGAGTTTGAAGTTGTTGACTGCACCACCAAGGATTACCCAGAAAATAGCTTTGACGTCGTCTATAGCCGTGACACCATCCTTCACATACAAGTACGTTTCACCTTATATAAAAGATTGATTATATTTCACCTTTGTAAGAATCTGTTACTTATCTGCACAGTCATGCTATCAGTAGCACTTTATTTAGCATAGTTAAATCATGCAATATTGCTTTTGTAGGACAAGCCTGCTTTGTTCAGAAGCTTCTTCAAATGGCTAAAACCTGGGGGCAAGGTCCTAATCAGCGATTACTGTAAGAATCCTGGGAAACCATCGGAAGAATTCGCTGCTTACATTAAGCAGAGAGGTTATGACCTTCACGATGTGAAGGCTTATGGAAAGGTTTGTTTCGGCGGTTGCTTTAGTCTAGATTTGGATATGAAAGGCGAGCACTTCTAACCAATTTCTACATGGCAACCCAGATGCTGGAGGATGCTGGTTTCCATGATGTCATCGCCGAAGATCGCACTGAACAGGTTAGCTCCCTCTCTGAATTCCCTCTATTTCCTCATCAGTTTCTTATATACA
Source organism: Tuctoria greenei (assembly GCA_036927565.1). Lineage (NCBI taxonomy): Eukaryota > Viridiplantae > Streptophyta > Magnoliopsida > Poales > Poaceae > Tuctoria > Tuctoria greenei. Next base: position 306,431,667 of record JAYESD010000001.1, read on the forward strand.
TGACCAAGTGGCCGCAATGGATGCCCAGAAAACACTTGACGAATGTAGACTTGTCGTTCCGTACATACTTGTATCGAGATTTTACTCACTTGCATGGTACGATGCGTTTCAGTTCTTGAGGGTTCTGCGGAGGGAGCTAACTGAGGTTGAAAAGAACAAGGACGCTTTCTTGGCAGACTTCAGCCAGGTGAGAAAATAAAGACGCAGCGAGATGCTTAGTAATTGAACCATGAAAATCGCAATCCCTGGATCCTGAAATGTGCTTCTACTGACAGGAGGACCATGACGCCATCGTGGACGGCTGGAACGCGAAGCTGAAACGGAGCTCGGTTGGTGAGCAGAGGTGGGGGCTGTTCATCGCGACCAAGTGAAGTGATCCTGGAAGCAGAGGCCGTCTTCTCTCTCTTCTTCCAGAATAATAAGGACGGGTGCTGCTGTTGTGTTGTTGTGCTTGTGCCTCTGCTTCTGGATCAGTCGTTCAACTTGGGAGTGGAGCAGAGGGCGTTCATCAGAATAAAGACCGGTTCGGTTGTGCTGTTGTGGCGATGCTTTTGTAGTAAGTAGATTTGTTGTGTTGCGGTTAGGTGAATGGTGCACCCGAGATTAGCAGAACGTGTGCCTGCCTTCGTTTTAGTCCATGTGATGTGATGTGATGTGATGTGACGTACCAGCTGTCTTGGCTCTAGTGAGATTCTTGTCAGAGTCGATGCCAATCTGGGATGGCTCGTTCATATGTGCTATGCTACTACATGTTGTATACATAAACTGAAAGTATGGTTTGGTTTTGTGCTGCTATTCTTTGGTTTGGATATGGGATTCTTGTTTCTTTAGATACGTATAAATGGTCGTTCAGACAAATGACACGTTGAGCAAATGATCGTTCTGAGGCACGAGTCCACAACCACTTCACATCCCCAGGCAGAAGCAACAAGGGTCCTTTATGTCAATCCAACTGCAACGCGAGATCTTGGGTGCCAATCTTAGTGGTGTTGAAGTATTATCTGCTGATGGCACACGGGGTGACATCTTGATAACATGGGATCTCACTTATGCCCAGGTGCACGATGCCAATATCGGCAGATACAGCCTATCTGTTATGGTCTGCTTGGCAGGATTTGAGGAATCTTTTAATTGACATCGGTCTATGGCCCTTGTGATAACAATGACAAAACTGAATTCTTGGTCGAGCTGGTCAATCTGAAGCCAACAGATAATGTGGCCTGGTTGTGTGTTGGTCACTTCAACCTCATCTATCAAGCTTGTGACAAGAACAACAGCAACATTAATCGTCGGCTAATGGGATCCTTTCGGCGTTCCATAGACACATGTGAGCTTATTGAATATGCTTTACAGAATCGGCGATTCACCTGGAGTAATGAGCGTGTCAATACCACGATGATTCGATTGGATCGGATGTTCTACAACAAGGAATCCTACTAAGTCATCTGTTAAGACCTAGGCACCAAGCGATATTCCGATTTGAGTCTTTTTGGACTAAAGTGCCTGGGTTCCAAGAAACTGTCAAGAATGCATGGGAATCCACTTCTGTCCAGCGCTTTCCAATCATCACTTTCCAAAACAAACTCAAAGCCACAACTTCAGCTCTCCAAAAGTGGAGTCGGTCAATGTTTGGTAAATGCAGAGAGCAGCTGTCCATGATAAATGAGTTAGTTCTTCAACTTGATGTTGCTCAGGAACTCCGTGATCTAACAGAGGATGACACAGTACTGCGATGGGACATTAAGGCTAGATTGCTGGGGTTGGCAGCTGTTGAACGAGCCAGACGTAAGCAAGCCTCAATGATCACATGGATCAAAGCTGGTGATGTGTGTACCAAGTTTTTTCACATGAAAGCGAATGCACGTTCCCGAAAGTTATTTATACCTCGCCTGAAGCACCCTGTACAAGGATTTACCTCTGTGCACGATGAGATGACCAACATATTGCACCAGCACTTCCATAATACGTTGGGGTCCCGTGTGCAGTGTCAGTCAACCTTCTAGTGGAATCAACTACAAATCCCTACTCCATGCGACCATGAGCTAGACAAGGAGTTTTCTGCAGAGGAGATAAAAGTGGCCATTCAGGATTTGCCGAATGAAAAGGCACCAGGGTATGATGGTTTTACTACTGATTTCTATCAGAATTGTTGGGAGATTATCAAGCATGATCTGTTGGCTGCCTTCCAGGACTTATTCCGACCGCGAGGTGGATACCTTAAGATGCTTAATGGTGCCACCATTACTCTCTTGCCCAAGACAGAGGTGGCTGAACAACCAAATGATTTCCGCTCGATCAGTCTCATTCATTCCTTCGCTAAATTATTCACAAAGGTGCTAGCACGGCGATTGCAGCCTCATCTGGACAATCTTGTTGATCCGGCGCAAAGTGCTTTTGTCCGGGAGCGTTGTATCCATGACAATTTTCTATATGTTAGAAACCTGACACGAATCTATCATCAGAAGAGGCAGCTGGTCCTGATGTTTAAATTTGATATATCCAAAGCTTTTGATTCCATCTAATGGGAGTTCATGATAGAGATGCTAGAGCACAGAAGATTTCCTAGGCGTTGGATTAATTGGCTATGTTTGCTCTGGTCCTCAGCCTCATCAGCTGTCAAACTAAATGGTAACATCAGTGAGTGGATACAACATCGGAGGGGACTACGCCAGGGCGATCCCGTATCACCATCTCTCTTCATCCTCAGCATTGACATCCTGCAGCGAGTATTCGGGGCAGCAACCAGAGAAGGTCTACTCACACCTTTGGTTGATACTGTTGCGAGGACCAGAATCTCCCTCTATGTCGACGATGTTATTGTCTTCGTTAATCCGAACCTAGTAGAGGTAGAGAGAGTGATGCAGATCATGGACAGTTTTGGCCTGTCGTCCGGTCTCCACGTCAACAAGAGCAAGAGTTCGGTTGTACCTATACAATGTGAAGAGCAAGTACTCTGAGTAGCACTACTAAAGTTCTGAGTTCGATTCCCGGTGAGAGCGAATTTCAGACTCAATTTCACAGTATTAAATGCAGGTACTCTATAGAGAAAGTCATGGGCGTAGGATCTGGAGTGCACTTACGAAAAATGTGAAGGAATGAACATGCCGTAATATTAGCTTACGAAGTCTGGTCCACAGTCGTGTGCTTAGTCATCCAGTTATCGTCGTCTTGTTCTAAATAATAAGTTGTGAATGTTTGCATTTGTACTTGCTTATAATAAATTGGCCATAACCTCTTTAGAGGGGAAGGTCGGGACTTTACCCATCATCTAAAAAAAACTATACAGTGTGCAGAGCTTGACGTGCCAGCCATACTTCAAAGCTTTCAAGGGCGGGTAGTGGATCTTCCCGTCAGCTATTTGGGACTACCGTTAACCACCTCTCAACTGTCAATGGTGTAGCTGCAACCAACTTTGGACAGAGCCTATGCACGCCTTGCAGGTTGGTTGGGACCTTTGCTGTCCATGGTTGGGCGTCGAGAGCTGGTCAGGTCGGTATTGAGCACTCTACCGATCTATGCGATGACGGTGCTTAAATTGTCCAAACCTTTCACTGTCGCTCTAGATAAATTGAGGCGTCGTTTTTTGTGGTCTGGAACTCAACTACATAATGGTGCTAGGCCCAAGGTCAACTGGACTAAGGTTTGTCGTACGGTGGATAGAGGAGGTCTAGGGCTGCTCGACTTAAACAGATTTGGTAGAGCACTGAGATTTCGGTGGCTTTGGCATCAATGGCGCACTCCATCCAAACCATGGGTTGATATAAAACTGCCGGTGGCTTCCAGTGACGAGGACTTGTTCGCCGCAGCTACGAGTATCACAGTGCGAAATGGCCATCAAGCAAAATTTTGGATTGATAATTGGCTACATGGTTGTCCTCTAGCGTCTACTTTCCCATCACTGTTTGCTGCAAGTCGACGGAAAAGGCGAACTGTTGCAGCTGCAATGCGTGATCAGACTTGGCTCCGTGACCTGATGCCTCTCCCCTCATTGAGTTTGTGGTCAACAGTAATGCAGCTATTCGAAGCGTTGCAGGATGTCGACCTCGTAGACGACCCGCAACACTGGACTCAATCACTTGGACTTTTACAACGAACGGGGAATTCTCGGTACATTCCGCCTATAGACTTCAGTTCGAGGGCTCTTGCCTCTCTTGGTACCCGTCACGGATATGGGATGTTTGGGCACCACCAAAATGCAAGGTTTTTATTTGGCTCATGGTGCAAGATAGGTTGTGGACTGCAGCTTGGCTACAGAGAAGGGAATGGCCAAACTAGTATCTCTGCACCTTATGCCTTCAGAACGTTGAAACAACCATACACTTGTTTATGGAGTGTCCAGTGTCACGTCTAGTCTGGAGCTTAATGGCTCGTGCAATGCATCTGCAGATCCTTAATCCGGTCTCTTGGACGCCGACGTCAGACATTGAGTCCTGGTTCTAGCACCTTGTTAGTCCGGGACAACAAGCACGGGGTGTCCGTTCTGTGACCCTCCTCGTTTGTTGGATTCTATGGTGCGAGCGGAATCGGAGAGTATTTGACCAAAAAGAGAAGACACTGCCTCAGATACTCAATACAATCTCAGACGAAATTAATCTTTGGACAATGGCAGAGGCCAAAGGATTACCTTGCTCCCGCCTCTCCTTGTGTTAGTACCAGATAGTGAGTGATGTGCACATCTAATGCGCTGTAGCATCCGTCTGTAATATATACTCCCTCCTTCCCATATTAATTGTCGTTTAGGACAAAGATTTTAGTTCATTTTGAACTAAAATTCTTGTCCTAAACGACAAATAATATAGGAAGGAGAGAATACTCATTTGTGCTCTTCTGCTTAATATATGCCGTTTCAACCGGATCTTTCTAAAAAAACAAGGGCCCAAGCCGCACTCGAGCCGTACCTAGCAACGCGCAAGAGTACGCGAGACGCGACGCCACCAGCCCGGAGCCCCGACCAAGGCGACGAACGGCGACGAGAGAGAGAGAGAGAGAGAGAGAGAGAGAGAGAGCCATAGAGCCAGGCCACGGCCATGAGGGGCAGCGAGATGTTGACCGGCGCGCGAGGAGCCGACACGCCCCCGTCCACCTCCGCCACCTCCGCGGCGGAGCTGGCCAGGGCGGGCGGCAATTTCCCCCTCGCCGTCGCGCTCCTCGCCTTCGCCTTCGCCAACTTCATCAACCTCCTCGCCGTCTGGTGCGCCCTTCCTCTCCCTTGGTAGATCTAAATTTCTGTCGGCGACTGTCCCCCGCGTCGTCTCGGTGTCGGTGGTCGTTGCGGTCGGGTTTGAGTAGGTTAGCAAAAGGTTGAAATTCATTCTGCGGAAGGCGTAGCGAGAAGGTTTCGATTTCCTCTCCTGTGATGCGGAAGCAGCGAATGAGCTTGGCTTACGCCGACCTCAGTTCAGATGAACTCCGACTTTTGGTAGTAACGATGTGGAGAATGATACGGCCTATGGGGGAAACAACTATTTGAACTTGAAACCACAGATTAATATTGTAACTCTGTAACCTGATATTGTTTGTTAGAGAATTACATCCGTGGTTACATGCCTTTGTAAGTAGAAACTTCGGTATTTGAGTGGGATCAACATATGCCATGAGAGTAATCTTGGGAATGTCCAATTATCCAGCCTGAATTAGATAGTACTCCCTCCAGATTTTAATATTTGACGTTCTGACCGGATCAATCAACTAAAAACAAGTAGAAAAAGTTGTCGGAACGTCAATTAAAAAGAGCGAGAGGGAGTACTAGACTTCACATGGGAAGGGTAAAAAACTGATAATACTGTTTCTGCTGGACGGTTCAACCCCTCTTGACAAGTATTGACACAACCGTTTTCTGAGTGCCCTATTCAGTAATCAGGCTGGTTATAACTATATTCAGAATCATTGTGCGCCTAAGATTGCAGTGCTGTTCTATTAATTTGTAATTTACTCATCCTAGACATGCAGGTTAAAAGAGAAGAGATGGGATGCAAGAAAATTTCTTAGTTCACCTGGAGTTTTGTCATCTCTTTCTGCCACGGTCGGGAGTTTGGCTGTCGCAGTTGGTCATCAAGAAGGCTTGGATAGTTCTGCATTTGCCCTTGCATTGGTATTTGCTGCTGTTGTAAGTACTTAAAATTTCCCATGCTTTCCTTTTCTTTTGGTGAAGCAAGTGGACATGACATTCCCTGATATCCTCCCTTCGCATAACTATCAATATTGGCACCAAGTTTCCTCTCCATAACAACGGTAGTTTTTTGAAATCTTTGAAATAGTTAGCTTACATATACTGTTGCACTGTGCCACTACTCCCTTTGGAACCAGGAAGGGTCTTGGCATGCTATCATGCACCATTATAGTTACCTTTAGATGTACTATATAGTTTTTTTTTTTGTGAAGCATCCAGTTCTTTTAAAGAAAATGTAAGAGTTGGATAGCGCTGCAAGCATATTCACATGCATGTTTGTGTGCATGTATAGTTCATTTGTTTAGGGAAGTATTTTAACCACTATTCCTGCTTACAGGTAATGTATGATGCATCAGGAATTAGGTTTCACACTGGTCGCCAAGCTGCCGTAAGGGATTTCATTGCGTTGAGCAACCAGCATTGCCTTTTTTCATGATGTTATCACTCTATTCTATTTTAAGGTACCACTGAATTATTAACACCTATCTTTGTTGTATTTGAATTTGACTGCAGTTGTTAAATCAAATCGTTGGTGATTTCCCACCAGAACATCCAATTATTTCAACCTTTAGGCCACTACGGGAACCTCTTGGACATAGCCCACTTCAGGTAGCTCTGTCAATTAATTTCTATTCATACATGTGTACAAAGTTGATATGCTACTAAGATGATTCACAGCTGCAGTTTGGGACCATTTCCATGTATTTTTGTAACATTCGAATATCAAATCATGAAAGCTACATCCTGCTTATATCAATTGTGTTTTCTGAAGCATTTGACTGCTATGAACTAATTTGGCATGCCTTATGCTAATCTAAAAAGATAAATTTGAATCCTTGGTCTATGGCAATTTTGGCACGTGTGTACCTGGAAATAGTTTCAATTGTCACATCTGTCAGGATTTTGTTTGTGGGGTTACTTATACTCGTTACTGTTTCCCTATTACTGTAGGTTTTTGCAGGAGCACTTGTTGGTTGTGCTATCGCCTATTTCATTGGAAAATGTGTATAAGATATTTGGCGATTGTCTTACATGTAAATTGTGCTATTTGATACGATATAAACTTCTTTTGTGCAATTTTTTCTTATACATCGGTGTGCATGAAAAATCTCATGCTATAGTAGTTTAGCTCGATACACTTCTTGCTGTCTTGCACAAGACAGCAGACACATTGCACTATTGCACGAGACTTTCGAACGCTGTTAGAGCATCTCCAACTCCTTTGTTATTTTTGGTTTATTATTCTTTTAAATAACAAATGTGCTATTAACATTTTGCATCTCATTCCATGAGCATCTCCAACCCATTTGCTATATAGGGTATATTTATTTTTTCATATTTTATTAATATATGTTAATTAGTTTGAAATTCAAATGATATTGTTGCAACGGTTATATTTGTAACGGTTGTATTTCTAACGATTATTTTTCAACGGTTGTATTTTCAGCGGCTATTTTTCAACGGCTATTTTGCAGCGGGAATGACGATAATGTAGCGGGAGTTGGAGATAGCAAACCGAATAGCATTTTATACTAGTAGCATACTGGAAGCTCTATATATTAAATGGCTAAAAGTATCAATCGTAGTAGTAAACATGTTGAAGATTATTTTTGCTCTAGATTTGCATAATAATAGGATAGCACACCGTATATAACTATACGAGTTGGAGATGCTCTTAGGATCTTGTGCTTTCTGGCAAAAATAGAAAAATCAGTGTCAACCTGTCGATCAGCTTCATCTCAAATGCTTTCTGCCGCAAATAGAAAGAGGGTTAAAAGTATTTTCTCTATTTTAAAAAGTTTGTTACTTTATAGTTCATTTTTAAACTACAAAACGACAAGTTTTTTGGAAAAGCTTTTTGAGACAGAGGGTATTTCTGTACGGTTGCAGCAGGAATAAGGTGCAATGAATAGTTTGATATATCAAGATATGGCTATATCTACTATAAATAAAGCAATATAAGAGAAAGGTAATAAATTTTGATTTACCTGGCACCAGTACTCTGAGTGATAACTACTCTGCGGTTTTTAATTGTTAGTTAGAATAATTCTTATAGTTTTAAAAGGAATTAAAAGTGTTATCTTATTGAGTAAATGGAAAATTGGAAGTATTAAATTTTAATATAGCCAACACAAGAACAGCTAGCTCTATGATATAACATACTCCCTCCTTCCCATATTATTTGTCGTTTAGGACAAGAATTTTAGTTCAAAATGAACTAAAATCTTTGTCCTAAAGGACAATTAATATGAGAAGGAGGGAGTATATAAATATAACATCAGAAATTCAGAACATCGTAAGATGAGCGGAGTATTAAGATGATGACAGTGTCAAGCTGTCGACCAGCTTCTTCTCACTTGCACTTGCAGCAACTGACTGCCACCCTTCGGCATCCAACTGGATCATCCCTCTCTTCGCCAGCTAGCCGGCAATGGCCGCTCGCTAGCATTGCGTCTAAAACATGCAGACGCGATACGTGGCCGCTCTCGGCGTGGTGATCTGCATCTCGACCAGCGCCTTGTGCGCCTCGTCGACCCTACTGCCGCGTGCCGCCGCACAGGCACTTGATGAGGACGTTGTAGCCGGCGTCGGCTCCCGCTTGCGCATGACGGGGAGCAGCCCCCCCTGACGCCATCGCCGTCCCCGCGCGTCGCGCAGATCAGCACGCCGTAGTTCCTAGCCTCGTGCTGGATGCCCCGGTACTCCATGTCGAACATGAGCTTCTTGGCGTCGTCGTACCGTCCGGCATCGCAGAGGCCCTACATCAACAAGGCGTACGTTCGCGCCATCTCGCCGGTGAGACGCTCCGCCGCGGCGAGCTGTTTCCTTCCCGGCACGCCGAGCCCACCAGCGTGTTGAACGTCACCGCCGCCGGCCGCACGGGCGGGCGCGGGCGAACCGGCCCCGGTGGCAGACTCTTCGGGGAGTTGGTACGGGCGCCGAGCTTCGGGGGCCTGCGGGATCATCTCTCGCGCGGCATCGACGAGGGAGTGGAGGAGGCCAGGAGGGCGTGGGATGTGGCGTTGGAGTGCGAGCAGAAGGCCGAGACGGCGCGGAAGACGAGGGCCGCGTCGTCGTCCAGCTGGCGCGCCGCGGCCCCACGTCACGGTGACAGGATGACGACAGGCAACGCCCGGCCGATCCGGATCGGGGTCCGCGCGACCCCCGCACCGCACCCCAAGCCCAAGCCGGAGGACGAGTCGAAACCGCCACCGACCTCCATCCCAGGGCTTTATATAAAGGGCGCCCCGTTATAAGCGACGCCTCCCTCCCTGCGGCGCCAGACGTCACTGCACAGGCCACCAAACGACGGACGCCACTGCTGCGCCATCTCCTCAAGCCCCACGCCACGCCCACCGAACCGCCGCCGACCCGGCCGAGTGCCCTACCCCGCCGATCGGGATGCACGCCGACGAATCCGCCGCCCTCCCGTGGATGCGCGCCGGCGGCGCGGTGCCGTTCCCCGCTAAGACGGCGGCCGGGGGATCTACCGCCGCCTTGCCGCCGTGGATGCGCGGGGCCGTTCTGCTCTCCGGGGGGAAGAAGATGCCGGAGGAATCCATCTCGCTGCCGCCGCCATCCACCGAGTTCCCGGTGGTACCGATACAGACGCCCGCCGACGAGGAAGCCGCCGCGCCGAGGACGATGCGCGGCGCCGTCGTGAAGACGGCGGACGGATCCGCCTTGCCCCCGTGGATGCGCGCAGCCGTGCCGCTCCCGCTCCCGGGGAAGACGTCCGAGGACCCCGACCTGCCAGCGGCGACGGCGGTGCGCGGCGCCGCCGCGCCGGCCGCGGAGAAGAAGGCGACGACGTCCGTGCCCGAGGCGTTCCAGGCCATCGCCGACATGGCGGACCGGCTCGGGATCGCGGCCAGCGCGAGGGACCGGGCCAAGGACGTGTTCGCGAAGATGGAGGACGGCAAGGGCAGCAAGGCCAAGGCGCACCACTACTACACCAAGGGCGGCGGCCGGAACGGCGACGCGCTGTACGCCGCCTGCCTCTACGTCGCCTGCCGCCACGAGGGCACGCCGCGGACGTTCAAGGAGCTCGCCGCGGCGACGCGGGACGGCGCGGCGGCGCGCAAGGACATCGGCAAGCTGATCACGCTCATCAAGAAGCGCCTCGGGGACGAGGCCGTCGGCGGGCAGGCCTTGGGCATGGGCGTGGTGCGCGCGGCCCACTACATGGACCGCTTCGGCTCCATGCTCGGGATGGAGGAGAGTCAGGTGCGCGTGGCGCAGGAAGCCGCGCGTAGGATGCAGGAGCGCCTCGACGTGCGCCGTAACCCCGACTCCACGGCCGCCGCCATCATCTACATGACCATCGAGAGGCTCGCCACTGCCCCCAAGTCCTTCCGGGACGTGTCCGTGGCCAGCGGCGTCGCCGAGGCCACCATCAAGCAGGCGTACAGGGAACTGTGCCCTCATGCCCAGATGCTCTTCCGCTAAAGTGCGTCAGTGTTCATGTTTCTTGAATGTGTTTCTTTCGTTGATAGCTTAAGCAGTGTAAAATGCAAAATATCATGTAGCTGGAAACTGTTCCATTTATACCTTTGTAATTTGTGCAATCCATGTGCAAAGAACCATTTTGTTTGCGTACTGAAGAATTATTTTATCATTAACATAAGAACCCGTCGTTCACTTAGAGAAGCTTGCGTAGCTTATTCTGTCAAAAATAACTCGCCATCGCGCTGGTTCCAGCAATCGCTGCAACCCAATAATTTATAACTCCATCACAAGACGGGATTTTGATGCACCGTACTGCATGCTTGCTCCCCTGATTCAGATTCCAGATTCTGTACTAAATTATCTGCTAAAAATGAAACTCATCCATTCATTAACAACAATACTAATCAAGCTTCTAGACAAAGAACGGGATAGCACAACATGACACACATATCACCCATGCCCGTAGTAGCGCCTGCAAATATGTCAATCACTGAAGAAGATATGCATCACATTCACAGCTAACTATAGAGGATATTAAGGGGTACTGGTGCATCAAACAAGGAATAGAAGCATTGATCGTAGCACCCTTAACAACCTGTTTATCATCCGTACAGAGGCTGAGCATCTTATTAGTTATCACCAACCAGAAGCTTATGTACGATCCAAAACACATCAACCATTAGAACTAACATGGCAACTGCCAACTAGCAATCAAGAATTTATACCACTCCGAACCACAAACACGCACACAAAGGATACATGAAACATCCAACTCCATCTATTATCAAACTTTCTATGCAAAGTGGTAGGCTACCCTCATCTATGTGAAGTGGTGGAGTTATCAGATTTTCATGCCCACGTTTGAAGTTTATCGAACTACAGACGGCATATAGCTCTTAGACTGAATAAACTACTGCATATTTTAATGTTAACAGACTCAACACATAGCCCATTCAATATGTCAATAGTTCATTTTTCATTCAAGTCAGACATAAACAAGCCAGGGAAAAGCTGTAGTGCATCAACACGATGGTAGTTGATTTTCCATTAATAACATCTACTGGAACATCTAGTGACCAATCAAAGAATGGATGCATGTCAATTTTGAAGCAGAAATGACTCTACTTATCCAAACGAGCCGTTAGCCTAAATAAACTACTGTATACTTTCTTGTCAACACATAGCCTCTACAGTCTGTCAAAGTGTCAATACTTCATTCCTCACTCAAATCAGTTATAATCGCGCCAGGGGAAAATCCACAACACATCAACATGATTCCATTAATAACTGCCAGTGGAACTTCTGATCACCAATCATAGAAAGAACACGCTCAAGGAATAGATATCACAAATACGTATGCACAGAACATGGATGGGTTCACAAACATCAAAACAGGTTCCTACTAAAATAAGATTGACCAAAAGTCAGCAGAAGGACCAGTATGCTGCCACAAAAAAATATGGCGTATGCTAAAATCTGCATAGCATTCATCTCAACTTATCATTGGCGATACCAGGCAGCCAGTATGCATGGATTCAAATACAAACATCTCAAAAAGATGCAAGGTAACACCATGACTCAACAAGCATGCAAACAATCAGGCATGCATGAGTCGTACTCGTATCAATTATTAAAATTAGGAACAGCTGAGCATTCACTGACAAAGTCAGACAGTAATGTTGACCGAAATTGTCTCGGACCAAATTCAAATGATCAGATGCAATTGCTGGGGTTATGCAATCAAGAGGCAGCTAAAGTATTGTCGCACTGCAATCAAAACCACCTGTCACACATGGCAGTTACTTACAATTTTACAAAGCACTCTACCAGAACCATCAGAGTTCGAACCACGGGAAGCAAAACATAACCATCCAGGAATGCAAGGGTTAACTGGAACAAGGTTCTCAAACCAGAACAACATTGTCTCTCTCACTTGTGTTCAAAACTCTTATTAGCATGGTGATAAGGACCTGCGATAAGATACTGTCTCTAATCTATTATCCAGCGAAATACTTAAGATACTGCTAAGTGCTCAGAAATACGAGCTCCACCACAGAACGGATACTCCAGTCTCATATAGGCCATAGCAGCAGGGCAAAATTTCGGACGCATCGAACCACCAAATTACCTCTTGAGGTTGAGTAAGACCACAGCGATGGCGGCAGTTGCAGCGGCTCCAGCAGCCGCGGCCGCCACCAGCCCGTGAGAGGGCGTCCCCACCTCCTTAGGCGTCACGGCCGAGGGACCAGCTGAGTCCTCCTCCTCTCCCTTGCCCAACTCTACGGCGGCGGCGGCGGAAGCCTTCAGGGCCTCGATCTCCTCCACGAGGGCGGCCTTCTCCTGGTACGCGCTCTGCAGCTGGTTCCCGAGCTCCGCACCTCTGCGCGTCTCCTCCTCACGGCCGGACTTCTCGGAGTCGAGGAGGTCCTGGAGGCGCTTGACCTCGGCGCGGAGCGTGGCGACCTCGCCCTCGTTGACGGCGGCAGCGCTCTCGGCGGCGGCGATCTCTTCGCGGGCCTGGGACACGAGGACCTCGAGGCGGGCGGACTCCGACGACAGGATGCGGTTCTGGTGGCCCACGGCGTCGAGCTTCTCCTCCAGGTCGCGCTTCGCCGCGCGGAGCGCGTCGATCTCGTCCGCATCGTGGGGCTTCGTGGCGCGGACCCCGCCGTTGATCCCGTACGGATCGAACTCGAACTCCGCGGCTGCGCCGGCGGCGGGGGAGGCGAACGTCTCGTCGCTGTTATCCATCGGAAACCCTTCTCTCCCTCTCGGCGGCGGCGGGGATGCGAGGGTGGAAATGAAATTTGGAAGAAAAAAAAAAAAAGAAGCACGAAAATGCTATGGGCCTCCCGCCTCCAGAAATACAGGGCCCGGAAAAGCGATGTGCAAGGTTCCAATCGGACGGCGTAGGGTGAAGGATTCAGATTGGACGGCTGAGACGAGTCAAGCGAGTGAAATACGTAAGCCAAGGGTGTTGCGTTATATCCACAGAGGAAGGGGAAGAAAAGGCTCGATTCGCTGCGCTCTTCCTTACTAGCTCGTCGCCAAGCGCGTCGCCGCGCAAGTGAAGAGGCTCGCAATCTCCACCTCGCGCGCGCAAGATGGTAAGATCGGTGTTCTTCTTCCCATGTTTTCGGTTGCGGAGATCTGTTGACCTGCGGGGGCTTAAATCTTAGGGTTATTAGTTCTTATCAGTGGAAAATATTATGCATCTGAACATCTGATATAATTTGATCTCCCGTTTTGTTGTATTGGGGTCGATCCTTGTTGATATGTTTGTATACTGGCTAATTCCTCGCACGGGTTCCGTTGCCACTGGTTCTTTGTTCGTCAAAAAAAGGTCGTGGAGAATTTCACCAAAATGATAGCGTTGTGTACAGAATGGTCACCTTACAATCTTATAGAAATTGTGATTAGTCAGTCTTGTTCTGGTCAAGGGGAGAGTAACATAGAGCAGCTAACAATAGAGCAGCTAAATTTTGGGGTTTGCGAGCTAATCTAGTACTGGGACAGTGAGGGCAACTGCCTGAGTTTCAGTTGCAAACTACTCCCTCCGTCCTCATGAACTTGTCGCTTTGTAGTTCATGGGGACGGAGGGAGTACTAATTGTGAGATACTTTTGGAAGTCTTACTGGTTCTGGTTTGATTTCTGCAATCACATCAATGTAGTCCGGAAAAACTTGTTTGCTGCTTCCATCACAGGAAAAAAATTGTAAAACGTCATGGCTGTGTTTTTCCTTTAGTCTGTCTTGGAATGGACAGTTTCATCGTGATTCCGACAATGATATTTGGTTTTTTTACTTTGAGTCCATGCTTCACGTGGTGATGCACACAGTATGTAGTTTTGCATCCGGCTGAAATATATACTTGATTGATGCTTTACACAGTTTCGGAAATTAGCTTATTGATAATGCCTCCATGTAACTCCTCTCTTATTTGTACCAATGTTCCACTCAATAAAATTGTTCTTAATTTGATATTAGTTTATTATGCTGAAGGTTCCGTTTTCTAGATCCACTGTACCTTACTATGTTGAATGCATTCACTTGTAATATCACCATGCAATTCACTTCCTTGTAGCTGCACTTTTCCCTTAGAAAAGGTATTCTTATGGGCTATTTAAGGATCTTCCATTTTACATGTAGGGACTGTAGTTGGACCACTGGTTTTGCTAATAACACCTAAAATTAACGTGTAGGGACTGTTCTTGGGGAGTTTTTGGATATGTTCTCATAAGAAATAAACAACTTGCATCAATCAATAGAGGCATCTATTACTTGATATCTGATACTTCCTTATAGAATTAAACATATTTCGTGCCAGGCTGACCCAGAGTTGGAAGCTATTAGGCAGAGGAGAATGCAAGAGCTAATGGCCCAACGTGGTGGTGTAAGCTACTGAGCTGCATGACTAAATTCCTAGTTTTCCTTGCTTAGTTGAGCTAGTTGTGGATGCTCCTCAATGTCTGACCAGCTTCAATGTAATTTATCATTGAATTAGGCAAATAATGCTGGGCAACAAAAAGCTCAAGAAGAAGCAAAGCAGTATGCACCATCCCTCCACCATTTCTTTGGCAGAGACTGTTATCATTTATTATCTCATGCTATGTTGTGTGGAAATCTGTGCCAAACACTGAATCTGCTCATATGTAATTCTCTGCCAGGGAAGCTGAGGAACGCCGACAGATGATTCTTGCTCAAATATTGTCTTCAGAAGCTAGAGAGCGGCGTAAGTCATTCTTGTTAACATAATTTATGCTAGTGACTGTTTGAGCATTTTCAGTCTATTATTACTAGTCCATTTCAACTAACTTCCATAGCATAGATATTGTTGAGTTTAGCTTTTTTCTTGCTCAATGGCTATGTTCCTTAAATCACCACTTTTGTCGGGACAGTTTCCCTGTCCATCTTTGATACTCTTCGATGTTACATTAGATTAATTTCCCATTTTTAATCATGAAAGCATGTAAAATTAGACTAGGGATTTGAGCCAGGGAACGTGATAAATTATTTTAGCGATGATGTAGTTTCAGATTATTTAGGCAATAGTATTTAATGGGGCTGTTGTATGTTGTTTTTTGTTGCTAGTGATATGGTCTAAAATGGAAATCATGGCAAGGTTGGTGAAATCAGTACAAATTCATGGGTTGTAGTAATCTAAATACTATTGAATACAAATTACTAATCAAAATGCTTATTTACGTACTATATATTTAGAGGTATCACTTCTACGGTTACTAAGAAGACCCTGGAACATCTTAATTCGGTATTTTCGGCAAATAATTTTGATTTGTGTGGTAGTTTTTGTTTAATTGAAGATTGGTTGTATGTTTCAAGTCTTCTATCTGTGAGAATGTAACAAATAGTTGTATGACTGAATAATTTATATTCCTTCATAGGTTTAGAAGTGATCTTGAAGTATCATAACTATGTGCCCTGTTCGTATACAATAAGCTTATACCGGTCTAAAATATCAGCTATAAATCTGCTCGAACAATTATGCTTATGTATGCATGTCGTTGGCAGTTTCGCGCATAGCCTTGGTCAAGCCTGATAAAGCAAGAGGGGTGGAGGATGTTCTGTTGAGAGCTGCTCAGACTGGTGGAATATCTGAAAAGGTCATAATTAGTGAAGTACTCTTTTGCTGTGTACCTTCAGCGCGTCACTAAACCTGATCGAGCGAGCTAATATATAATAAATTGTGTACATTTTCTGGTGTGTAGGTGTCTGAAGAAAGGCTAATCTCACTTTTGGAGCAAATCAACACCCAGACAAGCAAGCAAACCAAAGTTACTGTATGTAAAAATTATTAGTGGATTCTATACAGAATATGTTTTCCTAAACCCAGTTGCCTTCATTAGCCAAGACATAGGGTCTTTCTGTAAAATTTCTTAATTTTGCTATTAATGTAGTATGTAGAGCAATTGATTTGGCCGACGAAATAATGCATATAAGAGCTGATATCTTATTATTTCTTTCTATTAACTATTGCTTGCTTAACAGATTCAGAGGCGTCGAAGTGTCCTTGACGATGATGATTAGCTGCAACCCGCAAGTTTCATATATATGCGTGCACACTGAGTTGTTGTAGTCAAAGTGGTGCCGTATTGTTTGCTTAAAGAAATGATGGTCTGATGTTACTATCAACAACCATCAAACTCAGTAGAGTATTTGATGGATCCTTGGCTGTATATGATCCGAAGTCTCTGTTTGTTGTGTCCATTGAGGGAGGTCAAGATGTTGGCTCTTGGCTGCGTAAAACACAAACACATTATTCCTTCGCGACATCATGGCTATTTTGTAACCGATCTTATCTTTGTGAATCCAGATACTTTGTTATGGGTTATTAGCTCTCCCCTTGCTATCTGTCAACATTTTGTTGGAGGCCGGTCTGTGGTGTGCCCTGTGACCTATCACGCTATGTAATCCATTGCATGTTTTACGTTTCCCGATACTGCAGTTCAGTGAAATGGCCCATCCGGCTAATGTTTTTCAGTCCTTATGTAGATGACAGATTGTGTATATGCACCAAAAGGAGGTCTAAGAATTTGTGAACTGCGACATTTACCTTCAATTGACATCACCAAATTCTATCACTCGTTCTTCGGGTCATGGTCTAGTGAAATTTGGAACAGAGCAGCTGTTGTACTGTACGAGGCAGCCGCATTGGTGGAAGCGGAAGGTGGGATGAGTAACGAGTACTATGCTCGGATGCACCGGCGATTGAAGGCTCAAGAAGAGTTTTAAATTTGTCACAATTGTGTCCCCGTGCACACAGATCTAATCTACCCGGTAACCACCGCTGCCCGCGGACTCGTACGCCGAGTGAATGCCCGTGTGGCTGGTCTCTCCATTGGCAGCACGGCCGCCGCCGCATGTACCGACCACTGCCACCACCGGGTACGCGCGCGTGCTTCGTCCCGAGGCAAGCTGGCTGGCTCTGGGCTCTGGCTGACGGCCGAGTCATCGCGCATGCACATGCACCATGACTTGATCGGAGACCGAAGCGCACGCCGCATGCGTCCAGCTCTCGCACGACACGGCGCCACGGGCGCCGCCAACGCCGGGCCGAGCCACCCGGCTGCCGCGGCGCGGCGCGTGCTGGTTCACAGCTCACTTCCGTCACCCGTCAGCCAGCCAGCGTTCTGGTCGGGTACATGCAAATGAATTCAGTACTGATCATGATCATAACCTCAATAGCTGGCATCTTTATACCAGTTGATTACCAATTAATCGACTACTGTAATTATCAGTGTTACACAACAGTGATATACTATTTATGTATACGCTCCCGGACCAAACAGCTTCATTCCCGGATTGCTCCAGCACCGATCATGCCATTGCCACCCCCCCTTCCTCCACGCCGCCTCCATCTCCGCTCAACTCGAACCGGAAGTGCTAGTCTTGCGGAGCAGCTTGGCTACGGGCGGGCTGCCTGGGCGTCAGTGGTCACCGTTGAACTGCAACCTACGTACAGGGGACAACGAAACGTGAGAAGAGTCATGAAACATTTGACTGATGACTGCAACAGAAAAATTTCCAAGGAGACTGACAGCAAAGCGACAAGTTTTTAAGGACGGGGGAGTAATCATAATTTCAGCATTGACATGACTATCGACCAACTTCCCATTAACGCGTTTGCCAAAAAAAAAAATCGAACAATCATTTGCTAAAAATTTAGACCTGCCGGTTGCATAGGTATAGCTTGCCAAATGGGCTTAGCCCAACGGGCGGCTCAAAATACGACTCGAACCCGAGCACGGCCCGATGCGATCCGTGCCGGGCCGGCCCGAGCACGATGGTCGAGCCGTGCTTGGGCCGCCTCATCGGACCGTAGTGCCAGCCCGAGCACGGCACGGTTAATGGGCTGGCCCGATACAGGCCCGACATATACTTAGATCTTACATATGGACCGTTGATCACCTCATCAATTTGCAACAGTTGGATTCAACTCCTCATATAAATACTGTCCTAACCTTAGTATGCTCACTCCCAACCCTAGTCGTCGGCCGTCTGTGCCGCCCGAGGGTCCCCTCTGCTTGCGCTGGCCGCGCGCGCTGCTCGCCGACCTCCCGCCGCGCTGCCCTCCACTCGCGTCGCCGGCCCCCTGGTGCCGCCCGAGGTCCCTCCGCTCACGTCGGTCGCGTCTTTCGCTCGCGCCGCCTCGTCCCTCCGCTGGGTGCGCGCCGCACCGCCGCCCTCGGCCTCCCCTCCGCTGCGGCGGGCAGAGCACGACAGTTGTGCCGCCCTCGTCTCCCCTCTGCTAAGGCCGGCGGAGCCCGACGGTTGTGCCGCCCTCGCTCTCCCCTCTGATGAAGTCAGCGAAGCTCAAGTGTGACAGGCGTGCGGTGCTTGCGCCCCGACTCCGAGAATGGCGCCAGCTTGCTGTGCTTGTCGGGCTTGCTGTGCCGTGCTACCGGGCCAGCCCGACATGAAAAA
The DNA here is from genome assembly GCA_036927565.1 of Tuctoria greenei. Taxonomy (NCBI): domain Eukaryota; kingdom Viridiplantae; phylum Streptophyta; class Magnoliopsida; order Poales; family Poaceae; genus Tuctoria; species Tuctoria greenei. The sequence continues at coordinate 306,450,726 of JAYESD010000001.1, forward strand.
ACGGATGTCGTACCGGGCCTGGGCTGCTGTTTTGGCCTGGCCCGACACGGATGAAGTAGTGGGCCCGTTCGTGCCAGGCCACAACCGGGTCATGCCAGGTTCGGGCCGGGCGGTCCATTTGGCAAACTATATGCATAGGCAAACAACGGTTCTGACTGAATTGCTCTCACCATGGGCTCAGAAGAAGCGACGCTGAAAACTGTTCGCCTTCAATTCAGTAGGTGACAGGTGATGAACCAGCGTACGTACTACACTGATGTCACACGACAATAGAATGGAAACTGCAAACAGGCACCACGCTATTCCCCGCACCGAAAATCTATCAAGCCGGTCAAAGATAGCAGGGCAGTGACAGCAGTACCACTGCACTTGCCGTTGCAACGATATGATTGCGAGATGGTAGTATTAAGTTCCAGGGCAAGGCAAAGGACCGAACAGGGAGGCCCATCCCATATATAGGAGATGCAGACCATGTACAGGCAAAAAGGCAAAGGCAATTGAATCGACTGCCATGAAGGACGAATTGGCCAACATGAATCTTGGGAGCTCATGCACACGATTGAATGAATTTATGAACACAGTACAGTACAGTAGTACAGAAGAAATCAATGGGCACACAGCACCGGTTATCAAGTCTTGCGCTCAATGCTACAGACGAAATTAAGCAGCACGACGACTCACATCTCTTTGTCCTGTTTTAGCGTCAATCCAACTATTTCCTTCGTTAATCATCGGTTACTAGATAACATCCAATTAGTACTAAGAAATCCACTTATTCTAAAAAAGAAAGAGGTGAAGCTAAACTAAGGATCATTAAAATAAGCTGCTGCTATCCGTTTTATTTCTCTTCTGATTTTTACCTGCAGTGCATTTAACTATTTTCACTGTATATACGGAGAGGGAGTGACAATTTCTGTTTTCTAGGTAGCTGGTCAGAGGATGGCTCTGCCTAATTCCCTGAACATTTTTCCAAGGAACAACACATCGAGCTCGTCATTACCTACTACATCTCGTACCTTATGAATGTGATAAAGCAAAGCAGAAAAGCAAGTGTACTCTCCTCCCTACTGAATGTGTCACTAAAGGCAGGAGGAAAAGGAAAAGGAAAGTGTTACACAAGAAAGGAGGAAAGATTGCGAGGATTCTGCATGAAAATATTCCAAGCTTTGCCAAGAAAACTCAGAAGCAAATCATGACACTATTCCTTCGATTGATTCCTTGCTGTTATTGCCCCTTTAAACCATGACAAATAACGGAATAAGAACCACATAAGCGGGACGATGAGACTTGGTCTGCTAATGTTTACGCACTGACCTGCTCCTCCTCCTCCTGTTGCCGAGGCCACGGATGTCGGGAGGCAGCTTGTTTGCCTCACCTCCGGCGCCCAGCTGCGCCATTGCCGCTGCCGCCCTTCTTCCCTTCGGCGCAGAGCTTACTAACAGTGAGAAGAAGCAAATGAACAAGCAAGCAGCCTGGTAGCAGAAGCGGATGTGTGTGAGGGGCGCAGGGAGAGAGAGAGGTGACTAAAAAGAGGTCGCCCGTTGTACTGGTGGTTCTCCTACTTGTAAGCAAGGATCAAAGAGAGGGAGGGACCAATGGCTGTCAGCTAGTATTATTTCTGCTTTTTCGCCAGTTCTGCTCGTGCTGCCGCAGTACATACAGACGCAGCAGCTAGCAGCGGCCAGCTCTTTTGGTCTCTTCCCTCTCCTCTTCTTCTCTGCAAGTGTTGGGTGCTTTGCTTGGCATGACAGGACGGTCACTGAAGGTGGGCTCCGTAACATTGGTCCGGCAGTCGCCAGTCGGTCTTGTCAAAGGGGCTAGTAGCAACGTCCTGTGGGACCCAACAAGCGTCAAGGACCCCACCCCCTAGAAAGAGAGAAAAGAGAGTCCGTTTTTTTCCAAGAAAAACAGAGAAAGAGGCTCCGGTCCTGGAATTTATCAAGCCTGTGTAAATAAGCGATGACCATTTATTGAGAGGTGAACTCATCCAACGTTCACCCTCATCCAGCCAACCAAATGCAACCTTCAACGTTCGAACAGCGCTGGTTGGAGCTTATTGGAGGAATTTAATGTTAGCTTTAAATTATTACACACTTTACATATTAAGAAGACAATTTTTATAGGACAAACTTACAAGTCAAAACCTGAGAGGAGTAGTCAAAATGCGGCGATCCAGCCTCGCGTAGGAACCAAACACTTATAAAAACTGGATCGCCATCTCCTCATGCAGCCAACCAAACGCAAACTTCAACGTTCCATGACAAGGCAAACTGAAAAGAACCTTGTCTCCGAATCCTGCCTGCATGCAAGGTGTCTGCCCGTCTGAGCTGTGAACGTCGCGCATCCATCGGTCATCGCTTTGGTCCTCTCTCTCCTCTGTGTCTGTCCGCCTGCCTGCCGGCTGCGGCCGCTTTTATCGTGTCTCAGGAATCGGGAAAGGGGTCGCGAGTCCAGAGAGATAGGGAAAGATCTCTTTCAATTAGTACTATTGGTTAGTACAGTACTACACAAGGGGTCGTATGGTTTGAACTTTGATTTGATTTGACACTGTAGTAGCCTGAGTAGCCAGCCCTAGTTCGGTCTCTGATTTAGGTGACACTAGGGAGCAAGATGGACTGGTTTCGGGTTCAAATGTGTCCCATGGGCGACCACAGCGGCAGAGAGAGAAAAAAAATGAGGCCGAAACATGGCCCGTATTGGTAAGGAAAGGTAGCCCAACCACTTATTTTGCAGGAGGAATGATAGCAGTCCAGTGTTTTCCGTCGATGGGCTCGATGCGGCCCATTTCTCTTGGAAATATCCGCCTTATCTTTGAGAAATTTTAGCTTCCTCGGTCTTAAAAAAGAGGGAGGGATACATTTGGGTGTCGGTCGTTTTCATGGGGAGAATGAGGAATCGTTCACAGGGGAAGTCCATTGCTTGGTTCTTCAGATCATAATCTTTACGTACGTACATCTTCCTTTTCCAAAAAAAATGTCAAATTATGTGACAATCTTTTGAGAAAGGAAAGAGTAATACATAAGACTTATCACGTTAAGTAATTAGGGAACGTGGGAGTACTTAGTGCACTTGTAAACCACGAAAATTATTAAAGGATGCATATTTTCGTCAACCAACTCCTGTGTGTTTCTTCGCCAAGCTCCGCCAATGGAAATTCACCTCTTTTGTCCATCAGTTCGGCGAGTGACCTCTCAATTATGGACCATGACCGGGCAGTGCAGACCATAGCCGCCTCCGCCTGCCCCCAATGATGCTGCAGGCTGCAGTGCTTGGTCCTAATCTGACAAGTCAATTGTTTGATCAACTTCAAGTTGAGATGCCAAATGGTTATCCAACTAACCAGTTCGCCGACGCCAAGGGCCGGTGGCAAGCTGCCAACTGCAGGAATCAAATTCAACAGAGTTCATCAGACTGGCTGTACGTGATCTGGTGGTGGAGCTGGCCAAAAAGGCTGTACTACTTCTCGCCGTCTCGTTTTCTACTCACTCTAATTTTAAATTCCAGATTGTTAAGTTGGTCAACTCATTCGCAGATAAAACTACAGTATTTGTGCGGAGGATTTGCAAGTCAACGTCCACAGACAGGGCTTAAAGTTCAGGCCCCCTCCTTTTCTGTACCTCCTCCTCCTCCTCCTAATAGTGCTTTTGTAAGGACGTTGACCCTCTCGCTTTAGAACTACTAGTAGTATAAGGAAGGGAATAAGAATAATTAGGCCGCTGACTCTGTTATCTGAAACACGAAGTAAAGCACGCAGACATGTTCGTCGACGGCGTATCCTTCACAAGCAACAGGTTTGACGTGCCTCAAGTTGAAAAAATAAAAAAAATGTTCAGTTCACATCACCTTTGGCCATACTGGAGTGCAGTGCAACACAGGCTCATCATTGATTCCCGTTGCATGAACTAAGATGAGCAGTAACCCACAAGTGATGAGGATGCTTTGCGAAGTCAAAACCAAAACGGGGTAGGTATTGATCGACTGAATCAGCAAGCAATCTGCTGCGTGTCGAGTCGATGTAGCAGGCTTGGTACAATGCATACCCCCATGCATTTCGTCGCCCGTACAACACAAACGCTTTTGCGAGTTCGTGTGTGTGTGTGTCACTTTCTTATCTGGTCCCATCGTGCTCGAAGATCCTCTCGATCGGCCTGGCGAGATCGATCGGACCGGACGCACGACTCGTGATCTCGTCGTATCGTATCACGATGTTGGTTACTGTACTCGTCAACTGCGTGGATCGCCTTCGTGCTCGCACATCATATCACCGGCAGCATTCATTCAGGCCGAATAGAGCAGTCTGTTTTCTGTGACAAAGCTAGGGCAAATAAGGAGATGTCAAAACAGTTGACCTGCTAAAGTAGTTGGAGCTGTTCCAACGAAAATTAGGAGCCTTCGATTCACACCTTAAGGCCGATTGCTGAAAGATCAGTACTAGCAGCGAATGGGATGGAATGCCCGGTGGAATAGCACCCAATCGTCGTCGAACTACTTACCATTTTAATTCGACAGTTCGCTGATGAAGCCCTAACAAGGGTTGACATTGCTTTTGCATCCCTGGCGTTCGACTTGCGAGTGTGGAGTGAACTAACTTTGGAGTTCGGCGCAGCAAAGCAGATTAAATAAAGCGAGTTTTCGGATCTCGTCGGAAAAGGTCTGGAGTACTAGGTCATGTGCACAAACCGTCTGACGAACGCCGCCGTCGTCTTCGCTTTCCCGCATGGCCAGATCCGACGCGTTTACAGTCTTTCGAAGGTTGGCAGCACCGGCTCGCGGAATGGAGCTAGCCCGAGAGCGCGGCAGAATCAGTGTGCGGCTACAATCTGCGTGCTTAATGTATTGGGTAACCTTTGTTTCTACGGGATCACTGCTAAGCGTTCCTGTCCGCTTCAAAATGATGCATTTGAATTTCCTTGGTAGTGTGCGTTTGGAAGGAGCCCAAAGGGCGGCGAAATGCGTGGCTTGGGTGGTGAACTGAGGTGAAGTAGCGTAGAATAAACCTATGCATGAAAGAAACGGAATGATCAGCACGAAACGCGGGGGCGGGCTGGGGCGGCGGACGATGCACCGGCACGCCAGCGGGCTGGGGCGGCGGACGCTCGCCAAGCAAGCAACGCAACCAGAGCAGAGCACTAGAGCAGTCATCCGTTTCAGGTTCCACCGCCCTGCGCCGCAAAGCGCATGCGCACCCCCACCCGGGCTGTTGCCGCTTTCGGTCGGCTCTGGGGCATGGGTTGATGATGGGCCGAGCCGCCGCCGCCGCCCGCTCCCCGTGGCCCCCATCGCCGTCCGCGCACGTCTCTCCCGGGACGGGCGGCGCCGATGCGGCGATACGCAAAGCATCAGGATCTGGGATGAACATGGCGCTGCATCTGCACTGGGGGAACATTCCACTCCCCCGTGGAAACGGAACGGCGTCATGTCCCCACCGCCGGTGCTTATCACAGACCTGCTGCTATGGTGACCTAGGCGTTTAACCCGAGGCGAAAACGGGGAAGACAAGAGTTAGATGCGGGTTACGAGGAGGAAGGTTCGTCGATTTACCGCGGAGGGCGGGCCCCCGGCCGCGCGTTCCCACCACGCGAAAAGTCCACACCACACAGGGAAGTGTAGGTCCACGGCACGTCAGCGCAGCGCGTGTTTATTTCCCTATCAAAAATAATCGCCCCTGCTTTTTTTTTGACACACGCCAAACACCTTACTTCCGTGTTCTAAACTTGCAATCCTCCCTAATCCCGCGACCCCCGCGGAAAACGCTTAGTCGCTAGTACTACTATCTATATAAACGCAACCGCCACACCAGAAAGACTCCGCACACGGCAACCTCGATCAATCAACAACAGCATCAAGGAAACCCACCACGCCAAACACACTCATCATCGCGAGGAAGAACTAGAAGAGAACAAGAGATGGATGCGCCGGCCGTGATCGGGAAGTGGACACGGGTGCGGACGCTCGGCCGCGGCGCGTCGGGGGCGGAGGTGTTCCTCGCGGCCGACGACGCCTCGGGCCAGCTGTTCGCGGTCAAGTCCGTCCCGGAGCGCGGGGCGGCGGCGCTGATGCGCGAGCACGCGGTGATGGCGGGCCTGCGGCGGTCGCCGCACGTCGTCTCCTGCCTCGGCGGCGGCCGCGCGTGCCGCGACGACGGGTCGTACCAGCTGTTCCTCGAGTTCGCGCCGGGCGGGTCGCTGGCCGACGCCGCAGCGCGGAGCGGCGGCGGGCGGTTCGAGGAGCGGGACGTCCGGCGGTACGCGGCGGACGTGGCGAGGGGCCTCGCGCACGTGCACGGGGCCGGACTCGTGCACGGGGACGTGAAGCCGCGGAACGTGGTCGTCGGCGCCGACGGCCGGGCCAAGCTCGCCGACTTCGGCTGCGCGAGGAGGGCGGCGGCGGACCGGTCCGCGCCGGTCGGCGGCACGCCGGCGTTCATGGCGCCCGAGGTGGCGCGCGGGGAGCGGCAGCAGCAGGGCCCCGCGGCCGACGTCTGGGCGCTGGGCTGCACCGTCATCGCGATGGCCACCGGACGCGCGCCGTGGAGCCACGTCGGCGACGACGTGTTCGCCGTCGTGCGCGTCATCGGGTACACGGACGCCGTGCCGGAAACGCCCCGGTGGCTCTCCCCGGAGGCTCAGGACTTCATCAACGTCTGCCTGGCGAGGCGTCCGAGCGACCGGCCCACGGCGGCGGACCTGCTCGAGCACCCGTTCATCGCCTCCGCCGGCGCTGGCTGCGACTGCGACTGCGACGCGACGCCGGAAGTACTAGCCAGCAGCAAGGGCAAGTGGGTGTCTCCCAAGAGCACGCTGGACGCCGCGTTCTGGGAGTGCGACTCCGACACCGACGACGACGAGGACTACTACGAAGTGGCACACGGCGCGGCCGCCGCTAGGATCGAGGCGTTATCCTGCTCTGTTTCGACCGTGCCGACGGACTGGGACTCCGGCGACGATGGCTGGATCGACGTCATCTCCACGCCAAGCGAATCATCATCATCATCATCAGACGCGGTGATGCCCGTGCCGGAGGAAGCACAGGCCGCCGTCCAAGCCGGTGTCGGAAATGAAGAAAAAGAAGGATCCAACAACGACGCGGAGGTGGAGCCTCTCGACATTGATGCGGACAGGAGCGAGAGCGCCCACAATGCAGGAGAAACCGATGCTTCACCTGAGCAGGAGGGGCATCCGCATTTGATTTTACTAGCCTGTGATGCTGATGTTCCATGTAAATTACAGTACTGTAGCAGAAACGATGCAATTGATTTTGTTCTTGCCCAAAATTTGCTCTGTTCATCCCCATCATATGTTTCAGAAAAGAGAAAACCTCTGCTCTTTTCAAAACCATCTGCTTCTAGTTCTTGCGTAGGAGTTCTCACGCGAACGCTCTCGACGTGTCGTCACGTAAAGCTAAAATTTACCGCGCTGCGTAACGCCGTGACCGCGACATGGGCGGTGAAAAGCACAGGAACCGAACTGAACCCCGGCACGGCCAAGCCAATCCCGGGCGGCGCTCATCAGCTTGCCCGCAACGCCACGCGCTGAAGCTCCCAGCGCAGACAGGGATTGCGCTGCGGGTCGACACGGAAAGCGCGGCGCCGCGTCAGCGCGGACGTAGAAAGGGCCATGCCGGAGCGGACTTCGCCTGGGCTACGCGGTCAAAAACCTTCATCAGACTCTCGACGAATGCTGAGCGAGCTGCCCCTTTTTACAAGTATAAAGGCGCCGTCGCATCTCGCCGTAGCGGTTGCTTCTCCCGGTGGGAATCCGACAGGGAGGAGGAGGGCCAGGGTCAGGGATCATCCTGCCTTGGGGGCCGCGGCTCGCCATTTGACAACGTACCGCGGAGGCGCGGACTCGTCGTGCACTTGCTTCTAGACAGCGTGTCGTGTCGGTGCGGGAGACGGAACTGGGCGAGCCGGTGGGTTCAACTGCGGGTGAATCTGCGATGCAGCTTTCCAGACTGTGAAAGGCGTCGTGCGTCGTGGGTTATCTCCTCTCCATCGCTGTTCAGTTGGTCCACACGGCACGTCCAGTAGGTTGCCAGCCAGCCGTTTGAATTCGACCCCCCACAGGCTAACTAAACAAACGTTAATTCCAGACACCTCAGTCAGAACCTCTGTTCCTCCTGCTGCCTTTTTTGGGGGCTCCAAATCTTACTCGAAACTGCGTCGTCAATGTACTAGCTTCCGTTCATTTTGTTATCACTATCTGTCGGTGGTTTGGAACCGGCAGATTTCCCTACACTGCTAAAGTGATAGGGGAGTTTGATGTTCGGTATGGGCGCGCGGAGATTCAAGAAGGTGAGTAGAAATTGACACGGGAGACACAATAGTTTACGTGGTTCGGGCCGCCTGAGCGTAATACCCTACTCCACGGGTGTGTTGGTGTTGTATTAACAGTATGAGCTTGTGACGAGTGTCTATGACATGTGTGTAGCCTCGCCCCTGAACGTGTCGTCGACCTGTCCTTTTATAATACAAGGGCAGACCGTTACAAATTAGTCTGGCCCAACATGTGCCCCCGACGGTTACTAGTATTGATACACGTTTAATTGCCCTTAATGACCATGTAACGGGCTTTGACAGCACCGTTACTGGTGTTAAGATCGTCCGTTTAAGTGTCATTAATATGATATTAATGACACTTAATCGGGTCTTGAAGTCCTTGATTCCCCTTGAAAGATCCGGAGCCGTTGTGGGGGTCGTCCGGAGGTTAAGTGTTGAAGATTCGACGATTGGACACATGGCAGCTCCGGAGCTGTCGACTGTTGGAGTCGGCAGATCCCCTAACACTATGAGAAGTGTTTGAAGGAGTTTGTGGTTCGGTCTGGGCGCGCGGAGATCTAAGAAAGTGAAATGCGATTTGGACACGAGTGACACGATGGTTTACGTGGTTCGGGCCGCCTGAGCGTAATACCCTACTCCACGGGTGTGTGTTTGTTGTATTAACTTGTGAGCTTCTGAGTCTTCCAGAGTTTTTTTCTGTGTATCGTCGGTTTGTCCTTTTATAGTACAAGGACCAACCGTTACAAGTCAGCCTGGCCCGACATGTGGCCCTGGCGGTTATTAGTATTGATACACGAGATTAATTGTTGTTAATAACCCTGTAACGGCTCCGACAGTGCCGTTACAGGTGTTAAGGCTGTCCGATTAATTATCATTAACGTGGAATTAATGGTAATTAATCGGATCTTGAAGTCTGCGGCTGTCCTTTGGAGATCCGGAGCCGTTACAACGTCTCCCGGGGGCTTTAAGCATCTAGCTCCGTCGTGTGGACACGTGGCAGCTCCGGAGCTTGCTTGGGAGAAGCGGGAAGCTCCGGGGTGACCTGGCACGTGTCATGTCCGGAGCTTCTCTCGGTCGTGGGCTACCTCCGGAGGTGCCGTTTCAGTACTTGGCCCGGAGCTTCACCCTTGCGGGTAATAGCTCTGGGCTGACAGTACACGTGGCAACCTAGAGGTTAACCATGTTGGAGAAGCGGGTCCGGTCACGTCTGGCGAGTGGGCCCCCGAGGGTCTTCTATTTGAGTTGATGTCCTTCCCTTGAGATCTTTGTAACCTCAGGGGGTGTATAGTTTTTAGGGTACCGACAGTGGCCCCCTGGACCTACCTCCGGGGAAGGCCAACGGGATGAAGTCGTTCCGCCGGAGGTGGGTCCATACTTGTGACTCTTGAACTGGGTCTTCAAGAGTCTTCGAAGGTGCCTTTGGCGGGGCTTTATGGTTGAGTCCCGACGCGTGGCGCACCTCAGGCGGCAGATAAGATCTTTGACGTGCGGATCTCTCGCAATTGAAGGTCGTCGGTTCCCGATACGAAAACCGTATCGGTTCCGCGCGCCTTGTCAGTCTGCCGCCTTTGGGTTTCCCGCCTCGTGATGACAACTGTTCGCCTGGGTAAGAGCCTCGACTTGATCGTCAGGGTGGTCCCGGGCCCTCTTGTCATCGGCTGGGTTGAATTCTTGAGTAGTATGCTTAACTCCCCTGCAGTTTCCATCCAAGCGTTGCGAGGGCTTACTTAAGAAGGAAAGCGCACCGTCGGGAGTTCTTTACGCTTTCCATCTGTTCTTGCGCTCAAACTCCCAACTCGTGCTTTGCTTCTCTTCTCTCGCCTAGCAGTGCTGCGATGGAGTTGGGTCTGCGTGAGAGTCGTTTGAAGACGGAGAGCGATCTGAAGAAGGTCCGAGCCCTCATGGGGTGGTCGTCGGACTTCTTCAACCGTTCAGTCCGCATTGGAGGAGAGCTTCCCTTTAAAAAGGAGCACTCCGGCGAAATGGTATACTTTTCATCGTATGCCATGGTGGGGCTGATCCCACCATTTTCTTCCTTCTTTTTGATGCTGCTGGACTTCTATGGTCTGCAGCTATACCACCTTGGCCCTCACTCCCTTCTCCTTGTGTCCGTCTTTGTCCACTTCTGCGAGATGTGGGTGGGCATTCCTCCCTGCATCGAGCTCTTCCGCACTTTCTTCACCGTCCAAACCACCGGTCGAAGTGACGAGTACCTTGGCTTCTACTACTTTGTGAAGCGCAAGAAGTGCCCGTTCAAGTACCTCCGGTCGTTCCCTTCCGGGAAGTGGGATGACTGGAAGAAAGATTGGGTAGTTGTCCGGGTGGAGGAGCATGAGCGGTTGGAGCTGCCAGACGGTCTGCCCGGCATTGACACGTCGGTGTGGAGCGAAGTTCCGGTGTTGGCGGCAGCTTTCGACCCCGTCTTGTCCAGGATCCGCCAATGTGTAGAGGGAGGATTGACTCCCCAGGCGGTGTTCTGCAACTTCCTGTCCAACAGGTGGGCGCCGCTGAAGAGGAGGGAGAAGCTCGCCTGGGCCCTCAACAGCGTGATGGACGAAGATCGGGTCGAAACCGGGTTGAAGTCCAGCATGGTGGGGAAGTCCTTGGAGTTTCACCTCAAGAAATTCCAGCACGGCATCGATGTAGACGGAGCGTACTTGACTCCGCCACCGGCTTTCCTCCCCCTGAACGAGGAAGTTGAGTTCTGCAGGGGGCTCCGGCGGAAGATGCCCGCGCTTGACGACCTTGGCGTCGTCGAGAGAAGATCGACCGCCCCGTTGGCGATCCCCGGGTTGTCGGAAGGCGGCTCCGTCCCTGTCTCTCAGCCAAGAGCTGAGGTCACCGGCAAGGGCAAGGAGCTGGCGGAGGAGCCAGAGAGCCGGAAGAGGAAGTTGCGTCATGCTGACGGGAGGTCCGTCGGGCTTGCTACTTCCCCGCCAGTTCCCCGTCCTCAGGAAGGAGGATCCTCCGCTGCTGTAGCGTCTGTCCCCGTGGTGGGGTCTTTTCGGAGCGCTACTGTTCCGGCGGTGGGATCCTCCCGGAGTACGGCTGTCCCCGTGATGGGTCCCTCCGGAGGTGCCAGCTCCGGACAGGCGACTCCGGTTCGAGAAGCGGTGAGGGCCTCCAGGTCTAGGAGTTCCTCCCGGTCAAGGAGAGCTCCGACCCGGGAAACGCCCGCGGCTACGGCAAGTCCTGGGAGTCCTCCCGGAGCTCCTACACCGACCGTGGCCAGCCCGGAACGTCCGGGAAAGAGGTTCCGCGCAAGCTGGTGCGTGAGCCTCCCAAGGTAATTTTTCTTGCTTACCTCAATTAACTTTTAATTATAGCATCTGTTTGCTCAATTTCTTCATTCTTCATCTGCAGCGTTCCCAAGAAGGGGAGTGAAGCTCCGCCTTCAGCCACAGTGTCTGAGGCTGCGAGGGCTTCTGCTCCAGCCCCGGTGCCGCCCCAGGCGGAGGCTGCGACAGCTCCGGCGCCGGCTGTCGTGGTCATGGACCTCGACTCGTCTCCAGAAGTTCCCATGGTAGCGCCGGACCACGGGATCGAAGATGCGCCAGCGGCACCCGCTCCGGAGGTTGAAACTCCGGGCCCTGGTGCTGCAGAAGTAGATGCTCCGGCTGTCGAGCCGGAGGAAGTAGCGGTCCCGGCTTCAGAGCCGGAAAATGCTGGAGCTTCGGCGGTCGAGCCGGAGGCAGCTGAAGCCCCGGCGTGCGAGCCGGAAGTTGAAGTGGTTCCGGCAATTGAGCCGGTTACTTCTGAAGCTCCGGTCGCCAGGCCGGTAGTTATTGGAGCGCCGGCTGCAGAGCCGGTGGTGGTGGAGGCGGGGGAGCTTGAGCTCCCCTCGGAAGAAGCGTCCCGGCCGGAGCCATTGGAGGCGACGACGTCGATGGTACCCGTGGCGGAGCCAGAGTGCCTGAACGAGGTCGCCGGCCCCCAGCCTGAGGGGGCGAATGAAGATTTGGTGACGGGACCTTCTTCAGTGGCGACTGAGGCCATCCCGGAGGAGGGCCCTAGTGCCCTGGAAGCTCGGGGTTCCGCTCTCGCAGAGTGGGACCCAATTTTTGTAAATGAAGACCCGCTGGAACCGGCGGAGGAGACCCCGGAAGGTCCGGAGCCCATCTCGCTGTCGATGTCCATCGACAACGCTTGCTCCAGTCTGCGCCAAGTCCAACTAGCCTTCTTCCACGACAGCAAGGTTCTTGAAGAGGAGCGCCAAACCCTTAGGAGGTGGCGTAATAGACTCCAATTCGAGACCAAACTGGCGCAGTCGAGGATCGCTGCGGACAAGGAATGGATCAAGCGGGAGAAGGTCCGCTTGGAGCTCTGGGGTGAGATGCTGGACGAGAGGGAGAGCATGACTCACAACCTCGACGCCCAATCCCGGGAGTACCACGACCAGGCTAAAGCTGCCAATGATGCGGCCAACGCCCGGTACGATCAACTCGAAGCCATCAGTACCGCACTCATCAAGCGCCGAGAGGCACTTGAGGGAAGGGAAAAACGGCTCGAGGATGAGGAGCAAAAACTCCTGGAACTACGGGACGACGTCTTGCGACGTGAAGAAGAGCTCGCCGAGAAGACAGCTCTGGCGGACAAGGGCCTCGAGGAGCGCGCTAAAAAATTGGAAGAGCGCTGCCTCGAGGAGGAGGAGAAGACCTGGGTGCGAGGGCAGGAGCTCTACGAGTATGAGTGTGCTCTCATCGCCCGGGAGAAGAAAATAGAGGCTAGGGAGAAAGACCTGGTCGACCGCCGGAACAAGATCCACCTCCGGGAGGAGGAGCTCGGGAGACTCGAAAAGCGGGTTGCTGCGAAAATTCAGCAAAACGCCAAAGAAGTTGAGCGCCTCTCCCGCGAGAACTCAGAACTGGCGGCGACCCGGAGGTCCCTGGAAGAAATGAAGGGCCAGAGGAAGACGGACTCCCTGCAAATTTGGGAGTTCCTGAGCAAGGCCGACGATGCGCTGGCGCCTATGGGTTTCAGCCCCGTGCTTCCGGATGATCCGGAGCCGGAGCCGGACCTTGCACTGCAAGCGTTGGGCGCTGCGGGCAGCAAGCTCTCCAAGGTGGGCGACGTCATCGCGGACCAGTTGGAGGTCGAGGGGCAATCCCTGGCTAGGAACGTCACAGAATATGTGTTGACGTGCTACACTAGCCGGAACCCCCGATTCCCTCTGGACCCGGTGCTTGAAGGTCCCGTCGAAGGAGAGGGCGAAGCTACCCGAGGCAGCGTGTCGGAGGTCGCCCAGAAGGTCGCCGAGTTCTTCCATAGGGTCTAGGACTATCTTTCTTAGCCTTTATTTGTATCTTCTCTTCTTCCTCAATTTTGTAATCCTTTGTCCCCAGATGTAATCTCTGATCTTCAAATGAAAATCCCCAATTTTTCGTGAATTTCATTTTTTGTCTTCAACATCTTTGTCTTCACTTGGCCCCCTGGTAGATGTGCACAATGTGATTGTGGACATGTACCAAAAGGTTGTTGAGTTTTGTTGAAGACGAATTTGCTTCGAACTCGTGTAGTTTAGGTCCGAAGTCTTCGATAGTGAAGGTCCCTTGAAGTCGTCGGAGCTTAGAAGCTCCGGCATTGCCCATCGTCGGAGCTTAGTAGCTCCGGCAATAGCCCTACCAACACGTTGAGTGTCGGTAGTTAATACTTCAAGGTGTCGGAGCTTAGTAGCTCCGGTAATGACCCTTGCCACGCCTGGCTTGCTGGCAACAGACTCTAGTGATAGAGTCTTCTCACCATCTTCAAGTTAACGCCGGTGGGAGTCGGAGCTTGGTTAACTCCGATTTTTCTCCATCAATGTTGGTTTTATTCTTCCTGCACACTTAGGCCAAGAAAAACAGTAAAATTCGTTCCTTATCTATAACTTCGTTGCGGCTTACGGTTCTCAAGAGAATTTCAAGTTGAACACGATTTTTAGTATGATTGGATGAATTGTCTTTTCTTTTAGATCCAATTGTCCATGGACCCACCTTACTTTGGCCTGCCGGGATGTAGGTAGAGTGGCGTACTTAGGGTGCTTGACCAGGCTAAGTCGATAGCGCACTCCGGCCCTAGAATGGCTTGGCGGCTTTCAGGCGAGTTGGCCACAGACGACATTTAAATCTAAAAAATCCGACAATTCAACCCAAATCGTACATAAACCGGTTAAACTAGAACTTCTTAAGAATTGCACATTTCTGTTATAGACAAGAAAGAGAAAAATAAAAATGTCGAGCCTTATGCAAAAATGAATGCACGTGGAGTCTATTTCACATGAAGATGTCTTTCATTATAGGTCCGGGGTACAGGGGAAACAAGTACACTCTTAGGGTACGCAACCAGGCTAAGTGTGTTTGGTTTCTCGTTTGACCCTAGGTAGTTAGCCACACTTCTAGTCCGGAGACTGTATCAAGTGTTACATGAGCTCTTCAAACCTTTCGGGAAAGGTCCGGTTGCTCTCCCGGAGGAACTACCCGACTCTGTACAATGACTCTATAACATACACTTCAAGTTACTTAAGACTCACCTCCGTGGAATTAAGTGTAGAACTTACGGAGGTGCTCGATGTTCCAAGGATTTGGGAGAGGTGTCCCATCCTCGGTAGCCAAGCGAACGCTTCCGGGACGGGATACTTTGATCACTCGGAAGGGTCCTTCCCAGCCGGGGGAGAGTTTGTTTTGCCCTTCTCTGGATAGTATTCTCCGTAGCACCAGATCGCCTTCCTCGAGCTGTCGGTTGTGTACATGCCGCTGATGATAGCGCCGTAGAGCTTGGCGGTATCGGGCATTCCGAACAGCTGCTTGGCACCTTCCCTCCTCGAGGAGGTCTAGGTCTTCACGCCGGAGCTGGTCCTGCGCGGCTTCGTCGAAGGTCCGGACTCGGAGGGAACCCAGGGTGATCTCCGGAGGAAGGATCGCTTCTGCTCCGTACACCAGGAAGAAGGGTGTTTCTCCGGTTGCCCGACTTGGAGAAGTCCTGTTAGCCCATAGAGTGGGCGGAAGCTCCTCGATCCAATTAGCTCCGTGCTTTTTCAAACGCTCATAAGTGCGCGTTTTTAGTCCTTTAAGGATTTCTGCGTTTGCTCTCTCGGCTTGCCCGTTGCTGGCAGGATGAGCTACGGAAGCGTAGCAAACTTGTATACCGAGGTCTTCGCAATATCCTTGAAATGCGGAGCTTGTGAATTGAGTCCCATTATCAGTGATGATCTTATTTGGGACTCCGAATCTGCTCACGATAGATTGTAGAAAATTGATTGCAGATTGTTTGTTGATCGTCACAACAGGAGTAGCTTCCGGCCACTTGGTGAACTTGTCGATGGCGACATACAGGAACTTGTAACCTCCGACGGCTCTTGGGAAGGGTCCCAAGATGTCCATCCCCCACACGGCGAAAGGCCACGTAGGAGGTATCATTTGTAAGGGCTGAGCAGGTGTATGAATTTGCTTTGCATGAAATTGGCATGCTTTGCATTTCTTCACTAGCTCAGTAGCATCCTGGAGCGCTGTTGGCCAGTAGAAGCCGTGCCGAAAGGCTTTTCCGACCAGCGTGCGGGAAGACGCGTGGTTCCCACACTCGCCTCCATGGATTTCTGCGAGGAGCTCGCAGCCTTCTTCCCTTGTGATGCACCGCATTAGGATGCCGTTGGCACCGCGCCGGTAGAGATCCCCTTCTACCAACGTGTATCTTTTAGCCAATCTGACTACCCGGTCAGCGGATACATCATCGTCAGGAAGGATGTTGTCTTTCAAGTAGTTCCGGATCTCCGAGATCCATGCATCGGAACTGACTTGAGCATTTGAGTCTTGCGTGCTGGGTTGCTCGGAGCTTCCGGCAGCACCTACGACCCTTGATGGCTGCCATGGTAACAGGGCCATCGGGACCGTCAGCTTCGGGATGCTGATCTCGCCCCCTTCGTTCAGCTCGGCAAGCTGAACTGTGGGTTTTGACAACCTCCGGACAAAGGTTCCGTCTGGAGCCGGAGCTCCGGTTGACGCCTTGGTCGAGAGTTCGTCAGCTTCAACGTTGTGAGCACGCTGAACATGGTGAAGGACTAGGACTTCGAAGTCCTTTTGAAGCCTCTGGACTTCAAGGAGATAAGCAGCCAGCTGGAGGTTATTACAGGAGCATTCACCCTTCACCTGTTTGATAACAAGTTGTGAATCTCCTTTGACCAGCAACTGCTTGACACCAAAGGATAGTGCCACCTTTAATCCATATATGAGTGCTTCGTACTCCGCCATGTTGTTGGTTGCCTTGAAATCAAGGTGCACCATGTATCTTACCTTCTCCCCGGTTGGTGTGAGGAGAAGGACTCCAGCTCCGGCTCCCTGCTTCTGCATGGAGCCGTCGAAGTAAAGGGTCCAGTGAGGCTTAGTGAAGGCCGGAACTTGTGGTTCCTTCTTCTGCTCGCTGGGGCCCCCAGGGTTTAATGGAGAGGGAGTCCATTCTGCCACGAAATCTGCCAACGCTTGACTCTTGATTGCTTGTCTTGGAATGAATTCGAGGTCGAATTCAGCCAATTCCGCTGCCCACTTTGCTATATTCCCAGTTGAATTGGGATTATGCAGAATCGCTCGAAGTGGATATGAGGTTACCACCGAGACTTTGTGAGCTTGGAAATAGTGTCGAAGCTTCCTTGAGGCAATAAGAACTGCGTAGAGCATCTTATGTACCTCTAGGTATCGAGTCTTAGCATCATGTAACACTTCACTGATGAAGTATACTGGGCGTTGAACGGTCCGGACCCTCCCGGAGGGGTCCGGAGCTTCCTCTTCATTGATCCGGACCCTGTCGGAGGGGTCCAGACTATCTTCGGGGACCTCCGGGTTCTGGGTGGAGGAACCCGGAGCTTCTTCAGGAATGACCTGGATCCTATCGGGAGGATCTGGGTCCTCTGAAGTGACTTCTTGAGGATTCAAGTCTGGGAGCTGGGACCCAGACCTGCTTTCGGGAACCTCCGGATCCTCCCGAAGGGATCTGGATTCCTGAGTATTGGGTAGTTCCGGTCTCTCCGCAACCAGAACCATACTGACGACTTCGTCAGCTGCTGAAATATAAAGCAATAAAGGCTCACCAGGGTTCGGAGCTACCAAGACTGGTAGAGTGGTGAGGAACTGTTTCAGCTCCTGGAATGCCTTCTCTGCCTCTTCAGACCATTGGAATGGTCCGGACTTCCTCAGTAACTTGAAGAAGGGAAGTGCCCTTTCCGCCAGTCTTGAAATGAATCGACTGAGGGCTGCTAGACATCCAGTTAATTTTTGGACATCTTTGATGCGGGTTGGTGGCCGCATGTCTTCGATGGCTTTTATCTTCACCGGATTAGCCTCTATACCCCGGTGACTTACCAGGAAACCAAGAAGCTTTCCGGAACTAACCCCGAAGACGCACTTGTCTGGGTTTAGCTTCGTGCGGGTGGCCCGCAGCTTGTCGAAGACAGCCTGCAAGGTATCCAAGAGGGACTCCTTGTTTTTGACTTTGACCACAATGTCATCAACGTACACCTCCACTATGTCTCTGATGAGTTCTTCGAAAGTTTTGTACATTGCGCGTACAAAAGTTGAAGCTGCATTCTTGAGACCAAAAGGCATGGCTGTGTAACAATACAATCCATCCACTGTGATGAATGAAGTATGTTCTTCATCTTCCCTAGACATCCGGATTTGATGATATCCTGAATATGCGTCTAGAAAACACAGCAACTCACACCCGGAGGTGGAATCCACTATCTGGTCTATTCTAGGTAGTGGGAATGGATCTTTTGGACATGCCTTATTCAGTGTGGTGTAGTCGATGCACATCCGAAGTTTCCCGCCGGCCTTAGGCACAACGACTGGGTTTGCCAGCCATTTTGGATGGTAGACTTCTCGGATGAATCCGGCTTCGAGCAACTTCTTCACTTCTTGTCGGATGAAGTTCTGTCGCTCTACAGATTGCTTCCGAGGTTTCTGGTGTATAGGCCGAGCGTCGGGGTAAATCTTCAGATTGTGCTCAATCACTTCCCTGGGGATCCCAGGCATTTGTAACGGTTGCCAGGCAAACACGTCAACATTAGCCCGGAGGAAAGTGATGAGCGCGAGTTCCTATTTGTCGTTCAAGCCACCCGATATGCGGGTAGTTTGAGTGACATCGGAACCAATTTGGACGACTTTGACGGGAATGTCGGTGTCGCCGCTTGGCTGCACACGGGGTGCAGAGGTCGAGCCTCGTTGACGAATGCTCGGAGGTTGTGGAGCTTGCTTCTGTCTGGAATCCTCCTCTTGCGCTGTGGTGAGTGCATGGAGTTCTTCCAGAGCAGTTACTCCGGCAGTGCGATCTCCACGGATCCGGAGAACGCCTACTGGTGTCGGCATCTTCAACACCAGGTATCCATAATGAGCAGCTGCCATGAATTTGTACAGGGCAGGTCTACCCAAAATGGCGTTGAATGGTAAGTTGATCTGAGCAACGTCGAAGACCAACTTTTCGGTGCGATACTTCTCCCGGGTCCCGAAGGTAACAGGGAGAGTGATAGCTCCGAGTGGGGTTATGGCCCCCGGACCTACTCCGGAGAAAGGTCGAGAGGGCTGGAGGTCCGAAGGTCGAAGCTGAAGCTTAGTGAAAGCTTCGAAGCTGATGAGATTAAGCCCCGAACCTCCGTCTACCAGAACATGATGGAGCTGGATGTTGTTGATGGTGGGGGATACCATCAAGGGCAGCTGGCCAGCTCCGACCATGCTTTGAGGACAATCCGAAGCATCGAAAGTGATGGGTGTGTCCATCCACTTTCGATGTGGCTCCGGTCTAGCTGTAGGAGCTACAGCAGCCATATCCCGTCGCATGGTCTTAATGACGCGACGAGAGGTGATGTCCCATGATCCACCAAAGATGGTGTTCATGGTTTTTCGACGTTCGTTGTCGGAGACGTCGGAATCATCGTCGACGGAGGTGTAGACGGCTTTCAAGACCTTTTTGGGGTCTTGAAACCCTAACTCCTCTTCAGCCGGAGCTTCATCGACCTTTTGTTTTCCTTCCCTCTGGCGGAAGGGAGACCCTTCCCGGCGCTTGTGGTAGCGCTCAGCAAGGTTTTGGACCTCCCGGCAATCCTCCAGCTTGTGGCTGCCCGTTTTGTGAATGGGGCACCACATCTTGGATTTGCCACCGTCTTCGGAAGACGGTCGAGGTCGCTTCTCGGGGCGTGGCCCCCGGCCACCAGGAGTTGCAGCGGCTGCAACGTTGGATGTGCCGGCCGACGGCTTCTTCTTGCCGTTGGTCTTCTTTTTCTTCTTGCCACTCCCGGAGGTAGCGGCTTCTTCTTTGGAGGATTTTTTATGATCCTCCAGGGCTGGTTTGGAGTGCATTTCACGGCCCTCCGCAGCTCTGGCACATTTGTCAGCCAGGCTGAAGAGCTCCGTGACACTGGTGATCTCTTTGATCGCCAGTTTCTCCAACATCTTCTTGTCTCGTACACCCTGTCTGAATGCTACAATGACAGAAGCGCTTGAGATAGAAGGAATTGTGTTACGTACCTGAGAGAATCTCTGGATGAATGACCGCAAAGATTCCCCTCCTTTTTGCACGACCGCAAAAAGGTCCAGTTCGGTGCCCGGACGGGTGTATGAACTCCCGAAATTGGCGGTGAACTGGCGGCATAGCTCCTCCCAACTGTCGATAGAGTTGGGCGGAAGGCTCATAAACCAGGACCTAGCAGTCCCAGTTAAGGCCACTGGGAAGTAATTGGCCATTACAGCCTCATTTCCTCCAGCTGCTAGGATCGCAGTGGAGTATATCTGTAGAAATTCTACGGGATTGACAGTCCCGTCGAATTTTTCCGGCAGGTGTGGCCGGAACTTCTGTGGCCATCTAACCATACGCAGGTGCATGGCTAGGGCTGAACAGCCTCCTCCTACTCCTTCCAGAGTAGAAAGATCTTGAGCATCTCGTCTTTCTCGAGCTCGCTCGATGTGGACTCGGCCATCCTGTTGGCGGTATCGACGATCAAGCTCCGCTCGGAGGTCGTGTGTCGAAAGCCGAGATGCAGTATGGGCACGTCGTGCCCCAGAGGGCAACGATGTCACTTGCTGTGACACAGCTCTTCTCCGGTTGTTGGAGACATGTGGACCAAGTCTTCCAGACAACGTTCGTCGCTGCGACGGGGCCCGCCCTGAAGGAGGTGGACCCTGATTGTTGAGGCGTTCGGCCGCTGCTGCGACCAAATGCTCAATATCAGCTCTCCATTGCTCCATGGCACCTTGAGATGCATCCGGAGGTGGTGGTCGCTGAAGGAGAGCACGCGCTGCATGGAGCGCGTGTTCTGGGTTGTCACGACTTGCCGGCGCTGAATGTGACGCCGGTGCACCATCATGTCGTTCGGCATGTCTTGCCGGAGAAGATGGTGGTGGTGGGAGTGTGACTCCCGCTGGAACTGAGGCTCCTGCCGGTGGTGGCATGTTGGAGGGATTGCCTCCGACAGCCTGAGCAGCAGGTTGCCCGTTGGATGATCCAGCCGCAGAATTCACCATTCTTGAAGATCTCAGGCGCCCCTACCTGGCGCGCCAACTGTCGACTGTTGGAGTCGGCAGATCCCCTAACACTATGAGAAGTGTTTGAAGGAGTTTGTGGTTCGGTCTGGGCGCGCGGAGATCTAAGAAAGTGAAATGCGATTTGGACACGAGTGACACGATGGTTTACGTAGTTCGGGCCGCCTGAGCGTAATACCCTACTCCACGGGTGTGTGTTTGTTGTATTAACTTGTGAGCTTCTGAGTCTTCCAGAGTTTTTTTCTGTGTATCGTCGGTTTGTCCTTTTATAGTACAAGGACCAACCGTTACAAGTCAGCCTGGCCCGACATGTGGCCCTGGCGGTTATTAGTATTGATACACGAGATTAATTGTTGTTAATAACCCTGTAACGGCTCCGACAGTGCCGTTACAGGTGTTAAGGCTGTCCGATTAATTATCATTAACGTGGAATTAATGGTAATTAATCGGATCTTGAAGTCTGCGGCTGTCCTTTGGAGATCCGGAGCCGTTACAACGTCTCCCGGGGGCTTTAAGCATCTAGCTCCGTCGTGTGGACACGTGGCAGCTCCGGAGCTTGCTTGGGAGAAGCGGGAAGCTCCGGGGTGACCTGGCACGTGTCATGTCCGGAGCTTCTCTCGGTCGTGGGCTACCTCCGGAGGTGCCGTTTCAGTACTTGGCCCGGAGCTTCACCCTTGCGGGTAATAGCTCTGGGCTGACAGTACACGTGGCAACCTAGAGGTTAACCATGTTGGAGAAGCGGGTCCGGTCACGTCTGGCGAGTGGGCCCCCGAGGGTCTTCTATTTGAGTTGATGTCCTTCCCTTGAGATCTTTGTAACCTCAGGGGGTGTATAGTTTTTAGGGTACCGACAGGAGCATACTGTGGGAAACAGGGAGCTCCGGAGCTACCTGACACGTGTTAGGTCCGGAGCTTCTCTCGGTCTGGGGTTAAGTCCGGGGGTGCCATTTCGGTACATGGTCCGGAGTTTCTCCCTTGTGGGCGGTAGCTCCAGTTTGATAGTACACGTGACGACCCTGAGATTAACCATGTTGGAGAAGCGGGTCCGGTTATGTCTGACATGTGGGCCTCCGAGGATCTTAAAATCAAGTATATAACTTTCCTTTGAGATCTTTGTAATCTCAAAGGGTGTTCAGTTTCTAGGATACCGACACTATCTGTTAAGGAGAAAAAATGACAGAGTTTCCAACGTGTCCGTAGTCGTAATGCCATCACCAAACTCCTGGAGTCGTCGTCAGTCATGAAGTGGACGGCACCGCTCCGGGAGCCGGCCGGTCTGGTCCACAGCCGCGCAACGAAGCATGGCCAGGCCTAGTCCAGCACCGTCCACGGGTGAACGGCCGCCCGCCTGCCTGCCTCGTCCTCATCTCGATACTTGTCACCGCCTCACCGGAACAGCATACCCCGCCCGCGGCTTTCGGTTTTCGTACGGGCTGACTCGTCCGCGACCTTTTCTTGGGAAAGTTTTTACGAGCTTCTTTCCGTTCGCCGTGTTTCCCCTCCCTTTTAAGCAACGGGACCGAGCGAAGGAATCTGATGGAGCACTTAAATCACCATTCTTCGAGAGATTACGCGGACGGGAGAGTACTCTGATCATCGAGATACTTTTTGTTCCAAATCCGCGGCTAAACGCACCTTGGGAGCCAAGCAAGTACACTTGCTAGCACCTGATTGGATAAATAAACTTAGTGCGTACTGTAGCTTCGGCGTGTGGGTGTAGAAGAACTTGTACTGATTCCTAATTCAAGGAACCACAGGTATTTGTCGCATTCAGTAAACGATTTCAAAAGTACGCCTCATCAAAGAAATGATTACTACTAAGATTCTAGTACCTCGTTCTACTAACAACAACAATTGATCCTGATTAAAAGGGAGTGAGGGGGGCCGGGAGCATCCCTACGTTCCGTATGAACGTCGTGCCGTGTGTGCCAATCATCGGAACCCATGATCCCAAGCAATCAGATACTAATGATTATGAGCGCTGCTAATCATAACTAAATGGCGTGTGCTTCTACGTACGTCCGGCGGCTTGGATTGACCGGCTGCTCTGTTTGTTCATCAGCAGGCCGGGGTTTCGTTCGGTTGGCGTCAAACTAATTAATCGAGGCTAATTAATAACGCCCCGCCCAATCATGCGCCGGCGAATCGGCACGCAGCATGTGTTGCGACGATGCGCCCACGTACCAAACCCCGCATTTCTTTTCGTCATCGTCACGGCGGCCTTGCCTTGCTTCCTTGCTTGCCGTATCTCCCTCGCCTCATCCATCCATCGTCGTCGTCGTCCGGCCACGTACCGGCGCCGTACGTGCCAACTGGACCGACCCGCACCAACGCGACTGGTTCGCTTCCCTTCGCCAGTAGTCCAGTCCGTCGCGAGAGGCCACATGGCTAGCTGCCCACATGCATGCGGGTGTTTGTTTTGTTTTGGCTGCTGGACTGCTGGCCGGCACGAGATAAACAACGAGCGACACGGGATGACTTCACACACGCGCGTCCGCGACCGGGGCGTCGTTCCGCGACGAGTGAAGAAGCTTTGCCTCGGCATCAACTGACTTGGCAGATGGCACGCAGACCTCGCGCCTGAACTCCTGGACCCGTCAAAAGATAAACAGATCACCAGGCAACGGCGCCAGATAAGATCGCATATCACACCGACGGTTGTTGAACACAGCTTGAGAAATATTTTACTCCTTGACGATCGAAGCACTAAGATATAGCGAGTGCCTGCTGTACCAGTCAACGTGTTATTTATACATACATAGTGCGTACTTTACTCTTTATGCGAAGCCTGCAGTTGCGCGTTGCTAACTGGTCACAAATTAAACCCGTTCCCAGCAACGTGTTCACATACAGAACTGCTGCCAAAACTTGCAATCGAGCTGGACACATGAATGCCGCTGTAGCGTGATTTCGCATTTCCACCGACGCTGCTGCGAATGACATGTGTGCCGTTTCATCCACAACGAGAAAGGTGGAGGAGGAGGGCGAGCGGCAACAAACAACACTCGCTCTGCTTCACACTTGTCATCACAGCTAAAGAGTAGTAAACCGGTCGCTGAACCTCACCAACCTCTACCTTTTGCCAACTCACGGGGGCACCAGGTGTGGGAACAGGTGGCACACATCCGGTAGCTGCAGCGTAACGGAACATGTCATCGGGGAGATATTCAGATACGGAGGTACTAGGCGGTAGTGAGGTTGGATCAACCAGACAACCACGCATGGTGTTGCGTTGCCTGGCTCGCGTCGTTCGAGAAACCTGGCAAGAGGTGTAAGCAGTTTGATGACCAGAATGGATCATTACGTGGCTGGATGATATTTGGACACCTTAGGTACCACATTTTCATATGCTTTTTTAATGTCAGCCTGCCAGGATTTAATCCATATAGCATTTGATCGAAGTGGGTTAGATGAAAAGAAAAAGGAAATTTGTTTTAGAATTTTCTAATTTCCAATATACATTGGTATTCGACGGAAAACATCAACGGAGTCGAAAAGTTTTAAGACCAACTGACATGAGTGATTATCTGGCGCAACACTCACTCGGGAGGATTTAGATCTCACTCTGCCTAACGGTCCAATCACAACATGGACTTAGCGTGACTCAAATAATGATAAGCAACAAATGTTAATTTGTGGATATGACGGTGGATCGTTATCTACTTATCCTTTAGACATATCATATGACATGCCAACTAGTTCTGGACGGTTTGTACGTCATTCCGCCTATTTTCTATGAAAAAATACACTACACTCTAAGATGTGGAGTGCACGTCATCACTTTTTTCGACGCTATAAAACCGGAACCGTAAGATTGTCACTTCACATCTTCTCGACACCATCACTTCTACATTCTCTTATCCATACAATCTACACCATCTTTTGGAGGTGCCTCATTAGCGGGTACTATACTCTTATGATGTCGATGAATTCTTGATACCATCATACCACCACATCCGCTACGTGTTGTTTAGTGGACTAGAGATAGTAGCACCCTTTCTAATTAATGATCAGGTAACAAATCTTATTCTTCTCTTATTCTCTCCGCAATAAATTTGATACTGTCTGATATCGCTCCATAGTTAATTTTTTAGTTCACTTGCTTAGATAGAAACTTTAACTGTTGGCTAATAAAGTAGTACTACTCCGTATTGGTTTTTAGCAGGTACAATAAATAGTATTTTCAGAGTATCCATTGACCCACCTTATAAGCAGAGCCATGAAGCTTTCCTTTCCAAACCGACACGAGCAGCCCCCCTTCCTCTCCTCACGCAGCCCCAAATAAAGGCGTTTCGCCATCGTTTTCCACAAGCCTTGCCCGCAAAACCCACGCTCCCAAAATCTGAACCGGTCGGGGGCTCAGGTCCCGCCGCGCGCGGCCCACAAGTCAGCCTCCGCGCGAGAAAAGTCAGTACCCCTCACGCTTCCCCTCAGAAATCATCACGTGTTTTCGCGCCTCCGAACCGGAACGCGCCACCGAGTCCGGCACGCCGCCCAGATCTTGCACCGAACTCGGTCCGGCTTATAAATACTTACTCGACGAGGTCGCAGCGGGATCAGCGGCGTTGCGCCACGCGGACGGCAACTTCCGAGACCGAGACCTCTGCAGCCAAAGAAACCGCAAGAAGAAACCTATACACCGGGAGGATCAGTCGTCACGATTGATGGACGCCGCCGGGGAGTTGTTGATGGGCGGCCGCCGCCTGACGCGGCTCCGCACGCTCGGCCGCGGCGCGTCGGGCGCCGTCGTGTCGCTCTTCGCGGCGGGCGAGGAGTTCCTCGCGGTGAAGTCCGCGACCGGCGCCGCGGGCGCCGAGCAGCTGCGGCGCGAGGGGGCGATCATGGCCTCGCTCCGCTCGCCGCACGTGCTCCCCTGCCTCGGCTTCCGCGCTCGCGCCGCGGCGGGAGGCGAGGACGAGGAGTACCAGCTGATCCTCGAGTTCGCGCCCGGCGGCTCGCTGGCGGACGAGGTGGAGAGGAACGGGGGACGCCTGGAGGAGGCCGCCGCGCGGGCGTTCGCGGCGGACGTGGCCAGGGGACTCGCGTACCTCCACGGCGAGTCCATGGTGCACGGCGACGTGAAGGCGAGGAACGTGGTGATCGGCGGCGACGGGCGGGCCAAGCTCGCGGACTTCGGGTGCGCCAGGCGCGTGGGCTCCTCCAAGGGGCCGCCGATCGGCGGCACGCCGGCGTTCATGGCGCCGGAGGTTGCGCGCGGGGAGGAGCCGGGGCCGGCGGCCGACGTGTGGGCTCTGGGGTGCACCGTCATCGAGATGACCACCGGCCGCGCGCCCTGGAGCCACGTGGACGACGTCGTCGCGGCGGTGCGCCTGATCGGGTACACGGATGCCGTGCCGGAGGTCCCCGAGTGGCTGTCGGCGGAGGCGAAGGATTTCCTGGACAGGTGTCTCTGCCGAGACGCCAGCAAGCGGTCGGCGGCGCAGCTGCTGGAGCACCCGTTCTTGGCGTCAGCCGGCTGCGGCGTCAATGCGGAGGATGTGAAGGCCAAGTGGGTGTCGCCCAAGAGCACGCTGGATGCCGCATTGTGGGAGTCGAACGCCGACGACGACGAGGACGGTGAGCTGCCTGAAAGCCCGGCGGACAGGATCAGATCATTAGCGGGGCCCTGCCCGGCCTTGCCGGAGTGGGAATCCGACGATGGCTGGATCGAATTGTGCAGCAGCAGCCACTCCGTACTTTCCGACGCGGCGGCCGCCAGCCAAGAGGTGAAATTTCCGACGCACTGTGACATTTCCGACACGGCGGCGGCCACGTCGTCCGATCAGATGCCGTATCGAGTTTTCGATCTGCCGGTGGTTTCGACGGCCGCGGAGACGAGGCACTCTGGAAACTTTTTGGAGGGTGAACCGGAAGCAGAAGTGGAGGCTGTTGAGCTTTCTAGCGCTGACTTGTATGCCGGCGGCGATGATGATCCCGTGCACAATGTAGGAGCTGCCGATGCCCACGCGCATCAGCAACAGCAGGATGCTTTAGAGAATATTACTGTTGATCCGGTTGTAGTTGATCTCAATACTCCTGATGAACAAATAGTAAAAGCTCAATTTTCCTGGTCATCTGGCCCTTCCCCTGAGTTCGTCTTTTAATATTCCTGGTTTTAGTTGACTCCCAATCAAACTCGGGGAACCATTGTATGCCGGAGATTTCGTCAAATCCGGCGAGAATTTAACCACCTCATGTGAAATCTCCGCGTTTCTGACATTGCCTTTCGGAACTGAACTGTCCTGTAGAAACCGATCTGTTTGAGCGAAATTTGCATCCGAGGAGCACATCAAAATGACTGCATCTGTGACCCTAATCAACACACCTTTTCGACAACTCACAAATCCAAACCAACCATATCCAATCAACCCTGATACGTGATATCCCAAACCCAAAGCAACAGCAAAAAGGTTGTACAATTTATCGGCAACTTTTAGGAGTTGCCGACAAGTGTGGCAAGCAACTCTTCACCCTTCTCGCGCGCCACAGGTGGAGCACACAGCAACCACGGCTCCCCATCTCAGAGACACGCTCGAACCGTGAAGCCCCCGCCGCGACCGTGCCATCTGGCGATGGCGTCGCGGCCTGTGTGTGCTTGGCTTCTATAGAGATTTTTCCCGGCAAGAAAAGAAAGCGCTGGCGGCGTGGACGCGGGGGCACGATGACCTGTCCGCGCGCGCGCGACGCCGTCCAAGTGGCACGCGTTCGTGCGATTCTGACACCCTCCTCGCAGCAGCAGCGATCGAGAGAGACTGCGAGAGATAACGCAGAAACCTAGCAGGCGTAGCACACGTCTGTTTGGTCGTTGGCAGGAAGGAAGGAAAGCTGGGGTCTGGGGATGATGTGCATGCACTTGTCCGAGTGCTCTGGATGAGCTCGTCCCTGACACGTGCGCGCACAGGTTCTGGTCTCGTTTCAGGACCCCTTCTTCTGTCGAGCAACTACTGTGAATTTCCATTTGAGCAACGATTTAACATTCTCCAGTTTCTGAACTTTGACTGTGTACTACTGACAATATGTTTATGTTGTTGATGTAGATGTCATTTGCTAGTTCAAACATTTGCCGGGGACAAGTTGACAAGTACGTACTCCTTCCGTCTCGGAAAGTTTGTCACTTGTAGTTCATTTTTGAACTATAAAGCGACAAACTTTTCTGGACGGAAAGTACAATTTAGAAAGCGAATTGACTAGACTAGGATGGAGAAGTAGTCCAAGTCACGCGTACACACCAACTGCGCCAAGTAGTCCATGTGGCCATCAAAAAGAAACTAAGTGCTCCTTATGGAGTAAAGTCAGAGCGCCCAAGTGCCAACTCGACACGATATGGGCAGGCACGTGTCTGTGTCACCAAACCTGCCTTGGCGCTTTGATCATCTACTACTCCTAGCAAGCTATTAGCGCCTTTTACTGGAGAAGAGCATTCTCCCGGTTTCTTGAGGAGCAAGGTAGTGGCGTTGCTGCTGCATCTCGAAACCTGCTGTCCGGGTGTACAAGAGCCCAGACGGCCAGACAGAGGAACAAGTGCAGAGCCACCTAACCGTTCGGCTGCAGTTCCCTCTACCTACCCCCTCCCCAGATCGGCATCCCAATGCAGTTTGAACGCATCTTCTATTTGACGAAGGCACGCGCCTAAGACCATCCGCACCAGCGTACTCTAAAGCATACTCTATACACTATTCTCCTTCAGCTTTTACAGTACGTACTCTAAATTACACTGCGAAACAGTGTATCCAGTATACTTTACAGTACGCCACTGCGGATGGTCTAACTACAGCGAAGGTAGTTGACTGCCCCGAAGATTTAATTTCCGGTCACCTGTCGACGAAGTCAGTAGTCAGCGTATTAAATTTTCTGTCAGCTCCGAGAGTTCACATGCGCCCATTTTTTTTTCTTCTTGATCCACCGAGCCACAGCGCAGCCGTCGGCGGCGCTTAACTAGCATGCTGCTGCTGACGACGGCCGTGACGCGCGAGTCACTGTATACTCCCTCATTATCTTTTTAATTGACGTTCAGACACAAATTCTAGTTCATTTTTAGTTTAAAACCTTGTCTGAAACGTCAAATAAAAGAATTAGGAGAGAGTACTTGCTTGCCGGGTGCCTGAAGCTGCAGGTCGTGCTCCTTTCCCGTGGAGGTGGCCATGCCCTCCACCTCCATTGGCACTTGGCAGCTTTCCGAGTCAATATCCACGCTTCTGAACTTTCTTGGCCGGTAAAAACTAGAACTACTCCCTCTGTTCTCGAAAACTTGTCGTTTTGTAGTTTATTTTTAAACTACAAAGCGACAAGTTTTCGGGGACGGAGGGAGTACTACTGAGACCAGTTCGGATGAGCCGGAACGGAGTTGTGCAACGCCCAATAGTGAGGTGAAGCTTGAACGAACTAGCTTGAGCGTTCCTGGCTTCCCGTGTTCCCGATAAGCGTGGATATACAAAGCGAACTGTAGTGCGATGCTACTGCAGTTCGACCGACACTGAAATGGAAAAAAGAATTTCCTGCAGCTAGGCCCATCGTTGCATATAAATAGTCTCAGCCCAATCCGTGTCCGACCGTTTTAAGTGGCGGCCCGCATGGATGAAGCCCTCCTCTTTCCCACGACGCCATCTCCACCTGGCACGCGTGGGCCGGCGGGAACCGAATCGAAACATCTCGCTCTCTCCATCCGTGCCATAGAAAATTTCCGCAAATCTCCTGAATAGATTCCGTTCAATTCAATTCAGTCTCGACGGTCTTGGCATAGAATCCTCCCACCAGCTGGTCGCCTGGTCGTCGTTACCGATACGATAGCATTAGCCGCGTCGCGGACTCGTGGTGCTCACGCCGCGTTGCTTTCGATACCGTCAGAGATCCATGACCAGAAGAAGCCTCCATGCATGGTGAAGGAGAAGGACCGCGCGCTGGCTAGGCTTGATCCGCCCCTGACCTTCTCCATCCTCGGCACAGTGGATTCTACATTTCGTTGCTACCAACGAATAGTTATATTATTGCGGTATTCAAAGCCTTGTGTGGTGATGATGTTTGTAAGCGTCTCTTTTCTTTACTGCTTTTGCAGTGCCGAACAATCCATGGAAGAAGACAGCCAATGAGGCAATGACATCTTGGGTGTAACTTTATGGCCTGAGCTAAGCTGATCATTACTTGGTGCGGTGCCAAGCTGGCGGCACTTACGTGCAGTGCTTAGCTGCTTACAGTACAGCCCAGGCCCAGCCAAGCTTCTTTATTTGTGGTTCCTCTTCCAATAAATACCCGTAATTAGCGCCCACGTGAGGTGTTGGTTAGTACAGTATATCAGGCCGCTGCTTGATTGCGCAGATGAAGGAGCCCCACTCGCTGTCTCTCGCTCTGAGCTGGTCCAAGAACGATAATACTAGCACGCAAAAGTAGGCCTGGTTGCCTGAATGGTCCGAGGTTCCGACGACGTTCTGTCATCCATCGATCGCTTGGCCTCGGCGTCCCCCTACGTCGCCGCGACTCTACCCTGCGTGTCCTCGTAGTATATGGTGGCTGCCATGGCGAAGCTAAACCATGACCCGCGCGTGCCGTCAGTGTTTCGTCGCTCCGTGTCTTCTCATCCCTGGTGGTCTTCTGCTGAGCTGCCGCTGCTGCTGGAGTGTGCCCTCTGCTCTCGGCGAACGTCGTCGTTCGTGGGTAGTCCAGCATCTTGCATTGGTCCCGACAAAATTGACGTGCTCAATAGCTCTGCTATCACGTCCACTCCAATAAGCCATCTGTGCTGTTACTGCTGTATCACGGCATCGGCACAGCGTTGCATTCTGGCTTGCGGAAAACAGAACTACTGGTACGTACAAGTGCCGCGTAAACGTGGCCATTACTCAAGAACATTGAAGCCTTGTAATCTGTCCCTCTCCCCGAAGATCAGACGCCAGCTTCTCGTATCCTAGGACGTGGTGACCTCGTTGTCGAAAGGGACCGTGCCGGGAGGATTCAGCGAGACGCCAATGGCAGCTTTTAAATAAGCACGTCGACGGATCGACTGATGGACAGACGTGAGTGTGGTGCCAGATGTACTACCCGTACGGAGAAATTATCGTTGTTACAGTATTGGTGATCACTGATTAGTACTACCAGTAGCCGTTGCATAAGCATTATTATGGCCGGTACTGGTTAAGGTTAACCCCTTGAGCACGAGACGGAGGGAGAGAAAAAATATTAGAGATGTCGATAATAAAAAAAAAATCAGAAGGGAAAAGTACAGATGCTTTCAGTGGAACAAGTTAGCTAGTGTCACAAAGTGTGTAACTGCATATTTATTCTTTACAAAAAAAATCTTTATATATACTACACAGACACACAGTATTATCGTCGTGTATGTATATTATGTACTGTCTGTTCTCCTGACCAAGCAGAAACAGTATACAGTGAAAAAGGTAAAAAGAACAGTGTTTTGTAGACTGGAGAAAACTAGCATTCCGGCCAGGTTTTACTACGTAGGTACAATCGCTAATCAATCTTGCCATGGTTCATCCTCTTGTGTGTAAAACATACGGGAATAAGTAGATAATTCGAATGGCAAAAGTGAAGGAGTGGGGTAAAAATCAGAAGTACTCCAAGTTGAAGTCGAAATGCGCCAGGCTCTGTTCCTGGCAGCTGGGCAGCAGCGAGAACTTGTGCTCCTCCAACGCGTCGTCTTCCACCTGCCCTCCACCGCCGAAACCGTGCTGCTGCTCCATAATCTCTGTGAACGGCTCCGCCTTGGCGCCGCCGCCTGAGGCCCAGTCCAGCACCTCGCTGTCGAGCACATTGCCCATCTCGGCGCAGTTCCAGTTGCTGGTGCTGTTGCTGGAGCTCTCCCCGTAGCCCAGGTTCTCCGACACGTCCAGCACGCTGCTGTAGTCGGCGACGAACCCGGCGTCCGCCGTGGCCTTGCCAGCGACGACGACGTCGTACTGGCCGTAGAGTTCCGCCGCGTTGGCCGCGCCCAGGTCGAAGCCGTACCCGCCGAAGTCCGTCGTCACCGGGAATGGGTCGAACACGACTGGCTGATGCTTCTGAGCGGGCCCGTCAGCGACGACGGGCTTATGGTCCTGATCTTGAGCGTCCGGCAATGCCTCGGCGGCGAGCGGCTTGTGCGTGCTGGGGTCGATGCCGCGCTGCCGGAGCTTCTTCTTGAGGCAGCTGTTCCAGAAGTTCTTGATCTCGTTGTCCGTCCGCCCCGGCAAGTGCGACGCGATCTGCGACCACCTGCATATGTGAATGCGTAGAAACATCATTTATCTCTTTTGACTAACATAGTACTCGCTGATGATGCCAGCTCCTCTCCGGCCCTACACATTGCAGAATTAATGTGTGAACACATTGCACTGACGCAGTACCTGTTCCCCAAGATCTCGTGGAGCGCGAGGATGAGGTCCTCCTCCTGCTGCGAGAAGCTGCCTCGCTTCAGGTCGGGGCGGAGGTAGTTGATCCACCGTAGCCGGCAGCTCTTGCCGCACCGCTGCAGCCCTGCACGAAATTAAGCAGCTCAAATCAGCCAAAGCAATCATCAATGGCTGCGCGCATGCGTGGGAGGGAGTGATGCAACAATCCAACAGTGCGCGCGCCGCCGGCGAGTGTGTAATAATAAGCTTACCTGCGAGCTTGGGGACAGAGCTCCAGCACCCGACGCCGTGTCGGATGATGTGATTGTACAGCTTCTCGTCCTCCTCGGGAGACCAGAGCCCCTTGCGGAGCTTGGGCTGCACGGCGCCGCCGGAGAGCCGTCCCATTCCCGGCCCTTCCTCTGCTACTACTCCGACGACGACGGCCGGCCGGGACGGGACAAAAGCACGTGGACGACGATCGCCGTTGCAATGGCGATCGATCGATGCCTATATGTATATATGGCCTGCTGGTTTATATGGGGAAGCGTGCGTACCAAGAAGTGCACACTCTGGGCAGAGGCAGCAGAGGTAAGGTGAGGTGTGGTGAGGTGAGGCAGCGATCAAGTGGGTTCTAAGCAAGGTGCAGTGCGCGCCGGAGCGAGGCGCGCAATGGATTGGAGCTTAAGATACCTCCCGTTTGTGAGAGATGGTGGGCTAAAATAGTGCCCCGGCCGTGCGCTACTCCTCAGGCGACACAGGGAGAGCTTTTCTAGCTCACAACGGCAACGGAGAGAGAAGAGAAGAGAAGAGAAGAGGTGTTAGTTGGCGAAAAGACTTTCCATTTCACGTCCTTTTTTTTCCCGGTGCCGGCAACAAGGTCCAAACACTGATTACGGCACCAGTGATCTGTTAATGTGCTCAAAGACTTGCAAATCGGTGGTACGACGGCTCAATTAAACACCGCACGACATTATGTTTTACTTGTCCAACTTGATGACGGCGTCCCACAGCAGTGAGAAGCTAAAATCACTGTGCCAGTCAGGTCACTCTTAGGCTGATCTAATCGCAGTCTCAGCAATCAGGTTGCGTGAATAATCAGTGCCCCTGCCGACCTCCGTGTCCCATCCGATTCGTACGTCAAGGAACAAGGCTCTAAATACTGCACTGCTGCATCCGGTAGTACGGTAATTGATCCTCCGATCATCGTCCTCCAAATCAGAACAGGCAAACAGTTTGGGAGTCCTGTGTGTATGGTACGGCTCAGTACAGAACGTCGTTTGCGCGTCGAAAGGACGGGGATGGATTCCCTCCTCTGATCAACAAATGTGGTACTATAATACTCCCTCCATTCTGAAATAATTGTCGTTTCAGACAATCAAATGAACTAAAAATGAATTATTGAAGGTTGTCCTAACGACAATTAAAACGAAACAGAACTTAATAAGAACCGGATGGTAATTGATCACTGTCGTCCGGCCGCCGACGGTTATGGTTGTGCACGCGCTGTCGACCTGTCGTTGGAGGAGAAATTAGTAATAAGAACGCACTCAGCTGTCATCACAGCCGCCTCACTTCAGACTTCACTGTGCTAGTGTCATAATGTGTAGCAGTAGCTGTTGTAGTAGTATCGCTTCGTTATCAGATTGCGTCGCGGAGGCAGTGACACCGGCGTGTACCTCGAGAAACGCGGTTACTACGGAGCACGTCCTGCTCCTGCCTTTGTCCTCCCAGGTGCGACCGGGGTGCCAACGGCCAAAACTAAGACCATCCGCACCAGCGTACTCTAAAGCATACTCTATACATTATTTTCCTTCAGCTTTTACAGTACGTACTCTAAATTACACTGTGAAACAGTGTATCCAGTATGCTTTATAGTGTGCCACTACGGATGATCTAACTCAGGTTGCTGCTGTTGTGAAAACCGTTGCTGAACTGAAATATAGTTTTCTGTCAAGTGTCAGATTACTCAGATAGGTGTGCAGAGCAGTGAGTCGCATGCTAAATAATCCCTCCTATCCTGAATATAACAGTATATTCCCTCCGTCCATATGAACTTGTCGCTTTGTAGTTCAAAAATAAACTACAAAACGACAAATTCATGGTGACAGAGAGAGTATTTTATTTTTAAATTAAAATTGTTGTTCTAATGATAACAATTTTAAAACTTGATGTTGTAGACATATGGAGAGGGAATGAGAACGGATGGAAAAACACTAGTAGTGGTTTCCTGTTGTCACCTGGCAGTTCCAGAGAAAAATGGGAGCAGAACGGAGGCTTATAAAAGCATGAAAGTCACTGATGCTGAAAAAGCGAAAAATAAATTATGATGAACGTTACATTCTGCTGCTTGCTTGGGCCTTTGGTAATCTGGTTTGTGCAAAACGGCCCCACACAACAGGACAGTAGGGGCCCACACTAGGGCCATGGCCGCCGATCCTTGTACTTGAAGGGAAAACGGCAGCTGCAGCTCGTGTTCGACTTTTACAGGTGTTGCACGAGCTCTAATATATAGCCAGAGCCCAGAGTAGATTGATATAGCAAAATTTAAACAAAAAAAGTGAAGGGAAAGAATAGTCGTCGACTGTACGACACAGCCATTACGTTAATAAGTGGTCGCTGCTCCAAACATTGCGCCATCGATTTTCCAATCATCCAGCATTCCAGCCAGGAACAGAAAGCTGCCTGCATGGTCCAAAAGCTGCCTCCCTCCCTCGCGCATCAAACACAGCGTTGAAGTTTTGCACGCACGCACGAGCAGCGGTGGTAGTTAACACACGTGTTCTTCGCAGTGTTTTTATTTTTAATTTCTAGCTCGGCGGTAGGCCCGTACGTTCCTGAGAAATTAAATCGAGCACGCGAAATTCATCGATGAATTAAATCGTCTGGCCTTGCGTTTCGCTGGAGCGATCAGAATTTATATTCAGAGAGAGCCTCGCGTCGTGTTCGTACGTACTTCGTACACACACATGACACACCTCAGATGTCAGGTCCACGGCAAGCTAGCGATGAATCTGTCTCGTACATCAGCAATTCAGCATTGACCTGCGATCGATGCAATGCAACCCGGCGTTGCAGCTCTACAGGACGCAGTTACTCTCGGCCAGATCACAAGTGCGTTGCACGAATTAATGCGTTGCTTCGGTGGTCATAGATGCTGTGTTGCCATGCACAGTTGCTCGCTCCGCCGCTCGTTTGTACTCCCTCCGTTCCCAAAAACTTGTTGTAGTTCATTTTTGAACTACAAAGCGACAAGTTCATGGGGACGGAGGAAGTACGTATCTTGGGGAGTACTCCCTCTATCCCTAAAAAGATGTCGTTTTTAAC
Source organism: Tuctoria greenei (assembly GCA_036927565.1). Lineage (NCBI taxonomy): Eukaryota > Viridiplantae > Streptophyta > Magnoliopsida > Poales > Poaceae > Tuctoria > Tuctoria greenei. The sequence goes on from JAYESD010000001.1 coordinate 306,486,145, forward strand.
ACTAAATTTAGTATTAAAAACGACATCCTTTTAGGGATGGAGGGAGTAACGGCAAATGATGGCGTTTAGCTACAGGCCAGAGCACGCTAGCTGATGCGAGAAGCAGGCTGCGCGCGGCCCTGCCCGGCCGGCCGGACTGGTCGAGTCGAGGAGGAGGTGACTTGCAAACGCCACAACCAACCGCAAAGGGCAACGAAGAAGCGTAAGCTGGAGAAAGCACCAGCAGGCAGCAGCCTCTCTGGCGTGTCGTGAACTCGTGATGGCTGGAGGATTATTAGGTGGCCGGTCATGGTCGTCGCGCCTCACGCGCGGGCCGGCGCCCCGGCCAGAGAGGAGCCGGCAGCAGGGCGCGCGCGGACGGCCGGCCGGGGGGTGCCGGTCGCTTCGAGCATGGTTCAAGACATGGACGACGATCCAGCAAGTACACGTACGAGTACGAGGTACTACTACTACTACTCCACGCACCGGTTAGTTAGTTAGGGCGTGGAGATATATAATCAAGCTGCATGCTAGCTGCTGAGCCATGACGTACGTACACCTGTCGGCCTGTCGCTGCGAGGAGAGCGCGCGCGCGTGATCGAGTGGTGAGGAGCCCGTGTACGTAGACGACGTACGCGCACCGGCCGCCGGTTTTCGTCACCGTCGCTCGCGTCTGCGCTACTCGTCGATCTGCATGTTCGTGCGTGCGAAACCGACCTTCGATTCATGTGATGGATCGGTCTCAACAGGCAAGGCAAGGCAAGGCGAACAACCAACCTCAGCTCAGCTCGCTCACGGCCTTTCCTAGCTGGTGGATTGGGAGTTACGACACAGTGTATGTACACCATTACATTGCCCATATCCAGTAGTACCCTTTTACCTGCAGGACGGAGCTTGCCCTGTTCCTTTTGGCGAAGTTTGAAGCTACATACTCCTCCTTCACCAAGGTAGGCCAACTCTCGTTTTCCCATCGAGTCCCATAGCGGTTACGAAGAAAGAAAAGAAAGTGCAGCGTGCCGCCATTGTCAAACCAAACAATGCAAGCAGAAAGGCACGGCAACAGCGGGACGACGACAATATATGCTAGTTATAATAATCATATCTCGTCCAAACTAATGTGTAAGTTGTCGGTTACTACCGACCGGTGAGTGTGCAAATAATCTGTTGACTGACTGGATCGTGTGTATGTACCTTTTGTACGTTCTCTCTTGAAGGAAACTCCATGGTGTTTGGTATTGTCGACCAGCTGCTGTGTGTGTACACATGGTACGACGTTCAGCGTACGTATCAGCTATCGACAATTTTGCAGGGACAAGTGGATAAACTGCAACGACCATGAGTACGATAAGGTTATTACACAATCCATATAGACTACGTCGATCGTACGCCGTCGCCGAATCAACTACATCTACAGTGAAAGTGCATGCCCTGTTGTGTCGACAAATGAAGAGACATCCTGCTAGAATCTTCACTCGAGAGGCCTGATCTTGACTTGCCTCCTCTATAAAGGAAAGGGAAAGTGCGAAAAAAGAAACAAGATAAAGGGCCCATGTTGCATCATCATGTTGGCTCCTCTTTGAAGTTATGCAAACCCAAATTAGCTTTTAAGATGAACACATTTTATATAATCGCATCACACATATGGCAGATTCACAATCATGTAAAGATTAGCGAATGTGTGAGTGGCCGCATAGTTGGTTGTTTATTATGAAATCCGTTCATCCATGGAGACGGCGTTGCCGCTGGGACTGGGAGGAGGTAGGTGCCGTGTGCTGTTACCATCACAACAGATAGCGTGATGTGCACTTGCCTTGCATGAGTAAACTGCATGATTAAGTTGTTCGGTGTAATGGCCTGCCCGGAGAGGTCGCGTTTATTCGGGTTCAGGCCATGCAAACCAAACTGTGCACTAAGTGAGAACGCTCACCTAATCTATTCAGGCTGCCTTTTTTTATTTGTCGTCGGCTAGTTCAAAAATAAACTAGTCGCCGACAAATAAAAAGAAACAGAGGAAGTACTACATATTTCCTCCATTCCAAAATATTTGTCACTTTCTAATTCATTTTTGAACTAAATAGTGACAAATATTTTGAGATAAATGATGTACTATCTTGATTTTTTCAATTTCTCACTTGTTAGTTCATTTATGCCAAGCTAGTTTTTTTATGATGATACTCATCTCATAGGTTCGATTCCTTTTGCTTTCATATAATCATCATACCTTAAGTTTACTCTCGTTTATTTCAAAAATATGATCATTAAAATGTAATATGATTAAAGTATGCAGTGTTACAAATTTACTAGTCTTGTCGCAAAAAAAACTGTTGTAGCCACTTAACCAACTTTTTCACTTGTTAGATTAGATATGCCATAGCTATTTTATTTGATAATCTAGAAGGGGAATCAATCCGAGCAGGCACTGATTTATTAAAGGTTTAAGTCGCTATTCCCGGCGGAATCTTGATGATTATTTGCAAATATATGTACTAGTACAAAACAGTGAAGCAGATTTTGATCCCGGGCCGCTCCTTCATTGACAGAACAGCTAGGTCCTACGTATCTTAGTACGAAACTTAGCTCTAGTGTAAGCCGCAAGCAATCGCTAGCTAGGACGGTTTCGTATTCTTCTTCTGACGACGACAAGCGACAGAAACGCAGCATGTGTAGTACGTTGTCAAGCGTTGATGAGCCCTTACATGTGTTGCGTTGCAGCCCATGCATCTGCCTTTGCTCTACGTCTCACTCAAACGATATTTTTCCTTGTGGCGATCGCAGGATGCCACCTCAAATCGGAGTCGCCATCACGTCGGTCGAGCTCGGAGGCATTATTACTCCAGTGAAAACGTATGCGCTGCAGTGGCAGATTAAAAGCCATCGCTTGATGGCAACCACCTTAAATAATCTTATCAGATAATAATCTCATCAGCCACACATTGACAAATAAAACCAATATTCTATAGCTGCGAGGTGCATGGCCTGCGTGTGCATGTCAGTTACTTCCCGCGAAATCTTCCTTAATTTCACTGATGTGGACGGCCTCTTCGGAACCGCTGTGACCTTCTTGAAGCCGTCTGCTGTCACTGTTCGTAGCTGCAGCAAATGACATTGACAATTGCAGTGGGTGACTCAGCAGCGTAGAAAACGAGTGCCAAAAGCGTCACTCAGCTGCAGTTTGCCGGTCGCGTCCGGCACAGGAGTTGGGAATCGACCCACCCGGCCGAAGCAGCTAGCCGGCACTTGTTGTTGCCAAAGGTTGGGATCAATCATCGCCATGCATGGCAGTGGCAGCATGCAGAAGTTGTTCATCGCAATCGGATAGGCTCTGGAGCAGAGGAGAGACCTCCGCACAGCACAGACATCCGTTTGTCCTTCGTGTTCCTGCTGCTCATCTGCTCATGATGCTCTGGCGGCGTGCATGGACAAGGGTGCGCGACGGCTGTCGATCGGATCGCGGTGCGCGCGCGCTGTTCGGGCACTGTTGCTGATGACTGCAGCCGCTGCCGCTGCTGCTGCATGCCAACTCGATCTTTTCGTGTGTGTACACACACGGATCCTGCTGAGGTAAGTAATACAGAGCAAGGATGCACGACAACAGTTGAGAACGATCGTGCGTTGCTTTCCTATCCTACATGGGACGATGGATCTATCGATACGCCACCGTACCCACGGACGGACGTCAAGCCGGAAGGTTCTTTTGACGTGGCGCGGCGCGGTGGCGGGGCCCGCGCGCGTGGCGCATTCGGGATGGTTGACCAGTGAAGAAGTGTCGGCACGAACAGGGCATGGCAGCAGCAGCAGCAGTGCAGCACGCCTTCAGCAGCCTTCGCCACCTTTCTCATTGTCCTCCTCCTCAGCTGCCTGCCTTCGTGGCTTCGTCTCATCCATCCGCGCCGCGCTCTCATGCGGCCGGCCTATACGAATCGGCGCGTTGGTCTCGTGCTTTCCGTGCGCAGATGCTCGCCGCCGTGGTGGACAGCGCGCGCGCGCGCAGAGGATCTCGCACACGAGGACCTGGTCTGGTTCGTCAAACGTAATCGAGAGCATGCAGATATGCTTTGCGAAAAGGGTCGTTGAAAACTTTGCAAGGATGATCGATGGGGAACAAGCATAGAAATCATGGGCTGCTCTGCTTTCCTTTGCTGCGAGCCATTGTGATCGTTAGCTGTAAATCTTGTACTGTATGTGTTCACTGTTCAGCCGACAGCTTGTCGATCGCGTTCGATCGATCGGATAGACAGCAGATGTCGTCGCTTTGTGCTCCGATCAGTCGGTCGATCCTTGACGGATCATGCATCGTCCATGCATGTGTTGTGTTGGTTCGCAGATCGTGGTCGGAGCCGTGCGTCGCAGTGGCTTAAGTGGCACGCTCAAGTATCCGGCTCTTGTAGAAGAACTTGTAATGGAGCTTACTAGTTACTAGAAATGACTAGTAGCTTATGCTGTTATGTACTGTGACCTCCGTTTTAATGGAGTTGGGACTTGTCCCCGATTGGAAAGAAAAAAAAAAAGTATCCGGCTCGAACTTAAGGTCCAGTCACTCTCGCCTCTAGACGGAGGCAGTTGATCACGCACGGAGAATTGACAGTACCACCTAGTGTTTGGGTCGCGTGCAAGGTTCGAAAAATCGCTGAAAGAACAGAACAAGCATCACGAAACCATACTCCGGCAACACCATGCAGCATTCGTAACTCGTAAGCACCTGATCTTGGCCCAGCAGAGAGCATCAATGAACAGTCCCCAAGATGCCGTCTTGCTTTCCCAGTTTTCCCCTCTGCTGCTCCCCCACAATCTTTTTTGATCTCGTCCGCTCGACGAACGTCAATGAATGGCGTCGTTTTAGCTTGAAACTTTCAAGAAAACGACTGGCTCCGTCGCCTCCTTTTCGCGATTCCTACCTGCTCCGGGGCGCACACCTGTACATGCTAGCTCCCCCGCCGCTGCCCACGGCGACACGCCGGATCGCCCAACGTGTGGTTCCTATCAGTGGATTAATAAAAGCCGCGCGCGGCCATTGCGTCGCGTGGGCGACGCGAGCGAGAGATGCTTTCTTCAGTCTTACAATATGCATGCTTCTTTTCCTTGTCGCGTTTCGTGTTCCTTGGTGCAGAGTGTACTAGCTAGAGCGAGGCTGTCGTTGCTCGCGAGTCACGACTGTGCTGCGTGAGCTAGCCGCGCCGCCGGCGTGGAGTGGCTTCAGGGCAACGGCGACGGACGTGCACGGTAGCAGTTAGTTGGGTGCGCCCGCCGTGTGACCACGTGAAGCTACGCTATCCCTTCGACGGTTGGGTCTTGGGTGTCCCGAACGTCCCATGATCAGAGACGCCTGCCTGCGACGGTTTCGTTTCGAACGCGGCACCGCCCGGCGATGCGCAGCCACACCACACCGCTTTCTCTTTCAAATGGGCCGGCCCATGCCCAGGTCAGGATAGGCCGCGCTAGCTAGCACGGGACGCCCGTCGCACCAGACACTTTCCGCTTGTTTTATTGATCGACTTTACGCTCATGCGCATCTTCCGTTTTGACTTGGTCTCTGACTCGTACGTACGTACTGCTCAGGAGGATTGCAATCGTTAGCCCAGCTTCTACGAAGGCCCAACATCTTCTGCAGCAGCAGAAACTAGCAATCAAGACCCAAGAAAAAAAAATGCAAAACTTAGCCCACGGCCCACCGTAACAGCAAATCTATTATACGAATAGAAGCGTGTTCCTTGAGATTGATCAGGCTATCACGTCACAGACGTCCGGAAAGAAAACAACCGGACCGCGTCGTGGTCGTGGAACCGATTCTGATTCCAACCCAGAGCTAAGAGGCATCTGGCATCCCACCAACCCACCCAGACACCCAGTCCCAGCCAGCCAGCGACGAACGTGCTGCAAACAAACGGCGGGAGCCTGGTCTGACTGCCGGACTGGATGGAGTGCGACGGACAGATCGATCTGGATCCACGCCGGCCGTGCCAGCTTGCACGGCACGACTACTCTTCTCTCTCTCTCGCCTGCTTCGTTCGTTCACCTGTTCCCGCCGCCCGCCGTGTCGCTCCCTCCCTGTCTCTGCCGCCAGATCGGAGATCACCTTCCCTTCCCTCCTCCGAGAAAAAAATATATACTTAAACGAGCGATGAGGTCGTACCAGGCCACGCCACCCTCCCGTCGTCGGCGTCGTCGTCCGTGCCGTGCGTCCGTCGTCCGTGCCGTGCGTGTGTCGTTGTGGCCGTCGCCCGTCGCGAGGACCGATTCCCACGCACGTCCTTAAAAAAAAAATGCCGCGCCGCACGTTGCGTCGCGTCGTTGTCTTGGGCGTGGCGCTGTTGATCTCTCCCTTCCCCCACTCCTGCTGGACTCGCACTCGCCCACCATACCTACTACTACTGCGCGGCAGGGGAGCAGCGCGAGCGTCCCACTCGGCATCGGCAGCTGCTGCCTCGTCACTCGGCTTCTTCGACTCATCAGTCGTCGCTGTCCCGGCTCCCACCACTCCCACCTCGGTCCTCGGGGACTCGGGCTCGTTCCCCCACGCGGCTTCATCGCCAGGACCCGCAGCAGCAGAGCGGAATGGCGGCGGCGGCCGAGAACGGCACCAGCAGCGCGGCGCCGGCGGCACCAGCAGCAGCGGGCGGCGACACCAAGGCGGTGTTCGCGCAGATCTACTACAAGCTCAAGGAGGACCTGCTCGCCGACCCCGCCTTCGAGTTCACCCCGGAGTCGCGCCAGTGGATCGACCGCGTAATCATCTCTCTCTCTCCACCCTTCTTCCTTTTCCTGTCTCGACGATCTTGCCTGGTTTCCTTCACCCTGCCTGAGTCAACGCGTGCGCGATTCTCCGTGGTCATCAGCTGCCCCGTGGTTGGTTGGTTCTTCGATAGATTCGAGGCTGGCCGGGTCAGCTGGCTCTCTCCCCGTCCGTGCGCGCGTGACTGCGTGCGGCACCGGGAGGTTCAATTATTTTGGTCTAAATTTAGCACGCACGAGCACGATCTCCGTCAAAAGGATGAGATCACTTCGTTTTATTACGTACGCTGCGACGGATCAACGAGTACGGAAAACTCCCGTTCAGTCGAGCTGCGTTGACTGGTTTTCCGGTGGGTCTGTAAAATGAGCTTCGACTGCAAGCTAAAACAGAGCCGAGCTTATGCTTATTTAGTTTCCCCAATTAAGCGTGAGTCATCGGGCAGCTATCTATTAATGGATCGTTATGAAAGTGGATCTTGGATCGTTATGTGACATGCTTGCTGTTGATCCTCTTTGCTCGTGCCTTTTGATGTTGAGTGCCAATCTAACCTTGATCTTTATCGTTATCGTGCAGATGCTTGACTACACTGTACTAGGAGGTGAGCACATACATGATTTTGCTTTTGCTTTTAGTTATATAGGCGAGTGTAACTGCGGTAACAGAACTGATTCATTGCTGGTGTTAAACGACAGGCAAGTGTAACCGTGGGCTTTCAGTGGTCGACAGCTATAAGCTGTTGAAGGGTGCCGATGCCCTGCCTGAGGACGAGATGTTCCTTGCTTGCACTCTTGGCTGGTGCATCGAATGGGTAGTTCATCTTTTCCTTGATGTTGCAATGAACAATGCAGTAAAAAAAGGAACCAAAGTTGCTTCTCTAAGATCTCTGTCATTTTTTTTTTGCAGCTTCAAGCTTTCTTTCTTGTGCTTGACGATATCATGGATGACTCCCACACTCGACGCGGCCAGCCTTGTTGGTTCAAGGTGCCTCAGGTTAGCGAATCATAATTTCTCCACTCTGAAAAATGGATAGTTCATTGTTTGTCCACTTATCTAGAATGTACTTATACTTTGTTAAGTAATTTCGGTGCAGAGCATTTTTCAGTTCTATTTGTTATGCAGTCGATAAGGATGCATTTCTGTTATGCAATAGGTTGGCATGATTGCCTGCAATGATGGGATCATTCTTCGCAACCATATTTCACGGATCCTTAGGCGTCACTTTAGAGGGAAACCTTATTATGCCGATCTCCTTGACTTATTTAATGAGGTAGCTCTATTTTTCTGATGAACATTTATGTCCCTACCGGGCTTTCAGATCATTTCATATACTTATTATGTTGTTCAATTTTTCTAGGTTGAGTTCAAGACAGCTTCAGGTCAGCTGCTGGACCTCATCACGACTCATGAGGGAGAAAAAGATCTGACAAAATATAACATAACCGTGTAAGTTAATATTGTAATTACCGTGGACTTTTTTTTGCCATGTTTATCATGCCTAACTTTAGGAGCGTAAGTGTTGTTTGAATTCTTCTGTTTCATGTAATTTATTTACTATTGACTTTTGCAGTCACCGGCGTATCGTTCAATACAAGACAGCCTACTACTCATTCTATCTGCCGGTAAGCGTAGCATTCTATCTTGCATATGTTTTTTTGCGTATAATATTATTTTCACAGTTATATGCATATGATTGATATGTGGTTTCATCACAGGTTGCATGTGCGCTGTTGTTATCTGGTGAAGATTTAAACAACTATAGTGCTGTAGAATATATTCTTGTTGAAATGGGAATATACTTCCAAGTCCAGGTAACTCCCATTCTCTGCATAGAGCAATGTGAACTGTTTTTCTGCCACAAGGATCAGTTTGCTTAGCATGAAATTTATTGTTCATTTACAGGATGATTACCTCGATTGTTACGGTGATCCTGAATTCATTGGCAAGGTTTGTTATTTACTTATAGTTATAATATTTTTGAACATATTTTCATGTTGATATTTTTTCTTTAGCTCTTGTGATTTGATTGATGTTTCCCTTTATATAGATCGGAACTGATATTGAAGATTACAAGTGCTCCTGGCTAGTTGTGCAAGCTCTTGAGCGTTCTGACGAGAGCCAAAAGCAAATTCTATTTGTAAGTCATCTCCAGACCCTCTTTCAGCTGGTTATTATTGTCTGAAGTAAACACTTACTGGTCCTGCAGGAAAATTATGGAAAGAAAGATCCAGCCTGTGTGATGAAAGTGAAGAATCTCTACAAAGAACTTGACATAGAGGTTTGCCTCGAGACCTTGACCCTTGACGGTGCTTTGTATTTTCCTGTGCATTGTAATCACTTGCTCAAGGACAGGCCTGAGCAAGTGTTCATGGCTGCACAGTTTATTTCTTCTCATAGCTTGTGGAAAAAAAAAAAAACATGACAAAAGTGACCAAGCCTGACCTTTTGTTTCTTGTTTTGTTCTAGGCGGTATTTCTGGAGTATGAGAACCAGAGCTACAAGAAGCTGATTTCAGAAATCGATGCCCAGCCGAGCATCCCTGTTCAGAACGTTTTGAAGTCCTTCTTGAACAAAATTTACAAGAGACAGAAGTAGGGGCTTTTGGATACACGTAGCTGTTCTCTGGAGCGTACTATAAAATAACTGAAGTGCTTGATCCGTAAGTTGGTGCTTCTAGTTCACGAAAAAAAAATGATGTAGCATGATGCACCTTGCTGCTCCCAATAATAACGAGGCAAGGTGCTATTTCGGTTTGGACCCCCTGCTGTAGACAGTACATTGGTTGTTTTGTTATTTGCATTTCAATCAAGTTCTTGCTTGTTTTGTTTTCCCCTCCTATTTGTGTTAAGGTGAATTTCACGTGTATTTGAGAATTTCCGGTGTAAACCTCTTAACATATTAGCCCAGGGTTACCAGAATTCCACTGTATTATTGTAGATCATTGGGAGTGACTGGAATAGACAGGATCAGGTAGAACGGCTGGACGTAAGTTGGAGCTGTGCAGACGTGATCAATGAATCTAATGGTATCATGAGCCTGCTAAGGTAACAAGAGCGTGATTCCGTCCAGTATCAGAAGAAACAAAGGAGTGCATGAAATCTTGCATGACTTCACGGAATAAAATCTTCTGGGTATCAAAGTGCCATTATTACAATAAAGAATTATAATTAAACCTGAAATCCAGGAGCTTGAGCTATAAGCGCAGCTTCCTAACTCTGAAGTCTAAGAATTAGAAAGGTTCAACAATGCGTCCAATCTCATGTCAATATAGTTACAGTAAAGGATCAAAAGAATCTGACATTTGTGCCATTATCCTTTCCAATTCAGATTATGCACAAGGAAAGAGAGTTAGGATCGAATGACAAAAATAACTTTATATGACCATATAATCATATTAATAGTGGCAGGTGTAGAATATTATACATAAGGGAGGGCTACAACAAGAATCTGCCAGGGCTTATGTCATTGTTTCTGCAGATGGTTACAAAGCAAGTGGACGTCTTCTGCAGGAAGAACATGATTTTGTTAGGTTAGAATATTCCCAACCCTTTCTCTGGGCACTAATTCGAATTTGGTTGGCTGGGAATCCAGAAAGTTAGGGCTGTTGATGCAGCTGCAAACATTGCTCGGCGAGAGGCCCACTTCAAAGCTGTGATAGGACCGATATGACTATTCCAACAAGCAATCTGCAAAAAATGCAAACAATGAGACTAGAACAACACATCTTATAAGGCTAACTTAAGAAAAACACCTCTTGTACTGTATTGATATTCCAAGCATGCAAGTTACCATCACCAGATCCTGCAAAATCAAGCATATTTGTTTCAACGATAGCTTCATCATGCAACATGTAGGTTTCTACAAAGTGAATACTTCGCAGTCAAATTTCCAAGGTTCTGCTTTTCTACAAGAATATGTAAAAGCTTCTACTATTCAGCGGTAATGTGCCAGGACCGTGTGTGTGTGCACAACATACTACACAAAGGATAATGATTGTTAATGTTATGCAGATGGTTTGTCAATGGAAAAAAAGAAATTGAAGACAAATAACCTTTACTAGTTATTAGATTCTTCGCAAAAGTAGAAGCCATAACTAAGAAAAGGCAGAAGTCACAGATACTTTTAACGTTGCAGCAAGTTAGCGTTCAAGAAAAATGCAGCCAGTTCAAAATTTCAGGTCTTAACTCAGGATAACTAACGGGCAATTTTTCTTGTGAATAAGTATGTCTGTCAGAACTGTTGTCTCACCTGAAATTACATATTGACCATCTGGAGTGAAAGCAGCTTCGTTTGCTAGATTGGGAGATGGCTCTAGACTAAAACCACACCTCTGGAAATTACATTGGGATATTAGCTAAGTATTAAAAAAAAGAATGTGAGAGCATCAATGCACTTCCCAGATCAATATCTGAAGAAAAAATTGTTATGATGATATAACTGACCTTATCCCCTCCATATGCATCAAGAACATATATATGGTTATTAGTTGTTGTTAAAAGCATAGACTTGCCATCGTTGCTAAATTTGATGTCAGAAACTTCAGCAGTATCTCCACCAACCATGAAAGTGTCAAATGGACCCTGAAATTAGATTTGTTTCCCAAGATAAATACTTCACACATATTTCAGAAATACTATGGTTTTATACTATCTTCACTGCAGACCTTGTCATATGATCGGGAGTCAAATAGCTTAATGGCGCCTCCCTCCATTGATACGGCAAAAACAAGTCCCTGCTGATCATATGCAACAGAAGGCCTGCCACGCAGTCGTAGTATGCCCTGAAATGAAAGAGTAAGCATGAAAGGAGCTTCAAAGATAACTGGTATTTTTCATTTGCTAACTGTATAAAGTGAGTAGATACGGTTACTCTCATGACGCCATAAACCAACCTGACAAGCATTCACACGGAGATCCCATATTCGGACACTGTGATCAAGTGATCCTGACATGAAGCTATCATTGACAGGTGACATGCACAGTGAAACAACCCTGAGACGAAAAAGAGCACACATATCAGCATATGTACCACAAAAATCATTGCTACAAACAAGACAGGGAAAAAAAAATGCAAACCTGTCTTTGTGTCCTTTGAAATATCTTAAGCAACGGTTATCATACAATGACAGGTAGCGAAGTGACTCTGCTGACTCTAAATTGTATCTTGATGAGCATAAGATGGAACTTGGATGATGAGTAAAACAGATGCGGTCAGCACCATGTTTCCTATGATATGTAGTCTTCAACAACCTAAAAGAACGGTCAGCAAGTTCAAGCACTGATTAGTGACTACTGGCAAAACAGAAAACTTAAAGTGATGGCTTACATGAAACGGAGAAAAAACCGGCAACCATACAGACAGTATACACAGGAGTAGAGAAAACATGGTCATGAAATACTGAATTACCGCACTAGCACTGGGTGTTCTCTAAACATGAAAAAGTTAGCAAATGCAGCTACGACAAGTAGCTCATAACTCTAGCGGAATGGATAAGCTAACAGAGGAGCAATACTAAGGGATTATCCATGCTTAAGTGTCAAAACGATAGGAACTGAGCTAATTTGGTTGAGAGTTTGAATGCCCGTGTCTACCACCCAAGTTCTGAGGCCTCTTTGGAACAAATTCGGTACTTATTTCTTCTTATTAAAAACCCACCTAATTTCTCCTAGGTTGGTCTTTTCTTGTCAGACAAAGTAAACAAGCTGCCATGCTGCGTCTAATCGCTAGGGGGATTAGCATAACTCGAATGATAGCAGTAGTGTCAGCTTGCCCGGTACACTTTTCACAACCCCATCTCGCCATAAATTATACGTACAGAGTACAGAAATCACACAGAATACATATGCAGGGGAAAAAAATCAAACTGCCACAGCGAACTCACGTCGCGCTGGCGATGTTGTAGAGGCGTATCGAGTCGTCCTCGCTGGAGGTGACGAGCAGATCCTCCTTGCGGTGGAAGTCGAGGCAGTTTATCTTCCCGGCCTGCGTGCAACCGATTTCGAGGAAACGTCACGGCGAGTTCGTGCGGGGGGCGGAGGAATCCAATGAGGTAGCAGGCGAGCGGTCAGGTAATAATGGAACGGAACTCACGTAGTCCGTGAAGACGGCGCCGATGGCCATACCACGGACCGTCTCGTCGTCCAGCTGCGACAGCGCCGCCGCCATCTCGTCTCGTTGCCCGCGGTGGCGGCCCTGCCCGTGCCCGACTCGACGCTCCGCCGCCGCGGCTCGTTTCCGATCTTCCCCTGTGCCGTGCCGGGGACTGAAAAGTGATACTGGGCCAACTGATTTGGTGATGCGAGCCCAAGTAGGAGTAGGTTTAAGCCACGACGGGCTCGAACTACAAGATGGGTTGGGCCGAGGTCATCAAGAAGATAAAGGAGATCGGAGGCAGGGGCAGGCACGCCACGGGGTCAATCAAAATCAAGCCGTGTTTTTCCGTGTATAAAAACGAGGTGAACCTGTGTGTTCCGTGTTAATTACCAACCTTAATATACGTACACTTACTACGCGTACATATTTTTCTCAAGCCTTGTTCATAACATATTCAACCGCGGGAGCTCGATACACCGTCCCGTCCCAGCCTTTAATTTACAACGGCGTCAGTGCGTGCGCGCGTGCATGCGTGCTGGCAACCGCTTCTCAGTTCAGACTTGCTTGACGACGTAGGCGATGTTGAGGACGTTGTCCACGGCGCGGTACACGTTCCGCAGCGTGCCCGGGAACGGCGGCGCGATCTCCGGCCGCTCCTCGAAGGCGTTGTTGCAGTCGAGCGCGTCCGTGGTGACGAACGACAGCTGCCGGTTGAGGTCGGCGCCCGTGGTGGCGCGCCCGCCGTCGATGAGGCGCTGCGTCTCCGCCAGCGACTCCGCCACGCTGCCGTACGCCTCGCTGCAGGTCGACAGCATCGACGCCAGCGGGTTGCCGCCGCGGTACGTCGCCGCGTAGCTGTCCACGCGCCGCTTCGCCTGGTTCGCCTTGTTGATCGCCACCCGCACCGCCGCCTGCAGGAGCGCCTGCGGCGTCGTCACCCCCGGCAGCCTCGTCAGGCTCCGGCACATCGTCCTGAACTTCACCTGCAGTGTCGTCGTTGGACATAAAACACAACGACATCGTCACCAAACAAACGTATGAATTCGCCTACCAACCATACACATGCACGACAAGGGAACGCGCAGGGCCTACCTGGTCGCAAGTCCGCTGGCACTCGTCCTCGCCGGCCAGCACGCGGCCGCTGGCATCGGAGGAGGCGTTGATTAGGTTGTTGGCGCCGTCGAAGGGGCGGGCGTCGCCGATGCCGAGCAACTTGCGGATGATCCACGTGCTCTTCGACTGATCGACGGTGGCGACGTCGCGCCCCTCGACGGCGGCCGCGAGGGTGACGGCGACGAGGAGGAGGGAGGTAATAACGATGAACCGCGCCATGGTATATATGTGCTGTGTGCTCGTTTCTCCTTGCTTGGCCGCCCTCGACGGTTTTTGTTGAGGAGAGTGAAGGGGGCGGCCAAGAAACAGAGAGCGACGACCAAGGCTAAGAGGATGCAATGCAACAGGTCGATTGGTTGTGCCTTCGAACAGCTAGCTAGCTTCTCGTTATATAGGAGGCGGCACGGGTGGAATGGAGCACGGCTGGTAATGGCTTTTCTTTCTTGGGGCTGGTGGTTGCGCGTCGTCATCGGCCTGCCTTGATTTTAGGCCGTCCTGAACATAGTTAGTGTGTTGCCATCTCCTTCTCTTTCAATGACCCATTGACGGCTACCATTGCTACTCTGAAAATGCTCGGTTTAAGCATTCATGCTTTGACACAGAAGTCTTAGAACACCTCGGTTTAGAATCAGGAAGCAGTACGAACACCTCGGCACAAAACGATCACAGCACAAGTGTACAAGCAATACATGCCAGATCTTCACGAATCTGGTCTCAGAAGGAAGATACTACATACATCTTCATCCTAATAATACTCTTCGTCGCCGTCGTCTTCCTCCGAACGACGCCCACCCGGGACCTGCCGGACGAAGTCTTCCTTGGAGAGGCAGGACTCCGGGATGACGGTGCCCTCGCTCTTCCCGAACGCCTTGCGGCAGTAGGACTTCGCCTTGTGCCCGTCCGTCCGCGTCAGGTTCACGTTCTTCAGCGTCAGGTGCCGGCACGGCGCGGCGTCGCTGCACGAGAACGTGATCCCGTGCTTGGACGCCGACGTGCCCCTGATGTCGTGGTAGGCGATCTTCTCCACCAGTACTGCGCGCGGTTTTGTCTGCGAAATTTCCCAAACGCAGAGGCCGAGTTCAGAATCATATGGCCTGTTTCTGTATCAGATGGCGCTGGGGGTCGTATTCAGTGTGTGCATGTACCACGTTGTTATCGGATGATGACCCTGACAAATGGTGGTCGGAGTTTCCCTGGTCGATGATGATGGGGTTCTTCACGTTCCTCATGACGATGCTCGCGAAGTTCACCTTGCGGGCGAAACCGCCGCCGCCGCCCTGGACAGCAGAGATCACACAGGTTTTTTAGTTACAGTGCTTTCTTCACCTTACATACAGTACATGGTTGTTCTGAACTTGAGATTCAGGTGGATATATAAACGGGGACAGCTGATGCTGATGTTACCTTGGTGGTCCTGACGCGTACACCGTTCTCGGCGTCTGAAATGAACAAGGTGTCCACCTTGATCTTCTCCACGTAATCGGTAGAGTTATTTTCTCCCAAGGTTCCGATACTGAAGAACATGCATGCGGAAATTGTTAGTTTCTAATATCAATTGAAGAACATGTGGGGAAATATGAAGTGGCAACAGCCTACCTGATGCCATGTCCAGGTCCACATGAGATGGCTCTCAGGCGAACGTCCGTGCAGTTGCCGACTATCGAAACGCAATCGTCACCTGAAAACAAAAGAGAGGACGGAATGGAAACCAATGGCGAGTTACATTACTTGATGTGATTAGCAAAATCGATGTTTTCCAAATCTCTGCAGTGAATGGTAACGTTCTAGCCTGTATTATTTATGTAGTGCCTTACCAACAACGGCTTAAATTTTCAGTCTACTAAGAGTAGCTTAAATTTTAAGTTCAATTTCTACAACCAAGCATATGCATGAATCTGGCATTTGACCAGGCTCTGCATTTGTCAGTTTGCTAATGTTTGGCCCTAATGTCAGTGAGACCAGGGTGCTGAATTCCTGAATCCAGGAATCCGCATTGCTGAAGACTGAAACCGCATGCTGCAGGGAAACGAAGGCTGGGACACACATACGTACCGGTGGAGATGAGGTCATCCATGACGTGAACATTGTACGAGTCAACGAGGTGGACGCCTTTGGTGTTGGGGCTGTCCGCCGGCGAGGTCACCCTCAGGTAATTCGCCTCGATGTTGGAGCTCCGGGTGAAGGTCAGGTGGTACTGCGGGCTGTTCTGCAGGGTGATGCCCCTCAGACTGATCCCCTTGCAATCTTCAAAGTGAACCGCCTGCAAAAGAGCAACGCGAAATGATGTCCCCAGACCGGTGATGATTTCACTTCAAGTCTCCATAAATGCGAGGAGCTCACCTTGGGAGCAGGCTTCGTGGTGCAATCCTGCGAGAACACGAGTAGAGCAGAGGACTAGGTTAGCGATGCAAGATGAGTCATGCGAAGGCAGCTTTGGTTTTCTTCAAATAACAATAATACAGTAAAGAGGTAGCTTTGGCAATTTCGTCTGTCAACACCATTACCTTCTTATCGTGGTCGTGGTGGTGGTCGTGGTGGAGCTTCTCCTGGCACGACGACTGCGCCCACCACTGCTGCCCCCTGCCGTCGATGATGCCGCCGCCGGTCACCGTCAGGTCCTCGACCTTGGAGAAGTGGAGCCACTGGCTGCGTTCGTTGTTCCCCCAGTCGTCGGGGCTCTCCGGCGCGACGATGTTCCCAGAAATCTGATCCAAATAAATGCGAGAGATAATAAAATGCTATGGATAGGCAAGAACGGAAGCAGCAGCCAGGAATCTATTAATAAAAGTCACGTGGACAAATATACTACAGCACGTACGAAGAGCTTGATCTCTTCCCTGCAGGGGCCGGAGAGCGTCAGCGGCCAGATCTGGTAGGTCTTGCCGGCGGGGACATTGAGGATGACGTTGTCGGAGGCGTTGCACGCGGCCTTCCAAGCTTCGGCGAACGCCTTGAGGAAGAAACGGAACTTGGTCAGTCGATGCTAGCCAAATGCCAATCGCGTCGTCGGCAAAGGGACGAACCGGGCCGCCGGACTACTGCCGTTCCGCGTTAGTTCCGTACATACCTTGGTGTCATCGGCGACGCCGTCGCCGACGGCCCCGAAGTCGTCGAGCGTGAGGAGGATGCGGGACTCGGCGGCGTCCGGCAGGAGGGCCGCCGCCGCGACGACGCCCGCGAGCAGAAGCAGCATGGCACCCGGCGCCATCACCGGACCGGACGGAGTGACTGCCGCTACAGCACTGGCAGAAGCTCGGGGACGTGCCGACGACTGGCAGCACGCATTATTTGTTCACGAGGCCAGCAGGAGAGGGGAGCACGGGCAGCATCGTACCTGACTTTGGCGCGGGGCGCCGAGTGCCGACGATAACAAAAGACCGGCCGGTCCCAAGGGATGGGACGGGTGCGCGCCTCGCGTGGCGTGGCGTGGCGTGGTGCCAGGGCGCAGCGCGGCGAGTACGGCGGTAGCAGCACAGCAAAGGTAGAGGAGAGATTCCAAAACACACGGTTCACGTGTGCGGACGGACGGACGTGCCGGACAATTATTAGGTGCAGTGCAGGCGCGCGATCTGGCAAGGCTTTCTGAATCTGGCGTCGCGTTCCGTATTGTTTCACTGGTTCAAGATCCGGTTTTACGGCGCGCGCGGCTCCCCCATCGGGGGCCCATCATCAACGCTCGCTCGGTCCTCATCTGATAATTTTGTTGTTTGAAAATGTCAACAGCTGGTACCCTCCAGCTCCAGCTCCGTCGTGTCAGAGGATGGTTTACCGACAATTTTGTAAACGATCGTGTGACTTCATGACGGGATTTTAAAATCGAAACTACTACTCAGTATTCACGAGGTGCATTTCAGTATAATCTTGCTTTTTTTTTGGCTGCGTGGCAGGGTGGTTACTTTATTAGATCTAGACTACGAGTAACGGGAACGTGAGCCTGGCGTGGGCCGCTGAATCCAAAGGCCGAGGCTTCAGCTGTGCTCTTGCTCGTAGGCTGCTCTGCTCCTCTACAATCGGGCCTGCTGTTACGCGTCCGCCTGCCAGGCCTCTCGAAGGAATGGGCCAGAAACAAACTTCGCCCGTTATTACGCCCCACGGCAAACATCAGTCCATCAGATTGTGAAGAGACAAAAAGGAACATGGAGTTGTGAATGATTGACAAAACATAAGCATTCTATTACAAATGCCGTGTGAAATTACAAATCGATAGATTTTCTCTTTTCTGTCAGGACAGCAGCTTCGACGTACTATTTCTCGGTTGAAGGAAGCACCTAATAAGCTTCAGTCACTGCACCAATTAAGAACTCTGTAAAGAATTTAGAGAGGCTGAATGCGATCGACTCGTGGTGGCAACTGCCAGAATCCTTCGACGACCGTGCATCACGAGTCGGTCTCGTCCGCGGTTCGCCTCCCTCGGCCCTCGGCAGCGAGGCAGGACGGCGGCACCACCGTGCCGGCGCTCTTCCCCGACGCCCTGTAGCAGAACGCCGACGCCTGGCCGCCGCCGCCCGCCAGCGTCAGGTTGACGTTCCTCAGCTCCAGCTGCCGGCACGGCACGGCGTCGCTGCACGCGATGCTGATGCCCTGCCCCGTCGCCGACGTGCCGCGGATGTCCTCGAACTCCACCTCGCGCACCTCCACCGCCTGCGTCTGCGGCAAAATTTTCAGACGTGTGGGTGAGGATGCACTTGCATATGGCAGAGGCCGCATCAGAATCAGAGGGCTCGGAAAAATGGTTATTAACCTGGTTCGCGCATGGCGTGGGCTGGTCGCAGTAGTACTGGTCGATGACGATGGGGTTGGAGACGTTCTTCATCACGATGCTCTCGAACCTCAGGTCGCGGGCGAATCCCGTGCTTCCCTGAAACCGGAAACCGCGCGCACGCGTGCTGTAAAATGCAGCTTGTGCAAGCGTTGTTCGTGTTCGTGAGCTTTTCCGTACTTACCTGCCAGCTCTTGATCCGTACGTCGTTGGTCGTGTTCGTGAGCAAGCAGGTGTCGACTTTCACGTTCTCGACCATGTCCTGGTCCGGTTCTTGCCGAGGCTCCCGATGCTGACAGACGCGTGCCATGTGTCGCAGTGTTAGCAAGATCAGATCGTGGAGTGAGTTTTAGTGACGTGTTTTGTTACCTGATACCATGACCAGGGCCACATGAGATGTCTTTTACTCTGACATCAGAGCAATTGCCCACCATTGAGACGCAATCGTCACCTGGAAAGATACAATTTCTCATATTTCAGTCGACAGATCAATCCCTTCATGCAGACAGAAACTCCAAGTTGCATATATATAGAGGACACGACTATTCCACGGTTTGCAAATTGTGTGCGGGAAGCAAGCAATGAATAAATCAGCAGCAGCAGTGTGGGGGGCTTGGCTTTATCTATATCAACGTCAAGGCATGACATCATTGCTGTTTTTGATAAAACTTTTGTCCGGTCAACTAGTCGCCGGCTCTGATCCTATCTTGCTTGCCGAACGAAGCAGCAAAACCGATTCACTTCACACATCGCCATCATCACAAGTTCATGACGACGCTGTTAAGGCGTCACGATCTGCCGCCAACGCAATAAGCGGATTAGCTGTTCCCCAGTAACTGCGAGAGGATCTGATGCGTGCACACCTGTTGAGATCAGGTTATCCATGATCAGCACGTGCGAGGAGTCGTTGAGGTGGATGCCGTCGGTGTTGGGGCTGTTCGCCGGCGCGATCACCCGGAGGAAGCTGGCCTTCACGTCGGAGCACCGCGTGAACGTCAGGTGGAACTGCTGCCCGTTCTGCAGCGTCACGCCCTGCACGCTAACCCCCCTGCACTCCTCGAAGTGCACGGCCTGCAAAACACGTCAGCTCAATAGCGAAGGATCAGACGCGGTCGACGAACATCATCATGCACCTCGTCGCCGGGCACAGAACCAGAGCGGCACGGGAGCAAGAGCGTTCACCTTTGGACGAGGCCCCGAGTAGCAAGGCTGCAAGGACACGAGCAGAGCAAAGCCACGATGGATCAGAGAATTCAGACCCCGTTAATTAGTTTGTAGTACCTGGGTCTTCTTGCGCTTGCAAGTGCTCGCCCACCACTCCTGCCCCATGCCGTCGATGGTGCCGCCGCCGCTGACGGACAGGCCGTCCACGCCGTAGATGTAGAGCCACTTCATCGGGTCCCGCCCGGTCCACGCGTCGGGGCTCGTCGGCGCCACGATCGCGCCGGAAATCTAGACCAATGACGGCAACGACGGCATCGAACGTGAACAACTAACAGTCAAAGAGCGCTGCTGTACGCTACGACGGACCAGACAGTACGGACCAGGCGGTACGTAGCCATGTACAGTGCGTACCAACAGCTTGAGCTTCTTCCTGCAGGGGCCCGAGAGCTGCACCGGCCAGATCCGGTAGGCCTTGCCGGCCAGCACGGCGAGGACGACGGCCTGCTCGCTGGAGGCGCACGCGGCGCTCCACGCGTTCAGGAACGCCTTGAGATTCCGGAACAAAGTGAGTGCGCGGTTTGGCAGCTGGTTAGCTGTTAGTATTCGAGAAGAACTGGATCGTGGGCATACGCACCTGGGTGTCGTTGGCAATGCCGTCGCCGACGGCGCCGAAGTCGTCGAGCGTGAGGAGGACGCGGGCCTCGACGACGACGGCGCCGCCGCACAGGAGGAGCGCGGTGATCACTGCCGCGAGCGCAACCGGCAAGGCCACCGCCATCTTCGCACCGACCACAGTCTGCCGCCGCTGGGCCCGGGTGGCGCCGCTGTTCACGCGCGCGCGCGACGAACAGGAACGGCCTCGGGAAGAGGACGGGAGAATGAAGCGAACGCTGGAAGAAACAGGTGGTGGTGGTGGCAACAGTGAGCGTACGACACGACACCGAGCCACTACTGGGATGCATGTGCATGTGCCGCCTTGTACTGCGGCGGTGGCCTGGGCTGGACGGCTGGGCTTTCCCTTTTCCGGGGTGGAGTCATGCGTGAAGACCACGGGATTCATTATTGAACTATAATTCTTTTCATAACAACAACAATTTAAGAACGGAGATAGTAGTCGATTACCCGGGCCAAAAGTGTAACTAGCCTTCCATTTGTAGCACAGCAGAAAAAATTTGCTCCAAGCACCTGGGTCTTCAGCACGGCATGTAGGAAGGTGAAGCACTGGAAACCTGAGGTCAAATTGACAACATCCTTCGTTCCCCATTTCTCACCTTTGGTCCTTGGTAAATCCCCCGGCCGGCAACACTAGGACCCCCACTACTTTTCTGGTTATTTATTGGCAAGCATTGCTTACCATCACACTTGCCTGCCTTTTGCCTATCCAAATCAGTAGCTTCATAACTTTCCGGTTCCTGAGAAAGTAAAAAGGCCAAAACATCAATACAGCAAATTCATTCAAATGAACTGTTGCTTTTGGTCATATCTGAGCTTTTTGATATCATTTTTCTTGGCAGCACTGGGTCGATTAGGTTGTTCTCGCTCTCGTTTTATTTGCGTGCTGCTTGTACGTGTGCCCATTGTTCTCGTGGAGACCAGCCTCCCCAGCAACCACCAACTGCTCAACTACCGAGTTCATTTCCAGTACTGACGCAGGAACTGAAATGAGATCGTGAAGCCATAGACATCCGCAGGATAGAAACACATGATTTCATAATACTTTTTTTTTTGCTTCAAGTTGGACCAAATCTTATGCTTTCAGGTATCTCTGAAGTTGATTTTTCTTATTTTTAATTTTTCGCCGCGCAAGATTGAACACGCTGCCGTAGTGTCTGAACTCTGAATGCAGATAGGGAAGGCTGATCGGATGTTAATCTGGAATCCTTTTTCTAAGTCGTCAAAACAAGTGCATCGCGATTCTTGCCACGCGGGTAGAAGAGTGTCAGTTGTCTGTGAGTTTGAACACGCCGTCGATGATTAATCGAACTCCATGCAGAACAAGAGAACGAAGTCTGATGAAATATCGTCAGTTCCAAGAACAGGAGGACCGAGCTGGGGCTCGGATATGGTTAATGCGGTTGGGGCCCTCCGCACCCATCCACGTTCGAGCGCAGCTCGTCGCGGGTGTCCACTCTCCTTTTTGAAAATATAGTCCATCACATTTGGATGATGCTGGCTTTCAAAAAAAAAAGTTCCAATAACAGGCAAACAAAATTCTGAAAATTGTTTGTTGACGAACCGCTTGGATGGATCCATATATCTGCACTGTCCGTGTATAGAAGTAGAGCATACTTGGAAGAAATGTACACTTACATTGACCGCTACACAAACTGAAAACAGTACAGGTGAATTGCTAATCTTTTAGATGAGACTGCAGACTGACATGAGATGCGAGCACGAGACGAGCCACAAGAAGAGTAAACAAACTCACAACAGAAGCTACCGAATTTGGAGGACGTTCGGATCGATCAGTGGCGCCTGCCCTTGGCCTTCGCCTTGCCGCCGCCGGTCTTGTTGCCCTTGTCCCCGCCGCCGAAGAGTCTGCAGAAGCCGCACACGGCGACGCGCGGCGACGGCGGGTCCAGCGCGGGCGGCACGCGCCCGGCTGCCCGGTACCCTTCGTGGCCGTGGCCGTGGCCGGTGGACCGGCTGCGCTCCACCGTCGCCGCGTCGGCGCCGCGGCGGCCGCCGGCCGGCTTGATCTCGCCGGAGAAGTTCTTGTCCTCCCACACCAGCCCCGACGAGCCCGACCGCCGGAACGTCTCGCTCGACCGCTGCAGCCCCGCCATGTTGATGCTGCACCCCCGAAGACCGGACCGGACGAGAGACGCCACGCAGCGGAGCCTACGGGCGCCCTGTGGCTAGCGGCGAGGGCCGTCGAACCTCGCGTGTAGATAGATGATGTACGCCGGCGAGCGAACGAACGAACGATCGATCGATGATCGATCGATCAACCGACCAATCGAGGGAACGGTACGTAACGCGATGGAGATGGAGCACGTAGAGCATTTACACGCCGCCGCCGTCGCGGGGGGCGGTTGCGCGCATCGAGTCTTTGTAAGACGGTGCCCGGGGGTAGGAAGGGAAGGAGGCGAAAGCGACGCCGGCGTTTGACTCGAGACGATGACGGGGACGGAAATGGCGGCCACGGCCCACGGCTGCCCAAGATAACGTACTCTGATCGCCAGTCGCGCGCTTGCTGACCGCCCGCCCCGTCGATTATCCACCTGCCCCGCCCGCCCCTGTTGCGTGTGTTGCAGCTCGCGCGGGTTGCCCTGCCCTTTCCTTGCCACGCGAGTCGCGAGGGGCAAGCGGCGGGAGGCGACGCGTTCAGAGGTAGGAGAGGAGGCCGCGTGCGTGCGGGGCCGTTGGATCTACCGCTGGCTCCAGCGAGTGGTTTCACCAACTGCTCATGCCCTGTTTGACACAGCTGAAACTTGTTATAAAAGCAGTTTGTATAAAAAGTTGGTAAAAACAGTTTCTGCTTATGTCCTGCTTTTAGTCCATTCTGAAAAGCAGCTGAACTAATAAACTATTACAAAAGTTTCCTGTTTGTCACAAAACTTATTTTTATAAAAAAACTACAGCAGAAGTTATATTACCTTAGTTGATTTGCTGGTAGCAGAGGTGGTAGCGCCGCCAGAGCGGAGCCGGTCCAATAATGTGGACCAGCTCTATCGAGAGGACCGGGCAAGCATGGACATGTGACTTCGTATAGCTTTGCTCGTGGTCGACCTGACCATCTGAGGTTACTCTTTTTTAGCAAAAGCTCTGGATTTTAGTGCAGTACCTGAATTCTGTTGGAGGCTTGCACGAGTGGGTTGCAGCCGTGTCCAGTTCGGGCCACACGATTGCTCCTCTTGGGGCTCACCTTACAATTCTGATCATTCCAGGACGCCGCGTAACTATCGACAGCAAAAAGGAACACAACGGAACGTTTCATGTACTGTACAGTTAACACGATTCGTTCTGGCCAAAGTTAATATTTGAGACGGCCTTCGCAGCATAGAACAAAGGTGATAGAGCAATTGAACAAACTAATTGGCCGCAAAAGTTGCCTTTTCCAGTTACAGGGCAAAGACTACCCTTCATCTTTGCCAGGCCAAAGTCTCGAATCATAGCAACAGCTGTTAAAGTAAACCTCCCGGTACACTCCACAGTATACAAGCTACAAGCTCGGACCAACCAGGGATAGGATTTGATGCTGCTTTGGCAGCTTCCACAACAGCAAGTGCTGAAAGGGAACGGGTATGTACATCACATTCTCTGCCCCTAATCCATGATGTATGTGTCTCAGAAAGCACTCGCTAAAGCCACCATGAGAAATATTCATCACACAACAGGGTGGCCAAGATCAACATTAATGACCCTTCCTACGGCTGCTGCTGCTAGGGCTTCTCGGGCTCCCATGGTTAGAGAAAGGGTGCCTATTCCGACCCATTGGTGAACTGCTGCCACTAGCCCGATGATTCACCATGCGACGAGGAGAATCATTTCTTATGCTTTGGGTCTCAGCCTCAAGTTGTTCAGCCTCCTTTTGTAACATAGATAGCTGTTCACATGTGGACATACATGTTAGTCCTTTCCAAGGTTGAGCTTTGTCACAAGATGCAAGATAGTCTACTCACCCGGAGCTCATTTTCCTTCACGCGATCCTGAAGTGCAATTATAGCTGGACTCAAACTAGTACACACATTGTGAGACATATAAGTCAAGAGAGTATTTCATGCAATATTTGGCTAAAATGAGACAAGGACATATTGTTCTCACCAATACTCCATTAGTTTGCAGAGAGAAGAATTGTATGTAGATGTATGGTGAATAGACGTGAGAGGGTGAATTTTCCCATCACTGCAACATAACAATACAGAATTCACCTAATATGAAGCAAGTGATATTAATAGGTATATTCATGAAGAAATTCGAGTTACCAGATATTTTGTTGCATGGCTTGATTATATGCAGATCTTTCCTCTTCAAAAAGGACATGTTGCATATCACAGTAAGATGTCAATGCAGTGTCCAGCTTTAACATATTCCTTGTAGGCAATACAAGGAGTGGCACCTCTTTTCTTACATACTCAGCACCACTATTGGTAAAAAGTTGCAGATTAGAAATTAATGATACAATTAAACGAACCTGCTCTTAATAGATTCATCAGAAAAAAATACTAATAGTTGAAATCTAAGACTTATAGGATGACAATTGACAACAGCAAATTACAGCAAAATTGCATACGAGAACATACTAGAAAGTAGAAACAACAGTAGGGTTACAATATGTTTTACGTGCTGAAAATGGCTTGCTCCACAAGGAACCTTTTATGTTTTGTTGGGAGGATTCAGAAAGAACATTGCTATCGGTTCATTTGGATGAGGAACTTATGACAGTAGCTCAGCAAGGACACTTGACACAGTGAAATATCTTTAGCTGATTACACAAGCAGATCCAGGGAAGAATTCCTAGTTTCAACTGACATATAAAGAAACATAAAAAAAAAACTTTTGTGAGGTATAATCCTACACCTAAGCAATGTACAGCATGAAAAAAATTGATGGGAGAAAATGACTGATGTTGTCTAGTATTTCTAAACAGAATACATGTCCACTGTTTTTTTTATTTGAAAAAAAGAGGAATTAGATAAACAGTTTCATGGGTACCTCGCGTCCATATTTGACCGGTGCAAAGCCTCCTGAATGCTTGGTGAAATATCTGAATCATATGGATCAACAGAAGCTTCACGTATGTTATCAGGGTTGTATGCAACAATAGCATTTTCTCCAGGTTGATGCTTTGTTGAATTATTTGTGTCCGGATAAGAATAAAATTCCATATCAGGATAGCTTCCCCAGCCCTAAATAAATAGGCATGCATCCATTGTTCAGTTAGTTTGCCAATGTAGAATGCACATAACACAAGGCTGCCAAAAAAGAAACTATTTCTACGGAGGAAGCAGATAACTCTATATCTAAGACTTCTTTATTCTTATCTAATCTAGAGTCCTAGTTTAATAATACTGTTCCCAGGTGTGTGCTCCCGGCCGGGCTGAGCTGGGCCAAACCAGCCACACCGGCCGCCTGAACTGTGCACATGAGGAAGGACTGATTATACCTAAGAACGACATTTTTCATTATACAGACAGTTTTATACTTCGGGTCTTCAGCCCCTGCCATATCACAATTAGTTATTATGCAATTCAAGCTTCCATTCAATGCTACTTACAAGTTCAACTTAATGAATCAAACATAAACCAATAAAATTTCAGAAAAAAATAACCAACTAATAGGAGACAAAAAAAAAACGTTTCCAAGGTAGGAATCAGTGAACATGATTGCATAAATAAAACATAAATTTTGTGACAGCTTGGGTCTTCTTAGATATCTATTTCAGGGGCATGGCATGCACCATATCCAGTGAAACCATGTGTGACAAATGAAAGTAACACGCCATTCAAATGCAATCCAGAGCTGACAAAATCAGGGAACGGGCTTATCTCTTTCTGTAGCAAATCCAACCCGTTCATTAAGCAGACATGACATTACACTTAGTTCCACAGCTGTAGCTGATCCGTAAACATGACAAATAATCTAACCATTGAGGCACTTTTGATAACAATATTCTTTAGAGCTTTATCCAAAAAACAGCAATGACACCAATGATATATTCTGCAAGAATGGCTTCAAGAACCATCAAGCACTGGCAGATCCAAACATGTGATGGAGGCAGTATATATATTAGCAAAAGTGTCACAAGGTTGAAAATCCAGGGAGATAGTGTTAGGAGGTAGAAGCAGCATGATGGGGAACAAAAAAAATCAATGAGCCTGAAGAGCAATTTCAATGAATTAGATTGTTACTTCTTAATCGGAAGTGGGAACTTTTTAAGTGATTATACCTCCCAAGCACTATAAATTGCTCTTACTGGAATAATCTAATCTAAATATGCCAGAAAGGTTAAGGATTCAATGAGGAAATCATCTGCTACAAACTTCTGGACATGAACATAGGCAATTAATTTTATACTGAAATAAGGTCAGTTATTTTGGTTAGCAGATTAACACACGGCAAAAGTTAGGAATGGAACCCACATACCATAGTTTCAACTGTTCAATTTCATACAAAAAAGCTGTGCTATGTGAATGAATAGAATAGAGAGCTCCATATCGATTGGCAAAACCAGCAACGCACAACAGACCAATCAGGGCTCAATTGCCAAAATACCATCAGGCTATATCAATGAAAAGGGGGGGGGGGGGGGGGGGGGGGGGGGGCTATACTTCATCAGTTATCTTAAAGTTCAAAGAAATACATAACACATGTGAACTTTTGTTAAAGTTTCAACTACCGGTTGACCTGCTTTCCAGAAACATTTATGGTTTTAAAACTTCCCCATCAATTAGGCAAGCACGCAGGCCTGCTAGAATGATGTGTGGTCATACTTCTAACCGAGATAAAAGGGTGCCTTGATACAAATATCACCTAAAATAGAGAAAATAAATAGATTACAAAAAGATGTGGGGTATTGAGCCAGACCTTGTTACTTTTCGAAAATCTGGAATCTCCTGTGTCCTGTTCAATGCCCTCAATGGAATGTGATGCTAATGCATTATCTGATGTGCTCCATGATGATTCAAGGTCGATCACTGGAGCTGGAGCTATAGCAAGTGGAGTTACGGTATGTTGTTGTCCACCCTGAGACTGAAAGGCAGTCACTTGGATCTTCCCCACCTACGAGCACATTAAAATTCATTAAACAAGACTGCATTGTGCACGTGTCTCTGGACAGGACTTGAACATGATTTCCTTTTTTAGTACAACCATTCCTACCTTTTGAGCATCTTCGCTAAAACAGGAAAATATCAATCCCACAAAGCCTGGATCCAGCAACTGAAACATAGCCTGGGTGCGGACATCTGGAACACATGTTCAAGTGAATTTTATATAAGCCTTTCTTGTAGTCGCAGAAGAGCAACATCTCAAAAGGAAGTAAGAGAAGAACTTATAAAAGGAGATGCACTAATGAATTTTCTGGGTCTTCATGGTCATCGTCCCAAGTAACGGACCCTCTGCCTTTGGTAATCAAGGCAATTTGGTCGATGTCATAATGGATGCTAGAAGCAAAGCAACGTGTCTAAATATAGCATATTTTTAATCTAGTGCACCAAAGGAATAGCTGCTTAGCTGCCGATGGCCTCTAGTGTATTTAAAATCCATCTCAGGAATGGCAAGTTGACACACGTGGATTTGTCGCGTATGGTAGATCTCGTAAAGAGCGCGAATAGCAAAATCACTAGAGAAAATTCCCTGAAGCGTTGGCGAAATGACAAATATGAATTGGCACCATTGCAGTTAGTTAACGGTCAATAAATGCCTATATCAGGTCGACAGAGGGCACTTGAGATCACTGAAATGCAGCCCTAGGAAAAACTATGATTAACAACAGAAGGTAAGGCGAACATCGTACCTACATGGGACGGCAGAACTGTTATATGCGGGTGGGAGTGGTACCAACCGATCACCCTCGTAGTTTTCCCGATGGTGGCTGTCATTTTGTGCGGGTTTGAGTTAAGGCCCCCAAAACACAATACCAAGCTTCACCCATACAACACCAAGCAATAAGCAAAATCCTAAGTGAAAAATGGTATGGAAACAAAAGGATATCTCGGCCTGAGCCGACGCGGCGGCGAGCAGCTCGGGGTTGACCTCGACGCGGTCCTTCTTCCGCTCGCACCTCATCTGCGGCGACGCCCCCCATATCATGGCGGTCATGCCGCCCCTGCTCGAGGACTACAAACAAAACCAAGCACGGTCAGGTGAGAGGATGAAGCCCGTCAAGCATCCGGGAGGAAGGGAGGCGAGAGGGGGGCGGGAATGGGAAGGATAGGGGTCGGGTTGCGGGAGAGGGGTGTGACCTCGATGTCGCCTAGGAGGAGGCCCATGATCTCCTCGGTCTCGGTGGTGAGGGCGTGGGAGAGGCAGGTGAGCCACACCTCCTCGCTGATCCTCACCGAGGTCAGCGACATCTCGCCGCCGATCGGCTGGGGTTCCGGGGCCGGTGGGTGCGGCCGTGCAGTCTCTTCTCTCTTCAATTCTGTGAGACCGAACGTATATGGGGACGGCCGGCGTCGCGTCGGCTGCCGTGGCTTGTGCTGCGTGTCTCGCTGCGGACCTGGGCCCGCGACACGCTGTCCGGTGTGGGGTCACGGATCCGGGTGCGGTGCGGCGTGGTCCGCGCGGCTGAGCAGCGAGCCAGGTGACTGCTGATGGGACCGGAACTAGATTAGAGAGTGCTGCAACTCTGCATAATCGGATCGAGTTGGGCCGGCCCATTTAAATTTCATCGTGGGCTACTGGGACAAGTAGAGTTGTGTTTTTTTTTTTACGATAAGAGACATGTGTATAGGTCAACAACAGCCGTGCTGGGCCGGTCGGCTCGAGCCCGTCCGGCCTGGACGTCTTAACCCGGCACGGCTCGAAAATAAATCGGACCAGTCCACGGGCCGGAAAGCAAGGCTCGAGCATGGGTCACATTCATTTTATGCGTGTCGAGCTATAAACGAATTGTGTCGGGTCGGTCGGTGATCTGTTTAGTTAAAATTACATTTAATAAAGCAAAAAAATTATTATTCAATCCTAAACGGGTCATATCGAGCCGGATCTCGCAAACTAATCGGGCCATACCACCGGACCGGCAATGCGAATCCTAAACGAGTCGTGTTGGTAAGCCCGATCACGGCCCGATGTCGTCCGCGACCCATTTTTTCTGATAGACCGTGCGCGTGGCAGGCTATTTTTGCCGGACTTCGGGCCGTGCTCGTGCTCGAGCCGGGCCAATCGGCCACCTATAAACATGTGCTCTTTCATCTCATTATTGTGTGAGTAAGAAAATTGAAAAATACGAAGTTCAAGTCAGGTTATAGCTATATTAGGCTGCCATAACCATAGGGCCTTCGATTCATGGTTGAATCACTGATTGACTCGATTTTGTCCCTTTTCAAACTAGGATACGAACTAGGAGCACGACTTTGTCCCTTTTTTAATATCTCTGGAGAAGCTGAACTAAAAACAGAGGAAATCCATCAGCAGTAGCTTCAGCCAACCCTGTTTTTTTGCCTGAAGAGGAAACGACTAGTGAACTGGCCTATGGCCAACAGACTGAATAATACAGTAGGTAAATACGGGGTCCCTCATTGGCCATTGCGTTGCGTTTCATTTTGCAGTGTAATCTCCATCGTGTACTCTGAATCATTCTACCGTCTACAAAAATGAAAGAGCAGTGATCCTTCTCGTATGTTAAAGAAAAACTAAGCTACGCTGAGATCTCACTGGATGACATCCCAAGCTGACTCTGTGCCAACCTTAAGCTCTCCAATTTCAGTCTTTTGAGCTACAGATCCTGGCCCAGGGACTGGGAACAGCCACACACATGTACTAGCGCATCTCGAACTCCCAAGCGACGAAAGCGGCAGCAGTGCGCTCATGTCCAAAGAACACACCGAAATGGAGAGCACATCATTTAGATACCAGCACATGCCTCATATAGTCTTTGCCTAACTTTATTATTACTCCCTCCGCTTCATTTTAATTGTCATTAGAACAACCTTCATTAGTTTATTTCTAATTCATTTGGTTGTCTGAAACGACAATTATTTCAGAACGGAAGGAGTACAAGATAAAAAGATAAAAACACAGGACGAGAGAAGTTCGACAATTATTTCAGAACGGAAGGAGTACAAAATAAAAAGATAAAAACACAGGACGAGAGAAGTCCGACGAGCATAAAGATCGCACTTCACACACTCCCACTCCACTCTTTTAGCTTGTTACAGCATCCAAGCCACGACTCCAAAGACAACTTATTACAGTACACCGATTTTCTTATAAATTTACGAAACCGAATACATACACAGGCCCGTGGAAGAAACGACGGGCAGAGGAAATCAAGGTGCAAAAGACCGAGAGCACGCGCTGTTTACTGCTCCCTGGTGATGGTGGAAGAGTCCTTGCCGGTCTCCTCGCCTTTCTGGTCCCCGCTCATTCCCAGCGTGCTCATCACCGCGTCCTTGGCGCCCACCGCCGCGCTCTTCACCTGCTCACTGCTCAGTGGCCTGGAAAAGAACAAAAAACCACAGCGTCACACTCAGCGTCCGTGTTGCCGCTGGAGTGTTTAGTGCTTTGTGCGAGGCCGCGAGGGAGAGGAGGGTGGGGTGGCCAACCTGCAGGATGACGTTGCCGGTCTTGTCCTTGCCGGCGACGGCGGAGTCCTTGGCGTACTGCGAAGCTTCACAGGCCTTCTGCTTGGTGGCCTCCATGGCGGCCGCGGTCCTCTGCTTGGCGGTCTCGGTGGTCACGCCGGCCTTCTGCTTCGTGGCCTCTGCGGTCTGCCCGGCCTTCTGCTTCGTGGCCTCCGTGGTCTCGCCGGCATTGTGTTCGGCCTCGTCGGTCTTCTGGCCCATGTAACTGCCGGTCTCGGACGCCTTCTGCTTGGTGTCGTGGCCCGTGCCCGCGGCGCGGTCCTCGGCCTGCTGCGCCTTGTCCTTGGTCGCGTCCATCGCGCGGCCCGCCTTCTCCTGCACCCAACCAAACCAAGATTGTTTAGCATGCGCGCAGCGCGCTTGAAGCTAGATGATTTCAAGCAGAGTTAAAACTACGCGAAAGACAGCTGCGTACCTCGGTGCGGGCCTTGGTCTCGCCGGCCTGGTAGCTAGCCTGCTTGTCCTGGCGGGAAGCCATATCTCCTCTCACAAAGTTGAACTGGAACACGAACGTACTGTGACTGATCGCTCAACAAGCTCTAATGGCTCGGAAGACGCAAAGATCTGGAATAGTGCTCAGCTACTGAAGCTTCTTCTCTGCTACTGGTGGCATGGCCGCATGGAGGGCTCACAGGAGTTCGTTCTTATAGGCCACAGTCCCCGGGACACGTCGCGTGTGCATGGGCGCCACGTAGAGAGGACTCGCGATGTGTCGCGGCTCCGTACCTTCTCGAAGCCCGGACATGTAAGATTAGTTCGACCGCGTGAACGGCGGGCGGTCACCCCGGCACATGCTCGGCGCTCAAAGCCAAGCCGAACACAGGATACAGAATATCACCCGAATCGGACAAAGAGTACAAACGCAATCGAGTGCGTGGGTCTTGGTGGTGCACCGGCGCTCGTCGTGCACGTGTCCCGCTCCGGTGATGATCACGGTCGTGATCAGCCGGATCGCAGCGGACAAAGGTGAGCAGCAGTACAAGTTGGCTTTCCTTTTCCAGATTACTCTCTCAATTCCAAAATAATTGTTATCGATTAGTTCATTTTTAAACTAATCGATGACAAAGAGGAAGTATTGCATTTGGATGATCTAGGTTGGTTGCAATTGATTGGTTATGCCGCCGCAGCCTTCGCACGAGACGAGCGGCGCCTGAGTACACTTGGTGGTGGTGCGGTGGAGCAATGGCCGCGTCTGCCGGCTGCCGGAGCTCTAGTTTATCGTAACCGTTGTCACTGGGATTCTTCTTCTGCTCAGTGCATCTTCCGGTATGCCATCTTCAGCTTCAGGCAAGCGACCACTGTCTCTGCCTCTGTTTTTTTTTTTTCGAATGAACCTGTCTCTGCCTCTTTGTTCCTGAAGCCTTCTAAAGCTCTGAAATTCGGCGATTTTGTGTGGAGATAACTAAATCAGTTAACCCATAAAATAGACCTTTATTCTGAAAAAAAAAAACATCTGAAATCTCGATTCTGAAAGCCGTGCAATTTCGTGCCTCCTCAGAAGCAAGGGGGACCAGAACTGTACTCTTACCGAGCTGCTGTGCCACTGCTACTTTGCTTCCCTTTTTTCCGAAACTCTAGCAGACACCGGTGCCCGGTCAGCCGCCCCCAACCACCAGCAGCAGCCTTCGTCTTCTAAATCATATCTGTGACTTTTAACACCCTGATTCGAGCAAAAGAGTCCCCTCACTTGTCGATGACTTTTACTCCAGCAAAGACAGGCATGATGCACCACAGGTCATGGTCAAACAGAGACGGCTTCAAGCCTTTGGGTACGTGATGGCGAGGCGAGCTGAGCTCATCTAATCTAGACCGTGATGATGACTAGGCTCGGCTCCTAGCCATCGTCCTCAACCGCACCGTTCGTCGTTCGTGCACCACGAAATCTGAATTAAGTATGGCATTGGCCGTCGCGAGACGGGTTAGCTCGGCCAACGGCGTACGCGTGTTGCTGTAGGAAGAGGTGGCTCCTGAATCCCCAGAAATTGAGGTGTTGCCAAACTGCTGTGCTGCTACCATACAAACAGCCTTTCCACCGTCCACGCCCGTGATGCCGGACTCTCTGGAAACTGAAGAAAAAATAATCCGTGGAAACGTGTGGATCGAGAAGCAGATAGAAGGACTGATTGGAGATTGGAAGGAGATAACTTCTGTGTCCGTCTGCGTCTGGTCAAGCATGCTGCTAGCTGGTCGACGTTGCCGGCTTGGATATCTCCGGTCTCCGCCTCCGTTTTTTCTGTTTTAAAAACCTCATGATGCAGCAGAACTCGTGGATAACAAAAGTCCTGCTGACCGCTGAGTTGGTGTAGCAGTTGGCAAGTCTTTGAAATCAGAAGAGGATGGATGTGTGCTCTAACGACTCCTATGGTTCATGCTGCAGATTGACCCGTCCTTTCAAATAGTACGAATCATCTACAGACAGTCAAGCTGGCGGGTGCAGATTGCACGATCTCTAAAGTTAACTGTTAGACCATCCGCACTCGTTACTCTATACACTACTCTATACACTATTCTCCTTTTATTTTTACAACATTTACTCTAAATTTACACTATCCAGTAACGTATCCAGTATAACCGGTGTGGACAGTCTTACACATCCATGGATTTCGTGTTCGGTATCGCAGTAAAAATAAAAGGTCTGTTACTTTTGGTAACACAAAGAAACAAACATTGATGCGGACGGCGCGCAAAGCACGACGAAGACCCATAAAGAATTGCGAAAAGGAGACGGAAGATTGATCCGGGCGGTGGTTCGCGTCGCGTCAGCTGGACTCGAGGCGATGCCGACGAAAGCAAGCAACAGCAACCACTACCGAGCGCACGGGGCGCCGGGCGGCACCGCGCGCTGCCGCCCCGGCCCCAGGTCAGGTGTGGTGTGGCCGCGGCGGACGACAGGGGACGGTGCGCGGGGCGGCGATGCGATGCCCGCCCAGCAACCGATCGGATAGCGGCGCCGTCAGCGCTATAGTTTCCCAAATGGGCTGGGCCCATCGGGCGGCCCGAGGCCCGGCACGCCGACCCGAAGCAAGTCGTGCCGGGCCGGCTCGGGCACGACAATCGGGCCGTGCTTGGGCCGGCTTACCAGCACGTTGGGCTGGCACGAGCCCGACACGAATTTTTGACCAGCCCGATGCTGGTCCGATATCCCTTCAAAACTATCATCAGAACCGTTAATTTGTCAGATCTATTCTCAGCCGTTAAATCCAACTATGGGTAAGACACATATAAATACAGATAAAACCGCCACTCCCATTTTGCACCTTCTCAAACCCTAGCCGGCGTCCAGTCCAATCCCCACGATCCCACCCGAAGGGCCGAACCTCGGTCGCCCTGGCGCCGTCCGACGACCGTTGGCTCGGGCGCCACCCGCCTCCTACCTTCCGCCGGCCGAGCCATCCGCCCCTGCCTACCGGCCGCCGGTCGCGCCTGGACGCGCCGCCCGCCTCTGCTGTCCCCGCGCGCCTGCCCGCCTGCCTCACCCGGCGCCCGATCCGCCGCCCTCCTGCCGCGCTCGAGCGGCCGCGCCATCTGCGATGCCGCCGGCCGCGCTCGGTTGCGTCACCTGCCCGCCGACCACGCCCGACGTCCGAGGCGCCGTCCGTCAGTCACGCTCGAGCCACCGTTCACGCCCGCCCGACGGCCAAGCGCCAGGCGCAATCCGTGCCGCCTCTGTCGGGCCGCCGTGCCGCCGTGCCGGCCCGACACGAAAAAACGAGACTTCCGTGCCGTGCCTGGACCGCGTGGTGAGCACGGTGATACGGCCCGACACGGCATGGAAGACTGACCGGGCCCAATCGTGCCGGGCCTTATCGGGCTCGGGCTGGGCGGCCCATTTGGGGAACTATAGTCAGCGCGCAGGGTGCCGTCACCTCCTTCCTCCGCTCTCCCGGCACACGCAAGCAAGAAAGCACGCGAATCACGTGCGCGTGAGTATTGCCGCGTGCGTCGCTCGCTTGGCCGCGCCTGGAGCTGGAGCTGGACCGGGTCCGACGTCCGTGCCGGAGTGCCTGATGGAACGTCGATAGAAGCCTGGCTGGATTCAGTAGTGTGTCACCGACGGACTCCCGATGCCGTGCAGAATTTCCCAATGTTGGCTGCGTTTATTCGCGTGTAAATCCACTTGAACGGTCCATCTTTGTGAGCAAACGAACCTGATCTTTCCATTCTGTGACACTGGCTCATGGAGTACTGTTAACTGCGGCGACAAGTCGCATCGTCCAATCAACCAGATTCCCTCTGCTTCAGGATGACCGGAGTCCAGCGATACTCGCACCCTCTCGTCGTGCATGCTCAGCGGAGTAGTTTGCTGCTACTGCGACATTATCCAGTGTTCCGACTCTGCCGTCGACCAGTGAAACGCCCCCCAAAAATTGTGGACCTTAACCTTCCTAATTTGTCCTCGAGCGCGTCCCATTTGACTCAGCCGACGGCGACGTGCCGACCCGTTCTCCGTCCTGCTCTATCCGCCTGCCCATCCGTCCACGCGTGCCCGACCCCCGCCTCATCCACCTTCCTCGCGCCCCGTTCCGACGACGGCCTCTTCCCTTTAAATACCCCGCCCTTTCCTCCGGAACTCCGCTCCCAGCCCCTCGTTTTTTCTCTGTTCATTTTCTTTGATCCAGCGCACGCCCATCCCCCCGAAATTGCAAGGCCGAGCTAATAACCACGAGCGACGACAACGAGAAGCTAACAGGAAGGAAGATCAGGAGGAGGAAAAGAGTCGCCGGCGAGCAGCAATGCCTTACTGCGAGGTCCACAGGTACCAGACTGGCGGCGACAAGTCGGAGGGCGTCCGGCTCTTCTACCGCCGGTACGGCCGCGGCGCCACCAAGGTGCTGCTCATCATCGGTACGCCCATCTCTCTCTCTCAACTCGATGAGAAGACGTCCATTTTCTTTCCCTTTTCCGCTTTTCGCTGAGATGAGAAATGGTTTGGGTGCGAAATCAACAAAGGTTTGGCGGGGACGCACGACTCGTGGGGCCCGCAGATAAAGGGGCTGACCGGGTCGCTGGAGCCTGCCGACGACGAGCCGGCGCGGGCGGACGAGGAGGCCGGCGCAGCCGGCGCGGCGGAGGGGGAGGAGGACGGCGATGGGATCGAGGTCTGCTGCTTCGACAACCGCGGCGTCGGCCGGAGCTCCATTCCACCGCACAAATCCTACTACTCGTGAGTTTCCGCTCCCGATCCTCCCCTCCTGAAGATCCAATTTTTCGTCAGTTACGGTGGTTTCGACAATTGGAGGGGAGTCACAGTTAGGTTGTAGATTGGTGGGCTTTCTTTCCCCTTTAGTTTCAGAACGATTGCACATTAGGGATCTGGTAGATGGTAGGAGCTGTCTGTAGCTTTCGATGAGGCGAAATCCACATTTCACTTCGTTTCCTGCCACAATTGCTTCTACAAGAAAATATGTGATGGGGGAGAATCAAAGAGGGGCAATATCTTTCATCACACGCTTTATGTACGAAAAAGTAGAATTTGACGATACGGACTACTGACTATTTGAAACGGGTCCCCTCATCTTCGGCAGGACGACGATCATGGCAAGGGATGCATTGGCCTTGATGGATCATTTGGGGTGGAAGAAGGCCCACGTCTTTGGCCACTCCATGGGTTAGTCTTCCTCCATATACTCTATCTTTTACTCTTTTCAATTTGAGGTTCGAGCTCCAGCTGTGTAATCTCTGGCACTGATATTGTTGCTTCTTCCATCAGGCGCGATGATTGCTTGCAAGTTAGCAGCCGTGGCCCCTCACAGGCTGTGTTCTCTGGCATTGCTTAATGTCACCGGAGGTGGCTTTCAGTGCTTCCCAAAGGTACCAGAATGTTGAGAATTGAGATCCACCTATTTATTTGGGAAAAACGACAAAGAGGTTAATTTTGTTAGATACAAAGGACGTGCTTCTAGGGGCACTCGATTCAATTTTTTCTTTTCCTGCACCTGTAGGTAGATGGGCAGATGTTATCTCTTGCATTTCGCTTCTTAAAGGCAAGAACTCCTGAGCAAAGAGCTCTTGTAGACTTGGAAACCCACTATACTAAGGTGAGGAATTTATCATGCACCCATTATCATTTCGGATTTATTTAAACTTTAGATTTATTTTGTGAATTTACTGCTTCAATGTTCAGATGTTCTGATTTGTCATATGCCTATGCAGGAATATCTTGAGGAGAGTGTTGGGTCATGCACAAGGAGGATGATCCTCTATCAGGTTAGTTATATCAGTTCTTTTTGAATGGTGTTTTGTAATGAATTCCATTGACAATGTTGTGTGTGCTAAGTCATTATATGTTATGTATTCCAATGAAGCGTTGGTTTTGGTCTTTT
Source organism: Tuctoria greenei (assembly GCA_036927565.1). Classification (NCBI taxonomy): domain Eukaryota; kingdom Viridiplantae; phylum Streptophyta; class Magnoliopsida; order Poales; family Poaceae; genus Tuctoria; species Tuctoria greenei. The sequence continues at coordinate 306,523,555 of JAYESD010000001.1, forward strand.
GGATGTTGTTTGTTGCTTATTCTCATTGAATTCTTGCCTGCATTGTCATGCTAAGGAGGTTGTGTTAGAAAATAATTCGGTTTTATTCTTTCTGATCATTGAGGAGTTGTTCTCTGGATTATCTAGTATCATGGGATCATACAATTTGGCCTAGGCCTTCTTATTTTTATGCAATCCCACTTTGGATGTAAGCATTTCAACACGCATTTCAACACATATACACTTTGTAAGGAATAAATCTTTGGCTGAAATGAAGATGGTATACATTTGGTGACTTACTTGTGGAAGGTTCACCTGTACTGTATGTTGCTTTCAGGAATATGTCAAGGGCATATCATCGACAGGAATGCAATCAAACTGTGGTTTTGAAGGGCAGGTGAATGCATGCTGGACTCACAAAATGAATACGAAAGAACTAGATACGATACGTTCTGCCAGTTTTCTAATTTCAGTCATTCATGGAAGGTTAGTTTTCTTACAGTGGATAAACTCATCCTAAGAGAATATCATGCATCCATTTCACCCGACTCACATAAAGTATAATGCTTATGCAGGTATGATATTATTGCACAATTGTGCCATGCAAGACGTCTTGCAGAAAGGCTTCTCCCTGCTGCTAGAATGGTAGAACTTCATGGAGCACATCTAGTGAGCCATGAAAGATCAGATGAGGTAAAGTGTAGGCTTCTGTAAAAGAAAAAGCATGACTGGGTTCAGAAGAAAGTTGATGTGACATATTAGTTTGCTTAAGTGGCTATGCTAATGCGTACTTGGGTGAACTCCCTAGCTGACACTATGAAAATATCAGATGTTGTTCTGTATTTGTGTCTCATTTAACCTAACTCTGCGAAAGGATGGCAATACGATATTAATAAATGGGGCAAACATCAAGTTGCTGACTTCACTAAGATGACATCAGATGTTACAGTTATCTATCAGTATCACTTCATCATCTAAGACATGCAACATAACATATTTTTGAAGGGAACTTTTCTCCACTACTACTTTTAGTAAAGAGAAACAGAATCATGTGATCTAATGGGTTATTTTTCCTCTTTTGAAATATCCATGCTCGGCAGATACCTGCTTCTGTGAAATAGCAACTCCGAGTTGACAACAGTTCAGGATTCTAGAAGTTTACCATACTGGATAGAAAACTTCATTATTGCTCCTACATAATATCTAAACCCTCACTAGCTCAACTTATGGATGGTTTGTAGAAAGATGTTTGGACAAAAACATACCCCCTCTGTTCTTGAAAGTTTGTCATTTTGTAGTTTATTTTTGAACTACAAAACAACAAACTTAAAACTTTTAAGGGTGGAGGGAGTACAATTCAAAGAGAGCAGACATCTTATATAAAGATAGGTGGAGAGACCATTTGTGGCACACAAACCAATAAGCATATGTTGCCATTGACACAATTTTTATTCCCAACAGTTTGCACGCTCAGTTTGCCTCATAGAGATTGCTGATTTTTCACTTTCCCCCTTTCTGTGACACGAAGCAAGTACAACTCATGTGAACTTTTATGAATTGCAGGTCAACTGTGCACTTATGGATTTGATAAAGGCCACCAAATCCAATATGAAACCTGAGGAGTGGTCTGAGCAGTATAATGCATCAGGCAAGAAAGCTTTCCGCTTCTCGAAATTCTCCTTAAAGCTATTGTTCCAGAGCACATGTCTTACACTGCGTCCTCATCAGAAACCGAGGCACTTATCTCCGCGAGACCAGTGCAAACAGATGAAGGCGCCAATGCCGCTGTAGCAGTATATAACTTGCTTGGCAAGCTGCAACTAAGCTTTCTTTATCTCATAGGGCTGATAGTGATGGGGTTTGAGCATATGAGGAACATCGTAAGAGTAATGAAGCCAGTAAGGGTTGCAGCTATCGAGTCATAATAATAAACGTAAAGGTAAGAAAGAAAAAATACCTTGTGAAATTTGCTAATCAAATTCTTTCTGACGTGGCCTTGAACTTACTGAACTTCGTCTCATTTTTCAGGAACAGCCAGATGTAATTTATCCTCAAAACAGTTGGGGGAGTCAGAGATGATACGTCACTTCTCCCCAGCACCCTCTGGAGATGATTTTTAGAGTAGAATCTCCAGAACATTTGAAATGTTTCGAGGAAACGACTGTTCTCAGCAGAATAATACGACACACAAACAATGACGAACCGTGCATGCCCAGGCAGAAGTGTCGCTGTGCATGGTTGACGAATGTACACCTGTATCGAGTCTCTGTATCTGTTTCACGGCCACTTGGCGCCGCGCACCAATACCATGTATTCCCTTCCTCCTTTTTAAAAGATTCCACTCTTTTAGAATGGAGGGAGTACTACCTTCGTTTCCAAAAGTTTGTCGTTTTGTAGTTCAAAAATGAATTACAAATCGACAAATTTTTGGAGGCGGAGGGAGTATCATACTGAGATATGAAATCGATTCTTTGCTGCTTTGTGCTTTATATTCAGTTTTCAGTATCCTTATGGAGATACTGAACACCGCATTTCATGAAGCATATACGGTGTGCGGAAGTTGCAGACCTGGTGGTGGATGGGCCAGGTTGAATTGAAACAGCCAATGCAAGGCTTCCGCGGAGACGCTGCTCCGCTCCTGGTTAATAAGCGAGAACAGAACAGAGACGCGTCATGGTGCACAAGCTTAACGCTTGGCACCTCACGGTTGCGCCGAGCTTCGTTTCCGACAGATGGCACGCCAAGGTGCATGACGGCATGGTGTATGCTTGTCGGCACTGCCGTGAAGGACATTTTGTCAAGGTCCGACTGAAGATCTAATCTTCGAGTGACCGAGATGTCTTGGCTACACTATCCATACAGCATATGGAGACTATGATGTTATAGCCTACCAGAATATGCTACGGGACACATCCACGAGAAGATCGCGGAGGACATAATAAACACAAAACGGAGCAGAAAACCAGTATACAAAAACACACAAGCGCGCATAAAACGGAATTGATGCTTGAAGCAAGCGACAGCATGAGAGCTTACCTGACAATCATGATGCACGGTTGCTCCAGCGGCGACAGACTCGTAGGCGACGGCCGACGGCTTCTAACGAGAGGCGGGTGAGAGGAAGCCGGCAGAGGGTCGTCTACGTGCATGGATGGAGCAAGAGCAAAGCAGGTGAAGGTGTGGAGAATGGGAGGAGGAGGAGAAGAGGAGGGTGGCCGTGCGGTGGAAGACAAGCGAGGAAGAAGAGCAGACAGGGTACATCCGCTCGTCCCGGCAAAATATTCCCGCGCGCAAGAGGATATTCCCACGGTTTTCCCACGAGCCACGCAGAATATGCTGTTTGCGTCTGTGCGCTTTCCCTTTCACGAAGGCGTAACCTCAGGGCGCCATAAGTTGGGCTCAGCCCAATTGCTATGGAAATCCTGGTCTCGGCCCAACTACAAAACGGGCTGGGCTGGCACGGGCCCACGCCCACAGATCGCAGAGCAACGACTTGCCACTACTAGCCTCCCTCGCCTCGCGTCGCCAGCGACGACGACGGCAAGAGCAAGAAGGAACGCGAAAGCGAGGCGCGGCAGCCATGGGCGTGATGCAGAAGCTCAAGATCTTCGTGGTGAAGGAGCCCGTCGTCGCCGCCTCCTGCCTCATCGCCGGATTCGGTACGCGCCCTCTCTCCTCCGTCCGCTACACGTGAACCCTAGCTAGTCGATGATAGATACACGGGCACCCGTCGCACTGGGGGGCTCAGACGCCCTTGCCGTTGATATTCCACGGGTTAGTCCGGGGTCGATGTGGATCCTTTATGCTAGGTGCAGGAGGAATCGGGGTTGGATTCTAGGGGCTGGCCGGTTTGGTTCTGACTACGTTCGATAGCCTTTTCTCCACCTGCTAAAATTTGTTAGATCCAGGATTCCAGATGACCTACAATTCGGGTGCTGTGTAATGCTTCGTCCGAAATCGGCAGACCTGCTTAGTATGCTTATTCGCGATGCAGGGTTGATCTGGTTGCATAACTCGTACGCTGTCCATTTCCATGATGGAAATGAGGGTTCTACCCTTCGTGTTTTCCAGTCAGATTGTCGAGTGCAGTGCTAGTGAATTAGAGGCGACACATATGGTTAACTCATTCTACTTGAGTGCATGATACTTAATAATGCTGGGTTCACCTCTATCATGCGCTTATAGATACACTGAGATGTCTGTTGCTGACTTTTCTGAAAATAATCTATCTGCTGCATTTAATTTACACAGATCAGGGGTGGTAAAAAGTCAGCTGATTTGATGCTCAGATATGGGTTATGCCGAGTTCCCCTGCCCGTCTATAATCATATAGCGTGCTTTGCTTGTGAATAATGATTGCATTAAGCTTTCTGTTATGAACTTCAATGATGTGTATGATCCAGACACTGAGAATATTTCTTAAATCCAGTTTTATGTACAGTGACTTATATCTAAAAAAACTAGAGCAGATTTGTTTATTATATTTCTTTTTCTTGGCTGCCTGAGCCATTGGAATTATGGACTGGCAGAAAACCTAGCATCAGACAGTTGGTCTTCCCCCCCTCCCCCCCCCCCCCCCTCTAGTTCTACCTGATGATTTCAGCTGATAGCCTGATACTATGTTTTGCAATTTCAGGTCTCTTTCTCCCCGCAGTCGTTCGGCCAATCTTGGATTCTTGGGAGACTGCAGAAAAAGTTCCACAGCCTCCTCTAAGTGATGTATGTGATCCCCTCCTTTTTTTTTCTTTAGCAGGCTACACTTCGTAAGAAATAAGCAATGCAACTTGGTATTATTATGTGCCATCCAGGTTTTAGGAATTTTGTTATGTGCCATCCATGCGGTTTTTAGGAAATTTATTATGTGCCATCCATGCAGTATAAAACTAGTTTTCTATTTGGTTACTTCAAATCAACTTGGCTAAAGAAAAGGATAAAGTAACTGCATGGGGCACATGTTTTAACTTTGTTGCTGCATAATTGCTTCCGAGTGCTGTTGATTTTGTGGACTTGTCATGCTTTCTTTTAGGCTCCTAGCCGTGTTGAAATTTATTGCATGTGAACAATGTTGCCGAAAAACTACTCCCTGCTGTATACATTGTGTTACTCATGTAAGCTGTGTTGACAAGGTAAAAGCTGGCTTGGGTAACGTTATTAACTTCTCGTTTGGTGCTTCCGCAGGTGGTTGCCGGTGTCACCGGCAAGAAAAGGGAGTGAATGAATTTTCAGCTATCACCCGCTAGTGTTGATCAACCCATGTTCTCCCGTTGTTTTTGGGCCTCCCAGTTGGATGGCTCTTCAAGTGTAGAACTATTATACAATTGGAGTCCTCCATTCCTATCTCAAGCATAATGTAGAAAGAGTGCTGTATCGTGGTGATATTCGCAAAATAATCATTGTACCTAAGCTTTCATCAAAATTGCAGTGTGAGAGTTTGGATTCAGCTTCTCAAAACGTGTATAGCGTCGCTACCTTCTGGAACTCGTTTGTTCTTGGTTGGTCGAGATTGTGAATTGTGTTTTAGAAGGGTTGCGGTCACTGCGGATATGCGCCACGGACCTGCCTGTTCCCTGACGCAATGCTACTGTGCTATGTGGGACTGTTGCCCTGGCGGGAGGCGTGATAAACTCTCGGATCCGTTCCACGCGTTTCCTCATATGTAGCATCGTGTCGCGTGACTCCACGGCGCTGCCGCGGCGTTCCCGGCCGGCGGCAATACGGTGTAAGTCCATCCGTGGTACCCTGTAAACCGTATTGAAAATCATACTGTAAATTTTTTGTAAGTCTAGATACTAAAAGTACTACCTCCGTTTTTTTATAAATCGTTTCCGACAGTGATTGGAACTAAAAACAAACTGACGTGTGCTATTGGAGTGATATATAATTTGAAACAGAGGTAGTATAAAGTATATAGAATATGATTTAAAGGATAAAATATGTTTTTAGATTTTGCTGGTGCGTATGGTCTGAGAACGCCGGAGTTTGGAAGGCAAGAAGCCAAGTACCGCTCCCAGTTGAAACGACAAACGAGACGAGGCGGACAGGCCACCACTCTTCTAGGCCGCTGTTTCGGCCCTCGCCCATGCGCCTCGGACGGCACAATATTCACGAGTGCCTCAGAGAAAATCTCGGCCCAACTAAGCCCATGAAGCGCTCGCCACACCTAGGGTTTACGACCACGCCCCGGTATAAAACCAACGAGCCTCCGAACCGTCCCGGCCTTCCACAGCCGCCACACCCAACTCCGGAGCAGAGCGACTGAGCGAGGCGACGCCGCGGCACCTCATCTCCGGTAAGTGGAGATCTCCACCCACGCTGTATGCGTTGCTCTGTCAGATTCGGTAGCGTCTGGATCTCTCTATCTCGTGATCAGGTTTGGGTAGTTTGCTATGTTAGTCGCGGTCTCCTTGCTAAGGATAAGTGCTTCGTGGTCCTTGCGAAAGGTTTCGAGGTTTCATGGATGCGATTTGGTCATTGTTTGGGTCGCCTTAGCCTCTTTGCATGTTCATTCACAGCCGTTCTATGATAAGGTCGAATGCTGTTCCGTTTCTTCTCTTAGTTAGATCTTATAGCGCACTGCAGCACGTAGCCCTAGCCGTGTTTGAAATACCGATGGAAATTTCGTCCCACTCGAGAAATTGTGGCTGAGAATTCCAGATGTGCTCGGTCCCTGTGGATGACCATTATTTTTTTGGTGTTTACCGTTGCCGGTATTAGCTACGTAATCTTACACTACGTTGATGGATTGATTTGTAGGCGAAGGGAAATGGCGACGGTTCCAGGGGACCTGATCTGGCAGGTTGTGAGGAAGAACAACTCCTTCCTGGTGAAGCAGTTCGGCAACGGCAACGCCAAGGTGCAGTTCACCAAGGAGCCTAACAACCTTTACAACATCCACTCCTACAAGTACTCTGGTCAGTAGCTGCTTCTTGCATTGTTTCTGAATTTAATCCAAACAGTCCACCTAGTCTTCATCAAATGCCAAGTGTTGAATGGCTGTGCCGTTGTGGTTTGTTAGGCTTGGCAAACAAGAAGACCGTGGCGATCCAGCCGGCAGGTGGAAAGGACATGACTGTGGTCCTCTCCACGACCAAGACAAAGAAGCAGGGCACCCCCGCCAAGCTCAGCCATAAGTCTGTGATGCGCAAGGATTTCCGCAAGATGGCAAAGGCTGTGAAGAACCAGGTACTGGCACCCTAATGTAATTATTGTCTCTGATTAATTCAATATCGCTATGATATGCTATGCATGTTAATGCATAGTTCTTTATGCTACACATTGGATAGAGTTTCATACATTGTGCCTTATAATAATCTGTCGCTGTGATGAGCCATAACTAGTAAGAAGACCAACTGATCATTTGGTTCTTCCGTGAAATAGTAGCTGATACGCTTGGCTTCTGAGCTTCATATTATTTGTTTCTCCTTTACTATGTGAAAAATGCTTTATTCCTGCTTGAGTGCTTGAAGCCATTTTGGCTTTTATGTGCAGTTTGCATAGCTCTATCACTAATAGCTACATCAGAATATATGCCTTTGTTTGAAGACAGTTATTTGTTCCTGAAATCTTGTCTAGAGAATTTCTGTTATATCTGTTTTGCCTTGGTTGCTGATCCAAGGTTTTGCTGTGATGAGCCATAACATGTAAGAAGACCAACCGATCAATTGGTTCTTCGATGAAATATAAGCTAAACGCTTGGCTTCTGAGCCTATCCTATTTGAATCATGTCCTATAATTTTGTCACATGCCAAACAAATACTAACATTTATCTTCTGTTTCTGTACGGTATTTTTACCTAATGGTTTACAAATGTTCTGATGGCTTTTATTTGTATGCCTTCAGGTCAGTGACAACAACTACAGGCCTGATCTGACCAAGCCTGCTCTTGCTAGGCTGAGCTCTGTGTACCGCAGCCTCCAGGTTGCCAAGTCTGGCATGAAGAAGAAGAACAGGCAGCCAACTATTTGAAGTGCATTAAGCTACAAGTGTCGTTGAGGGCCCTGTTGGAGCTTGTTCCCCACATATTATCTATGTTCCAACAGTTTTAAACTTGATAGATGTAGAACAGCTATGTTAAGCTACTCGTGTCATTCCATTATCACAAATATCTTGGCACTCATGTTATTGCAGGTTGTGATATCAAATTGCGTTCCGCTTTTCTATCAATAATCGTTGAGTGGCCCCCTCCCCCCTAACAGGCGAACTGCACATTGCAAGCTTTATTTTTGCTGTTTTTTTTTTGTGTTACTGTGTATCCCGGTTGCTAGTTTGACAGTGCCAGTTCTTAGCTTTGCTGTGGATGACCACGTTAGTTTGCAAAATTTTGTATCGAATGGTCAGCTAATTCGCACATCTTGTTCGTCCCCAACTAGGGTGGTAGTGCTTATACGTACGGAGTCACTGGAAACAAGAATGTTGTGGCAAGATATTAGATAACCAGGGATCAGAACAATATGCTGTAGTACACTTCTTTCCAGAAAGCTCAAAGCAAAAGCATATTGAACATGAGCATTCTGTTCTTCGACCACAAGTCCCGCAGAATAAGCATATTCAGACCTTGTGAAGTTTCCAGATCAATTTTAGCATGTCCCTGAAGGCATCTGTGTGTTTATCGATCAACTTTCCTTGCAGTTACCTTCAAGAAAAAGGTAAGTGCAAGTGTGCAACATTTCAGCCGAGAGCAGGGGTGGGTGTTCGGTCTACTGGTAAATTCGGTTGGGTCATTTTGGTCTTTTTGAATTTCGGTTTTTTAAAATCACTATCTGAAATGTTAAACAAATATTAGGTATTCAAAATTTTTGAGTATCTAAACTTCGGTCCAATCTTCGGTCTTACCCGAAATACTCAAATTGTATATTATTCTTACTTCATGCTCTCAACAATCAATATAAGTTTAATATCATTCGTAATTTTAATCTCGAGAGACAATAAATTATTATTCAATTAATGATGAATCATAAACAAATAGTTTAATCTAATGATTTCACATATCAAAACTCAAATGAAATATCAAAATCTATATTGTTTAGGATTCATAGATTATAATTTAACTTGAGATTTTATTGTTCGGTTATTCGGTTATTTTGGGTATCCAAGAGTGATACCCGAATTCTAAATTAATATACCGGTTATTTAGATTTGGTATCCGAATAGGTACTTGATACCTGATATTTCGGTCTTTTTGGTATCGGTCTCGGTTTTTTAGGTTCGGTTTTTTCGGTCTCAGTTTTTTTTTGCCCATCCCTAGCCGAGAGCACTTGAGGAATTTCCTTGGAGGAGCATGTCACTAGGACAGAGAGGACAGGTGAAGGTATGGGTCCTCTGATACCAGACTATGAAACTGCAGAATATGATACGATGCCGTTTGGGCAGATAGTGTCTGATGAGGGAGAATAACTGAATTGCGTTGCGTTCAACTTCACTGGTCCAAAGACTATTTTTTGTGATGTGTCCCATAATCATTATGGAGAAGGAGAGCCCGTTAGGTACAACTGAACAAACAGGACAGCTGAATCTTAGGTGACAGCATGCATGAAGTCCAAAAGAAGCCAATAATGCACACGGCTGAACTTTGTAGACTTATTATAATTAGACCCAGTTTTTGGGTACTGATCTTCATATGTTGTCCATGGCTAGAACCTTGAAGCAGTTAAGATGCAGAAGTAGCTGTCAACTTCTGAAACTTCAGGGACATGCCTTCGCCTTAATTGATGGTGCCTGTGGCTTCAAGTGAATTCTGTATTGGCATAGATGTGATAAGTTATCTAATTTACACTTCTCGACTGTTCTGATACTAGCTTAAATTGCACATCTTCGGTGACATTCTGCTCTCCGTCATCTGCTGTGCTGTTGGGGTCTTGAGGCAATGATTTCATTTTCAAATGTCAGTTTTTTGCAAAGAACCAAAGAAACAGACTGACAGCCATGCACTCTTGGGTCATGCGCATTGGTGTGGTTTCATTGCACCAGGCTGTACTGTAACCTAAAGCTTTGCTGATCTGTGCACTGTGCTGTGCTGTGCTGGAGACCATAAAAAATTAACTAATCAAATTCGTTGAAATGCATGATTGTTTGTCTAGAGTACAGACCGTCATGCTCTTTTTCTGGCATTGGCTCTCATGTAGTGCTAATGAAGCTCCGAATTCGCAATCACACGTTCTAATAAACTCCCAATTATAGCTTGACGCGTGTTTAATAAACTGCCAACTGCAGCAGTCTCCTATCTTTGAGCTAATTAGTGGCTGCCAGTAACTGTGAGCTGTCTAATGGAAATTGGACGGAGCCAGACTGTGAACGTGGGGCCCAAACCTTCCTCTCTCTTCGCAGGGTCTCTCTCTCGCCTATAAAACACGGGGTCCAGCCTTCCCTGACCTCGCATCACAACAGAGCTCAACACAACTCTTGCAATTTCCCTGCAAACTACAAACCGCAGCACAATCTCTCGCTTAGCGTCATGGACTCCAAGGTGGTGTACGCCGTCGTCGTCCTCGCGGCCATCGCCGTGACATCCTTCGCGGGCGTCGCCTTCGCCGCCGACGCCCCGGCGCCGAGCCCCACCTCCGGCGCGGCGTCCGTGTCCTCGTCGTCGCTCGTGGCCGCCGCCGTCCTCTGCCCGGCCGTGGCGGTCCTCCTCGGCAACATGCGCCACTGAAATAACGATGCATGCCTCGCATGGATCAGATGATTTACCTGCAGCTTTGATTGTTCTACTGGCATGGACGGTTTCTTCATTCAGATATTCAGACCACATCAGTAGCAACATTGATTGATTCAGCGTGATGTTTGCTTGGTGCCTAATAATATTTCGAGCATTTATTAGAGACTGAAATGTTCATTTGTTGGATGAGAAATGTTGGCGGTTTCCTTGCCATTCCATTCCCATAGAAAAGCGTTGCTTTATTTGAGATAAAAAAGGAGTAATATATAAAGCATAAAGCAGAGAAACGAAGCAGCTCTCTTGCTGTAAAGCAGTCACGCGTAAACTATTATTCGGTCGGGTTACCGAATTCCGTTCGTGAATCGTGATCCATGCGAGGCTGGCGTTTGATGGGAACGAATCGTGAGCATCATCAGTTTCTCAGCTTCCACAATGTCATTGGTCTTACTCCCTCCGTTTCAAATTATTTGTTGTTAGGAAAACTTTTATTAGTTCAATTTCTAGTTCTTTTTATTGTTTGAAACGACAATTATTTTGAAACGGAGGTAGTATAATGTAATCCAGCTCCGCTGGAATGTTTCGGAAAAAAAAAAGCAATGTCATTGGTCCTCATCTCGCATGAGGCGCAGCAGCAGCTCGACGTCTTCCGGAACCGCCTATAGAGCAGCAAATCAAAGTCTGCGGGGTGCACCGTGCACTCCGTCGAGGTGGTTTGCATCCTAAGACCGTTCCGTTTCCGTGCCCCAGAGTATACGCTATACAGTGAAACTGAAGAGGCAGGCCGTAATCTGGACTGCCAGCACGTGCGCGGTCGCCGGCTTGTGGCGACCGGCGATTCGGCATACAGGTTTATTTGGTGCCCGCAGCTGAGGGAGATGTGCCTTGTGCGCTGCGGGATAGGTTTTGCGGGGAATGCGGGGATGAGGACGTGAGACGACTACGCCGTCGGACGGAGGGAGGTGGAGCTGACGAGGGGGGTCTGAGGCGATAACGGGTGACTCGTATCAGGGGCTACTTCATAATTTCAGGACAATCAAGAGGGTTTCGTGTAAATAACTGGATCGCGATCCAATTATTTGCAAACAGGACCTAATTTGAATCGCGATCCAAACAAACCAGGGGGCTTTCCGTAAAAAGATCGGGGCCGCCGAGGCCGTGACATGGCCGCCCGCAGCCGTGCGTGACGTGCCCAGCGCCGCGCAGAGGCAGCGCCTTTGCCGCCCGCAGACCGACGGAAGGGAACGGCGCGGATATGGACGCGCCATCTCTTTTGTTTTGGAGTGATACGCCATTCCATTCGTGAGAGGTTTCGCCGTGCCGTGGGCAGCGGCCTGAGCCGACGGGGGCGCATGGTGTCGCGTCGGCAGGAGTAGGACAAGGACACGGGCAAATACGTGGCATTCGGTTGGCGGCTTCAGGCGCCCGGCGGTCCAGCTGGTTGGTTGCAGTCGCCGCCGGCTCCGGTCGTCATACGCGCCGGCGGCAGGACCGCACCATATAACGCAATTACGCAATGGAATTGCAACAAAAATTACTCGCGCTTTCCAGGTTTGTTTACCAAAGAGGTACACTTATCTGTATCGCCTGATGGACTGAAACACCTGGCATCGACTGATGCAAACTGTTGGTATTTTACACTGAAAGTTTACAGCGTCAGGAGAGCAGAAACATCACGAAATGAAAGGCCCTTTCAGGTTCATTCCAAGTATTATTGTCAGACACGGGCAATCAGCCCACTTGCACAGGGACAATACGAAATGTACGTGCGGCATTGACACGAGGGGCTTGCAACAATGTGTTGCTTCTTTACAGGGAAGTGGAATGACACTACTAATGTTCGCAATAACAGGCCTGAAAGATTCCTGTTACTGCAGCACCTCCGTGCGTGTTCTTCTGTGATCCTTCCCGACACTTCGGTCTTTGTTGATCAGTTGATCCCTGGAAGTTCTGTTGGAACTTGGAAGTAGACTGAACTCCAGTAGAGCGAGTAGTGGTGAGTTGACCAATCATTTCATCACACTATCAGAGAGCTTACTTTCAGTGTTCATCTGGTGGATTCCCCGATGTCCTTCTTTCTAATATTCAGCTTCTTGTGCCCTATGATCTTACTATTCTGAGTCACTGTCCATGTCGTGCATAGCTTTCAGTCCCCTGGGGCGCTGCAAAAATCGGTTAATATGTTAGGTCATTGAATTCTTGAAGAAGAGCGTGATCTCTAGTATTGAAATAGGTATTGGTATGCCAGTCCCCCCACCTTCTTGGAAACCTTCTTCTCCCGGACTTCATATCTTTCAAGAGACAAATCAGATAGCCACGTCCCTGGGCATACAAACTGCAAAAGATATACACAAACTTTAGGCAAGAATCGAAGAATGGCTACTCTTCTTATATGCAACTTCAACAAAAAAAAATATAAATGAAAGGGAAGAGGTAGTTTCCCAAGCTCCAAGCATGTTTGGACCACAAGATTGAAAAAAAATATTGTACAATATATTGGAAAAGGAATTCAACTGAGATGGCAAGTCCAACCGCTTTCGCATATTAATTGCAATGTTGTCTCATGTCATCATGACTAGAAATTTGTTTTGCTGTTTTTCAAACAAAAGTCTTGATAGTAGGGACCAGCAAAACTGTTTAATGGGGCAAGCAAATGGAAAGCATCATGTTTTCAAAAAAAAAATGTATTTGCGCCACACAGAAGCATGCTGTGTTAGTGTTAGTAGATGCCCTCTTGGCAAGCAAAATAAGTCCCCAGGTATAACAACGAATCCAAAGAATCGTGCTGACATGCTATTTTATTTACACGTCTCCTTTGCTCAAGAGAATGCAGGCAGCGTGCACAGAGGTGGGCAGGTGGCCCTACCGTCCATGAGATCTGATGCCTAGTACGGCTACATCTGTTAAAAAACGCATAGCCCAATCTGTTTACTGTACTGCTCCTGGGCTAACCCTAACGTTCTTATCAGACAGCGGCTGTCCACTAGCAATTTTTTAAGGAAACAATCTACTAGTATTTTGAATTCATGAGTTTGGTATCTCTCAGCAACAAGCAAGGTGTATTTATCTATGAACGACTGCATCAGTACCAAGCACAGTAACTTAGAATCCTGAGCAGATTGGTATGAACTAAGAGCCTTCAATATAAAAGAAATAAATTCTTCAGATCAAAAGATGATATGAAAGGGGACATACATTGACAGTTCTCTGGATGACTTTGGCTCTTTTCTTGGGTCTTTGAGGCAGCTTGGATCCTTTGAACACCAAGAAATCCTCTTCCTTTTCTCTGTTTGTCAGGGTGATTGCAAACTTTGGCCAAATTGACCCCTCACTTCCTGATGAAGAGCCCTTCTTTTCGTCTGGAAATGTTGGAGGAGGTCCGTTATTGTTGTTGTTACATCTACCTGCACGGTCCCTTTCCGGTGAGGCAATGGTGTTGATTCCGTTGTTCTGCTGATGCTGTGATGGTGACTTCATGGCTGCAAACTCTTCCGAGTTCCTACAGATTCAGTAACAACATAGATTATTAATGATGCAGAAAAGAAAGACTGATTAATTTGACTCTATTGAACAAAAGAAAACATATTGTTTCTTAACCTAAAAACAAGATAATTATTTCATTATGGGCCACTGGGTCCAGTATAAGCAATATTGTAGATATTTGATCGTTCGACAAAGAGGACATGAATTATCCACTATAGTTTCTGATTTGCTGGCATTGGTAACATTTCACACTATGCATTGAATGCTAGATTTTTAGCTCTAGAACTTTTAACCTCGAAAATTTTATGAAATGCTAAAATGAGAGACTGCAAAAGTTCATGCTTCACCTTCACTTTAGGGGAAGGAACAAAAAAATGAGCAAAAAACTTCCACCAGTTACCTGCATCATGCTTCATTCTCTCTAGACTATAAACTATGAATACAAGGAGAAAGAAAAGGGGAGAACAACAAATGAACCAACTCTCACCATCCACTGTATGGATGGTGGTGACTGATTTAAGATAAATTTGGTGTTTCGTTCTCAATCCAAAATTAGACAACAGAAAAAATAGTTGACAAGATCTGACTCCAGGATCCAAAGATAGCAACATGAAGGTCGGTAATGCTGACAACCTTTTCTTTCTTTTTAGAGAGAATGTTGATAATTTTATCTTCGTTTGAGGGAAATGCTGATAAAAATAACAGTAACATCTTCATTAATGCAAAATTATGGATTAGTGCAAGGAAACTGTACCAGCAAGGCTGGTTAAGTCATGTGATGCAGAAATCAGATTGTAACACAAGAGGTAGTGGCATTCAAGAAACTATTAGGTCCATCTTGGGTGAGACCTCCTGACAATTCAGAGAGAGAACTCAAATTCAGCCGATTCATCTGGATTGACCACAGATGGAGACAAGTCGTATTCTGATCTGCTGGTCCTTAAACTCCACAGAATAGTCTCATCTTGAATGATAAGGAGAGGAAATAAGTCAAAATAGCCCTCAAATTTTAGTGTTGTAAGATCAGACTCTCTGCAGTGATTGCTAATTTCTAGCCTTTCAGGAACCCTGCATGAGTTAACAAGCCAAATTATTGCCTATTTCAAGAATATATATCGTTTCAAATGGTTCCAACATACTGGCCTCTACATCACAAATACAGCAGTATGGGACATGGATGACTGATACTTTCTGGAAGAAGACAAGGTTGGACCCAATCATCGGTACCACCCAAATCTTATCAATCATGCTTCCCCAACAAAACCAAAAACCATCACTGCTTCGTCTAACATGTGTGCCCCCATCAGAGAAACTGCTAACTTTGCTATGTTCAGTTCGTCAGGGTGAAACACGTCACATCTTCTAATTTGACACCCACCATAGAAACAAAACAACGTTTCATTCAAAATCAGATCAAGAACCTAGAGCCTTAGTTTTTCTGACCAGTAAAACGTGCCATCAAGAAGCCATCACGTGACCACCAGTTGTTGTTTTACCCAATAGCCCCAAATTGGGCATCACGTGACCGAGTAACCACATAACCAAAGCAATCAGAGAGCTCAGGCAACACGCACAGCAAACGCTAAAAAAAATGAAGAAAAATAAAGGCGCAGACCTGAGGACGCGGTGGTGGTGCCCAGTTGGGTGGTGCTGCGCGGCCGCAGCTGCTGCAGCGGCGCGGCGCTGGCCGACGGCTGCCTTCTCGGCTGCCACGGTGGCGGCGGCCACGAAGTCGCGGCGATGCACCTTCACGCAGCGCAGGCGCTTTCGGTTGCCCCATTGCAGCAGCAGGTCACGCTCCGCCGCCGTGCCTCCGCCACCGCCGCGCGTGGAGCCCCGCGTGTGGTAGTGGTTCCTCGCTTCCTTGTCCATTTTCCTGACGAGCTAAAATCATATGGTCGTTGAGGGGAGCGAATTGAACAAAAATGCGAAGCAAAATATATTTAAGCTCACATAAACTCATCAAAAAAATCTCAAGATCAAGGGAGACATCTTCCTTCTTAATTCTCTGCATGGATTGATGCAAACCACACAAAGGTTGTGACACTGAAACGTAGGAAACGTTTTAGAACGGGATGAGTCACCAAGACAAATTTCAGTTTACTTTCGTCTCATTTCGCAATAATAAAGCAGAGGAAATTTTTGGGGAAACTTTAACTGGCCGATCAAATAACCACTGACCGATCAAATCAGCTCGATATAAAATGGGATGACCACTAAGTTCAACCCAACTTTAACTGGCCGATCAAATGAACAAGACTTTTAGATTAGATCCATGGGCAAAGTGATCGAATCAGAAGGAAAATGCAAATAAGCTCAATTTGACTCATCTATTTACGCGAGTAAAATCGAAGAAACCAAACATATTCTCGGTTCTGAGAATTCAACAACAGCCAGATGAACAGTAAAAAAAGACAATCTCAGCGAGACAGAGACCAACTTACAAAGGGGCGAAGGACTGAATTGTTGACGATAGCATATGATATTGAAAACACCATCAGAAAACAGGGGAAACGGGGGAGATCCAAACCACAACCAGAGCACCCTACCCAAACAACTCCTGAATCCCGGTTCATCTATCCAATCGACCTCCTACCACGAACACCGAGTGAAAACGGAACCTCTCGCAACTCGCAAAATATCAGTAAGAGATTCTTCGCGAAATCAGTCGGTCCCGAACAGTTAAAAACCTCCCAGGTCCCAATCGCTGAATCGAAGTCAGCCAGCTCAAATTGCGCTTAATCGTGACGCAACCTGATGCAGGTCATGCGGAAATGAAGACTCGACAGCCTCGGATTCAAATAATCCACTATAGATAACCCATCACTTCATTTGGGATCCCCGTAAGCACAGGACCAGAGGAATCCGAGCACAGAAACAGGAGCACAAAGGGAATCCGATCCCAGTAAGAAAAAGGGACACTGAATCCGCCAGATCAAATAACCACCTGAACAACCTTAGCAAGTCGAGAATTCAAACAACAGATCACAAGCACAAACTCGCAGAAATTTCAAGGAAGAAAAAACTTCTCGTCAGCACACAGACCTCCCAACCCCAACCTACACCAAATGAACAGCGGGAAAAGCAGCGATCGAGGAAAAGGAACAGAGGAACCGTAGCTAAGCGAGCTGGGAAGAGCAGTACCTGAAATCACCGCGCGCACCTCTGTCTCTGTGCGCTCCAATTGACCTCCCGGAGTAGCAATTCTCCTGTCCTCTTCTCTCCTCCAGAAGAAACACAGATCAGGATGGAGAATGGATTCTCCGTGGTGAACTGGATTCGGAGGAGGATTTGGACGCCGAGTTCGTCTTGTTCCTCCCTCCCACCTCGTCCTCTCTGGATGCCAGCCAGGTGTGGAGGAGGAGGAAGAAGGAGGTGGTGGCCTTCGCATTTTATATGCCTTCTCCCCCCGCTCCGCTCCTGACCCCTCTCGGCCACAGCAGAACCGGATCCCATGATCGCTGGCTCCGGCAACTCCCAGCCGCTGATCTCCCGTGCAACCGCCCTGATTGTCCCAGCTCGTTGCTCATCCCGGTCGCGGGATGCTGCGGCGAAATGTTGTGTATGCAGACGTTTTGCATCGTTCGGTTAGTTATCTTGATGGGCTTCGATGGGCCTTGGATGGGCTTTCGGGATCACTTGTCTACAAATCGCTGGTTTCTCCCCTTCTTAGGGCCCGTTTCGAATACGGGAATCATGCAAGAATTTCACAGGACTTCTTCCTGTGGAAAGGAACGGAGGTTACATGTTTGGAATGCAGGAAGATTAAGGAAAGGAATGAGTGCATGTCTGTTTCACGGGAATCAGAAAATCCACTCCAATCCAAGGGAAACTTTGTTCACTCCCTCTCTTGCCTCCCATTTCAGCACAAATTATTTTAACTGAACTATGAACCTGTTGGGCGGAGCAAGAATTGTCGTGTATCTTATTGCGCACTTAAAAAAATACTGATTAAAGTGTGTATTGTTGTATAGTGGAACATATGGCTGCTGTTTTTTTATTCAAAAAATAAGCACATTTTATAGGAAGTGAAAAACTAAAGAAGTAAAATATTATTAAATTGCTTTAAGTGTCTTAAATAATGATAATATAACTATTAAATTTTTTAATTAAATGTAATATATTTTTGTTCCTGTGTTTTATATTCCTGCAATCCATACGCATCTAATTTACTGTTCCTGTATTTGAATTCTTGCGGTTTAGACACTTTTTCAATTCCTGTGTTTTGTTCATTCCTACGATTCTTCTTATTCCTCTATTTTACAACCCTTGAATCCAACCAGTGCCTTACAATGGAACATCCATCCTCTTTGAAAACAAGTTGCATCCAGGGTTATAGATTAATATAGGAAAATCTGCTACTTTTTTGTAATAAAAATGAACCATGTTGCTTGAGATGGAAAATGCACCTCTGAAACCTGCTGCTGCTGCTATGATCGCATGATCTACAAAAAAAATTATAATATTCTTGTATCTGCTGCAACATTCGAGATCTGACGCAGAGGGCGACTCCTTTATATTTTTTAAATTGTTTGAAACGACATCCTCATTTTAAAATTTATAATTTCAATAATACTATTATGAAAAAAATCATGCGCGAGCTTTTCGAAAAAAAATCCTGCGCGAGCTTTTCGAAAGAAAAAAATCCTGCGTGACGTGGGTGGGATGCAAATGCGATGGACACCGGAGTCTGGACGGAACGGAAACGGGCCGTGTGAGCAGAACTGGAATTCTGGGCCGTGAGCCGTCAACTTCATAGCCCAGCACTGATCTGGTGCCCAAGCCCAGTACACACCGAAATTTGTTACCCAAAGTTTTGTCAGTTGCTTTAGCAGGGAAGAAGGAAGAATCGGAACTTTGATTGCAAGAATAATTCTAGACTTTGTTGCAACACGATTTCAGTGCACACACTGTACACGTACATATCTGATGATGCCAAGTTTTTTACATTTTTTTTAGCTTGGTGTTGTGTCAATCATGGAACGAAATCCCTTGCAGTATCTGCAGTAACTGCACTGCAGTCACTGCAGCTTGACAAATGAGGTCAGGAGGCGTGGGCCCCACCTATCAGCTGCAGTAGCTACAGTGCAGTTAGTGCAGAGGATTTGAGTCCGCCAATCATCTCGTCCCTGCATATCAAGATGTAAAGCATGGCTTGGTTTCCTCACATGCGTTTCTGAAAGTCCGAGAGCTTTTCAACTGTAGAAACCGAAGCACTTTGATTATTCCTCCGCTAAATGAAAAATTAAGCACATATAGATTTGTCTTACAGATCGCCCATAAATAGATTGCACCTGGTACTCACCCGTTTCAAGATATTTGATGCAGGTTAATTCAAAATTAAACTAATCAGCGTTAAATATTTTGAAACGGAAGGAGTATGTTAGAGCGGCATGGTCCTGTTAGGTTTTAATAAGTAGAGTAGCCACCAATCTCTTGATCCAAAAGGCGGGTGCAGCGCTATGACCGCTGGTACGTACCACCACCAAGGCTGCTGCTGCCGTCGCAGTAGCCACCGTCACCATTACTAGGGTTTCCAGCACTTAACAACAACGCGTCGAGCTGCGACTTGAGGAACTTGAGGTAGCTGGCCGCCTCGTCGAGCATGGACGCCGTGTCCATCCGGCTGCCGCCGGGCACGAGCCGCTGCAGCACGCGCATGCGCTCGCTGACCCGCTCCCGCCGCAGCCGCGCCGCCACCGTCTGCGGGTCGCTCGATATCCAAACGTTCTTCCGCCGCGGCTTGTTGTTCTGATAATGGGACGGCAGCGGCTCGGTCCGGCCGGCCGTCGTGCGGACGAGCTGGTGGTGCACCGGTCGCGTCGCCGCCGCGCGGTAGATCATCTCCTTCACCTGTGCCATCGGCGCCGCCTCCGCGTCGTCCGGCTCGTACCCGCTGCCGAGCAGTGTCGTCCCTGATGACGCCTGGTGGTGGCCGTGGCCCTGCCGCCCGAACGTGATGCTTGTCGACGACGAAGACGACACAGCGGCTCGCTTAGTAGCGCCGCCACGCAACTCATATGCTGTCGCCTTCGCCCTCGTTGCCGGCGCGCATGTCGACGCGGGGTACTTGTCCCGCTTCCGCTTCGACGAATAAGGAAGCGTCGTCGGTGTCTGTTGTAGTAGCGTTGGCCAAGACACGCCGCACGGCGGCGACGCCACCTCTACGTCTCGGCCGCCGCCACCGCAGGTGTTGGACTCGCCGGAGGAGATGTTTCCACCGTTGCCTCCCGTGGTGCTGCTGTAACCGGAGAAGACTGCGGCGGTGTTCGAGTTCGACGCGGTGGCCAGTGAGGTGGGCCCCTCAGCGACGTTCGGCACGTACGCGTACGCGAACGCGTCAAAAAGGCCGCCGTCGTCCACGGCTGAGCCGATGACGACGCTCGGGAGCATGTCCGCCGTGTCCAGGCCCATGAAGGCTGCCGCCGCGGGCACGCTGTCGGAAGGACTCGTACCACCGTCGTGGTAGTGCAGCGCGAGTGTCGTCGGAATCGTTTGCGACGACGAGGGCATGGCGAGACTGCCATGATCGGAGAAATGAAGGGCGCCGCCGTCGTGGAAGCTTGCGCACATGTAGGCGCTGAGGAGGCCGTCCTCGCTTGGGCGGCTCGGTAGGCATGGCTCTTCTGCGTACTGTGTACTCCAGCCGAAGGCGTCCATCGATCTATAGACTATACACGGCCGGCGGCCGACGCTCCGGCGCCTCTTTCTGCAAGACCTGCAGATATTGGTTTACCGCTGCAAACAGATTGCGAATACGTGCAAAGGAAGTGATGAATTAGAAACTGTCGTCAGTACGAATTAGCTATAGCTAGGGATCGGTTGCTTTAGGACGTTCAAATAAATCAACTACTGAGAAGATGAGCATGAACACCAGCCAGACATGCATCAAGTTCCGGACATGGCAGAAATAAAGCAAAACCACAGAGCAAAGATGAACAAGATAGTATCTTGAGAGCTACACAAAGATTGGATTGTTCAGACTGACCTCTGACTGGATCCACCGATCTGCGAGTGTTAGGTTCTGAAGGATAGCAGAGGATGATGGAGTAATTATGCGAGCGTAGGTACGCTAGGATGGTCCTTTCATGTGACCGGCTGTGTTGTGCATATGGCCTGCTTTTATAGAGACGGCCCGAGAGCTGCAGGAGGCCAAGCTGGAGAGCTGACCAAATTTGTTTCCTTCTCCATATAAAAAGGGCAGGATAAACTGTTCGTGGGGGCAGTTTTTTCGTCGGGGAGGCGATGGGTTGACAGCAAAGTACTGCACCACACAAGTCCTCAGTGTCACAAAGTACCAACCGTGCTCCATATGACTGCTGAAAGGACAAAAAAAATTACAGACGGTATGAAGATCCGCTGGATCTGCTGTGCATACCATACTAGGGGCCTGTTTGGTTGCATGCCTAAGTTGTCTAAGCCTAACTTTAGTCATTTGCCACACTTGTGGCACGCCTAAGCTACCTAATGTTAGCTGTTGTTTGGTTTGTTACCGTAGCCTAAGCTTAGGCGCACCGAAGAAAGTGTGGCATGCTTAGGCGGTCGATTTGAGCGCCTCAGTTAAGGCAATTTTTTGTTAGGCAATAGATATAAAGTTGCCTAACTTTTGTGGCACGCCTAACTTTAGTCAATAACCAAACACTCGCCTAAAACAGTGTGGCATACCTAACGTTAAGCTTAGGCAACTTAGGCATAGAACCAAACAGACCCTAGATCTTTGCAACGTAGCGAGATCGACGAGTGATGTTGGTTGCGGGCACCCATCGCGCTTCAGATAGACGCGCGGGTTCATTCTCGATATTCGCTTTGAAATTAGTGACCGATGACGTGGCAACTATCCTCTACGGTATGCACCATTGCCTTGGTGCATATCGTATCTAGAAAATTCGGTTTGGTGCTGAAATGATAATAGAGACTCTGTTCTGTTATTTATCATACAAATGATTCAGCTTTTGCTTGGTTTTCTTTCATGGATTGAAGAAGAAAAGAGATACGTATGTATCCTTCATGACCAGCCTAGGTGGTCAGATGGGATGGCATGAAAGCCTGCAAAAAAGCACGTTGTGAACCCGGGACAGCCCGAAAAAAATCTGGCTCCGGCTGACCCGCAGCCCGGTGCGGGTCGTGCCCGGGCCTTGATCTTTAGCTCATCGGGCTTGCCAGCATGGCCTGTTTAAGTCTGAATGGTGATTTTTTTATTTTTTAATTTATTTTTAATTTAAACGGATCACGGGCTGCATCGGTCCGGCACGACCTGTTTATGGACCGACACGCATAAAATGAACTCGAGCCGTGCTCGGGCCTTGACCTCCGGCCTGGCACGGTTCAGTTTTTTTCTAGGCAGGTCAACGGGCTGTGCCAGACCTTCAGGTTAGGGCCGGGCCGGCCAGCACGGCCCGTTGGCCACCTATAGACCAGACTCAATTATCTGTTTTCTGAGGTGATGTGGCTGTTTGTTGCTGTGGTAAAATCCGGTTATGTATGATAAAGAAGTTGTTACATGTACAAGGGTACATAACTGAAAAAAAAATCCAAACAAAAGTCATACATCATTCATTCCCAGAGGCAGCCAGCTCCGCCGCAAGCTTCTTTCCCCTGCTGCACAAGATTCCAGCCATAAATTTGTACCCCTTCTGTCTCAAAAATTGTCGCTTTACAGTTTATTTTTAACTATAAAGCGACAAATTTTTTTGAACGGAGCCAGTACATCAAGCGTTCTATTGTTTGAAAAATCCTGCCGTTACGTACTTTTCAGATCACTTGCTCTACCATAACAAAAGAGATCCGGTGGATTATGGAACCGCTAAGTCGCAAAATCATCTCTTCGCCCCAGCTTGTCGGGCACAACCTCAACTCCGATGCCGAATCACTGATTGTTCCTCAAATCTGCCGAACCGCCGGGCGAGCATTCCGACAATAGATGCAAAGTTGTTGTCTCCAAATTACACCAGCTGAACGCGCAAAAGCAGTTATTCCGTCACCCCCGACGCTCAAGACGGTCTGAAGTCCATACCCGATTTTGTAAGAGTAACCAAACAAAAAACTTGCACTTGTGAGAGGCGTCACTTTCCATAGGGAGGGAGATCGGACCGTGCCTTCGAACTGCAGGTAATATGCTGACCTTGCGGAGTATCGTCCCGAAGCTGAGCTCGACCACACGATCTCATCTGCCACCGCATGTGTCAACTGCATGTCCACCTAATCATCAATCGTCGCCCATAGTTGTACGTACTGCATTATCAGTGTTGCGCTGTGAGGATCGGCGGTAAGATCCCAAACCCAGTTGCTGCTGTCGCATGACGACGATTTGGAGTTTTCTCGGCAGGCCGGACTTCCTCATCACATGATAGGATAATGATGAAACGGGACCATGTATTGATGTGCATATAGCTACTGCAGGATTTGTACGATATGTGACAATGAGGTTGCAACTCTGTTTAATCTATCATTTTCAGATTGGAAAACGACAATTGCTGAATCCTAGTTGGTCCAGCTAGCTCTCAGAGATAGGTTTTCTATCTTCCCAGCAAAAGAACAAAATGGCAAGAACTCTGACATTTTTTCAAAAAAAATAAGAACTCTATGATGTACCGGACCTGAATTCTGAAATATATAGGTGCGACGTATTAGACATGAGAAGATAAAATCTCTGGCAAGAAGCAAAGATATAGAGAGCAGCCGGATAAATTCTGCTGAAGTTTGCTTTGGTAATTAAACTTCTCTCTGTTTCATTTCAAACGAGGGGCGAAAAGCACGACTAATATGCTATAATAATTTATGTGCACGATAAGCTTAAAGGACCACACCGATAAGGATATGCGAACTGATTGCAAGATAATAATGAGCCTATGAACATATACTATTTCTGAAATATGTACACATTTCCTATCCTGGAGCACGCATGTAACATCATAATATAATGGTTTCACCATGCATGCATTGTAAAACCGTCCGCAGTGGTGTTACTGTAAAGATTGCTGGATAATACTCCTCCGTTTCACTGGATAATACTCCTCCTCCTGCATAATTGAAGTGTCCATGAGGAAGTTCTCATCGAGACGATCGAAACGAAAATACACGTAAGATCTAATTTTAGATTCCGGATAAGAAGATTATGATATTTTAAAAGTGCTCACAGGCCATATAATCCGAAGTCTAAGAAAAAACTGCGACACGGCCATCTGCCACTCTGTTGGTTATTGGGTTGGTCGATCTCCTCAGAGAGAAGCACTGCTGCGATGTCTTGCGAGGAATTAATGGCCACCACCGTACAATGTATCGAGACGAGATCCATCCCGATGCAGCTAGTAGTATTCACTCCGGTATAGCATGCACATCACAGAGAATGATAGCCGGCCCCTTGAGTTGGGTGGTCCCGTTTCTCAGATCGACGGGCGCCGGACCACCCTTGTCCCTGGCTAGGCCGGCCTAGACGGGTGATCTCGCCTTCCTCTTGACGGCGTGCAGGTGCAGGGCTTCTCCGGCCGGCGGTTGCAGCTAGCAAGCGGTGTATGGTACGCCGGCGCCGCAACGGCGTGGCCCATGGCGGGAGCAAGCGGTGTACGCGCACAGTGGTTTGGGATAAAAGCGGCATAGAATGGATGATACCACAACACGATCAACAGTTGGACTACTCACTACAGTGAGACGTATCCGTGAACAGTACATGCACGCCTACCCCGACTGACCGTCCGGCGTCCAGTTTCCAGAGATGGTCTCGAGTCCACCGGCGCAAGTCGACGCGCCAACCACCGCCCGTCCCGTCCCGGCGTGGCAAGCGCGCGCTCAGCGGACACGTGCCTTGACGATCCGCCAATGAGCTACCGCGTGTACTACTACACGATTATTTGAGCTAAGTTTCACCCGCTGGCCCAGATCGGCCCAGCCCAAGCCACACAATTAGGAACGGTCCGCACCTCGGCCACGCAAGCACGAGAGCGCGCCGTAACAGGCCGAACCGCGGAGGCGGCAGCGCCCGTCCTGTCGTGCGCCAGCCACCGCCGAATTAACGCGCTCCGTCCGATCCAAGCACGCTGCTGACATCCACCCAGAGGCGGCCCGCGGCGTCACACCAGATCGGCGCTTCAGAATCAGAAACGCCCTCCTCCTACCCGAGTCTGGAATCCCGTCCCCGTGTCCAAAACGAAATCAGGGCCATATCGTGCACGTCGTCGTCAACACCAAACTAAAGACGGGGCACCACACCAAACGCACGCGCGCTCGTGACAAGCAAAGTACGCTCCCGGCCGGGAAAGGCAAAGGCAGGCGACAGGATCTCCAAACGAACACGATTCCGCGCCCCATCCATTCCATCATTCACTGCGGCGTCACTCGCATCATCATCATCATCACCACCGTTTTTTCAATAACAAAAAAGAAGCTTCAGCAATGAGTACACAGAACGCACAATTCAAACCCAACCAAGCAGTGCAGTGGTGGCGTGGCCGCGGCCGCTCCCCGGTGACGTCGTCTCGTCACCGGCTGAACGCAAACACATACACGCACGCACGCTCCAAAAGAGGAGAAATACTACTAGATTATATATATATAACCGAAGGAGTATCAAACTTGGAATTGGAAACAACAATGGCCACGAGCACATGGTCAACTTCCCCGATTACACAAGAGGAAATCGCCCGTACACGTACACGTAGAGCCAATACCCAGCACAGGCCCGCCGGACAGTTTAATCAAACCCTTTTCAGATGAGGAAATGACGATGGGGAAACAAATACTAGTACACACCAGTGGAGACCGCCGCCAGTTTCGGGGTGCAAACGAACTGCTACGAGTCGGCCTCCGGCGGCGGTGCTGCGTCGTCGTCGTCGTCTTTCCCGTAGCCGAGCTCCGAGATCTCCTCCCACCTCGTCGCAGGGGCCACCTCCTGGTGCAACCGAGTGTATTGCTGCACGCACGCAAAGACGGTGGCAACAGCACAACAGCTCTGAATAAATCTCGGCCGGTTCAAAGCAACCCGTTTTTTTTTTTTTTTTTTTTTTTTTTTTTTTTTGCGAACTGAACTGAACACGGATCGTGCGTGCAGCAGTTCCGAGACGACGATTACATACCTCCATCTTCGTCAGCAGTTCACCGGCGGTCGTCGCGGAGACGAGTATCTGCCTGCAATCAGCGTTGATGAAACCCTCCGTCGCGCCCTTGTCGAACAGCGCCAGCAGCGGGTCGTAGTAGCCGTCGACGTTCAGCAACCCAACCTGACGACGACAGAGACCACCTGAATCTGTTGAAAAGCAAATTTGCTCTGTTGCCTACTACTTGGACCGTGTTGCTTTTTACTGTCGAAATTGTATACTCCCTCCCTACCTAAAAACTTGTCGCTTTGTAATTCATTTTTAAACTAACGACAAGTTTTTGGGAACAGATGGAGTATTACTTACTGGTTTGTCATGGATTCCGAGCTGCGACCATGTTATCATCTCTAGCAACTCCTCCATTGTCCCGTAACCACCTGGAATGGAAGGAACAGGCCGCAGTTAAGCAAGAGAGCTCCATCTGAGTTTTCAGTGCGATCAATCGATCGATTGATAAGTGTAGCAGGAAATCATCAAACGTCTGGCACCTGGAAGCGCGATGAACGCTTCGGATTGTCGAGCCATCTCAGCTTTCCTCTCGTGCATGTCAGCTACAACCTTCACTTCTCCCACGCTTTCACCTGATATCTGGTAAAATCGGCCGTTGCGCAAATGTAAAATATAGGTTATATATCGACTGAAAGAGGGAAAAAAACAGCAGGACTATTTTCATGTAGCACAGTAAAACGTCAGTTTCTGAATGATTTGGTTCAACATTTTCACTTGCCAATGCCTACTTGAAAAGTGTGCTAAATCAAGATTTCCAAAAAAGACAGGAGCCGAATTGCTATAATCCAAGTCGTAGCCCTTCAACTTCATTTATGATAATGAAGAAAAATGCATTGCCGTGTGCCTTCCAATATTTGTTGCAAAAGGAATAAGAATTTAAAAAAGGACGACGCAGTGGTACTTCACAGAAGGAACATCAGGAAGCTCAAAAGGCATTCATGGAGTCCTTCCTTCCATTTCTAAAGCTGTGGCATACAAATATTTGATCCAAACACTGCACGGATGACGGACCAAAGTTGAATCCTAGCAGCTGCAACATTGTTTCTTTTCTTTTCCAGGGCAAAGATTATTTCCTACTCTGAAAAATCGTACTACCATGATGAACAGAACGGAGTGTACAAAGAAACTGCATATATACTTACCTCGATCGGCATGAGCGCTTTAGGAATCACCCTGCAGTGAGCAAATCGAAACGGATTCAGCAGGTGCTCTTTCCGGACAGGAAATAAAAACATAAGTGAAATCGCAGGTGCAGCAGAAGCTAGTAGTACTACCCAAGGACACGGCAGCCGCCATGAAGAACCGTCCGCGCAATCATGCCCATCAGCCCGATGCTGCCGCCCCCGTAAACCAAACTGATGCCCCTCCTCACCTGCAAGAAGGGAGAGAAAGACACACACACGACGTTCACTTGCAAAAAAAAAGGGCAAAAAGAAAACGACGGTGGCAAGCTAGCCGGCCAAATCACCCCTGACCGAGCGGTGACCGACCGGCGGTGAACAAGCTAGCTCCCTGATGCCATGTACTACTAGTTTGTCTAGTATGTACGTGACACTCACCAGCTCGTTGCCGAGCTCGAGGGCGGCGTCGCCGAACACCTTGCGGCGGCCGGCGTTGCTGCCGCAGAAGACGCAGATGGTACGGAACCTGCTGCTCGGCGGCGCGGGCGCCTCTGCGTCACCCATGTCGATCGAAGAACACCGGCCTCTCTCTCGGTGATGCTCGGCCGGAGAGGAGGAGGAGGAGGAGGGGCTTCTGCTGAGAGCTTGTTGGGTTGGTGGTGGTGTCGTGTTTGGCTGCGCGTGCGTTATCTGCAGGCAGGAGGCAGCCCCCGGCCTCTATCCCCGCGGAGCGGAGCTCCTCCAAAGTGATGGCGCGGCATTAAGGGTGGTGATGATGTAACCGATCGCCCCCTTTTAATTCCGGTGCGGTGGGTCAAACACTTACTTGCACCCCCGAAACCGCACCGCACCGCACCTCACGTCGTCCGTCCCCCGCCGCTGTCATTTTCTCGGGGGTCAGTCGACACCGTTCATTCACTCCGGCTCCGGCCGGGCGGGCGGGCCCTCCTGAAAGCAAGCACGTACGTAACTCTGAATTGTCCCCCTCACCATCCATCCCATCCCGGAGAATCTCTGCTGCCCTGCCCTGCCGCCTCCACTGCTGAATGCCTCCCGATGACGGCATGCATGGCGCCGCGCGCCCTGGACCATGCGCTCGTGTCTCGCGTCGCTGACACGGTGCCGTCTGGGTCCGGGCCGCCGCCCATAAACACTGCCCCCACCCGCGCGTCGCTGGAATGGAATGATGGCGGCGTGTTCGTTCCACCAGACGATGCCCGGTTCGATTCGAGCAAGAAAAGCCGCTCCAATGAAGGGTTGCCATCACCCAGCAGGAAGGCAGGCGACACAAGGAGCAGTAACTGATAGCAGAGCACGCACACTCCTGCGCTCATTCATGAGCACCAGAGCATGTGCACGAGAAAGGCACAACCGCACAAGGCGTTACTACCTCAAAGTTTACCAAACATGGATGCGGTTAATGTTTTCAGTTTCGGCATATATAGCTTTCGCCGCGTCCCTTTCTTTCCGTTCCGTCGCCTGTGCTGCTCTGTCCTGGACCAGGAGTGGTACTGGTACAGCACTACAGCAGCAAAGATCTCATCGGCTGACGATTTTCTCATTTTATTTTTAACGCCTCCGCGCGCTGATTGCTACTGACACTAAAAAAAAAAGCGTAGATTTTGACAAGCAATGCGGACTCTGGATTAATATACTCTGCACGCACTTTAGTCAAACAAATGCAAATAAACAAGTCAAGTAATAAGTTCGCTCTAACAACCGCAACAAGTGCTGCGGCAGACGTTTACCCGGCGATCCTGATGAGCGCATCGTATATGAAACGGCCAATTGGAATAGACAGCAGCATTTTCTGAGCAATTGGACGATCAACTAGGACATGTCATGAGATCTTCACGGAAGACGACACACAATTTTATTTTATTGTCAGAACAAACAAGCTATACCTATACCTCGTCGTTCTCATAGTCCCAGAATATCATACTCAGCACATGTGATACTATCACCATCTAGCATTACTTTGATTCGAGTGTAAGTTTTCTACAGTAGACGGGCAGGTAGGGATGGATAAATAGCAGGTAACGTCTTACAGGTCTCCTCTTTATAAGCTAAGTACACGAATTATCAGAAGCAGCAATGAGGAATTGAGCATGGACTGCATGTGTACAACTAAAACAAAAACAGGAAATATACTTGAGAGGAAATATATAATGCACGGATCTATCTGTCCCAGTCATAGTAGAGTCAGGATCAACCGTCATTATTCTCCTTGTCCAAGCTTCTTGTCATGCTGCGACCCTTCAAGGACATGCCGTTTAACCTCCTTGAGGTTACTGAAATTTCTGATCCAGCATTGCTTCGAGTGTCTATTGATGAGAGTGCCTTCCTTGGCATGTCGCCAGACCGTTGCTGTCTTTGGATTTGGAATGACGAGCCTCTGTGACTACTGAAACCATTCAGCCTCGCTTTAGCAGACTTGGTCAGGTTCATGTAATTTGGTCCTCCGACATGGCCACTGTCTGATCTTGCTTCTGATGCCAAGACGCTGGCTGCAGACACCGGAGCCACAGAGGATGTGGACGGAGAGCTCTCGTCATATATAAAGTCGGAAGAAGAAACTGACTGCACTGAAGGAGGAGGCTTTGCTGCTACCCTGGTCGTGACATTGTTTCTTCTGATTTTAACTGAGCTAGCATCAGAGAGTTTGGCAACGGTCAAGTTCTCCTCACATTTCTTCTGTGAATCAGAATTATTTGGCTCCATAATCCTGGTCTCCCACGGTTTTGTTGACCTCCATCCTTCTAAATAATTCATATTGTGACCGCACTTAAGAGACTCATGGCTCCTAATACAGCTAGCAGGAGAGCTTGGTCTTCCGTTGTGTTTTGAGCTCCAAGGCTGAAAAAGGAACATGATCATCATATCATATGAAATTAACACTGCCACGGCATATGTCTAAAAAGAAAGAGATTGCTACAACATATACCTGATGAGAAAGGGCATAGGCAATCGCCCTTTCTCTCTTTGCTGCACCTTCATGCCTCATGTGTAACTTTGATCTTACTTCATCGGCGGAACCTTGAAGATCACACCACTGTTCCTGCAATATGTGGAAAGTAAGTGCTGAACATGTGACCCATGAAAATTCATAGACGCATCATGCTGTAGCCTGAATAATTGTGAAGTGAAGGCATTATTGGTGTTATCACCATAGCTTTTCTTACCTACCAGCGTCACTACAAAAGTAAAATAAAGCAAAAAAAAAAAACTTGATTCATATACAGATAGTCAATGTGAACAAGAAGGTAACAACCTTAATGGGCTCAATCATTTCTAAAAGTAAAGGAAGTTTAATTGTCCATATCAATCTGATAAGTCCCTTTCAATAAAAAAGCGAGACATCATATTAACCCTCACATCCCAATATCCATAAGCAAATCAACGGACGGCACCGGCGTCAAAAGCGTTCAGCTAGTTATCGTTTCAACCTCCATATCATCTTTGAGCCGGAACCTAAAATTCAAAGAGCAATTTGCCTTTTATTTTGCTTTGTAACAGCAATTTCATACTGAACTTCCAGTGAGGTCATCATATTTAAGATCTATGGGTGGAAATGAATAGGGACATTGAATTCCATGTCCCATGTGACATGGTTATATTAAGGAGCTAGAGACTTCTAGTACGTAGGACACTTCAACAGCACTCAACAAATTCCTTTGTCAGAAACCTTGATGATTCCATCCATTTCTCCGGAATGGAAGGTGACATTCAGGGCGTGCTTGGGTTCGCTCCCATCAGGTCCCGCCGCTCGCACTGTAGCGTGTCAGTGGCAGCCGGTCCCCGTTCATTTCCGGCGGCGGACACAGAAGCAGCGGAAGCGGGCAGGATCTAAAACCAAACGGGCCTTAGTTTTCAACTCATTACTGAGCCCACATCTTCGCAGCTACTAGCTACGAACCATTTCCGGTCCAACATTGGACATCCTAATAAAAGCAGAAAAAAAATACTCTACTCAAATTGTGCAGTGTGTTGTTGCGTCTATATACCTGAGCGTCCTTGGCGGAATTGGCACGGCCATTATTGCGGTCGGCGAGCGCGTCCTGAGAGCCGCGGCCGTCGGCAGACGAGCGCGCCCGGCGCTCCCGCGCGCGCTCCTGCACCCGCAGCAGCGCGTTCATGCACTTGACGGTGACGGCGAGCTGCCTCCGCACGTGGCGGCCGCGCACGATCGCCTGCAGCCGCACGACGCCCCTCAGCGCCTTCAACGCCCGCCTCGCCTGCGAAGAGAAGAATCGTCACGAGTCGAGGCCGCATCAGTCCGTCCGTCGAAGTAGGAGAAGAAAAAAAAAAGTGTTGGAGGAAAGGAACGCGGAAAACGGTACCAAGAACGCGCGGAAGGCGGTCTGGATTCGGACGGCGGCCCACTCCTGCCGGATGAGGCGGAAGTCCCTGGGCGGCGCGCGGACCACGGCCGCGACCACCGAGCTGAAGGAGTCCGACGACGACGCCGCCTGCGACGCCAGCGCGCCGCCCTCCGCGGCCCCGGCCCTCGACGACGACGCGGACGACGAGCTCCGCCACAGCCGCGCCGCCCACTTGCGCCCCTTGCTGCTGTTCCCCGACGCCGCCTTCTCCGGAGCCTTCAGTCCCACCAGCGACTTGATCCACTTCCCCGACGGCCCCATCGCCGCCGGCGATCAATACGCGACCGCTTATTACTCCTCGGCTCCGCGGAAGCTTCCGCCCGGGTCCGCAGCGCAGAAGGGAGACTGAGGAAGAGGAGTAGTAGAAAACGAGGCCGAGAGGCGAGCGAGACGCGACAAAACGGAAGGACGTAGTGGGGGAGGTAGCCGTTGTCCTTTTCAGCCACGACGAGGGGAGAGGAGGGGAGGAAACCGTTCGTCGTTCGCGGCGATTCAAATTTCGAACGGCGGCGAGCAGCAACCGGCAAAGGTGGCGGCCGGGGCCGCGAGACCCGCGGCGTATTCACTGACGATTGTGGCCCGGTTTGATGGGTCCCATATGTCACTGAAAATTCAAGGAGACCGGCGTGGACCACGGGCTCGCCGGCTTTTGCGTGCGTTGGGCCTCGAGAAAGGCAGAGTTGTAGTTAGATGGACCCGAGATGCTTCGTCTTGCGTTGCAGTAGGTCCGCGAGAGATTGGGCCCACTTGTCAGGAGCTGATGCCGTTGGAGAGAGAGTTGCCGCTCGCACTCTCGCAGTCGCCTCGTGAGTTGTTTTTTTTTTTTTCAAACAGACATAAGAAACTGTGACATGTTTACAAACATAAGGGAGATGTCATCGTCGCCGCTGTGATCCATTCCATGGAGCCCTTTCACGTCTCTTTTCTTTTTATGGCCGTTGTCACCGGAACGGAAGCGGCACGTCTCGTTCTTTCTGGCCGGGCGCAGCCGTAGCTCGTGGTGGCGCCGGGAGTGCGAAGGGAGGATCATGGCGTCGCATCAGCGCCGATGGCCCGATTCAGACAGACGCGTGCCTGTTCGCATCACCGCCACGCTAGTTTCAGCTTCGGCGTCGCGCACGCGAACATGCCGCTTGCGTCCAATTCCGATGACGCACGATAACTCTGCAGCGCGCCAAGGCATGGTCCCCGTCGGCCGTCGCGCTAGCGTGCCGCGGCTACATACGCAAAGGTTCGGTGGTGGAGTCGATTGCTGGTTATTACACAACACCACTTCTCCGTCCGTGCTTTCGCCGGGAAGCGAAGACAGAACTCTCCGGAGTCGATGACGTTATCGTGTTCCGTCTTTCTGTGAACACGTGTTCCGCTTCTTAGTTAGCAGGTAGCTTAGAGGGGAGTATTAGCGTCGCCAGACGTTGCGATGAAGCGCGTACTGTACTTACTCACGCCTTGGTCGTGGTTGACTTATTAGAGGGGAGTGAAGAAGCAGGGGAGCAGGTAAGCACGTGACGGCACGTGTCGCGGGGCCGCGTTCCCGTTCCGTTTAATTCGGCCAGCACCGCGTCAGGCTTGAGTTGACCCGTGCGTGTCGTCAGGCTGGACGGTCCCCCCGTCCATACATACGTTCGAGATAACGTGCTCTTGTTTTGTGGAAGCATCTGATATGTCATCTGCGCATGGGTTACTATCACTCTGTTGAAATGTCAACTGCCAGGTGGTGTGTAGCAAGCGATGGCAATGGCAACCGACTGTAACACAAGGCGCTGGGTTGACTTGCATTTTTTTATAGTTGATGCTAGTGTTACCGTGAGGATGTGATGTTTCAGCTGGTCAAGGCAACACAAGGCACTGGTGACGACCGTACCGAACCGTGGCGTCCCTGTGGTCTTGGTAGGGAACGAGCGAAGATGCCGGCCACCTGCAATCCCGGAGGGTCGGCTCGCGCGGCACGAGGGGCGGCACTTGGATTCCCACGTCTTCCACCCACCAAGTCAGCAGCACCACATCCCCGGCGCGCCGCGTGTCTCCTACGGCCCGGCCCGGCCCCGCCCCACCATTTAAAACAGTCGAGTTCACCACCACATGGACGAACTCCGATCCTCACCCGCTCCACCCGCCACTCCCCCCGGCGTCCGACGCACACCCGCGCAGACGACACGATCCGATGGACGCCGCTGTCGACGCGACGCCGTTCGGCGCGTGGGCGTCGATCCGGGGCTACTTCACACCGGCGACGCTCTTCCTCGTGCTCAACCTCGTCATCGGCACCATCGCGCTCACCTCCCGCTCCCACCAGCGCCGCCGCCGGGACCGGGAGCACCACCACGACAACGACGACCATCCCCAGGCGCACCACCTGCAGGAGCCACAGCTCCTCGACCAGCAGCAGGAGCACCACCACCACCATTACTACCAGCCGCCGCATCATCAGTACTACGCCACGCCGCCACCGCCTCCGCCGGCGCCGCTCGCGCGCACGTCCTCCGTGCTGGACCGGCTCCGCTCCATCGGGCTCTACCGCTTCCGCTCCGGCGACTTCCCGCCCGAGTACGGCGCACCGACGGGGGAGAGCATCCACGGCGTACCGCCGTTCCCGCCGGTGGAAGAGGAGACGACGAAGTACGCCAGCAGGAGCCGGTCGGAGCCGGCGCCGCCGAGGATGAAGAAGAAGCCGGGCACACAGGTCGTCAGGAAGACGCAGGCGGCGCCGGCTCCGGCGACCAAGCAGTTCGTGGCAGTGGGGGGCGCGAGGGCGGAGGAGTTCATCGGCAGTTTAAGGCCGGCGGACGAACCGTCGTCGCCGCAGAAAGCAGAGTACCTCACGTACCAAGAAGAGTACGCTCCCCCTCCTCCTCCTGCGCCCATGCGCGCGCCGCCGCCGTTATCGCGCACGTCGTCTGTCCTGGACCGCCTCCGCTCCTTGGGCCTCTACAGTTTCCTCGCCACGAACGACCAACCCGCCGCCACAGCAACCCCAACAACAGATGGCTTCGCCGCCACCGTCCCGGCAG
The DNA here is from genome assembly GCA_036927565.1 of Tuctoria greenei. NCBI lineage: Eukaryota > Viridiplantae > Streptophyta > Magnoliopsida > Poales > Poaceae > Tuctoria > Tuctoria greenei. Next base: position 306,558,280 of record JAYESD010000001.1, read on the forward strand.
GTGACAAGAAGAAGCAAACCACCCCGGCGCACGCGCACTACGACAGGAGCCGGTCTGAGCCAGCGCGGGAGCAGGGCGAGAAGGAGAAGAAGCAGGCGGCGGCAGAGGCAAGAATGGCCAAGTCGAGCTCCGCAACGAGTAAGGCCGCCGCCGCTCCGAGTCTAGCGGAGGAGGACTGCGTCGACGCGAGGGCGGAAGCGTTCATCGACAGTTTCCGGAAGGAGCAGTCGCAGAAGCACGTGCACCACGACGAAGACGACGAGCACGTCGTCGTTCCGCCACCTCCGGCGCCGTCGTTGGCGCGCACGTCGTCCGTCCTGGACCGGCTCCGCTCCTTCAGCCTCTACCTCCGCTCCGGCGACCCCGTTCCCGAGGCCCCCTCCTACAAGGTGCCAGCCGCCGACGAGAAGAAGCCGCAGGCGAAGTACGCCAGGAGCCGGTCGGAGCAGGGAAAGAAGAAGGCGCAGGGGACACAGGCGAGGATGAGCAAGACGAGCTCGGATGCCGCGGCGGCGCTCGACGTAGCTGACGAGGCGACGCCGGCGGGGGAGTGCGTGGACGCGAGAGCCGACGACTTCATCAACAAGTTCCGGCAGCAGCTGCAGCTGCAGAGGCTCGACTCGCTGCTCAACTACAAGGAGGTGCTCAACCGCGGCGGCAGCAAGCAGTAGGAGATTCAGCCTGAGCTGCATGCAGCAAAAGTTTCTGGTTAGCTTCTACTACTACTCGTTAGGACCCAAATACATAACTAAAGTGATCATCAATCGCCCCATGATTCTGGTTAGGGCGTGAGTTATACAGCTGTATCTTTTCTACTGTTAATCATTTCGGTGAACCATTAGCTCTTCAGTTTTGCTGATCCAGAAAGCTACCTTATCGATCTTGCGTTGGTACATTGCCGGTAGGCGTTGATGAGTCATGGGTGAAAGGTGATGGTTGATGAGTTAACAGCTTTGTCAAGTACTCTTTCTGTTTCTAAATACTTATTTCTTTGTAGTTTAAAAATGAACTATAAAATAATAAGTATTTAGAGACGGAGGAAATAATCAGAGGTTAGTGTTTCTGGGTTGTTCAGTTCAGACGTCCCGGTCCTCTGCTTCCGTGATCTTTCTGCAGTTTATATTTCGGAACTGTGATTTTAGGTGCCTGAAATTTGGAAAAATTCAGACACCGAGTAATTAGCAGCTAATTACTATCATTAATCTTAGTAATTCACGATCAACCCTTAATTCTATAGGTTAATCAATTATAAAAAATTTATTAGCTTATTTTACAATAGTCATAATCCTACAAATTTATGATTAACAATTAAAAATATAAAAAACACCTAACTGCTGCGCTTACCACCGCACCGTCCGTGGCTGTCGCCTGACTTCAGGCCCCTGACAAACGGTATTTCTCATGACCTCGGAGAAAATTAATTGGAGTAAGCGGGAAGCAAGCTCGTCGGATCACGGGCACGGACCGCACGGTGGCCCATGCAGCAACGATGTTTCTTCCAAGACCAGATCCATCGCCTTCGAGTACCACCGTCAAGTTCCAACGACTCCACTCATGTTACGCGCTGGTGTCCATGACGTGACGCAGTCCTAGCGTGGGTCATTATATGTCGACCTCTGTGCAAACGGGCTGCTCGTTAATTATCTGGCCTAGCCCAAGTTCAGATTATATTGATTACTGGGCTTCCCTCGCTGACGAGTGACGATGCCGAGAACGTGGGCTAACATTGTCCTGGCTTCCAGAATCGACCCGTCAAAAGAAGGAAACATCTGATCATGGCCGTATCGGATCGACAGCATCAGGGACGTTATGATCGACTGCTTTCCTTGCTCTGGATTCTACAACTGAATGTGAGACGGCTTATAAGTTATAATCCTTGTAGGGTTAACAGCAGATACTAGGGTGAGACTAGATTGACGGCTTTCATGGTTAACACTTGAGATCACCAGAGAAATTTGGCATCACTTATTATTTCTATCCCACTGCTATTACTACATACATCCAAGATAATAATGCATTACAAATCTGAAATCCTGAGAAGGTGCACTGTACCCTGTGGATAGACAGGGTAAGCACAATCTTCTAACCACGAAAGCAGATTCTTGCAACACTAATCAACCCAAATAACTTCCATCCAAGCCTGGGAGCTGGGACAGACCTTTTTAGCTCTAGTTCATCTTTGGCTTGCCTGAAAGGGATGATGATAAAACACATTATGAAATTGGGACTAAATAACCAGGACATAATGAGTTTAATTTAATGCTCCCTCTGTTTCAATATATTTGTCGTTTGGACAGCCAAATGCAGTTCAATTTTAGTTGTTTCGGCTTGTCTGAAACGACATTTAATAAGGAACAGAGGGAGTATGATATAGCATACAAGGGTGTTTGACTACAGAATGTTTTCTGATGTACTATTTGAACAGCACTATATATCAGATGCCTTCAACTTCCGAGGCCTCTTGGACTGAGGTGGTGATGGAGGTGCATCTATAAATCTTCCAGTTGTGGACTGGCAAAAATGATTTGAGACGGATTGAAGTCATAAAACAGTTCTACTGTCTTTACTGAAACAAATGTATGAGACAAGTCGAACACAAAGTTCTATCGTACACAATAAATAGGAGTTACGAAATGCAGGTTATCGGAGACGCCCCATGAACACTCAGGGCTGCAAACATTATACAGGATCCCACCCAAAAGGCCATGAGCTCAATGACATGTTCTTCATTTTGATAATAGATCTAAACAAGCATAATTGACTTCTATGATGATCTAATGAGGTAATGGTATTACTGCCAGTTCAAATATATTTCCGTACCAGCATACTGTACACTTTTACTGAATCCCTAAGCCTTTCTAAGTGCCTTACCACAATGTTGCATGTAATTAGGGCATGTTCTAATGCAAAACAGCTGAACCACTAGAGTTCATTAAATTTTCTTTAGTTGAAAGCAGCAACCTTGAAAGACAGATAAAATGCACGATATTGTTTATACCAAAGAGAAAACTAAGTATAAAATAACAGAAAGAAGAAAAATAAAGGGTACCTTCCGCTTGTGATCCCGCTTCCCTGCTCTTTCACCTGAGATCACATGAAATGCAACATTTTAAATCGAAGTATAAGCCCAAATATGGCAAGGAAACAGGTAAGACCAAAGTATCTGCTTCAAAATACCTATAAGCCCAACCATATCAGCAAAAGTGGACCGATCCATGTCTCTATTAGAACGCTGCAAAGAATAAACAATAATGATATTTACTAAAATGTAAGTAATTGACTAATCGTTGATACTTGACACAGCACTGGCCAGGGCCTATGGCCCAGGTAGCACAACTATTACATCAAAAGAGGGAACATATTTTCACCTCTCGTCTCATCAATGATCTTTTAATCTTCCATTAAAGAAGTCACAAAAATTTAGCTGGCTCGGAGACTGGTTTCACTACTTTAGCTGCCTGAAATACTGCGGTTTAACATAATTGCCATCTTTTTCACAACCCATTAAGATTTCACTAAGCTTTACAAAATAAAACTTCTAAAATCGAGCTACTTGTTAGAGCCATCTAACTCAGCAATATAATATTGCTGCATATCCAATCCCCATGGTTAATGATTGAAGTTTAACATTATTTTCCATTCCATAGTTCTGCACGCATGGGGAAAAGGCAGAGTTCATTGATTTAGTATTTACAGACCTTAGGCGTGCTTGGTGCTTCCGTGAAGGAACTTTCTCTGTTAGCTGAAATTTCCGCCTCTTTATTTTGCAGCTATCACCATAAAATGCAAAGTAAGCTGTTAGTTGAAGGGAAAGAACTTAACGACACATAAATATTTGATAAATATTGAAAGTCTTTATTTTAGTGGGTTAATTATTCAGCAGGTGCATTTGAAAACCAAGATGGGGATCAACATTTTGCAGCTTAAATGCAAATTTTGGATTAAAAGCAGATGCAAAATTTTATTTGCAAGTTGCAACCTTCACCTCAAGAACATCTAAAAAGAAAATGGTACCTGCTTCTGTAGGTTAAGCAATGTGAGTATCTCATTCCGCAATTCAAGATGTTCTACACAAACTGATTTTGTTGGAACCTTAGGCTTTAAATGCACCTATACAGGAAAAACGATGGTTAGGATGGTAGCTCAAATACATCATACTAATAACAAACTTAATAGTGCATGTCACGTATAGAACAAACCCCTAAATCTTGTAATGTCTGATCAACTCTTTTGATTATTCTAAGGCCAGCAGAAGCACTTGCTGCTTGGACCATTTGGTCGAGCGCATGGGTTCTCAAATATACCCGAAGCTGAAAGAGAGTTACAAGTCAAATGCATTAAAAGGAAACTTTTTGCAGATAAATACACCAATCTTCATAAAGTTAATAGATACTGCAGTTGATAAAATAAGGAGACAAGTGATCTGATATATTTATCCTATGCCTACTCGTGCTGGGTTTACAACTCAGAGCAGCCATCTTCCATACAATGAATGAATATCACTGTTTAAATTAAATTTAGGGAACAACAGGGATCTTATCCTATTTATTCTGAAATTTAAATTAACCTGAATAGGGACCCTTAAATTTCAACTCAAAAGATGCAGGAACAGAACACGGCAAAAAAAGGGTTCTGGAGTGTAGTAATTTATTTTCCTAGAGGAGATCACAGATAAAATTTTCAGAAAAACCATATGACTCGGTAGTTTTTTTTTACGCTGAAATAATAGGAATGGTTGTGGTGTAGTCGTGTAGATGCATTGAATATGATAATCTCAATTTAAGAGCGACAACATAAAACTAATTTGTTGAGGTAAACGACAAAATGAAATGCAACTTCTGCAGGATTATAAAGAAATTGTCTATTATAACTAGAAAGGGCGTACCCAATGTCAAAGGCTCTCACACATTGTGGGGTCTGAGGAAGGGTTATTAAATAGAAATTGTCTATTATAACTAAAAATGTTAACAAATCAACAGCTCTGTATACTTAACAGGAAATGATTAAAGCAGAAATAGTTTCAGAGTACCGTCCGTAGCGAATTAGATATGGAGCTATTTGCTGCTGCATATGGACTTGTTAGTGATGGCTGAGTGCCGCTCAAGGGAGATACACCTTTGACAGGAACCATAGCATTTTCCAATATTGAAGGCATTCCAGCTTCATCAGCATTCTACAAAGAGCATACATGATCAATATAGTTGGATCATGATGTTTCTAGTTCAATCAATAAAATATAAGAATCATCCAGAACAATCAAGCTATGGTGACAAAGAAGTAGAAGTAAGTTTTAATTTCACCATGAGTTGTAAAAGTAAATGTACTAGCTAATACTTAGGTTTCGGTGAGTTGTAAAAGTAGAAGGCTTATGACGGTTCATGAGGCTATATATATACATGTAACCTCCCACGTAATGTAACCTTTTGAGATGAATACAAAGTAACACATTAGCCACTCTCAGTTCCTCTCCTCTAGTTAGAGCTAGCTAGTACCTGTATTTTCCAACAATGTATAGCAACAATTGTAAATAATCAGAGCATCTAATGAACAGTATTGTGCCGTGCATTAGCAGGCACCTGTAATTCACATATGGTATCAGTACAATCTGCTTGAACGAATAACAAGCATCTTGATGATTGTCCATCAGTTCCCACAAAAAGTTAATACCAATCCACTAAATGTCATACAAAAAACTTTTAGAAGCTCATTTGCTAATATTAGTTTAGTTAGATGAATTATGGAATCATGTGCACACCACCTTACTAGCAGCGCGAGACTCCAGAATACGCTTGGCTTCTGCTAAAGTCTGAAAAGTTATCGCTTGTCAGTCATATGTACAATCATGGAATTCAGTGAATGGTGAACTGCATAAAGAAAAATCGCTTCTCGCCTCAGCATCCTTCCGCTCTTGATGTTTTGTTTGAGAGAGAAGTGCAGATAATGCACGCTTCCTCTCAGTCTCATGAGCAGCATCGTAATGATCCTGAGAGCAAAGTCAACATATATATCAAGCACAGGGTAAGATTATCATAACAAAGAAGTAACTACTTTTAAGTAGGGATGGCAATTAACACTACCTTCACAATAGGATTCCCAGAAACGTCTTCGAATGATCGAGCTCTATGAAATAGAAGACACCGAGTAGCTGCATAAAGAAAGAAAACAATAGCTGAAGAGGCTTGTATAACACATAAATTGATGCCGTAAAAATACAATTAGAGCTTACAGCAATAAATTGGAATATATATATATATATATATATATATATATATATATATATATATATAAGTAATAATCCATTATACAACCTAATGTCTTGTAACAGTAAATACTACATAACATGACATGAACAAAAAAATATTGCGAGTACCGGGACCGAATGCAAACAATATTCTTCCACATTTTGTAAAGAAGAAAAAGGCATAAGAGTGTGTAGTTTAGAAGATCTCAGATACAAAATGATGTCAACAATCTTCCGCACTGTGAAACATGAGTAAATACAAGACTACATATTTGTATATTGAATGAAAAAGGGACAGACCCAGTGCTGGAAGCTCCCACATGAGGTGGGGTCTGGTGAAGGATTATTCGAGGCAAGCCTTACCCTGCAATGTGTAATGCAGAGAGGCTGCATCGAATATTTGTATATTGAATTACAGATTGAATAATCCAGATTATATAAATAATGTCAGTCTCTGAGGAAACAAATGCATATATAAACCATAGAAAATTAACAGAAGAAGATCACGCTATTAACGAAGCAGGCTGAAGCTGAATCTGAGTAACGAGATTAAAATTACCAGAATAGTAACGGCTCTTCAGATCCTCCACACTGCGATCAGTTGGAAATCTATCTGCTATTACTATGAACCGAAGGTCAAAGCGTTCACATAATTCAAATAACTGATCCGTTTCTTCCTTGGTCCATGCCTGAAATAGGCACATCAAACATTTCCTTCAAAACTTTGGAAGAAACAAGGAATATAGTGGTTGGATGTAAACAAGATAGCAAAACTACCGATACCCATGGATGAAGTAATTAAACACAAAGAGCCCTACAGTGCTAAGATATAGCCACAAAGCTTATTTCCTGACTTTTAAGGCTCAGTACAAAATGTTGGCATGCTATGGGAAAAATGCAGGTATCTGATTATGGATGTTCCAAAAGCTGAATATGGAAGTTTTCATTTATGTACTGTCAAATATTTGAGCCACAAGAAGAGGACCCCATAGCCGAACAGCAAGGAGTAGGGTCAGCGCCCTACAGATAATAAATTATAATAAGCAAAACATTCTGATAGAGGTGGTAGCATGGGAAAATCAGCATAATATTTATTATGCGAGAACAATGTTTAGAACATGGAATGCAAGAATGTAAATTTGTTACGATGGGAAAGATAGGGTAAAACTCAGAAAATTATTTAAAATGGATGTTTTCAAAAGACCAGATTGGTTCTTTCCAGGATTTTAACTGCTAATAGCACAAGAAATGCAAGCATGTCACAAAAATGAATGGGATGCTACATTCTAATATTTTACCGTAACTAATACCTACAGGATCAATTAAATACTTCTCGTACTCCTCATCCGTGTATCTAAGAACATCCACCTTCTGCAAAAGGAAAGGATAAACAGAAACAAGATAAGACCAAAAATTTGCAAGGCTTCTTGCTAAATGATGCACCTAACATAATATAATTCTTACCGTGTTATATTTTGCAAACTGATAGTCACCAGTTGGTTGCACACCATTAACAACTCTAACCTGAATAATTGGTGGGACATACAATTATTGGGTGACTTAATCTAGCTTTAAATATTTACAGCAAAATTATAAAGCATGAGAGACAAACCCAGTGATAAAGTTGTAGATTGTCAGTTCGTGCGGATGACGTGAAAGGTAACCACTGCCATGTTACCTGCATAAGTAATTAAAATGTCCAGGTCAAATCATCTAAAGTGTTCTGTTAGTTTCAATAGCATCAAAGAGCCCAGAACAGTACTCATCTTCTTCTTTATTATATGATAAGTAGGTTGAACTTTTCCATTAGTGGGGACAAATGCGATATTTCACAAATACTTGATAAAACTGAGTGCACAAATCTTCACAAAACAGAGTGGCAAAGAAAGCTATTGGTACAAAATTGACGAAAGTTGCCCAGAAGACAGATGCACATGAAGAAAATTAATCTGCTACAGAAAGCTAGTTTTATTATTAGCAATTCAAATGGTATTTGTTTTACACATAAACGAGCAGCATTTCAAATTTCCTAGTCCAATTCCATGGGCAATATACTCCACAAGATTTTCCAGATGTGTGGTAGTCTATAAACAGATTGAAATTCTGTTTTGAATATGTGATGAGACGGTTGCACGCTGACCTTCTCCTTCACCGCAGCAGGCCGCCGCTTCAGGTGTGAAGCCTCGACGGTCGGCATGATCGGGGGCATTCCCACCCCTCCGGTGAGAGCATAGACCTGCATCTCAACCGAAATTAGCGCCGAAGGAGCAAGCGTTAGCTAGTAGGAGGCGGGAGGGTAACGAAAGGCGATACCTCGCGCGAGACGCCATCGGGCTTGCGCTGTGGCTCCTTGGGCGGCCGCGTCTTCTTCTCCTGGGAAGACGAGAAGCCGGTCTTTGGGAGCCCGAGGATGTCCTTGGCGTCCATTGATACGGTTCGGGGTGGAGCGCATCGGTGGCCGATGCTAGGGTTAGGGTTTTGGTTCGTTCTACTGCGACATGGGCGAGATGGCGGGGTGGTTCGAGCTCACCTGGCTGGAACGAGAGACAGACGAAAGGCCTTAGCGGGTCTACAAGTTTAGCCTCCAAACCCGACAAAGTTGGAGGTAACCCGTCAACGCCAATGCTTGTGTTTTAAATAAGACAATCGACAAAATTTCAAGCTACTCTCTTCTTCCATAATATTCTTTTTTGAACTAGAATTCTTATCCAAAACGTTAAATATTATAAGAAAGAGGAAGTGCAGCAAATAAAATTGACAGTTAAATTGAACTATAACTCCAAAAATCATGCTCCTAAAAGCTACCACTAATGAGTTTTTCGATCACATAAGGGTAGAGTGAATCTATTTTATCATTTAACATGTTTAAAGTTTTTTATGAATACCAAATACTTCATCTATTTGAACAAACCAACGTCAGATAACTTGTGAATATAGTATTGTCGAAGTTTGCGATCGACATTTCCCTTGAACCTGCTAAGGAGTAACCTGCGGGGGTTCTTTTTAGGAGGGGCGAATTTTCTGGATCTACGAGCACGATAGACACGAAAGATTTTTATGTGGTTGTCTGATCCTTTTATAGTTAAAGGGCCGACATGTTACATTATGATCGGAGTCTGACAGGTGGCCCTGAGTTAATTAGTCATAAAAGTGTATTAACGTGCTTTAATGACACATTAATGGATCTTGATGGTGCAGTTACATGTCCTGATAACACGTTAATGGTCTCGATGGGTCTTCATGGTGTATTAGTGTGTCTTGATGACACATTAAAGATGTCTTGAAGTCGCGTTCTTGATGACGCACTATCGGTGGTTTGGAACCGGCAAATCTCCCGACACTACTAAAATGTTAGAGGAGTTTGATGTTCGGTGTGGGCGCGCGGAGATTCAAGAAGGTGAATTGTAAATGGTGCAGGAGACACAAGAATTTACGTGGTTCGGGCCGCCTGAGCGTAATACCCTACTCCACGGGGTGTGTTGATATTGTATTGGATGTAGCGCGTGTGTCAGGGTGTCTGAACGTCTCAGGGGCGTCTGAACGTCTATCGAGCCTATGTGTAAACGTCGTCGGCCTGTCCTTTTATAGTACAAGGGCAGACCGTTACAAATTAGCCTGGCCCGACAGGTGGCCCCGGCGGTTACTAGTATTGATACTTATTCAACACGTTTAATTGCCCTTAATGACTCGGTAATGGGCTTTGACAGTACAATTACTGGTAATTAAGGTCGTCCGATCATGTGTCATTAATATGGTATTAATGACACTTAATCGGTTCTTGAAGTCCTTGATTCCCCTTTGAAGATCTGGAGCCGTTGTGGAGCCTTCCGGAGGTCAGAGGCTGAAGATCCGTCGGTTGGACACGTGGCAGTACCGGAGCACACTATGGAGAACAGAGTTCCGATGTTAGCTGACACGTGTCAGCATCGGAGCTTCCCTCGGTCTGGGGTTAGGTCCGGGGGTGCCACTTCGGTACATAGCCCGGAGCTTCCTCCCTTGCGGGCGGTAGCTCCGGTTTGATAGTACACGTGGTGACCCTAGGGCTAACCATGTTGGAAAAGCGGGTCAAGACATGTCTGACATGTGGGCCTCCGAAGGTCTTCAAAATCAAGTGGGTGACTTTCCCTTGATATCTTTGCAATCTCAAGGGGTATATAGTACCCAGGGTACCGATAGTGGCCCCCTGGGCCCACCTCCAGGAAAGACCCCTTGGATGAAGTCATTCCGCCGGAGGTGGGTCCATCCTTCGACTTTTGAACTGAGTCTTCAAAGGTCTTCGGATGTGCCATTGGCGATGGTTTGGAGTTAAATCCTCACCGCCTGGCGTATTCCTTGTGCAGCAGGTGAGATCTTTGGCGTGTGGATCTTACGCAATTGAAGGTTGCCGGTTCCCGATACGAAAATCGTATCGATTCCGCGCGCCTTGTCAGGCCGCCGCCTTCGGGCTTCCCACCTCATGATGGCAACCGTTCGCCTGGGTAAGAACCTCGACTTGATCGTCGGGGTAGTCCCGGGCCATCTTGTCATCGGCTGGGTGGAATTTTTGAGTGGTATCTTTGACTTCCTTGCGGTTTCCATCCAAGCGTCGCAAGAGCTTACTTAAGAAGGAAAGCGCGCACCGTTTGGGGTTCTTTACGCCTCTCATCTGATCTTGCGCTCAAACTCCCAACTTGTGCTTCGCTTTTCTTCTCTTGCCTTGCCGTGCCGCGATGGAGTTGGGCCTCCGCGAGAGTCGTTTGAAGACCGACGGCGACCTGAAGAAGGTCCGGGCCCTCATGGGATGGTCCTCAGACTTCTTCAACCGCTCGGTCCGTGCCGGTGGAGAGCTCCCGTTTGAGAAAGAGCATGCCGGCGAAATGGTGTACTTCTCCTCGTACGCCATGGTGGGGTTGATCCCACCTTTTTCCTCCTTTTTCTTGATGCTGCTAGACTTCTATGGTCTGCAGCTGTATCACCTTGGCCCCCACTCCATTCTTCTTGTGTCTATCTTCGTCCACTTCTGTGAGATGTGGGTGGGCATCCCCCCTGCATTGAACTCTTCCGGACCTTCTTCACCGTCCATACCACCGGCAGGAGCAATGAGTACCTTGGCTTCTACTACTTCGTGAAGCGCAAGAAGTGCCCATTCAAGTACCTCCGGTCGTTTCCCTTTGGGAAGTGGGATGACTGGAAGAAGGACTCGATAGTCGTCCGGGTGGATAGCACGAGAAGCTGGAGCTGCCCGAAGGCCTCCCCAGCATCAACACGACAATCTGGAGTGAAGCTCCGGTGTTGGCGGAAACCTTCAACCCTGCTTTGACCAGGATCCGCCAATGCGTGGAGGGAGGATTGACTCCTCAGGCGGTGTTTTGCAACTTCCTGGTCAACAGTTGGGCACGCTGAAGAGGATAGAGAAACCCGCATGGGCCCTCAACAGCGTGATGGACGACGACCGGGTCGAGACCGGGCTGAAGTCCAACATGGTGGGGAAAACCTTGGAGTTCCACCTCAAGAAGTTCCAGCACGGCATCTATGTCGAGGGTGACGACTTGACTCCGCCATCTGCTTTTCTCCCTCTGAACGTGGAAGTAGAGTTCAGCAGGGAGCTCCGGCGGAAGATGCCCGTGCTTGACGACCTTGGTGTCATCGAGAGAAGATCAACCACTAGGGTGTCGACCCCCGGAATGTCCGAGGGTGGCTCCGACCCTGCCCCGAAGCTGAGGGTCGAGGTCGTCGGCAAGGGCAAGGAGCTGGCGGACGAACCCTTGAGCCGGAAGAGGAAGCTGCAGTACGCCGACGGAAGGTCCATGAGGCCCGCTACCTCTGCGTCGACTCCTTCTCCCCGGAGGGGGAGGTCTTCTACAACTGCAGCGACTGTTCCCGCAGTGGGGTCTTCCCGGGGTGCTAGCTCCGGGCATGCGACTCCAGCACCGGGGCCAGTGGAGGCCTCTAGGTCCGGAGGTCCTTCTCGATCGAGGGGGGCCTCGACTACGGAAACACCCGTGCCCGCAACGAGTTCCGGGGGGCCTTCCGGAGCTTCCACGCCGGCTATGACCAGCCCAGAACGCCTGGGAAAAAGGTTCCGCGCAAGCTGGTGCGGAAGCCTCCCAAGGTAATTTTTAATCTTTACCTTGGATAGTTGTTTGATTGTAGTAACTATTTTTTAAGTTTCTTCGTTCATCATCTGCAACGTTCCCAAGAAGGGGAGTGAGGCTCCACCCTCAGCCACAACAACTGAAGCCGTGGGGGTGGAAGCTTCTGCTCCTGTCCCGGTGCCGCCCCAAGTGGTGGCTGAAGCTGCGACAGCTCCGGCGCCGGCTGTCGTGGTCATGGACCTCGACTCATCCCCAGAGGCTCCCGTGGTAGCGCCGGACCGCGGGAGTGAAGATGCGCCAGCGGCACCTGTCCTGGAGGTTGAAGCTCCGGGTCCTGGTGCTGAGATGATGGAAGCTCCGGCTGTTGAGCCGGAAGAAGCTGTAATTCCGGCCCCAGAGCCGGAAATTGTTGAAGCTTCGGCGGTCGAGTCGGGGGTGATTGAAGTCCCGGCGTGCGCGCCGGATGTTGAGGAAGTCCCGGCGGTTGGGCCGGCTACCTCAGAAGCACCGGCCGCAAAGCCGGTAGTTATTGGAGCTCCGGCTGCAGGGCCGATTAAGGATGAAGATCTTCCGGCTCCCGAGCCGGTGGAGGTGCCAAGGTCGGAGCCAGAAGCGGCCCCTGCTCCGGAAGTGACGATGTCGGAGGTACCCGCGGCTGAGCCGGAGTGCCCTGGTGAAGTCACTGGCCCCCTGTCTGAGGGGGTGAATGAAGACCTGGCAGCGGGGCTTTCCTCGATGGCAACTGAGGCCATCCCGGAGGATGGCCCTAGTGCCATGGAGACCCAGGGGACCACTCTTGTAGAGTGAGACCCAATTTTTGTTTCTGAAAACCCGCTGGAACCAGCGGAGGAGACCCCAGGAGGTCCGGAACCTATCCCGTTGTCACTGTTTATTGACAACGCATGTTCCAGTCTGCGTCAAGTTCAGAAAACTCGAGAAGCGGGTTGCTGAGAAGATTCAGCAAAACGCAAAAGAAGTTGAGCGCCTCACCCGTGAGAATTCCGAACTAGTGGCGGCGAGAAGATCTTTGGAAGAATTGAAGAGCTTGAGGACTGGGGACTCCCTACAAATTTGGGAGTTCCTGGGCAAGGCCAACGACGCGCTAACACCGATGGGCTTCAGTCCCGTACGCCCGGATGATCCGGAGCCGGAGCCGGACCTAGCGTTGCAGGCATTGAGCTCGACAGGTAGCAAGCTCTCCAAGGTGGGCGATGTCATCGCGGACCAATGGGAGGTTGAGGGGCAATCCTTGGCGAAGAACGTCGCAGAGTATGTGCTGACATGCTACACTAGCCAGAACTCCCAATTTCCTCTGGACCTGGTGCTTGAAGGTCCTGTTGAAGGAGAAGGGGAAGCTTCCAGAGCCAACGTGTCGGAGGTTGCCCAGAAGGTCGCTCAATTCTTCCATAGGGTCTAGGACCATCTCCGTAGTTCCCACTTGTATCCTTTCTTCTTCCTCCTCAATTTTGTAATCCCTTGTCTCCAGATGAATGAAATCCCCAAATTTTTGTGAATTTTACTTTTTGTCTTCAACACTTTTGTCTTCACTTGCCCCCCTGGTAGATGTACACAATTTGATTGTGAACATGTACCAAGAGGATATTGTGTGTTGTTGAAGACTTATTTGCTTTGAACTTGTAAAGTGTAGGTCCGAAGTCTTCGATATTGAAGGCCCCCTGAGGTCAAACTGACTACCGCCGGAGCTTAGTAACTCCGGCAATAGTCCCTATCAACGCATAGAGCATTGATAGTTAGCCCTCCGGGTGTCGGAGCTTAGTAGCTCCGGCACTGACCTTTGCCAACACGTAACTTGTCGACAGCAGTGTCGGTACCCTAAAAACCGTACACCTCCTGAGGTTACAAAGATCTCGAGGGAAGGCCGTCTACTTGGATTGAAGACCCTAGAAGGCCCACTTGTCAGACATGACCGGACCTGCTTCTCCAACATGGTTAATCCCTAGGTCACCACGTGTACTTCCAAACCGGAGCTACCGCCCACAAGGGGGAAGCTCCGGGCCAGGTACCGAAATGGCACCTCCGGACTTAACCCCTGACCGAGAGAAGCTCTGGACCTGACACGTGTCAGATAGCCCCGGAGCTACCTGCTTCCCACAGCAAGCTCCGGAGCTTACACGTGTCCAAACGTCGGAGCTGGCAGCCTCTAACCTCCGGAAGACCCTGTAACGGCTCCGGATCTTCAAAGGAAAGCCAAGGACTTCAAGACCTGATTAAATGTCATTAATGCCATATTAATGACACTTAAACGGACGATCTTAACACCTGTAACGGTGCTATCGGAGCCCGTTACAGGATCATTAACAACAATTAATCGTGTATCAATACTAGTAACCGCTGGGGCCACATGTCAGGACAGGCTAGCTTGTAACTGTCTGTCCTTGTACTATAAAAGGACATTCCGACGATACACTCGGGGGACGGACGTTCACACACGTTCACAGAGGTAGACAAGCGATCATACTTGACAAGCTAATACAACACCAACACACCCGTGGAGTAGGGTATTACGCTCAGGCGGCCCGAACCACGTAAATCCTAGTGTCTCCTGTGTTAAATCACAATTCACCTTCTTGAGTCTCCGCGCGCCCACACCGAACCACAAACTCCTTCAACACTTTAGCAGTGTCAGGAGATCTGTCGACTCCAACAGTCGACAGTTGGCGCGCCAGGTAGGGGCGCCTGAGATTTTCGAGAATGGTGAACTCCGCTGCTGGATCATCCAACGGCCAACCTGCTGCTCAGGCTGTTGGGGGCAATCCCTCCAACAGGCAGCCACCAAAAGGAGCCTCAGCACCAGCAGGAGCCACACTCCCACCACCACCATCTTCTCCAGCAAATCGTGCTGGGCAACGTGATGGTGCGCCGGCGTCACTTAGTGCGTCAGCAAGTCATGACAACCCGGAACACGCGCTCCATGCAGTGCGTGCTCTTCTCCAACGTCCACCACCTCCGGATGCATCTCGAGATGCAATGGAGCAGTGGAGGGCCGATGTGGAGCATTTGGTCGCAGCAGCGGCCGAACGCCTCAACAACCAGAGTCCTCCTCCTTCAGGACGGGCCCTGTCGCAGCGGCGGACTTTGTCTGGAAGACTTGGTCCGCACGTCTCCAACAACAGGAGACGATCTGCGTCACAGCAGGTGACGTCTTTGCTCTCTGGGGCACGACGCACCCATACGGTATCCAGGCTTTCGACTCATGACCTCCGGGCGGAGCTTGATCGCCGATACCGCCAACAGGATGGCCGTGTCCATATTGAGCGAGCTCGAGAAAGACGGGAAGCTCAGGACCTTTCTACTCTGGAAGGGGTAGGAGGAGGCTGTTCAGCCCTAGCCATGCACCTGCGCATGGTTAGATGGCCACAGAAGTTCCGGCCACACCTGCCGGAAAAATTCGACGGGACTGTCAACCCCGCCGAATTCCTTCAGATATACTCCACTGCAATCTTGACAGCTGGAGGAAACGAGGCTGTAATGGCCAATTACTTTCCAGTGGCCTTAACTGGGACCGCCAGGTCCTGGTTTATGAGCCTTCCACCCAACTCTATCAACAGTTGGGAGGAGCTGTGCCGTCAGTTCACTGCCAACTTTGGGAGTTCGTACACCCGACCAGGCACTGAACTGGACCTTTTTGCGGTCGTGCAAAAAGGGGGAGAATCTTTGCGGTATTTCATCCAGAGGTTCTCTCAGGTACGCAACACAATCCCTTCTATCTCAAGCGCTTCTGTCATTGTGGCATTCAGACAGGGCGTACGGGACAAGAAGATGTTGGAGAAGCTGACGATCAAAGAGATCGCCAACGTCACGAAAATCTTCAGCCTGGCAGACAAATGTGCCAGAGCTGCGGAGGGCCGTGAAATGCACTCCAAACCAGCCTCGGAGGATCACAAGAAATCCTCCAAAAAAGAAGCCGCTACCTCCGGGGGTGGCAAGAAGAAAAAGAAGACCAACGGCAAGAAGAAGCCGCCGTCCGGCACATCCAACGTTGCAGCTGCTGCAACTCCGGGTGGCCGGGGGCCACGCCCCGAGAAGCGACCTCGACCGCCTTCCGAAGACGGTGGCAAACCCAAAGTGTGGTATCCCACTCACAAAACAGGCAGCCACGGTTTGGAAGACTGCCGGGAGGTCCAAAACCTTGCCGAGCGCTACAGCAAGCGCCGGGAAGGGTCCCCTTTCCGACAGAGGGAAGGAAAACAGAAGGTCGACGAAGCTCCGACTGAAGAGGAGTTAGGGTTTCAGGACCCCAAAAAGGTCCTGAAGGCCGTCTACACCTCCGTCAACGATGACTCTGACGTCTCTGACAACGAGCATCGGAAAACCATGAACACCATTTTTGGTGGATCATGGGACATCACCTCCCATCGCGTCATCAAGACTATGCGGCGGGATATGGCCGTTGTAGCTCCTACAGCTAGACCGGAGCCACATCGAAAGTGGATGGACACATCCATCACTTTTGATGCTTCGGACTGTCCTCGAAGCATGGTCGGAGCTGGACAGTTACCTTTGATGGTATCTCCCACCATCAATAACATCCAGCTCCATCATGTTATGGTGGACGGGGGTTCGGGGCTGAACCTCATAAGCTTTGAAGCTTTTACCAAGCTTCAACCCCGACCTTCGAATCTCCAGCCCTCTCGACCTTTCTCCGGGGTAGGTCCGGGGGCCATTACCCCACTCGAAGCTATAACTCTCCTCGTTACCTTCGGGACACGGGAGAAGTATTGCACCGAGGAGTTGGTCTTCGACGTCGCTCAGATCAACTTACCATTCAACGCCATCTTGGGTAGACCTGCCCTATACAAATTTATGGCAGCTGCTCATTATGGATACCTGGTGTTGAAGATGCCAACACCAGTAGGCGTTCTCCGGATCCGCGGAGATCGCACCGCCGGAGTAACTGCTCTAGAGGAGCTCCATGCACTCACCACAGCGCAAGAGGACTCCAGACAGGAGCAAGCTCCGAAACCCCCAAGCATTCGTCAACGAGGCTCAACCTCTGCACCCCGTGTGCAGCCAAGCGGCGACACCGACATTCCCGTCAAAGTCGTCCAAATTGGTTCCGATGCTGCTCAAACCACCCGTATATCGGGAGGGTTGAACGACAAATAGGAACTCGCGCTCATCACTTTCCTCCGGGCTAATGTTGACGTGTTTGCCTGGCAACCGTCACAAATGCCTGGGATCCCCAGGGAAGTGATTGAGCACAATCTGAAGATTTACCCTGATGCTCGGCCTGTGCATCAGAAGCCTCGGAAGCAATCCGTAGAGCGGCAAAACTTCATCCGACAAGAAGTGAAGAAGTTGCTCGAAGCTGGATTCATCCGAGAAATCTTCCATCCAAAATGGCTGGCGAACCCAGTCGTTGTGCCCAAGGCCGGCGGGAAGCTTCGGATGTGCATCGACTACACCACACTGAATAAGGCATGTCCAAAAGATCCATTCCCACTACCTAGAATAGATCAGATAGTGGATTCCACCTCCGGGTGTGAGTTACTGTGTTTCCTAGACGCATATTCTGGGTATCATCAAATCAGGATGTCTAGGGAGGATGAAGAGCATACTTCATTCATCACAGTAGATGGATTGTATTGTTACACAGCCATGCCATTTGGTCTCAAGAATGCAGCTTCAACTTTTGTACGAGCTATGTACAAAACTTTTGAAGAACTTATCAAAGACATAGTGGAAGTGTACGTCGATGACATCGTGGTCGAGGTCAAGAACAAGGAGTCCCTCTTGGACACCTTGCAGGCTGTCTTCGACAAGCTGCGGGCCACCCGCACGAAGCTAAACCCAGACAAGTGTGTCTTCGGGGTTAGCTCCGGAAAACTTCTTGGTTTCCTGGTAAGTCACCGGGGCATAGAGGCTGATCCGGCGAAGATAAAAGCCATTGAAGACATGCGGCCAACAACCCGCATCAAAGACGTCCAAAAGTTAACTGGGTGTCTAGCGGCCCTCAGTCGGTTCATATCAAGACTGGCGGAACGGGCACTCCCCTTCTTCAAGTTGTTGAGGAAGTCCGGACCATTCTAATGGTCCGAAGAAGCAGAGAAGGCATTCCAGGAGCTGAAACAGTTCCTCACCACCCTACCAATTCTGGTAGCTCCGAACCCTGGTGAGCCTTTGTTGCTTTACATTTCAGCTACTGACAAAGTCGTCAGTATGGTTCTGGTTGCGGAGAGACTGGAACTACCCCATACTCAGGAATCCAGACCCCTTCGGGAGGGTCCGGAGGTTCCTGAAAGTGAGTCTGGGTCCCAGCTCCCAGACTCAAACCCACAGGAAGTCACTTCAGAAGACCCAGACCCCTCTGAGAGGGTCCAGGTCATTTCTGAAGAAGCTCCGGGTTCCTCCAGCCAGGACCCGGAGGTCCCCGAAGAGAATCTGGACTCCTCCGACAGGGTCCGGATCAATGAAGAGGAAGCTCCGGACCCTTCCGGGAGGGTCCGTACCATTCAACGCCCGGTATACTTCATCAGTGAAGTATTACATGATGCCAAGACTCGATATCTAGAGGTGCATAAGCTGCTTTATGCAGTTCTTATTGCCTCCAGGAAGCTCCGACACTACTTCCAAGCTCACAAAGTCTCGGTGGTGACCTCCTATCCACTTCGAGCGATCTTGCATAATCCCAATTCAACTGGGAATATTGCAAAGTGGGCAGCAGAATTGGCTGAATTCGATCTCGAATTCATTCCGAGGCAAGCAATCAAGAGTCAAGCGTTGGCAGATTTCGTGGCGGAATGGACTCCCTCTCCATCAAACCCTAGGGGCCCCAGCGAGCAGAAGACAGAGCATCAAGCTCCAACCTTCACCGAGCCTCACTGGACCCTCTACTTCGATGGCTCCATGCAGAAGCAGGGGGCCGGAGCTGGAATCCTTCTCCTTGCACCGACTGGGGAGAAGGTGAAATACATGGTGCACCTTGACTTCAAGGCAACCAACAACATGGCGGAGTATGAAGCACTCATCTACGGACTAAAGGTGGCACTGTCATACGGTGTCAAGCAACTGCTGGTCAAAGGAGATTCACAGCTCATCATCAAGCAGGTGAAGGGTGAATGCTCCTGCAATAATCTCCAGCTAGCTGCTTACCTCCTTGAAGTCCAGAGGCTTCAGAAGGACTTTGAAGTCCTAGACCTCCACCATGTTCAGCGTGCCCACAACGCTGAAGCTGACAAACTCTCGACCAAAGCGTCAACCGGAGCTCCGGCTCCTGACGGAATCTTTGTCCGGAGGTTGTCAAAACCCACAGTTCAGCCTGCCGAACTGAACGAAGGGGGCGAGATTAGCATCCCGAAGCTGACGGTCCCGATGGCCCTGATACCATGGCAGCCATCAAGGGTCGTAGGTGCTGCTGGAAGCTCCGAGCAACCCAGCACGCAAGACTCAAATGCTCAAGTCAGTTCCGATGCATGGATCTCGGAGATCCGGAACTACTTGAAAGACAACATCCTTCCTGACGATGATGTATCCGCTGACCGGGTAGTCAGATTGGCTAAAAGATACACGCTGGTAGAAGGGGATATCTACCAGCGTGGTGCCAACGGCATCCTAATGCGGTGCATCACAAGGGAAGAAGGCTGTGAGCTCCCCGCAGAAATCCATGGAGGCGAGTGTGGGAACCACGCATCTTCCCGCACGCTGGTCGGAAAAGCCTTTCGGCATGGCTTCTACTGGCCTACAGCGCTCCAGGATGCCACTGAGCTGGTGAAGAAATGCGAAGCATGCCAATTTCATGCAAAGCAAATTCATACACCTGCTCAGCCCTTACAAATGATACCTCCTACATGGCCCTTCGCTGTGTGGGGGATGGACATCTTGGGACCCTTCCCAAGAGCCATTAGAGGTTACAAGTTTCTGTATGTCGCCATTGACAAGTTCACCAAGTGGCCGGAAGCAACTCCAGTTGTGACGATCAACTTTCTGCAATCCATTGTGAGCAGATTTAGAGTCCCAAACAAGATCATCACTGATAATGGGACTCAATTCACAAGCTTCGCATTCCAAGGATATTGCGAAGACCTCGGCATACAAGTTTGCTACGCCTCCGTAGCTCATCCAGCCAGCAATGGCCAAGCCGAGAGAGCAAATGCAGAAATCCTTAAAGGACTCAAAACGCGCACTTATGAGTGCTTGAAAAAGCACAGAGCCAACTGGATCGAAGAGCTTCTGCCCACTCTATGGGCCAACAGGACTTCTCCAAACCGGTCAACCGGAGAAACACCCTTCTTTCTGGTGTACGGAGCTGAAGCAATCCTTCCTCCGGAAATCACCTTGGGTTCGCTACGGGTCCGGACCTTCAACGAAGCCGCGCAGGACCAGCTCTGGCATGAAGACCTAGACCTCCTCGAGGAGGGAAGGTGCCAAGCAGCTGTTCGGAATGCCCGATATCGCCAAGCTCTACGGTGTTATCACCAGCGGCATGTACACAACCGACAGCTCGAGGAAGGTGATCTGGTGCTACGGAGAATACTATCCAGAGAAGGGTTAAACAAACTCCCCCCCCCCCCCCCCGGCTCGGAAGGGCCCTTTCGAGTGATCATAGTATCCCGTCCCGGAAGCGTTCGCTTGGCTACCGAGGACGGGACACCTCTCCCAAATCCTTGGAACATCGAGCACCTCCGTAAGTTCTACACTTAATACCACGGAGGTGAGTCTTGAGTAACTTGAGATGTATGTTATAGAGTCATTGTACAGAGTCGGGTAGTTCCTCCGGGAGAGCAGCCGGACCTTTCCCGAAAGGTCTGCAAAGCTCATGCAACACTTGTCACAGTCTCCGGACTAAAAGTGTGGCTAACTACCCTGGGTCAAACGAGAAACCAAAACACACTTAGCCTGGTTCCGTACCCTAAGAGTGTACTTGTTTCCCATGTACCCCGGACCTATAATGAAAGACATCTTCATGTGAAATAGACTCCACGTGCATTCATTTTGTGCAGGCTCGATATTTTTATTTTTCTCTTTCTTATCTATAACAGAGACGTGCAATTCTTAAAAAATTTTAGTTTGACCGGTTTATATATGATTCGAGTTGCATTGTCAGATCTTTTGGATTTAAATATCGTTTGTGGCCAACTCGCCTGAAAGCCGCCAAGCCAATCTAGGGCCGGAGTGTGCTATCGACTTAGCCTGGTCAAGCACCCTAAGTACGCCACTCTACCTACACCCCGGCAGGCCGAAGTAAGGCGGGTCCATGGACAATTGGATCTAAGAGAAATGACAACACATCCAGTTGTATTTAAAATCACGTTCAACTTAAAATTTTCTTGAGAATCGTAAGCCGCGACG
Organism: Tuctoria greenei; assembly: GCA_036927565.1. NCBI lineage: Eukaryota > Viridiplantae > Streptophyta > Magnoliopsida > Poales > Poaceae > Tuctoria > Tuctoria greenei. The sequence goes on from JAYESD010000001.1 coordinate 306,579,904, forward strand.
AAATTATAGACAAGGAACGAATTTTACTATTTTTCGTGGCTTAAGTGTGCAGGAAAAATAAACTCTACGTTGATGGAGAAAAGCCGGAGCTAACCAAGCTCTGATTCCCCTAAGGGGGTCAACCGTCGATGCTGAGTAAAAGATGGTGAGAAGACCCCGTAAATTGAGTTTGTTGCCAACAAACCAAGTGTTGGCAAAGGTCACTGCCGGAGCTACTAAGCTCCGACACCTCGGAGGACTAACTATCGACGCTCTACGTGTTGATAGAGGCTATTGCCGGAGCTACCAAGATCCAGCGATGGACAATGCCGGAGCTTCTAAGCTCCGACAACTCCAGGGGACCTTCACTATCAAAGACTTCGGACCTAAATTCTACAAGTTCGGAGCAAATTCGTCTTCAACAAAACTCAATATCCTTTTGGTACATGTTCACAATCAAATTGTGCACATCTACCAGGGGGCCAAGAGAAGATAAAGATGTTGAAGACAAAAAATGAAATTTGCAAAAATTTGGGGGTTTCATTCATCTGGAGACAGCAGATTACATCTGGAGACAAGAGATTACAAAATTGAGGAAGAAGAAGAGAAAATACAAGTGAGAGCTAAAAGAGATGGTCCTAGACCCTATGGAAGAACTCGGCGACCTTCTGGGCGACCTCCGATACGCTGGCTCGGGTAGCTTCACCTTCTCCTTCGACGGGGCCTTCAAGCACCGGGTCTAGAGGAAATTGAGGGTTCCGACTGGTGTAGCACGTCAGCACATATTCTGTGATGTTCCTCGCCAGGGATTGTCCATCGACCTCCAGTTGGTCCGCGATGACGTCGTCCACCTTGGAGAGCTTGCTACCTGCTGCGCTCAACGCCTGCAGCGCAAGGTCCGGCTCCGGCTCCGGATCATCCGGGCGCACGGGGCTGAAACCCATCGGCGTCAGCGCATCATTGGCCTTGCCCAGGAACTCCCAAATCTGCAGGGAGTATGCCGTCCTCAGGCTCTTCACCTCTTCCAGGGATCTCTTGGCCGCCGTCAGTTCGGAATTCTCACGGGCGAGGCGCTCAACTTCTTTGGCGTTTTGATGAATCTTTGCAGCAACCCGCCTCTCAAGTCTTTCGAGCTCCTCCTCCCGGAGGTGGATCTTGTTCCGACGATCGACCAGGTCCTTCTCCCTAGCCTCCACTTTCTTCTCTCAGGCAACAAGGGCACACCCGTATTCGTAGAGTTCCTGCCCCCGCACCCAGGTCTTCTCCTCTTCCTCGAGGCAGCGCTCTTCCAACTTCTTAGTGTGCTCCTCGAGGCCCTTGTCAGCCAGAGCTACTTTCTCGGCGAGCTCCTCTTCCCTTCTCAGGACGTCATCCCGCAGCTCCAGGAGTTTTTGCTCTTCGTCCTTGAGCCGTCTCTCCCTCCCTTCAAGTGCCTCTCGGCGCTTGATGAGTGCGGCGTTGATGGCCTCAAGCTGTTCGTACCGAGCATTGGCCGCGTCGTTGGCAGCCTTGGCCTGATCGTGGATCTCCCGGGATTGAGCGTCGAGGGCATGGGTCATGCTCTCCCTCTCATCCAGTAGCTTGTCCCAGTACTCCAGGCGGATCTTCTCTCGCTTGATCCACTCCTTGTCGTCCGCTAGCCTCGACTGTGCCAGCTTAGTCTCGAAGTGGAGCCGATTACGCCACCGCCTAAGGGTTTGGCGCTCCTATTCAAGAGCCTTGCTGTCGTGGAAGAAGGCCAGTTGGACCTGACGTAGACTGGAGGAGGCGTTGTTGATAGACATCGATAGCGGGATGGGCTCCGGACCTGTTGGGGTCTCCTCCGCTGGTTCCAGCGGGTCTTCACATACAAAAATTGGGTCCCACTCTACGAGAGCGGAACCCTGAGCTTCCAAGGCACTAGGGCCGTCCTCCGGGATGGCCTCAGTCGCCATCGAAGAAGGCCCCGCCGCCAAGTCTTCATTCGCCCCCTCGGGCAGGGGGCCAGCGACTTCGCTTGGGCACTCCAGCTCGGCCGCAGGTACCATCAACGTCGTCGCCTCCGGAACAGGAGCTGCTACAGGCTCCGACCGGGATACCTCTTCCGAGGGAGGCTCGAGCTCCCTCGCCTCTTCAACCGCCGGCTCTGTGACCGGCGCTCCAACAATAACCGGCTCAGCGACCGGTACTTCTGAGGTAACCGGCTCCACTGCCGGAACTACCTCGACTTCCGGCTCGCATGCCGGAGCTTCAGCCACCTCCGGTTCAATCGTCGGGGCTTCGACAAGTTCCGGCTCTGAGGCCGGGACTACTACTTCTTCCGGCTCTACAACCGGAGCTTCCACTACTGCAGCACCAGGACCTGGAGCTTCAACCTCCAAGACAAGTGCCGTTGGCGTGTCTTCACTCCCGTGGTCCGGCGCTACCACGGAAAATTCTGGGGACGAGTCGAGTTCATGACCACGACAGCCGGCGCCGGAGCTGTCGCAGCCTCAGCCACCACCTGGGGCGGCACTGGGACAGGAGCAGAAGCTCCCACGGCCTCAGACATCGTGGCCGAGGGTGGAGCTTCACTCCCCTTCTTGGGGACGTTGCAGAGGATGGATAAAGAAAATTAACAAACAATCGCTACAATTAAAAAGTTAACCAAGATAAAGATCAAAAATTACCTTGGAAGGCTTTCGCACCAGCTTGCGCGGAACCTTTTTCCTGGACGTTCCGGGCTGGCCATGGTCGGCGTAGGAGATCTGGAAGGCCCCCCAAAACTTGTCGCAGCCACGGGCGTTTCCCGGGTCGAGGCTCTCCTTGATCGGGAGGAACCCCTGGACCTGGAGGCTCCCACCGCCCCAGGTGTCGGAGTCGTGCACCCGGAGCTAGCACCCCAGGAGCTCCACCACGGGGACAGATGCGCTCCGGGAGGATCCCACTGCAGGAACAATATCGTTCCGGGAGGACCCCACTACGGGGACACTCGCCACGGCGGCAGAAGATCTTCCCCCCTGGGGAGAAGGAAACGAGGCGGAAGTAGTGGGCCTGACGGACCTTCCGTCGGCATGTCGTAGCTTCCTCTTCCGACTCTCCGGCTCCTCCGCCAGCTCCTTGCCCTTGCCGATCACCTCGACCCTCGGCTGTGGAGCAGGGACCGAGCCGTCTTCGGGCACCCCGGGGATTGCCACCCGAGTGGTTGGTCTTCTCTCGACGACACCAAGGTCGTCAAGCGCGGGCATCGTCCGCCGGAGCTCCCTGCTGAACTCCACTTCCATGTTCAGGGGGAGAAAGGCCGACGGAGGAGTCAAGTCATCACCGTTGACGTCGATGCCGTGCTGGAATTTCTTGAGGTGAAACTCCAAGGTCTTCCCCACCATGTTGGACTTCAACCCGGTCTCAACCCGGTCTCGTCCATCACGCTGTTGAGGGCCCAGGCGAGCTTCTCCCTCCTCTTCAGCGGCGCCCACCTGTTGGTCAGGAAGTTGCAGAACACCGCCTGGGGAGTCAATCCTCCCTCCACGCATCGGCGGATCCTGGTCAGGACAGGGTCGAAAGCTTCCGCCAGCACCGGAACTTCACTCCATATCGACGTGTCGATGCCGGGCAGACCGTCTGGCAGCTCCAACCGCTCATGCTCCTCCACCCTGACGACTATCCAATCTTTCTTCCAGTCATCCCACTTCCTGGAAGGGAACGACCGGAGGTACTTGAATGGGCACTTCTTGCGCTTCACGAAGTAGTAGAAGCCAAGGTACTCATTGCTCCGGCCGGTGGTGTGAACGGTGAAGAAGGTTCGGAAGAGCTCGACGCAGGGGGGGATGCCCACCCACATCTCGCAGAAGTGGACAAAGATGGACACGAGGAGAATGGAGTGAGGGCCAAGGTGGTATAGCTGCAGACCATAGAAGTCTAGCAGCATCAAGAAGAAAGAAGAAAAAGGTGGGATCAGCCCCACCATGGCGTATGAAGAAAAGTACACCATCTCGCAGCGCGCTCCTTCTCAAAGGGGAGCTCTCCGCTGGCACAGACCAAGCGGTTGAAGAAGTCCGAGGACCACCCCATGAGGTCCCGAACCTTCTTCAAATCGTTGTCAGTCTTCAGGCGACTCTCGCGCAGACCCAACTCCATCGCGGCACAGCTAGGCAAGAGAAGAGGAGTGAAGTACGAGTCGGGAGTTTGAGCGCAAGATCAGATGAGAGGCGTAAAGAACTCCCAACGGTGCGCGCTTTCCTTCTTAAGTAAGCCCTCGTAACGCTTGCATGGAAATTGCAGGGAAGTCGAAGATACTACTCAAGAATTCAACCCAGCCGATGACAAGAGGGCCCGGGACCACCCCGACGATCAAGTCGAAGCTCTTACCCAGGCGAACGGTTGTCATCACGAGGCGGGAAACCCAAAGGCGGCGGCCTGACAGGGCGCGCGGAACCGATACGGTTTTCATATCGGGAACCGGCGACCTTCAATTGCGTGAGATCCACACGTCAAAGATCTCATCTGTCGCCTGAGGTGCGCCACGCGGCGGGATATAACTGTAAAACCCTGCCAACGACACCTCCGAAGACCCTTGAAGACCCAGTTCAAGAGTCGCAAGGATGGACCCACCTCCGACGGAACGACTTCACCCCAGTGACCTTCCTCGGAGGTAGGTCCAGGGGGCCACTGTGTGGTACCCTAAAAACCGTACACCCCCTGAGGTTACAAAGATCTCGAGGGAAGGCCGTCTACTTGGATTGAAGACCCTAGGAGGCCCACTTGTCAAACATGACCGGACCTGCTTCTCCAACATGGTTAATCCCTAGGTCGCCACGTGTACTTCCAAACCGGAGCTACCGCCCACAAGGGGGAAGCTCCGGGCCAGGTACCGAAATGGCACCTCCGGACTTAACCCCTGACCGAGAGAAGCTCCGGACCTGACACGTGTCAGATAGCCCCGGAGTTACCTGCTTCCCACAGCAAGCTCCAGAGCTTACACGTGTCCAAACGTCGGAGCTGACAACCTCTAACCTCCGGAAGACCCTGTAACGGCTCCGGATCTTCAAAGGAAAGCCAAGGACTTCAAGACCTGATTAAATGTCATTAATGCCATATTAATGACACTTAAACAGACGATCTTAACACCTGTAACAGCGCTGTCGGAGCCCGTTACAGGATCATTAACAACAATTAATCGTGTATCAATACTAGTAACCGCCGGGGCCACATGTCGGGCCAGGCTAGCTTGTAAAGGCCTGTCCTTGTACTATAAAAGGACAGGCCGACGATACACTCGGGGGACGGACGTTCACACACGTTCACAGAGGTAGACAAGCGATCATACTTGACAAGCTAATACAACACCAACACACCCGTGGAGTAGGGTATTACGCTCAGGCGGCCCGAACCACGTAAATCCTAGTGTCTCCTGTGTTAAATCGCAATTCACCTTCTTGAGTCTCCGCGCGCCCACACCGAACCACAAACTCCTTCAACACTTTAGCAGTGTCAGGAGATCTGCCGACTCCAACAGTCGACAAGCAGACTCCACTTGTGGGGTCTTCTCACCATCTTTTGTTTTACGTCGACGGCTGGCCCCCCTAGCTTTACCGGAGCTTGGTTTCTCCGGTGATGCTCGTTTTCAATGCTTAACATCGATTACAAGCCATCTAGAGGAGTCGGAGCTTTGTTAGCTCTGGCTTTTCTCCACCAACGTGGATTTTATTTTTCCTGCACACTGAAGTCAAGAAAAATAGTAAAATTCGTTTCTTGCCTATAACTTCGTCGCGGCTTACGATTCTCGAGAAAATTTTAGGTCAAACGCGATTCTAAACACAACCGAATGCGTTGCCTTTTCTTCCAGATTCAATTGTCCTTGTTCCCGCCTTACTTCGGCCTGCCGGGGTGTAGGTAGAGTGGCATACTTAGGGTGCTTGACCAGGCTAAGTCGATAGCACACTCTGGCCCTAGATTGGCTTGGCGGCAGTCAGGCGAGTGGGCCATGAACAATATTTGAATCCAAAAGAATCGACAATACAACTCGAATCATATATGAACCGGTCGAACTAAAATTTCTTAAGAATAGCACATCTTTGTTATAGACAAGAAAGAGAAAAATAAAAATGTTGAGCCTGTACAAAATGAATGCACGTGGAGTCTGTTTCACCTGAAGATGTCTTTCATTATAGGTCCGGAGTATAGGGGAAACAAGTACACTCTTAGGGTACGTAACCAGGCTAAGCGTGTTTAATTTCTCGTTTGTCCCAGGGTAGCTAGCCACACTTTTAGTTCTAAGACTGTGACAAGTGTTGCATGAACTTTGCGGACCTTCCGGGGAAGGTCCGGCTGTTCTCCCGCAGGAACTACCTGACTCTGTACAATGACTCTATAACATACACCTCAAGTTACTACAGACTCACCTCCATGATATTAAGTGTAGAACTTACGGAGGTGCTCGATGTTCCAAGGATTTGGGAGAGGTGTCCCATCCTCGGTAGCCAAGCGAACGCTTCCGGGACGGGATACTTTAATCACTCGGAAGGGTCCCTCCCAGCCGGGGGAGAGTTTGTTTAACCCTTCTCTGGATTGTATTCTCCGTAGCACCAGATCGCCTTCCTCGAGTTGTCGGTTATGTACATGCCGCTAATGATAACGTCGTAGGGCTTGGCGATATCGGGCATTCCGAACAGCTGCTTGGCACCTTCACTCCTCAAGGAGGTCTAGGTCTTCACGCCGGAGCTGGTCCTGCGCGGCTTCGTCGAAGGTCCAGACCCGGAGTGAACTCAAGGTGATTTCCGGAGGAAGGATTGCTTCAGCTCTGTACACCAGGAAGAAGGGTGTCTCTCCAGTTGACCGGTTTGGAGATGTCCTGTTGGCCCATAAAGTGGGCAGAAGGTCTTCAATCCAGTTGGCTCCATGTTTTTTCAAGCGCTCATAAGTGCGCATTTTGAGTCCTTTAAGGATTTCAGCATTTGCTCTCTCGGCTTGGCCATTGCTTGCTGGGTGAGCTACGGAGGCGTAGCAAACTTGTATGCTGAAGTCTTCGCAATATTCTTGAAATGCAGAGCTTGTGAATTGGGTCCCATTATCAGTAATGATTTTGTTTGGGACTCCAAATCTGCAAACAATGGACTGCAAAAAGTTGATAGCAGATTGCTTGTTGATAGTCACAACTGGAGTTGCTTCCGGCCACTTGGTGAACTTGTCAATGGCGACGTACAGGAACTTGTAACCTCCGACGGCTCTTGGGAAAGGTCCCAAGATGTCCATCCCCCACACAGCGAAGGGCCATGTAGGAGGTATCATTTGTAGGGGTTGAGCCGGTGTGTGAATTTGCTTTGCATGAAATTGACATGCTTCGCATTTCTTCACCAGCTCAGTTGTACCTTGGAGTGTTGTAGGCCAGTAGAAGCCATGCCGAAAAGCTTTACCAACCAGCGTGCGGGACGACGCGTGGTTCCCACACTCGCCTCCATGGATTTCTGCGAGGAGTTCGCAACCTTCTTCCCTTGTGATGCACCGCATTAGGATGCCATTGGCACTGCGCCGGTAGAGATCCCCTTCTACCAACGTGTATCTTTTAGCCAATCTGACTACCCAGTCAGCGGATACATCATCGTCAGGAAGGATGTTGTCTTTCAAGTAGCTCTGGATCTCCGAGATCCATGCATCGGAACTAGCTTGAGCATTTGAGTCTTGCGTGCTGGGTTGCTCGGAGCTTCTGGCAGCACCTACGACCCTTGATGGTTGCCATGGTAACAGGGCCATCGGGACCGTCAGCTTCGGGATGCTGATCTCGCCCCCTTCGCTCAGTTCGGCAGGCTGAGCTGTTGGTTTTGACAACCTCCGGACAAAAGTTCCGTCGGGAGCCGGAGCTCCGGTTGACACTTTCGTTGAGAGTTCGTCAGCTTCAGCGTTATGGGCACGCTGAACGTGGTGGAGATCTAGGACTTTGAAGTCCTTCTGAAGCCTCTGGACTTCAAGGAGGTAAGCAGCTAGCTGGAGATTGTTGCGGGAGCATTCACCCTTCACTTGCTTAATGATGAGCTGCGAATCTCCCTTGACCAGCAGTTGTTTGACACCATATGACAGTGCCACCTTTAGTCCATAGATGAGTGCTTCGTACTCCGCCATGTTGTTGGTCGCCTTGAAGTCAAGGTGTACCATGTATTTCACCTTCTCCCCGGTTGGTGCAAGGAGAAGGATTCCAGCTCCGGCCCCCTGCTTTTGCATGGAGCCGTCGAAATAGAGGGTCCAGTGAGGCTCAGTGAAGGCTGGAGCTTGACGTTCCGGCTTCTGCTCACTGGGGCCCCCAGGGTTTGATGGAGAGGGAGTCCATTCCACCACGAAGTCTGCCAAGGCTTGACTCTTGACTGCTTGCCTTGAAATGAATTCAAGATCAAATTCGGCCAATTCCGCTGCCCACTTTGCAATATTCCCAGTTGAATTGGGATTATGCAAGATTGCTCGAAGTGGGTAAGAGGTCACCACTGAGACTTTGTGAGCTTGAAAGTAATGGAGAAGCTTCCTGGAGGCAATAAGAACTGCATAGAGCAGCTTATGCACCTCTAGGTATCGAGTCTTGGCATCATGTAGTACTTCACCGATGAAGTACACCGGGCGCTGAATGGTCCGGACCTTCCCGGAGGGGCCCGAAGCTTCCTCTCCACTGACCCGGATCCTCCCGGAGGGATCTGAATTTTCTTCGGGGACCTCCGGGTCCTGGCTGGAGGAACCCGGAGCTTCTTCAGAAGCGACCTGGACCCTCCCGGAGGGGTCTGGGTCTTCTGAAGTGACTTCTTGTGGATTCGAGTCTGGGAGCTGGGACCCAGACTCGCTTTCAGGGACCTCCAGACCCTCCCGAAGGGGTTTGGATTCCTGAGTATGGTGTAGCTCTGGTCTCTCCGCAACCAGAACCATACTGACAACTTCGTCAGTTGCTGAAATGTAAAGCAACAAAGGCTCACCAGGGTTCGGATCTACCAGAATTGGTAGGATGGTGAGGAACTGTTTCAGCTCCTGGAATGCCTTCTCTGCTTCTTCAGACCATTGGAATGGTCCGGACTTCCTTAATAACTTGAAGAAGGGGAGTGCCCGTTCCGCCAGCCTTGAAATGAATCGGCTGAGGGCCGCTAGACATCCAGTTAGCTTTTGGACATCCTTGATGCGGGTTGGTGGCCGCATGTCTTCAATGGCCTTGATCTTCGCCGGATTAGCTTCTTTGCCCCGGTGACTTACCAGGAAACCAAGAAGTTTTCCGGAGCTAACCCCGAAGACACACTTGTCTGAGTTTAGCTTTGTGCGGGTGGCCCGCAGCTTGTCGAAGACAGCCTGCAAGGTGTCAAGGAGTGACTCCTTGTTCCTGACCTTGACCACGATGTCATCGACGTACACTTTCACTATGTTTCTAATGAGTTCTTCAAAGGTTTTGTACATAGCTCGTACAAAAGTTGAAGCTGCATTCTTGAGGCCAAATGGCATGGCTGTTGTCGACTGTTGGAGTCGGCATATCTCCTGACACTGCTAAAGTGTTGAAGGAGTTTGTGGTTCGGTGTGGGCGCGCGGAGACTCAAGAAGGTGAATTGCGATTTAACACAGGAGACACTAGGATTTACGTGGTTCGGGCCGCCTGAGCGTAATATCCTACTCCACGGGTGTGTTGGTGTTGTATTAGTTTGTCACGTATGATGTCCACGTTTGTGTACGTGTGTCCCCCGAGTGTATCGTCGGTCTGTCCTTTTATAGTACAAGGACAGGCCGTTACAAGCTGGCCTGGCCCGACATGTGGCCCCGGCGGTTACTAGAATTGATACACGATTAATTGTTGTTAATAATCCTGTAACGGGCTCCGACAGTGCCGTTACGGGTGTTAAGATTGTCCGTTTAAGTGTCATTAATATGGCATTAATGACATTTAATCGGGTCTTGAAGTCCTTGGATCTCCTTTGAAGATCCGGAGCCGTTACAAGGTCTTCCGGAGGTTAGAGGCTACCAGCTCCGACGTTTGGACACGTGGCAGCTCCGGAGCTTGCTGTGGGAAGCAGGTAGCTCCGAAGCTATCTGACACGTGTCAGGTCCGGAGCTTCTCTCGGTCAGGGGTTAAGTGCGGAGGTGCCATTTCGGTACTTGGTCCGGAGCTTCCCCCTTGTGGGCGGTAGCTCCGGTTTGGCAGTACACGTGGCGACCTAGGGATTAACCATGTTGGAGAAGCAGGTCCGGTCATGTCTGACAAGTGGGCCTCCGAGGGTCTTCAATTCAAGTAGACGTCCTTCCCTCGAGATCTTTGTAACCTCAGGGGGTGTACTGTTTTTATGGTACCGACAGTGGCCCCCTGGACCTACCTCCGAGGAAGGTCACTGGGGTGAAGTCGTTCCATCGGAGGTGGGTCCATCCTTGCGACTCTTGAACTGGGTCTTCAAGGGTCTTCGGAGGTGCCGTTGGCAGGGTTTTACGGTTAGATCCCGACACATGGCGCACCTCAGGCGGCAGATAAGATCTTTGACGTGCGGATCTCACGCAATTGAAGGTCGCCGGTTCCCGATACGAAAACCGTATCGGTTCCGCGCGCCCTGTCAGGCCGCCGCCTATGGGTTTCCCGCCTCGTGATGACAACCGTTCGCCTGGGTAATAGCCTCGACTTGATCGTCGGGGTGGTCTCGGGCCCTCTTGTCATCGGCTGGGTTGAATTCTTGAGTAGTATCTTCGACTCCCCTGCAGTTTCCATCCAAGCGTTGCGAGGGCTTACTTAAGAAGGAAAGCGCGCACCGTCGGGAGTTCTTTACGCCTCTCATCTGATCTTGCGCTCAAACTCCCGACTCGTACTTTGCTCCTCTTCTCTTGCCTAGCTGTGCCGCGATGGAGTTGGGTCTACGCGAGAGTCGCCTGAAGACCGACAACGATTTGAAGAAGGTGTGGGCCCTCATGGGGTGGTCCTCGGACTTCTTCAGCCGTTTGGTCCGTGCCGGCGGAGAGCTCCCCTTTGAGAAGGAGCGCACTGGCGAGATGGTGTACTTTTCTTCGTACGCCATGGTGGGGCTGATCCCACCATTTTCTTCTTTCTTCTTGATGCTGCTAGACTTCTATGGTCTGCAGCTATACCACCTTGGCCCTCACTCCATTCTCCTCGTGTCCATCTTTGTCCACTTCTGCGAGATGTGGGTGGGCATCCCCCCCTGCGTCGAGCTCTTCCGGACCTTCTTCACCGTTCACACCACCGGCCGGAGCAATGAGTACCTTGGCTTCTACTACTTCGTGAAGCGCAAGAAGTGCCCATTCAAGTACCTCGGTCGTTCCCTTCCGGGAAGTGGGATGACTAGAAGAAAGATTGGATAGTCGTCAGGGTGGAGGATCATGAGCGGTTCGAGCTGCCAGACGGTCTGCCCGGCATCGACACGTCGATATGGAGTGAAGTTCCGGTGCTGGCGGAAGCTTTCGACCCTGTCCTGACCAGGATCCGCCGATGTGTGGAGGGAGGATTGACTCCCCAGGCGGCTCGAGGACGAAGAGCAAAAACTCCTGGAGCTGCGGGATGACGTCCTGAGAAGGGAAGAGGAGCTCGCCGAGAAAGTAGCTCTGGCTGACAAGGGCCTCGAGGAGCGCACTAAGAAGTTGGAAGAGCGCTGCCTCGAGGAAGAGGAGAAGACCTGGGTGCGAGGGCAGGAACTCTACGAATATGAGTGTGCCCTTGTTGCCCGGGAGAAGAAAGTGGAGGCTAGGGAGAAGGACCTGGTCGATCGTCGGAACAAGATCCACCTCCGGGACGAGGAGCTCGGAAGACTTGAGAGGCGGGTTGCTGCAAAGATTCAGCAAAATGCCAAAGAAGTTGAGCGCCTCGCCCGTGAGAATTCTGAACTGACGGCGGCCAAGAGATCCCTGGAAGAGGTGAAGAGCCTGAGGATGGCGGACTCCCTACAGATTTGGGAGTTCCTGGGCAAGGCCAATGATGCGCTGACGCCGATGGGTTTCAGCCCCGTGCGCCCGGATGATCCGGAGCCGGACCTTGCGCTGCAGGCGTTGAGCGCAGCAGGCAGCAAGCTCTCCAAGGTGGGCGACGTCATCGTGGACCAACTGGAGGTCGAGGGGCAATCCCTGGCGAGGAACGTCACAGAATATGTGCTGACGTGCTACACCAGCCGGAACCCTCAATTTCCTCTGGACCTGGTGCTTGAAGGCCCCGTCGAAGGAGAAGGCGAAGCTACCCGAGCCAGCGTATCGGAGGTCGCCCAAAAGGTCGCCGAGTTCTTCCATAGGGTCTAGGATCATCTCTTTAGCTCTCACTTGTATTTTCTCTTCTTCTTCCTCAATTTTGTAATCCCTTGTCTCCAGATGTAATCTCCCGTCTCCAGATGAATGAAATCCCCAATTTTTTGCGAATTTCATTTTTTGTCTTCAACATCTTTATCTTCACTTGGCCCCCTGGTAGATGTACACAATTTGATTGTGAACATGTACCAAAAGGATATTGAGTTTTGTTGAAGACGAATTTGCTTCGAACTTGTAGAATTTAGGTCCGAGGTCTTTGATAGTGAAGGTCCCCTGAAGTTGTCGGAGCTTAGAAGCTCCGGCACTGTCCATCGCTGGAGCTTAGTAGCTCCGGCAATAGCCTCTATCAACACGTAGAGCGTCGATAGTTAGTCCTCCAAGGTGTCGGAGCTTAGTAGCTCCGGCAGTGACCTTTGCCAACACTTGGTTTGTTGGCAACAAACTCCATTTATGGGGTCTTCTCACCATCTTTTACTCAGCGCTGACGGTTGACCCCCTTGGGGGAGTCGGAGCTTGGTTAGCTCCGACTTTTCTCCATCAACGTAGAGTTTATTTTTCCTGCACACTTAAGCCAAGAAAAATAGTAAAATTCGTTCCTTGTCTATAATTTCGTCGCGGCTTACGATTCTCAAGAAAATTTTAAGTTGAAAGCGATTTTAAATACAACTGGATGCGTTGTCTTTTCTCTTAGATCCAATTGTCCATGGACCCGCCTTACTTTGGCCTGCCGGGGTGTAGGTAGAGTGGCGTACTTAGGGTGCTTGACCAGGCTAAGTCAATAGCGCACTCCGGCCCTAGATTGGCTTGGCGGCTTTCAGGTGAGTTGGCCATAAACGATATTTAAATCTAAAAGATCTCACAATACAGCTAGAATCGTATATAAACCGGTCGAACTAAAAATTTCTTAAGAATTGCACGTCTCTGTTATAGACAAGAAAGAGAAAAATAAAAATGTCGAGCCTGCACAAAATGAATGCACGTGGAGTCTATTTCACATGAAGATGTCTTTCATTATAGGTCCGGGGTACAGGGGAAACAAGTACACTCTTAGGGTACGGAACCAGGCTAAGTGTGTTTGGTTTCTCGTTTGACCCAGGGTAGTTAGCCACACTTTTGGTCTGGAGACTGTGACAAGTGCTGCATGAGCTTTGTAGACCTTTCAGGAAAGGTCCGGCTGCTCTCCCGGAGGAACTACCCGACTCTGTACAATGACTCTATAACATACATTTCAAGTTACTTAAGACTCACCTCCATGGAATTAAGTGTAGAACTTACGGAGGTGCTCGATGTTCCAAGGATTTGGGAGAGGTGTACCATCCTCGGTAGCCAAGCGAACGCTTCTGGGACGGGATACTTTGATCACTCGAAAGGGCCCCTCCCAACCGGGAGAGAGTTTGTTTAACCCTTCTCTGGATAGTATTCTCCGTAGCACCAGATCGCCTTCCTCGAGCTGTCGGTTGTGTACATGTCGCTGGTGATAACGCCGTAGAGCTTGGCGATATCGGGCATTCCGAATAGCTGCTTGGCACCTTCCCTCCTCGAGGAGGTCTAGGTCTTCACGCCGGAGCCGGTCCTGCGCGGCTTCGTCGAAGGTCCGGACCCGGAGCGAACCCAAGGTGATTTCCGGGGGAAGGATTGCTTCAGCTCCGTACACCAGAAAGAAGGGTGTTTCTCCGGTTGACCGGTTTGGAGAAGTCCTGTTGGCCCATAGAGTGGGCGGAAGCTCTTCGATCCATGTGGAGGTCTAGGACTTCAAAGTCCTTCTGAAGCCTCTGGACTTCAAGGAGGTAAGCAGCTAGCTGGAGATTGTTGCAGGAGCATTCACCCTTCACCTGCTTGATGATGAGCTGTGAATCTTCTTTGACCAGCAGTTGCTTTACACCGTATGACAGTGCCACCTTTAGTCCGTAGATGAGTGCTTCGTACTCCGCCATGTTGTTGGTTGCCTTGAAGTCAAGGTGTACCATGTATTTTACCTTCTCCCCAGTCAGTGCAAGGAGAAGGATTCCAGCTTCGGCCCCCTGCTTCTGCATGAAGCCATCGAAGTAAAGGGTCCAGTGAGGCTTGGTGAAGGTTGGAACTTGATGCTCCGTCTTCTGCTCGTTGGGGCCCCTAGGGTTTGATGGAGAGGGAGTCCATTCCGCTACGAAATCTGCCAACGCTTGACTCTTGATTGCTTGTCTCGAAATGAATTCGAGATCGAATTCAGCCAATTCCGCTGCCCACTTTGCAATATTCCCAGTTGAATTGGGATTATGCAAGATCGCTCGAAGTGGATAGGAGGTCACCACCGAGACTTTGTGAGCTTGGAAGTAGTGTCGGAGCTTCCTGGAGGTAATAAGAACTGCATAAAGCAGCTTATGCACCTCTAGGTATCGAGTCTTGGCATCATGTAGTACTTCACTGATGAAGTATACCGGGCGTTGAATGGTCCAGACCCTACCGGAGGGGTCAGGAGCTTCCTCTCTATTGATCCGGACCCTATCGGAGGAGTCCACATTCTCTTCGGGGATCTCCGGGTTTTGGCTGGAGGAACCCGGAGCTTCTTCAGAAATGACCTGGACCCTCCCAGAGGGGTCTGGATTCCTGAGTATGGGGTAGTTCTGGTCTCTCCGCAACCAGAACCATACTGACAACTTCGTCAGTAGCTGAAATGTAAAGCAACAAAGGCTCACCAGGGTTTGGAGCTACCAGAATTGGTAGGGTGGTGAGGAACTGTTTCAGCTCCTGGAATGCCTTCTCTGCTTCTTCGGACCATTGGAATGGTCCGGACTTCCTCAAAAACTTGAAGAAGGGAAGTGCCCGTTCCGCCAGTCTTGATATGAACCGGCTGAGGGCTGCTAGACACCCAGTTAACTTTTGGACGTCTTTGATGCGGGTTGGTGGCCGCATGTCTTCAATGGCTTTTATCTTCGCCGGATTAGCCTCTATGCCCCGGTGACTTACCAGGAAACCAAGAAGTTTTCCGGAGCTAACCCCGAAGACACACTTGTTTGGGTTTAGCTTCGTGCGGGTGGCCCGCAGCTTGTCGAAGACAGCCTGCAAGGTGTCCAAGAGGGACTCCTTGTTTTTGACCTTAACCACGATGTCATCGACGTACACTTCCACTATGTCTCTGATGAGTTCTTCAAAAGTTTTGTACATAGCTCGCACAAAAGTTGAAGCTGCATTCTTGAGACCAAATGGCATGGTTGTGTAACAATACAATCCATCTACTGTGATGAATGAAGTATGCTCTTCATCCTCCCTAGACATCCTGATTTGATGATACCCAGAATATGCGTCTAGGAAACACAGTAACTCACACCCGGGGGTGGAATCCACTATCTGATCTATTCTAGGTAGTGGGAATGGATCTTTTGGACATGCCTTATTCAGTGTGGTGTAGCTGATGCACATCCGAAGCTTCCCGCCGGCCTTGGGCACGACGACTGGGTTCGCCAGCCATTTTGGATGGAAGACTTCTCGGATGAATCCGGCTTCGAGCAACTTCTTCACTTCTTGTCGGATGAAGTTCTGCCGCTCTACGGATTGCTTCCGAGGCTTCTGATGCACAGGCCGAGCATCGGGGTAAATCTTCAGATTGTGCTCAATCACTTCCCTGGGGATCCCAGGTATTTGTGACGGTTGCCACGCAAATACGTCAACATTAGCCCGGAGGAAAGTGATGAGCGCGAGTTCCTATTTGTCGCTCAACCCTCCCGATATACGGGTGGTTTGAGCGGCATCGGAACCAATTTGGACGACTTTGACGGGAATGTCGGTGTCGCCGCTTGGCTGCACACGCGGTGCAGAGGTTGAGGCTCGTTGACGAATGCTCGGGGGTGTAACACCCTCATTTTCATGCATCATGCCCTACATGCACTCATATACATGTTTAACATTAGCCCACAACAAGAGGAACGAGTTTAAAATCGATTCGGAGCATTTAAAATTGATTTGGAGCAAAACCGCACTTAAAACGCAGGAAAGTGCGGACTAGTCCGATTTTACTGAGGACTAGTCCGATTTCTCTCTGACTAAAAACGGACTTGTCCGTTTTTGCTGCGGACTAGTCCGATTTTGGCTCTGGAAACTTTCGGACTTGTCCGATTTTGTGCGGACTAGTCCGATACTCCATGAATCCTTGAAAATTTTCTAAGTCCCTGGACTTTTCCGGACTAGTCCGGTGTTCCAGCGGACTTGTCCGTTTTCCTTTCTGACTAAGATCGGACTTGTCCGATTTTTGGCCAGACTTGTCCGATTTTCTCTCTGGACGACTTCGGACTAGTCCGGTCCTGTCCGGACTTGTCCGATATTTCGTGACTCCGAGATTGACCTTTTGTTTTACGACTTGTTTCTTGGGTTTCACGTCAAGTGGGCCTAGGGACGTCGTGCCCAACTCTTTTAGAGCCCATGTGGGACTCTAAACCGGCCTCTACTCATCCCAAAACTCGAAATCCATCTAACCCTAGCCTCCACCCCTATATAAACAACCCCACCCCTTGGTTTGACATCTATTTGCCACTTTTCCACCCACCCAAACCCTAGTTCGTGGGGAGCCACCATCAAGGAGGGAGGAGAAGATCCCAAACGAGAAGAAGAAGAGGAGGAAACGAAGGAGGATCAAGATCTCCACCAAGTTTCGTCCTTCACCACCAATTCATCCCCAAGTTCATCACAAACCCTAGATCATCAAGATCCCAGTGTTACCTCCAAGTTTCTTGGTTCATTGGAGTTCTAAACACCTGGTATACCTTCTATTCTCTTTTCCTTACGAGAATTCAACCCCTAATCTCCAAACTCACGTCGATCTAGGAAACCCTAATCCGCTGATCTCGCAGAGTGCGGACTTGTCCGGTCCCAAGCGGACTAGTCCGATCTTTCTGGTTAAATTGTGTTGAATTAATTCTAAAATTTGATCTAATCAACTCCAAACCTGTATAAACTGGTTAAAATCTATTAGAACTAGTTAGTGATCATTAAAAGCAATCTAGTAACAAGTTCTACCTTGCATTGCATCAATCATGCATGTCATGTCATGTTGAGTAATATTTGTGCACTCTTTGATTTTGGTTTTTGTTTTGTATGTTTATTGTGTGGATTAGACGGATTTGCGCTAGAGAGTGCCACGGAGGATCTACAACCTCAAGAGTCCGAAGGCTTTGACCCTAATCAACAGCAAGAGCAAGGCAAGTGTCCTTGAAGCATATTGATCCTTGTCGACTGTTGGAGTCGGCAGATCCCCTAACACTATGAGAAGTGTTTGAAGGAGTTTGTGGTTCGGTCTGGGCGCGCGGAGATCTAAGAAAGTGAAATGCGATTTGGACACGAGTGACACGGTGGTTTACGTGGTTCGGGCCGCCTGAGCGTAATACCCTACTCCACGGGTGTGTGTTTGTTGTATTAACTTGTGAGCTTCAGAGTGTTCGAGAGTTCTCCCTCCCGTGTATCGTCGGTTTGTCCTTTTATAGCACAAGGACAAACCGTTACAAGTCAGCCTGGCCCGACATGTGGCCCTGGCGGTTACTAGTATTGATACGCGAGATTAATTGTTGCTAATAACCCTGTAACGGCTCCGACAGTGCCGTTACAGGTGTTAATATCATCCGATTAAGTGTCATTAATGTGGAATTAATGATAATTAATCGGGTCTTGAAGTCTGCAGCTGTCCTTTGGAGATCCGGAGCCGTTACAACGTCTCCCGGGGATTTGAAGCGGTTTAGCTCCGACGTATGGACACGTGGCAGCTCCGGAGCTTGCTTGGGAGAAGCGGGAAGCTCCGGGGTGACCTGGCACGTGTCATGTCCGGAGCTTCTCTCGGTCGGGGGCTACCTCCGGAGGTGCCGTTTCAGTACTTGGCCCGGAGCTTCACCCTTGCGGGTAATAGCTCTGGGCTGACAGTACACGTGGCAACCTAGAGGTTAACCATGTTGGAGAAGCGGGTCCGGTCACGTCTGGCGAGTGGGCCCCCAAGGGTCTTCAATTTGAGTTGATGTCCTTCCCTTGAGATCTTTGTAACCTCAGGGGGTGTATGGTTTTTAGGGTACCGACAGTGGCCCCCTGGACCTACCTCCGGGGAAGGCCAACGGGATGGAGTCGTTCCGCCGGAGGTGGGTCCATACTTGTGACTCTTGAACTGGGTCTTCAAGAGTCTTCGGAGGTGCCTTTGGCGGGGCTTTATGGTTGAGTCCCGACGCGTGGCGCACCTCAGGCGGCAGATAAGATCTTTGACGTGCGGATCTCTCGCAATTGAAGGTCGTCGGTTCCCGATACGGAAACCGTATCGGTTCCGCGCGCCTTGTCAGTCCGCCGCCTTTGGGTTTCCCGCCTCGTGATGACAACTGTTCGCCTGGGTAAGAGCCTCGACTTGATCGTCAGGGTGGTCCCGGGCCCTCTTGTCATCGGCTGGGTCGAATTCTTGAGTAGTATGCTTAACTCCCCTGCAGTTTCCATCCAAGCGTTGCGAGGGCTTACTTAAGAAGGAAAGCGCACCGTCGGGAGTTCTTTACGCTTTCCATCTGTTCTTGCGCTCAAACTCCCAACTCGTGCTTTGCTTTTCTTCTCTCGCCTAGCTGTGCTGCGATGGAGTTGGGTCTGCGTGAGAGTCGTTTGAAGACGGAGAGCGATCTGAAGAAGGTCCGAACCCTCATGGGGTGGTCGTCGGACTTCTTCAACCGTTCAATCCGCACCGGAGGAGAGCTTCCCTTTAAAAAGGAGCACTCCGGCGAAATGGTATACTTTTCATCGTATGCCATGGTGGGGTTGATCCCACCATTTTCTTCCTTCTTTTTGATGCTGCTGGACTTCTACGGTCTACAGCTATACCACCTTGGCCCTCACTCCCTTCTCCTTGTGTCCATCTTTGTCCACTTCTGCGAGATGTGGGTGGGCATTCCTCCCTGCATCGAGCTCTTCCGCACTTTCTTCACCGTCCAAACCACCGGCCGAAGTGACGAGTACCTTGGCTTCTACTACTTTGTGAAGCGCAAGAAGTGCCCGTTCAAGTACCTCCGGTCGTTCCCTTCCGGGAAGTGGGATGACTGGAAGAAAGATTGGGTAGTTGTCCGGGTGGAGGAGCACGAGCGGTTGGAGCTGCCAGAAGGTCTGCCTGGCATTGACACGTCAGTGTGGAGCGAAGTTCCGGTGCTGGCGGCAGCCTTCGATCCCGTCCTATCAAGGATCCGCCAATGTGTGGAGGGAGGATTGACTCCCCAGGCGGTGTTCTGCAACTTCCTGTTCAACAGGTGGGCACCGCTGAAGAGGAGGGAGAAGCTCGCCTGGGCCCTCAACAGCGTGATGGACGAAGACCGGGTTGAAACCGGGTTGAAGTCCAGCATGGTGGGGAAGTCCTTGGAGTTTCACCTCAAGAAATTCCAGCACGGCATCGATGTAGACGGAGCGTACTTGACTCCGCCACCGGCTTTCCTCCCCCTGAACGAGGAAGTTGAGTTCTGCAGGGAGCTCCGGCGGAAGATGCCCGCGCTTGACGACCTTGGCGTCGTTGAGAGAAGATCGACCGCCTCGTTGGCGATCCCCGGGTTGTCGGAAGGCGGCTCCGCCCCTGTCTCTCAGCCAAGAGCTGAGGTCACCGGCAAGGGCAAGGAGCTGGCGGAGGAGCCAGAGAGCCGGAAGAGGAAGTTGCGTCATGCTGACGGGAGGTCCGTCGGGCTTGCTACTTCCCCGCCAGTTCCCCGTCCTCAGGAAGGAGGGTCCTCCGCTGCTGTAGCGTCTGTCCCCGTGGTGGGGTCTTTTCGGAGCGCTACTGTTCCGGCGGTGGGATCCTCCCGGAGTACGGCTGTCCCCGTGATGGGTCCCTCCGGAGGTGCCAGCTCCGGACAGGCGACTCCGGTTCGAGAAGCGGTGAGGGCCTCCAGGTCTAGGAGTTCCTCCCGGTCAAGGAGAGCTCCGACCCGGGAAACGCCCGCGGCTACGGCAAGTCCTGGGAGTCCTCCCGGAGCTCCTACGCCGACCGTGGCCAGCCCGGAACGTCCGGGAAAGAGGTTTCGCGCAAGCTGGTGCGTGAACCTCCCAAGGTAATTTTTCTTGCTTACCTCAATTAACTTTTAATTATAGCATCTGTTTGCTCAATTTCTTCATTCTTCATCTGCAGCGTTCCCAAGAAGGGGAGTGAAGCTCCGCCCTCAGCCACAGTGTCTGAGGCTGCGAGGGCTTCTGCTCCAGCCCCGGTGCCGCCTCAGGCGGAGGCTGCGACAGCTCCGGCGCCGGCTGTCGTGGTCATGGACCTCGAGTCGTCTCCAGAAGTTCCCATGGTAGCGCCGGACCACAGGATTGAAGATGCGCCAGCGGCACCCGCTCCGGAGGTTGAAGCTCCGGGCCCTGGTGCTGCAGAAGTAGATGCTCCGGCTGTCGAGCCGGAGGAAGTAGCGGTCCCGGCTTCAGAGCCGGAAAATGCTGGAGCTTCGGCGGTCGAGCCGGAGGCAGCTGAAGCCCCGGCGTGCGAGCCGGAAGTTGAAGTGGTTCCGGCAATTGAGCCGGTTACTTCTGAAGCTCCGGTCGCAAGGCCGGTAGTTATTGGAGCGCCGGCTGCAGAGCCGGTGGTGGTGGAGGCAGGGGAGCTTGAGCTCCCCTCAGAAGAAGCGTCCCGGCCGGAGCCATTGGAGGCGACGACGTCGATGGTACCCGTGGCGGAGCCAGAGTGCCTGAACGAAGTCGCCGGCCCCCAGCCTGAGGGGGCGAATGAAGATTTGGTGGCGGGACCTTCTTCAGTGGCGACTGAGGCCATCCCGGAGGAGGGCCCTAGTGCCTTGGAAGCTCGGGGTTCCGCTCTCGCAGAGTGGGACCCAATTTTTGTAAATGAAGACCCGCTGGAACCAGCGGAGGAGACCCCAGAAGGTCCGGAGCCCATCTCGCTGTCGATGTCCATCGACAACGCTTGCTCCAGTCTGCGCCAAGTCCAACTAGCCTTCTTCCACGACAGCAAGGTTCTTGAAGAGGAGCGCCAAACCCTGAGGAGGTGGCGTAATAGACTCCAATTCGAGACCAAGCTGGCGCAGTCGAGGATTGCTGCGGACAAGGAATGGATCAAGCGGGAGAAGGTCCGCTTGGAGCTCTGGGGTGAGATGCTGGACGAGAGGGAGAGCATGACTCACAACCTCGACGCCCAATCCCGGGAGTACCACGACCAAGCTAAAGCTGCCAATGATGCGGCCAACGCCCGGTACGATCAACTCGAAGCCATCAGTACCGCACTCATCAAGCGCCGAGAGGCGCTTGAGGGAAGGGAAAAGCGGCTCGAGGATGAGGAGCAAAAACTCCTGGAGCTACGGGATGACGTCTTGCGACGTGAAGAAGAGCTCGCCGAGAAGACAGCTCTGGCGGACAAGGGCCTCGAGGAGCGCGCTAAAAAATTGGAAGAGCGCTGCCTCGAAGAGGAGGAGAAGACCTGGGTGCGAGGGCAGGAACTCTACGAGTATGAGTGTGCCCTCATCGCCCGGGAGAAGAAAATAGAGGCTAGGGAGAAAGACCTGGTCGACCGCCGGAACAAGATCCACCTCCGGGAGGAGGAGCTCGGAAGACTCGAAAAGCGGGTTGCTGCGAAGATTCAGCAAAACGCCAAAGAAGTTGAGCGCCTCTCCCGCGAGAATTCGGAGCTGGCGGCGGCCCGGAGGTCCTTGGAAGAGATGAAGGGCCTGAGGAAGACGGACTCCCTGCAAATTTGGGAGTTCCTGAGCAAGGCCGGCGACGCGCTAGCGCCGATGGGTTTCAGCCCCGTGCTTCCGGATGATCCGGAGCCGGAGCCGGACCTTGCGCTGCAAGCGTTGGGCGCTGCGGGCAGCAAGCTCTCCAAGGTGGGCGACGTCATCGCGGACCAGTTGGAGGTCGAGGGGCAATCCCTGGCTAGGAACGTCACAGAATATGTGTTGACGTGCTACACTAGCCGGAACCCCCGATTCCCTCTGGACCCGGTGCTTGAAGGCCCAGTTGAAGGAGAAGGCGAAGCTACCCGAGCCAGCGTGTCGGAGGTCGCCCAGAAGGTCGCTGAGTTCTTCCATAGGGTCTAGGACTATCTTTCTTAGCCTTTATTTGTATCTTCTCTTCTTCCTCAATTTTGTAATCCTTTGTCTCCAGATGTAATCTCCGGTCTTCTGATGAAATGAAATCCCCAATTTTTCGTGAATTTCATTTTTTTGTCTTCAACATCTTTGTCTTCACTTGGCCCCCTGGTAGATGTGCACAATTTGATTGTGGACATGTACCAAAAGGATGTTGATTTTTGTTGAAGACAGATTTGCTTCGAACTCGTATAGTTTAGGTCCGAAGTTTTCGATAGTGAAGGTCCCTTGAAGTCGTCGGAGCTTAGAAGCTCCGGCGTTGCCCATTGTCGGAGCTTAGTAGCTCCGGCAATAGCCTCTACCAACACGTTGAGTGTCGATAGTTAATACTTCAAGGTGTCGGAGCTTAGTAGCTCCGGCAATGACCCTTGCCACGCCTGGCTTGCTGGCAACAGACTCTAGTGATAGAGTCTTCTCACCATCTTCAAGTTAACGCCGGTGGGAGTCGGAGCTTGGTTAACTCCGATTTTTCTCCATCAATGTTGGGTTTATTCTTCCTGCACACTTAGGCCAAGAAAAACAGTAAAATTCGTTCCTTATCTATAACTTCGTTGCGGCTTACGGTTCTCAAGAGAATTTCAAGTTGAACACGATTTTTAGTATGATTGGGTGAATTGTCTTTTCTTTTAGATCTAATTGTCCATGGACCCACCTTACTTTGGCCTGCCGGGGTGTAGGTAGAGTGGCGTACTTAGGGTGCTTGACCAGGCTAAGTCGATAGCGCACTCCGGCCCTAGAATGGCTTGGCGGCTTTCAGGCGAGTTGGCCACAGACGACATTTAAATCTAAAAAATCCGACAATTCAACTCAAATCGTACATAAATCGGTTAAACTAGAACTTCTTAAGAATTGCACGTTTCTGTTATAGACAAGAAAGAGAAAAATAAAAATGTCGAGCCTATGCAAAAATGAATGCACGTGGAGTCTATTTCACATGAAGATGTCTTTCATTATAGGTCCGGGGTACATGGGAAACGAGTACACTCTTAGGGTACGGAACCAGGCTAAGTGTGTTTGGTTTCTCGTTTAACCCAGGGTAATTAGCTACACTTCTAGTCCGGAGACTGTATCAAGTGTTGCATGAGCTTTTCAAACCTTTCAGGAAAGGTCCGGCTGCTCTCCCGGAGGAATTACCCGACTCTGTACAATGACTCTATAACATACACTTCAAGTTACTTAAGACTCACCTCCGTGGAATTAAGTGTAGAACTTACGGAGGTGCTCGATGTTCCAAGGATTTGGGAGAGGTGTCCCATCCTCGGTAGCCAAGCGAACGCTTCCGGGACGGGATACTTTGATCACTCGGAAGGGTCCTTCCCAGCCGGGGGAGAGTTTGTTTTGCCCTTCTCTGGATAGTATTCTCCGTAGCACCAGATCGCCTTCCTCGAGCTGTCGGTTATGTACATGCCGCTGATGATAGCGCCGTAGAGCTTGGCGGTATCGGGCATTCCGAACAGCTGCTTGGCACCTTCCCTCCTCGAGGAGGTCTAGGTCTTCACGCCGGAGCTGGTCCTGCGCGGCTTCGTCGAAGGTCCGGACTCGGAGGGAACCCAGGGTGATCTCCGGAGGAAGGATCGCTTCTGCTCCGTACACCAGGAAGAAGGGTGTTTCTCCGGTTGCCCGACTTGGAGAAGTCCTGTTAGCCCATAGAGTGGGCGGAAGCTCCTCGATCCAATTAGCTCCGTGCTTTTTCAAACGCTCATAAGTGCGCGTTTTTAGTCCTTTAAGGATTTCTGCGTTTGCTCTCTCGGCTTGCCCATTGCTGGCAGGATGAGCTACGGAGGCGTAGCAAACTTGTATGCCGAGGTCTTCGCAATATCCTTGAAATGAGGAGCTTGTGAACTGAGTCCCATTATCAGTGATGATCTTATTTGGGACTCCGAATCTGCTCACGATAGATTGTAGAAAATTGATTGCAGATTGTTTGTTGATCGTCACAACAGGAGTAGCTTCCGGCCACTTGGTGAACTTGTCGATGGCGACATACAGGAACTTGTAACCTCCGACGGCTCTTGGGAAGGGTCCCAAGATGTCCATCCCCCACACGGCGAAAGGCCACGTAGGAGGTATCATTTGTAAGGGCTGAGCAGGTGTATGAATTTGCTTTGCATGAAATTGGCATGCTTTGCATTTCTTCACTAGCTCAGTAGCATCCTGGAGCGCTGTTGGCCAGTAGAAGCCGTGCCGAAAGGCTTTTCCGACCAGCGTGCGGGAAGACGCGTGGTTCCCACACTCGCCTCCATGGATTTCTGCGAGGAGCTCGCAGCCTTCTTCCCTTGTGATGCACCGCATTAGGATGCCGTTGGCACCGCGCCGGTA
Organism: Tuctoria greenei; assembly: GCA_036927565.1. Taxonomy (NCBI): domain Eukaryota; kingdom Viridiplantae; phylum Streptophyta; class Magnoliopsida; order Poales; family Poaceae; genus Tuctoria; species Tuctoria greenei. The sequence goes on from JAYESD010000001.1 coordinate 306,604,458, forward strand.
GAGATCCCCTTCTACCAACGTGTATCTTTTAGCCAATCTGACTACCCGGTCAGCGGATACATCATCGTCAGGAAGGATGTTGTCTTTCAAGTAGTTCCGGATCTCCGAGATCCATGCATCGGAACTGACTTGAGCATTTGAGTCTTGCGTGCTGGGTTGCTCGGAGCTTCCGGCAGCACCTACGACCCTTGATGGCTGCCATGGTAACAGGGCCATCGGGACCGTCAGCTTCGGGATGCTGATCTCGCCCCCTTCGTTCAGCTCGGCAGGCTGAACTGTGGGTTTTGACATCCTCCGGACAAAGGTTCCGTCAGGAGCCGGAGCTCCGGTTGACGCCTTGGTCGAGAGTTCGTCAGCTTCAGCGTTGTGAGCACGCTGAACATGGTGAAGGTCTAGGACTTCGAAGTCCTTCTGAAGCCTCTGGACTTCAAGGAGATAAGCAGCCAACTGGAGATTATTGCAGGAGCATTCACCCTTCACCTGTTTGATAACAAGTTGTGAATCTCCTTTGACCAGCAACTGCTTGACACCAAAGGATAGTGCCACCTTTAATCCATATATGAGTGCTTCGTACTCCGCCATGTTGTTGGTTGCCTTGAAATCAAGGTGCACCATGTATCTTACCTTCTCCCCGGTTGGTGTGAGGAGAAGGACTCCAGCTCCGGCTCCCTGCTTTTGCATGGAGCCGTCGAAGTAAAGGGTCCAGTGAGGCTTAGTGAAGGCCGGAACTTGTGGTTCCTTCTTCTGCTCGCTGGGGCCCCCAGAGTTTGATGGAGAGGGAGTCCATTCTGCCACGAAATCTGCCAACGCTTGACTCTTGATTGCTTGTCTTGGAATGAATTCGAGGTCGAATTCAGCCAGTTCCGCTGCCCACTTTGCAATATTCCCAGTTGAATTGGGATTATGCAGAATCGCTCGAAGTGGATATGAGGTTACCACCGAGACTTTGTGAGCTTGGAAATAGTGTCGAAGCTTCCTTGAGGCAATAAGAACTGCGTAGAGCATCTTATGTACCTCTAGGTATCGAGTCTTGGCATCATGTAACACTTCACTGATGAAGTATACTGGGCGTTGAACGGTCCGGACCCTCCCGGAGGGGTCCGGAGCTTCCTCTCCATTGATCCGGACCCTGTCGGAGGGGTCCAAACTATATTCGAGGACCTCCGGGTTCTGGGTGGAGGAACTCGGAGCTTCTTCAGGAATGACCTGGATCCTATCGGAAGGATCTGGGTCCTCTGAAGTGACTTCTTGAGGATTCAAGTCTGGGAGCTGGGACCCAGACCTGCTTTCGGGAACCTCCGGATCCTCCTGAAGGGATCTGGATTCCTGAGTATTGGGCAGTTCCGGTCTCTCCGCAACCAGAACCATACTGACGACTTCGTCAGCTGCTGAAATATAAAGCAATAAAGGCTCACCAGGGTTCGGAGCTACCAAGACTGGTAGAGTGGTGAGGAACTGTTTCAGCTCCTGGAATGCCTTCTCTGCCTCTTCAGACCATTGGAATGGTCCGGACTTCCTCAGTAACTTGAAGAAGGGAAGTGCCCTTTCCGCCAGTCTTGAAATGAATCGACTGAGGGCTGCTAGACATCCAGTTAATTTTTGGACGTCTTTGATGCGGGTTGGTGGCCGCATGTCTTCGATGGCTTTTATCTTCGCCGGATTAGCCTCTATACCCCGGTGACTTACCAGGAAACCAAGAAGCTTTCCGGAACTAACCCCGAAGACGCACTTGTCTGGGTTTAGCTTCGTGCGGGTGGCCCGCAGCTTGTCGAAGACAGCCTGCAAGGTATCCAAGAGGGACTCCTTGTTTTTGACTTTGACCACAATGTCATCAACGTACACCTCCACTATGTCTCTGATGAGTTCTTCGAAAGTTTTGTACATTGCTCGTACAAAAGTTGAAGCTGCATTCTTGAGACCAAAAGGCATGGCTGTGTAACAATACAATCCATCCACTGTGATGAATGAAGTATGTTCTTCATCTTCCCTAGACATCCGGATTTGATGATATCCCGAATATGCGTCTAGAAAACACAGCAACTCACACCCAGAGGTGGAATCCACTATCTGGTCTATTCTAGGTAGTGGGAATGGATCTTTTGGACATGCCTTATTCAGTGTGGTGTAGTCGATGCACATCCGAAGTTTCCCGCCGGCCTTAGGCACAACGACTGGGTTTGCCAGCCATTTTGGATGGTAGACTTCTCGGATGAATCCGGCTTCGAGCAACTTCTTCACTTCTTGTCGGATGAAGTTCTGTCGCTCTACAGATTGCTTCCGAGGTTTCTGGTGTACAGGCCGAGCGTCGGGGTAAATCTTCAGATTGTGCTCAATCACTTCCCTGGGGATCCCAGGCATTTGTGACGGTTGCCAGGCAAACACGTCAACATTAGCCCGGAGGAAAGTGATGAGCGCGAGTTCCTATTTGTCGTTCAAGCCACCCGATATGCGGGTAGTTTGAGTGACATCGGAACCAATTTGGACGACTTTGACGGGAATGTCGGTGTCGCCGCTTGGCTGCACACGGGGTGCAGAGGTCGAGCCTCGTTGACGAATGCTCGGAGGTTGTGGAGCTTGCTTCTGTCTGGAATCCTCCTCTTGCGCTGTGGTGAGTGCATGGAGTTCTTCCAGAGCAGTTACTCCGGCAGTGCGATCTCCACGGATCCGGAGAACGCCTACTGGTGTCGGCATCTTCAACACCAGGTATCCATAATGAGCAGCTGCCATGAATTTGTACAAGGCAGGTCTACCCGAAATGGCGTTGAATGGTAAGTTGATCTGAGCAACGTCGAAGACCAACTTTTCGGTGCGATACTTCTCCCGGGTCCCGAAGGTAACAGGGAGAGTGATAGCTCCGAGTGGGGTTATGGCCCCCGGACCTACTCCGGAGAAAGGTCGAGAGGGCTGGAGGTCTGAAGGTCGAAGCTGAAGCTTAGTGAAAGCTTCGAAGCTGATGAGATTAAGCCCCGAACCTCCATCTACCAGGACATGATGGAGCTGGATGTTGTTGATGGTGGGGGATACCATCAAGGGCAGCTGGCCAGCTCCGACCATGCTTTGAGGACAATCCGAAGCATCGAAAGTGATGGGTGTGTCCATCCACTTTCGATGTGGCTCCGGTCTAGCTGTAGGAGCTACAGCAGCCATATCCCGTCGCATGGTCTTAATGACGCGACGAGAAGTGATGTCCCATGATCCACCAAAGATGGTGTTCATGGTTTTCCGACGTTCGTTGTCGGAGACGTCGGAATCATCGTCGACGGAGGTGTAGACGGCTTTCAAGACCTTTTTGGGGTCTTGAAACCCTAACTCCTCTTCAGCCGGAGCTTCATCGACCTTTTGTTTTCCCTCCCTCTGACGGAAGGGAGACCCTTCCCGGCGCTTGTGGTAGCGCTCGGCAAGGTTTTGGACCTCCCGGCAATCCTCCAGTCTGTGGCTGCCCGTTTTGTGAATGGGGCACCACATCTTGGATTTGCCACCGTCTTCGGAAGACGGTCGAGGTCGCTTCTCGGGGCGTGGCCCCCGGCCACCAGGAGTTGCAGTGGCTGCAACGTTGGATGTGCCGGCCGACGGCTTCTTCTTGCCGTTGGTCTTCTTTTTCTTCTTGCCACTCCCGGAGGTAGCGACTTCTTCTTTGGAGGATTTTTTATGATCCTCCAAGGCTGGTTTGGAGTGCATTTCACGGCCCTCCGCAGCTCTGGCACATTTGTCAGCCAGGCTGAAGAGCTCCGTGACACTGGTGATCTCTTTGATCGCCAGTTTCTCCAACATCTTCTTGTCTCGTACACCCTGTCTGAATGCTACAATGACAGAAGCGCTTGAGATAGAAGGGATTGTGTTACGTACCTGAGAGAATCTCTGGATGAATGACCGCAAAGATTCTCCTCCTTTTTGCACGACCGCAAAAAGGTCCAGTTCGGTGCCCGGACGGGTGTATGAACTCCCGAAATTGGCGGTGAACTGGCGGCATAGCTCCTCCCAACTGTCGATAGAGTTGGGCGGAAGGCTCATAAACCAGGACCTAGCGGGCCCAGTTAAGGCCACTGGAAAGTAATTGGCCATTACAGCCTCATTTCCTCCAGCTGCTAGGATCGCAGTGGAGTATATCTGTAGAAATTCTACGGGATTGACAGTCCCGTCGAATTTTTCCGGCAAGTGTGGCCGGAACTTCTGTGGCCATCTAACCATACGCAGGTGCATGGCTAGGGCGGAACAGCCTCCTCCTACTCCTTCCAGAGTAGAAAGATCTTGAGCATCTCGTCTTTCTCGAGCTCGCTCGATGTGGACACGACCATCCTGTTGGCGGTATCGGCGATCAAGCTCCGCTCGGAGGTCGTGTGTCGAAAGCCGAGATGCAGTATGGGCACGTCGTGCCCCAGAGGGCAACGACGTCACTTGCTGTGACGCAGCTCTTCTTCGGTTGTTGGAGACATGTGGACCAAGTCTTCCAGACAACGTTCGTCGCTGCGACGGGGCCCGCCCTGAAGGAGGTGGACCCTGATTGTTGAGGCGTTCGGCCGCTGCTGCGACCAAATGCTCAATATCAGCTCTCCATTGCTCCATGGCACCTTGAGATGCATCCGGAGGTGGTGGTCGCTGAAGGAGAGCACGCGCTGCATGGAGCGCGTGTTCTGGGTTGTCACGACTTGCCGGCGCAGAATGTGACGCCGGTGCACCATCATGTCGTTCGGCATGTCTTGCCGGAGAAGATGGTGGTGGTGGGAGTGTGACTCCCGCTGGAACTGAGGCTCCTGCCGGTGGTTGCATGTTGGAGGGATTGCCTCCGACAGTCTGAGCAGCAGGTTGCCCGTTGGATGATCCAGCTGCTGAATTCACCATTCTTGAAGATCTCAGGCGCCCCTACCTGGCGCGCCAACTGTCGACTGTTGGAGTCGGCAGATCCCCTAACACTATGAGAAGTGTTTGAAGGAGTTTGTGGTTCGGTCTGGGCGCGCGGAGATCTAAGAAAGTGAAATGCGATTTGGACACGAGTGACACGGTGGTTTACGTGGTTCGGGCCGCCTGAGCGTAATACCCTACTCCACGGGTGTGTGTTTGTTGTATTAACTTGTGAGCTTCAGAGTGTTCGAGAGTTCTCCCTCCCGTGTATCGTCGGTTTGTCCTTTTATAGCACAAGGACAAACCGTTACAAGTCAGCCTGGCCCGACATGTGGCCCTGGCGGTTACTAGTATTGATACGCGAGATTAATTGTTGCTAATAACCCTGTAACGGCTCCGACAGTGCCGTTACAGGTGTTAATATCATCCGATTAAGTGTCATTAATGTGGAATTAATGATAATTAATCGGGTCTTGAAGTCTGCAGCTGTCCTTTGGAGATCCGGAGCCGTTACAACGTCTCCCGGGGATTTGAAGCGGTTTAGCTCCGACGTATGGACACGTGGCAGCTCCGGAGCTTGCTTGGGAGAAGCGGGAAGCTCCGGGGTGACCTGGCACGTGTCATGTCCGGAGCTTCTCTCGGTCGGGGGCTACCTCCGGAGGTGCCGTTTCAGTACTTGGCCCGGAGCTTCACCCTTGCGGGTAATAGCTCTGGGCTGACAGTACACGTGGCAACCTAGAGGTTAACCATGTTGGAGAAGCGGGTCCGGTCACGTCTGGCGAGTGGGCCCCCAAGGGTCTTCAATTTGAGTTGATGTCCTTCCCTTGAGATCTTTGTAACCTCAGGGGGTGTATGGTTTTTAGGGTACCGACAATCCTGTTTTAAAATAAATGTTTGTTTGCAAAACTGCATGCTGTGTCAATTTGATGGGAATCCTATGGTAGGAAGTTTACTAGACTTGCTAAACTACCCTTGTCACCTGGAATTTATGGTAGAGAGAGTCGGGAAGGGTTTTTACTTTTTGCTTCGCTTAATCAACTGGGATGGAGAACAACTATACCAATCAATTTAATTATGCATGGATGAGATTATGGTTAACATGAACTGGTTAAACATGGTATGGTAATGGATGATCTAAGCAAGCCTGGTACGTGGATGGGTTGGATGTTACGGTGGTTTGCTTGCTTTAGATCTAAGGACCGGTTCATGCGAGAATAAGCCAGGACTACAGTGCCACCACGAGGCCAAGTATGGGTGCGGCGTAGCTGATTAATTAGGGCTTTGCTAGTGCTGTTTGGACCATTGTGGATGCTCGGGGAAGGGGTAGTCGGATTGGGTTTGTTGGTGATTGGTGGGACTACCCTGGGATCCGAATGGCTCAAGAGGGGGCCCTTGGTTGAAGATGTGCTCTGCGGGAGACATCGCCACCGGTGAAACCTCAGTGGGGTCTAAATAGGCTAGTAATCCCTTTGTAAAGGCTATTTTGTGATCTCTTGGCCACACACCAACGGAAGTGTGTAATGTGACCGACGGGTCATGGGCATAAGGGAGGTTCTTAGTCACCGAAGGGTGATGAAAACACAAACACGTGGGTAAAGAGGTACAAACTCTGCAGAGTTAACTAAAACTATCATGATAGCCGTGCTCCCGGTTATGAGCGCCTGGACAACTTCCATGATTAGAGGCAAATTGGAATTTGGTAATGGTTATGGTTATGGATGGTTATGGATTAATCTCTGGTAATGAATATGGTTATTGGCAATGGTGAAATCTGGAATTTTTTTTGATGATGGTAATGAATTCAGATTTGGTATTATGATATCATTTATGATTATGATGGGTTTACTTCACATACATAAGATATATTGCTTTTCAAATGTTTTACCGTACTTTTCAGCACTTTACCATTATTTTTGTCGTCATTTGAATCAGCCACATGTCATACTTTCCACACTTGCTGAGTACGACATGTACTCACTCTTGCAATCCCCCACCCCAACAGTTGCAGGTCAGGACTGGGATTTTAATGGCGATAATGCGGAGTTCTAGGCCGTGTCTACCGTCAGCTTTGCCTGTGGTGTTGATTGAAGCTGCGCATATACATACCCTGTCGCTTATGCTGCATAGTTGCTTAGTTGCTTAGTTGTTTAATTAGTTTATTTCCGCTGCATTAGTTGAACTTGTCATTAATATTCATTAGAGCTTGTATTCGAGGATTTAATGAATTGTGTAATAAGAATACTTATTTAATAATTTGAGCTGTGGTAATTTTCTGTATATCCTTTTGTGATTTCACTCGTGTATGTGTGGTGAACATCCTGGGCACACATATGCGTTAGCTTGGTTCATTTTCGGAACCGGGCGTCACAGATTGGTATCAGAGCCACAGGTTGACCGTAGGATGCAGCCTAGATAGAATGGACACTTTAGAGCACATAGGAGCACTCAGGAATCGATGTATTTTCGCTTGGGGTGCTGGTTGCTATATATATTGGTTGCTTGTGTGCTTAATAGAGGATTTTGGGATGCTTTAGCATTGCCATGTCCACCTAGGTTAGTGTAGCTAGTTGTTTAGTTTCATATCCCTTGATGCATATAGTTGGGGACGTTTTCTAATTCTTACCTACTGCTTTTCTTCAGATGGTGAGGACTCGCAACCAGAGGGATGGCAATGATGAAGAGGAGAACAATGGAGTGCCTCAGAACAACAATGGGCAAGGACCTACTCAGGGAGCTATCAACATCGAGCAGCTATTGGCCATGCAAAACCAGCTCATGCAGACCATGATACAAACTATGGGACAGCTGCAGGCTGGCAACATCAACAATCAGCCCCACATGCCTCCACCGCCACCCCCACCTCCTCATAACCGATTGGGAGAGTTTATGAGGACTAGGCCGCCAACCTTTGCTCAAGCTGCTGACCCTATGGACGCTGATGATTGGCTCAAGTCCGTGGAGAAGAAGCTAGCCATTGTCCAATGCAGTGACCGAGAGAAGGTCTTGTTCGCTTCTCATCAACTAGTTGGAGCAGCTGCAGATTGGTGGGATTCTTATTGCAGTGCTCATGAGAACCAAGAGAGAATTACCTGGGCGGAATTCAAGGAGAGTTTCCGTTCTCATTATGTGCCGGAAGGTGTTATGCTCTTGAAGAGGCAAGAATTTGAGAACTTGAGACAAGGAAAATCAAGCGTGAGTGAATATCTCAATAAGTTCACTCAACTCTCAAGATATGCGCCTGAGGATGTTAGCCGGGACAGCCGGAAGCAATACCTGTTCATGAGGGGATTGAACAATACGATCCAAGTGCAATTGCTCAACTGTGATTATGTCAATTTTCAGAAGCTTGTGGACAAAGCAATTGTGGTTGAGAACAAGATCCGTGAGATGGAGCAAGAAATCAAGAGGAAGGCGCCATATCAAGGACAACAACAAGGAAGTAATGTGCGCCCTCGCTTTGCGCCGCCCAATGCGCCTCATTATAGCTCCTCTATTCCTGCTCAGCGCCCTGGATATGCACCGCGCCCAACTCAGTTTGTGCAGCAGCGCCCTGTCATGCAAGCACCTAGGCCTCCGATGCCTTATGCACCTCGTGCTGATTTTCCTGGAGCCGATGCTCAAAACCAAGCTCGTCCCAATAATTCTGGTGGAGTTAAGAAGTGCTATACTTGTGGAGAAGCTGGACACTTTGCACATCAATGTCCTAAGTCGGGCCTTGGTCAAGGAAGCAATGCATCGAGGCAAAGCCCAAGACCTAATGGAGGACAGTCACAAGGAAGCCGTGGACAGCAGAATTTTGCTCGTGGCAACGTGAACCATGTCTCTACGGAGGATGCTCAACAAGCGGATGATGTGGTCATTGGTATGTTTCTCGCCAACTCCAACCCCGCGACTATGTTATTTGATTCTGGAGCATCGCATTCATTCATTGCATCGAAGTATGTTGCCAAGTATAGTTTGCCTATCTCTCATATGAAGTTTACTCTGTTGGTTAAGTCTCCTGGAGGAGAGATGAGGACAAATATAGTATGTCCAAAAGTAAGCCTTAGAATAAGGGGGGTAGACTTCTCCGCCAACCTCATTGTTTTAGATTCTCAAGGGTTGGATATTATACTTGGTATGGACTGGTTGAGGAAGCACAATGGGGTTATTGAATGTGCCACAAAGACAGTGAAGTTGACCAATGAGGAAGGGATAACTGTAGAATTTGAAGCATCTCAAACCGCACCGAAGCAATTGGAATTGAATCATATAGACGGTGTCGCAATTGAGGAGATTCCGGTGGTGTGTGAATTTTTGGATGTTTTTCCGGATGAGTTGCCAGGTATGCCACCCGATCGAGACATTGAGTTTGTTATTGATTTAATACCTGGAACTGCACCTATAGCTAAGAGGCCGTATAGGATGCCTCCTATGGAATTAGCGGAGCTCAAGAAACAAATTCAAGAGCAATTAGAGAAGGGTTTTATTCGCCCAAGCTCTTCACCTTGGGGAGCGCCCGTTCTATTTGTGGACAAGAAGGACGGATCCCAAAGGATGTGCGTGGATTACCGAGCTCTCAACGAGGTAACAATCAAGAACAAGTACACCTTGCCACGCATAGAAGACTTGTTTGATCAGATGAAGGGTGCTTGTGTCTTCTCTAAGATTGACTTGAGGTCGGGATACTTTCAAATGAAGATTAGACCATCGGACATACCCAAGACAGCTTTTAGGACACGGTATGGATCTTATGAGTACACCGTGATGTCTTTTGGATTGACAAATGCACCTGCCTACTTTATGTACCTCATGAATAAGGTCTTCATGGAGTACTTAGATAAGTTCGTTGTGGTGTTTATTGATGATATTATGATCTACTCGAAGAACGAGAAGGAACATGAGGAACACTTGAGGCTTACGCTGCAGAAATTGAGGGAGCATCAATTGTATGCCAAGTTCAACAAGTGCCAGTTTTGGTTGAAAGAGGTGCCATTTTTGGGTCATATAATCTCAGGAGGAGGAGTATCGGTTGACCCCGGAAAAGTGAGAGACGTGTTGAAGTGGGAACCACCGCAAAACGTCAAAGAAATAAGGAGTTTTCTTGGGATGGCTGGATATTACCGTCGGTTTATCAAGGATTTTTCTAAGATAGCCAAGCCTATGACGGAGTTGCTAACGAAGGGAAAGGCATTCCAATGGACTCAAGCTTGTCAAGAGAGTTTTGAGGAGTTGAAGAAGAGGTTGACAACAGCCCCAGTTTTGGTATTGCCAGATGTAAGCAAGAGTTTTGACATTTATTGCGATGCATCAAGACAAGGGCTTGGATGTGTATTGATGCAAGAAGGTCAAGTGGTCGCCTATGCGTCAAGACAATTGAAGAAACATGAGCAGAATTACCCCACGCATGATTTAGAACTTGCAGCCGTGGTACATGCATTGAAGGTTTGGAGACACTATATTCTTGGACATAGGTGTGAAATTTATACGGATCATAAGAGTTTGAAGTATATTTTCACACAAACGGATCTGAACTTGAGGCAACGAAGATGGTTAGAGCTCATCAAAGATTATGATTTGGGGATCAACTATCATCCGGGAAAAGCCAACGTAGTGGCCGATGCTTTGAGTAGGAAAGGAGTAAGTCATCAACTTACCGTTCGAGAGTTACCGTTCGAGTTATGTAAGGAGTTTGAAAGGTTGAACCTCGGGTTTGTAAATGAGATGGAGATGATGGAATTAAACCCAACCCTGGAGCAAGAAATTAGAAAGGCACAAACCACAGATGAGGAGATCAAGGAAATCAAGGGAAGAATCGAAGAAGGGAGAGAATTCAGATTTGATGAAGACGAACATGGTACCTTATGGCTTGGAAAGAGAATTGTTGTGCCTAATGTAAAGCATATTCGAGAAACAATATTAAAGGAGGCACATGACTCACCATACTCAATTCACCCCGGTTGTACGAAGATGTACAAAGACTTGAAGACTTGCTATTGGTGGGATAGCATGAAGAAGGACATAGCCGAATATGTTGCATTGTGTGATGTGTGCCAACGAGTCAAGGCGGAACATCAAAGGCCAGCCGGATTACTGCAACCGTTGAAGATTCCGGAATGGAAGTGGGAAGAAATTGGTATGGACTTCATAGTTGGGTTACCCCGTACTCAGTCCGGGTATGACTCAATTTGGGTAATTGTGGATCGCTTAACCAAGTCAGCTCATTTTGTCCCTGTGAAGACCAAGTATACAGCTGCACGATTGGCCGAAATATACATGGAGCATATTGTGTGTCGACATGGAGTCCCTAAGAAGATAGTCTCGGATAGAGGTTCTCAATTTACCTCCAGATTTTGGCAAAAATTGCATGAAGCTTTGGGAACGAGGTTGAATTTTAGTTCAGCATATCATCCTCAAACGGATGGACAAACCGAGAGGACCAATCAGATTTTGGAGGACATGTTAAGAGCTTGCGCTTTAAAGCATGGGAAAAGTTGGGACAAAAGCTTGCCATACGCGGAATTTTCATACAACAATAGTTACCAAGCAAGCTTGAAAATGTCGCCATATGAAGCGCTTTATGGGAGGAAGTGTAGGACACCTTTATTCTGGAATGAGGCAGGAGAAACTCAAGTATTTGGTCCGGATGTGTTGCAAGAAGCCGAAAAGCAAGTCCAAATAATTCGTGGAAACTTGAGGGCTGCCCAATCAAGGCAAAAAGGCTATGCGGACAATAGGAGAAGGAAATTAGCCTTTGAAATTGGAGATTTTGTTTACCTCAAGGTGTCGCCTATGAGAGGTCATAAGAGGTTTAACATAAGAGGCAAGCTCGCACCTCGTTATATTGGACCATTCAAGATTTTGGACAAAAGAGGAGAAGTAGCGTATAGGTTGGAGATGCCAGCTCATCTTTCAGACGTACATGATGTGTTTCACGTTTCCCAGCTCAAGAAGTGCTTGAGGGTACCGGAAGATCAAGTGCCAATGGAAGAATTGGAACTAGAGGAAGATTTGACGTATGCCGAGCAACCGGTCAAGATCTTGGAAACCAAGGAGAGAGTCACAAGGAACAAGGTGATTCGATGGTGTAAAGTCCAATGGAAGCACCATACAGAAAAAGAAGCAACTTGGGAGCTAGAAGACGATCTCAAGAAGGAATTTCCCCATCTCTTCTCTTCCGCGTCGAATCTCGAGGGCGAGATTCATTTTAAGGGGGGTAGGTTTGTAACACCCTCATTTTCATGCATCATGCCCTACATGCACTCATATACATGTTTAACATTAGCCCACAACAAGAGGAACGAGTTTAAAATCGATTCGGAGCATTTAAAATTGATTTGGAGCAAAACCGCACTTAAAACGCAGGAAAGTGCGGACTAGTCCGATTTTACTGAGGACTAGTCCGATTTCTCTCTGACTAAAAACGGACTTGTCCGTTTTTGCTGCGGACTAGTCCGATTTTGGCTCTGGAAACTTTCGGACTTGTCCGATTTTGTGCGGACTAGTCCGATACTCCATGAATCCTTGAAAATTTTCTAAGTCCCTGGACTTTTCCGGACTAGTCCGGTGTTCCAGCGGACTTGTCCGTTTTCCTTTCTGACTAAGATCGGACTTGTCCGATTTTTGGCCAGACTTGTCCGATTTTCTCTCTGGACGACTTCGGACTAGTCCGGTCCTGTCCGGACTTGTCCGATATTTCGTGACTCCGAGATTGACCTTTTGTTTTACGACTTGTTTCTTGGGTTTCACGTCAAGTGGGCCTAGGGACGTCGTGCCCAACTCTTTTAGAGCCCATGTGGGACTCTAAACCGGCCTCTACTCATCCCAAAACTCGAAATCCATCTAACCCTAGCCTCCACCCCTATATAAACAACCCCACCCCTTGGTTTGACATCTATTTGCCACTTTTCCACCCACCCAAACCCTAGTTCGTGGGGAGCCACCATCAAGGAGGGAGGAGAAGATCCCAAACGAGAAGAAGAAGAGGAGGAAACGAAGGAGGATCAAGATCTCCACCAAGTTTCGTCCTTCACCACCAATTCATCCCCAAGTTCATCACAAACCCTAGATCATCAAGATCCCAGTGTTACCTCCAAGTTTCTTGGTTCATTGGAGTTCTAAACACCTGGTATACCTTCTATTCTCTTTTCCTTACGAGAATTCAACCCCTAATCTCCAAACTCACGTCGATCTAGGAAACCCTAATCCGCTGATCTCGCAGAGTGCGGACTTGTCCGGTCCCAAGCGGACTAGTCCGATCTTTCTGGTTAAATTGTGTTGAATTAATTCTAAAATTTGATCTAATCAACTCCAAACCTGTATAAACTGGTTAAAATCTATTAGAACTAGTTAGTGATCATTAAAAGCAATCTAGTAACAAGTTCTACCTTGCATTGCATCAATCATGCATGTCATGTCATGTTGAGTAATATTTGTGCACTCTTTGATTTTGGTTTTTGTTTTGTATGTTTATTGTGTGGATTAGACGGATTTGCGCTAGAGAGTGCCACGGAGGATCTACAACCTCAAGAGTCCGAAGGCTTTGACCCTAATCAACAGCAAGAGCAAGGCAAGTGTCCTTGAAGCATATTGATCCTGTTTTAAAATAAATGTTTGTTTGCAAAACTGCATGCTGTGTCAATTTGATGGGAATCCTATGGTAGGAAGTTTACTAGACTTGCTAAACTACCCTTGTCACCTGGAATTTATGGTAGAGAGAGTCGGGAAGGGTTTTTACTTTTTGCTTCGCTTAATCAACTGGGATGGAGAACAACTATACCAATCAATTTAATTATGCATGGATGAGATTATGGTTAACATGAACTGGTTAAACATGGTATGGTAATGGATGATCTAAGCAAGCCTGGTACGTGGATGGGTTGGATGTTACGGTGGTTTGCTTGCTTTAGATCTAAGGACCGGTTCATGCGAGAATAAGCCAGGACTACAGTGCCACCACGAGGCCAAGTATGGGTGCGGCGTAGCTGATTAATTAGGGCTTTGCTAGTGCTGTTTGGACCATTGTGGATGCTCGGGGAAGGGGTAGTCGGATTGGGTTTGTTGGTGATTGGTGGGACTACCCTGGGATCCGAATGGCTCAAGAGGGGGCCCTTGGTTGAAGATGTGCTCTGCGGGAGACATCGCCACCGGTGAAACCTCAGTGGGGTCTAAATAGGCTAGTAATCCCTTTGTAAAGGCTATTTTGTGATCTCTTGGCCACACACCAACGGAAGTGTGTAATGTGACCGACGGGTCATGGGCATAAGGGAGGTTCTTAGTCACCGAAGGGTGATGAAAACACAAACACGTGGGTAAAGAGGTACAAACTCTGCAGAGTTAACTAAAACTATCATGATAGCCGTGCTCCCGGTTATGAGCGCCTGGACAACTTCCATGATTAGAGGCAAATTGGAATTTGGTAATGGTTATGGTTATGGATGGTTATGGATTAATCTCTGGTAATGAATATGGTTATTGGCAATGGTGAAATCTGGAATTTTTTTTGATGATGGTAATGAATTCAGATTTGGTATTATGATATCATTTATGATTATGATGGGTTTACTTCACATACATAAGATATATTGCTTTTCAAATGTTTTACCGTACTTTTCAGCACTTTACCATTATTTTTGTCGTCATTTGAATCAGCCACATGTCATACTTTCCACACTTGCTGAGTACGACATGTACTCACTCTTGCAATCCCCCACCCCAACAGTTGCAGGTCAGGACTGGGATTTTAATGGCGATAATGCGGAGTTCTAGGCCGTGTCTACCGTCAGCTTTGCCTGTGGTGTTGATTGAAGCTGCGCATATACATACCCTGTCGCTTATGCTGCATAGTTGCTTAGTTGCTTAGTTGTTTAATTAGTTTATTTCCGCTGCATTAGTTGAACTTGTCATTAATATTCATTAGAGCTTGTATTCGAGGATTTAATGAATTGTGTAATAAGAATACTTATTTAATAATTTGAGCTGTGGTAATTTTCTGTATATCCTTTTGTGATTTCACTCGTGTATGTGTGGTGAACATCCTGGGCACACATATGCGTTAGCTTGGTTCATTTTCGGAACCGGGCGTCACAGGGGGTTTCGGAGCTTGCTCCTGTCTGGAGTCCTCCTCTTGCGCCGTGGTGAGTGCATGGAGCTCCTCCAGAGCAGTTACTCCGGCGGTGCGATCTCCGCGGATCCGGAGAACGCCTATTGATGTTGGCATCTTCAACACCAGGTATCCATAATGAGCAGCTGCCATAAATTTGTATAGGGCAGGTCTACCCAAGATGGCGTTGAATGGTAAGTTGATCTGAGCGACGTCGAAGACCAACTTCTCGGTGCGATACTTCTCCCGTGTCCCGAAGGTAACGGGGAGAGTTATAGCTCCGAGTGGGGTAATGGCCCCCAGACCTACTCTGGAGAAAGGTCGGGAGGGCTGGAGATCCGAAGGTCGGAGCTAAAGCTTGGTAAAAGCTTCAAAGCTTATGAGGTTCAGCCCCGAACCTCCGTCCACCATAACATGATGGAGCTGGATGTTATTGATGGTGGGAGATACCATCAAAGGTAACTGTCCAGCTCCGACCATGCTTCGAGGATAGTCCGAAGCATCAAAAGTGATGGATGTGTCCATCCACTTTCGATGTGGCTCCGGTCTAGCTGTAGGAGCTACAGCAGCCATATCCCGCCGCATAGTCTTGATGACGCGACGCGAGGTGATGTCCCATGATCCACCAAAAATGGTGTTCATGGTTTTCCGACGCTCGTTGTCAGAGACGTCAGAGTCATCGTCGACGGAGGTGTAGACGGCCTTCAGGACCTTTTTGGGGTCCTGAAACCCTAACTCCTCTTCAGCCGGAGCTTCGTCGACCTTCTGTTTTCCTTCCCTCTGTCGGAAAGGAGACCCTTCCCGGCGCTTGCTGTAGCGCTCGGCAAGGTTTTGGACCTCCCGACAGTCTTCCAAACCGTGGCTGCCCGTTTTGTGAATAGGACACCACACTTTGGGTTTGCCACCGTCTTCAGAAGACGGTCGAGGTCACTTCTCGGGGCATGGCCCCCGACCACCAGGAGTTGCAGCAGCTGCAACGTTGGATGTGTCGGCCGACGGCTTCTTCTAGCCGTGGGTCTTCTTTTTCTTCTTGCCACCCCCGGAGGTAGCGGCTTCTTCTTTGGAGGATTTCTTGTGATCCTCTGAGGTTGGTTTGGAGTGCATTTCACGGTCCTCCGCAGCTCTGGCACATTTGTCTGCCAGGCTGAAGAGTTCCGTGACACTAGTGATCTCTTTGATCGCCAGCTTCTCCAACATCTTCTTGTCCCGTACGCCCTGTCTGAATGCCACAATGACAGAAGCGCTTGAGATAGAAGGGATTGTGTTGCGTACCTGAGAGGACCTCTGGATGAAGGACCGCAAAGATTCTCCCCCTTTTTGCACGACCGCAAAAAGGTCCAGTTCAGTGCCTGGTCGGGTGTATGAACTCCCGAAGTTGGCAGTGAACTGACGGCACAACTCCTCCCAACTGTTGATAGAGTTGGGTGGAAGGCTCATAAACCAGGACCTGGCGGTCCCGGTTAAGGCCACTGGAAAGTAATTGGCCATTACAGCCTCATTTCCTCCAGCTGCCAAGATTGCAGTGGAGTATATCTGAAGGAATTCGGCGGGGTTGACAGTCCTGTCGAATTTTCCCAGCAGGTGTGGCCGGAACTTCTGTGGCCATCTAACCATGCGCAGGTGCATGGCTAGGGCTGAACAGCCTCCTCCTACTCCTTCCAGAGTAGAAAGGTCCTGAGCTTCCCGTCTTTCACGAGCACGCTCAATATGGACACGGCCATCCTGTTGGCGGTATCGGCGATCAAGCTCTGCCCGGAGGTCATGAGTCGAAAGCCTGGATACCGTATGGGTGCGTCGTGCCCCAGAGGGCAACGACGTCACCTGCTATGACGCAGATCGTCTCCTGTTGTTGGAGACGTGCGTACCAAGTCTTCCAGACAAAGTCCGTCGCTGCGACGGGGCTCGTCCCGAAGGAGGAGGACCCTGGTCGTTGAGGCGTTCGGCCGCTGCTGCGACCAAATGCTCCACATCGGCCCTCCACTGCTCCATTGCATCTCGAGATGCGTTCGGAGGTGGTGGTCGTTGGAGAAGAGCACGCGCTGCATGGAGCGCGTGTTCCGGATTGTCATGACTTGCCGACGCAGTAAGTGACGCCGGCACACCATCACGTTGCCCAACACGATTTGCTGGAGAAGATGGTGGTGGTGGGAGTGTGGCTCCTGCTGGTGCCGAGGCTCCTGCTAGTGGCTGCCTGTTGGAGGGATTGCCCCCAACAGCCTGAGCAGCTGGTTGGCCGTTGGATGATCCAGCCGCGGAGTTCACCATTCTCGAAAATCTCAGGCGCCCCTACCTGGCGCGCCAACTGTCCACTGTTGGAGTCGGCAGATCTCCTGACACTGCTAAAGTGTTGAAGGAGTTTGTGGTTCGGTGTGGGCGCGCGGAGACTCAATAAGGTGAATTGCGATTTAACACAGGAGACACTAGAATTTACGTGGTTCGGGCCGCCTGAGCGTAATACCCTACTCCACGGGTGTGTTGGTGTTGTATTAGTTTGTCACGTATGATGTCCACGTCTGTGTATGTGTGTCCCCAGAGTGTATCGTCGGCCGTCCTTTTATAGTATAAGGACAGGCCGTTACAAGCTGGCCTGGCCCGACATGTGGCCCCGGCGGTTACTAGTATTGATACACGATTAATTGTTGTTAATAATCCTGTAACGGGCTCCGACAGTGCCGTTACGGGTGTTAAGATTGTCCGTTTAAGTGTCATTAATATGGCATTAATGACATTTAATCGGGTCTTGAAGTCCTTGGCTCTCCTTTGAAGATCCGGAGCCGTTACGAGGTCTTCCGGAGGTTAGAGGCTACCAGCTCCGACGTTTGGACACGTGGCAGCTCCGGAGCTTGCTGTGGGAAGCAGGTAGCTCCGGAGCTATCTGACACGTGTCAGGTCCTGAGCTTCTCTCGGTCAGGGGTTAAGTCCGGAGGTGCCATTTCGGTACTTGGTCCGGAGCTTCCCCCTTGTGGGCGGTAGCTCCGGTTTGGCAGTACACGTGGCGACCTAGGGATTAACCATGTTGGAGAAGCAGGTCCGGTCATGTCTGACAAGTGGGCCTCCGAGGGTCTTCAATTCAAGTAGACGTCCTTCCCTCGAGATCTTTGTAACCTCAGGGGGTGTACGGTTTTTAGGGTACCGACAGCTGTATAACAGTACAATCCATCTACTGTGATGAATGAGGTATGCTCTTCATCTTCCCTAGACATCCCGATTTGATGATACCCAGAATATGCGTCTAGGAAACACAGTAATTCACACCCGGAGGTGGAATCCACTATCTGATCTATTCTAGGTAGTGGGAATGGATCTTTTGGACATGCCTTATTTAGTGTGGTGTAGTCGATGCACATCCGAAGCTTCCCACCGGCCTTGGGCACAACGACTGGGTTTGCCAGCCATTTTGGATGGAAGACTTCTCGGATGAATCTAGCTTCGAGCAACTTCTTCACTTCTTGTCAGATGAAGTTCTGTCGCTCTACGGATTGCTTCCGAGGATTCTGATGCACAGACCGGGCGTCGGGGTAGATCTTCAGATTGTGCTCAATCACTTCCCTGGGGATCCCAGGCATTTGTGACGGTTGCCAAGCAAACACATCGACACTAGACCGGAGAAAAGTGATGAGCGCAAGTTCCTATTTGTCATTCAATCCCCCCGATATACGGGTGGTTTTAGCGGCATCGGAACCAATTTGGACGACTTTGACGAGAATGTCAGTGTCGTCGCTTGGCTGCACACGAGGTGCAGAAGTCGAGCCTCGTTGACGAATGCTCGAGGGTTTTGAAGCTTGCTCCTGCCAGGAGTCCTCTTCTTGCGCCGTGGTGAGTGCATGGAGTTCTTCCAGAGCAGTTACTCCGGCAGTACGATCTCCGCGGATCCGGAGAACGCCTACTGGTGTTGGCATCTTCAACACCAGATAACCATAATGAGCAGCTGCCATGAATTTGTACAGGGCAGGCCTACCCAAGATGGCATTGAAGGGTAAGTTGATCTGAGCGACGTCGAAGACCAACTTCTCTGTGCGGTACTTCTCCTGTGTCCCGAAGGTGGGAGAGTAATAGCTCCGAGTGGGGTAATGGCCCCCGGACCTACTCCGGAGAAAGGTCGAGAGGGGTGGAGATCCGAAGGTCGGAGCTGAAGCTTAGTAAAAGCTTCGAAGCTTATGAGGTTAAGTCCCGAACCTCTGTCTACCATGACATGGTGGAGCTGGATGTTATTGATGGTAGGATATACCATCAAAGGTAACTGACCTGCTCCAACCATGCTCCGAGGGCAGTCCGAAGCATCAAAAGTGATGGCTGTGTCCATCCACTTCCGATGAGGTTCTGGCCTGACTGTAGGAGCTACAACAGCCATATCTCGACGCATAGTCTTGATGATGCGGCGGGAGGTGATGTCCCATGATCCACCAAAAATGGTGTTCATGGTCTTCTGACGCTCGTTGTCAGAGACATCAGAATCATCGTCGACGGAGGTGTAGACGGCCTTCAGTACCTTTTTCGGATCCTGAAAACCTAACTCCTCTTCAGCCGGAGCTTCGTCGACTTTTTGCTTTCCTTCCCTTTGTCGGAAAGGATATTCTTCCCGACGCTTGTTGTAGCGCTCGGCAAGGTTTTGGACCTCACGGCAGTCTTCCAAACTGTGACTGCCCGTTTTGTGAATTGGGCACCACACCTTGGGCTTGCCACCGTCTTCAGAATACGGTCGAGGTCGCTTCTCGGGGCGTGACCCCCGGCCACCCGGAGCTGCAGCAGCTACAACATTGGATGTATCGGCCGACGGCTTCCTCTTGCCGTTGGTCTTTTTCTTCTTCTTGCCATTCCCGGAGATAGCGGCTTCTTCTTTGGAGGATTTCTTGTGACCCTCCGGAGTTGGTTTGGAGTGCATCTCACGACCCTCCACAGCTCTGGCACATTTGTCGGCCAAACTGAAGAGTTACGTGACACTGGTGATCTCCTTGATCGCCAGTTTCTCCAGTATCTTCTTGTCCCGTACACCCTGTCTGAATGCCACAATGACAGAGGCGCTAGAGATAGAAGGGATAGTGTTTCGTACCTGAAAGAACCTCTGGATGAATGATCGCAGGGATTCTCCCCCTTTTTGCACGACTGCAAAAAGGTCCAGTTCAGTGCGTGGTCGGGTGTATGAACTCCCGAAGTTGGCGGTTGTCGGTGGTTTGGATCCGGCAGATCTCCCAACACTACTAAAGTGATAGAGGAGTTTGTGGTTCGGTGTGGGCGCGCGGAGATTCAAGAAGGTGAATTGTAAATGATGCAGGAGACACAAGAATTTACGTGGTTCGGACCGCCTGAGCGTAATACCCTACTCCACGGGTGTGTTGGTGTTGTATTAGCTGTATGAGCTTGTACTGAGCGTCTAGGGAGCGTCTGTAGAGCGCGTGTGTAAACGTCGTCGGCCTGTCCTTTTATAGTACAAGGGCAGGCCGTTACAAATTAGCCTGGCCCGACATGTGGCCCCGACGGTTACTAGTATTGATACTTATTCGACACATTTAATTATCCTTAATGACCGGGTAATGGGCTTCGACAGCACCGTTACTGGTAATTAAGGTCGTCCGATCATGTGTCATTAATATGGTATTAATGACACTTATCGGGTCTTGAAGTCCTTGATTCCCCTTTGAAGATCCGGAGCCGTTGTGGAGTCTTCCGGAGGTTAGAGGCTGAAGATCCGACGGTTGGACACGTGTTAGCACCGGAGCACGCTGTGGAGAACAGATGGTTCCGGTGTTACCCGACACGTGTCAGCACCGGAGCTTCCCTCGGTCTGGGGTTAGGTCCGGGGGTGCCACTTCGGTACGTAAACCGGAGCTTCCCCCTTTGCGGGTGGTAACTTCGGTTTGATAGTACACGTGGCGTCCCTAGGTCTAACCATGCTGGAGAAGCGAGTCCGAACATGTCTGACATGTGGGCCTCCGAAGGTCTTCAAATCAAGTAGATGACTTTCCCTTGAGATCTTTGCAATCCCAAGTGGTATATGGTACCCAGGGTACCGACAGTGGCCCCCTGGGCCCACCTCCGGGGAAGACCCCTTGGGTGAAGTCATTCCGCCGGAGGTGGGTCCATCCTTCGACTTTTGAACTGAGTCTTCAAAGGTCTTCGGATGTGCCGTTGGTGATGGTCCGGAGTTAAATCTTTGCCGCGGGGGCGTATCTCTTGCGCGGCAGGTGAGATCTTTGGCGTGTGGATCTCACGCAATTGAAGGTCGCCGGTTCCCGATACGAAAATCGTACCGGTTCTGCGCGCCTTGTCAGGTCGCCGCCTTCGGGCTTCCCGCCTCATGATGGCAACCGTTCGCCTGGGTAAGAACCTCGACTTGATCCTCGGGGTAGTCCCGGGCCCTCTTGTCATTGGCTGGGTGGAATTTTTGAGTGGTATCTTTGACTTCCTTGCGGTTTCCATCCAAGCGTCGCAAGGGCTTACTTAAGAAGGAAAGCGTGCACCATTTGGGGTTCTTTACGCCTCTCATCTGATCTTGCGCTCAAACTCCCAACTTGTGCTTCACTTTTCTTCTCTTGCCTAGCCGTGCCGCAATGGATTTGGGTCTCCGCGAGAGTCGTTTGAAGACCGACGGCGACCTGAAGAAGGTCCGGGCCCTCATGGGATGGTCCTCGGACTTCTTCAACCGCTCGGTCCGCGCCGGTGGAGAGCTCCCGTTTGAGAAGGAGCACACCGGCGAAATGGTGTACTTCTCCTCGTACGCCATGGTGGGGTTGATCCCACCTTTTTCCTCCTTTTTCTTGATGCTGCTAGACTTCTATGGTCTGCAACTGTATCACCTTGGCCCCCACTCCATTCTTCTTGTATCTATCTTCGTCCACTTTTGTGAGATGTGGGTGGGCATCCCCCCCCTGCATTGAACTCTTCCGAACCTTCTTCACCGTCCATACCACCGGCAGGAGCAATGAGTACCTTGGCTTCTACTACTTTGTGAAGCGCAAGAAGTGCCCATTCAAGTACCTCCGGTCGTTTCCCTCTGGGAAGTGGGATGACTCGAAGAAGGACTGGATAGTCGTCCGGGTGGAGGAGCACAAGAAGCTAGAGCTGCCCGAAGGCCTCCCCAGCATCGACACGACAATCTCGAGTGAAGCTCCGGTGCTGGCGGAAGCCTTCAACCCTGCTTTGACCAGGATCCGCAATTGCGTGGAGGGAGGACTGAATCCATAGGCAGTGTTTTGCAACTTCCTGGTCAACAGGTGGGCACCGCTGAAGAGGAGAGAAAAACTCGCATGGGCCCTCAACAGCGTGATGGACGACGACCGGGTCGAGACCGGGCTGAAGTCCAACATGGTGGGGAAAACCTTGGAGTTTCACCTCAAGAAGTTCCAGCACGGCATCGACGTCGATGGTGATGACTTGACTCCGCCATCAGCTTTTCTCCCTCTGAACGTGGAAGTGGAGTTCAGCAGGGAGCTCCAACGGAAGATGCCCGTGCTTGACGACCTTGGTGTCGTCGAGAGAAGATCAACCACCAGGGTGGCGATCCCTGAAATGCTCGAGGATGGCTCCGACCCTACCCCAAAGCCGAGGGTCGAGGTCGTCGGCAAGGGCAAGGAGCTAGCGGATGAACCCGTGAGCTGGAAGAGGAAGCTGCAGTACACCGACGGAAGGTCCATCAGGCCCGCTACCTCTGCGTCGGCTCCTTCTCCCCAGAGGGGGAGGTCTTCTACAACTGCGGCGACTGTTCCCGCAATGGGGTCCTCCCGGGGTGCTAGCTCCGGTAATGCGACTCCAGCATCGGGGCCGGTGGAGGCCTCTAGGTCCGGAGGTCCTTCCCGATCGAGGGGGGCCTCGACTAGGGAAACACCCGTAGCTGCAACGAGTTCCGGGGGGCCTTCCGGATCTTCCACGTCGGCTATGACCAGCCCAGAACGCCCGGGAAAAAGGTTTCGCGCAAGCTGGTGCGGAAGCCTCCCAAGGTAATTTTTAATCTTTACCTTGAATAGTTGTTTAATTGTAGTAACTATTTTTTTAAGTTTCTTCGTTCATCATCTGCAGCGTCCCCAAGAAGGGGAGTGAGGGTCCACCCTCAGCCACAGCAGCTGAAGCCGTGAGGGTGGAAGCTTCTGCTCCTGTCTCGGTGCCGCCCCAAGTGGTGGCTGAAGCTGCGATAGCTCCGGCGCCGGCTGTCGTGGTCATGGACCTCGACTCATCTCCAGAGGCTCCCGTGGTAGCGCCGGACTACGGGAGTGAAGATGCGCCAGCGGCACCTATCCTGGAGGTTGAAACTCCAGGTCCTGGTGCTCAGATGATGGAAGCTCCGGCCGTTTAGCCGGAGGAAGCTGTAATTCCGACCCAGAGCCGGAAATTGTCGAAGCTCCGGCGGTCGAGCCGGAGGTGATTGAAGTCTCGGTGTGCGCGTCGGATGTTGAGGAAGTCCCGGCGGTTGGGCCGGCTACCTCAAAAGCACCGGCCGCAGAGCCGGTAGTTGTTGGAGCTCCGGCCGCAGGGCCGATTGAGGATGAAGATCTTCCGGCTCCCGAGCCGGTGGTTGCAGAGGCGTCGGAGCTCGAGCCCCCATCAGAGGAGGTGCCAAGGCCAGAGCCAGAAGCGGCCCCTGCTCCCGAAGTGACGATGTCGGAGGTACCCGCGGCTGAGCCGGAGTGCCCTGGTGAAGTCGTTGGCCCCCTGTCTGAGGGGGTGAATTAAGACCTGGCGGCGGGGCCTTCCTCGATGGCGACTGAGGCCATCCCGGAGGACGGCCCTAGTGCCATGGAGACCCAGGGGACCACTCTTGTGGAGTAAGGCCCAATTTTTATTTCTGAAAACCCGCTGGAACCAGCGGAGGAGACCCCAATAGGTCCGGAACCTATCCCGTTGTCACTATCTATTGACAACGCATGTTCCAGTCTGCTTCAAGTTCAACTGGCCTTCTTCCACGACAGCAAGGCTCTTGAAGAGGAGCGCCAAACCCTTAGGAGGTGGTGTAACCGGCTCTACTTCGAGACCAAGCTGGCGCAGTTGAGGCTAGCGGGTGACAAGGAGTGGATCAAGCGGGAGAAGGTCCGCCTGGAATACTGGGGTAAATTATTGGATGACAGGGAGAGTATGACTCGCGCCCTCGACGCTCAATCCCGGGAGATCTACGAGCAGGCCAAAGCAGCTAACAGTGCGGCCGATGAACGCCACGAAAGGCTTGAGGCCATTAACACTACACTCATCAAGCGCCGAGAGGCACTTGAAGAGAGGGAGAAACGGCTCGAAGATGAAGAGCAGAAACTCCTAGAGCTGCGGGATGACGTCCTGAGGAGGGAGGAGGAGCTCTACGAGAAGGTGGCTCTGGCTGACAAGGGCCTTGAGGAGCGCGCCAAGAAATTGGAAGAGCGCTGCGTAGAGGAGGAGAAGAAGGCCTGGGTGCGAGGGCAGGAGCTCCATGAATGGGAGTGTGCCATTGCTGCCAGGGAAAAGAAAGTGAGGGGCAGGGAGAAGGACCTGGTCGACCACCGGAATAAGATCCACCTCCGGGAGGAGGAGCTCGGAAAACTCGAGAAGCGGGTTGCTGAGAAGATTCAGCAAAACGCCAAAGAAGTTGAGCGCCTCGCCCGTGAGAATTCTGAACTGGTGGCGGCCAGAAGATCTTTGGAAGAGTTGAAGGGCTTGAGGACGGCAGACTCCCTACAAATTTGGGAGTTCCTAGGCAAGGCCAACGACGCGCTGACACCGATGGGCTTCAGTCCCGTGCACCCGGATGATCCGGAGCCGGAGCCAGACCTAGCGTTGCAGGCGTTGAGCTCAGCAGGTAGCAAGCTCTCCAAGGTGGGCGATGTCATCGCGAACCAATTGGAGGTTGAGGGGCAATCCCTCGCGAAGAATGTCGCAGAGTATGTGCTGACGTGCTACACCAGCCGGAACTCTCAATTTCCTCTGGACCCGGTGCTTGAAGGTCCCGTTGAAGGAGAAGGGGAAGCTGCCCGAGTCAACGTGTCGGAGGTTGCCCAGAAGGTTGCTCAATTCTTCCATAGAGTCTAGGACCATCTCCGTAGTTCTCACTTGTACCCTTTCTTCTTCTTCCTCAATTTTGTAATCCCTTGTCTCCAGATGAATGAAATCCCCAAATTTTTGTGAATTTCAACTTTTTGTCTTCAACACTTTTGTCTTCACTTGGCCCCCTGGTAGATGTACACAATTGGATTGTGAACATGTACCAAGAGGATATTGTGTGTTGTTGAAGATTCATTTGCTCCGAACTTGTAGAGTGTAGGTCCGAAGTCTTCGATAGTGAAGGCCCCCTGAGGTCAAACTGACTACCGTCGGAGCTTAGTAACTCCGGCAATAGTCCCTATCAACGCATAGAGCATCGATAGTTAGTCCTCCGGGTGTCGGAGCTTAGTAGCTCCGACACTGACCTTTGCCAACACGTAACTTGTCGGCAGCGGACTCCACTTGTGGGGTCTTCTCACCATCTTTTACGTCGACGGTTGGCCCCCCTAGCTTTACCGCAGCTTGGTTGCTCCGGTGATGCTCGTTTTCAATGCTTAACATCGATTACCAGCCATCTAGAGGAGTCGGAGCTTTGTTAGCTCTGGCTTTTCTCCACCAACGTGGATTTTATTTTTCCTGCACACCGAAGTCAAGAAAAATAGTAAAATTCGTTTCTTGCCTATAACTTCGTCGCGGCTTACGATTCTCAGGAAAATTTCAGGTCAAACGCGATTCTAAACACAACCGAATGTGTTGCCTTTTCTTCCAGATTCAATTGTACTTGGACCCGCCTTACTTCGGCCTGCGGGGGTGTAGGTAGAGTGGCGTACTTAGGGTGCTTGACCAGGCTAAGTCGATAGCACACTCCAGCCCAAGATTGGCTTGGCGGCATTCACACGAGTGGGCCATAAACAATATTTGAATCCAAAAGAATCGACAATACAACTCGAATCATATATGAACCGGTCGAACTAAAATTTCTTTAGAATTGCACGTCTTTGTTATAGACAAGAAAGAGAAAAATAAAAATGTTAAGCCTGTACAAAATGAATGCACGTGGAGTCTGTTTCACCTGAAGATGTCTTTCATTATAGGTCCGGGGTACAGGGGAAGCAAGTACACTCTTAGGGTACGGGACCAGGCTAAGTGTGTTTATTTTCTCGTTTGACCCAGGGTAGCTAGCCACACTTTTAGTTCTGGGACTGTGACAAGTGTTGCATGAACTTTGCGGACCTTCCAGGGAAGGTTCGGCTGTTCTCCCGGAGGAACTACCCGACTCTGTACAATGACTCTATAACATACACCTCAAGTTACTAAAGACTCACCTCCGTGATATTAAGTGTAGAACTTACGGAGGTGCTCGATGTTCCAAGGATTTGGGAGAGGTGTCCCATCCTCGGTAGCCAAGCGAACGCTTCCGGGACAGAATACTTTAATCACTCGGAAGGGTCCCTCCCAGTCGGGGGAGAGTTTGTTTAACCCCTCTCTGAATTGTATTCTCCGTAGCACCAGATCGCCTTCCTCGAGCTGTCGGTTGTGTACATGCCGCTAATGATAGCGCCGACTGTCGGTGGTTTAGATCCGGCAGATCTCCCAACACTACTAAAGTGTTAGAGGAGTTTGTGGTTCGGTGTGGGCGCGCGGAGATTCAAGAAGGTGAATTGTAAATGATGCAGGAGACACAAGAATTTACGTGGTTCGGGCTGCCTGAGCGTAATACCCTACTCCACGGGTGTGTTGGTGTTGTATTAGCTGTATGAGCTTGTATTGAGCGTCTAGGGAGCATCTGTAGAGCGCGTGTGTAAACGTCGTCGGCCTGTCCTTTTATAGTACAAGGGCAGGCCATTACAAATTAGCCTAGCCCGACATGTGGCCCCGACGGTTACTAGTATTGATACTTATTCGACACGTTTAATTACCCTTAATGACTGGGTAATGGGCTTCGACAGAACCGTTACTGGTAATTAAGGTCGTCCGATCATGTGTTATTAATATGGTATTAATGACACTTAATCAGGTCTTGAAGTCCTTGATTACCCTTTGAAGATCCGGAGCCGTTGTGGAGTCTTCCGGAGGTTAGAGGCTGAAGATCCGACGGTTGTACACGTGTCAGCACCGGAGCACACTGTGGAGAACAGATGGTTCCGGTGTTACCCGACACGTGTCAGCACCGGAGCTTCCCTCGGTCTGGGGTTAGGTCCGGGGGTGCCACTTCGGTACGTAAACCGGTGCTTCCCCCTTTGCGGGTGGTAACTCCGGTTTGATAGTACACGTGGCGTCCCTGGGGCTAACCATGCTGGAGAAGCGGGTCTGAACATGTCTGACATGTGAGCCTCCGAAGGTCTTCAAATCAAGTAGATGACTTTCCCTTGAGATCTTTGCAATCCCAAGGGGTATATGGTACCCAGGGTACCGACAGCGGTGAACTGCCAGCACAGCTCCTCCCAACTGTTGATGGAGTTGGGTGGAAGGCTCATAAACCAGGACCTAGCGGTCCCAGTTAAAGCCACTGGAAAATAATTGGCCATTACGGCCTCATTTCCTCCGGCTGCCAAGATTGCAGTGGAGTAGATTTGAAGAAATTCGGCAGGATTGACAGTCCCATCGAACTTTTCCGGCAGGTGAGGCCGGAACTTCTGTGGCCACCTGACCATACACAGATGTATGGCCAGGGCTGAACAGCCTCCTCCTACTCCTTCAGGAGCAGAAAGGCCCTGAGCTTCCCGTCTTTCACGAGCACGCTCAATATGGACTTGGCCGTCTTGCTGGCGGTATCGGCGATCCAGCTCCGCCCGGAGGTCATGAGTTGAAAGTCTGGATACCGTGTGAGTACGTCGTGCCCCGGAGGGCAATGACGTCACTTGCTGTGATGTAGCACGTCTCCTGTTGTTGGAAACGTGAGGACCAAGTCTACCAGACAAGGTCCGCCGCTGTGATGAGGCCCGCCCTGAAGGAGGAGGGCCCTGGTTGCTGATGCGTTCGGCTGCTGCTGCAACCAAATGTTCCACATCGGCCCTCCACTGCTCCAATGCATCCCGGGATGCATCCGGAGGTGGTGGGCGTTGAAGAAGAGCACGCGCTGCATGGAGCGCGTGTTCCGGGTTGTCATGATTTGCTGACGCGATGATTGATGCCGGTGCACCATCGCGTTGCCTGGCTTGATTTGCTGGTTGAGGCGGTGGTGGTGGGAGTGTGACTCCTGGTGGTGCTGAGGCTCCTGCTGGTGGCTACATATTGGAGGGATTGCCCCCAACAGCTTGAGCAGCAGGTTGACCGTTGGATGATCCAGCAGCTGAGTTCGCCATTCTTGAAATCTTGGGCGCCCCTACCTGGCGCGCCAACTGTCGGTGGTTTGGAACCGGCAGATCTCCCGACACTACTAAAGTGTTAGAGGAGTTTGATGTTCGGTGTGGGCGCGCGGAGATTCAAGAAGGTGAATTGTAAATGGTGCAGGAGACACAAGAATTTACGTGGTTTGGGCCGCCTAAGCGTAATACTCTACTCCACGGGGTGTGTTGATATTGTATTGGATGTAGCGCGTGTGTCAGCGTGTCTGAACGTCTCAGGAGCGTCTGAACGTCTATCGAGTCTATGTGTAAACGTCGTCGGCCTGTCCTTTTATAGTACAAGGGCAGGCCGTTACAAATTAGCCTGACCCGACATGTGGCCCCGGCGGTTACTAGTATTGATACTTATTCAACACGTTTAATTGCCCTTAATGATCGGGTAATGGGCTTTGACAGCACCGTTACTGGTAATTAATGTCGTCCGATTATGTGTCATTAATATGGTATTAATGACACTTAATCAGGTCTTGAAGTCCTTGATTCCCCTTTGAAGATCCGGAGCTGTTGTGGAGCCTTCCGGAGGTCAGAGGCTGAAGATCCGTCGGTTGGACACGTGGCAGTACCGGAGCACACTGTGGAGAAAAGATGGTTCCGGTGTTAGCTGACACGTGTCAGCATTGGAGCTTTCCTCGGTCTCGGGTTAGGTCCGGGGGTGCCACTTCGGTACATAGCCCGGAGCTTCCTCCCTTGCGGGCGGTAGCTCCGGTTTGATAGTACACGTGGCGACCCTAGGGCTAACCATGTTGGAGAAGCGGGTCCGGACATGTCTGA
Source organism: Tuctoria greenei (assembly GCA_036927565.1). Lineage (NCBI taxonomy): Eukaryota > Viridiplantae > Streptophyta > Magnoliopsida > Poales > Poaceae > Tuctoria > Tuctoria greenei. The sequence continues at coordinate 306,633,432 of JAYESD010000001.1, forward strand.
CATGTGGGCCTCCGAAGGTCTTCAAATCAAGTGAGTGACTTTCCCTTGATATCTTTGCAATCCTAAGGGGTATATGGTACACAGGGTACCGACACGCACTAACGATGTCTTGAGTGCACACGTCGTCTTCATGATCTACGGGACACGTGGTAGTACCAAACCTTTCCTCAGCGGGTAGGTTGGGTCCGGAGCCGTGGGACACGTGGCAGCACTCGACCTCTCCTCAGTGGGGAGGTTAGGTCCGGAGCCGTGAGTCGCATAGCAGCACCGATGGTCCGGAGCTACGGAGCACGTGGCAGCACCGGAGCCATCCTTGGAAGGGAAGCAGGTCCATATCTATGAAACATGTGGCAGCACCGGAGCCACCCTTAGTAGAGAGGTAGGTCCGGAGCTACGGGACACGTGGCAGCACTGGAGCCACCCTTGGTAGGGAGGCAGATCCGGAGTTGCGCGACACGTGGTAGCTTATGGGTACTTCCCCTCTTGGGAGATATAACTTAGCATCTTGCCTTCCTTGTATGTTGGGGTAACCGGTCTGTAAGGTATCGATAGTGGCCCCCGGGCCCACCTCGGGAGAGACGACGATTCCGGAGGTGGGGCCACTATTATCAACGCTAAGAACGTCAACAGCGAGCCCTCCCGAGAGGTGTCGGTGTTGAAGCTTGAGGTCTGACGGTGGAGCTTGACAATGGTGCGGGAGCGTCCACCATCGGTGCTAAGAATGTTGACAACGGGCCCCCTTGGAAGGTGCCAGTGTTGGAGGTTGAGGTTCGACGGCAGAGTCCGAAGAAAGGTAAATTCATGCACAAGAGTGACAACAGAAAGAGTAATAGTGCTCATTGGTTACAATCTTCCTACTCTTAGTTTTGTTGTGGCTTACGATCCTTACTGGGCTACGGGCATTGAGTAATTCAGTGCGATAGTATCCGGATACTGGTTGCCGCCTCACCAAGGAACGTGTGCTGTTTGGACCCGCCTTACTGTGATGCAATACTAGAATAGGTAGAGTGGCGTACTTAGGGTGCTGGACCGGGCTAAGTCTTTACCCGACTCTGAACCTATCATAGGTGTTGTATTTCAGACGAGTAGGCCATTTAGCGGGCACGAGATCCCAAATGAGAAATTACCAGAAATATCCAAAGACATCACAAGTACTTCAGGTTGTCCGTCTGCAGCAGGATAGCACAACTCCTACTGTGGGCAAACAAAAAGATTTAACAGAGCGAAAAAAGGAATAATATGCATAATATTTAAGCATAATTATGTGAACATGGTGACAATATCCGAATTTTGGTTATTGTTTTGTCCATGAGCATGTGCCTTTCAGTCCCCAGTACTGAACTGCAGTGCTGAGGAGGAAGATTGCGCTGCTTAGGATCACAGAACATGACTTTGGGTGCATGACCAGGCTAAGCAGTCTACACACTCTTGACCTCCAACCGACATTAGTCTTTTGAGAGACGTTCGGCCCTCAGTACTGAGACACGACATTGGAAAAGAAGAGTGTGCATACGTAGGATGCAGGACCAGACTAAGCAGGTAGCACACTCCGGACCCCCAGTTTTCAGCCGCAAGAAAGGTAAAGTACGCATACTTAGGGTGCAGGACCATGTTAAGCATACAATGCACTTCGGACCCTCTATCAATATTAGCTTTTCATGAGAGTGACTGTTCAACACCATGGGGCTCCAAACAGGAAAATAACCAAGGAGACAGGATACATCATAGGTACCTGGTGACCTCATTGTTGCCATGATCGCATGTAGTCGTCGCGTGGTCGCAGAAGTAGCCATGAGGCAAAGTGTACAGGCTTAGGGTCACGGGGCACCGGCTTAGGGTACAAGACCAGGCTAAGCAGGCTGTACACTTTGGACCTCCCACTAGTGACGGTGGTGGTAGAAAATCGTCGAGTGGTGACAACAGTAGCCACTAGAACATGGAGCGTGTGTCCGTCGGGTCAACTCGCTATGAAACGAGAAGTGGCGCCGTCTTCTTTGCTCCCTTCATGGCGCGAGGGTCGAGAACAACCGGAGATGGACTAAGGATTCACCATCAAGGTGATGCTCGTCGATCCAAAAAAGTGCCCCTACCTGGCGCGCCAAAATGTTGAAGTTTGCGATCGACACTTCACCCGGACCTGCTAAGCAGCAGCCCACAGAGGTTCTTTTTAGGAGGGGTGAATTTCCTGTATCTACGAGCACGATATACACGAAAGATTTTTACATGGTTCAGACCATCGGGAGGCGTAATACCCTACATCCACGAGGGTTGTGTTATATTGTATGAGTGATGTGTCAGAGTCCTCTTTTTGTTGTGGATGTCTGATCCTTTTATATGTGAAGGGCCGACAAGTTACATTATGACTAATGTCTGACAGATGGTCCCGAGTTAATTAGTCATAAAAGTGTATTATCATGTCTTAATGACACATTAATGGATCTTGATGGTGCACTAACATGTCTTGATGACACGTTAATGGTCTCGATGGATCTTCATGGTGTATTAGTGTGTCTTGATGACACATTAATGGTGTCTTGAAGCCACATTATTGATGACACACTAATGCTGTCTTGAGTGCACACGTCGTCTTCATGATCCGCGAGACGCGTGACATCAACAGACCTTTTCTCATTGGGGAGGCTCCGTCTGAAGCTGCCGGACACGTGGCAGCACCGGACCTCTCCTCAGCGGGGAGGTTAGGTTCGGAGCCGTGGGTCGCATGACAACACTGAAGGTCGGGAGCTGCAAAACACATGGCAGCACCGGAGCCACCCTTGGTAGGGAGGCAGGTCCATAGCTACGGAACACGTGGCAGCACTGGAACCACTCTTAATAGGGAGACAGGTTCGGAGCTGCGGGACACGTGACAGCACCGGAGCCACGAAGGCAAGTCCGAAGCTGCGAGACATGGTAGCTTCTGGGTACTTCCCCTCATGGGAAGTAGAACCCAACATCTTGTCTTTCTTGTATGCGGGGGTATCCGGTGTGTAAGGTATCGACAAGTATAAACTCGAGCAGTTAATGGCTTGACAAGGTATATATAATGTTTCATGATAACATCAATTTATTTCCTAAGAAAATGCTTGGTGGAATGTAAAAATACATGTTCTTGAAAAAATGTATCATTACTTGTCAAAGGTTATCAATTTTTTTTACAATACTTTTTTTTTTATAATAAATAACTGTACCCGAGCTGCGGCTGATTCCTATCGCGGTGGAGCCGGAGCTTCCGGAACCCAAACCCCTCTCCCACGTAAACCCTCCACTACCCCAATCGAGACGCCAAGAAGAAACTCGGAGCCGCACACGGGCCGCCGCAAAAACAAAAGCACGAGGCGACCATGTACCGGGCGGCGGCGACGGCCATTTCGAGGTCCTCCACCGCGCTGCGGAAGCAGCTCGCGCGGGGTTGGGGCGGGGAGCAGCGGCTGTGGGCGCGGGGGTATGCGGCGAAGGAGGTTGCCTTCGGCGTCGGCGCCCGGGCCGCCATGCTGCAAGGCGTCAACGACCTCGCGGACGCGGTGAAGGTCACCATGGGACCCAAGGTTCGTGCTCCCTCCGGCTTTCAGCTGCTTATGCTAACTTTGGGGCGTGATGCAGCGGCGATCGGCGTGGATCCAGTGGAGCACTGGAGTGTCAGGCTTGATTTCTCTCGATTGATTGGAATGTTTGCTCGAGTTGCAGGGGCGCACTGTGATTATCGAGGGATCCCACAAAGGCCCGAAAATCACCAAGGATGGGGTTACTGTTGCGAAAAGCGTGGAGTTCGCGGACAGTGCTAGGAATGTCGGGGCAAGCTTGGTGAAGCAAGTTGCTGAAGCTACTAATAAAGCTGCGGGGGATGGTAAGGACTGAGGGGGTTTGATATCACACTACTTGTCAACATCTGAACTGCCTGTTATGCTGAACTCTGAGCATACCGTCAATCTAGTTTAATGTTCTCCGTCATGTTTGTGCTGTCAGAATAAGGAAATCCTAGTTGCACAGATTGGTTCATTGAATTGTTTCGTGGAGTTGGAATGCTATAGTCATTAACTGAATGGTTCGCAGTTGGCTTGCGTAGCAGCAGGTTTTCTTGGGTGTTGCAAGTTGGATGTTCTGTCATTTTTACCATTTTATTATGCACTTTCTAGCTATAAATCTGAAATTTTGACCTCAAATACCAGAACAAACAGTAATCTGGCAGATTTTACTCATTCTGGTTTACGTTTTCCCAACACCAAACTTTGCAAAGAATTAAACTACAAATTTCTGTCTTTTACTCAGAGTAGGAACTAGTTGTCTGCATGTGTATTGAGTGTCGCTCACTTTGTTTCTGGTTTGATGGGAGCAACAGGTACCACTTGTGCAACTGTACTTACACAGGCAATTCTCACGGAAGGATGCAAGGCCGTGGCTGCAGGGGTCAATGTCATGGACCTGCGTAATGGTATAAACAAGGCCATAAATGTTATCACTACACACCTCAAAAGTAAAGCATGGAAGATTAGTTCCCCGGACGAGATAAACCAGGTTAGACACTTTCCTTGTCTTGTTTGTTTGCTCTGTTAATTATTTATGAACCATTACAGTCGTTATCACTTGTACCTGCTGTAAACAATTGACAGTAATCATTTTGATTCTATACTACTAGTCCATTATGCTATCCTGTGACTAGTTTTTTGATCTTTGATTGGAACTTTAGATGTTCGAACTTTATGACAATGTTCGGACCAGCCTCTCTGCAAAAGCAGGGGTAAGGCTGTGTAGAAATAACCCTTCCCCAGACCCCATAATGTGTGGGAACCTTCGACACTGGGTCCGCCATTGGAACTTTAGATTTAGCATGCCTCATTTCATTTTTCCTCTTGGTATCCAGGTGGCAACTATTTCTGCTAACGGTGAAAAGGAAATTGGAGATCTGATATCAAAAGCTATGGAAAAAGTTGGCAAGGATGGAGTCATTACTATTGCTGTGAGTGTGGAGTGCTGTTTTTCTGTCAGGCTCCTTCTGTAGAATTGTTTTATTGCTTCACTGCTTCTTATCCGTAGAAACTGGCAGGATGGCAAAACATTGGACAATGAGCTTGAAGCAGTGCAGGGGATGAAGTTGTCAAGAGGCTACATATCTCCTCACTTCGTGACTGATCAGAAGACTCAGAAGTGTGTAAGTCCACGTTCCCTAGTGGAACCCCTGAATTTATCATGAGTGATGTCTTAAGTTATTTTTATGGCATATTTGCTTCTGTTCAACCTTATTTTTGGGATGGGTGATCATATATGACCGTAGTACCTGTTCGTGCTTTCATTCTGTGATGGCAATAACGGGTCTGTAAAAATGTATCTCCAATACAAGGGAAGTCAAAGGCAGTTGTTTGTTGCTTTTTTGGTGTCCAGGAACCTCTGTATAATTGCTACTGACTAGTAGGCTAGTATGTTTCTAGCTTGACTTTTAAGGATAATGCAGCACTTGTATGTACTTTGAAGCTTCCATTGTGGAGGTTCCTTATCTACTACTGCTACATACAAGTGGTGGGATCTATGTACTCTTCATAGAAGTTAGTTCTCTGGATTATAGCTTTTGGCCTGAAAAAATTTGACAAGAGGTCGATCAAAGTTTAAAATTGCAGATGTGATGTATATCAACAAGAAATTATGTTTCCATATGAATGATATGAGATGAATCTTTTTATTTACCCACTTTATACTTGTGCAGGAGATGGAGAATCCTTTGATACTTATTCACGACAAGAAAATCTCAAGCATGAATTCACTCCTTCCAGTGTTAGAAGTTTCTATCAAGGTAACTTTGTTCATCCTTTCTTAGCTTCTGGTAATATGCTATGGAAAATTGGTGTCACTGATGATTGATAACTTGTCTCTGTAGAATCGTAGGCCTCTTCTCATTGTTGCTGAGGATGTAGAAGGAGAAGCTCTGGCAATGCTTGTACTGAATAAGCATCGTGCTGGACTGAAGGTGATATTAATTATTTCCCAGATTCTGAGATATACGCAGTACTTGTACTAAACACTGAAGTGCCCACTGCATTCGGAGATCATTCATAGTTTCATGGAAGCAAAGCCCTTTGTCTTTGCTTTATTTTTATTAATTAGTAGAATAGCACACTTATGTGTAGAGCTTCTTCCCATTTACAAGTCATTTAAGTGGTTATTATTTATTTAAATCCTTTACCTAGTTGTCGGATCTCAATTGTAGGTATGTGCAGTCAAAGCTCCTGGTTTTGGTGATAACAGAAGGGCCAATCTAGATGATATGGCTGTGATGACTGGGGGAGAGGTTAGCTACCTACTAATATCCAATAATCATATAGTTTAGCTGCTGGAACTAGATTCCTATGGCTGAAATTACTTATATATTTCCTTTTCCTTTCTAGGTTCTTAGCGAAGAACGAGGTTTTAATCTTGGCAAAGTCCAGCTACAAATGCTTGGCACTGCTAAAAAGGTCTGTTACATGTTAGCTTCCTCAGATTATTGCACCTGACTACCTCAGAACCAAACAGTGACATCCACATTCACAGGTTACTGTATCTCTTGATGATACTATCATCCTAGATGGTGGAGGTGACGAACAGAAGATCGAGGAGAGGTGTCAACAGGTACTTCAAGAATTATCTCTTTTTTACTCATCTGGATAACAGTGGCAGTAGTATCTTTCAATAGGAGTTACATTATTTTTTGTATGGATATCCTTGACAGCTTAGAGAATCAATTGATGTAAGCACTGCTATGTTTGACAAAGAAAAGGCCCAAGAGCGGTTAGCTAAGTTATCTGGAGGCGTTGCTGTCCTCAAGGTCAGTTAATTTTCAGATATGTGGTGTAAATTTCTTTTCCCATCGTTCTCAGTTTGTTTCTTGCATTGTAGATTGGTGGAGCTAGTGAAGCTGAAGTTGGTGAGAAAAAAGATAGGGTAACAGATGCTCTAAATGCCGCAAGGGCGGCGGTAGAGGAGGGTATCGTCCCAGGTTGTCAAGAAATTTCTTTCAGTAACTTCTATCTTATTTTTCCAGTTGCATTTCATATCTGCCTTTCTTATTATTTTGCCTTTTTTCAAACTGGTCATATTTTTTTTAGATAATGGAACAGAGTTCCAGCTTCTACTTTACCTGGTCATATATTGCATATATTCATTAAATTCACATCTCTTCACAGGTGGTGGAGTTGCACTCCTATATGCCACCAAGGAGCTTGACAAGATTAGCACAGCAAACGAGGATGAGAAGATTGGAGTTCTAATTATAAAGAACGCCTTGAAGGTTATTCCCCCTACTGATCCTGCTTCTCTGTGCACTCAGTTATCTGTCTTTAGTCTTGGACCTGAATCATGAATTTCTGCAGGCTCCCTTGATGACCATAGCTTCAAATGCTGGCATTGATGGGGCTATAATCGTTGGGAAACTAATTGAACAAGAGGACCTTAGTTTAGGTTATGATGCAGCAAGAGGTTTGTGCTTTTTAACTGCATTTGCACAGTTCATTTATAAATTTGACATGGGCAGCTCGACCAAGTACCATGCCAAGACTCTTGCACTGGAGTTACAAATAAATTTATGATAAAGGCTATCCAATTTTTTCCAGTATATCAACCCTTAGTGATTCAGTAATTCATTCCTGCATTTTGCCACCTGTAGGAGAGTATGTTGACATGATTAAGGCTGGCATCATTGATCCTGTGAAAGTGATCCGTACTGCACTTCAAGATGCAGCAAGGTACAATCTAAAGATCGTAGCCCTTGGTCCTCTCGTATGACTAAAAGCAGTCGAACTTGTCTAAAATGATGACTTGCGTGTACAGTGTCTCGTTGCTGATGACAACCACCGAGGCTGCAGTTGCTGAGCTCCCAGCAACAAAATCCAGAATAGCAAGTCGTATGCCGCAGATGAGCGGGATGGACTTTTGAGGACGATACAGCATGATGTATGATTTTTAAATTATGATTTACCTGTGCTCTCTTTGATAGAGACACTACCCGGCAACGAGCTTTCTCAAGAGGATGCAGTGGAGCAAAGCTGGCACCGAGATGTAATTTTGGGTTCCGGATGATGCTGATGTTGCCTAATCGAACTTGGGTACCATAGCCTCATTGAACTTGGAGCCTATCGTTTCGTAGACTTTTATGCCTGCCGGCTGCCAAATTGACCCCGTCGTCTAAATGTAACCGTGCTTTTTAACTGGCGCATTGGAGTAATGCATTCTGTCAAATTTTCGTAGTTGGTGTATTTATGGCTGGCTTGACAACTCCCCAAAAGTTATCCGCTTCTTTGGCTCAAGGAGATTGTCATGGAGGCCATATCATCGTACCCATCCACTTTTGACACCATCTTATCTTCTCAACCTCATGCACTTTTATGGCTCCTCTATGAGGGGATCAGAGAACAATACCATTGTTTTGAATTAAAGACGCACATCATGTCACTTCCCAGAGGGTGCTAAGTAACCGAAAGGCAGACCACAAGTATGCGAAAATTTCACTTCTTTTGCTTAACAAAAACAAGTGAAAGAATACAGTAAGTTTGTTTTGTTTTGGTACTGAAGGAACATGTACTTATTTTCATGTGGAAGAAGCATAGACGCGCAAACTAGATCTCCAAGACGCATCATGCAATCGTCTAATCACCCAACGAGAAATTACAGCATAGGCATTATGTGACTACAGTAGTTCATCTTGCAGGATTTTCAATCAACCTCCACGCTTCTAAGTTGCCTTGGCCTCATCAGGTGGCTGGATAAAGCGGGGAACTTCTCCATTCACCACCCTCCATGGCCCCCAGTAGAACTTGGGGGGCATGATTGGCACGGCCTCGCCGGGGTGATCCTCCCAGTACTTCTCCTGCTTAAAAAATTGTCGCGGTCAGTAATTCGGCATCAGAAACGGGAGTTAGCTGCTTAGACCAAGTCACTTCAATTCATCATCAAGTACAGTCTAATGCATGAATTGCTCGAGATGTTTAGACCAGAACTAGTTCAGGTTCATATCAATGTGCGACAAGAGCATCGTGTATCATTCGGATGCAATGATCAAGGGATCTACTGCCACTTCGCAGTCGGTGCAGACTGTCTCGAGTGAGCATTCCACCGAACACCTATCGAGCGGATGCGCGCTGCGGTAGTGCCTACCGGGAAAGCTGGAAACGCGCTGCGGGCCGCGGAAGCGCGAGGATGGGTGCTCGAGGTGTTCAGGCTAACCGACCTTGTAGAGCTGCTCCGTGACGGCGGCGGCGACGACGCCGGTGTAGAAGGCGGCGACGTATGTGCCCACGAGCGGCGCGAAGGAGCGCGGCGGGCGGTAGGGCTCCACCATGTCCCACAGCACCGTCTTCTCCCACTTGTGGAACTGCCGGTCCGCGTACCACCTCCAGAACAGCCGCGACATCGCCACCGACCACCTCCTTTCCCACTGGCCACTGCAGTATGCGACGGCGCGGCGCGGCCTCACCACCGCCGGCTCTGGAGTCGGAGACGAGCGGAGCGGCTTCGTAATGGGCCCCGCACGTTTGGCGTGGTGTTGAAGACCTGGGTCGGGCCTACCACGCGGGTCCCAACTGGCCCGTTCCGGCCCAACAAGGCCCTTGCGTATCTCCGCGCCCCCGAAACACGAAATCGGGGGAAAATACAAGACACGAAAAGGAAAAAGAGGGAATAGCCCGCCGTTTCTCGCGCCTCTCCGTCTCTGCCGCCGCTCGTCGCACGACACTGCCGCCGCCGCCGCCGAGATGGGCATCAAGGTAGTGCAGGGGTTCCGTGTTTTCGCCTAAATCTTTCAGTGTGGAGTGGATTTACTCGTTGTTGCCATTTCATGGCGAATCGGTTGACAGGTTCCTGCCTCGCTTTGCGCCTGCAACGTGTTTTGTAGGGTTTGACGAAGCTGCTCGCGGACAACGCGCCCAAGGCGATGAAGGAGCAGAAGTTCGAGAGCTACTTCGGTCGCAAGATCGCCGTCGACGCCAGCATGAGCATCTACCAGTTCCTCGTGTGTTGCGCCCCGCCTTATGCTCATTTATGCACCCCCACTCCAACATTTGTCCTCATTTCCGTTCTCTTGTCGTGCTCGTGCGTCACTGGTTTTGTCTGTGATTTTTTTGTGTCGAAATCGCATTTCAGAAAGTTGTTGATTACCGCTCCTGCATATGTTATTGGGTTTAGGGTTTATTGTTAAACCTCCTATAGCCGTTTCTCTTGTACTGTGGGGATTTCATCATTTCTTATTTGGGCAATAAGCTGTCTGCTGCCAAATTTACCCGACTGAGTGGGAATAACTGGGGCACTTCCACTGTTCTTGAACCCCTTTTGTTCTTAGTTCGGCTGGCCACTGGCTGTTTTGTCTTGTAAAAAGAAACAAAAAATTAACTTATCCAACTCTATTGGTTACGTATTCTCTTTATTGACATATTACCAAACCATTTATCCACTGCTGTGGAAGTTAGAATCCATTCTTATGCTTTCATTTGTGCAGATTGTTGTTGGAAGGACAGGTATGGAAACCCTCACAAATGAGGCTGGTGAAGTCACCAGGTTCTCATTACAATGACCTTTCAGCCTTGTTTAGCATCCTCAAGTTGTGCACACTATATTTGTAGTGCTAGTCTTGTGTCTATTCTTATTTTTACATGTTTGCTGAACAGTCATTTGCAAGGTATGTTCAACAGAACGATAAGGTTGCTGGAGGCAGGAATCAAGCCAGTGTAAATACAAACCTCTTCATCTATCATTTTTGTAGTCTTTCTTTGATACAAATATGCATAAAAAATATGTTGCCTTAAGGAATCACAACATTATTTATGCAGTTATGTTTTTGATGGCAAGCCTCCTGAAATGAAGAAACAAGAGCTTGCTAAAAGGCATGTTATGTTCTTTTTACTCTTAGATTGTTCCCACCTTATTTATGGAGTTCCCCATATGTACCTATATGAGACAAACTCTTATCTTATTATGCTATTTTCAGATACTCAAAGAGGGAGGATGCAACCAAAGATCTTACTGAAGCAGTAGAGGTGATCTCATATTTTCTTGATCAAAGTTTGCTCACCAAAGGGTATCATATTTTTCGGAGCTTCTCGTTCCACTTATTTAAGGAAAATGTTCCATGATATTTCAGGAAGGCGATAAGGATGCAATTGAAAAATTGAGTAAAAGGACTGTAAAGGTAATTTCTTATTCCCAGTCATTAGGTCATTATTTTTTTTCTTCTAAAAATTCATATGTACTCCACACAGAAGAATACTGTGATCTGTTGTTGAGGACCTCAATGGAAGATGAATGATGCATTGTTCTTTGAGTATTTTCTTTCATGATGAACAGGTCACAAGGCAGCACAACGATGACTGTAAACGACTATTGAGACTTATGGGAGTTCCTGTTGTAGAGGTGAATTATGTTTCCCTTGGTATCATGCTACATTGCTACTACAAGAGAATGAGTCTGTATGTAGTCATCTTGTTCTGAAAAAAATTGATTTTTCCCTGTTAGTATAAAGGACATGTTTTATCCTGTGTTTATGTTAGTCCTAACTCCTAATTCAGTGACTTCTGCCTTGTGGTACTAACAGGCACCTTGCGAAGCAGAAGCAGAATGTGCAGAGCTGTGCAAAAATGATAAGGTACTGTTAATGCAGACCTCCAACTTCTTGTTTCTACCCCTACCTTCCATTTTCTATTTAGTTTCATCTATGCTGTAGGTGTATGCAGTTGCTTCAGAGGATATGGACTCTCTTACATTTGGGGCTCCACGGTTTCTACGTCATTTGATGGATCCAAGTTCCAAGAAAATACCTGTAATGGAATTTGAAGTTGCCAAAGTATGCATTCCTGTTATCTGCTCAGTACAAGCTGCTTTTGGAACAAGTTCCAGCTGTGCCAAACAGGGCCTTAGTTTGATGCTGCATATACTTCACCAATTTTTATGGTGCAGGTTTTAGAGGAGCTAGAACTCACAATGGATCAATTCATTGACTTGTGCATCCTCTGTGGATGCGATTATTGTGATAGCATCAAAGGTATCCTTTCTCAATTCTCCTGACACGAACCCCGAAATTCCTGCAATCCTCAAATGCTTTAGCTTGTCAAGACATCTATATCCTTACTTTGTATCCTTGCTTGTGTACCAGGTATTGGGGGTCAAACAGCTCTGAAGCTTATTCGTCAACACGGATCAATAGAAAGCATTTTGGAAAATATTAATAAAGACAGGTCGATCAGTTTAAATATGTTCAACATTTAACTATTTATCTAGTAGTCATCGGAGCACTGCACTTTATGTCATGATGTTGTATGATGAAGTACCGACTTCAATCTTCTGCATTTGTTAGCTGATAACATATTTTAAATGGCATTCCTAGTGTTGAATGTTTTATCTATGACATGAGTAAGACTATTTATGTTTAATTTCTTATTTATTCAGATTTTTGTATCCTGCAGGTACCAAATTCCCGAGGAGTGGCCTTATGAGGAAGCTCGACGTTTGTTCAAGGAACCTAATGTTACATTGGATATTCCTGAGCTGAAATGGACTGCACCTGATGAGGAGGTACGCCTGCTGATCTTGCTGACATTCCTTCAAACTCCATTGTTAATAAATTCCAGCACCTCTGGCTTTTCTTCAGGGGCTCATAAATTTCCTGGTAAAGGAAAATGGTTTTAATGAAGACCGGGTCACAAAGGCAAGCACTATCCTTTTTTTTTGTTTCTGACCACTCAGTTCTCTTATTATTTTTTTATAAATTATCTTTTGAGTTTTATGTAGGCCATAGAGAAGATCAAATCTGCCAAGAATAAATCATCCCAAGGAAGGTAAGCATTTTACTATGCCTTCTACTGTCTGTGAGCACATTTGCTTGTTAATCTTACTATACTCATTGTTAACTTCATGTGACCAGACTTGAGTCCTTTTTCAAGCCAGTTGGCAACACATCAGCACCACTGAAACGGAAGGTACCTCCAAATGTCACCTCATCGATCATGCTCATTTTGGCGCTTCTTAGCCTTCTCCAGAGTCATCAGTTTTTCAGATTATTTCCAATCTGGTGAAAATTGAAATATGGTAGAAGTAGAAGTGTAGAACTATACGTGGCAGTGAACTATTACCAGACCATTCCAAATGAACCAAGCAGCTCTGGCTTCTTTGGTAAACCATGTAAAATGGTAATGCTAGCCGTCAGACACTTGTCCTAGTTTGAACCACTCGATGTTTCAGTTCTGCAATCTGGCTGCCAATTGAATACGGAACGGATGAAAACACTAAACAACCATTTTTGTAATGTAAAAGATGCAGATTTATTAACCATCTCTAGAAATGTGGGTCAGTTAGCAATTAGGTCAGAAGATGATGTACCAGTTCTATAATATGCTACCTTGTGTCGCATGTTTCTCTTAAGACTCGTATCAATGTGTTCTTCAAAATCTTCTGTCACTTATATATCTTCGCCGTTGCAGAATTTCATTTTTTATTTGCCAATTCATGAGGTTAAGAATTTCTTTTTTCAATTGTCAGTACATGAACTTGTTAATCTCTTGCCATTCAATTGCAGGAAACTTCAGAGAAACCAACTAAAGCGGCGGCAAACAAGAAAGCAAAGGCTGGCGGAAAGAAGAAATAAGTTTTTATGTTTGATGTGCAGCGAAGCAACAAAAAAAACTGTCGTGACCTGAATGAAGCTCCCACTTGTATTGTTAACTTACTGTAACTCTCATCTGTGTTCACTGTTTCCGTAGGTTGCAATTAGGTACATTATTTAAGAGAACTTGGTGCCAAGTATCAAAACATTGTATTTTGTTGATGACCCTTTCATGTTGCGGCATGTGCTTGTGTCTTATTGAGTTCCTATGTTGCAAATGGATTTGGTTGCTTTTATTTCGGAACGGGTTTGGTTTTAGTGAGCAACTGGTCAGGGCATCTGCCCCTATCATCGACAACACAATGATTAACAGAATTCAGGACTAGCTATCATCTGAGCCATGTGGCCGTGGATTCATGGAGCCTCTTGTTCTGTGGTGCGCACTCTGTTTTACTTTGCTGCCCTGTTTTCAGTATTCTACCCTGCTTCGAATTCATCCCCGTTTTGTATGCTGCATATTCTGTTACGAATTCATCCTCTTGTCCTGAGCTGAAGGGCGTCCGAGAAGGCACACAAGTAACAAGTTCATGAGATTAGCTGGAATGGCTTGTCAGTTGTGACTATAAAGTGGTGTCGAAATGCTCAAATTTGAATGGCTTCATTTTTTCCGTACCCCACCACAAGATCGCAAGTCTGAACTTTGGATGTTTTTATGGCAGCTTGGTACCGGCAATTGCAAGAACTGAACAACAGCTGAAGTAGTCATAAGTGCCTGTATTTCTGGTCATATATCACCATGGCCTGCACGATGCTCTTAAGCCACATATTAATTGGAATTTTCAGCGCACAATCAGGATGATGCTCACGAGTTTACAAGTGAGTCACCACAACAAATGAATGTGCGCAAATTGCATTTATTTGTGAAGGATGAGTGCCAGAAGAAAAATCAAAGCAGCTGAGCACAACAAAATCATTTGAGCAAACCACGACAGACTTCCAGCACAGGACCTAACGAGCTGCATTGTACTGGCATCCGAACATAGAGGAATCCACTTGTGACTGAGTGCAATAATAATAATAAAAGCTAAGCCCTGAAACAATGTTCTTATGTTACAGAAGAAGCGGAAAAAACAACACTAATAAGACCCGGGAGGCCAGGGCATTTGCCCAATATTAGAGAAGTAAAATGTACACCAGCTACACACAGAAAGGAGAATCGAACAAGCTCTTTTTTGCACTAATTTGCAGTATGCAATTTACAGAATCAGTTAACACGGGGACCAACTCCTGTGAACTGTTGTGCTTGACTCTTGACAGGTAGTCAGGTACTGCATTGCATTTGCCTAAAATCATGGTTGACTCGTAAAATATTTGAAGAATGATCCATTCTGAACATCTCGATACACATAGTTCTAGGCTTCTAGCCTCATAAGCACATCACCAAAAGAGCTATAACTTTTCCCCGTGCTGCAAAACTTTTCACAGGGTTAACAAAAAGTCTTTGTCCTTGTCCGACTATTTGTCCCAGCCATCTTGTCGCATGGCAAACTCCCATTTATGAGGAAGGGAACCATATATCGAGGAAAACTTAGCCAAACAATCTGTTCTGATATCGTAGTGCTTCTGGGTGTCCCTGCTGATTGCAACCGAAGAAAACTTGGAAGTGTCGATAGCCCATGCCGGGTGGACATACTCTACGGTCCTTGAGGAATCGGCACTTGCATTCGCATACAAAAAGTTCATGAGTAAGTCCTCACAGTTGAAATGCTTGTGCACATAGTCTCTCCCTTCGCGAGCTTCCTCGCTCCAGTACTTCTTGAATGCAAACTCACTGTCCATGAAGGCAGCACCTGTGAGGATCAGATTGTACCCCTTCTTACCCCTAGCGTATCTCTCATTCCTATATTGCAAAGGGTTGCCATCAATCATCCGAGGGTAAAAGCCCACCAGCCGCTCAGGGTGCTCTCTCCAGACCCTGAATCCTTTCTCTAAGTCAGTGCAAGTCATCATGATATCATCATCAAGTTCAAGAACAGCCCGAGTCTTTATCAAAGGGTCAACCCTAAACCGGTTGTTAAGAGAATTGATCTCTTCAACTCGTATCCTGACAGGCACAGTAGAATCAAATGCGTCACTGCTTGGAGGGTTACCTTTATTCCATACAACAACTATCTCCCGAACTGATTCACAGCGGGAGTAGTGTTCAACAAATAGTTTCAAGTTCCAAAGACGAGCTTCGTATGTCATTGTGACCATAGTGAATTGAGAGTGTTGCCCTTGATATGTATATGCTTCTTCAGCTCCATTGCCGCTACATAAGAAATGCACGGCAATGCAGACATTCACGATAGCAATTAAAGCTACGACACAAAAAAACAGCCTGTTGGACCAAGTCTTTTCATTGAGCCTTGTTTTGGTAGCAGAAATATATCTGCCAATACTGGTTGAATATCTGCGGACTTTCTGGTTGAAGCGGTGCACAGGCAAGATGCGATATGATTCATTTCTCCTTGTGAGAGGAACCCAGAAACTTGGAGGGATATAGCAACTGATTGCACCTTTCACGAAACCCACAAAAATGACAAGAATGACAGCTAACAAAAACCCTATGTAACCAAAGAGAGAACGCCGCGTAGAATCGCCTGAAGGGACTCGGTCACCATCCATTACAGCAATCCATCCACCAGAAGCAAGTTGTTGTGCATCCATGTGATGGTATCTCATGCCATTCCAAGCATTTCTCCCTTTCTTTGGCTCTTCAATCCCAAGATTTACAGGGACCTCTTTGTATTCTTCCTTGCTTAGCTTTTCAATTTTGTACAGCCTAACCTTCCGTCCATAGGTACCACTGCAATCCTGACCTGGGCGGTAAAGTGACCCTTCAAAAATGAAAAGTCTCCCACCATTTCGAGCCCCCAAACTTTTGTCAGATTTGTAAATAGGGTTTTTCTTGTGCTGAGTCCAAGGACCAAGAGGAGAGTTACTGTACCAAATTTCAAGCTCTGCGTTCTTCTCGACGCCATAACGGGTAAAATCTGAGGCAAATAGCCACCAGTGTCCCTCATACTGAACTAATGAGGCATCGATAAGTGGCTTATCAACTAGCACCTTCTCCAATGTCCATTCAAGAGGAAACTTAGTAGCACGATAAAGGCGCAATTCCTTCTTTTTGTTTCCCTCTGGCATCATATAAATCTATAACAAAATAAATTATGTTTTGACATCTTCTGAAATAGTCGTCAAATTTTCAAGTGATAAAAAAGTGAAGTTAGAAATCTACCTCATTCTCATATTTGAACACAAAAGGATATGACAGATGCCACACCTCATCTAAAGCTATGCCAAGAAATTCCCACGTTGCACCTTCATCTTTGCTTCTTGCAACTCCAATATCACCTTGCTGTGAAGTTGTCGTCTTTGTTTCAAAGAAAAGAAAGAGAGTATCCCCCTGAGACATGCATAATACCATATAAGACTGAGAATTCCATAAAGGTACCAGAAGAAGGCATTTTGTATTAGCAGGAAAGCAATGCAACCCATGGATGAGACTGAAAGTAGTACTTTCACTGGATGAATCCTAGCGATACTGATGGCAGACGTGTTCCTAGGCTGAATCGCAAAAGATGTAATTATTCAACCTAGGCATAATGTTTTTTTACCATGACAGTGGGGCTTAATTATAAATCGGGATCTAGATTAGTAGTGTTACTTTAGTTGTACTAACAAAATTGAAATCCTGCACCGAACTACATTTCCTTAGGTACTTGCTCGTCATAGTATAGAAATTCAGTCCCCATCATGCTTCCTTATAGAAATTCAAAACAGTATGATATCCAGTCCAGATAGGCAGCTAAACAATACTCCCTCCTTTCTCCAGATAGGCAGCTAAGCAAGTAGTCTCCTGTAAGTATCTTCAAGTCAAACGACCAGCCCTGTGCCCTGCTCAACTTACCTTAACAGAAGTTGAATTTATACTAATGCAGCAAACAATTCACTCACTCAGTCAACCTGAACTTTACAAATTTAGCTCAACTCAAAGACCGTGGTCTCGTAGTTACAGCAAATTTGCAAGTCATTGTTACAGAATCCCACCCGGACCAAGAAGTCAGGTGGCAGCTGGAGAAGCAACAGTGCCTCACCTCGACATAGAGGAACGGGTCAGCGACGAAGTTGCTTGGGAACCCCGCCTCCGTCGGGGTCGCGCAGGTCAGCACGGGGTTCGCCACCGGCCACGCCGAGCTGCTCCCGTTGCTCTTCCCTTCCTGCCCACCAAAATCACACGGCCGTAAGCAAGCACCTCGAGAGTGTCAATTCCTTCAAAGCCAACACACGAAAGGGAGGCGCTGCGCCGCTCACCAGCTCGATGGGCCGGAGCTCGAGGGGGCTCTTCTTCCCGTAGAACACCCCGATGGACCACGACCCCTCGCCGTCGGGCCGGCACCCGACGGCGCCGGGGTCGGGGAGCCGGAACGACGCGACCACCACCCAGAAGTACAGCCCTCCCACGAGCGCCGCCGCCGCCGCCGCCGCGAGCAGGAACGAGGCGGCCGGCGAAGAGCGCCGCATGCTGCCGCCCGGTCTCATCGCTCCTCGCCGCCCGGCCATGCCCCGCCGCCGCCCCGCGCCGGCATCGACCGCCCCCGCCCGATCGGATCTTCAGACTCGCAAACGCGCCGGAGCTGGATTGATTACCTTAAATGCGAGCTGGACTGCCTCAACTAGCCAATTAATTAATTAAGGGGAGAAAATCGAGGAGTTGAGGCCTGGTCTGGCCTGCCGGCCGGAGGAGGAGGACTAGTAGTAGTAGAGCAGGGCGATTAATCAGCGTGTGTGTAATTAACGCGCGATTAAGCCGGCGGCTTGCAATAAGCCAGTGATGCTTCGGTGTCAAAGCTGTTGCTTTGTGGGGAAGGTGGTGCCTGATCGGGTAATCTGCGGGGGTTGTAGCCGCCGCGTCTTGGTTTGGTTGGGTCAGCTTGGACCCGGACCGGGGCAGAGAAGGGGCCAGGATTTTCCAGCAGGGACGGCGGCGACGCCATGTTTGACCGGAAACAGCATGGCCAACGTTTCGCCCCGTTCTTCGATGTTTCAAAAGTTTTCTTGGGAGTTCTTTTTTTTATGATATTCTTTTTTTAATGGAGGGAGTACATAAGAAAGGAACAGAGTCAGTTTAATTCTTCTATTACAAATTACTTGTCACTCTCCGAATTAAAAAAGTGACAAGTACTCTGAATTAAAAAAGTGACAAGTAATTTGAGCTGAGTACTTTTAGCGGCGATTTATAGCAGGTTGAAAAATCTTCACTCTGATTCTGACACCATGATTTTCACAAGCTTTCATGACATTTTGGTTGTGCTGTGGTAAGAGGCAAGCTTCAGATCACAACCCGACTCTTTTTCGGACATCGGACCAAGCACGAGCAGCTCGGGCTTTTTGTCAAGAACTTGCGCGTGACGTATCTAAAGTACAAGTGCATGGTCAAATATTTACATTACCCTGATGGACCATCACAGAATTCAATAACCCGTACAGGCGTACACCATGGAGTACATTACATCCATCATTTACAACAGGAAAGACAATGAGAAACCTATACATCTCGTGATCACCTTCCATCGGAATTTCTATGGCCCGTGTTATATACTGCTTGTACAACAACTATCTATCCTGTGCCCTCCCCGTCTAAGTAGCAATTTGAAGGTCACAAGTATCCTTCCGTTGTCACGACAGATGAGGTTCTCCACAGAATGCGTCAGGCTCAAAAGACCTCGCAGCCGTGTCACTGTACACTCCACGGATTGCTCTCCCACCGGTGTTTTCGTACCGGTCCTTTGGATAATCAGTGTTGACGTAAAGAAGAATGCATAACATCAGAGAGAACGCCAGACCTACTAAGGTGAACTTCACTCGGTTCAGCACAGGCTTGACCTGGAACATAACAAAAAATAGCAGTGGTTAGCAGTTACGGAAAAGAAAGGTGGTCCATTATTATGACATGTCGTGTTCTTCTAGCATGACCAGTTCCAGTATTCTAGAAAAAAAAAACTCCACCAGGTAACACACACAGAGTATATTTGGAGAATGGATTGATCATATTCTGTCAAGGATCTTACAGCTCACACCATGTGCGTATACTTCCAATATTCATTTTCCAATAATGTCCATTTCGCAAGCTTTTGACAAGGTCAGTTCTTAACAGCTCAGGAGGCAATTCGGAAAATAAAAAAGATAATGGAATGAAACCATATAATAGATTAGTCAGGATAACTTACAGAAAATGAACCTAGAAGTCTATCACGAGCTAGAACTTCTGGGGTTTTAACCCATATCTGCAAAAGGTTAAAAACAATGTCATGATGCAAGAGCTGATTGTGATACCCAATGCTAAACGATAAACATAGTATAATCCTTTCGCACACATGTCAGCATTCCATGCAGAAACAAAACCTCATCACTAATTATATACAGTTGTCAAGGATCGAGTCAGCAAACGGAAAAAAAACAAGACCCTTCTGTTTTTGAAATGGGAAATAGGATTCCATTAACCAACCGTTGCAGAAGAGACGCTGCCGACCAGGACATTTACAAACATAGGGGCATCGGTGTCACCAAATGACAACACACCGGCACCCAACACAGTACCATACTTGGCCAGTTCATGGGCTACAGAGTTACATATTCTAGGACAGCATATTACAATAAATTCAGAGAATTCTGTCCCAAGTAAGCTCTTGGTTTCACGCACCAGCACAAGACCCTTCTAAATAAGAGTAAAGAGAATAGTCAAATTTCATTCACATCTCAAGAATGTGTGTGTTTTGTTAGTGGGAATGAAATAGGTTGGCAGTTCGACACCGTCCATAGCCATAGGAAGCATTTGTTATGGAATGGAACAGCATCAGATTTAAAATTTGATGCCTTATTACAAATTGAACCTAAACAATGCCACCCTCAGTAAAGATGAACAAGAGATTTCTCTTTTTTCAGTAGTTTGATTGGATCAGGGAACAGTTATGGTACTCCCTCCGTCCCTAAATACTTGTCGCTTTGTAGTTCAAAAGCGACAAAGCGACAAGTATTTAGGGATGGAGGGAGTAATTGTTAAAGGGCAAAGTCTGGAGCATGGCCAACAATGTGTTGTTATACTACTGAATCAAGTCACCCATAAAGATCAGTGTGGAAATATTTTTTGAGCTACGATAACCAACTGTTTGTGTCACCTATAGTCAAAGCTGAATCAAGTCAGCTCTTGATGATATCACTTCTGCCTTTGCGAGGCAACAAGTGTGAGATTGGTCCCATGGCAACCCAAATAATGTTCCATGAAACTGAAGTTAAATCAACATGACCGCTCATGCCACAGTGCAAATGGATCCAAGGATACTCAAAATCTATTCGCTGGAATCAATAGAACTACAGAAGCGACAAGGGTAACATCTCACTTCTCACCTGCCCATCATACCACCCTGTCTCCTCATCTGAGCCAGATTAACAGACATATGTCAGGCCATTACGATGCAACGCAACAGGAAGGAAACGGATTCGGATTCCTCACACTCCACGGTGGCGCTGAGCAGGCGGTTGCCGACGTAGGCCCACCCGAGGTACATCCGCACCACGGCGAGCGTGACGGCGAGGATCCCGGACCCGGTGGCCCCGAGAGCGAGGTGCAGGCCGTCGGCACCGCGCCCGCCGCCGAAGGCGGCGACGGGTAGCCCGACGAAGAGCGCGACCGCGGCGCCGGTGACCGCGAGGCGGGAGCAGTAGAGGCGGAGGTCGCCGGCCGCCCAGGAGAAGGGCAGCGAGGCCGCCAGCGCCTCGTACTCGTTGACGGGCTGCTGCTCGGGCGGCACGGGGCACCACCCCGTCTCCGGCGAGCTCCCGTTCCGCGACGGCGGCCTCGCGAAGCGGCGGTGGCGGCGCTGAGGACTTCGGCGCGCGCCGCTCGTGCGGAAGGCCGGGCCCGCGGGGGCGGGGTTCAGGCTGAGGCTGGTGGGGTTCGGGAGGCGGGGGAGGAGGCGCGCGTGGAGGGGCGAGGAGATGGAAGCGGCGGCGGCGGCGGCCATGTGGAAACTGGAAAGGCAAGTGAGCGGTGTGAGGTAGTGTGAAGCGGCAAGCAACGGCGTTTTCGTCCTAGTTTTTGCGTGGCTGCATCGTCTGCAGAAAACTGTTTCCCTCCGAGAGCTTGGGTTTTCTACGGCACTGGACAAACAAACCAATATTCATTGACATCATCTTAGCCTTTACATGGGCCCTTGGCCCGCGAAGCCACGCGATTAGGCCCAAAAGAGCCCAGCCACCCAGTCTTCGAATGAGCGTTTTTTTTTCTAATTTTCTTAGTCGTCCAGAAAATGAACAATTCCTCTAGGAAAAAATAAAACGAACATTTCCCCGGTTCCTGCGAAAATTAGAAAAAAAAGGATTATGCATGTTGATTTCATTGCTACGCTAATTCTCCCAAAGGATTATGCATGACCTAAATATATCTAGGGGCATAATTCAGCTACGCGCCCGCTGTGTAACGGATGACGTACTGCCACGCGCCCTGCTGTTGTGTGTGTAATCCACCCCATCATCGCCTTTTCTTTCTAGTTCCAGGTCCCAACAAATTTTAACCGGTTAAGCATGTTGACTACCGAATCAATCACATAACGAGCATCACCGGCCGGCCCTGATGTGATTTAGATGGGATATTTAGTCCAAAAGCCAATCTCAAAGGTCGTAGCAAGGAAGCAACACGCACGGTTTGGACCCTGGTGACACGGATGCTTAAGCTGGGTGTAGGTTAATCAAACACGACTTCTCTCTTCCGGTTTGAACTCTCATATGTCCTCCAACTGATGTGTGTCATCATCTCATTTGTTATGAAGATACAGTAGTTAATTTGAATATTAAAGTGAGACCAATAATATTTTGACACATCAGCGAGACGACTAAAAGCCGGAGAAAAGCCGCATCTAGATTAATCTGACTCAAATCAACCATGTGGGCACACAGTGTCGTGTCCACAGAGAAAGGAAACACGCACGTAGGCTAAAAGTAGGCTTCGGGCCCCGCACGTCAGTCTCTAAGAATGAATCTACCTTTGGTGGTCGTAGCATTATGCAGTCACCCGCTGCCCAGATGCATGCACCTTCCCGGCTTCTCACACCCACAATAAAAGCAAGCACTTGACCTGCGCTCTCGGCGGCGGGTGTCGTCTCCCAACCCAATGCGGCTGCTGCAGAGGACCCCTCTCCCCCTGGTAAGCGCCACCGCTTTTGCAGATCGCGGCCCGGTTCTTCTCCCCCGTGTTCTCGGCTCGAGAAATTGGTGGCTCTTGCAGTCGCCGTCAAGCAGGAGAGCTCGATTTGAGGATGGCTGATTTTGTTTGTAGGAAGAAGTTTCAATACGATTGGAGCGTTCTTTTGGTGAACCGGTGTTAGGATAAGAGTGTTCTTGCATCGCATTAGTGCTAGTACGAGTGTTGCTTTCGGCGCGCGGAAGTGAAGATGCGGCGGTGCTGAATAGTGAACAGAGAGGTGAAGGGCGAGAGATTTTTCCTTTCGAAAATAGAAGGGTGATTTGTGCTATTACGGTTTACCTGTACATACCTATTTGGTTATTGGGATTGGATGGGAGGAGGCTAACTAGCAATATCTTTTACGTTAATCTTTTGGAGCAGGAACAGCCCGGTAATGGGGTAGTCTTTTCCAGCGATGGATAATAAGCGGCCACTGCAATATCTGAATGTTTGACCTGGACTTTTTTGCGTCATAGATTATCTTATCATCTTATGGGGATATTGGGCTATCTTGCAACGGTGTACAAATATTGAATTTCTAGACAGGGCATTCTTTTAGCTAAAATGATCCAATCAATCTGTTTATCTAGATGTAATTGGTAATAAAATGGTCTGAGGTTGCTAATGAATGGGTAAATTCATACTGATAGTAGAATTACTGATGCTTTTATCAAGGATACGGCTATTCATAAGATGAAAACAAATGAAAACGTCATGTGCCACCTTATTTCATTTACCCTTCTTCTATCAACCTTTGACCATTTTGCTCACTGTCACTTGTCATTGTCATACTAGTTTCTCTGATCTGCAACAACCATTTACTGTGTATGTTAATGTATATATTGGTATTCATGTTACTGTCATATTTAAAAAGGCTTGTCATTGTCCTTTTAAAGTTGTAATGGTGAAAGTGCTGGATTTATTTTGTTTATTGCACCTGTTTTCCTCCACCTTGGAGTAGAATGTAGGATGCTCAGACAAGTTACTTTCTTGTACGTTTATTCAATAACTGATTGACATTGAATCTTCTAGGTTGAGAAAGTACGTGACGTGGAATCCTATGGTATTTGATTATGTTTGACAGCACAAGGAGCATTTGCATCACTGAAAGGATTGCCTTCAATGGAGCTTGATTCTGTTTCTGATGATGATGTGGCCAGTTCAAGTAGTGGGATGCAGGAGATGTGGCCACTTGGAGATGTAGACCCAAAGAGGGCAAGGTTCCCCTGTTGCATCGTCTGGACTCCTCTCCCTGTGGTCTCCTGGTTGGCTCCCTACATTGGTCATGTTGGGATTGCCCGGGAGGATGGAACTATCTTGGACTTTGCTGGCTCAAATTTCGTGAATGTAGATGATTTTGCATTTGGTGGTGCTGCTAGATGCCTCCAGCTTGACAGGAAAGAGGTATGCACGATGCTGATTCCTGCCAGGATTTATGTTTTAACTTAGATGAATCCTATTTTTTTGGGTGAAAACTGCCTATGTTGGTTTGAGAAAGTGTAGAGAATATACCCCACATCTCTGTTTTCAATTTGATAACTTGCAAGTTCGTAATTGCAGGAAGCAAAAAAGGACCAGTTTGCGATTACTCATATGCGGTACTTTGAATTAGACTCCTAATATGGTGTATGCTATTTCTTTTGACATGCCTTTCTGTCTGGGTAATAAGTTGTAAACATTATTTGTCAGTAGTATATGACGCCAGGTTGCAATCTGTGCCTTTGCTTAACTTTCTCTTTCGTAGTTTTGGGTCCAGTTTTCTTAATTTGCCCAGTCAGTCAGATGTTTCAATACAACAGTCTGACAATACTTTTCCAGCTTATCATTTACGCAAACCAGTGTTGATAACTTACTTGTAAAGTTCATTTAAATGGTGTCCATGGGCCACGTCTTTACATCACCACATACTCTGTAGTAACTTAATACCCAAACACTCGATATCCATTTCATTTTGATGCTGATTCTGCTTTCGTGGTTTGTGACCAGTGCTGCTTCCCTGCAAACCTCGCGGCGCACGTCTGCGCTAGGTCCCACGAGCACTCGGAGGCCGGGACGGCGATCTCGTGGGACGACGCGCTGCGGTCGGGGACGAGGCACTTTGAGCACAAGTGCTACAACCTCTTCACCTGCAACAGCCACTCGTTCGTGGCCAACTGCCTGAACCGGCTCGCCTACGGCGGCTCCGCGGGGTGGAACGTGCTGAACCTGGCGGCGCTCGTCTGGCTGCGCGGCCGGTGGCTGGACCGGACTGCCGTCGTCCGGTCGTTCCTGCCGTTCGCCGCCGTCTCGTGCGTCGGCGTGCTGATGGCCGGCTGGTCGTTCCTCCTCGGGATGGCCGCGTTCTCGATGCTCCTGCTCGGGTGGTTCGTGCTCGGCGTGTACTGCGTGAAGGGCCTGGTCTGCTGAACAGCTCGTGGAGTAAAGGCTGGCGCTCTGAGCATCTACCTCATGCTATTGATGCGGGCGATGAGTGAGTGAGCTGTTTGGACGGAGCCCTGGCTGGTGCAGGACAGCTGGAGCGACAGCTCAGGCGTCTGAAATCCGACGCCTGTCAAGCCAGAGTGCCTTAAAGAAGGATATGCCCGGTGGTTTACACCATTTGCACCGACGTACTCTAAAGCATACTCTATATACTAATCTTTTTCAGCTTTTACAGTACGTACTCTAAATTACATTGCGAAACAGTGTATCCAGTATACTTTACTGCGGATGGTCTTACGAACCAAATCCTGAAAGAGTCTACATCCAGGCTTTGCTCGAATGCAAAATTTTAAATTTGTACGGAACTTCTTCGTTTCCAAACTAACATTGAAATATGATCGAGGTAGTGGTTTCTATACGAATAGCGCTACATGTCTTGTACTGATACTGTCATGCGACCATCTCCTCTCATCCTGTGCGCATCTGGTGAGTGATGATGAACTATAAAACAAACAGGAAAAAGGCATTGCAACTCCCAGACTACTCGCTGTCATCGTGTACCACCTCCGAGAGATCGATCCTTTTGTCTCCCGTTCACGTGTAGGAGCTGTATTCGGCCATAAAAAAAAGCATTGATGGCATCTTCAAATCGAACGCTCGTACCAGGCCCTGCATGACGGAGCACGGAATCGCGATGAGTGACTGTCTGACTCGCCAGCTCGGCTCCTTTCGGTCACAGCGAAGGAGAGGCCAGGACGCAAAGCGTACATGCACGTCCTCGCACGGCACGGAAAGGATTGCTCCTCCTCGGCGCAGGACACAAGTCAAGGAGCCCCCGGCTTCCAAGGAGAGAATCGTGCCAAAGGAGACAAGAGCTTCCCACTTGGAAGGATTTACGCTTGGGGCTGCCAACACGATGTTGCAAAATACTCCGTCGTGCATCAAATTATTTGTCGTTTCAGACAAACAAAAAAAATAAAAACTGAACTAAATATAACCGTTCTAACGACAATTATTTCGATACCGGAAGGAGTAGTCATTAAAAAAACGCAATGTTGCAAAATACCAAAAATCATGCAAAATAGGTAAAAGTGCGTTTGAGCTACAGTTCCTATCTTTTTAGCTGAATACAAGCACTAGGGGATCGACCGACGGTCGGGTAACCACTCACAGTACTCCAGCATTTCAGGCTCATTATCTGAATGACAAGTGGGCCCGACTATACTCTAACCTTTCCCGACCCGACCGCGCCGCTCCCGAGTCCAAAACTCTCTCAACCCGGCGCGGCGCTTCCCCCGTCTTCCTTCCTACGCGGGGGGCTTATATAAACCGCGACCGCAATCCCCCATTCCTTCTCTATCTATCCCCTCCACCGCCACCACTCTCCTCACCTCCCGCCGCCGCTAGCGCTAGGGTTTCTCCCCTCTCCCCTTGAGCCTTCTACGGCACCTCCGCAGCCAGCCATGAGCGAAGGTAAGGACTCCATCGACCTCTCCGGCCTCGCCGCCGCCGTCCCCAACGCCGCAGGTCTGTTCGCCACTCCGCTCTCGAACCCCGGTGCCTGCAGCTTCTTACTGTTGCTTGGGGGGTGCGTTGTCTGATCGGTTGCGGTGTCGTTTCGTTCGGTGCAGACCTCAGCGAGGAGGACAAGGCCAGCCTCGTGGCGTCGATCAAGGTGAGCGTCGTGTTGTGCATTGTTTGTATCCGGTTCCGTGTGTTTGACGGTTTCCGTGGTTGGTTTTGGTGGGTTTTCTGATGAGCCTCTGCTGAATCCGGTTCTGTCCTTGTTCAGAACACGCTGCAGGGATTGGCATCGCGGCATACCGAAGTTCTCGAGGGCCTCGAGCCCAAGGTCAGGAAGCGCGTTGAGAAGCTCAGGGAGATCCAGGTATCTGACGATTATTCCACTTTGATGCCCCTATACCCTTGTATTTATTTTGTCACTGCTTTGGTTATTGTGGCTTGCTTTCGGAGGAAGCTCTGTGTAATCCTGTACCATTTATTCACTGTGTCTAGTTAAGTACGCAGTTCTGTGGCTGTGGACGGTACTACTTCATGCACGCTAGTACCGCTGATTAGAGCAAGGACTGCGTTAAATGGTTGCACGGTTGTTTACATCTCGTGCTTACTGGCTTGCTTTTAGTTATACTTGAGATTCTGGAAAAATGTTAGCAGCTGTGAATATGGGTTAACTCATACCATGTACTCCATTTCAAATTACATGGTGTTTTAGCTCCATGCGCGGGAAACAAGGTACTGTTGAAAATGACCCTGCTACCCTCCACTACTGCCCAATACGTTCAAAGCGAATTCCCGCCCAACCTGGTGCCCGGTGAATGAAAATGTCGTGGCCAAATCCTCTCTGCTCGAAACAGAGCGCTGCAGGCAGAGTTCGCCATGTCACTCCGACTTCGAGCTCGCCTCATTGCGCTCCGCCGCCGAGCTTGAAGGTGGTGCCGTTGCAGAGGGAGGGCGGGCGGGCCTGCCATGGGATGCATGCATGACCGTCGACTTGCCCACCTTGCGCCACACCGTGACAGGCGAGTGAGCGATCGGAGACGGCGGCTTGGCAATGGGTGGACAAAGCCTAGATCTCGCGCGGAGGGCGAAGAGGATAACGTCCCTCTGCCAGCCAACCTCCTGTCTGCTGCTGAGCAGGAGATGGTGGTCGGCCACTTTGCTGCGGGAAGGAGCTGGTGGCCGGCTGCATTTGTGTGACGATAGGACCAGCTGTGCCACAGAGGAACCGGGAGGGGAAACAGGCGCTTGAGATGTTGTGGATCCTTGGAGGCATCGAGGCTTGCCGAAGCTGCGACCTGGAGGGATTTGGGGTGGAGGGGCCAGATGGGAGACACTGCTTTGATTTAATATTTGATTCACGCGGAGGCGATCTGGGCAGTATTTATTAGGGGTAATGGTGGAATCCTGCATCCAAAGAAGCATCAAGTAACGAGGGCATCATGTATTTCGGTAAAATTTGGGAGTGCTAGGATGTCATATTGTCATGTAATTTGAGATGGAGTATGCATCATCCATTGGATGATATATTTATAAATTCCAACTCTAATTTTAGGAGGGACTGCGTTCAATGGTTGCATGGCTGCTTACGTCTTGTGCTTACTGTCTTGCTTTCTGTTATGCTTGAGGTTTTGTAAAATATTAGCAATTATGTAGTTTTTTTTTTGACCAAGAGCAATTATGGTATTTGTTTACTTGTAACGTATATTTTTGAATGAACCAAGCAGTCAACTCTAGATATTTTTTGCTGTGATGAAGCTTTACCTCCTATTATGGCATATCGGGATTTTGTGGGTCAACTTGTGGAACTACATGATACCAATATGCTGCTTTAACCTTCTAGATCGGACCGAAAACTTCCATATATTGACCCAAAACTTTGTTGCTTTATCTGGCTACCATAGTTATTTTAGTACTTGCTCTCAGATTTATCTTGCTACACATGTGCGGATTTTTTCTACCTTTTGGTTTCACTGTCTGTCATGTGGCTCTATTGTCGATTATTATATAGTAATTGTTTAGAAATTGCAGTTTAGGTATTTTATTTTGGGATGTTACTGTCTGCCAGGGACAACATGATGAACTAGAGGCAAAGTTTTTCGAGGAGAGAGCTGCACTCGAAGCTAAATATCAGAAGTTGTACGAACCACTTTACACAAAGGTAGACTTGCGATGTATTGATATCTTCTGTTCTTCTGTATATGTTGTCTTTCAGTTTTAGATCATTGCTAATTTTAATATGAATGCATGTATTGTTCTGAAAAGCTTCCACCTCTATCATAGGCAATAGAGGCTAGATTATCATGTACGCAGAAGCTAGATTTTCTATTTTTCATGCTCCATACAATTTTGACTCTGGTCCTTCAATATTACTGCATCCTATTTGATGTAATGAGCCAGGATCCATAAAATCTGATAGCTTTATTGGACCTGATTTTGACAGCGCTATGAAATTGTCAATGGTGTTGTTGAGGTTGAAGGTGTCACAAAAGAAAGTGCAGATGAAGCCCCTGCAGAGCAAAAGGACAAAACCCCTGCAGAGCAAAAAGGTGAACATAGTTTCCTACCTGTATTAAGATATCTTAGCTTTCCATTGGTTATCGAATCTGTATTAAAAGCTTAAAATATCAACTCAACTTTTCTATCCACTCCAATTACAATGCTTCCCTGCAGAGGAAAAGGGTGTGCCAGATTTCTGGCTTAATGCAATGAAGAACCACGAGATCCTGGCTGAGGAGGTGAATCCTTGCGTTTTCTGCACCTCTTCTGAGAACTCCAATACTCAGCCCAACTTGTTGCAACGTTAGTTTTACCCATAACACTTGCCTGTGGTAAATAATGTTTGTCGTCCTATTTTCAGATCCAGGAGAGGGATGAGGAAGCTCTCAAATACCTCAAGGACATCAAGTGGTACCGGATTACTGAACCGAAGGGTTTTAAGCTTGAATTTTTCTTTGAAACAAATCCATTCTTCAAGAACTCGGTGCTTACAAAAACATATCACATGATTGACGAAGATGAACCAATTCTTGAGAAAGCCATTGGGTAACTATGATGTTTTTTTTTCTTCCGTAAAAAAACTATGATGTTTTCTCTATGGAGCTCCATTCTCTGTGTTATGGATAGAAATTTATACTAATGCATATGTTCGGTTCGGCGAACTATTATTTCCAGTACTGAAATTGAATGGTACCCTGGGAAGTGCTTGACCCAAAAGGTACTAAAGAAGAAGCCAAGGAAGGGGTCAAAGAACACCAAACCTATCACAAAAACTGAGGACTGCGAGAGCTTCTTCAACTTTTTCAGCCCGCCGGAAGTTCCTGATGAGGAGGAGGAAATCGACGAGGATACAGTAAGTTTAGATTTTCTTTGCCACTCTTATGGTTATCCTTGTGTGCATGAACGTGACCTGGTGCTTCCTTTTCAATAGGCTGAACAGTTGCAGAGCCAAATGGAGCAAGATTACGATATTGGGTATGTCTGTTTTTATTCTGTGCAGTGGCTGCTGTCCTGCTACAGATTATACTAGTGTTGATTGGGGTTGAATAGCCCTGACAAATTTAGAGTTTCTTTCACCAGTTCTAATTTTCTTCTCCCGTGTTGCCAGATCTACAATCAGAGACAAGATTATTCCACATGCTGTTTCATGGTTCACTGGGGAGGCTGCTCAAGATGAGGACTTCGAAGGCATTATGGATGATGACGAGGACGATGATGAAGACGATGATGACGAGGAAGACGATGATGAGGAAGACGACGACGATGAGGGTGATGAAAAGGTATGGAAATATGTCAATGAGTGCTCTTCTACACCCTTAGTTACAGTTGGTTCTTACTGTTTTTCCCCCTTGTTTCTTTGGAACAGAAGAGCAAGAAAGTAGCTGGAGTGGAAGGGCAGCAGGGTGAACGACCTGCTGAATGCAAGCAGCAGTGATCCAGCTAGTGTTTGTGGAATGATGAAAAATTGGTTGTGACTTCTGTCAGATGCAGTGCTATTGAGTTGGATTTATGGATCCCTTGGGGAGTTGGATTGATTTTGTGGAACCGGTGGGGGATTTTTTTTCCCGGGACATGGTACTATATGTTGCAAGTTTTGTCACTTGTTGTATTGGGTTCTGATATTATGTGCTCTGCTTATGCATCGAGTGATCATGTTTGCCAGTCTGGTATAAGCCTATTGCCCATACCAGTGGCATCGTCTTGCTGTATTTTCACAAATGTGTTTTGGGGAAATTTTGATCTTAGAAAAGGCCATCCTTTAGCTCTGCAAATTTTATTGGACATTGTCCGATATTATTTCGAATTGCATGACACATTATCTACGGACTATCTGGTCTGACCTAAAGTCAGGCGAAGGAACAGCCGTTGCCTGGACTTATAGCTATGTCACTTGATGTTAGTTCTAGGATGCTTAAGATTAACACTAGCAAAGGTCTCTTTAAGTCCACTTTAGTCTAACAGGCATGATTAAACATTTGTAATCTAATTGCTTGTGTAAATAATCAATTAAGGACACACATATAGATTGAGTGTTACCTTTAGAGGGTCCACCTGTTGTCATTGGACTCAGGTGGATAGTCGCAGGAGAGAGAGTTGGCGCCGGTAGTTCGTCGGTGCAGGAAGAATGTCATGTAGTGAAGGTTTAATGCAGCGCGTGCGGTGCCGGCGAAAGATTAGTTTAGGTTGTGGTGGGGGCCTCTGAGAACGTGTGCACTCGCGTGTTCACGCCGTGAGGTCCCCCTAGGACTTATAAAGCGCGTGCGAGGTGGGGGTGCATGGTACAAGTCCGTTGCGCCCCCGTACGAAGCGCGCGTAGCCGAGATGGACTCGGGCGTGGGTTGTTGCCCCACGCCCGTTCCTTACGGGAGATAGGTATGGGGTACCCAGTTGTACCGGGATCACCCCCTAACATTCTCCCTCTTGATCTCGGGACAACTTATTCCTTACTTACTTAGCTTTTTCTTATTCTTAACTATTAAACTTATGTATATTTCTTCTTGCTTTGACATAAGGAGCACGACGCATCAGAAACAACCATTTACGTACTATTCGACTCGAAAACCATAATATGTCTCACAATTAGAAATAACCTTATGCTTAGGTGTTCCCTTAGTATTCAGGATTTGTTTCACAGGCTCTCCCCTAATCCCATGTCAGCTACGTGTTCTCTGAACACATTGGGAGAGAGATCCTTGGTTAGCGGATCCGCAAGCATTTGATTAATTCTTATATGCTCGAGAATAATTGAATTATCCTGGATTCTCTCTTTTACAACATAATACTTAATGTCGATGTGTTTGGCAGCACCACTCGACTTGTTGTTGTGAGAGTATGTCACTGCTGGCTCATTATCGCAGTATAACTTAAGTGGTTTATGAATGTTGTCTACCACTCTTAGACCGGAAACAAATTTCTTAAGTCAAGATGCCTGTCCAGCGGCCTCATAACAAGCTATGAACTCAATATACATTGTGGACGATGCAGTTATGACTTGCTTGGAGCTTCTCCACGATATAGCTCCATTCGCGAGGGTGAATATATAGCCTGATGTGGATTTCTTAGTATCCACACAACCCGCGTAATCTGAATCTGAGTAACCCACTATTTCTAATGGGTCTGGCTTACTATACTTTAACATGACGTTCTTAGTACCTTGAATGTATCTTAGAGCCTTCTTAAGTGCTTTCCAGTGGTCTAAACCTGAATTACTTGGATATCTGCCAAGCATCCCAGTCACGAAAGCTAAGTCAGGGCGCGTACATGTTTGGGCATACATTAAGCTTCTGACAGCATAAGCATACTGAATTCCTCTCATCTGATCAACCTCATATTGATTCTTAGGCGACTGCGATTGTGAAAATTTGTCACCCTTAACTATTGGGACAGGCGAGGGCTTACAACCTTGCATACCGTACTTTCTAAGTATGCCTTCTGAGATAATCCTAATACCCCCTTTCTTCGATCTCGGTGAATCTCAATTCCTAGGACATAGGAAGCTTCACCTAAATCCTTCATCTCAAAGTTTGAGGACAAACACTTCTTAGTTTCTATGAGTAGGTTGACATCACTACTTGCCGGTAGTATGTCATCTACGTATAATATGAGGAAAATAAATTTCCCATTCTTATACTTAGCATAAATGCAGTTATCCTCTTCATTTTCCTTAAACTCAAACTTTCTTATCGTCTCATCGAACTTTAGGTACCATTGCCTTGAAGCTTGCTTAAGTCCATAAATAGACTTCTTCAAGTGGCACCCCATGTGTTCCTTACCCTCAATGACAAAACCCGTTGGTTGAGGCATGTAGACGTCCTCATAAAGATCCCCATTGAGGAACACCGTCTTTACATCCATTTGATGCAATTCTAAGTCGTAATGCGCTACTAATGCCATGATGATTCGAAACAAATCCTTAGACGATACAGGAGAGAAGGTCTTGTTATAATCAATACCTTCCCGTTGTGTGAATCCCTTAGCCACAAGCCTAGCCTTATACTTTTCGATCTTCCCTTTGGATTCACGCTTAATTTTGTAGACCCATTTACAGTCTACCGTTTTGGCTCCTTTAGGAATCTCTACCAAGTTCCAAACTTTGTTGGCACTCATAGATCTTATTTCATCTTCTATGGCTTTACGCCATTTGGATGACTGAGGTCTACTTATGGCATCTTCGAAAGAGGTGGGATCATCCTCAACATGAATTTCTTCACTTAAGTATAATTGATAATCATTTGGAATTGCCGATCATCTTACTCTTTGTGATCTTCTTATTTGCACATCGTCTAAGGGTTGAGGCTGTTGTTGCACCTCATCTTGTTCGACCACATCCTCAAGAGGCTGAGGAGGTGGAACCTCACTTATTTCTGTTGTGGCCGATGGAGGTGCAACGACAGACGTTGTGTCACTAGCACCAGGTGCGGGTGGCACGACGACAGCAGGTAGGGTGAAATAAGGCTCTTGAGTCATCGAAACAGGTAGACTAATCTGTTCCTCCTCAAGGTCTATTTCCCACCGTACCGTACTCCCCCTTATCATAGCGTCTTCTAAGAACACGACATGTCGTGTTTCTATGAACTTAGTATGCCTACCTGGACAATAGAACCTAAATCTTTTACTCTTTTCAAGATAGCCAATAAAATGACAACTAATTGTTCTAGAATCCAGTTTGCTTAAGTTTGGATTAAACATCTTAGCCTTAGTTGGACATCCCCACACATGTAGATAGTTTAGTGAGGGCTTACGTCCCATCCACATATCATACGGTGTCTTAGGTACTGACTTAGATGTAACACGGTTAAGTACGTGAATGGCGGTCTTTAAGGCCTCCATCCACAAACTAATTGGTAGTGTAGAATAGCTTAACATGCTTCTTACCATGTCCATAAGCGTACGGTTTTGTCGTTCCGCTACACCGTTCTGCCGAGGTTCGCTCGGTGTAGAATATTGGACTAACTATGCTATTTTCCTGTAAAAACCTCGCAAAAGGTCCAGTGACTTGGCCATAAGGGGTGTGTCGATCGTAGTACTCTCCTCCACGGTCAAACCTTACTACTTTAATCTTAACGTCGTGCCAATTTTCTACTTCAACCTTAAATATCTTAAACTTATCCAACGCTTCGGATCACTCCTTGATTAGATAAATATAGCCATAGCGACTAAAGTCATCTGTAAATGTTATGAAGGAATCATAACCATCTACCGATGTCACGAGAAAAGGTCCACAAATATCTGTGTGGATTATTTTTAGGACTCTCAAGCTACGTTTGGCGTTTTTCTTAATAGTTTTGGAGTATTTTCCTTTAATACAGTCAATGCATTCTTTAGAATCTAAAAAGTTTAAGTGTGGAAGAATCGATTGAGATACTAATTGTTCGATCCTCCCCCTCGAAATATGGCATAAACGACAATGCCATAATTTTGACGAAGTATCTAAATCGCTTCTTTTGCGCTTATTACGTCCTAAGTCGTTCTTAGATGAAACTTGATCATCACATATAGCAAACACATTCTCGTGA
Organism: Tuctoria greenei; assembly: GCA_036927565.1. NCBI lineage: Eukaryota > Viridiplantae > Streptophyta > Magnoliopsida > Poales > Poaceae > Tuctoria > Tuctoria greenei. The sequence goes on from JAYESD010000001.1 coordinate 306,668,218, forward strand.
GTGGGCAATAAGTAGAGCATGTCTTGTCGGAAGGCAAGACCAATAATCTCATTATTATAACTGATAGAATACTTATCATTACCAAAATGATAAATGTATCCTGAATCATCCAAACACAAAACTGAAATCAAGTTCCTTTCTAATGAAGGGACATAAAGAACATTATTTAGCCTAAGTACAAAGCCACTAAGTAATCTAAGAGATAAGTCTCCAATGGCTTCGACTTCAGCTTCACGCCGATCTGTCACCTTAATCACTCTTTCCCTTCTTCTTATAGTTTTCATCGTACTTAATGCTTGCATTGAATTACAAATATGCACAGTTGTACCTGAGTCAATCTACCAAGTGGACCGTGAATAATTCACATATAAGGCCTCATTTACAAAAGTAATTATATCATTACCTTTCTTAGCACACCACTTAATGAATCCAACACAGTCCTTCTGGAAATGTTCATCTGAGCCACGGAAGTGACACTTATCCTTGTCCCTCTTTTGAGAGGACTTGCCTTTGAACTTATTTGCTCAACTGGAGCCTGAAACCTTGAAAGAAGGTGGTTTGAGAGAGGCAAAGTATCTTTTTGCCTTTCCCTTACCCTTAGGGTCAGCCAGATTGATGTAATCATCATTCTTAGAGCTCCTTATGCGTTCCTCTTCCTGAACGCACATAGCAACAATTTTATCAATGTTCCAAGTCTCAGGGAGTGAGTTATAATTGAGCTCAAAGGCCTCAAACTCCTTAGAAAGAGAACTTAGGATGAAGTAAATGAGCATCTCATCTGGCATCACAATGTTTAGCTCCCTAAGCTTAGAGTTATAGTGACTCATCTTATTGATGTGCTCACGCACACGACCTCCAGAGTACTTCTGAGTGACAATTTTTCTCATGAGAGTGCTAGCACTCGCCTTAGTGGAGCCAGTGAACTGACCTCTGACTCTCTCTATGTACTCTGCAGCAGTGTCACAATCAGGGATTCCTCCCTTAATTGAGTCAGCTATGGTGCTCTTAATGATCAAGAGATACTTCCTGTTGGAAGTGTCCCACTTAGGGAGATCCTTCTCATACTGATCCTTCAATCTTAGGTACTTAGCCTTTCTCGTAGCGAAAGACTTCTCAGATTTCCCAGTCTCAGCAACAGGGACAGGTGGCTCAGTGGGTCGAGGCAACGTAATCGCAAAATCGAGGTCAGAGACTACTAGAGCCATCTGGATCCTCTCTTTCCATACTCCGTAATTTTGATCGTTGAGGGTCTCAATTGTGGAGATATAGCTAAGTGTTGAGGACAAGCTTGATCCTTCAAAAAATAAAGATTTGAGGATTAATGACAAAACTTATGATAAATCATGACTTAAGAATGACATTTTTGCTTTTTCACGTTGGTTACTTAGCAAAAACATGCCCTTAATCATTGAAACTTAACATGATAACAAAAACATAATATGATAAACTCAAAAGCAAACTAAAATTAATCATGGCAATTCAATTTCACGTTGGTTACTTTCAAATTCCATGCATAATTAACTTAACACATCATTTTTCACGTTGGTTACTCAATGAATCTTAAATAATCATAAATATAAACTTAGGCATAAGCTCAAATAAATACTGTCGGTGGTTTGGATCCGGCAGATCTCCCGACACTATTAAAGTGTTAGAGGAGTTTGATGTTCGGTGTGGGCGCGCGGAGATTCAAGAAGGTGAATTGTAAATAACACAGGAGACACGGAGTTTTACGTGGTTCGGGCCGCCTGAGCGTAATACCCTACTCCACGAGTGTGTTGGTGTTGTATTAGCTGTATGAGCTTGTATCGAGCATCTATCCAATGTGTAGAGTGGGTCGTCGGCCTGTCCTTTTATAGTACAAGGGCAGGCCGTTACAAGTAGCCTGGCCCGACATGTGGTCCCGGCGGTTACTAATATTGATACTCATTCAACACGTTTAATTGCCCTTAATGACAGGGTAATGGGCTTTGACAACACCGTTACTGGTAATTAGGTCGTCCGATCGTATGTCATTAATATAGTATTAATGACACTTGATCGGGTCTTGAAGCCTTTGATTCCCCTTTGAAGATCTGGAGTCGTTGTGGAGTCTTCCGGAGGTTAGAGGCTGAAGATCCGACGGTTGGACACGTGGCAGCTCCGGAGCATACTGTGGGAAACAGGTAGCTCCGGAGCTACCTGACACGTGTCAGTTCCGGAGCTTCCCTCGGTCTGGGGTTAGGTCCGGGGGTGCCATTTCGGTACGTAGCCCGGAGCTTCCCCCTTGTGGGCGGTAGCTCCAGTTTGATAGTACACGTGGCGACCCTGAGACTAACTATGTTGGAGAAGCGGGTCCGGTTATGCCTGACATGTGGGCCTCCGAAGGTCTTCAAATCAAGTAGATGACTTTCCCTTGATATCTTTGTAATCTCAAGGGGTGTACCATTCCCAGGGTACCGATAGTGGCCCCCTGGGCCCACCTCTGGGGAAGACCCCTTGGGTGAAGTCATTCCGCCGGAGGTGGGTCCATCCTCGCGACTTTTGAACTGAGTCTTCAAAAGTCTTTGGATGTGCCGTTGGCAATGGTTTGGAGTTAAATCCTCGCCGCGTGGCATACCCCGTGTGCGGCAGATGAGATCTTTGGCGTGCGGATCTCACGCAATTGAAGGTCGCCGGTTCCCGATACGAAAACTGTATCAGTTCCGCGTGCTTTGTCAGGCCGCCGCCTTCGAGCTTCCCGCCTCATGATGACAACCGTTCACCTGGGTAAGAACCTCGACTTGATCGTCGGGGTGGTCCTGGGCCCTCTTGTCATCGGCTGGGTGGAATTTTTGAGTGGTATCTTCGACTTCCTTGCGGTTTCCATCCAAGCGTTGCGAGGGCTTACTTAAGAAGGAAAGCGTGCACCGTCTGGAGTTCTTTACGTCTCTCATCTGATCTTGCGCTCAAACTCCCAACTTGTGCTTCGCTTTTCCTCTCTTGCCTTGCTGTGCTGCGATGGAGTTGGGTCTCCGCGAGAGTCGTTTGAAGACCGACGGTGACCTGAAGAAGGTCCGGGCCCTCATGGGATGGTCCTCGGACTTCTTCAACCGCATGGTCCGCGCTGGCGGAGAACTCCCGTTTGAGAAGGAGCACGCTGGTGAAATGGTGTACTTTTCTTCGTACGCCATGGTGGGGTTGATCCCACCTTTTTCCTCCTTTTTCTTGATGCTGCTAGACTTTTATGGTCTGCAGCTATACCACCTTGGCCCTCACTCCATTCTCCTTGTGTCTATCTTTGTCCACTTCGGTGAGATGTGGGTGGGCATCCCCCCCCCCCCCCCCCCCCCCCCGCATTGAACTCTTCAGGACCTTCTTCACCGTCCATACCACCGGTAGGAGCAATGAGTACCTTGGCTTCTACTACTTCGTGAAGCGCAAGAAGTGCCCATTCAAGTACCTCCGGTCGTTTCCCTCTGGAAAGTGGGATGACTGGAAGAAGGACTGGATAGTCATCCGAGTGGAGGAGCACGAGAGGCTGGAGCTGCCCGAAGGCCTCCACAACATTGACACGACGATCTGGAGTGAAGCTCTGGTGTTGGCGGACGCCTTCAACCCTGCCCTAACCAGGATCCGCCAGTGCGTGGAGGGAGTATTAACTCCACAGGCGGTGTTTTGTAACTTCCTGATCAACAGATGGGCACCGCTGAAGAGGAGAGAAAAACTCGCTTGGGCCCTCAACAGCGTGATGGACGACGACCGGGTCGAGATCGGGCTGAAGTCCAACATGGTGGGGACAACCTTGGAGTTCCACCTCAAGAAGTTCCAGCACGGCATCGACGTCGAGGGTGACGACTTGACTCCGCCATCAGCTTTTCTTCCTCTGAACGTGGAAGTAGAGTTCAGTAGGGAGCTCCGGCGGAAGATGCTTGTGCTTGACGACCTCGGTGTCGTCGAGAGAAGATCAATCTTCAGGGTGGCGATCCCTGGGGTTTCCAAAGGTGGTTCCGACCCTGCCCCGAAGCCAAGGGTTGAGGTCATCGGCAAGGGCAAGGAGCTGGCGGATGAACCCTTGAGCCGAAAGAGGAAGCTGCAGCACGCCGACGGAAGGTCCGTCAGGCCTGCCACCTCTGCATCGGCTCCTTCTCCCCGGAGGGGGAGGTCTTCTGCAACCGCGGCGAATGTACCCGCAACGGGATCCTCCCGGGGTGCTAGCTCCGGGCATGCGACTCCAGCACCAGGGCCGGTTGAGGCCTCTAGGTCCGATGGTTCTTCCTAATTGAGGGGGGCCTCGACTAGGGAAACGCCTGTGGCTGCAACGAGTTTTGGGGGGCCTTCCGGAGCTTCCACGCCGGCTATGACCAGCCCAGAACGCCAGGGAAAGAGGTTTCGCGCAAGCTGGTGCGGAAGCCTCCCAAGGTAATTTTTAACCTTTACCTTGGACAGTTGTTTTGTTGTAGTAACTGTTTTTTTTTTAAGTTTCTTCGTCCATCATCTGCAGCGTTCCCAAGAAGAGGAGTGAGGCTCCACCCTCATCCACAACAACTGAAGCTGTGAGGGCGGAAGCTTCTGCTCCTGTCCTGGTGCCGCCCCAAGTGGTGGCTGAAGCTGCGACAGCTCCGGCGCCAGCTGTCGTGGTCATGGACCTCGACTCATCCCCAAAGACTCCCGTGGTAGCGCCGGACCGCGAGAGAGAAGATGCGCCAGCGGCACCTATCCCGAAGGCTGAAGCTTCGGGTCCTAGTGCTGAGAGGATGGAAGCTCCGGCCGTTGAGCCGGAGGAAGCAGTAATTCCGGCTCCAGAGCCGGAAATTATCGAAGCTCCGGCGGTTGAGCCGGAGGTGATTGAAGTCCCGGCGTGCACGCCGTATGTTGAGGAAGTTCCGGCGGTTGGGTCGGCTTCCTCAGAAGCACCGGCCGCAGCCGATCATTGTTGGAGCTCCGGCCGCAGGGCCGGTTGATGATGAAGATCTTCCGGCTCCCGAGCCGGTTGTTGCGGAGGCGTCGGAGCTCGAACCCCCATCGGATGAGGTGCCCAGGCCGGAGCCAAAAGCGGCCCATGCTCCGGAAGTGACGACGTCGGAGGTACGCGCGGCTGAGCCGGAGTGCCCTCGTGAAGTCACTGGCCCCCTGCCTGAGGGGGTGAATGAAGACCTGGCGGTGGGGCCTTCCTCGATGGCGACTGAGGCCAACCCAGAGGATGGCCCTAGTGCCATGGAGATCCAGGGGACCACTCTTGTGGAGTGGGACCCAATTTTTGTATCTGAAAACCCGCTAGAACCAGCGGAGGAGACCCCAGCAGGTCCGGAGCCTATCCCGTTGTCATTGTCTATTGACAACGCCTGTTCCAGTCTGCGTCAAGTTAATTTGGCCTTCTTCCACGATAGCAAGGCTCTTGAAGAGGAGCGCCAAACCCTTAGGCGGTGGCGTAACCGGCTCTACTTCGAGACCAAGCTGGCGCAGTCGAGGCTAGCGGATGACAAAGAGTGGATCAAGCGGGGGAAGGTCCGCCTGGAATACTGGGGCAAATTATTGGATGATAGGGAGAGTATGACTTGCGCCCTCGACGCTCAATCCCGGGAGATTTGTGAGCAGACCAAAGCAGCTAACAGTGCGGCCGATGAATGCCAAGAAAGGCTTGACGCCATTAACACTACACTCATCAAGCGCCGGGAGGCACTTGAGGAGAGGGAGAAACGGCTCAAAGATGAAGAGAAAAAACTCCTAGAGCTGCGGGATGACGTCCTAAGGAGGGAGGAGGAGCTCACCGAGAAGGTGGCTCTGGCTGACAAGGGCCTCGAGAAGCGCGCCAAGAAATTGGAAGAGCGCTACAATGAGGAGGAGGAGAAGGCCTGGGTGCGAGGGCAGGAACTCTACGAGCAAGAGTGTGCCCTTGCTGCCAGGGAGAAGAAAGTGAGGGGCAGGGAGAAGGACCTGGTTGACCGCCAGAACAAGATCCACCTCCGGGAAGAGGAGCTCGGAAAACTCGAGAAGCGAGTTGCTGAAAAAATCAAGCAAAACGCCAAATAGGTTGAGCGCCTCGCTCGCGAGAATTCTGAACTGGTGGCGGCCAGAAGATCCCTGGAGGAATTGAAGGGCTTGAGGACTGCGGACTCCCTACATATTTGGGAGTTCCTGGGCAAGGCCAACGACGCGCTGACACCGATGGGCTTCAGCCCCGTGCGTCCGGATGATCCGGAGCCGGAGCCGGACCTAGCGTTGCAGGCGTTGAGCTCGGCAGGTAACAAACTCTCCAAGGTGGGCGGCGTCATCGCGGACCAATTGGAGGTTGAGGGGCAATCCCTGGCGAAGAACGTCGCAGAATATGTGTTGACGTGCTACACCAGCCGGAATCCCCAATTCCCTCTGGACCCGGTGCTTGAAGGTCCCGTTGAAGGACAAGGTGAAGCTGCTCGAGCCAACGTGTCGGAGGTTGCCCAGAAGGTCGCCCAATTCTTCCATAGGGTCTAGGACCATCTCTGTAGTTCCCACTTGTATTCTCTCTTCTTCTTACTCAATTTTGTAATCCGTTGTCTCCAGATGAATGAAATCCTCAAATTTTTGTGAATTTCACTTTTTGTCTTCAACACTTTTGTCTTCACTTGGCCCCCTGGTAGATGTACACAATTTGATTGTGAACATGTACCAAGAGGATATTGTGTTTTGTTGAAGACTATTTGCTTCGAACTTGTAGAGTGTAGGTCCGAAGTCTTCGATAGTGAAGGCGCCCTGAGGTTGTCGGAGCTTAGAAGCTCTAGCATTGTCTATCGTCGGAGCTTAGTAGCTCCGGCAATAGTCCCTATCAACGCGTAGAGCATCGATAGTTAGTTCTTCGGGGTGTCGGAGCTAGTAGCTCCGGCAGTGACCTTTGCCAATACGTAGTTTGTTGGCAGCGGACTCCGTTTGCGGGGTCTTCTCACCATCATTTATTTTGCATCGACGGCTGTCCCTCCTAGCTTTACCGTAGCTTGATTGCTCCGGTGATGCTCGTTTTCAATGTGTAACATCGATTACAAGCCACTTAGGGGAGTCGGAGCTTTGTTAGCTCCGACTTTTCTCCATCAATGTAGATTTTTTATTTTTCCTGCACACTGAAGCCAAGAAAAATAGTAAAATTCGTTTCTTGCCTATAACTTCGTCGCGGCTTACGATTCTTAAGAAAATTTTAGGTCAAACGCGATTCTAAATACAATCGAATGCGTTGTCTTTTCTTCCAGATCCAATTGTACTTGGACCCGCCTTACTTCGGCCTGCCGGGGTGTAGGTAGAGTGGCGTACTTAGGGTGCTTGACCAGGCTAAGTCGATAGCACACTCCAGCCCTAGATTGGCTTGGCGGCATTCAGGCGAGTGGGCCATGAACAATATTTGAATCAAAAGAATCGACAATACAACTCGAATCGTATATGAACCGGTCGAACTAAGATTTCTTAAAAATTGCACGTCTTTGTTATAGACAAGAAAGAGAAAAATAAAAAAAGTTGAGCCTGTACAAAATAAATGCACATGGGGTCTGTTTCACATGAAGATGTCTTTCATTATAGGTCCGGGGTACAGGGGAAACAAGTACACTCTTAGGGTACGGAACCAGGCTAAGCGTGTTTTATTTCTCGTTTGACCCAGAGTAGCTAGCCACACTTTTAGTCCTGAGACTGTGACAAGTGTTGCATGAACTTTGCGGACCTTCTGGGAAAGGTCCAGCTGTTCTCCCGGAGGAACTACCCGACTCTGTACAATGACTATATAACATACACCTCAAGTTACTACAGACTCACCTCCGTGATATTAAGTGTAAAACTTACGGAGGTGCTCAATGTTCCAAGGGTTTGGGAGAGGTGTCCCATCCTCGATTGCCAAGCGAACGCTCCTGGGACGGGATACTTTAATCACTCGGAAGAGTCCCTCCAAACTGGGGGAGAGTTTGTTTAACCCTTCTCTAGATTGTATTCTCCGTAGCACCAGGTCGCCTTTCTCGAGCTGTTGGTTGTGTACATGCCGCTGATGATAGCGCCGAAGGGCTTGGCGGTATCGGGCGTTCTGAACAGCTGCTTGGCACCTTCCCTCCTCAAGGAGATCTAGGTCTTCACGCCGGAGCTGGTCCTGCGTGGCTTCGTCGAAGGTCTGGACCCGGAGTGACCCCAAGGTAATTTCCGGAGGAAGGATTGCTTCAGCTCCATACACCAGGAAGAATGGTGTCTCTCCAGTTGACCGGTTTGGAGATGTCCTGTTGGCCCATAAAGTGGGCGGAAGCTCTTCAATCCAGTTGGCTCCATGTTTTTTCAAATGCTCATAGGTGCGCGTTTTGAGTCCTTTAAGGATTTCAGCATTTGCTCTCTCGGCTTGGCCATTGCTTGCTGGGTGAGCTATGGAGGCGTAGCAAACTTGAATGTCGAGGTCTTCGCAATATCCTTGAAATGCAGAGCTTGTGAATTGGGTCCCATTATCAGTGATGATTTTGTTTGGGACTCCAAATCTGCATACAATGGACTGCAAAAAGTTGATAGCAGATTGCTTGTTGATTGTCACAACTGGAGTTGCTTCCGGCCACTTGGTGAACTTGTCAATGGCGACGTACAGGAACTTGTAACCTCCGACGGCTCTTGGGAAAGGTCCCAAGATGTCCATCCCCCACACAGCGAAGGGCCATGTAGGAGGTATCATTTGTAGGGGTTGTGCCGGTGTGTGAATTTGCTTTGCATGAAATTGACATGCTTCGCATTTCTTCACCAGCTCAGTTGCATCCTGGAGTGTTGTAGGCCAGTAGAAGTCATGCCGAAAGGCTTTACCAACCAGCGTGCGGGAAGACGCGTGGTTCCCACACTCGCCTCCATGGATTTCTGCGAGGAGCTCGCAGCCTTCTTCCCTTGTGATGCACCGCATTAGGATGCCGTTGGCACCGCGCCGGTAGAGACTCCCTTCTACCAACGTGTATCTTTTAGCCAATCTGACTACCCGGTCAGCGGACACATCATCGTCAGGAAGGATATTGTCTTTCAAGTAGTTCCGGATCTCCGAGATCCATGCATTGGAACTAACTTGAGCATTTGAGTCTTGCGTGCTGGGTTGCTCGGAGCTTCCGGCAGCACCTACGACCCTTGATGGCTGCCATGGTAACAGGGCCATCGGGACCGTCAGCTTCGGGATGCTGATCTCGCCCCCTTCGCTCAGTTCGACAGGCTGAGCTGTGGGTTTTGACAACCTCCGGACAAAAGTTCCGTCAGGAGCCGGAGCTCCAGTTGACGCTTTCGTCGAGAGTTCGTCGGCTTCAGCGTTGTGGGCACGCTGGACATGGTGGAGATCTAGGACATCGAAGTCCTTCTGAGGCCTCTGGACTTCAAGGAGGTAAGCAGCTAGCTAGAGATTGTTGCAGGAGCATTCGCCATTCACTTGCTTAATGATGAGCTGTGAATCTCCCTTGACCAGCAATTGCTTGACATCATATGACAGTGCCACCTTTAGTCCGTAGATGAGTGCTTCGTACTCCGCCATGTTGTTGGTCGCCTTGAAGTCAAGGTGCACCATGTATTTTACCTTCTCCCCGGTTGGTGCAAGGAGAAGGATTCCAGCTTTGGCCCCCTGCTTTTGCATGGAGCCGTCGAAGTAGAGGGTCCAATGAGGCTCGGTGAAGGTCGTAGCTTCGTGTTCTGGCTTCTGCTCACTGGGGCCCCCATGGTTTGATGGAGAGGGAGTCCATTCCGCCACGAAGTCTGCCAATGCTTGACTCTTGATTGCTTGTCTTGAAATGAATTCGAGATCGAATTCGGCCGATTCCGCTGCCCACTTTGAAATATCCCAGTTGAATTGGGATTATGCAAGATTGCTCGAAGTGGGTAAGAGGTCACCACTGAGATTTTGTGAGCTTGGAAGTAATGTCGAAGCTTACTGGAGGCGATAAGAACTGCATAGAGCAGCTTATGCACCTCTAGGTATCGAGTCTTGGCATCATGTAGTACTTCACTAATGAAGTACACTGGGCGTTGAATGGTCCGTACCCTCCCGGAGGGGTCCGAAGCTTCCTCTTCACTGACCCGGATCCCTCCGGAGGGATCCGGATTTTCTTCGGGGACCTCCGGGTTCTGGCTGGAGGAACCCGGAGCTTCTTCAGAAGCGACCTGGATCCTCCCGGAGGAGTCTGAGTCTTCTGAAGTGGCTTCTTGTGGATTTGAATCTGGGAACTGAGACCCAGACTCGCTTTCAGGAACCTCCGGACCCTCCTGAAGGGGTCTGGATCCCTGAGTATGGGGTAGTTCTGGTCAATCTGCAACCAGGACCATACTGACGACTTCGTCAGTGGCTGAAATGTAAAGCAACAAAGGCTCACCAGGGTTCGAAGATACCAGAGTTGGTAGGGTGGTGAGGAACTGTTTTAGCTCCTGGAACGCCTTTTCTGCTTCTTCAGACCATTGGAATGGTCCAGACTTCCTCAATAGATTGAAGAAGGGGGGTGCTCATTCCGCCAGTCTTGAAATAAATCGGCTGAGGGCTGCTAGACATCCAGTTAGCTTTTGGACATCTTTGATGCGGGCTGGTGGCCGCATGTCTTCAATGGCCTTGATCTTCGCCGGATTAGCTTCTATGCCCCGGTGACTTACCAGGAAACCAAGAAGTTTTCCGGAGCTAACTCCGAAGACACACTTGTCTGGGTTTAGATTTGTGCGGGTGACCCGCAGCTTATCGAAGACAGCCTGTAAGGTGTCAAGAAGTGACTCCTTGTTCTTGACCTTGACTACGATGTCATCAACATACACTTCCACTATGTCTCTAATGAGGTCTTCAAATGTTTTGTACATAGCTCGTACAAAGGTTGAAGCTGCATTCTTGGGACCAAACGGCATTGTTGTATAACAGTACAATCCATCTACTGAGATGAAAGAGGTATGCTCTTCATCTTCCGTAGACATTCTGATTTGATGATACCCAGAATATGCGTCTAGGAAACACAGTAATTCACACCCGGAGGTGGAATCCACTATCTGATCTATTCTAGGTAGTGGGAATGGATCTTTTGGACATGCCTTATTTAGTGTTGTGTAGTCGATACACATCCGAAGCTTCCCGCCGGCCTTGGGCACAACGACTGGGTTCGCCAGCCATTTTGGATGGAAGACTTCTCGGATGAATCCACCTTCGAGCAACTTCTTCACTTCTTGTTGAACGAAGTTTTGTCGCTCTACAGATTGCTTCTGAGGCTTCTGGTGCACAGGCCTTTGGAGGATTTCTTGTGATCCTCTGGAGTTGATTTGGAGTGCATCTCACGGCCCTCCGCAGCTCTGGCACATTTGTCGGCCAAACTGAAGAGTTCCGTGACACTGGTGATCTCCTTGATCGCCAGTTTCTCCAGCATCTTCTTGTCCCGTACACCCTGTCTGAATGCCACAATGACAGAGGCGCTAGAGATAGAAGGGATAGTGTTTCGTACCTGAGAGAACCTCTGGATGAATGATCGCGGGGATTCTCCCCCTTTTTGCACGACTGCAAAAAGGTCCAGTTCAGTGCTTGGTCGGGTGTATGAACTCCCGAAATTGGCGGTGAACTGTCGGCACAGTTCCTCCCAACTGTTGACGGAGTTGGGTGGAAGGCTCATAAACCAGGACCTGGCGGTCCCAGTTAAAGCCACTGGGAAATAATTGGCCATTACAGCCTCATTCCCTCCAGCTGCCAAGATAGCAGTGGAGTAAATCTGAAGAAATTCAACAAGATTGACGGTCCCGTCGAACTTCTCCGGCAGGTGAGGCTGGAACTTTTGTGGCCATCTGACCATACGCAGATGCATGGCCAGGGCTGAACAACCTCCTCCCACCCCTTCAGGAGTGGGAACGTCTTGAGCTTCTCGTCTTTCACGAGCACGCTCAATATGGACTCGGTCATCCTGTTGGCGATATCGGCGATCAAGCTCCGCCCGGAGGTCATGAGTTGAAAGCCTTGATACCGTGTGGGTGCGTCGTGCCCCGGAGGGCAACAACGTCACCTGATGTGATGCAGCATGTCTTCTGTTGTTGGAAACGTGCGGACCAAGTCTGCCAGACAAGGTCCGTCGCTGCGACGGGGCCCGTCCTGAAGGAGGAGGACCCTGGTTGCTGATGCGGTCGGCTGCTGCCGCAACCAAATGTTCCACATCAGCCCTCCACTGCTCTAGTGCATCCCGGGATGCATCCGAAGGTGGTGGGCGTTGGAGAAGAGCACGTGCTGCATGGAGCGCGTGTTCCGGGTGGTCGTGATTTGTCGACGCAGCGATTGTCGCCGGTGCACCATCGCGTTGTCCAGCTTGATTTGCAGGTGGAGGTGGCGGTGGTGGCAGTGTGACTCCTGCTGGCGCTGAGGCCCCTGCTGGTGGCTGCATATTGGAGGGATTGCCCCCAACAGCTTGAACAGCAGGATGACCGTTGGATGATCCAGCAGCTGAGTTCACTATTCTCGAAATCTCAGGCGCCCCTACCTGGCGCGTCAACTGTCTGTGGTTTGGATCCGGCAGATCTCCCGACACTATTAAAGTGTTAGAGGAGTTTGAAGTTCGGTGTGGGCGCGCGGAGATTCAAGAAGGTGAATTGTAAATGACACAGGAGACACGGAGTTTTACGTGGTTCGGGCCGCCTGAGCGTAATACCCTACTCCACGAGTGTGTTGGTGTTGTATTAGCTGTATGAGCTTGTATCGAGCATCTAGAGTGTGTCGTCGGCCTGTCCTTTTATAGTACAAGGGCAGGCCGTTACAAGTAGTCTGGCCCGACATGTGGCCCCGGCGGTTACTAATATTGATACTCATTCAACACGTTTAATTGCCCTTAATGACCAGGTAATGGGCTTTGACAGCACCGTTACGGGTAATTAAGGTCGTCCGATCGTGTGTCATTAATATAGTATTAATGACACCTGATCGGGTCTTGAAGCCCTTGATTCCCCTTTGAAGATCCGGAGCCGTTGTGGAGTCCTCCGGAGGTTAGAGGCTGAAGATCCGACGGTTGGACACGTGGCAGCTCCGGAGCATACTGTGGGAAACAGGTAGCTCCGGAGCTACCTGACACGTGTCAGTTCCGGTGCTTCCCTCGGTCTGGGGTTAGGTCCGGGGGTGCCATTTCGGTACGTAGCCCGGAGCTTCCCCCTTGTGGGCGGTAGTCCCGGTTTGATAGTACACGTGGCGACCCTGGGACTAACCATGTTGGAGAAGCGGGTCCGGTTATGCCTGACATGTGGGCCTCCGAAGGTCTTCAAATCAAGTAGATGACTTTCCCTTGAGATCTTTGTAATCTCAAGGGGTGTACGGTTCCCAGGGTACCGACAAATACACTTAAAATTAATTGGCAAATTCAAACTTTCACATTGGTTACTCATTTAAATTACCACTGATAAACATAACATAACTTAATTTAAACTCAAAACTTGATAAATTAAAATTTCACTTTGGTTACTCGGTTAATTTATCACTTAATCACAGCGGAAGCTAAAACTTGATTTCTTAATTAATGAAAATTTGCTTGAAAAAGCACTTAATAATATTTAAATAACTGAGAAATGCTCTTATTGACAATTAATAACATAAAATACAAAATATATGTAATCAAAGGGCACACAAAATTTTTCTAAAATTTTCCCAGCTATTTTACTAATTTTCTAATCATTTCTCTAATTTCTGTAATTAGTTTTCCATTTAAAACTTATTCTGAAAATCAGAAAATGCTAAAAAAACTAAATGGGCCAGAAACCCAAAATTCAGCCCAGCAGCTAAAATGGCCCGGCCCACAGAATAAAATCCCTAAAAATTACTCATCCGGTGAAAGAGGCCCAAAATGGCCCACGAGCCCTTAAGGCCCACTAATAAAGTGCCTGGAAAAAAGAAAAAAAGCTCACTCGCGTGGCCCACCAAACTAAACAGCCCAACACGAGATTCAGCCCGACTAAAAAATCGGAAAATAGGGAAAAATCGAAAGGGTAGCCCAAGGCGACCCATTCTTCTTCCTGCATGGGCTCGGAGCCCACTTAGCTGAGGCAGTGGGCGGCGTGCGCCGTGGGCCGTTGGATCCAGATCCAACGGCCACGATCTAACGGAGGCTTAATACATGGGTTGATCCGAGCCGTCCATCATCGATCCGACGGCTTAGCGCTTAGATCGGGAGACATATAAGCCTTCGCCGCCGCGGGTTGCCGAACCCTAGCTCATTTCTCCCCTTCCATTCTTTCTCTTCGAGCCGAGCAAGCGAGAGCGGCGGCGAGCGAACGCTGGCCGCGTGGGACCTCCGGGGCCGTCGCGTCGTCGTCTCCGGCGAGGACCAAGCACCTCGAGGTGCTTGTCTGCCGGTGTCGACGGCGTCAGTCGGTTTCCGTGGAGGAAAACCGTCGCGCGCCGGCTTTGAGTGGAGAGTTCTGAGTGCGCCGCCCGGGGACTTCCAGCGCCGCCGCATCATCGTCGTCGACGTGGTGCGAGCGGTCAGCCATCGAAGGAAACCCGGGGGGGGGGGGGGGGCTAGGGTTAGGGTTTCGACCCTTAACCCTAGCCCGACGAGCTCCGAGTTTCTGAGTGCCTTTTGTTTGCAGGTACGCTAGCGCCGCCGAGGGCCTCCACCGTGGCGCGCACTTCGTGCCGCCGGTGGAGAGCCGCCTAGGGTTAGGGTTTCCTAACCCGAGGCTCTAAGGTGGCGGCGGCGACTGTGCGACTAGGGTTGGGCTTCGGCCTGATAACCCTAGTCCCGCACCTGAGGATGGCGGCGCCACGGTCATCTCCGTTGGGAGACGCAATCCGATGGCCGCCGTGAAGGAGAGGAGGACGGTAGGGTTAGGGTTCCCCTAACCCGCACCGAGGAGGATTCGGTGGCCCAAGGCCACCTTGATCCAGATAAATTCCTCTTCCCTTTAATCTAATTTTTCTTATTTTGATTCAATTTGGCCTGTGTTCTGAGCTCTGAGTGTTAACTGAAATCGAAACTGACTTTCCCTCCTTCTAATTTCTTAATTAACATGACTTAACAATAACTAATCTAACTAAGACTGAATTAAAATGATTAGAAACTTAATCAATCTGACTTAGAACTTAATTAACCTAATTAGGAATTAACTAGTGCGGCTCTGATGCCATTGTTAGTTCTAGGATGCTTAGGATCAACACTAGCAATACCTAATTAGGTCTCCTTAAGTCCACTCTAATCTAACAGGCATGCTTAAACATCTGTAATCTAATTACTTGTGTAAATAATCAATTAAGGACACATGTATAGATTGAGTGTTACCTTCAAAGGGTCCACCTGTTGCCATTGGGCTCAGGTGGATAGTTGCAGGAGAGAGAGAGTCGGCGCTGGTAGTTCGTTAGTGCAGGAAGAACGTCGATGCAGTGAAGGCTCGATGCAGCGCGCGCGGCGCCGGCAAAAGATTAGTTTAGGTTGTGGCAGGAGCCTCTGGGAACGTGTGCACTTGCGTGTTCACGCCGCACTTGCGTGTTCACGCCCTGAGGTCTCCTTAGGACTTATAAAGCGCGTGCGAGATGAGGACGCACGGTATGAGTCAGTGAGGGCGCACGATACGAGTCCGTTGCGCCCCGTACGAAGCACACGTAGCTGAGATGGACTCGGGTGTAGGTTGTTGCCCCATACCCGATCCTTACGAGAGACAGGTATGAGGTACCCGGTTGTACTGGGATCACCCCCTAACACTTGACTGTTGTGCCCTGCGTACATCGTATTTTATTTGACTGCTATTGCCAGATTAATGGGTGAAATAGCATCTGTAGTCGTGGAGCAAGAATCGCGCGAGTACCTGTGGTAGTAGTACGTTGTGCTGTTGAATGTTTATGTAACGCTTTGCTCATGCATATCAGTAGCAGCATTTTCAAGTTCCAACATGTCTCGTTTGCAGGTTCATGACATACCAGCAAGGCCTGCATGTGAATGCAACCCAGTACAATGTGCAAAGAGAGTTGAAGCTAATGAAGAAACTACATTGTTGAGGGCACGAGGCTCTAGTTGCACTCAGCTGGTTAGTAAGCAAGAGGAAACCGGCGCATCAATGTTTGAGGAGCTGCTCCCCGTACTTTCGGCCTAATCCCCATTCCCCGTGTTGAATCCAAAAATCTGTAAAGGAACACCTCTACGATACCTGTTACAACCTACCCCTGTCCATAACCTTTTTCACCTCATCATACAAAACAAGTATGGCAGCCGCACCAGTGCTCCTAAACATGTTAGATAGTGCCCCGCGATAGAAGGACCTGACTCCCTCCTGCTTGTATATATTCCTCCAGCAATCGAGGGTGCTGCTGTACATCTGCACCTCCATCCCTGACTGCATCATCATCCTCCGCCTCACGGTATCCAGCGGGTAGGAGATGAGCCCTGCCATGGAAGTGACGGCTTGTGCCGCAACCCAGCGCTGCCACAAGGGGGACTCTAGAGGCACCAGAACGTCCTTGGCAGTGTCGAAGCCGCCAAAATACAAGCCACGGTGGACGACCATGCCTTGGAGTGACGCTGGTAATCCCCTGTAGATGCCCTGGATGCCGTTTTTCTTGTATATGGTTTGGATGAAGTGGTGAATGCCTCTGAACTGCCGGGTCTCTGTCCGGCCGATATCAGCTGCAAGACGAGTGTGTGCAATGTCGAGCGGGTAAATGATGACCAGTGTTGTACATCCAGCGGCAGCACCAGCAAAGAAGTTTGTAAGAGCAATAGATCTGAATTTATTGTCTGCTGAGGTTCCCGCGTCTTTCAGTATGCCCCTGTATAGATCCTACAAAAATAATGGTGAGACATTAGAGTTAGCCATTAAAACGATCCTCCAGAACGTAACAGTCACTCTAATCATCACATAGGTTCGATATAGTAGTGTGTGACCTTTTGAAACAAAAGATGCATGAAATTCGCTCTACTGCACGACAGAACATCAACAGCCTTCCATACATCTCAGGATAGCTAAGCTTCACATAAGGTTAAATAGCGAAACAGCTAGGCATAACTATTATTTCGCCATCATCAGCATTTCTTCCTAATATTTTTCTAAACACCAAGGCACGTATTATGAATTGCACTCAGGTTGTTGTAGTGCCACCTAACTATGCTTATTGTTATGGTTACAAAAACTGATGCACTATTAGATCATGTGACTTCCTATTATAATGTCCAATCTCGTCGTGACTATTAAAAATAAATGTGGAATATTTAATAAAATCTTAAGTGGCACTATTATAGTACAAAGGTCAGATGACACTATTGGCAGTTTGTTACCTTGTGGCCCTCTACAGTCAACAAACACAAGACAAATTCTATTGTCACAATATCATGAACATACTGTTGGTGAAAGGTTGATGCCAACAAATCATTTCAAATGTAAGTTCAATCCAGTCCCTCGGACCTAAATACGTATTTCAAACAGCTTTTATTAACTTTCAAGGCTTTTATAAACCCTTTCTCAATGTAAAGAATGGCAGATAGCTTCCCCATGTAAGAGGAAAAGAAGCTACGAGTGACAGCATAGATATAATGTGGATAACCTGTCCGTTGACCGTTATGGACTTTGGTAGTAAATTTAGTTCACACCACAAAATGACACACCTTCCAAAATCAACTTCTAACAAAGCGCCGGCATGGCGCCATTATGACGGTACATTGTCTGTTACCTTCCATAACCCGTAGCCAATAGATGTCCAGGGTACTTTATCCAAAAATCCATTTATCCATACAAACTGTGCCATTTGCTATGTTTAAGCATGGCTATTTGTCGTCTGGTGCAAAAGCTACTTGATGGTTCCAATATTTCCCGATAAGCTTTCCTAATAAACTATTGTGTGTGGTTATTTTAGTTTTTTAGATTCTTGGCAATACATTACATGATAAGGCAAACAATTATGAATTAATTAAGTCGTGAAGTTGTATTAATAAGCGATGAACCCTTGAGCAAAACCAAGCACTACAAATTTGGTATCATGAAGTCAAATATTCATGGTAGGTCAGTCCACAAAGATATTATGACACAACAGTATCAGCACACTAAGATCCTAGAGCTTAATCATCAAAATTATACAAGTTACGTTACTCCAACATCCAACATACTGTGTCCTCAATAGAAAAGAAATGGGTATTCCTAACGTGTTCTCTGTTAAAAGTATACAAATAGCCTAGACAGTGCAAGAATATATGCACAAATGATACATTTCGATATTCAAGAGACTAGCTAGTATCTAGCATGCTAGTGCTCGTTGGGACTAGACACAATCACTTTATTCTCTCAAACTTTTGCCATTTCTGGCGATCAACGTTCATCTCTAGAAAGCGAAATCGCACCAAATCTCATCTGTTGTCAACAAAGAAAGACACGACCACAACCAGCGATGCAGCTACCTAAAGAATCCATCCCTTTATTCTTTTCAAATAAGAGAAAAGAAAAGCCCACCCCTTCATTCAAGCCACATGCTACAAAATCAGAGATGGATCAAGCACCCATCAGGCACGAATCAGGAGCTCCAGAACGAAAAAAATATAAAAGGACGGCGAGGGCTTGCGGGCTCGGGAAGGGGTAGGAACCTTGAGCGAGAAGTTGAGGGCGACGGAGGGGTAGTACCGGATGACGGCGGTGCCGTTGCCGCGCCAGAGCGAGAGCACCCCCTCGTCCCGCGCGGTGCGCGCGACGCAGTCGAAGAACCCCCGGAACCTGCGCGCCCGGCCCAGCAGCGCCGCGTTGCCGTCCTGCGTCTGCAGCAGCAGCTTCGCGCGCTCGACGGGCGCCACCACCGTGTGCACCGCGCCCCCCATCACCGCCCCCGCCACCAGATCCCGCTCGAACTCCCACACCCGCCCCGCCGCGGCCGCTCCCGCCCCCGCCTCCGGCCGGCTCCCATCCCTCCGCCGCCGCCCGATGGACTCCTCCACTCCCGCCCTCGCCGCCGCCTCCTCCTCGCTCATCCGCCCGCCTCCCCCTTCGTAGTTAGTTAGCAGCTCCCAGCTCTGTGGCCTGTGTGGGGGCACGGCGCAGAATGGCCTAGCGCACTACTCGCTCCCGACACACGGCGAGCCGCGAGCGTGTCTGGTTCGGATCGGTTCGTTCCGGTTGGGCTCGACCACTTGAGCTGGTTGGGCCTGATAGCCATAGGGATGTGCTCTGCGTCGCGTGCGCTCATCTCCATCTCCGTCCTCTCAAAAAAACAACAAAAGATGCCCTAAGGGCCCCACCTGTCACAGTCACGGAATCTCTGTACTGTAGCGCAAACGATGAGTGAGCATGCCTTTTCTGATCAGGCCGTTTAAGCCAGTTGCAAACTTGCACATCATGATCGAACGGATTAGAAAGCAGGTGATAACTTTTGACTTGTTTGATTTAGACAGATCGAATTCCGGATACCACTAAACACACTCAAAACCATCCATTAACAGATCATCATGGATCGGGACGAGGAAATTCGGATGGCTAGGAGTCGTCAGTCGTCACAGCCTTGGACGCAACGGCGATGTGCTCCGGTAATGGGACCGGATGAAGTCCAGCACGAGCGAAGTCAGCTCCTGTTCGTGGCCGGTGTAGCGGTGGTCGGCGCCTGCCACTATGCGCAGCTCGTGGTTGGGGATGTTCGCTGCGAACATCCGGGCGTCTTCAGCCGGGACGATCTCGTCTACGGCGCCGTGGATCGTGAGGACCCTGCACATCACAACAATAGATTCTCCTTGGCCATTGAAGGAAAAGGACATATATATGTGTTCGAAAATTGGTACCTACTCCCGCCCTTCACTTTTATTGTCTTTTAAAAAATTTGTTTTCATCATTCGTTTTATTCAAATTTATAAATATCATATAATTTCTTTTATCACTAAAGGATTTTAAAACATGACTTATAGTTTTGCATACTTGAATTAATCTTTTGAATAAAAATGGATGGCCGAACATGACGGTAAAAGTCAACGGCATCAAATAAAAGTGAAGGCAGAGAGAGTACATATGTAGTAAGAGAGTAGCTTCACCTGCAGTCTTTGCTGATGGCACGGCTAGAGAGAAGGGTATCAGTGCTCAGCCGGTCTTCCAGACTTGCTTTTGTCACCCGGTACTCAAGCTCCCCTGCAAAACATAGTTCTTACAAATGAATCCGGCAATAACAATCATGCAAAGGGTAGTAGGGCTAACAAGTAATTGCGTAAGCACGATTAAAACTCGGTGAAAATAAGTAGACTGCCTCATTCAGAAAGGATAGCCACACAATACACGTCATCATATGTTCACAATCTGATCAAGTTCAATCTTTTAGATGTAGCTTCAAAATGTTTGCAGTAAAGCCAAAAGGAAAAAAATCGAAAGCAATAACTGACATCTATCATGTTTGAAAGAAAAGTAAAAACATTGGTGTCAGAGTCCAGCTCCGTGCCAGGGTTACAACGTGTGTCACGGTTACAACGTATTCCAAGTGAAGTGTCAGTGCCATAACCTACTTTATAATTGTTTTGCCGTACTTGGCATGCGTCCTTCCTTGTAAAGAGCAAGCAGAATCACCAACCCTATAGTTTATCTTTACTAATTCCAAGATTGGTGCAAAATCAGATGCGATACTTTAGGAATTAACAGCTTAGGATCCAGATAAACTGCCAGCAAAGGTTTGTTGTAGTAACCTTGCGATTAACAAAAATAATGACATATCAAGTATAGTAAAGCATAAACCTTTCCTGTTCTTGACATCTATATACCCATCTTTCTCTATTCTCCGCATGAAGTTCTTCCCAAGGCGTCCATCAATGCCCCGCTCCAGTGCAAAGCGGCCAGAAATATTCACAACAATTGGGACATCACGGTACATGGAAGCATACAGAAGGACAGCATTTCCTCCTGAAGGTAAAGAATACAAAAAGTTAGACAACATATCGCAAACCGTTTCATGAAAGCTTGCACGGCAATTATTATAAGTGGTGAAAGTACGTTTTGAGAGTGATTATGCAAACTTGCTCAAGTATTTTGAACTATGAAAAAACAGAAACAATCTTCCGGCGGGAATAGTGTCTACTGCCAAGATCACAATACCTTCAGATATTGCATTTACACAATGAAGAGAGGAACAAACATGTACACAATGAAGAGAGTAACATGGCAGGTATGGCACAATAAGGCTCTGTTTGCTGTTGCTGTGTTGTGCTGCGGAATCTAGTTAGGCCCTGTTTGGCATAGCTTCTGCTTGTTGAAAAAGCAGATTATTCAAAGCTGGTGAAAAACAGTCTGTGATTATATTCTGCTTTTAGTTCATTCTGAGAAGCAACTGAACTAATTAGCTGTTGTTTGGCACAGATTCTGCTTATTTCTGTGAAGAAGTGCCAGACGCGGTCTAGTTAGAGAAATATTTTCATTCATAGTGGGAATTTCTGTTGTGACATATCCTAAAAAAAGGCTCTTGAATAAAATTATCCGCCAAAATAGGAAATAGATAAGCATTTTTGAAAAGCTACAGCAATGCCAAATGGATCCTAAACTGCTAAAGTGGTTACTTGCAGTTATAGTGAACATATCAGTACATGCCCTTCCATAGTTCCATGAAAGAACGAGACAGAGAGCAGTAATCAAGAGCGCATCCCTACCAAGTTTTGATGCAAACTATTCATGACAGTACTCCCTACAGTTCTTTAGACATACAATATTCGTTACCTATTTTGTGCATGCATTTGGCATCGATGCAAAATAAGATAAAAATACCTTAACGGGTGTGGATAGTACATGCGTAAGTCAGCAGCGTATTTACCTTTGCTATGCCCAACAAGAGCAATTATGTTATATTTATGCTTCGAGAAATATGATACTGCAGAGTGCAAGTCAGCTGCTTCTTTCCTGTAGTTTCCATATTGGAATTCACCCTCACTTTCCCTGGAAGAAGAGAAATAGAAACCATAACTCAACATCAGCGACAATTTACTGCAGTTATCAGAAAGGAACTTTGTTAGTAATACACAAATTTAAAGGAGATTTATGACAATAGATACTTGCAGACATGGTATAAAGAGTTGGCAAAGATCCTGTGAGAGGAGAGTGAAACACACACAAGCACACACACTGACACATGAAGTGTGTGCTGCAATGAAGCTGCAGCATTTTCGGTTTTCTTCCTACCTTTTATTTATATCTGAAGCTAAAAGACGATCATGGCAGGAGTGGCCACCTAAGATGTGTGCACGTCCAATAATCTGGGCGTGTACGCTGCCAACTGAAATCAAAAGACTTCTAACCGCCTAATTGACAATGAAGCCAAGGACTAAACACTACGCTAACGAGCTCAAACAACTTTATGCTAACATAACGGGTGTAAAAAATGCCTATCTGTAACTAAGAAACAGTTTGATTTAATATCCACAGCAAAAGTCCCATGATGTCTGATATCATGCTATGATCTATAACATGGCTTACCCATTTCCAGCAAAATCAAACCGAAAAGCATTAATTCCTTCTCTCGTTATAGCAGCAGCAAGGTCAACTAGAATACTGTCATTCTGCAAGTTAAAATGTTCAGAAGAGCCAGATTATTAATAGTGACAATAAAAGTATAGAGATTCAGTAGAAACGTAACGTTTTTTAATAAATCAGTAAAAACATAATATTTCTTGTTCTTATTGTTTTCTACTACTGAAAATTTGTCATACAACGAAAATTGCAGATATCATTATTGTGATAGATGGAAATGTTTGCTCCTTTTGTTATAATATAACTAGCAAGACATTTTGTTCTTTACTTTGTATGATGCTGATGCAAGAAAATACAATGTAAATTACAGATTGAACAAATATGCATAAGCAAAAAATGGCCTAGAGAAGTGGGTTGAGGCCACTGAAGTGCGTAGAAAGCGTTACATCCACAATGGTTAGAATAACATCCAACATTCAAAAGGATTATATTAGCACGCCAAAGATGAAGAAGACATACATGAATCTTCATTTTATTCAAGTTTGAAACAACTAACGTTATACCCTAGGGAGTATTTATCACTTTACTGGGCATCCTAATAAAGCAGATTACTTTGTCCCTACGAAATATTCTGTATGACTGCAACACAAGTATGGGACATAAATATTTTAGATAGCTAAGCTCAATGCCCAGTACTTATATATAAAAGTTCCCTACAGATGCAACATACTTGCCTTTGTGGCTCGGAATCCATGACAAAGGATCACAAGTTTCTTTGAATTTGTTTGATGTAATAAACCAACAAGCTTCTCCCCATGCTTGTTTGAAATCAGAACTCTTTGTTCGCAAGCATCTGTAAGCCATACATTCAAAATGTCATACAGGTACAGAAAAGAGTAGGAAACAACATTGACGAACATATATGTCTGTGTCAGTGTCAGTGTGTCGTCAACTATAAATCAAGGTCCTAAACAAACACCAAGTTGTACAGCTTAACCTTGAATTTCTTTGCAAAATGAATTTATTTAGTAGAAACCAAAGATTTTCTTAAAAACCATCCATCTTGACCTAGCACAGTATATGATCTGACTAAACCCACTCAGAATCTGACAATTTTAAAAGAGGATCAGTAAACGAGCAACCTATTGCAGCCGTAAAGTTCTCCCAAACCACGTTGAATCTGATAACTGGCGGCTAAATTCCAAAAATCATCAATATATATAACCAAAACTAATCGACCAATATCCAAAACTGAACTTAGCGAAGGTGCGAAATTCAGATCTGTTGCTGTAAGCTAATCACAAATCCTTAGTCACATAATCAAAGCTGAACGAGACGCATCGGTGTGCAGGCCACCTGCCTCCAGGAACCATCTTCCTAGAGAACGCGCGCGCGGGCTAGTGGGGGAAGCAGACCTGGGGACCGCGTGGATTTCTCCGGCGGCATTGACGAGGACGCCAGGTGAGGTGAGGCTTGCTGGTGTAGGACGGTCGTGACCAACCGCTCGATTCCCGACCGATCGCCCTTCCTCACGGTGCAGAGAGGAGTAGTAGTGACGCGGTTAGCCGGAGAGGCACGCACGCGGCGCGCTCCGAGGAAGGAGGAGCTGCCTGCAGGCTCGCGGCGGAACTCAGAACTCTGTTTGACCCAGGTGCACTTTATCTGGTCCGGATTCAGAACTCTGTTTGGACACGTGCCACGGTCTTGTGGTGAGTTTTTTTTTTCACAGCACGTGCCAGCCCCGTGCTTTGCCGATCGCGCTGCAGAGTGCAGAGCTACCGGTTTGTATATTTTGTGCCCACGCAAAAATTCAGATACCCTGCTTGTACGTACTCCCACTGAAGAAGGATGCGAAAAAGAGGGAAAACTTGGCACTCAGCTCACACAAAATCATCTGTACATCTTATTGCAAGGTTACACTAAGCAGTATATGCACGCTCATTCCCCAGACTATGTTGGCTGCAACTGCTAAGTTCAATTCAAGGGGCACACAGGCGTGGGAGTGGGAGAGCCTACTGCTGCATACAAATGCATTCGATCGTAAATAGTACTGACGAGCAGCCGCGCCGGGCCTTTCAATGATCAATCGAAGCAGGTGAAAAAAACTGGAAAAGGACGGAGGGAAAGCAGATGGATCCCAACAAATAATCCACCTCGATCGAGGAACCACCGACCCGGATCGCCTATATATCCTACGAACTAGCTAGCCGCCGGCCTGCTCCGACGTACGACGGGAACACGGTCCGTCGGCTAGGCTAGTTGAGGGAGCCCGGCGGCGGCTGCGTGCCGGCGACGAAGAAGCGGCCGGAGGCGGCATCCTGGCTGGCGTAGTAGACCGTGCTGGGGCTCACGTGGTTGTGCGTCCCCTCGTACGTCGTCACCACGTAG
The DNA here is from genome assembly GCA_036927565.1 of Tuctoria greenei. Classification (NCBI taxonomy): domain Eukaryota; kingdom Viridiplantae; phylum Streptophyta; class Magnoliopsida; order Poales; family Poaceae; genus Tuctoria; species Tuctoria greenei. Next base: position 306,692,896 of record JAYESD010000001.1, read on the forward strand.
CTGGGGTCGTCATTGTCCCGCTCCACCCGCTTCTTCACGCTGCACCCTTCCGTCGAGCACCGGTAGTAATTCCTGCATGCGCACGAGTGAGTAACAATTCATCAGTCGTCGTCGCCGGTGAGTGTAGAGTCGGATAGATCGCGAAATGTGTTTATTACTGCGAACTTGCAAATGCATTATCGAATCAGTTTCTTCGTGCACATGCGACGATCGATCAGGATTAATTTTGGGCATCCTTTTTGCCGTGTTGATTATCAGTCGTCAGATAGTTAATTGTTTACCTTGGGTTGGGGCTGTTCTTGACGGATTTCTTGCCGTACTTCCTCCACTTGTATCCGTCGTCCAGAACCTCGACCTCCGACCTCGTCCGGAACGCGATCCGCCCCGTCCGCGGCCGCTCCGGCAACGCCTCCGCCGCGCTCCTGAAATGCCCGATCGAGTTAGTCCGGCCGGCCGCTTCAGACCAATGATCGTCAGCTGGCAACACCAAGACCGGAACACGTGCTGGAATACCAGCGGCCAAGTGGTCGACGCACGCCACTCACCTAGCGTTATGCGCGGCTGCACTCGCGCCTGCTGCACCACCACCAACATCAGCAGCAGCGCCGTGGCCGACGCCGCTATCCGCCGGCACGACGACGTGAGGCGGGGCATCGAAGGAAGGCGGAGCGCCGACGAACACGCCCTGCGCGACGTCGTCGTCGAAAAGGTACTCGGATATGTCGACGAACTGCGCGGCGGCGGGATAATCGGCGCAGATCGGCGGCGCGGGGGCGAAGGTGGCGGAGAAGCTGGACGCCGAGCTGCTGGAGGTGGAGCTCCCCCCGTGGGAGAAGTACGGGGACATGGGGGAGAGGGCGTCGTCGAAGTCGAAGCCCGCCGCCGGCGCCGGGTGGTGGTACAGCACTGGGCAGCGCTCGCCGACTGCCGCCATGACCTGCAGGACGACCACCGGCGCGGGAGCTTTATATTTATAGCTCTGAATTCAAGTACCGAGCTGCCGCCGGCATGCATGGGGATGTCGATGCGTGCTGGCGGGTGGGTTTGTAGCGGCGGGATGCGGGGGACGTGTGTGTTTTGGCCGGGATCCGGCCGGCCGGCTTCGCGGGGAGCTTCCTGCCCACGGGAACGTTCGGCGCTGCTGCGGGTGTCGCCACTGGCCTGCAGCGTGCTACTTATTGGTGCAGTGCAGCAGGGAACGCGCGGGATGGCGGAAATGTCTGCAGGGGCAAGACTCGTCGAACGGTCTTCGCCACGTAGTGCCGTGCCCGGGTGGGGCCCGCTTTCTCTCAACCGCATCGTCATCGACGATGGTCCGCCGGGTTAAAGCGGTTTTCTTTATTTTCCTTTCCTGTGTGGTTCAATGGACCACGAGCGTAAGTGTGGAATTGGTTGGTGGGACGATGCCAATACCAATACGTGGATGGATGAACGGCACCTTGTACTTTATGTATGTGTCTTTGTATGTGGATGAACAGGTCTCTGTAGAGATTATCAAATGCGCACATGATCTGTTGGTTTCTAGATTCTTTTATCTTAATGGTAGGACGACCTAGCTAGGTAATAGGGGTGGGCATTCGGTTAACCGCTCAAATTCGGTTCGGTTTTTCGTTTTTTTTTCAAATTCGGTTTTTGAGAAATGGAAACCGAAATACAATAAACAAATAGAAAAACAGGTCAGACGGTTAACCGGGAATTTCGGTTCGGTTCCCGGTTAACCGAAAAAAACCGGACTCAAGGTTAACCCTCAATCTCTCATTCTCTCTCGATCTGGCAGCACCAGGACGACCGCAAGGCGGGGCGACGGACCGACGCAACTCGTCGGGCGGCAGTGGCTTGGCAGCAGCGGCGAGGCGGGGGCTGCGTTGAGGCCGTCGGGCGACGGAGCGGTGGCGCACGAGCCGCGGCCCTCGGCGACGAGGCGGTGTTGTGGCCTTCGGGCGACGGAGCGGTAGGGTGGAGGCGGCGTCGGGCGACGGGGCGGTATGGTGGAGGCGGTCATAGGGGAACGAGGCGGTAGGACGGAGGTTGCCGTCGGGGGACAGGGCGCGGCGCGGGGTCGAGCTTGAGTCGCGCACGATGGGACGCGAGCGCAAGTAGTGGGCAACGGGGCTCGGGGCGCATCACGAGTGGGGTGGCGGCGGTTGAGGGTTTAGGTGGTAAACATATGAGGTGTTGGGTTATTACTAGGCCGAATTGTGCTGGCATTGGGTGGGCCGACTGATTATTGGGCCAATTGGTTATGAGTTCGGTTAACTCGGTTAACCGGGAGAAAAAACCGAAAACCGAAAAAAATTTCGGTTTTCAGAGAATGACAACCGAAATATGATCCGGTTTGGTCGGTTCGGTTAATTCGGTTTCGGTTACCGGTTAATTCGGTTCCGGTTTTCGGTTACCGGTTTTTTTGCCCACCCTTACTAGGTAATACTCCATCCGTCCTCGAAAACTTGTCGCTTTGTAGTTCATCTTTGAACTACAAAGTGACAAATTTTTAGAGACGGAGGGAGTACAATTTACCGATAGAAACACGATTTGAAATATCTTCAAATTTTTCCCAACGCTTTTTTAACTCATGATAGCACAATTTATATGCAATCTAGAAACTTTTGACTAGTGATTTTTTTTGCCAATATTTGCAGGCTCACTACTGCATCCATCGTCATACAGGCTTCGCGCGCCGGCCGATCCGCCCCAAATTATTCAGGCCGTGGGCGGGCGGAGCCCTTTTCGCTGCTGCCGAATCTGCCAAATGGCTGGCGAGCAGCACCGGAGCGGGGCTGACTTTCCGCTAGTCACCTGCTTCGCTTCCCGGTTCTATACGTGACCTCACCTCACATCAGTCGAGCGAGAACGGCTCGCGTGCGGTGGGTGGCCACGTACGCTAAGCGCGCTCTTGATGCACCTCCGATCTGATCATCGCTGACTGCAGCATGGAGCCGCGGACTGACGACGACGGCTTCGGCGGCTGCGCGGCGGCGGGCGCATGCGGATTACCGGGGGATGCGCGCGGTGCGGGTGCGGGTGCGGATGCATGTGTCGACGTCGTCGCTCACTGCGCTGAATCAGCATCGACCGACGGCCGGCGTCATGTCAGGGCGCTCACAAGTGACGCATCGCCGTTCGTCCCTGTCCGTCCAGATAGCCGGCGAAAGCTGCTGCGCTTTTTTTTTTCTTTATGTACAGGGTTGCGGGCGCCGGACGCAATTGAAGGCTGAACTGAGATGGATGAGCCGGAGCGCGGTGCACCTGTGCGAGTGAGACGGAAACAGCACACGGTCTTTGCGGAAAGGGAACGAAGTAGTGGCGATCAAGCTTGGGTCTTTTTCGAACACTGTTCTCTACAGTTTTTTTTGAAGCTGATCTTTCCGTCCCGAATAGAAATAAACTACTCCCTCCGTCTCAAAATGTTTGTCGCGACAAACATTTAGGGACGGATGGAGTATATAAATCATCTGTATTTAGCCTCTTTTGCGTATCGCAATCAGAGGCGCCGCCAATAACCAAGCTTTGACACGCGCGATCGAATGGAACGCCGCCAGTAAAACGAGCAATAAAACACAGATACTGTTACCAAATCGATGAGTGGTCGAGCGAGCAAGGCGATCCAAATGAAAACAGCAGCAAAAGAAGCCACGCCCACCACCAAAGGCCAAAGCTCCGCTACGCTGCCATTGCCACCGAACCCATCATACGCCGATCTTTCCCGATTTGAGAAGCTTCCACCCGCGCGCGATCGATCGATTCGATCCGATCGCCGACTCCTCTCTTCTTGGAAGGCTCCTGCGGATCGCCACGCGCGGCGTCACGTCTGCCGGCCCCCGCGTCCCTTTCCGAAGCGTCGGCCGGGCCTCTTCTTTATTTGTGTCGCGGCGTCCGTCCCTGTCGTCCGGGTGCGTGCGCCCACGGGCACGGCTCCACACCACGGCATGCATCAAGTTGGGGTAGCTCTCGAGCGGACGAACCTGCCGCGAACGCGGGACGCGGCCGGACCCGGCCGTTCGGTTCCCGGCGTGGCAGACCGGCAGAGCCAGCGCGCCGGGCACATCTGCGGGTGCTCTGCTTGATGGTCATCTGCCTCTTTGCACGTCGATCGACTCTGTGTTCTGTCCATGAGATCGCGACTGGATTGTCAATGATCTGCTAATTAAAGGTGCTATCAAGTGTCGATGAAACTATGTTTATTTTTTTAACTAACTAATTATGATGTCAAAAGCTTAACCTGTATCAATCAAACCAAGATGATGTGCGTGGTCATTGAGAATGACCAATAGTGTGTGTTTAATTTTTCCGCCATGCGCCCAGTTTTGCTGCCGATAGGACGCGAGAGGGGGCCTCCAAACCTTTAGGAATGGTCGTGTCCCCCGATCACGGACACAACTATTCGTTAGATTGTGGCTATTCAATTAAGACACATGCTAATTGTGTTTTAATCCGTGTTCACACAAACTAACATGCATTTTTTGTTCGCGTAATCAAGCACGTGCGATTAGGAAGGGGCCACGAAGCTCTTATTTTTTTTTAACGTAAGATATGTGTTACCGTTATTAATTCTAACAATGTTCGGTGCATTCTGAAAACGAAGTCCGCATCTCGTACCATTTTATTAACTTCCATACATGCATGCATGTATCCTGGGGGCTGGCAGGAGAAGCGTGGCGTCACCGCGCGCGACGCTTATCCGGAGCTGAAAACCGTCGCTGTCACTTGCACTCTCGCGCCACAAAAGGCTGAATCACCGGACGTGTGCGGACTCCGGCGAGAGAGAGAGAGAGAGAGAGTCCTTTCCCGAATGCAAGCGGGGATACAGCGACCACTCGACGTCGCATCGAAAGGTTTGACCTCCTCCGCCGCCTTAATTTCCCGAAGCTTCTCACCGGCAACTCGGCGCGATCCGAGAAGGCGGTCACCACGGTCCAGGAAGGAGGAGGGGTCAAGCAATAAGCCTTTCGCGCTCACCTTCTCGTCCACCTCGCGGCCGAACCTAACAGGGGCAACCGGACGCAGCAGTAACGTCGTGCCTGCGACAAGGCTGTCGCGTCGCCATGGACAAACAGTTTGTTTCCCAACCTGCCGTCGTCAAGTTTCAAGGTCGTGCTGTAGCAGTTCGGGCAGCTCGGATCTGGGAGGTTCGACGCCCAATCCGGACCAGTTTCGTTGTGCTTCAAAAGTATTCCTTCCTTTTTAAAAATGAACTACAAAACAGTAATTTTTTTTGGAAACGGAGAGACTATGGAGCATCACAGCGTTTACGGCGCTGGAATTTTCAATCAGTCAGAATCGCTAGCTCTCAACAGTCTGAACCAAGATTTGCCACATGTTCCAATCTTGGTCCACTAAACAGGTTCCGCAGTTTGCACTCACGGCCCAAATGTGCCGAAATTTGCAGCCGGGCCTGAACCATGCGGACCATGTGCTACAAGGCAGCTGTCCACTAGGCTGTAAACAGAACATGTGACTCATGTCCAGTCTTGTACGACGCTCGCAGCAGGACTATAAAAAGTACAGTAACGGGCCAAAATCAACGGACCAGGTGAGGCCATGCCACCTGTCCCACGTGGGCCGGATCTTTTGGGACCCGCGTAACTCAAGCTCCCCAATCACGTGGGCACACCACCACCCATGACGCCGCACGCGGGACCCCTCAGCCTAACGCTATCGACACTAGTACACTACTTTATACACTATTCATATTCTACTTTTACAATATTTATTCTAAATTTACACCATTCAACAATCTTTTCAGCAACTGTCTTATAGTCATGCTGGTCCTCTCTCGGTTTTGTCTGTCTTATCTAAATTGATGTTTGGTTGAATGGATTTAACCATTCGTATTTGGTAGGTTGGATGAAATTTAGATGGATTGGATCATCCAAGTTGATAAATTTACATGGTTATTACTTTTTATATTAATTACCATATTACTAACATATACTAATATTAATATTATAATAATAATCACTAATCAATAGAAATCATGTTAATTATCACTAATCATTAAAATGCACACTTAGATAAGGTGGATGAACTTATTCAGCAAAATTTGTTGGACCATTTCATTCAGCACCTGTAAGAAATATTATTCGAAGTTAAATGACTCTGCTCATCTAACCGTAAAATAAATACTCTCTCCGTCTACATGAACTTGTCGCTTTGTAGTTTATTTTTGAAATACAAAACGACAAGTTCATAAGAATAGAGGAAATACCTTACTGGACTATCCAATCCAGCTCAATCCAGTCTAATACAGCTAACCAAATTATGATCCAATTCAATCCAGTCCAATACAACTAATCAAATGATAGTCCAACTCAATCCAGTGGCGAACCAAACCCACCATAAAAGCGCCAGCTGGGCACGCCGCAGCGATACGCATCAGTAGGAGACTGGACCGGCGTGCCCTGGGTGAAGACTGCAAACCCAACTGGTAGCAGGCCACTGCATAATCGCAGCCGCAACCAGCTATCATCTCGCCGCCGATGAGCCGCGTCCTCTCGCGGCGGCACCTCGCCACTGCCGCCGCCGTCCGGCGGTCCGCTCCCCTCGCCTTTGGTTCCAGGTTATCCCGCCTCCTTCCCGACTCCCGTTTGTTGTTTCGCGCGATCTGTTTGCGGAGCTTTATCGCTATGAGTGGCGCACCTCGCGCGAGTGGATCGTTAGTGGCAATCGAGGCTCCGTGTTTGTGATCTGGTTCGAATCGTGGGATCGCGCGAGTGGGCGGTGCCCACACTGCGGCTGCGATTTTTGGGAGCGATACGATAGGGTTCATATGCGCTTGCCACGGTTTTGGCCCCGCGCGCGCGCGTGTTCGATTGAGTTGTTATTGCTCGAGGTCGCACTAACTGTCGGTGGATTTGTTCATTGTGAGCTGCGGCTGACCGTTTGTGCAACTCGCAGGTGGCTGCACACGCCGTCATTTGCAACGGTGTCTCCGCAGGAGATTTCAGGCTCCAACCCAGCAGAAGTGCAGAATTTTGGTAAGGGCTCTGTTTCTAGTTTTTGCATTTTAAAACCAAATGCTCGTCTTGCATTGTACTAGCCGTACTGTTTCGTGTTCCCCGCTGAAGTGAAAGATGTATTTTAGCTCTATATCTAAATGCTCAACGATGTAAATCAGATCTTGTGCCTCAAATACAATGGTTCAGTGCAGGGAAGGTGGACAACATCCTCTAACTGGAATTGGATAGTTGATCCATTAAATGGTGAAAAATTCATCAAAATTGCCGAGGTTCAGGGAACAGAAATAAAGGTATGGTTATGAACACTTCTCTTATATGTTCCATGTTATAGTCATGAAGCATAATTCATTATCGTCTAATTTGTTTCAATTTTGACAACTTAAACTTGGAATATTTTAAGGCCTTATATGTTAATATTTTGTGAGGATATGTGAACTTCATTAATCTTAATATGGGAATAGAAGATGGAACTGTTGTCAGTTGTAAAAGGTTTAATAGCCCGTTTGATACTTGGTAGTATCATTTTTCTTAGCTTAGATGGAACTGTTGTTTGTTTTAGAATTTACTATAAATTTTTTTCTCATACAATTTGCTCTGTTTTTTTGGGGGGCAGCCATTTGTGGACAGTTTATCTAGCTGCCCAAAGTATGGACTTCACAACCCTCTTAAAGCTCCAGAGAGGTTTGTCTTTGTTTTAACTTTTATTTTGAACCATGTTTGTCGGTTAACCCAAAACAGAAAACTAACATAAATTTTTCCTAAGCCATTCCACTTATGTACCCTCACCCTCTCATTGAAATCAACATACCCATTTTTTGGTACTTTGTAGTTGTCGTTGAAATTTAGGATATGCTAAAATAATTTGTCATGATACCCTAGTTCTTTAGTACCTTCCAATGGAAATCTGACCCAAATATTGACTCTATACATACTAAATTCACATATGGTTCAGGTTCACACATTTTACTTTCAAACTCTCCAGCTTTTAACTTTTTATCATAAGGTTTCTTCATGCTTTTTGACTGCAGGTATCTGATGTATGGAGATATATCTGCAAAAGCTGCACATATGCTTGGTCAACCTGCGGTAAGTCATTTTAATACTACAGTTATTCAAGTTTCTTTTATTCTACAAAATTTGGCAGGTGACACTACTATGCTTGGATGGATCTGCCTTGTGAAATGCATTCACGTTCTTTCTCTTAGATATCACTTTTCATAACGTCTTGTTAAACTGCTGAATGCAGGTCTCAGATTTCTTTGCTAAACTTATCCAAAGGGTATCCCCAAAGAGCTATCAGCAAGCTCTCGCAGAAGTTCAAGTTTCTCAAAAGTTCCTAGAAAATTTTAATGGAGATCAGGTATGTTGTAGATAAGATTTCTTCAATTGCACGATGGAAAATCTGATATATGAGGATATCTACTAGTGTTGATATCGGTAGCTGTAGTGTCTAGAAAGTATGCATCTTATCCAGATAGCTACCAAAATGGGGAACACCTACTGTGGTAGATATATGCATAATATATCTTCTCTTTCTCGATGTTAATAGGTACGCTTTCTGGCTCGGTCATTTGCTGTACCTGGCAATCATCTTGGACAAATGAGTAATGGCTACCGCTGGCCATATGGTCCGGTAAGTGCTCTCAATAGCCTCTCATGAAAAATAGAGTTATTGGTTTCATTTTTGTCTTTATACATTATAGAGTACATAAAATCCAAACAAATACAATTTGTTCGAATCATTTTCAAGGCAATCAAGCTGATTTATGATGACAAAGTATTTTAAATTAATAAACCATACTAATTTGGCAGAGCACTTTTTCTTTTGAGTTAATATACCAAATCTCGGTTTCAAGACATGTCTGTGGATGCGTTTTCAATAAATAGCTGGAGTTTAGAACATGAAGTACTTTTACCATGTTTTTTAAAAACGTTGGTCCGTAAATCATCTTTTTTTTGACAACCATAGAGGCATAAACTGCTTTAACAGCCCCACTAGGAAAAAAGGGACAGGGGCCTTGACCTATATCTAAGAACACATGGTATTCAGATTGACTGTTGGCATGGTTGTATGCCTTGCCGCAAGTCATAAGTCCTTCCTTTTGATGTTTGCATGCAATTTTTCATGTTACATGAGAATGTTTTGCTATCTTGTGCTGTAAAAATAATGCAACTATTTTTCGTTCACAATTATGACAAGTTTGAGCTAATATGATGACTGTTTTGAGCAGGTTGCAATTATCACACCATTCAATTTCCCACTAGAGATTCCATTGCTGCAACTTATGGGAGCACTATACATGGGAAATAAACCAGTTTTAAAAGTTGACAGCAAGGTTAGCATTGTGATGGATCAAACGCTCAGGTTGCTTCATGCTTGTGGATTGCCAGCAGAGGATGTGGATTTCATAAATTCTGATGGTGTCACAATGAACAAGCTGCTGTTAGAGGTATGAATGACTATTCTCTAACTTATTGGTAGAGTATAAATTATAGTAAATAGATTAGCATTTAACGCATCACATTATCACTGTTTTGCCTTTGAAGTTGCTTTAGTATAACACACTTTATTATTCAAAGTTCTGAACAAATTTTGTTTTGTTTTCTAGTATCTTCTATGTTCTGTTATTTTTTTTTGCAGGTTCGAACACTCCTGTTTTTTCTTGTTAACATTTTCAGTTTAAAATATGAGCTGTTCATGCCATAGATAAGCATGAGTATGTTCGGTAATGGAAGGATTAAATAGTTAACACAGCAAAATGCAGCTGCTAGTTTTTTCATTCAATGCCAAAAGTCATGGTGGACCAAGTCACTCTGCTTATAGGCAGCATATCTCATGCTTGATTTTTTTCTATCTCTTGTAGGCTAATCCGAAAATGACCCTTTTCACTGGGAGCTCAAGGGTAGCAGAGAAATTGGCTGCTGATTTGAAAGGCCGAGTCAAATTGGAAGATGCAGGTTTTGATTGGAAAATTCTTGGTCCAGATGTTCAAGAGGTCTGAAATATCTTCTTTCAGTATTTTAAGTCATATATTCCCAATCCGATTGTGAATGGACTGTATCAATTGATATTGTGCCAAAACAGGTTGATTATATTGCATGGGTTTGCGATCAGGATGCTTATGCTTGCAGTGGTCAGAAGTGCTCTGCCCAGTCTGTTCTATTCATGCACAAGGTAAAGGCTAAAGACTTGAATCTATGTGGCTATATGCTAGTGTCTTGAGTCGTGAATCGTGATAATGATCTATGTTAATGGCCTGTGCTACTTAATTTTCTTGGCAGGTTGGTCCATGGTTTGTAGTTCCAGTCTTGATGTCTTTTTTTATGCTTTTTTGTTGTGTAGCTTGACCAAGGTGCTACCGGGATTAAAATCACCTGTCTAATTATACTGGTCTAATGGTTCTTGTCCTGTTTACAGCAATCGAATTGATTCTAAATAGTAATAAAAGTATGGTTGTTGACGCAAGGGGCTCTTGATGTTTCTGAATTTTTGGAAGCTATTTTTTTATCTTGCAATTCCCTTTGGCATTTTCACATTGGAACCAAAATGACTACTCCCTCCGTCCCCATGAACTTGTCGCTTTGTAGTTCAAAAATGAACTACAAAGCGACAAGTTTATGGGGACGGAGGGAGTACATTTTTGTTCTTAATTTGTTGTAAAACTTGTTTGCACTTGCAGAATTGGTCATCTAGTGGGCTGCTTGAGAAAATGAAGAAACTTTCTGAAAGAAGGAAGCTCGAGGATTTGACCATTGGCCCGGTCCTTACAGTAAGTTGAAAATTCAGTAATCACAATTCGCTCGCAGTTTTTTTTGTAACTTTCATGCTATGATATGGTTAAGCATTTATTAGTTTAATAGCTTAGTCAAACATAAATGTAGCAACATAACAATATTGGTTTCATGTTATTTTAATAAATGAGGTCCAGACATCAAATAGTGTGTCATAGCAGGAGATAGTGGAAATGTTCATTGCAGAGTACAGGTGTCCGTCTGAAAGTTTAACACATGAGTAGAAAAGGAAAAATCCAGACATTCATCACTGATTTTGTATGTTAAACTATTTATATGATTGCACAACTGAATCAGTACTCTCCCCCCCACCCCCACCCCCACCCCAATAATTAATTCATATATTGCTACTTTCTGATCCCAGGTTACTACAGAAGCTATGATGGAGCACATGAACAACCTTCTCAAGATACCAGGTTCCAAGGTTTTGTTTGGTGGTGAACCTTTGGAGAATCACTCTATTCCCAAAGTATATGGTGCCGTGAAGCCAACTGCTGTATTTGTTCCTCTAGAGGAAATCCTTAAAAGCGGGAATTTTGAGCTTGTGACAAAGGAGATATTTGGTCCATTCCAGGTAAGAAAAACTCCATATTTTATCACTATGAAGAAAATGCATACACTACTTGATGGCAGTGTGGCATTCTTGTCACCAGTACTGTTGATATAAACCACAAGTGTACATCATTGATGGACCCATGGTAACAGAGTAGCTTTGTTTTTGGTTATGTACCTCTGTGTTTTGCAGAGCTCATGCTTGCATTGCATAAAACTTCAGTTCAAAGTAACAAATTTACCTTTTGGCGACTGTTTGGCCTTTCTGTTGCACACTGGCACCTGTACCGATCTAGCATGCAAAAGCATTCCACAACCATTTTCCTCACATTTACCCAAGAGGCTATAACTGTGAAAGTGCATAGTTCAAAAATACTACTTGTGGTTATTAGCTGCGGCATTTACCTGTAGTTTTTGCCTGCATTTCATTATAAGCTGAAACTTGTGTACATATTTTACAAACCAAAAGAATTTTTACTATCCTTATGTATCAGTTATCACCGTTACGGACATATACATAACTACAGGTTACTAGAGTTTCTATGACATTGATTAATTCTACTGGTGATACTTTGTTTTATGTTGTAATTCTCCTGTAACACACTGCCCCTTTCGGATCAAATCCAGGTGGTGACAGAATACTCTGAGGATCAGCTTGAATTGGTATTAGAAGCCTGTGAAAGGATGAATGCACATCTGACAGCTGCCGTAGTTTCAAACAACCCGTTATTCCTGCAGGCAAGTTGGTTTTCTTCTCAGTTGGGTGTTCACATTCATGTTCATTTACTTGTTTGACTATCTTGAAACTCTTCATTTGCAACAAAAAATCTGTTACGTATTATTTGGTTCCCTCAAGAAAATTTCACAGTACTCTCACACAACATTTGCTCAAGAGATGCAAACATAATCAAACCAACGCCTTCAGGTTGGTGAGTTATTTTTTTCATTCTCAATTTTCAGGAGGTACTTGGTAGATCGGTAAACGGTACAACATATGCTGGGATTCGAGCAAGGACCACTGGCGCTCCGCAAAACCACTGGTGAGCGAACACTCGGTACCAATCTTCAAATCCTTGAGAACCGATGACCAGCATAGTGACATTTTAATTCCTTGGCGGTTCAGGTTTGGGCCAGCCGGTGACCCGAGAGGAGCAGGCATCGGAACTCCAGAAGCCATCAAACTTGTCTGGTCTTGCCACAGAGAGATCATCTATGACATTGGTCCTGTGCCCAAGAACTGGGCGCTTCCTTCCGCGACCTAATACGTGGAGGCTCCCCAGTTAGCAAAGAAGGCTAGCTTCTAAACCAAGAATAAAAGGGGAAGAGAGGGCTGACAGGGCCGGAGTAGTCAGCAACTGAGAGCGTGTAGGAATATTTTGCCCGTGTATGCATTCTCTGTACCCTCCAGAAACATTGGTAAACGCCAGATATGGATCTTGTTGGCATATACTGTTCTGTCACACTTGATATTGGAAATTCGGGGTTGGTTCAATAACGGTAGAAGCTCATGGCTGAGTGGTCTGCCGTTTCTAATTTTGTGCATGGATAGGTAGCGGAAAGCCAGAAGCACTTGTTTGACCACTGGCGGAAGCAAGAGATGTTCGGTGACGGAATAGAGCAAACACTATTATAGCAGTTGTTAAGCAGACAACTCCAAGAAAGATACGTGTTACTTACAGGTGAAATGCACGATAAAATCGCCCTTTTCCGAATTCAAATGCAGACAATCTTAACCCAGCCAAACCTCAGCACAGGTTTCTCAGATCGCTGCCGGTATTTTGTCTTTCCATGACACGGCGCCAAACCCTGTTTTGGACTCTCGCAGGGGAATGATACATAGCCTTTTTCTTGTTGGAGCATGTTGGAAACACAAATACGCTGTTAAGGAAAACGTAAATAAATTAAAACAAAACTTGTCTCACGCAGCAAAAGCAATATGCTCAACCGCCGCTAGGAGGCGAGAATGGTTGCAGTTAAAATCGATGTTTCCAAACAGGCACACTGACAAAACCAGCATAGTAAAGACAGACGGAGCGCGGTTCATAATTCCATGAAAACCATCAACGCCTTGTTGTCTTACTCCCACCAGGCGACAAACCATGTCACCCAGCCAAGCAGAGAGTGTACCTGTGTATATAGTAGTATATATAACCACACGTGTGCAGGTCTCACCTTGCAGCTGGCAGGTTCCGCTTCGTTCGTTCGTTCAGGGCTGCAGCTGCTCTACTGCGTTGGAGGCTATACCAATTGGAGCATCAGAGAGGAGGTGTGGCGGCCATCAGGCCATGGATAACATGGTGATGGTCAAGAATGAGATCGAGAGCTACTCGGGATCAGCTCCTCCGGCGGCAGTCGTCATGATGAACAACGGGCCGGAAGCAGGCGGCGGTGAGGCAATAAGCCAGGTCGTGAGGAGGCGGCGGAGGGAGCCGCCGGCGTTGCTCGCGCCGATCAGGGGCGGTGCCAACGGCAGCGGCATTGGCAAGCCGGTGCCGACGAGCGTCACCGTGAAGAGGAGCTCCAGGTTCCGTGGAGTCAGCAGGTGACAGATCGAAGCACTGAACGAACATGCATGCGTTCCTTTAAAATTTTTACTGCATTTTTCTTGATACGCGTATTGACATGTATGCAGGCATCGATGGACGGGCCGTTTTGAGGCGCATCTGTGGGACAAGAACTCCTGGAATCCAACGCAGAGGAAGAAGGGCAAGCAGGGTAAGTAGTCTCAAAGTCTTGACCATGGTTGGCACAGAACTGCATGCTCGAGTTGAGTTCAGATGATGAGTGCTGGATATGTTTGCCCCTTCCGTAACAGTCTATCTGGGCGCGTACGACGAGGAGGAGGCGGCCGCAAGGGCCTACGACCTCGCTGCTCTCAAGTACTGGGGACCAACCACATACACGAACTTCCCGGTATAACCTTGCCACAGCTTTACTACACAGGAGTGACAAGCTGCTTCAGTCTGAAACAACAATCACTGAAGTCTGTCTGTCTGCATGGGAAAATGACTGGGTTTTTCATTCGAACGATTCATCAGGTTATGGACTATGACAAGGAGCTGAAGATCATGGAGAACCTCACAAAGGAAGAGTACCTTGCATCGTTGAGAAGGTACATGTTAATTAACCCTGACCAAAATATATATTACAGTCCTCCAACTGATACGAATTTTATGGTACTTGAAGCCTAACAAGCCTGTTCCGATGACTACAGGAAGAGCAGCGGCTTTTCGAGAGGCGTGTCCAAGTACCGAGGGGTTGCCAGGTATATAAATTTCATAAAAAAATGCTTCGAGATCTTCATGGGTAATTCAAGCAGTTTATCTGTGTATACTGAATGTTGAACGTTGCAAAAATGGTTCGTTCAGGCATCATCAGAACGGAAGGTGGGAAGCGAGAATCGGGAGGGTTTTCGGGAACAAGTATCTCTATCTGGGAACCTACGGTGAGTGAGTTCAGATCCTAACGAGAGTTTCTACCTTCTCACTTGACACGACGACATCGCGTGAGTTCAGTCAGATTCTAACATGCTCACCAATGAATGAAACCTTTTTCCAGGCACCCAAGAAGAGGCTGCACGCGCGTACGACATCGCAGCGATAGAGTACAAAGGCGTGAACGCGGTCACCAACTTCGACCTGAGATCGTACATCACATGGCTGAAGCCAACCACAGCTCCGGTTATTACTGCCGCCTTCAACCCAGCTGAACAACAAGCAGCCCACGTCGCGATGCAGACGCCGGCGGCACCGGTTATTACTACCACCGCCTTCAACCCAGCTGCTGAAGCGATGGCGATGCGAACGACGACGACCCCGGCGGCCGAGCACCTCCTCCTCCAAACCGAAACAGCCCAGATGCTCCTCCCAAGAGGCAACCACCCGTTTCTCCAGCAGCTGGACGACCACACCGCGCCGCCCGCCGTGGTTTCTTCTTGCCCCGGCGGCGGCGGCATGATGAGGCGGAGAGGCTCGTCGTCGACGGCGCTCAGCCTCCTGCTCAAGTCGTCCATGTTCAGGCAGCTGGTTGAGAAGAACTCCGATGCAGAGGAGGCGGCAGCTGGGGGTACGGGTGTCAGTATCAGGGACGCTGGTGGTGCCAATCCTCCAGCAGGAGAAGCCTACGACATGGTCTTCCAGGCAGAGGCAGACGGGGCAGATATGATGTGCGATCTCTTCTCGTCAGCTTGTGGCAACGTCGTCCGAGATGCGTTTCACGGGGACGTCGCGTGCTACGACCATGGCGAGAGTCTAGCGGCAAACTGGACTGGTCTTGGGAACTTGTCATCTTTGCCTTAGTCAACTGTAATATTCTGATGGGGCTGTAACTAATTTCAAGCTTCGTACCGTCGGTTTCCCTTCCACGTGCTCTAGACTTCCATGGGTCAACGAAACGAAGAGATGTGTTTTCGCCAGCTAATTTATTTTTAAACCAACCAATAACAAATATCAAAACATCATCCCAAAGCAGATCACTTTGGGACGAATTACTGTAAACAAGGAGTCAAGGAAAAATGATGGAATGCGTTTGGAGTGGAGAAAATTCGCATGATTTCGACGATAATTATACTACATATTTTGTTTAAAATTTGAACTTCTGTTACAACACGCGAATAGACAGGTGCCAGTGTCACAGCAGCCATCGGGCCATCACATAGCCAAAGCAAACCATACTCGATACATTCTTGCTGCAGAGCAAGACAGTAAGGTGAGCTGGGAAAGAATATTAGCAACAGAACACAGTATCAGAAATGTCACAAGTGACCAAATCGGATAAGATTGTTCAACAACTCAATCCAGGTTCTCTCCTAACATCAGCAGCTCTCTAAACAAGCCGGAGGGTGTCTCCGTCTCATCTCTGGGTGGGGAACCAAAAACAAACGGGAAGACACTTCAGCTATACATAATAAGGCAGGTGACACAAAACCCTATAAATAAGTCAAACTCGCGCCAGATTCACAACATAGCCGGTTGGTTCATCGTCACAGATGAGAACGTCTTTTTACATCGCAAACAAAACAATAGGGGCAAAGTGCGGACGCCATCCACTGAAACTGCACTAATCAAGTGGAGCATTTGAGCTTCATAGGCCTCTTCAGCGTCTCCACTCAACTTTCAATGGTCTCTCTGCAGATATTCAAAAGAGAGCAGGAATAAAGTATAAATTGAGCATGTGAAGAACAAAACCACTCTACCTATGCAAAGGCCATTCAGATGCACATAAGAAAAAAATTTGATCAGCAGGAAAGACTGATGAATTATAGCTTGGTCAGTTCTACAAAAATAAAGGTACATCCAAGTGTGAATAAGAATCAATTTGATCAACACAACTGCTTACTTATTTTGTATGTCACAAAATCATAGAATGATTATTTTCTTTGAGTCACTAAGCATGAGTTCAACATCTATCAATCAATGCTAAAAAATCATAAAACATCGTTAATGCAGCATAGAGTTAAGAAACATGCAAAATTCATCTCCAATATTGAGATTCAAAAAATACAAGTGCTACTTCTAGCAAATTATGAAAATTGGCAGATTGATTCTTGTCTAATTTATTTATTGGCGTATAGGATTGACTCAATTCGATGCAAAATTTTCACATGCTATGCTTAACTTCATATGTACCAAATACATGATCTTTTTACTATTTTTTTTTAAAAATAATGCAGCATGTTGCATTCACTAATGGGGACATGGGAACCACTGGAAACAAAATTCTTGTCATGCTGTTCTATCAATTAATTGGCAATCGTACAAGTTATATTGTGTTAAGACTTTTATCAGTTAATACAAAATTTGTAAAGGTAAAAATAACTTAATAGCATAAGACATTGTCCATAAATTTGTATTTCAAGAAACAAATTTAAAAGCTTAATAGAACAAGGAATGAGAATGTGAACATGAATCTTAAAAAGGTTTGTTTACTACTTACCACTTGCATCTCGAGATGATATCATCGACTTGTCGCTTTTCACTGCATCTTTGCCACCAGCATGCATTGGCCTCTGTGTACGCGGAGACTGCGAGTTCATCTTACCACTGGTAGAGGAAGGAAGAGAGTGACGGCGAGCGAAGCCATTTTTGTCAGCTGAATCAGAGCTAAGTCTTGGTGAAATCTGTCCCCGCAGTTTTGCCTTTGCAGATTTTGTTGCAGCCATGTAGCTGGGCAGAGCTGGAGAATTTTTGGAACCATTTTCTGGATATTCTGCCTTAGCTGAGAATGAAGACCTTCTCTTGCTACTTTTAAGGCTTTCAGTAGAAAGTGATTCTTCTTTGGATCTCTGTTCCACATCATTCACTAAAGCATTTTCTTCATTGTTGATATCTTGAAGCGGGATAATTTCAGCTGCAGGAGCAACAATAGCTGGTTCATTAACTTTTTCTTCATTTGTCACTGGATGTGAGACAATTTCCACATCAGGCTGGAGATCGGGTACTGAAGTACCTGTCTTTGCATTATCTGAAAGATAGCCATTTTGAGGCTCTTGGTTCTCAGTGTGAGTATGAACTTGCTGAGAATTTCTTAGTGGCTTATCACAATGAACCTCTTGATGTTCAGGGATCTCAGTTGCCGTATTAGATGTCTTTGAGGCTTCAGCCTTGGAATTACTAACCTTCCTAAGACTGCGTTTAACCTTCTCAAGTTCACTTAACTGAGCATCATGCACTGGATCAGCAGGAACACTAGTGATTTTCTTTGGATTCCTTTTTGTCTTTTCAGTCTTTTCAGTTTCTATAACTGTGTTTGTTTGAGAAGGCTCAGATGGCATCGCAGAGCTCTTCCGAGCGTTGCGCTTTAACTTAGCTGATTCTGTTTCCATTGCATAGCTGGTCTTTCTAGTATGCGGTTTAGCATCTACACCAGCTCTCTTTGGTTGGGAAATGGGTTTCCAGACACGACTTATAGTCCATCGCTCCAACCAGTTGAAGGCTGCGTTAGGGTCCATCTCATCGTACTGAAAGTGAAGAGCTTCAACCAAAATTGGCGAGGATAGAAGCTACACATACCAAATGCATTGAATTAGCATGAAGCACTAAGTACAGTTATGAAACGTATTCAAGCCCTATGTAAAAATATATGCAGATATAAATATACCTTACGAGCAAACACATTTGAAGATAATTTCTCCTTCCAAGCATCTGGTTTAGCACCCTACAAGAATAAAATAATTATTTATTCATTGGAAGGGAAGCATTAAAAAGATGGAAGGTCCTGCACAACATCTATATTTCTTACTGTAACATTGCATGCATAAGTCAAACATTACGTAGAATATGAACAAGTTTATCTGCTCATTTTGCTAGTTTCTTTGCTTGTGACCATACAGGTTCGAGCGCTGGAAACAGCATCTTGCAGAAATGCAAGGAAGGACTGTGTACAAAAGACCCAAAGTGTGTTGGACCCTTCCCCGGACTCTGCACAAGCGCGAGCTGCGTGCACCGGACTGCCCTTTTTTTGCCGGTTTCTTTGCTCCATCATAGACAGGACTAGTTTTGCACCGCTCATATCCAATGTGACCATGTAACAAGTTGAGCCTAGTAAAAAATATGGCCTTATATTTGATGTAAAGCCAAAGTGATTTGAGTCATTGAACCAGAGGAGGAAAGAAATATCAGAAAAAATACTTACAAAAATTCCTTTCAGTAATGTATGCCACACTTTTATTCTAGGAGATAAAGCATGTTTATACAAAAAGGCCAAGCAAACAAAATAAAAAAAAATTACTACACTATGTACATAATATATTCTTCCAATTGTGGAATACAGATGGGAGCTAACTGAAGGTTACTCAACTTCTAACCCCATGAACAATATCCACAACAATGTATCCTGTGCAACCATCAGCTTTGGCCATGGTTGAATCCTTGCTACTATATATCTGATTCGAAACAAACATTTATTCATTTCAACATAGAGGTCACTGAAACTTCTCCAATAAATCTTTATAGAGGATCATGACAAGTACAAATGTGACTTTAGCATGGTTCCAAGAAAACTTAACAGAGAAGTAAAAAACTTCAAAATGGACTTAAAGGTTTTACCATGCTCCACCGTTAACTTTCCCGAGGATAATACAAATGTATACAATATAATCAGGAGTAGTGTTTCTATTTAATAAGAACATACAGTGGAGAAACAAACAAAAAAAAAGATCTGTCATGAATGTCATAGCCTTGTACGTGCAGAATAAACAAGAAGAGTAAGGAAATTACCCCAAAGTTCAGTTGGCCAAGTTTCAAATTAGCTCGCATGGACGCTTGAGAAAGTCTAACATTTCCTCCACGGACCAGGGCTTGGAACTTGACAATCAACCATGTTGCACGGAGACTTGAAATAGCCTGCCTCCTTACAAGATGGCCACGAATCAGCGCCTGAAGCCTTATGATCCCTTTCAGTGTGCGAAATGCACGACGTGCCTGAACCAAAACCGTGATACAATGGGCACCACATTAAATCAACATAACTTGAGTTTCTATTACAAGAACAATTACAGTTATGATAGCATTATTACAGCGCTGAAATAAATGATTCTGTGCATATCCAGCGTTACAAATAAACAGCAGTGTCAAAGCGTGAACATCCATACGGCAGTTCATATTCTACTAAACATCAAAACGTGGTACAAGCAGATAGAATGGAGAATTACATCAAGCCAAGAAAGATCAAACAGAAAAATTAGGTAATAATAACACTGTCAAACCATGAATATAACAGTCGTGCAACAAAATATATTTCATTATCTGATCAACGATCATATTCAGCTGCATGACTCCATAATAACATTATGCAAGATACTACACAAACTTGTAACACAGCATAAATATTAAATAGACAGCACACATAACTACATCAAACTAAGCAAGGCTAAACAGAGAACATAAAAATTACCAGGTGACCCCGGAAGGCAGCTTGTGCCTTCACGGCTGCTTGTTCTTCCCTCAACCTCTCAGCCTCATTTGACGCAGCAGTACCCTGCTTCTCCATATCCTGACTTACATCACGCGCCTCCACTTCAACTTGCGAGTTGGAATTCTCACCCTCTGTCACCTCAGGCACGGTCTCATTGTTGTGGCAGCTAACAAGCACCGGCTGCGAAATCACAGGAGAGCTCTCGGCAAATGCAGAATCCTTCCCAGCAGCAGCAGCAGCATACCCTTTGTTACTTGCGCCCTTCTGCAAACGGGTAACCGAGGCATCAATTGCAAAAAAAAAACAGATCTCTCGTTCCATTTCGCATCACTGCAACTACATGTCATGACTCCACGCACAGAACATTGGACCCTTGTGACATTTTTGGAATTATACAGGGGCGACTATTAACGTACTGATAAGCCCTTGGTCCTGGTGGAGCCGGACCTCGACGACGACGACTTCTTCCCGAAGAGCACCGACTTGATCCACTTGGCCGGAGACTTCCCCATCGGAGCCTAAACCGCCGCGCACCCCGGACGGTTCTTCGGAGCCTGCAACTGCAACAGAACCAGGCATCAGCGCACAGATCTACACCACAAACACACTGCATTTACCTATATAACCACGAAGAAATGCAACAAGCAGCCAAAGCACCGGCGCAACAGATTAAAAAAACTAAAAAAAAACATGCAGAGAAAACAAAACCGGCGCTCAAGGAGCACGCCGCGCACACCCCCCCCCCCCCCAAAAAAAAAAAAAAAACGCGGCAGCACAGACCCGAAACACAACACCCGAACCATCAAAGCCCAGCACGAAACAGCGCGACATACAGGGCGAAACGGCACAGATCTAGGCCGGAACGGTTTGCCGGATCTGAAAAGGCGTCGCTCACCGGAGGAAGGCGGGCAGGAGAAGGCGGCGGCCCAAAACCCTAGCTCCTTCTCTCTCTCCTCCCTCCCTCACCACTACGCAACCGTTCCAGATAGAGAGGGAGAGAGAGAGGCAATGTATGAGCAGGCTACTAGCGTTGCGTTGGCTGGTAGTGCGCCGCTCAGCGGAGGAGACGGGGAGAGGGAAGAGGAAAGGAAAAAGGAAAAAAAAAAAAGCGGGGGCGAGGCGGCGTCACTGGAGAGTGTGACTGAGCCAGTGCTCGGGCCCCACGACGCAGCGGAACCGCTTCCCTTGCCCCAACCCAGGCCCAGCTTGCGGTACGAGTACTCCACCTACCAGGTGATACTCGTTTACCTCAACTGACGCATGGGACAGAGGCACACAGCTGCGATGGCGCGAGTTAAGATCGGGATGACATGTGGGGTCCGCAGCGTTCACGCGTTGCGCGGCACGTACGTACAGGTACAGCTAGCTGTTACGGTACCGGAACGCGTTTACTGTTAGGCTAAACCCCGGGCCGGGGCCACTGCCGTGTTATTAGCATTTCGGTGAATCACGTGACGCGAGGTCCTGACGGGAACGGCTGATTTCTTCGTAGAGCGCGCCAGCCCGGGAGACGAAGACGACGTGGATGAATGGAGCCGGGACCGGGAAACGGCGGACGGCACGCCCACGGGCGCGGACGTCACAAGTGTGCGCTGCGCCCAGGTCACGCGTCCGGCGTTCCTTCCTCCCCCTTGGGCAGTTGGGCTGGCACGGCGCCATGGCGCGCCGCGTGCCAGGGCAAGCGAGAGGAGCGGAGCGACCACACGCGCGGCCTTTCGTGGCCGCGCGTGCCGAGTCGTGATGATAGCATAGCTTACGGACGTTTCGGTGGGGGCGCACGCTAACGCTGCAGCGGCATGTGACTCTCCGTCTCCGATGCGAGCGTTTTCGTCCGTCACTCGCGAATCCTCTGTTCCAGTCGTCGGCACGGGAATGACGACAGATATAGGGGACTGTTTGGTTGTATTTGGCTAAACTTAACTTTAATTATTTGCCACACTCGTGTCACACCTAAGCTACCTAATGTTAGCTGTTGTTTGGTTTGTTACCGTAGCCTAAGCTTAGGCGTACATAAGAAAGTGTGGCATGCTTAGGCGGTCAATTCGAGCGCCTCAGTTGAGGCAATTTTTTGTTAGACAATGGATATAAAAGTTGCTTAACTTTTGTGGCGCGCCTAACTCCAATCAACAATCAAACACCCACCTAAACACAGTGTGGCATGTCTAACGTTAGGCTTAGGCAACTTAGGCGTAGAACCAAACAGGCCCATAACTTCACCTTTTCCTTCAACAGACGCGTCCAATGGAGCAGAGGACGGACGCAGCTTCCCTCCTCCCAAACTATCCTCCCATGCGTTCTCCCCATATGTGTCAAATTGTTGTTGGTCCACGTGTCCAATCTCTCCAACTCAACCAACAGCCACGGGAAGTCCGCTTTCAACGTTTTCATTTGGTTACCAAAAATTTAAGCCGCGCCGCTCCTGTTCGTCGAGACCCGCCGAACGGCCGCCGGAGTGTGTCGTCCCGTCCCCGCAGCCCACCGAAATCTTCTATCGCACAGTAGATCTTTCTGCCGAGCACTAGCCGCAGCCCTGGCCGGCCCCGAGCTCGACCGCATCTGTCTTCCCGAGCTCGACCGTGTCAGCCGCCTCCAAGATCGACCGCGTCGGCCTCCCCTGAGCTCGACCACCCCACCCGACCCTAAGCGAGCTCAGCAGTTGAATGTCATCGTCCGTATCACACTGCATTTTGTGTTGTTCGACGTGTACTGACTACTGAGTGATTCAGTCCGGCGAGCTGCTCTGGCTGGACATGCGGCGCCTCGAAGGAGTCTTCCCCGGCCCGTCAGGCAACGGGAGCAGGAGCACGTGGATGATGAGACCCCACCATGTTAGCCTTCCCACGAGAATACTGCTAGGACCATGACAGGGCCAGGAGACGCCGCCCAACCTTCTTGCGAGAATACTGCTAGGATCATGACGGGACCAGGAGACGCCGCCCAACCTTCCTGCGAGAATACTGCTAGGATCATGACGGGACCAGGAGACGCCGCCCAGGCCGCCGTCAGCGTCGTCGAGCATACGTGGTGCTGAACAAGGTCGAGTCCTGGCCATGACGACTGGTTCGGCCCGCTGCGCTTCAGGTGGAGATGCTTAGGATGAGGTTCTCCATCTTCCTGCGTAGGGTTCTGCAAGATAAGGTGGCTGACGGAAAAGAAGCTGGATGGGAGGAGGATATGAAGATAAGAGGAGGAGATGGAGAAAAGAATAATGTCGCTAATGGAGGAGAAATCGGTGGTTCAAAAACACTAGTACCAAATAATAACATGCCACGTAGGATGGGAGGACGCATGGGAGGACAATTTTGGGAGGACGGAAGCTGCGTCCGGGTCGAGCGCTGGAGGTTTCTGTGCGTCACACCAAAGAAGTTTGTTAAGGTGAAGCCAAGCTGGCTTGAAAGGTCCGAGATGCACGCCACGCGCACCGTTGTCGATCGGGTTCGGTGCGTGAACGAGTGGCTGCTGGAAGTAGATATCATATCAATCCTGCCGACGGAATTGCACCTCATGGCCCACTAACCTCTATCGCCCAAAAAAAAAATCAAAGGGATTCAAGGACAAATGGAGGATCATGAGGGTCAATTACTCAATTATCAGAAAAGTGAAACGAGGCCAGCTTGAAAAACATGCAAAAGCGGACCAAATAATCGTTGCCGCACTTTGGTAGTAAGTCCATCCATCATGAAGATGAAAGTGACTGTCCTCCCCTTTAGACCTTTAGTACGTACGTGCTTCCCGATGAAGAAAGCGCGCTACATTCTTTATCCTCATCGACTATCGAATACAGAACGCTATCCACCCGGTGCTGCTTCCACATCTAGAAGAGGTATAAAAGTGATGACGAGCTCGAAGCTTGCGCGTTGCCACGCGTTTTCTGGAAGTTGAGCGGTTGTTTTCGTCCGGAGACACGATCGAATAACCAGAGACGACCTCGTCTGCTATGGCAGTTCGTTGACACGATGGCTAGATCGGAGTTTGATCGAGCTTCGAGCACGTCAGTAACGACGAATAAATTGTTTGAGGCTTCGAAGTTTGAGTAAAGTGCACCAGCGACCTCTTCGCTACAGCTCATCGGGAGCAGACGAGGTGGTTCGGGCCTTCGGGGGTGAGGACCATGTGCTTCTGCTGCTCGGCTCGACGGCATGCCGGCATGACGGGCAGGCGGACGCGAAGGCGAGCTCGCCTAGCCCTAGGGTCGGCTGTTCGCGCCCTTTACAGTTGTTGGGCTGAGCTCATACCTGTCAGCCCAGTAATCAAGGAATGTATCGGCCCATCATCTCATTCTCCAGACAGATGAAGATTTCTCTATTTTTCCCTTCGGTTCTTTTATTCATTTTCAAATACTCTTCAGCTCAAGCGATAGCTAATGGCTTAAACTTTTATCAAATTATTTTACTTCTGGAATACTAGGCTCACTGCAATTGCAAACTTCAACATTGTGACAACTCACAACCTGTTTTGCGAATTACCTGATCAATTTCTTTCCTCGAAACCAAATTGTTGTTCACATAGATAAATCAATGATTTTGTTGACGAAAATGAATTCCTCCATCTCCATTTTGTTTAGCTTTTTTTTAGGAGAGCACCAATTGTTGCCGCGAGTTGCTTGACGTAAGTCCCACTGACATGCATGCCGGGCCCATCTGCAGGTGTCCCCGGGACTTGGCCGCTCTAGGTCGAGGAAAACGCATCCGCCAGCGTCCGTCGCAGCCGGCACGAGCACGAAACCTTCGCATCCCCGAGAAGCGGACGAACAAGCAAGCCAGGAGGCGGCGGAGGTTGCTACGGTGCGGAGCGGGATGGGGTTCATGCTGCGGGTGAGGCTGGCCTCCTTCTTCGCCGGCGCGGCGGCGGCCGCCGCGGCGGGGGGGCTACTTCCTCTACAAGGACTACAAGCTCGCGCACGACTCCATGGCCCTCCAGGTGTGCCCCCCGCCTCTTCTTCCTCCGCGCTTCTTCGCCTATAGATCCCAGATTCTTCGGCACGCGCATCGCAAGCAAATAGGTCCTCGGGTACGTCCGAAGCGCGAGAGAGGCGGGGTGCGAATGGGATGGATGGGGATCGGGGAAACCCTGGTCTCAGACGGCGTCTCGGTTGGTTCGTTTTGCCCCAATAACGTCAGTTTCGTTTGCTTGATGCAAGGTAATAACGGTAACAGAATTCGCATCTAAACCGTGTGCTTGTGCGTGCTTGTCCTGTCACTGACACGAGGGATCGGTACAGTACAGTGGGATTGTTGAGGAAGGACGCAATGGATGCCGAGCCCGTCTAGTTGAACTAGTTATTTCATGATTATTTGGGAGGTACGTTGGGAGTAGTGATCTAGTTTCCCATGCGCACGCCGCTGTTCATTAGCCTATGTTTTGCTGTCATTGTGGCTAGTCTAATATACACTGTTCTTGGGAGATTGATATTACATTGTTCATAATAGCAATTGACTTCTTGAAATGCCTGGGGACAGATCAGATTCTGGAATGTGGAGTATTACTTTAGTTTGATGCAATTCGAGAATCTGGAATATGATTGTTTGGGAGGTATGTTCGGGGTAGGGATCTAGTTTCCCATGCGCACGCCGCTGTTCATTAGCCTATGTTTTGCTGTCATTGTGGCTAGTCTAATATACACTGTTCTTGGGAGATGGATATTACGTTGTTCATAACAGCAATTGACTTCTTGAAATGCCTGGGGACAGATTCTGGAATTTGGTTGATTACTTTAGTTTGATGCAGTTCGAGAATCTGGAATATGGATGAATTCATATAACATTATTTGTAGAAGTAAACGTTCCAACAAACATCAAGTATTGAACTGTCTATTCAATTTGACTGAAACCGATGTGTTTCTGGTTAGCTGCTTGCATATATTATGACGGTACTATCTCAGTTTTATAAGATAAGAAAGAAGATCTATGGAAGTGATTGTAACTTTTAAGAAGGTACAATTAATGTACTGAGCAGGCTAATGCGATAGAAATGAGGTAAAAGACAGTTTTGTACAATGCCTTGAGTCCTTGACTATGGACAGTCATGGAGCATTTTCAATTTCAGCAACCTATATTTCAGTATGTATTTTGAGTAAACATAACTGTGTTTTATGGGGATGCCTGTTCCTTTGGCTTGAATTTGTATGCAATTACAGGGACGTGACAGCTAAAATATAAGTTGAATTATGTTAAGTATGTTTGGACATATGTGATTATAGGATTATGGGGGGTAAAATCATGTAGATTTCCATAGTTTCATGTTTTCTTTCCTGTCATGTTTGTCTGCGCATGTGTGCTTCCGTTAAGAGGGGTTGATGATATGCATTTTCTTGCTCCTATATTTTTCATGAAAGTTTAGTCGAGGAGATGACTATGAATCATAATACTTATCTTTTTTACATTGCTCGAGTGTTCTGAGAAGAACAATCCTTTCTGAACTGCAACTGCAATATCGAGCTCTGTACATATGCTAAAATAGTAACATCCTGCTCCGTTGCACTATGCTTCTGCGCATGTTAAAATCCCGCTCAGCATTATATTTTTCTTTTTGGGTTGAAGGTAAGCATCTGACCTTTAGGTTCTCAGGTAAAAGGCCTACATGACTCTACGAATGCTCGCTACAATGCCCTTGAAAAACGTCTTGCAGCTTTGGAAGGTCAGGAAACCACCAGGGCTGCTCCGGAAGTGAATACACCATCTAATTAGGCTTGTTCACAAAAAGGGCTCGAGTGTGCATGATTTATCTTTGTTTTCGTTGACCTGAGCTATCTCCTTGAAAGCAAGAAGCCTGACTGACAACAGAATGTCTAGTGAACAGTTTTTTGTTGTATGGCACAGATTCTTCTTTTGAACTGCAAACGTCTGAGGATGAGATATATAACCTGTATTCGTCTTGCATTTCAACCCAGGAAACCCTTCAAAAATCAGATAGTTTTTTTTAATGGGAAGAACTTCAATTTACAAGGCTCTACCATTTTTATTTAACTCGCAAGCTGTGAGCATGTGAACCATCCTACGCGGCATCTTGTCATACGGAATTCGTCCGTGATGTGAATTTGTTAGAATTATCATTTTCGAATCTAAAAGAAAGATACTCTAGTTCAAAACACGAGTATTTGCATATGGGACATTCCAGTTTACAAAAACTGAAGATTCTACGGATTGATAGGCGAAGAAAAGACAATTTTCTGGACCGTCGAACATCATAAACAAGCCACACACTGTTCGGGGGAATCTAGAATGACGCTCCCTCCGTTTTTGTGTTTAATTGATGTCGTTAGGAACACTTTTTAGAAATGGACTCCTAACGACAAACTGAAACCCGGAGTATATAAACTAGGTGTCAGTCCAGCCTAGCTGTAGTCATCCACTGACAAAATCCATGGGTGCTTTCGCCAGAACCCAGGTCCCATGTCAACATGGTCCACTTTCACATCCCACCGTTCGATCTTCACGACATTGTCGCTACCCTCCACCCTAGCAAGTTCTTCCACCTGTAGACATTTTTGACATGCCCATTTAATAAACGACAATAAAGTTGGAAACGAAAGCACGTAGAAAATCATTTTCTGGCCCTATAGCAGCGACAACGCCATTGATTGGAGTAACCAGAGCCAATAAATTTATTGGTAACACGGCTGATAAGTTTAATT
The DNA here is from genome assembly GCA_036927565.1 of Tuctoria greenei. Taxonomy (NCBI): domain Eukaryota; kingdom Viridiplantae; phylum Streptophyta; class Magnoliopsida; order Poales; family Poaceae; genus Tuctoria; species Tuctoria greenei. The sequence continues at coordinate 306,720,742 of JAYESD010000001.1, forward strand.
GCAGCATAGTAGCAGTTGTCTTTATGACACATGAACATGCCATCGAACCCAAATCTTTGTTTCAGTATAGTGAAGGAAAAGTTGCACTAATCTATTATGGTTAAAAGTTGCTTCTTCCATTGGTACAATTTATATTGCTGTTCTACGTTACTATATTAGATGAACCACAGCAGCATATGAAACACAGCATTTCTGGTGAAAGGTTCTCAGAAAACAGTAAGAAAATACCTTTTGCCGGTAAACACATGATCCCTTTCGGAACATTGCAGGTTCATTGTTGTAGTTCATTTGAAATTGCTGAAAAAGCAACTCATTCTTGTCTTTTGATAATGTTCCCTGAGAAGAAAACTCAAGAGTCAACAAACATGGAAGTAAACAAGATCAAGGGAAAAATATTTAAGGCACATATGATTAAGGGAAAAACCTTTAATGTCTCGTGAGCTTCCTTTTCACCTTTTCCAGATTTCACTAACATCCAAAAGCATGTGTTGTATTGGTTGCTAGTGTGACCTGAAATTTAGCGGATGTAATGAGGCAGTTCATGTATTTGTTTCCGTGTCTTGTTTTAAATAAAGCAACAGCCAAGTCCTGAAGTAGGATATTGTCAAAGATAATTGAAGGGACATGGGGTGCCAATAGCCATACAAGATTAATACAATAAAGCTAGTAGAGATGAACAAATGGAACATGATTTAACTGGCTTACATTGTTCTTATGTTTGCAGGAACAATTACTTACATTCCGCTTGCCTCCATGACAGGTATTCGCATAGGATTTTTATCTTTGGATAACACAGAGCTTCTGCTTCAAAATGTGGTGGTTGAATTAATTCCTTCTCGGAAATAAACTCTTTCCATTTTGTCATGTAAAGAGAGGTGAAATATGATGAACTGGAAGAAAGGATTAAGCTGCAAAATAAGTTGGCATCATTTTATTCAAAAGATCGATCTTTTAAAAGCACAGGTACCACACAAATGCATAATGATGATAACTACCTCTCCTGTCTCTGATATAACTCAGTCTTCTCATGGAACACAAAACTGCAGCAATAAAAATAAAATGAGAATGATTCTCTGCCTTGAACGTCAATAGAAACAAGAATGAACATCCCCAATGAATGTTTTGACTTAAATGTATATAGACAGTTCCATCTCTGATGTATAGTTCACTTACAGTTTTCATTTATCTTTATCTTGCTGACTACTATATTTATCTCAGGTAAAATCAGTACATGAAAATGGAGACTGTCATTTAAAACATACATTTGTTCTCCCTACAAGAATACTGATTTAAATGGCTGCCACATACCTATACTCGTTGCCAAAACCATAGGAAAAGACAATGTCAGGGAATTGCTCCATCATCAAAGCAGCAGATGCATTCATCAACCTTAGAGCAGCCACATCATTTGGCTTGTCGAATGAATGAATTGTCGAAAATCTGGAGAAATAATTGAATTTAACCTGTTAAATAAAGCAGAGTAGGTATCCCCAACAGATAATCCAAGTTATAAATATAAACAAAAGAAAAAAGGTTCCTCACTGATCAAAATGACAGGCACTGATGCGAACAACAATCCAATTACAAGGTGGAAGCATGTGGTTGATATCAAACTTCTTCACAAACTCGTGCTTACATTTTCCTTTTCCCAGACATACCAGTTAGGTCCATGCTCTATATTTTCATAGCTCGACCTTAGTTGAAAGGATGTTAAAATTCAAATAACTGATACTAACCTTCTCGAAGGATGTGCTGATGGTTCTGCCAAAACTCGGACCCTATGATATCAACATGCCCTACTGTAAGTAACAGTCGTATTCTTTTTATGGGGTCCCCATAGTGATCAATCTTCACAGTTGTTTCTACCTATATTTACTAGCAAAATATTAGTAATGAAGAAGCTGCTTTATATGCTTGAATATATCGTGGCATTACCTTCTCTCGGTAAACACTGGACCCTTTACGGAACATAGCCGGTTCATCATCATAGTTCATTTGGAATTGCTTAGCAAGCATCTCATTCTTGTCCTTTGAAAATGTTCCCTAACAGAACAAAAGATGAATTAAATATACATATATAAATGCCACAAGAATGAATCAAAACTCTAGTTTGTAACACCTTCAACAAAAGTTGAGCCTCTTGTTCACTTTTTCCAGATTTGACCAACATCCAGAAGCAGGTGTTAAAGTGATTATTTATATGACCTAAATGGCACAAATAAGGACAACACATATCAGTTAACTATTCAAGTTATTGCTAAATTTTGAAACATACATAGATCATACTGCATCATTTTATTTTATGTTGATGAATATGATGCGAACAATGAATTCCTTGTAAGATATCAGTGCAAAAATATTGGACAATATAAAGCAGGAAGTCTCATTGGTTATACAAGAAAATATTTTACTGCAGTTCTAGTAGCTTACAGTCCACTTGCCTCCATGCCAAATAATCACGAATAGTCTTCAAATTTGGATAACATACAGCTCTCGCATCAAAATATGGTGGCTCCTTCAACTCTTTGTTAGGAAAGAAATCTTTCCACTTCATCACGTACACAGAAGTGAAGTAGGAAACACATAATGAGAGAATTTTGCTGCAGTGTTAATATAACACAAACAGGCACTCATAGGTCAGAAACAAGAGGCTTTTTTGCACGGATTTACAAAAATTCAGCGAAAAAAAGTCAGTTACCTTTCTCGTCTTTGATAGAATTCGGTCTCCTCTCTGAAAACAAAACTGCAAAGTAAACATGAACACGAGAAATTATTATTGGAGAGCTTATATGAAAGAAAGTTTAATTAGCAAAAGCAATCAATAGCACACTTCATTTGTATTTGGAAAAGAAAGGATGGAGGCCAAGAAAATCAAAACAGAGATTCTTTTAACAGAATAACACTGATGGATGTTGAATAAAATTTTAAAATGGAACCGTCATAAGAGAACGCCGTACCTGTACTCGTCACTGACACCATAAGCAAATACTATATCAGGGAATTTCTCAAGCATAGCAGTGGCGCAAGCATTCATCAATCTTAGCGCATTCTCATCGTTTGGTTTCTCAAAGGCGTGTATCTTCGAGAATCTACAGAAGAGAAAATGAAATTAGTGGGTAGAAATGCAAATATCAACTACTCCAAGTTCTAAGCAACATCGATTGGCATGGATCAAGATATCTACAGACTCAGATTGAAATGAACACCTGGTCAATGCAACTGTTTGCACACAAGTAGCCATGCTCACAGGGTGCAAAAAAAAAACATAAAACAGAAAGAGACTATCCAACAATAAACTATAGATGGTTTAATCAATAAATAGCAAAGGAAACATTAATGTATGAATCCCTTTCTCTGTCAAGTATCTTACCTGTGGAAGTGGCAGCCATCGATGCGGACGACGATCCAGTTGGATGGAGGGAGGCGACGGTCGAACTCGAATTCCCTCTTCACGTACTCATACTCGCTGTTGGCCATCACTCCCTCCCCCCAAAGCGCGGAGAAAGCACCGCGGCGAACACCACTATGAAGGCGGCGCTCGCGAGAGATCGAGCACTACTGTGAGTACTAGCGAAATCCCCGCTATGCTTCGGGACGGCGCTCACGAGGTATCGGGCACCACTGTGGAGCACTAGCGAAATCCCCGCGAAGATTCGGGGTCCCGCGCGAGGTAACTAGCGCGGGACGGAGGCGGAGGCGGCGGCGGCGTCGGTGGGCGCGGCGCGTGGATGGAGGCCGAGTGCGAGGGTGCGGCGGGCTACAGGAAGCAGCGCGACGCGCTACAGCGAGCTGGTGCTGAGCGTGCGGGGAAGGAGGGCTGAGGCGACGGCAAAGCGCAACCGGAGAGGCGGTCGAATCGTCTACTCACGGTGGCGCGGCGGCGAGGTGGAGAGAGGAGAAGCCAGCCGAGAGGGGAGTCCGGCAACTGCAGGGTCTCGTAGTTGGGCTGGTGTTTGGTAGGGCCCGTTGCCAGTTGGCGCAAAGTACAGGCCGCACGTGAATCGCTTCTATTCGCGGGCTGTCACGGGCCCGCTAACAAGCAGAGACAGTGGTTTTGTAGGGAAGTCATGGCACCTCGATGGACTGAAATTTTGAGACGGCCCGCGAAATGTGTGTTTTGCTTCTGTGCTACTGCTTGAACTGGTAATTGTTCGTCTCATGACCGATGGACGCCCAGGGAAACAAGTTCGTGAACAACGAGAGTATGCAATTTTCTGTGTAAAATTGAAATGATTCGCCTCTTTCCATTTTTTTTTCGAAAAGAACCTCTTTCCAGTTTCTCATAGAACTCGATTCCTTTTACTTATGTAGAGTAGTTTTGAACATTTGAAGATGGAAAACAAGCAAGATTTTACACAAGTGCCCACTTACTGAAGACACACAACCAACACCCGGACTAGGAGCTAAGCAGGCACTTACACAAAACTGATAGTATCACCGTACACCAGGCGATATGGGCTTTATTAACACCTGTTGCCTGGACACTACCTCTAGCGGAATTGCCGAAGTAACAAAGCCCTGATCTCCCTGACGGCCTGATCCCCCAGTATACCAGGGACAAATATCGATGCGTCAACAACAGTGGACAAGCTATATGCAGCAGAGCTGGGCCCGTGTCAGTGCAGAACCTGATGCCTGCGATCTAGGAGTATTCAGCAATTTGTTGAGAAGTTAGGATTGCCGGCTTCTTCAACCAGTACTGCTCGAACCTTTGTCTAGCGTATTCCTTGTAGTCGAAGTTGATATCATTAACATGGTCCTGCAGCAAACAAATCAAGTTTTAGATGGATGACAGAAACGGAGTTCAGGCAACCAGGCTTACAGATATGAAACAAGTGATGAAAATTTCGTCAGCAAAACCCACCGAAATTATTCCCCAGAGGCCCCAAACTAGGTGGCTGCCAAGGGTGTATTTCTCGATGCTGTTGATCAGATTTTCTACTTTCTCTGTGCCAGGTTCCACACCTGCTAGAAATTGAGAAATGTTACGAATAGGGCTTGTATTGAATAATAGCTATATGGAAATAATATATAGAGGTTATGTGACTAATTAAGATAAGGACTCTACAATTAGACTCATATACGACAGCTCGATGTGGAGAGGAAAGCAACGGGATCCATGCAACAAGGTGATGAAACCGCAATGGCGGTACAAAAGCCTTCCGCCCCCAGGCGACCTGATGCAGCAACGGGCCGTGATCGAAGACGACAATGTGGAAGTCTTCCGTCCACGGGAGAGTGTTCGCCGGGGCGAGCGGTGCAGCGGGAACAAATCTGAACCTAGAACTTTAGACTCTGTATATGACTACCGTATCCTTAACGAGAAACACAATACTTTTGTAATACTGATAGAGATTTTTTTTCAATGAATGAAACTGTTAAAGAGATCAAGCGAGGTTGATGATACAGATATGATTACCTGAGGAGGCTAGGTAGGTCTGTACAAACCGCTTCCGCTCATCGATGTCTATTGCAGTAGGAACAGATGGAAAAGGATGAACAAACAGAGAGTGGCTCATCAAGCAGCAAAATAATAATAATAATAATAATAATAATAATAATAATAATAATAATGCAGAAATCAACAACTTTAAACATATTGGTACCTGGATATTTATCGTAGTCTAGTATATGCGGATTTTTTGAATGGTAGTCTGCGGCCATCTCACAGAAATGGTTAGCAATGTCATAGGCGACTGGGTTAAAACTTGCATACTCGTAGTCCTGGAATGGCGTGACGAAACCAACTTAAGATTGAGACAGTATGTGTCCAAGGACTTCTTCAAGTAAAATATACATTTCAAACGGTGAAGGATAGTCACTTGCAAGACCGAAACCAAGCTTCAGGTTCAGACTCGAAGCGTGGAGATTAATAAGGAAATAAATCTTCAGTCCTTGAGCAGTAGTATGACCATTAAGGTGGTGTGTGGAAGGCCAATGCAGGGATGCAGCAATGTGTGTGAAACAAAATAGTTAAATGAACCAAAAAAATTCCGGTTAACAGGAACTTACAATGATTGTAAGCACTTTGGTGTCTTCATCAATCATAATATTTCCATACTGAAGATCATTATGGCAAAATCCTATGCACTGGCATTCCCCTGTAAATTCATTTTCCAATGCAGCGATCTCCTCCTCCATGCTATCCAAGCAGAACTCTTTGGCTTCATCAGAGGAGCACAAATTCTTGGCACTTTTGAGCCAGTTCCTAGGGAATATCAAAGTAAGCATGCAATGAGCTTCGTTCTTAAACTATGCTACAGTATCACTCCAGAACGAATGGTGTGCGAAAAAATCGGCAATACCTTAATCTTTCCCAAATGAGCACATCTTTTGGACCTGGCATGTCAAGATTGTGAAATTCCCTTAACCTGGAGGCTATAATAGCTGAAATCTCTGGATCACGTAGGTCAGCTGCTGAAAGTGTCTGAAAGGAATATTAAATCAGCTTTCCCCGCATTTAATAGGATAGGATACTCATACTATTAAAATATCTCATGGGCATTGCGAATACTAATGCTTTAGATTTTGTCCATCTTTTTAACCAGTAAAAGAGAATGTGATGGATCTCTGTTTCTTTATAAATGGAGGTGGAATTATCCTGTTTAAAAAGAAAGAGAGAATGTGATGCTTTATTTTTAAACTAGGACAAGAAAGTGGGAGGAATAAATGGGTGATACTTTAATTAATTTCTTCTCACTTTTGCTCCAGTAAAAGACGTGTCACTTGAATAGTTGGACTAATCTTGTTCCTCGAGTTTGTAAGAAAAGCATATGCTCAGAAATGTTAACTGTTCACATACTATGTGCATTCCCAAAACAAATTCATAATAATAAATACCATACTGTTACAACTACCAGGTACCTGCAAGACCAGATGTCAAAATGTGACAACACTCTATCAGCCTTGCAATTCAGGGCCAAGTATTTATTGTATGTTTCTGTCACAAGTAAAATAATTAAGAAAGCAAATAAAATATACGATGCAAATTGTTGGATACATTGCACAAAGTCTTAAATGGTCATTTTCGGATAAGATTCCAAACCTCACGAGAATAATATAAGATTCCAAAGGTCAAACTATTGAAATTTGTGATACTGTAGTGCACGTTTACATCATTAGGAAGGAAGGTTTCAACGAAAAACGAGTGGACATCAATACCTTACTCAATACCGTGTTATTTTACTAGTACATCAATCAAGGAAAACAATTGCCTGGGCCAATATTTAATGCAGTCTTTCGGCTAAAACTTAGAAATCGCCGTTACTTCTTTATGATGAAGCAGACACTTCAGATGTTTTTCTTGAACGAACCAAACACTAGTGAATAGTGATGCCATCAGAGAAGGGATCGACGAAGTGGTCAAAGTGGAGGACACGGCTTCCCTCCTCCCGTTTGTTCTCCCATGCGTCCTCTCGCTGATGTGTCATCATCTTATTTGTTGTAAAAATATAATAGTTAAACTGAGTATTAATGAAAAACCAATAATATTTTAACACGTCAACGGGAGGACGCATGGTAGGACCGAATGGGAGGAGGGAAGCCGCATTCCAAAGTGGAGGTTCTAAAGTAAACGAACAAAATTGTGAACCCATTTTCCAAGATATCCATCCAAAATCGGCAAAAGACTCCAAAGAACAAGGGGAGAGATTACCTCTCTCAACAAATAATTAAAGGAAGATTAACTGAGAAGAACGATGCTAGATAGAAGCAAGCAAAAGAGTTGAACATGAAAGACAGAGGCAGGGTGCGCACCCTGGAATGGATGAACTCCTCGACGCGGCCGTTGGGGAAGCGGCCGAGGAGGCGTGGGCCGTGCCCGTGCAGCGACATGCACTCGAACGTGCGCACCTCGTCCTCCCTGTCGAAGAACAGGTCCACGCCATCCCCGTACACCCTCACCAGCACCTTCCTCGCCTCCCCGGCCCCGGTGGCCCACCGCGCCTGGTACACCTCGTTGGTCATGGCGCCCTTGAGCGGCACCACCTCCAGCGCCTGACAGTCGGCCACGTCCCCCCACGCCGCAGCCAGCTCGTGCAGCAGCAGCCGCGCCTCCCACGGGATGCTCCGCGCCGCCGGCGCGGGCGCCGCCTCCTCCGGATTCTGCTGGCTCTCGTCGCTCACCACCATCCCCGAATCTTTCCTTTCCTGAAATGGGAGGGATCCGGGTGTTGGAACGCGAGGCGTGGCGTGGGTGCGCGCGTGTTTCGGTTCCTTGGTATCTTCACCGGGAAGAGGGCGGGCGGGCGGGTATAAATAGCACAGAACAGAACAGTGATGAGTGCTCATTTTTGCTTCGGGCTATTTTGCAGATCCACCCTTCAAAAAATAGTTAATTGATAACGTTATTCGCATTTTGGTCAGCAGTTCAACAATATGCAGATAGAAAAATCTTTAGCTACACCAAAGGAATCACTGAATCAGTCAGTCCTGTCTGGAAGTCAAAATTCGTCCTATTTTCTGTGAATTCAAATTACATTCCAAACAAATAATCGGTTAGAGGGATGGATGTACAGTGTCTCACATTAATCCTTGTTCCAACTTTTAAATTGGCCCACTTTATTCTACACAAACTGCATCAGCTGCGCAGTCTGAGAAATATTAGTTTGGAATTAACTGAAAATTATGCATGAACCATAAGTTGTCAGAAACATACCATTCGGGAGCTTTTGGCGTCTCTTAATCCCACTACCTCGCTGAAGAAGCTTTGGATCACAACTAGTCGGACACTCGGACCAGATTCCTGTGAAATTAAAATGAATTCAAGGTGAAATATGCCTCCTTTTAATACCTCAAGTTGTTTTGTTGTCCAATGTCTTAATTATGTGATAAATCATCTTCTTAGTTCTACAGCATAGGTACATGCTTTTGGAGTAATGGCAGATCATGTCAACAATGTTATGCATGAACAGAAATTGAAATGCTGACACCTAAAATGAGTTGCACGCTAAGATTTCCTGAATTGTCTTGACCAAAGGAACCAATGAACATAATAAAATATGGGTATGTCTGTTTGTCAGGTGCCTATTTAGGAAAATTTCAGGCACCGAGTCATTAGCTATTAATTACAATCATTAATTCATAATTCTATAATTATTCATGAACCCTTAATTCTATGGTTTAATCAATCGTAATTGTTTTATTTGATTATTTTACAACTAACATAACCCTACAATTACGGATTAACAATTAACAAGAAAAAATTAACTCATCTTACTCGCTCGGTTTTGGCGGGCCGACAGCGCCGCTGCCGCCGCAATCACGCGGTTTCCTCCACCGCCGTGCCGCACCATCTGCTCCGTCGAGGCCGCAGATCCGCGCCGCTCCTGCCGATCCGGGGTGCTGCGTCGTCGCACGTCGGGGCGCCACCATCGCCGTCAACATCCGCCGTTTGGGTGCCGCAACCTCCGACTGGAAGCCGCCGCCAGGGCAGCTGTTGAACCGCCATGGATCGGGATCGGGAGTGATCTGAGGTTAGGGTTGAAGAGAGAATAAAAAGAGAGCAAGCACGAATCTCAAAGCGGATCCAAAGGTCGCCTTCAAATTTTTTTAGATTTCAGGCACCTGATATATAGCATTTCTGATAAAATATTTTCAAGAGGAAAAAAGGAGGTGGAAACAATATCAACAAAAGCAGAAAAAGACAAATAATATGTGCCCTTTCTAGAGAAGCGATTGAACTGAACGAACAAAATATCATACGCTTGCTCCACCAGTTTAGCCGTCATGACAAAAGAATGCAGGTTCCTTGGTTCATACACCCAAACAAGTTGTAATCTGCAAGTGCAGCACAGTTATACCGACAAAAACTGCTCAAGCATCAGTAATTGTCATCATATGAAACGTCAGAGACATCCTGCTGTAAAATATCAGAGGCCAACTTGGCAATTGACGTTGCAAGAGATTCAGACCTTTACACTTCCTGACGTGTAAGATCATTGACTGTAATGTAGAAAGAAAAATTCTAACTCTACTGTCTCATATGGCAGTTCGTAGCTGTTTCATCATCAGTGCAGGCACACCAGCACCAAAGAGAGAATATCTTCGGTTCTATAGTGTCGTCTTTGCCTATTGGCTTTATCTTGAGTATCTTTTGAAAGACAAAGGGTAAAAAAAGAAATGCTTCTGCAATCCTCTGCTCTTTCATGTAATTTGCAAACCTATATAGCCCCACTGACCTAAGCTTTAAGTGCTTGCTACTGTTCCCCCATGGTCCCTTGTCTAAATTAGAGTGAATATAGATGCCAGAAGAACCAAGGACATAGGAATAAAAATCAGTGGAACCACACTTCCTGAAGCACTCAGAATCTGTACTGGGAACAAGCACCCTCGTGATGCGTTCGTTGTTGTGATCTCTGCAAGTCCTCCAAAAGAACAAGCCCTGATATCTTGATCCATTGTTTGGAAATATATGTTGAAAGCATATGATATGTTACCATCATGACTGAGACCATTGCATGAGGACCCATACCCCAGTGGTGTGCAATCTGCATTTGAGCATGCATAGTTCACAGAGGCTGGCAGATCTTTGTACTTATCCTTTGCATCCTTGTTGAATACACACCACTGCGCTGGCAAGTACTGCACTCCTTTTACTCCAACAAGTTGGCCATTTCCACTGAGATCCATGAAGAACTTCGGTTTTCCATCATAGGTAAACAGTCCCCAGTGACGCTCAAAGCGTCCAGGCAGTACACTCTTCTGGTTCTCATCAATCAACGCAAACAGGTAAACTTCCATGCGACCAGGTCTCAGAGGTGTTCCAACATTTTTGGCCATCTTCTTCAGAAAACCATTATAGAACCTCTGTGCATATTTGACGTTCGCATTCTTGTCACCATCTGTTGGCCAGCCAACCTCACCAACTATGATCTTCATGTCAGGAACACCAGCCTTCCTTAATGACCAAACAAGAGTGTCGAAATTGGCATCAAACACATTGGTGTATACCATTCCTTTGTCATAAACTGGCTTCGTATGGCCGTCAAAGAAGGAGAAATTCAGCGGGAAGTTGGGATTCTGGTACAGGCTGAGATAAGGGTAGATATTAACAACAAAAGGTGCATCATTCATGTGGAGGAAATTAACAATCTCAACCATGAGGGCACTGATATCCCCGCGGAAACTCCCAGCAGATGGCACTGGCTTGTTCGCAGGGGAGCTGTATACATCAGCATTCAGCGGTACAACTGCCTTGATGTGTTGCCCAAAACCAGCCTCATTGAGAGCTCTTTGCATGTTCTTGAGTGCCGGAAAGGTAATGTTGATGAAGCTGCCATTGTAGCTCTTCAGAAAAGGTTCATTGCCAACAGCCACATACCTAAAAAAATGAAGTATAACTAAGGTAACATGACTGTTCAGTGGGACCATTATGCGAAATTGCTGGAAAAGATTAATTAGCATAAGTCTCTGAAGTGCAGAAATACAAATTATAATCTAAATCAAACAGAATCTGCATTTTGACTTTATTGACAGCCTAGAATTCAAAACCTAGAGATGGTTGACCACTTGATCAACCTATATCTAGTAGTCTACTCACAGTGTGTCAATGCCATGCTTAAATATATTTCATCTCACATGCATGACACACTCCTAAGCTACAACATGCTGCATACATATGAACCAGGCGCAATATCTTCCAGGCCAAATCAAAGCGAGTCATCCTAAACCATATATATGCTATATACTACTAAAAGAGAAGAAAACTTGAGTGACATACAGTTCAAGGTTCTATGCTCTACACTCGACATGAACTATGAACAGTAACGCATTTGAAAGTACATCCGACACTACATTTACATGATGCTCACTAGCACTATCCTGCATGTAACACTCGTACGTTCCAAACACACATGAAAGCCTAAATTAAATGTCTGAACTCTGAACTGAACAACAACAGCACACGCATCGCATCCATTCAGCATGAACATAGCAACAAGCTCATCACGCTGCAACACCCCATCAAACATAACGCAACCACCAGGACACGCGATTCCGTGTGTTATCGCGGTTGCGTGCTATCGAACATTTCCCGTGCACCAGGACACACCACGCCCCGTTCGCGCCACGCAACTCTCATTTCCACAGAGTCACACACGCGTCCCGCGCGCGCTCGGGACACCTCGTCGACCCTCCTCGGAATCCAACCAAACACTTGCGCATAGGGGCGAGGTACGTAGCCGGGAGCAGCAGGGGCGGTAGTGGGTGGGTCGTACTCGTACCTGACGTCGACGCCGGCGTCGAGGTTGGCGGTGACGTTGTGGCGGACCCACTCGCGCGCGCGTCGCGGGTCGCGGGCGAGCGAGGCGAGCTGGTCGTTGGGCGCGGCGAGCATGGCCTGGAGGCCCGACCCGGCGAGCGCGGCGACCGTCCAGGGGTCGGCGTCGAACAGCTTCACCCGGTCGACGCCGTTGGCGCGCAGCATCTCGACCACCGCGGGCGGGTAGATGGGGTGCGACATCATCGTGCCCCAGTTCACACCCACGGCCGCCGCCGACGGCCCGGACGCCGACGCGGGGCGCGGGAGCAGGGCCGCGGCGGCGATCGCGGCGGAGAACGCCGCGGCCGCGACGGCAGCGGGGTGCGGCGCCATGGGGCAAGGAGGAGGACGAGGAGGCGGTAGGCTGCGAGAGGAGCGGCCGGGTGGGCTTGGGACGCGGTGGGGTTGATGGGGTTGGGGTGATACGGCTTGCGGGAGACGAAGGTGGTGGACTGTGCTGGCATTGACGAAGAGCCGAGGTAGCGTGGGGAGATTTCTTCGCTGGTTGTCGTGGGCCCCAGAAGGGAAGGGGTTTAAGCTGGCAGGCTGACAGGTGAGCCCGTCCAGGTGAACTCAACTAACAATGGACAGGATCACGAGGAACGTCCGCTGCCCTCGCCGTGACAGCGTGCACCGTCTCCTGCCGTCATAGCCGCGTACGCGCATGTGCATTCCCACGCCGTGGCCGTGACTCCGTGAGCCGGCCCGTAACTAGGCATGGCAATTGTACCCGCGGGTTCACGTACCCGGCGGGTATTGCACCCGACGGGTACGAGTACGGGTCCAAAATTTTACCCGTGGGTACAACCTGTACCCGACCCGATGTTTTGCAGGTACGGGTGCGGGTATTATTTTTTACCCGCGGGTTACCCGAATCTTCATTTTTGACTCACATAAACAACAGTCCAGCCCATTACAGATTTTACCGCAGGTCACTTTTCACTTTTCAGCCACGGTTCCCGGTTTCGCGCTCTTTAGCCACGCGGTACAAGGCGGTGGGCGTACGGCGCACAGGGGAAAAAGGCGTGGGGCCACGGTTTCTTGGTAAAAAACGCACGGGCGGAACATCCGGAGAAAGGGCGCGCGGCATTAAGCGCATCGGGAATAGGAGAAATTAAAAGCACGGGCGGTGGGGCGGGGCCGCTGGCCGCAGACTTAATGCCACATCGGGGAGGTCATGGGCGGCCGCATTGGGCACTGGGCCGGACCGCGCCAGGTTGGGAACGTGCAACCGCTTCGGGCGCTGGGCATGGGCCACGGCTGGAGGGAATTTTATCCCACCTCGGCAAGGAAGACGCAATAGGTAGCTTATTTAAGAATAAAAAGAGACCTAGTACACTGCTTCAACTCATGCGTTGGACCGTTGAGGTCTGACGGGTACCCGCCGGGTACCCGAAACCCGCGTAAAACCCATCGGGTTCGGGTACGGGTACTATTTTTTACCCGCGGGTATGGAATCGGTTACAAAATTTTACCCGAGCACAATTTATTTCGGATCGAGTTTTTACTCTACCCGACCCGAACCCGACCCGTTGCCATCCCTACCCGTAACCTCGTCATGCCAAGGTCGCGGCGTGCCGGCGTTGCTGGGCTAGCCGCCACCGTCGTCGTGCGCTATGATGCCTGTCGCACTACTGCCCATCACACCATGGCGACGACTGCTGTTTGAGCCTCGGCGGACGGGCCAGTTCTCATCCATGCTCAGTCCTTTGGTAAGCAGTTCGTTGGATTATCGATAGCATACAAGCGCTCATTTAAAAGAGGATGAGATAAAACTAAAAGGGCAGCTGGAAATTTATGGCATGTGTATCGAATGCTGATAGAAACATCTTGACCGATCTCAGTAGTCACATGAAACTTAGGACATGACATGACATGACAGGAGGATTAACAGATCCGAGACAAAATGGGATCTGAAATGAACAATCACACATCCCATGAGTGCCATTTCTGTAAACCTCAAGAGTCAAGACGGCGACCGTGCCGTTGCCGGATGTCTACAGTCTACCATATCTTGAGCAATATATTGACATACTGGCAACTTGTCCTAAAATAATTGTAACTTCTTATTCGAAAAATGATCTAAAATAAACTAACAAGTGATAAATATTCGGAGACGGAGGCAGTATAATCGAGGGAGGTAACATTTGCAGGAGGTCAACGGCTCTAATTGAATTACGGTAGCCAAATTGGTCACTTCATACTTTCATAGCATCTGGAAGTGTGATTCAATGGGACTTGCTTGTCCCGGTCTTCCCCAGCATGTATTTAAGCCTGAAATTCACCCACATGCCTGAATCGTCAAATGCTTGCCCTGCCCATGGTGCTTCCTTCTTCACTGATGTTCATTAAGCAGCTACACTGCTATATCTCGTAGCAGCAGCAGCAGCCATGCAAAGCTATGCTTCAAATCGATAAGCATAGAAACATGTTAGAAAATAAGCCTTGCACAAAAAAAAAAACCACTTAGATCTGACATTCTAACATTAAGTTCCAAACTCACCATGTTATAGTACTTGGTAGGATCAGTGAATGATAACATGAGAGATCCCTGAAGCTGTTGCTTGAAAGGGTTTCTGAATACAGCAACAAATGTACAAGTATAACTATTACCTATATCTAATGCTCTTTATGGACAGCGGACAGCCTCAAGTTAGTACACAGTACATTCCAGATGCACCAGCCAAAAATAAGGTGCATGTCAGGTAGGTGATATGTAGACGGGAAAAGAAAAGCTTTAATGCTACGATCTTCAGAGATGTGCAGTGCAACAGAATAGGTGCTTTATTGATGATGTTGCAGCCTGCAGGTATATTCAAACCCTGGCAAACAATTAAGAAAGCATTAGCATTTGGGATCTTCCATAAAATGTTCAGATATTCGCAAATGCTACTGAGCAAGACTGAAGATGGCTTGGCAAATGTAAAGAAAATGACATACGATTAATTAAGACGGACAATAAAAGATGGTTAAACAGACATGCAACAATCAATTAAGTCAATAACATAGTTTAATGAGGAGTATTAATTAATACTCATTGATGCAACTGTTTTCCTTAAAGAACCCACATGATCTCAAGTCATAGTCATACTATCTATAGCTACATTTATGATGTACCGGTATGAAGTATGAACAAACTCATGACACATGTACATATATGATGTATATCAGGCAATCATTGTTAAATTTTGAACCAAAGCAAATTTTGTAGGATAGAGAGATGTCAAGAAATAAATACAGCTCTAGGAAAGTAGACAGCCTTACACTGATTTTGTTAAATTTTCCGATAATAGCCGGAGTAAAGCATGATCTAAACTGTTCCAGCTGCCTTACCATCTTTTTATGCAATTTCAATGAGTACCGGTCCAGATGAAACAGAAACGATATTAGTCAGAATAGAGCACTGGTCATGGAAAAGCTATACTTTTGGGTTTCAAGATACAGAAGTGACAACATAGATAAGTGACTTCTTATGGAATAAAATTACTTTCAAGAAGAAAACAATACGAGTTCTTAATGCACAATTTCTTTGGAGGTCCACCTCACTGAAGATTAGAAGTAGGTCTTTCAAGGGCATGAAATTCAAGAATTTACAACAATTAACAATGTCAACTGGTCATAGCAATATCCAACCCACATATTGTTAAAAATCACCCACAAGTTTTCAATTCAATATACAAGAGAAAAAAATACCATATACATATTATCATTAGTGAGAGGCAGATCCAAGTGACATGAAGGCAAAATGAAACAAAAGCTATGTGTTGTGCATTGAGATAGGTCTTGAAGAAATGATGTGTCAAAGCGTTCTTGGGAATTATTCACTTTCTTTTTAGCTTTAATAGTTCCATAATTACAACAGTGCAGATGATGTAAAATAACTGCATAAGTGGTTAATATTTTTGCTATGAGGCATGATATTGATCATACAGTTGGAGTGGACTAAAATTGATCATTTACTAAATAATATAACAGAGAGTAGCAGCCAAAGAGGCTGGCACATGCTCAAGCATCATCAGAGTTTGTTTAACAAAATTTATAGGTGACCAAATTTCTATCTGTTTACTTACATCAGCAATCAAAGCTCAAGCTACTTTCTCAGCCTAATCTCTCCTTTCCTCGAAATGACTGAGGAGAGGGTGTCCCTGCATGACGGCAATTACCTCAAAATTATGCTGTTCGCAGTTTTTGCCATAATTGAAAAATAATTAAGTAATTAGTACAAATATAAAATGTTAAGTGCTAGTCATCTGGTCATACTAACCGGATATTGTTCTTGATTTATTCTTCCATGTAAATGAACCATCCAGCAACTGGAAAGACTTTGAAGCAGCATCTGGTTTCCACAGAAATGATATAAGAGTGATCGTCTAAATGCACAGGGATATTGAATTATATAGTCCTCGGAAGTGGATCATGTGAAGTTCATACACTTGATGAGTTGATCCCAGGAGGTACTGGTGCGTAGAATAATCAGAGCTGTGTTCATAGTCGCCTTTCCTTGCATATCTCTCTAATATGCTAACATGACAGTTTGTACTGACAACAGGTCAAATTTGCAGTGTTTGTCCTGCTATTATGTCAAGGAGGAAAACAAAGTGTTGGAACATCAGATCTTCCAACTAGCTCCACATTAAACAATCCTGGATTCTTTATCTTTGAATGCCGATTATCACTGAAAACAACAAGGATCAATTGGTCAGATTCAGTGCTGCCTTCCTGTAGCAAGTTAAACAACTTAACAGATCCATGTCCGTTTCCCTGGTAGCTGGTATTTCTGTAGTTTAACAAAAGCCTACTTTCGCTGCACTTAACACGCCTTCCATTCCCTATGGCAGTACCCATCCTAAGTTCATGTCCAACCACATGGATGGGAATTGGAGTTTCATAGAATTGTGCACTAGTGTAAACCTTCTGCGCATCAGAAAAAGTATCATGGTCTTTCTTTTCATCCAGTGTGAACAATCCAATTTCTTCAAGAGTGTTTCTTGCATACATTTGCTCTGAGTAGTAACTATCTCTGCTATCCTGTACCTGATCATTTATCAGCAAAGCTTCCTGAGTGTTTCTTGTTGATTCGGCCTGAGCATGAGATCTTCTGTACATTCCCACAAGCGCTTTTGCAACATATACATCAGAAATCAGACCCATCTTTATAATGGAAGCATGGAGTTGTCTTCCCAAGTCAATAGCACATACATCAGCACAACCCCGTAAGATTCTAGCGAAGGTGACACGATTTGCACGCAATCCACTTTGCTGCATCTTGGAGAAAAGTTGAAGTGCTTCATCATTACAGCTGTTCTGAATATAACCCAACATTAACATGGCATATGAATTCAGGTTCCGACTCCTCATGCTATGAAAAAAGCTACAAGCACTAGCAATACATCCACACTTGACATAAAGGTCTATAAGGGCATTTCCAATGATGACATCCAAATATTCAGAACCAGTCTTTACTAGGTAGCCATGGATCTGCTCGCCAGCCTCCTTTGCTCCTATATCAGCACATGCACTGAGAACAGTTGAGAAGGTAAACTGATCAGGACGCAGACCAGATTGATATTCCCTGCAAAATAGTTGAAGCGCTTTCTCTGGCAGGAAATTCCAGCAATATCCAGAGAGCATGGCATTAGTTGCAACTAGATTATGTGGAAATGATGCATGGGAAAACAACTCAGCAGCATCCTCAATGTGATGGCATTTAGCGTACATGTTTACTAGAGATGCACTGATGAAATCAACAAGTAGTATGCTGAGTTTAAGAGCTAAAGCATGAATTTGCCTTCCCTTGTCCAAATCCTGAAGCCCTGTGCAAGCATTTATGATAGTGGCAACACAGTGCTGATCTGGTTGTGCTCCAGTGTTCCTTAGTTCTCTAAAGTAACAATATGCTTGTTCAAGTTGAAGGTTCTTAACACAACCTGCCATGACTGCAGCCCATGATACCAGATCTGGTGACTGTGTAGTTTTAAAGATCGATTCTGCATGTATCAGTGATCCGAGATCAGAGTAAACTGATATAAGAGAATTGCATACATTAGTATAACTGAAGCTTCCAGTTTTCAAAGTAAAAGCATGTATTTGTTGAATCTCCTCTTTTGTGTGACATATGCCTAGTATTGTAATCATGTCTCCTTCCCTTAAACTGAGACGTGAAGAAAGAAGATCTTCTGCAAGTCTAACTGCTTCAAACCGACAACCATTTGAGTGATAACTTGAAACAGCCAAAGAATACAAAGATGCATCACACCTTTTAACTGCAGCAACAAGTTTTCCAATGTACTGAGTTTCACCTATCCTACCTGCCGACTTGATCAGTTCAGAAACAACAAAACAATCTGTTTCCAGCCCAACTTTCAGTGCGTAGACATGAATGTTGCTAGAAAATTCAAATATTCCCAGAACAGCAGCGACAGCAGCAACTACCCTCAATGTCACCACATCCATTGTCATGCCAACTCTATGCATGACCTGAAAAAGTTCAGCAGCCTCCATGAAACAACCATTGTTGGAAAAACCTGAAAGCATAGCATTCCAAGCAACAGAGCTCTTGACTGGGATTTCATTGAACACCCTAACAGCATCAACGACGTTGCCACATTTCACATACATATCAACAAATCCAACTTCCACAAACCTGTCAACACCCAATCCAGACTTGATCACCACTCCATGCACCATGAGACCGAGTTCCATGACACCAGACCTGGCACAAGCGTTGAGCACAGATGAGATGACAAACCGGTTCGGCTTCACCTGATCCGAGTGTATGAGATCCTTGAATAGACCGATTGCCTCAAAGAAGAAACCGCGGCTGCTATGCGTGGCAATGATACTACACCAGGACACCACGTCCCTGTGAGGCATTTCGTCGAACAGCTGACGTCCGGCCGCCAGAGAACCGCCTTTGCCATAGGAGTCTAGAAGGACGTTGGATACGAACACGTCGGGCACAAATCCACGCTTCACTACGTGCGCATGGGCGGCGGCGGTGCCCGCGGCGAGAGCGTCGCGTGCGCAGCGCCGCAAAAGGCGTACGTAGAGCCGCGCCTCGGAGGCCGGGAAGAGAAGCTCGATGGGGCCGACGATCTCCAGGACCGCAGAAACGGTTCCGTATCCGCTGCCGCCGCCTAGGACACCGGAGGAGGAGACGGCGGCGGTGGCGGCGGAAGAGAGGAACCGAGATGTGGTTGGCCTGAAGCGGAGCGATGAGTGGGGGAATAATAATGAGAGAGACCTTAACATAAGCGAGGTGGTGCGTGGGTCGCCAGAAAAGGGCGACGGCGGCGGATGAGGAGGGCAGGTTCGCCAATGGCATAGTCGCCGGCGACGGCGGCGGGGCTTGGAGCTTTGAGACGGGGGCCCAATCTCCGGCTGTAGCCAGATTTGCTGCAACTTGCAGGCGCGGATTCGTAGAATTTCCCGGGGCCACTCGCTGGAGTAGTGGAGCTTGCACTAGCCGTCCGATCGTAAGTTAAGGGCTTCAATTCATCCGAATGCGCCACATGAAAGCTTTGTACATGACGGAAAAAAAAATGCAAAATACCCTAACTTATGGGACACTCTTTTGAACAAGGGTCTGTTTGGTGGTTATAGTTTGTCAAAACCAAAGTGTCACGAAACCGTAGTCTTAGAACTCATAGTCAAGCAAAACCATGGTTTAGAAAAAAGTCATGGATGAAGTTTCTAAAAGTCCAAAACGGATGGACTTTAGCAATACCATGGTTTCTATAATTGCAAGATTATTGCTCTACTTTTTTTCAGAACCAAGGTATTTTGTTAAACCATGATATTCTCCCAAAACTCTAAAATATTTGTGGGTAAGTTGCATAAAAAATCAGAGCAACAAGGTACTTATTTGACATCCGGAAAAAACATTTTGTAAAATCAAACTGCACCCATACATTCTTCTGTATCATAAAATCAAATTTACTTTCTTGATTAGTGTATTATTGTCCTAGAAACATGTAATATTGCATAAGAGTCGCAAAAAGGACGATGGAATAGGCTCCTTGTTAACTAATCATTTAGCTGAAGTGGTCAAGAAGACTAGTGAATTTCTAGTTAAGGCGACTTGAGGATTAAGTTGGACTACCATTTCCAAAAAAAAAAAGATCAAGTCTGGTAATTTCTAATGAACTTCCAAATTTCGTAATTTTCATTTCCATTCTCGCGACATTATTGGTATAAGTATCTTCTAGAATAGGGAGTATTGGGCAATCTTCCAGGTTCAGGATTTCAAAAACTCTGGTGGTAGCAATATGGTAATGGTACCACTCCCTTTTGGCTTTTTTTTTTTTACAAAAAACTCCTTTTTTGCCTTTTGCAAAAAGAATCCAACCTAAGTTTGAGTACAGGTATAAATTATTTTTTAAATAATGAAAACACATTGATGTTGATGTAATTGAAATGGATCGAAGATATCTATAAAAATACCCAAAGAGATATGACCATATCACTGTTTGTACTGCAAGGGCTAGTACAATTGAATATCCATGCCAATAAGGAAAAAAGAGAAACAAATGCCATTATGGTAGGACTACGAAGATATCTCTACCTAGCATGCCAAACCCTCCCCCCCCCCCCCCCCCCCACCCCCCACCCCCAACACACACACATCTCGATCTATATAAAGAGGACAAAGAAGGAACAATGTCAAGAACGCATCAGAACAGGAGACGAACAATTATAACTAGACCCTTCGATGGCACGAAAAGTCACTTGCTCCAAGGCTCTCCTACTGATGATGGCTCTAATAGTCATGGAGATGTCTTCTGTTTCCGTCGAGTGTCATGAATGTAAGAACTTTTTTGTTACTCCTTAACTCATTTTATTCGTGACTAACTCCGTTTAATGTGCGCATGCAGTCCCAGTACTACCAGTGTATAATTGTTTCAAAGATAAGAGCTGTAAGGATGCATCTTGCAAGCAGTCGTACAAAACAAAGGGGTACAAAGAATGGGACGGAGCTCATTGCCTAGTCGTGAGTCATGAAATGCACTGTTGCTGCTGCGGCCCTTGACCGATTCCTTGCATTGCATGGCAGCAAAATGTTGGCCGATGAAATAAGATTATGTGTCTCATTACTTGTTCAACTCGTATCATCAATCTGTTTGAGATGAATATTCAATAACAAGCTTGAATTACTTGTTATTCTAGTCGTGATAAAAGTCAAACATTGTTATCTTCGAGGTTGCTATTTTTTAATCGGTTGGAATATGTCATTTTACCGTTTAAATCTACACGTCCTGTCTACGTCAAGATTTATGCATTTGTTATTAGTTGTTTTTTTCTATATTTATAAAACTATATATTACCTATAAAAATTATAAATTATAATTATTAAATAAAATGACCTCATATTTCCAACTGATTAAAAATTAGATTCGGCCTATTATCTTTGACAAAACTGAACTCAAATCGAATTAAATTTGTACGGCCGGCTGGCCGGTAAGACGAAACGACCGGCGCCCCCAAGCTGCAGCAGGACGTGGACCACCCTGGTCAGAGTCCCGATCGCACACCTTCAATTCGCGTATTTAGACAGTCCAATTGGTTTTAAATCATTTTTAATCTCGTCCACCCTCTGTCTCCTCCCGTGGATAGCAAAACTGCCCGCGGAAGCAGAGCAACCCGGGAAAGGTCTTCCAAAATTCCGTCGAATCCTTCAAGGAGGAGCCCTAAATCTCTCGCCGAAATCGTCTGATCCGTCTCGTGATCTCTCGGTTCCCACCAATGGCCGACGAGGAGAAGCCGGAGGCGGTTGAGGAGGAGTACGAGAGCGACCTCGACGACGCGCCCCTCTCGGCGTTGCGGCGCGCTGCCGCTAGCGATGACGAGGAGGAGGAGGAGGAGGATGACGAGGCCACGACCTTGCGGCGCAGGAGGGCCGGATCAGACGCGGATTTCGACGGGCAGGGCGCCGCTGAGGTGTACGACGACGGCGAGGAGTACGAGGAATACGAGGAGGTGCACGATGGGTTTGAGGAGAGAGGCGGTGGGGAGTCCGGGGCGGCTGCCGAGGCGGTGGCCGTAGCGGGACGGGAGGGCAAGGCGGGGGACGGAGATGCCGAGGAAGCGGATGGGGCAGCGGCAGGGGAGGAGGAGAAGAAAAGCAACGAACCGTACGCCGTGCCGACGACCGGCGCCTTCTACATGCACGACGACCGTTTCCAGGAGGCCCGCGGCCGTGGCCGTGGGCGTGGGCGCCAAAGGTTCCGAGTTTTCTCATCTTTAGTTTCTTCTGCTTCTTTTTCCTGCTGTTATTTCCACGTGACTGATTTTTGGATAGCCTTGTAGTTATGAATTTGTCTGTATACTTAATTACATTGTTGGTCTAGTTTAGCTGCAGTTAACTACTGCCTGTGGGGGTTCCGTTTTCAGTTTGTTTCCTTCGAGTTCTTTGGAAGAGTATAACATATATGTTGATAATGACTAACTCTGTGAAGATGTTAAAGGATCTAGATTAAATTTAATAATTTTTTTTTCAACAGTGCCTCGCACAAATTTCTTGAAAACATATGATAGACTTCGTTAATCTGATTTGCACTCATTTTCTCTTGAGGTCAAATTGGAAACTGTTGGGGAACGAGCGGGGGCTCGTGCGGCTAGCACCGTGGGGTTGGTGCTAGCCCACCGCGGTTCGAGTGCTGGCTCCGGCGCGCGGTGCCCACTTCTTCTTAATATATTAGCCCATGACACCTGGATCATGATGGCTTTCAAAAAAAAAAAAAAAAAAAAAAAATTGGAAACTGTTAGGCTGTACATTATAACGTACATAATGTGTGATTGTACCATACTAGCAGCCATAACATGCACATGCACAGCTATTATTTATGGGACTTAATTAATAGGTATATCTAGAAACATTGAGTAAAAATAATCTTGTGCATAAGGAACTGCATGAAAGAGTGACGTAGAATCAGCACAAAACGGTAAAATCAGAAATGAAAAAAAATATTAAACAAGGCAAACGGTTCCTTGACTCTTTGAAACCATTTTACTTCTGATGCCAACCAATGGAAAATACAATTGTGCTCATGAGTTATTAACCACCCTGTTTTCATAGTACACATCCACTCTGGATGCATGGTAAATGATGATCGAGTGAAGGATAGCAGTGAAAGCTAGAAAAATTTCCTTGAAAAGTTAGGATGAATTCAACATGAAATGATGAAACTGAAGAAAAAATGCAGAAAATAACTTGTACTCAATGATACATAAGTTGGCCTGCAAGATGTTGGTTGGGAAATTCACATATATTGCACATATTGTTACTTTTTTTCTGATGAATGACACTGCATAGCAGCATATGTTATAAAATTCTTGCTAAAAGTGCCAGCCAGTGAGTGTGCTGGACTTGGTTAGACTCAAACCTTTATTAAATCTAGAAGTTTGATGTGACACTTCGGTCACATAAGCTCGATGTTCACGATAGACTCTGAATTTTGATTTTTTTTTCTCAATGTTGGGGTTTGAATTGTTGTCTAATGTGCCCATATTGTTCAATAGGAGATTGCTGAACAATAGAAAATTGTGGAACCCCAAAGAGGAGCAAGCATGGGTCCATGACAGATTTGATGATATGAATTTGCATGATTTTCATGGTGACAATGTAAGTTTTATTCTCTGTCGGAAGACATTGTAATCATAGTTTTTCTTATTTTATATTTGCCAACACATCTTCTCTTACGAAGTTATTATTTATTTGATTGCATTGTTAGGCAAAAGGAAAGCAGGGGGGTAGGGGGCGTGGTCGTGGGCCTGCTGGTAGAACTCGTGGTATTAGCCGTGGTAATTTCAGAGGCAACAGATCTCAAGCATACTATCAGGGTGTTAGCAAGAACTACCGTTATGTTCCAAAGGAACCTCATGCTCATCACGATATTACCAAGAATTCTCAACATGTTTCTTACCATGATATTACCAAGAATGCTCAACGTGCTTCAAACAATAATGGAAAGAACAGAGTTCCAAAGCTGTCTCATTCTCACTATGATAATGTCAATAACTATGACGCTGTTCCAAAAGAATCTCACACTTCCTACAGTGATGCTAAAACTCAGAAAAATGTACCAAGATCTGTTCGAGGAAGAGTCACTAAACACTACCAACCACGTCGGAAGGGTAACAATGAGATGTCTTCGGTGCAAAATAATGGGTGAGTGCAAGGTTCCTTCTTGTGTGGTGTTCGCATCTATTTTATGTACTTATGATATGCAGAACTAAGTGAAATGTTTTTACTTCGTTGATTACATTTCAGATCTCAGAATGAAGAAACCCTGTCAAATGCAAACTTGGGGCAACACAAAGCTCAAACTTCAAATAGGCAACCTGAACAAGTTATACCAGTTAAGCAAACTGTTGCATCGAACTTGAATTCAGCTTCACCACCCTTTTACCCTTCTACTAGGTCGTTCCAACAGGGGTTCCAAGTTAGTCAGGTAGGGAGTGGACAGCCTAATAGTACTAGCAGACCCCTCTCATCCTCCATAGGCGACCTTTTGAGAGGGAAGCCTTTTGTACCATCAGTCGCACATGTTGAAGTTGCGGCGAAGGGAACAAACAGCACTGCACTGAATTCATCTGCATCATCAGTGAATAGTCCATCTGCTGTAGCAACTAATCAAGTCACTAGAGGCTATATCCAGCCCTCTCATCCAATTGTTCAACCTAGTCCAGTTCAATCATCTGCGCAGTCTGAACCAAGGATGCCTGCCCAGATGTTTGGTGCACGATTTGGTGGTAGCAATAAAATTCCATCTTCAGTTCAACCTGCATCAACAATTTTGAGGGAGGACATGGAAATTTCTTCTCCCGGTGGATCAAATGAAGTTAACACTCGAATATCAGTAAAGGGACAGCCTGGTGACCAGGAAGAAGAACATGCATCTTTTCTCTATAGTGGCTCTCATGTTCTTGGGGCTACAGGAGCACTGGGCCTTACAGGTGAACAAGGCTTCCGTGGCACCCCAGCGTTGTTGCCAGGTTTGTATTATCAATCACTGGAATATTAATAGCAATTTAATAATTTGATTGGTAAATATTGACATGGGTTAGGGGCAAGTAATATTTGACCATCTGAAGGATCTTAGTATATCACTTGTCATCTGATACTGGAGAGGTACATGCTGTTGTGGATAATTAGGGAAGGGATTGGTAGTAACCAAATCAAAGTTGGTCTTTAGCAGTTGTCTGTATCTGTTAAGCATATCTAACAAATTTACTCCAAACTAATAAAAATTATTGTGTTAAAGAAAAACTGGTGCACCAGTGGCTGAACTGATTTTTAGGATCGAGCTACATACAGCCTTTAGCATTATATTTTATATTTTATAAGTGGCTATCTTTTCTTTTCGCTGGTAAACAGGCACTAACATAGGGAGGATGCATGCACCAGTACCATTATACAGAATTCAGCTGCTCACTACCTCTCAATTCTTGGATTAGTTCCTGCACATATTGTATGACTCTAACTTTGATTTATTTTCTTTACAGTTGTGCAATTTGGAAACCAACGTCCAGGTGGACCTGGTGTTCCTTCGATTGGTATGGCTCTACCAGGATTTGTATCTCAACAACAACTTAGTCTAAGGAATCCTGAGATGACTTGGTAAGGAGTTAATTATTCTGGACATTTTGATGGAACCATTGCTCTGTTTTTTGGTGCATTATGGAATTGTACTCCCTGTAGAAGCTAGCACGCTGCTCCTGGTTTGTTTGGTTTGTTGATGGGAAATATTCATCGTTATTAACCACCTTGAATTATTGAGCTGTATATGTACTAGTTGCACATTCTGGCATGAAGTTTTTGTATTTATTATTAGTTGCATTGCATTTACCATTTCAGCTTCCTAATTGGATCATACCTAATTTTTTTGTTATGTTTTCATGAATTTAGGCTACCAATGTTGACTGGTGCCTCTGGACCTTTAGGAGGACCTTATGGTCCGCCTTACATAGCTTTGGATGGGAACTATTATAACTCAGGGCCATCTCAACAAGCATCTTCATCAGTTTCTCCTAGGTATGCTGGTCTAATGGCAAATTGATAATATGGTGCACAATGCAGGGCTTGTATTTCGTATTGCACTTTATAACAGAAGGGTGGATTATTATTGCAGTTTCATATTACTTTTTTGCTCTATGCAGAGAACCTAGTTCAAGTAACGCACCATCTGCATTGAAGTCCCCAAAAATGACAGGTAAAATATATAGGTTCCTTTTTTTTATACTGTTATGCGTCCATAACATCTACCTAACAATTAGTTAGTATTTTATTTTAAGGCTTTAAGATATCAATAGTTTTGCCTTGGTTATTCCCTACATATGTTTTGACACCTTTGCCCCTTTTGCAGAGATTGTAAGTGATGAACTCGGTCAACGCCAAAATAGACCCCGTCGGTATGTTAAAAATGATAGATATGCTGAACATATTCTTTCTGCTTTAATACTATGTGTTGATATCATTTTACCTTTTTGCTATAGGTACTCGGAGATGAACTTTGGCCAATGAACATAGTGATGATTTAGTTACTACGGACTCATTTGTCAGATTTGGGTTTTGAGTAAGACTGGTACAAGTTCTAATCTTGAGGTCCTCTTGAGTCCTCGCAACGTTTCACTGTCAGCTGTCTAGCACTTGTGTTAACTTGTTGCCCAAAAAAACGCCAGGTGTGTATATTCCTTCCAATTGCATTATGAGCACTTATCCAAGCCCTCGATTTTTTTTGTTGTTTATCCTTATTTTCACTTCACAGTTGTATAGTGCTAGTATAGTGTTCACTCAAGATTGTTTTATTAATCTCTGTGAAGTAGTGAGTTACATGATTTTTGGTTTGGAGAATACTCCCACCGTTCTGAGCTATAGAAAGTTCAAATTGTGTTAGTGCTTAGAAAGTTCAAATTGTGATAGTGCTTATCCACCGTGTTATGTCACAAAATCTGACAGACTTATAGTTCACATGTGCAGGGTTGACAGCTGAAGGTGATCGAATCCTCACTATATATGGTCATTTGCTGTGATTATTCTGATGGACTGGTGTTATTACATTGTTAGGTAAAGTTGCGGACGCTTCAAGTGTTTGAATCCTTGTCTTGCTGTGCAGTGAATATTCTGACTCCGGTGCCTTACATTACATTGCTAGGTGAATTTGCTCCATGTTACCATCCCATTGAGCAGTCACACTGCGTGTAGTCATAAGCGTGAAGGTTGCGATGGTTATTATGAGATGTCTCCACTCTGTAAAGCTTGTGTCTCGTGGCAAGTGACTTGGCGTACTGGGTGGGTGCTTGGTTGCTTCTATTGTTCCGCTAGCTGCTTTGCGCACTCTTTGTTTCTGAAGCTCTACGTTTGCTATCTGATTCACTGTTCCTAAGATGTTGCCGGCTACTGTAATTTAAAGTTATGCTCATGTCCAAATGATCGCTTGTACTACTTGGATCCAGTAACTGTGTGGTAACATAATAATCTTGCGTTACAATTAAGCAGAGCTAGCAGAGTGCAGAGCCATGCCGTATTTGCTGGTACACCCAGTTCGCCGTTGGGTTATGTATCGTGACACAACGCGCCCACTGAGCGCTGATCCCAACAAGATTTGCGCTAGTGGGTTCCGTGGCCGTCCCCTGCCATCGTATAGGCCAGCCAGCCACCCTACACCAACGCATAGGTTTGCTACTCCATCGAGTCTCAAAGGTTTATCATGCATGCATGTTCAGCGGAAGAAACGTCGGATGGTTAAAAACGTCTATGCCCGGTGATTTGTCGCTCAGATGATATATAAGTCTATCCAAACTTCTGAACTTCTGCTGTTTAACATGGCCAGAGCCAGACAGCCAGCATATTGGTAACATGGTCATTCATTGGCATTATCGTCACTCTTTAGAACCAATGATTGAGCTCTTTTCCCAAGACATTGTCATCTAGTGCCTCTTCCGGTATAGTTTACAGGCTCTAGCAACTAAGCCAATTCCACTGATGATAGCACATTGTCACATGATGAGCTCGGCAACTTGGCCCCCATGCGGAGCCAAAAACTGTAGTTTGTACCGCACCAAACGTAGCTGCAAAAAATTAGCTGTATTTAATCAGAAGAAACATCAATCCTTCGATTTCGATCGTAAGATCATCCGTACCAATGTACTTTAAAGCATATTCTATCCTTTAATACATACTTTATACATTTTATACTTCCACTATGTCATCTCACAAAAATTTTCCAGTATGCTTTTGAGTACGTTATAGAGTACATTGGTGCGGATGGTCTAAGCTGTTCGGCTATATGGTATTTGGTGAGCAAGAGCCTACTAATGAGCCAGCACTGTTGGTACCTGGTACGGTCTACTGGCGTGTGTAGCAGCAGCCTCGCTGAGACGCTGACTCTTTGCAGCTGGAGAGGTGGGCGCCTATAGCAGCTGTACCACGCCTTCATTTACCATGGGTATAACTAGAGGTGGGACTCGGGCCGTGCCCGGGCCGGCCCGGCACGGCCCGTTCGTGCTTCGGGCCGAAATGGCCCGGGCCCGAAAGCACGTCGGGCCGGCTCGGGCCGGGCCGGCCGGGCCGGCGGCCGAAAATTGAGGCCCAGGCACGGCCCGTGGCCCGACGGGCCGTCTTCGTGCCGGGCCAGGCCCGAGCACGGCCCAGATCAATGATTTCAGCCCAAAACAATTAAATTTTTAATAAAAATATGGTTTTAATGAAATAAATGGACAAAAAATGAAAAAAAAATATGTAAAAATATTGAAGTGATAGAGAATATTTTTTGAATAATTTAGGAAAAAAAATCGTCGAATTTGGACCAAATTTGAAGAAACTATACAAGTTTGAACTTTCAAGTTTGAATAAAAATGAAAAAACAACATCAGCCCAACAGCAGTCCAACACTATTGGGCTGGCCCAATAACATTTAAAAATTGAATTGAGCACAATTTTTTTTTGAATACATAGTCAAAAAGACTTCAAAAAATATGAAAAAATTTGTGAAGATAGAAAGAGTTGAATTACATGTTCTTAAAAAAAATCACATTCAAAATATTAATATATTGCAGAGAATAAAAAAACAAAGAAAATTGAATTTTGAGTTTTTTATGCAATACATGGACAAAAAAATTCAAAAAAATCTGGAAAAAATACTAGAGTCTAAGGATGTTGTATTTCATGTGTCCTATGAACTTGAGTTTGAGAAACATAATAAATTGATCAGAACAAAAAAAAACAAATAAAAAAGGGATTTGTGGAGTTTTTGTTATTTTTATATCTTGAATAATACATCGATTTAGTGAGTGAATTTTTTTGTGAGGCTTTTTAATGATGACACCAACCTCCATGATTTTTTAAAGAATTTTTGAACTTTGTTTGAATGAAAGTGTGTTTGAATTTGAAGATTGTCTCATATGCTTATTAGCTTTTGAGTGAAAAGAGAGAAAATGTGAATATTCACATGTTGAAGTATCTCAAAAAAATTATAAAAAATGCATACATGTAGAAATATAGAACATACACATACAAAACAAAATTTGATACAAACATCTTCATTCTTTGTAGATTTACAAAATAGTGAAGAATATGTACATATGATTTGTTTTGGTTGTTTATAAAAAAGTACAAAACTATCTATATAAGTTTGAAAACAATTGTTCCAAGTGGTAGAGAGTATTTTTTTAAGAATATAAAAAAAAGAATCATTGAATTTGGACTTAATTTGCGGAATTTATACAAGTTTGAATATTTAAATAGGAATCAAAATAAAAAACCCCTGCAAACTCAAGAACAGACGTGTCGGGCCGCCGGGCCGGTTCGGGCCGTCGGGCCAGTTCGGGCCGTCGGGCCAGTTCGGGCCTTCGGGCCATTTTCGGGCCGTGCCGGCCCGGGCACGGCCCACTTGGTCGTGCCGGGCCGTGCCGCCCGTCGTGCCCAAAAACCAGGCCCGGCACGGCCCGGTGTTTCGGGCCGGGCCGGCCCGGCCCGAACTGTCTTCGTGCCGGGCCGGGCCGGGTCTCGGGCCGCGGCATCGTGCTTCGGGCCGCCCGAGTTTGGCCCGGCCCAATTCCCACCTCTAGGTATAACTAGCTAGATCTGGGCCAATCTCGGTGACAGAAAAGATAACATTTGCTGCTCCTGTGCTCACCTTGCTAATAAGAGATGTTCTTGTAGTAACTTCCAGCAGTAGAGTGGAGCGAGAAACACAGTTTGGAGAGTGTGCTAGAGAGAGAGAGAGAGAGAGAGAGAGAGAGAGAGTTCAAGGGGCAAGGCAATGAGGAGGCTGCCCATTGGCAAGGTCCTGGACTGCTTCGCCTTCTTCTTCCTGTGCACGAGCACCTGCTGTGTATGCATTCGCGCGTTGGAAGACGAGGAGGAGGCCGCCGTCGAGAGGAAGGCGCTGGTGAGCGATCACCGGCGGCAGCTGGAGCAGGTCCTGAGGCTGAGGGATCTTGTTGATGGAACGAGGACGCTCGGCTTCCATCTAGAACCCAAGGTATTTGCATGGCTGTTACATTCTGTTTCCCGCTGTTATTAGATACTCTCTCCTTTCTCAAAAGTTTGTCACCTTCTAGTATAAAAATAAATTAGAAGGTGACAAACTTTTGAGAAAAGAGAGAATACTAAGAATTGACACGCCTTTCGCCTGAAATATTTTCTTCTGTTGTTTCGAATCAAAATTTTGCTGTGCTTGGTGCATGCAGACGGTGGAGCTCAGGGTGTCCATGCACTGCAATGGGTGTGCCAGGAAAGTTCAGAAGCATATCTCCAAGATGGAAGGTATATATTGTAAAACTTTGTCCATCTTATCTTACCCTGCAATATAATGTACAAGTGTTTGCTACGATAAGTCCCTCCTGTTCCTTGGCCAACTGAACTGAACTGAACCCCATGCACCTCATACCATGCTTTCGGATATTTTTGTCAGATAACCAGACTACCAACCAGAACCCCTTCGATCTGCTAAGGACCCGCCTTTCGTCCCTTGTTTCCCTAAATCTGCAGCCGCCACCTTGTATAGTTTGTATTAATTGGATACACAAAGTTCTTCCTGTTAGAGATATAATAGAGAGTATTATATTTCTAACACTTCCCACGTTGTGAAGAGACCAACTGGGCTTCCACGCATGCTAGATTTTACTATTCAGTACGTGTTCGTCTTTTGAAGTAAATAGCAGTTACAGTCCAATTATGATATTCAGAATCAAGGCCTGCAGTCATGATCATATCATGAGGCTGCAGTCGTACGTGATCCTGTCAGCGCGCCTGACGTCCTCGGAAGAAAAATAATGCCAGCCTGAAAACGATCCTGCTCCTGATTATTGTGTATCCATATCTTCAGCAGAGTTCAGTACGTACACTATCTTGAAGCCATTGGCTGTGGTGGCCAGCGAAAAATAAAACTGACGAGCAGCTTCCAGGATCGGTCTCATCGATCGGAGTAGCAGATCCTGCTCAACTGCAGTAGTTCGTGGTATCACTCGTAACGGATAGTCGCAAACCAAATTTGACCTGTTAGGTTTTATATATATTCAGGCTTTATCCGGAAACAGGTTCCGATGGATGAGTTGTTGAAGGAGGAATTTGGCAGCGATATATACAGTTACAGTGTCTTGTCCGTGGTTGATGCAGGCGTGACGTCGATCGAGGTGGATTTGGCGAGCAAGAAGGTGGTGGTGACGGGGGACGTGACGCCGTTCGAGGTGCTGCAGAGCGTCTCCAAGGTGGTCAAGTTCGCGCAGCTGTGGATGGCCCCTAACTGAACTGACTGACGAGCCATATTGCTTTGCATCTTGGCAACTAATGCTCTAGTACGACTCCATTGCAGGGCTTAAAAAGAACAACTTGTCCGGATATTTGCAAAAGAAATAATAATTTATACGCATTTCAAGCGTCCCTCAAAAGATTTTGGTCTTTTGCCATGTAAGCATACATGGGCAGCACTAGTCATCCCATTAGCTCACTGGTCAATCCGATCCACATTACAAATGTACTGCAAGATAACAAAATGAAACAAGATTCAGAACTCTCTGCTTCCTTCCTTCCTTGCACGAGCTGGTCTGGCTTCTGAACCCTTCACATGAGCAAACAACAACGAAAAAATACTGTCTAGTGATTGTTTGATGCTCACCATTCACACGCTCTCTTGATCGTCATCATCTCGTCAGAAAGCATCTCAGTGGCAGCTAAGTACTTCTGAACTTCCTCCGGTGCCCAGCCCCCAGCAAAATTTGGAGCTAGCAGAGCCACAACGAAGCGCGTTGAACAAAAACCCGCGCTTGATCATGTGCTGCTCTGCTGTATGTTTCAGTCTTTGGCTTCCGAACGCATAACGAAGCTCGGAAATGCCATGGTAATGTCCCTGAACAATCAGTAATAACGCAGAATCTTATTATTAATAATGAAAAAACATGAAAAAAAGAAGGATAAAAGCATCGATTTTCCAATGACCATGTTTTTTTTTTTGGGGGGGGGGGGGGGGGGGGAAGATAATGCACTACTCACTGCAAGTAGGGAAGCGACATGTTTCTTAGTGCCGACGGGTTCTTCTTTACGAATTCCTCCCATTCCTTAGGATCTATCCTGCCATCACTGTTTGCGTCTGCTTGACTGAACGTCTGCAGTCCAGAAGGTGCAGTATATAAGGGATGTTAGAATATAAATAAGATCTTTAATTTGCTTATTTGAAAGTTGATACGTACTGGAGAAGAATGTACATACATTGTCGACTATCACCTCGACAGTGTTATCCGATAGACAAAGATCCGACTCGTCTAGAAGCGCCTGGACCATCTCCCTGAGCTATTTCAGAGACCAACAAAAAAAAAAGATTATGATTGATCTGTATATGCATATTATGTCATGCACAGATGTAGCCAGGTTGAAAAGCAGAAGCAGGAGGAGATGGAGTGAGTGATCACCTCTTCTTTCTCGATGTAACCTGTCCCTCTGAGATCGTACAATTTGAACGCGACTGCGTATATAGAGGAGAAAGACAAATCAAATCAAACATGCATGTCGATACATAATAGTATAATTTTCTACAACGTGGCAATATGGCAAGAAGATGGAGGAAGGAACATATATATGATGAGGTTGTTGGCAGTTCTTACACGTCGTCTTCTCTGACGTGGGCGTGTTGGGGTGGAATATGCTGAGCGACCGCACGAACTCGCCGAAATCGATCACGCCGTTCCTCTTGCGATCGAACAGGTCGAAGACCCTGTCCGCGAAGAGGTTGGCTCTCTTGCTGTTCCTGAACAAGGCGAGCTGGAACTCCTCCTGACAAGGACAGGCACAGGATCCGGTTCGTCAGATCGATCGGGCTGGACGCTGGACTCAAGAAGTTTGAATCGCCGTACAGAGAAAGAGAATGGGGAATGGAGGGAGCTGGATGGGGCTGCGGACCCGATCCGATACTCACCTTGTGGATGAGCCCGTCTTTGATGATGGAGCAGCTCATCTTCCTGTACAGCTCGTACAGCGCCTCCACCTCGTTCACCGTAACTGGCACAATAATGCACGACATTCTCAGCGTTTCAGCAGAACTAGGAGAGGAAGGCGGATACATGCATGAGGTCACTGATGAGGAGGAGGAGGAGGAGTTGTCTGACATGAGGTCTCGGACGCGAGCACGTCGGGCTCCTCGTGCCCCGGGGCGCGGTTGCCGAGCTTCTTCGACGACGCGCAGCCCATGGAGAAGCGTACGTGGGGGCTCCGACCTCCGAGGGAGCGAGGACGTGACGCGGTTGGAGGCGCCGGAGGCCGGCAGGCCGTCGAGGAACAGCTAGCTAGAGGATGAAGAAGTGAAGAACCCTGTCGTTCTCGACTGGGAGGGAAGGAAAAGAACTGGTTTCGGTGAAATCCCCTGCTCCGCCCCGCTCTCGGCCGTTGCTTTTGCTCTCCCTCTCACGCGGAAGATCTGGTGCCCCTCGTGTGCAAAGTCAAAACGCCGCCGGCCGGCCCACATAAATAAATAAAAAGAAGGATCGGCGCACAAGCTAAGCAGATCGAGCTGGCGAGACGTGGACCCCGGACGGGCGCCTGGAGCGCGACAGGTGCGTGCTCCGCATCTGGACGACGACGACGAGGAGCCGAGTGTGGTGCAGCTCTGCACTAGTACACCCTAGTGCCAAACAGGACAAGAGCACGCAGGGACAGAGACACCGGCCGGGT
The DNA here is from genome assembly GCA_036927565.1 of Tuctoria greenei. Lineage (NCBI taxonomy): Eukaryota > Viridiplantae > Streptophyta > Magnoliopsida > Poales > Poaceae > Tuctoria > Tuctoria greenei. The sequence goes on from JAYESD010000001.1 coordinate 306,755,163, forward strand.
AGGTAATAAGCCGGCGTTCTCGTTCACAGCTCCCAGGTTCAGCGAACTCGTTCGTTATGAAAACCTTGCTCTTGCTGTGGACGCTTCGATTCCGACACCTGCCTACAGCTACAGGCGGCAACGTCACGGTTTACCCACCTGGGGCACAGTTGAAGTTGATGCCTGCTTTACTACCTCTCGACGTCGTGACAGGCGAACGCTCTTTATTAATAGCGTGATTTGCTCGTGGAAAAGCACTTTGCCTCCACATCTTTTGGGTGGTGGTGGTGGACACGATCATGAATCTTCGTGTCGCGGCGCATCGGCGCACTCACTCGACAGCCGCCGGCGTCGAGCCGTCGAGTAATAAAGGTGAGCGGAAAAGAGGGCGGCAAAGCCTGATGACGAAACTTCGTTCGTTGCGTCTTTTTTATGATGCGAAATCTCACCTTTGGAGTGACAGACACTGGGAAAGCTAAGCTCCGGTTCCAGCAAACGACAGTGCCTCCTCGGCTCCTCGTGAGAACCCTTGCCTTTTCCATGGATCACCTTTCCAGAAATGGCTTCAGACATTTCAGAGATACATTAACCTGAAGCTTCCATCGTCTGTTCATGAGTTCATCATATACGGAACTCCACTCCGACTCCTTTGTTAGGGATGGATGATTCTGCAGCTCGTACCTCGATGTAAAGAGAACCTTAATTGGTGTCAAGACGTATGAACAGATCTTCACGTGCTGAATCGCCGAGTAGTTGATGATTTTATCTTTTTTTTTTTTTTGAAACCTAGAACTTCTACTGTTCTTCTTGATTAAAAGGAATATTAGTGAGTCAGATTCATGATTCACGATGCATATCGTATGGTTTGTTTCTTATTACTGTTATGTGATAGGTACAAAACTCGCTGGCTTCAACTTGTTGCCAAGCTGTCTCCAGCTTCTCAACATATTCATCAACGTCTTCTTCCGTATCTCCATAATCCCCATCCGAAGCTGACCCTGAAAACTCACAGCATTTCGGTAACTCCATAAGCTCCACAAAACAGCTGAAGACAGTAAGCACAAACTCGCATTTTACCATCGAGGAAAAGACTCATACTCAGTTTCCAATGGGCTTGTCAAACGTTTCAGAAACATGATTCCACGTCTGCTTTGCCACAGTTTATTTAAAGAATAAATTATCAATGTTTTCTTTCTAAGAACACAAAATGAGGCGAGAGGCATGAAGAACATTTCTCTCCCACAGGTTCACTCATTGTCTAACCTAGCACACTAAGGGATAATATGCATTTATTACAGGATTAGGAAAAAGTTACATCTCCCTCTTTGACGGTGCGGTTCAGCTCACTAATCTACAATTTCAGTCCTGAGTGAATGGCAACCACACCGCCCACAAGATTTTCATACTCCACTCCCTCAAATCCGGCTTCCTGGATCATCTGCGCGAACTTCTCCTGAAAAGGTAGAGGTTGGGTAAGCAGGAATGAAGAAGGTGAATGAAGAGTGCTTGTCAGGCGTGGTCGTTTTGTTAGCCACTCTGAGTCTTTTAGTTCAATATCATGACCAGCAAAAACAACCCCCACTTTTACAAAGTTGTGACTTGGTGTCATAAGGAATAAAATGTCAAAAAAAAAAAAATACAACCGCGCGTTCATGATTCCGGTAGAAAAGAAAAACTGAGAATACCCACACCATTATACCTGCTTCGGGAAACGACGGATACTCTCAACCAAGTATTGGTATGACTGCCGATCACCAGCAACAAGCTCTCCCACAGTGGGAATCACAGAAAATGAATAAACATCGTAACTGAAAGAACCAACAAATATGATAAGACGACATAATAGGTGAGGAAACTGTGGGATAAATCTTAAACTACAGTTCTCAATAAATAAATAAACCTTACAAAAAAATTTAGCACATATTTGTTTCTTGAAAGCTAATGGCACGATTGTTGAAACTGACAGTAGCCCAGATACGTTGCCATTTATTTATTTCTCTCTTATACAAATGGAAAGAGTGTTTAATGCAAACTCATTTTTTTAGGGAAATATAGCAAGGGAGGCGCCTGCTGTGAATCCATCATCCTCTTATCCTACAAAGATAACGAAAAAAATTTGGCTAAAGAACTTACATTTCTTTAAAAAGAGGAACATCCACATGACTCAACTCCAAGCATAGGAACCTTCCTCCTCTTTTTAGAACCCTGACGTATGAAAGTCCAATGTTATGAGTTTGTCAGACCATATACACTAAAACAATGTGGTAGAGCCACCATGTACCATATAAATTAAGAAAAAAGACTCCTTCAAAGAGACATTTAGTCTAATCACACAGCAATATAGTTTTAGAACCATAAAAACATTTTTAGAAAAATCATAGTAACCTTTAAAGGAGGTTTCTATCTTAAGAAACTCCTGCTGTATATTTTGTTGTTGTAATTCTTCGTTTTTTAATATTAATGAAAAACACTGTAGGGGTTTCCCTTACAGTTTCCGGTCAAAAAAAAAAAGGTATGAGTGTTCAGAACAATGAAGACGGTGTATCTTGATACACAATCAAAACATCAGGAGCATCAGGAGATCAATTCTTCTCCACTAGTAGGAATTTAGAACTAACCAACCTGTAAGCCTCTGCTAGAACTTTCTCAATATGTGTCACATTTCTGATCCCAAATGCAATGGTATAACCATCCATAGATCCATCCTCGAAAGTAAGAGCTTCTGCATCTCCTTGTACCCATCTGAGACAATGCTCTTTGCTGTAGCCTGAATAAAATCAACAGTTGAACAACAGAACCTGGCACTCAGAGATGGAAGAATAAATCTAGATAGATGATTTGGGACCTCTTTCTGCAGCACGCTTCTTTCCGACATTTAGCATATTTGGATTAATGTCACAAACGTATATGTGAGTATCTTCGTTATCACTAAGAGAACCCCGCATAGCTTGGTGCCTCTCGCTCATAATACTGTCCAGTACACGAAAAGCAACATCTCCTGAAGTAAGAATGACATGGATAACCGTCAGATCTGTTGGTTAAAATTCCACATTGAGTACTTGTGAGAAACTGAAAAATAAGATCAATGCATGAACTATGTAGCAATATAAACCTTTCAACAGAAAAGAAAAGGAAACTATAATCGTTAGGAAGACACAGCTGCAATTGAAAGATACATCCAGTATTCCCCTGAGTTTGCACAACAAATATTGAATCTTGTATTTGCACACACATGCAGATAAGTGTTTTAGGGTGCATAACAGAAAAGCTAGATATAGACTTGGGTCGCAATCAATGTTCCGGGAACAATGCTGGCATCTGCCAAGCAGTAACCTGAATGGCAAGGCCAAAATACTAACATATAGATAAACAGATGCAAGAAACGGAAAAAAATTCAGATATAATCCTGATTTCAATGTAAATGGAATCCTTTTATGGGAGCTTGAACTATGAAAACAATGAGGGATGGAAACAGGCAGAGACCACTACCTGTTCCACCAGCGACATCAAGATGCTTCATCCCCGGAAAAGGATTCAGCTTGGAAACAAGCCTGAATCAAAAAAACGAAACAAGTTCTGAGTGGGGAAGAGTTGATTCTTGATTGACGAGTGCGAGACAAGTGTAAGCAGAAGCAGCAGCAGTAACCTGTCCTTCCACAACCTATGCAGGCCGGCGCTCATGAGGTCGTTCATGAGATCGTAACTGGAGGCGACGCTGCTGAAAACGTTGCCAACCAACCCGCTCTTCTCCTCTTCGCGCACCTGCTTGTAACCTGACGCGAACGGAGGAGACGTCAGCGCCCCACGCCCCTACTACTTCCCTTTCTGGCGACCGTACCGAGGAGGAAAGGAAAGGGATCTGTACCGAAGCTGGTGGCGTGGGAGTGGAGGAAGGCTGCGGGGTTGCCGCCGGTGACCGTGCTGGGAGCGAGAAGAGGCACCGCCTCCGCCTGAGCGCGCAGGCCGCCGAGGCGTCGCTGGTGCGTACACGACGCCAGTCTCCTAGCGGCGGCGGCGGCCGCGGCTGCCCGCAGAGCCATCTTTCCCGATCCCCTGATGATGGCCGGGCCGGCGTGCGTGATCCCTCCTTTCCTCCTCGCGACACCGCGCGAGACCTACTTAGTTAAGACCGTTTTGCCCTTCCTTCCCTTCCAGCCTCGCGCGAACGAACGCCCGGGTCGGGAGGCCCGTGGTACTTTGTAAACATAATAACCAGAGGAGACCAAAGCATTCGCATTCGGATCCGCAACTCGATGCCGCCTGCCTGCCATGGAGAAAAAACAGGACGAACATGCAAATCTGGCAGTTCTGCTCAGCCATTTTCCCTTTGGGTTACCCAGGCCTAGGCATACACGGCGTTCACTGGCACATGCCAATCCAGGTGCACGACGCACTGGGCGTCATTCCACAGTTACAGTACTATGTTGAAAACTCATTGAGACTTGTCAGGACCCCAGACCAGACCGCAGTGTAAAATCTACAAGACATGTACTCAAAAGTTTATCGTTTTGTAATTTAAAAATAAACTATAAAACAAACAAGTTTAAAGGATAGAGGGAGTATCTCCGACGCCAACAAAAAATGAAGCAATTGACTACATCTGTAACATCGACGTTGCGCCATATGCCCATGCTACTCTTGATAGACGACACTGCATCTCAAAGTGCATTTTGCATATTTGAACCAGCTCTTGAATAAGACAAACGGTAAAAGATGACACGGAAAGTCAATAACGTCAAATAAAAGTGAACGGAGCAAGTATAATGCCCACGATGAAGGGCAACAGTGAACTGCTCGACAATGATCAAAGATCAAACTAGGGCAGGAAAAACAGTTACATCCCGTGTAAAATCTTCGTGCAAGAATGATTTCATTTCTGAAGCAGTCATACATCAGATGGGAACAATACAACCCTGACAGCAAAACCAGGCAACCATGATGCCTAAAATTGCTCCGGCAAAAACCTGTGATGGAGTGTGCCCTAACAACTCCTTGAGTTTTCTTTCACTAATTGGATGGCCTTGAAACAGGTCCTCAACGATCTTATTGAGTACCTGCGTCAATCATTCGAAATGTATCAGGTAAAAACAAAAATGGGTGTTCTAAGCCTGTATTGGACCAGATTTCATACAAGGACGTACTAGCACCACTAGGAAACACGTTGTATCATAATACATCATCATTGCTTACGGTGTCGATAAAAATAGTATCTACTCAACACAATTAGGGAACGCACCACATCACAACACACCATTGCTTACTGTGTTGATGTACTGCTTATATTCAAAATTAAAGTGAAAGGTGTTGTAAGCCTGAATGCTTGCGTCGGAATAAAATAACAACTATGAAGTACCTAGACAACAAGCATTAACTGGTAATGGCCATTTGTCTTAACTTAGACAACTGAAGTAGACTAAATGGGGCTATGAGTATCTGCGAGCTGTAGTGCGAATTGAAACAACCAAACTACGGCATTTTAACCTGAGTTGATGGCAAGCTAGACAGTGGACAACTCAAGTTTAAAGAGTGAAATGTATAGCAACATGATTTATTACTAAGTAAACAAGAGTATGACTGCATAACTGCACCATATTTTCACTGTAAACAGGTAGGCTCTCAGTTACAGACATTGATAAGAGTTCGAATTGAGTAAGTACCCAGAAATGGAAGCTACTATTATATATCAAGTCATCATTAATGAAGAATCTTTTTCTGCAATTTAGCTGACTGTTTTAGAATCAGTCAGGTGAGCATTTTTTCTAATTTCTAAATGCAGTTTCAGACTTTTATTGTGCTGTTTTTGAAGAGTGATTTGCCTCAAGTTAAAATACCAGCTCAAAACAAAGTACTCCCTCAGTTTCGTTTTATTTGTCATCGGCTAGTTCAGAAATGAATGACAAATAAAACGAAACCGAGCGATTACTAAATTTTAAAGAACGAAGTTGTGCATCATAAAAGTAGTAAAATGAAGCTCACCTCGGCCTGCATACCGGCGTGGCGCCTGACGCCCGTGGCGTCGTACATGACTATAAGACTAAACCCAAGACACACGGGGAAGAGGGCGTCGCCGACACCGTGGCAGAGCGCGACGGAGGCGGTGAGCGCGGTGCAGAGCGCGGTGTGCGAGGACGGCATCCCGCCGGAGCTGAACAGCATCCGCGGGTCCCACCGCCGCTCCACGAAGGAGGTGAGCACGGCCTTGGCGGCCTGCGCCACCGCCCACGCCACGAGCCCCGACACGAACGTCGGGTTCGCCGCCAGCGCCAGCAGGTACGGGCTCTCCCGCGCCTTGGTCACCGCCGCCGCCGTCGTGCTCATCAGCAGCGTGCCTATCCCCGCTCCCGCTCCTCCCCCCTCCGCGAGGTCGGGGAGCTCCCCTCCGGCTCTTCCGCCGCGCATCGCCGCGGCGAGAAGCCGGGAGAACGACGGCTGCGGCCGCTGCGGGGAGGACGAGGACGACGACGGCGCGGCATCGGCGGCGGGGGCGGGAGCGGAGGCAAGGGCTCGGCCCGCGCGGCGGCGGAGCAGCGGTGGCTTGAGGACCCTACAGACGGGGTCCAGGAGGTTGGGGAGAACCCTAGAGAAGCGGCTGGAGCTGAACACCTCCATGGCTGCTGCTCTGCATCGCATCGCCGCGCGGAGAAGGGGGGAGTGGCCGTGTGGCCGTGGCGATTAGGCTCCAGTTTAAATGGAGGCCGCATTGGACGAATATACCCCCGCACTTTCTCGTGTTCGACGGCGCATGGAGCCATGGAGGCGAGGGAGAGGGCTTGGCGGAGGAGGGGTGTTTCCGGGAGCTCGAAGCAGCGGCGAGACGAGGGGGTTCTGGCATATTACGGCGAAGATTCTGGGCTGGTCGAAGTCGAAGTCGCCGTCACGGCCACCGCGAGGCCAATCGCCGGCGGACGCGTGCCGGGAGCTGTTCGATCCAGCATTCACTTTCCTTTTAGCTTGTGGATTTGAATTTTTGCTGCTGGCATTTGGCGTTCACAAATGTTCGTAACTCTTCCTCCTTTTTGAGGAACATTATTGTTGATCAAATTTCTCGTTGGTAAAGCAACACAAAAATTGACATGGACTGGACAGTGTTAGATCTAAAATCGAATAGGAAATAATCTTAGCCACTTAGTCATTTCGGGTTACAAGGAAAACCGAATATACAAATAAACACCACACGAATATCATTAGTGCTAATCACAATTGATTAGCACTTAAACACTGAATCTAACCTTCTTCTCTGTTCTTGTTATTGCTTGTCGATGCCATTGTCAGAAGAGTAGATCAAATGTAGACAGAGAGGCCTTCCCCTTGTTTTCCCTCAACTGACAAATCGGTTGTCCTTAATGTTAGTGATGTGGATTAGTGTTAATCCGTATCTTGCACTGAATCACATCCTTCTTATTTATAGTTGTTGTAGGGACACGAGAGGGGGCCACCCTTTCACTGGAACGGACATGTCTCCCGATTAAGACATGTCCATTCAGATTAGGCACATGTTAATTACAGTTAATATGTGATTAACTGTCTTAATCACGAGTTCACACTTCTAACATTCTCCCCCTTGAACTCGGATTCAAAACTTAGCAACTTACTTAATACTAAACTTAGTGTCACTCTCCTTATGCTTGACATATAGGGTACGACGCATCGAAACAGTCATTTACGTACTGTTTGACTTGAAGACCACAATACATCTTACACTCAGAAAATGACCTTATTCTTAATTTTGGCCCCTAAATATCCAGTGATCATAGGTTCTCCCTTAAACCCATGCTAGCTACGTGTTCACTGAACACGTTGGGTGGAAGACCTTTTGTAAGCGGATCCGCGAGCATTCGCTTGGTACTTATATGCTCAAGACTTATGGTATGATCCTGGATTCTGTCTTTCACAACATAAAACTTAATGTCGATGTGTTTGGCAGCACCACTCGACTTATTGTTGTGAGAGTAAAATACTGCGGGCTCATTATCGCAGTATAACTTAAGTGGCTTTTCAATGCTGTCGACCACTTTAAGACTGGGTAAAAATTTCTTAAGCCAAATTGTCTGCCCGGTGGCCTCATAACATGCAACAAACTCGGCATACATCGTAGAAGATGCAGTAACGGTTTGTTTGGAACTTTTCCACGATATAGCTCCATTCGCGAGGGTGAATATATAACCTGACGTGGATTTCTTAGTATACACACAACCCGCGAAATCTGCATCTGAATACCCCACTACTTCAAGTGGGTCTGACTTACTATACGTTAACATGAGGCCTTTTGTGCCTTGCACATATCTTAATGCTTTCTTAACTGCTTTCCAGTGGTCAATCCCTGGATTCGACTGATATCTGCCAAGCATTCCGGTCACAAAAGCTAAGTCAGGGCGAGTACAAACTTGAGCATACATAAGACTTCCGACAGCAGAAGCATATGGAACCGACTTCATTTGATCGATCTCATATTGGTTCCTGGGACACTGAAAGTTCCCAAACTTATCGCCCTTGACAATCGGAGCAGGCGAAGGCTTGCTCTTATGCATACTGTATTTTCTCAGTACATTTTCTAAGTATGCCTTTTGTGATAAGCCTAATACCCCCTTATGTCTATCTCGGTGAATTTCTATGTCCAACACATAGGATGCTTCACCAAGATCTTTCATATCAAAATTAGAGGATAAAAACTTCTTAGTTTCTGATAGTAGATTGACATCACTACTTGCAAGTAGTATGTCATCCACATAGAGCACAAGGAAAATAAATTTCCCATTCTTAAACTTTGCATAAATGCAATTATCCTCTTCATTCTCTTTAAACCCAAATTTTCTTATTGTCTCATCGAACTTGAGATACCACTGCCTTGATGCTTGTTTAAGTCCACAAATGGACTTCTTTAAATGGCATCCCATATGTTCCTTACCCTTAACGACAAAACCTTTCGGTTGTGTTATATAGACGTTCTCATAAAGATCCCCATTTAGAAATGCTGTTTTTACATCCATTTGATGCAATTCTAAATCATAATATGCTACTAAGGCCATAATAATTCTAAAAGAATCTTTACATGAGACGGGTGAGAATGTCTCATTGTAATCTATGCCTTCTCTTTGAGTAAAGTCTTTTGCTACAAGTCTGGCTTTAAACTTATCAATATTCCCTTTGGAGTCACGTTTGATTTTGTAGACCCATTTACAGCCTACCGTTTTGGCTCCATTGGGAATCTCAACTAAATCCCAGACTTTATTAGCATCCATAGACCTCATTTCATCCTCCATGGCTTTACGCCATTCAGATGATTGAGGGCTTCTCATAGCTTCTTCAAATGTGGTGGGATCACTCCCCATTTGAATCGCCTCACTCATATAAATCTCATAATCGTCCGGAATGGCCGATCTTCTTTCTCTTTGAGATCTTCTTAATTGCACATTATCATCATTTTGGGGCTGTTGTTGTTCTTCATAATTAATGGCAACAGGTTCATAATCTTGAACCTCTCTTACTAATTTTGTTGCCAATGGAGAACAAACGACAGATGCTGAATTTTCAGCAGCAGTAGATAATGAGAAATATGGTTCTTGAATCATACGAGTGGGTACATAAACCCGCTTCTCTTCAAGATCAATATCTCGTCTTACCGTACTCCCCCTGATTATAGCATCCTCTAAAAGATGGCATGTCTCGTTTCTACAAACTTAGTAAATCTTTCTGGACAGTAGAAACGATATCCCTTACTTTTTTCTGCATAGCCAATGAAAATGACAACTTATCGTCTTGGCTAACTTACCAATGTTTGGGTTAAATATTTTTGCCTCAGCGGGACAGCCCCACACATGCATATAACTTAACGAGGGCTTACGTCCCGTCCATAATTCATACGGTGTTTTTGGCACCGACTTAGTAGGAACCCGATTTAGTACGTGAATAGAGGTTTTTAATGCCTCCATCCACAAACTAACCGGCAATTCCGATTGACTTAACATGGATCTAACCATATCCATTAGCGTACGGTTTCGTCGTTCCGCTACTCCATTTTGCTGAGGTTCGCCTGGTGTAGAATATTGGGCGACTATACCATTTTCCTGTAAGAACCGTGCAAATGGTCCAGGAACTTGGCCATATGGGGTATGCCGACCGTAGTACTCACCACCACGATCGGATCTTACCACTTTTATCTTAATATTGTGCTGATTTTCAACTTCAGCCTTGAATATCTTAAATTTATCCAACGCTTCAGAGCGTTCTTTAATTGGGTAAATATAACCATAGCGAGAATAGTCATCTGTGAAAGTTATGAACGAATCAAAACCATCAACGGATACTACGGGAAATGGACCACAAATATCTGTGTGGATTAATTCCAAAATTCTCGTGCTACGTATGGCACCTTTCTTATTTTTCTTAATAAATTTGCCTTTAATGCAATCTATGCATTCTTCTGAATCCGAAAAATCCAATTGAGGAAAAATCGATTGTGAAATCAATTGTTCAATTCTCCCCCTCGAAATATGGCCTAAGCGACAATGCCATAATTTCGAAGACATTTCAGAATCGATTCTTTTGCGCTTATTCTTATGAGAGGAAATCTGATCGTCGCTTACAACATTAACATTATCATGTATAGACAACAGGTATAACATGCCTTGTCTCATAGCAATACCAACAATCTTATTATCATACTTAATTATACACTTATCTTTGCCAAATTGGCATACATAACCATCATTGTCTAAACATGAAACTGAAATTAGATTTCTACTTAATGAGGGTACATATAATACATCATGAAGTGTAAGTACAAAGCCATTTTTTAGTTCTAATGGATAATCTCCTATGGCTTCAACTCCCGCTTCATGGCCATTGGCAACTTTAATTGCCCTTTCCCCTCTTTTTAGGGTCCTCCTCGTATTTAACCCCTGCAAGGAATTACAAACATGCACAGTGGCACCTGAGTCAATCCACCAAGTGGATGAATTATAGTCTAAATACAGGGATTCATCAATAAAGGTAACAAAATCATTACCATTTCTGCAACACCATTTAAGGAAGCCTACACAATCCTTTTGATGGTGGCCTTTGTCTAAACATAAGCGGCACTGATCTTTATCCACTTTCACATCCTTTCTGTATGGATGTTTGTGTGGAGCCTTACCCTTACCTTTATCATGGTGAAAAGGACCATGATTCTTAGTAGATTGCTTAGAAGAATAATTCTTTTGAGTCTTGCCTTTTCCCTTCACATAATTAATAGCATCATTGCCATGAAGGGCCTTAATCCCCTCTTCCTCCTGAACACACAAAGCAATGAGTTTTTCTATGTTCCATAGTTCAGGTTGAGAGTTGTAATTGATGACAAATGTCTCAAATTCCTTAGGAAGTGAGGCAATGATGAGATGCACAATGAACTCATCTTTGATCCCCAAATCCATAGGTTTAAGCTTTGCGGCCATATTTGTCATCCTTAAGATGTGCTCTCGCACACCACCTCCATAATACTTTTCAGTAACAAGTCTCTTGATAAGAGTGCTTGCTGTGGCCTTAGAAGAACCAGTGAACTGATTCTCTATCCTTTGGAGGTACTCAACAGCAGTGTCACATTCAGGGATTGCTCCCCGAATGGCCTCAGTGATAGTGCCCTTGATTACCATCAAACACTTCCTGTTTGATTTCTTCCACTTATAACAATCAATGTCATAAGCTAATAACTCATTAGTATAGTCCTTTGTCCTCTCAGCAAAGGACTCTCTAGTTTCATCAACTTCTTGCACTGGCTCCACGGGTGCAACAGGATATGGAGTGGTGAGGGCCAAATCTATCTCGGAAACTGCCAACGCAATCTCCAACTTCTCCCTCCATCTTCCATAATTGCTTTCATTGAGTGGCTCAATGGAACCAATGAAACTGAGTGCAACATTAGCATTGGAGGAACCTTCTTAAAAAAAAACACAAAAGAATCATAAGTAGATGCATAGGATATATTATATAAGAACAACTAAAAAAACATAGTAATTTATCTTTCGCTTTGGTTACTCGACCAAATTACTATGAACTTAATTCTTCAAAAGAAGAATAATGTCACTAATGCCTTTCGCTTTGGTTACTCGGCCGATAATGACATAAACAATTACTAAATAACATGCAATTTTATTTTTCACTTTGGTTACTCAATCAAAATTGCATGCAACTTAAAAATTGCAAATGACATAGCAATTTATCTTTCACTTTGGTTACTCGATCAAATTGCTATGACATTTTTATATCTAATATCAGCGGAAGCATAAAAAATATCTTAATTACTTAATATTCCACAATATAATTAAATTATATTGCTGAGAATTTACTTAACTTTGAAAAAAAAATATGCAAGAAAATATGCAATGACATGTCCAACAAAATTACTAATTTAATTCTCAGCAAAATAATTTAATCAATAGGCTTCACTAAATATTTAAATTGCCCATACTTAACATTTTCTGGAAAACCAGAAACAGTTACATTTGGCCCACTGCTTAGTTTTGGAGATTTAGGCCCAAAAATCCATAAACACATTAGACTCATTGTCTCTTAAATAAATTCCAGAAAATAGAAAAAAAAATGGCCTCAAAACACCCACGTGAGATGTACAGCAGACTGACCGCTGCTCTGCATGCCAACCTGCATGCAGCGGCTGCACACCCGCATGGGCCACGGCATGGCCTTCCGCCCGCCTGGACCAGAGCTTAGACACGCGCGCCTGCGAGCCAGCCTGCTGCCGTATGTCCGTCTGGCCCACCGCCTGTGCCGCATGTCCGTACGCCCGACTGGGCCGCACGCTGCGCCGGCCTGCTAGCGTTGCAACGCACAGGCGCCGTCCATTTTGATCGGACGGTGGATAATCTTTATGGCTAGGTATAATATCCACTCATCCCTGATTTGGAACCCTATTCCTCTTTTTTTTTTCTTCCCAGCCGCCGTACCACAGGCACTCTTCTGCTTCCTCCATTCTCAACCGCTCCAGAGAGCAAGTCCAGAACCAGAGAGAAGAGACAAAACCATGGTGGTCAAATCTATGGCGCCACCACACCTAGTTCGCCGGCGAGCGAGTTCTTCCCATGAACTCGTCGACGTCGAGGTTGGTACCGGTGACCGCCCTTACCATAGCGCTGTTGTCGCCTGGTTCGCCGACGTGCGCGTTCATCCTTGTGAGTGCGCCACCGTCGAGTTGGGTGTTGTGCGGCGCTCTTTCGGGCAGATCTATCGTCTTTTTTTTTTGTTCTTGACAGATCCTCTTATCTTTCGGATTCAAGGAATCCTTTATTTTTGTTTTACTTACTGTTGACTCATGAAAATCGAAATCAAAAATCGATTTCCATGCTTAATATATGTTGTGGAGCAATTTATCGAAAAAAAAACCCGAAAAGATTTAGTGACTTAGTTGGCTCATGATACCAATGTTAGATCTAAAATCGAATAGGAAATAATCTTAGCCACTTAGTCATTTCGGGTTACAAGGAAAACCGAATATACAAATAAACACCACACGAATATCATTAGTGCTAATCACAATTGATTAGCACTTAAACATTGAATCTAACCTTCTTCTCTGTTCTTGTTATTGCTTGTCGATGCCATTGTCAGAAGAGTAGATCAAATGTAGACAGAGAGGCCTTCCCCTTGTTTTCCCTCAACTGACAAATCGGTTGTCCTTAATGTTAGTGATGTGGATTAGTGTTAATCCGTATCTTGCACTGAATCACATCCTTCTTATTTATAGTTGTTGTAGGGACACGAGAGGGGGCCACCCTTTCACTGGAACGGACATGTCTCCCGATTAAGACATGTCCATTCAGATTAGGCACATGTTAATTACAGTTAATATGTGATTAACTGTCTTAATCACGAGTTCACACTTCTAACAGACAGCTCACTGGACAATTTTGTTAGATTCAAAAATGTGTGGTGGTCCGTCTTTTTTTTTTTGAGGAAATCAGTTGTTGTATGTGAAAAAAGAGAGTGGAAGCTGATTATTTTCCGTCGTTGTATTGACGTGGTGTCACAAAAATATGTGATGGTTCAACTATGGCATATTCTGGTATATACCCTTTTTTTAGAAAAACTATACCTATTTTTTTTCATATCCATACCCATTATATCTATTTTTTTCTTCCATATCCATTACCAGATTACGAAATAAGATTCAGTTAATCTTTAATAGACTAATGTCAAGCCTCTTGAGCTAGAATTAAGTTACTCCCTCCGTTCCAAAAGTTTCTCGCTTTGTAGTTCATTTTTGAACTACAAAATGACAAACTTTTTGGAACGGAGAGAATATTTTAGAATACTCTGTTCATTTTTTTTTTATTTGACGTGGATGACCTCTTTGCTGCACTGTTCCAACGCTAATGGCCTGATACCACCGATGACTTGCGTCACCCGCGGGATCACGGCCAGTCGAAACAATTCCGCATCGTCATAGCAAAACAAAGACAGCCGGCCGGCTAGGATAACCATATCATCACAGGAAATTTGTACCGTAGAATATAACCGAGATGCATGCATTGTACACAGCAGCATCAAGAATATATCGAAAACAAAAAAAAAAAACTGCGAAGAATTGGTTTTCCTTACAAGTGTTCATCAGCAAATGATGGTGGAAGTGATGTTTGTTGCCCGGCAGGCTGGCATTCAGACATGGTTGGTACCCGGTGAGAGAAAAAAGTAGGTACTCCTTCCATTCCAAAAAACTTGTGGCTTTAAAGAAGTACTGCTAGTAGTACAACTCAACGGAGAAGAGTGCCAAAACGCCAGCGCGCTCAACGTTCCGGTCCTTTCTGTTCCTCAACAAGTGCTTCGATTGGTCAAGCTCTTTGCAGAACGCTTCGTAACGACCAGGAAGGCTGCAGGAAGTGCGGGTCAGTTGAAAGATACTCCTTCCGTTTCCATGAACTTGTCGCTTTGTAGTTCAAAAATAAACTACAAAACGACAAGTTCATAGAGACGGAGGGAGTATAACTAAAGACTCGAAGGTGCAGTATATTACAGTATTTCATATTTAAAATAAGAGAATTTTTTACCAGGTGTCAAATTTTTTATTTTTTATTGAAAAGAAAAAAAAGTGGTGTTGACTCATATGACTACATAAACCTGGAACCCATCGTTTTCATTTTGATTTACCTATAACAAAGACGATCTTCATTTTGCAAATCTCAGCTAGGTACATGAATTTGCTGTGGGCTGGTTAAACTGGGCTTCCTTCGGCTCACGTGAAAAAAATAAAAGAATATACTACACGCGATATTTATTTTGTTATCACCGTATTTTTTCGCTCGTAGTCGTAGTACTCCAGCTCTTGTCGCTGTCTTTGGAAGCAAGAGCTGACATTGAAGATGACAACGAACCTAGAGACTGCACCTGTAAGTAATACTCTCTCCGTTCCTATGAAATTGTCGTTTTGTAGTTCAAAAATGAACTACAAAGCGACAAGTTCATAAGACGGAAGGAGTAGCTCAGAAGATTCATACGCACACGGCACATCGGTCTTATCTTTTCTCTACGTCGCCAACGGAGAAATGGTCTTGCTGACTTCGCGAGGCCCAATCAGAAAGCCCATTTAACCACAAGGCGGCAGTCCCTGTCCTGTGTCCACGCTCCACTTGTCTCGTGCGCATATATACTGTACAGACACCCCTGCCCCGTCGCCGTCCGCCGCAATCGACCACCGGCCGTTGGTGGCTAGGCTAGCGTTTCCTCGTAACCAATCGGTCCCCGCCGCGATGCCGGCCGGCCAGCCGCACGCGCAGGAGCACGACGGCGGCGGGGGTGGCGCCGCCGCGAACCACTCCAACCACCACCAGGTCCACTCGCCGCCGGCGCTCCCGGCGGCGGTGGTGCCGGCGTACCCGCCCCCGGAGTCGGAGGACGACGAGACCTGGGTCTGGACCCAGATCAAGGCGGAGGCGCGCCGCGACGCCGACGCCGAGCCGGCGCTCGCCTCGTTCCTGTACGCCACCGTGCTGTCCCACCCGTCGCTGCCGCGGTCCCTCTCCTTCCACCTCGCCAACAAGCTCTGCTCCTCCACCCTGCTCTCCACGCTCCTCTACGACCTCTTCGTCGCCACGCTCGCCGCGCACCCCTCCCTCCGCGCCGCCGCCGTCGCCGACCTCATCGCCGTGCGCTCCCGCGACCCCGCCTGCGCCGGCTTCTCCCACTGCCTCCTCAACTACAAGGGCTTCCTCGCCATCCAGGCCCACCGCGTCGCGCACGTCCTCTGGGCGCAGCAGCGCCGCCCCCTCGCGCTCGCGCTCCAGTCCCGCATCGCCGACGTCTTCGCCGTCGATATCCACCCCGCGGCGGTCGTCGGCAAGGGGATCCTCCTCGACCACGCCACCGGCGTCGTCATCGGCGAGACGGCGGTCGTGGGGGACAACGTCTCCATCCTCCACCACGTCACCTTGGGTGGAACGGGGAAGGCTGTTGGCGACCGGCACCCCAAGATTGGGGACGGCGTGCTGATTGGCGCAGGAGCCACAGTTCTTGGTAACGTTAAGATTGGCGCCGGGGCTAAGATTGGGGCCGGATCGCTTGTGCTGATAGACGTGCCGGCGAGGAGCACGGCGGTTGGGAACCCTGCGAGGCTCATTGGTGGGAAGAAGGCCGACGGCGAGAAGGACCAGGATATGCCAGGGGAGTCCATGGATCACACGTCTTTCATATGCCAGTGGTCCGACTACAATATTTGAGAGCAATTTTTTACAAGGTTTATGATTGTAAGATGCAGATCCGACGGTTGTGGATACTTGATTGCATGATTGCACCAAATCTTTGATTGCATAGTAGTCATTGCCGTATCGGGAATGACTACAATGCAATCAGGTGTTTGGTGCAATCGTGCAATCAAGCACTCTCAACCAATAGATGTGTATCCAACGGTTAGTGCATTTTTTATTTAACCTCCTCCACCACCCCTTCATCTGGTAGAGGGGGTTAAATAAAAATAGGCAATGACCGTAAGATGCAGATCCGACGGTTGTGGATACTTGATTGCATGATTGCACCAAATCTTTGATTGCATAGTAGTCATTGCCGTATCGGGAATGACTACAATGCAATCAGGTGTTTGGTGCAATCGTGCAATCAAGCACTCTCAACCAATAGATGTGTATCCAACGGTTAGTGCATTTTTTATTTAACCTCCTCCACCACCCCTTCATCTGGTAGAGGGGGTTAAATAAAAATAGGCAATGACCGTAAGATGCAGATCCGACGGTTGTGGATACTTGATTGCATGATTGCACCAAATCTTTGATTGCATAGTAGTCATTGCCGTATCGGGAATGACTACAATGCAATCAGGTGTTTGGTGCAATCGTGCAATCAAGCACTCTCAACCAATAGATGTGTATCCAACGGTTAGTGCATTTTTTATTTAACCTCCTCCACCACCCCTTCATCTGGTAGAGGGGGTTAAATAAAAATAGGCAATGACCGTAAGATGCAGATCCGACGGTTGTGGATACTTGATTGCATGATTGCACCAAATCTTTGATTGCATAGTAGTCATTGCCGTATCGGGAATGACTACAATGCAATCAGGTGTTTGGTGCAATCGTGCAATCAAGCACTCTCAACCAATAGATGTGTATCCAACGGTTAGTGCATTTTTTATTTAACCTCCTCCACCACCCCTTCATCTGGTAGAGGGGGTTAAATAAAAATAGGCAATGACCGTAAGATGCAGATCCGACGGTTGTGGATACTTGATTGCATGATTGCACCAAATCTTTGATTGCATAGTAGTCATTGTCGTATCGGGAATGACTACAATGCAATCAGGTGTTTGGTGCAATCGTGCAATCAAGCACTCTCAACCAATAGATGTGTATCCAACGGTTAGTGCATTTTTTATTTAACCTCCTCCACCACCCCTTCATCTGGTAGAGGGGGTTAAATAAAAATAGGCAATGACCGTAAGATGCAGATCCGACGGTTGTGGATACTTGATTGCATGATTGCACCAAATCTTTGATTGCATAGTAGTCATTGCCGTATCGGGAATGACTACAATGCAATCAGGTGTTTGGTGCAATCGTGCAATCAAGCACTCTCAACCAATAGATGTGTATCCAACGGTTAGTGCATTTTTTATTTAACCTCCTCCACCACCCCTTCATCTGGTAGAGGGGGTTAAATAAAAATAGGCAATGACCGTAAGATGCAGATCCGACGGTTGTGGATACTTGATTGCATGATTGCACCAAATCTTTGATTGCATAGTAGTCATTGCCGTATCGGGAATGACTACAATGCAATCAGGTGTTTGGTGCAATCGTGCAATCAAGCACTCTCAACCAATAGATGTGTATCCAACGGTTAGTGCATTTTTTATTTAACCTCCTCCACCACCCCTTCATCTGGTAGAGGGGGTTAAATAAAAATAGGCAATGACCGTAAGATGCAGATCCGACGGTTGTGGATACTTGATTGCATGATTGCACCAAATCTTTGATTGCATAGTAGTCATTGCCTTATGTATCACTCTTTCTCCGTATCATGATTGTTGTTGTGTGCTCTGCTATTGTAGAAATGCAGTGTCTGTAATCAAGCGTTTTTGTCAGTTACTGTGTCGTGCTCAGATGCTGATAAATCGTGATTGATGAATGAATAAATGTTTGCATATATCAATAGGGTGGTTGGTTGGATTTCGCCACTTGCTTGTGAATTCAGCTTCTATCTATGAAGAGCAGATTGAAGTTTGTACAACAATATCTTACCTGCTACAGGTTTCTTCACTCTGCAATTATGTCCTCTCTCTCTCTCTCTCTCTCTTGTCAAAGATTTTTTGTTTACTTGAATGATTCTGTATGATGCATTGTTCACTAATAGATGGCTCAAATGCTAAACCAATCTGTCATACCGTTTTGAAAGTTTAGTCTGTATAAACTATTCTTCATTTCAATCTCAATCATGACCCAAATGCAGATTTGTAGTAGGTATGGCTGCCACACGTTTCTTGTACTCCCAGTGTAGTTATACTCTGCTTGAAAGTAAAACTAAATATTGCTTTCACTGTAACTCTTGTATTCTGAAAAAGAGTCAGTACCAAATTGACTTGTGTCAGTATAACTTCATTGTTTAGTTAAACTTCATTGAATAGCTGCGTACCGTATTTGTTTTGAAATGCTTCCAGGCTACTCTGTTCACTTATAGTTAACGCAATTGACTTCTTGAGTTGTGTTTGACCATTCGTCTTATTAAAAAATAGTAAATATCATATGTTTTGTTATAATTAGTTCACCAATAGATGGTTCATATATTAAACAATATGTCAGCATGTTTTGCAAGATTAGTCTGTATAAACTATTCTTCTTTTCAATTTCAGTCATGACCCAAATGTAGATTTCTAGTAGCTATGGCTGCTACACGTTTCTTGTACTCCCAGTGTGGTTATACTCTGCGTGAAAGTAAAACTAAATATTGCTTTCAGTGTAACTCTCGAATTTTGAAAAAGAGTCAGTACCAAATTGACTTGTGTCAATATAACTTCGTTGATTAGTTAAACTTCATTGAATACCTGCATATTTGTTTTGAAATGCTTCCAGACTACTCTGTTCACTTATAGTTGACGCAATTGACTTCTTAAGTTGTGTTTGACCATTCGTCTTATTAAAAATAGTAAATATCGTATGTTTTGTTATAATTTGTTTTGTCATTAAAGCTATTTGATTAAACTTCATTGAATACCTGCATATTTGTTTTGAAATGCTTCCAGACTACCCTGTTCACTTATAGTTGACGCAACTGACTTCTTGAGTTGTGTTTGACCATTTGTCTTATTAAAAAAATAGTAAATATCATATGTTTCGTTATAATTTATTTTGTCATTAGAGGTATTTGAAGCATGACATACAATTTTGCATATTTGAACTAATTTTTTGAATAAGGCTGATGATCCAAGATGACACTGAAAGTCAAAGATGTCAAATAAAAGTAAATGGTGGGAGTACATTAAAACCTTTCTTAAGATAGATTTTACGTAACTGACGAGGGTTCTAGCCCTCTCACCTACACAAGTTGTCATGGTTCTCTAGTTGCTTTCAGTAAAACATTGGATCTTGTGCGTTCCCAATGAAACACACTTGCTTATAAACAAGCATAAAATTTGCTGGGTTCTAGAAGACCCAAAGTGCCCAATGTGGTCCTAATTCAATGTGCACTTGTGCAGAGGAAAATTAATATTTTTTCCTGTACAGTGATACAGATGGAATTATTGATTCAGTGTTTCAAGTTCACACTGGCCAAACACATTTTCTTTTATGTCGTGAGCTGTCGGCTGTCGCCACAAGGATGCAAGTTCCTTGTTTCCTTTGAATGGTGATTTTGTAATTCTGCTGCTCAACCGATGACCTCTCAGAAAAATTCTAGCTAGAGTTAAGATGTGCTTTGAATATTGTATTAACTTCTCATACAAAACCTGCTCAAGCTTTGAATATGATTTTGTAATTCTGCAGGGCAACTGATAGCATGGTCTTATGGATGTTTCATCATTCAGCAACATGCCTTCAGATGAATTTTTCATTATTCAATCATGTGCTTTAAATAAATCTTCCATTATTGAGGCCCCTTTGAGAAAGCGGCAATGTGATAAGAATCGCACATGAAACATTTCAATTAGCTTACGAACGTTTTTCATTATTTAATCATGTTCCCTCAAATGGTTTTTCCATTGTTCAATCATGTGATCTCTTTACTCCTGGATCTTATTACTGTTTCCCTTAGACCAATCTGTAACAAATTGAAATTGGGAAGAAGAGAGGAAATGTTATGGTTTCAGTAGCAATATCAATAATCATTTGGAAATTGCTTCCAACAACTAGTACATCAGAAACAGCTCTAGCGAATGCGGCATCAGGATTCCACAGTGCAACTCTGACAGGACTGCACATCCGGGTTGAAGGGCAACCGTGTACGTACGTCTCCTCCCGTTCCAGACCGAAGACCCCTTGCTCCATCAAAACGGACTGCAGCTACCAACTGGACGCTTAAAATTTATTTGTGTCTACAACTGAACACTACACATACCGTACGGGATTGATTGTTCCAGAATTTAACGGATTTTGATTCATCCAGTAGACCACAAATTCCAGCAGCAGCAATTGACCCAAATGCACATAAACCAATCAATTTTCAGCTCTGTATTTGAAATACGTGAGTTATGAAGAATTACGTGAAAAACTGGCATATCATAGAACACAACCACATAAGAACGAAAAAGTAAAGCTTGTAACTGACGGGAAATGCATAGTTAGAAAACGGGTAGAAGACTACAAAATTCTGACAAGCAACTCTGATATACAATGTTAACAGAGGAAATAAGCCATATGTAACACCATTATTTGTCTGGTTGACAGTAGCACAACAGTGTGCGGATGAACAAAACCCGAAGTTGACAGCAAAGATAGTGTGATGGTTTCTGGTAACAGTGTTTCGCTTGATCACTAAGCACCAAGCGTTGGGAATTCAGATTTGTCTTCAATTGCAGGGGCAGGTGGTGGAGCGCGATAACCCCCACCATATCCTCCTCTGAAACCACCACGTTCCCCACGGCCCCTGCCTCGACCACGGCCGCCATAGTACCTTTCTCCTTCAGCAGGTTTCAAGAACTCATTGATGTTCAGAGACTGGAAACAGAAGAAAAAAAACCATTAATTCTTGCTATAATAAGAGAATATAAGTTCTGGAATACGCTTGGGTTCAAGTGGGAGAAATAGCTACAAGAGTTTTTAACCACATGATAGAGGAACACCAAAAGAACCAAGAGGAGAAATAGCTAAAAGAGTTCAGAATGACATGAAATGGGCATCAATGTAATCAATTCACCATAGCATCAATTCAGCACCTTGATAGCGACAAACCGGAAAAGCAAGCCCTATAATAAAAGAGAAAGATGGAATACCTTCTTAGCTCGCTCCTCTCGTTCAGCATTTTCTTTCTTCTTAAGAGCATCCTTATCAGAACCCTACACAAAGAAAACATTTATTTAGGCTCTGGCATGACATTTCCACAAGTTATGAAAGCATGAAAAATAATACAACGCATACTGGCAGAATTACCAATTTTATGAAAACTTCATCATTTCCTTTCTTGGTGGAAAGCAGCTGCATAGCCTGCAGGTCCTTATCAACTTCAACCTTCCTCTCTTCAGTCTTTAAGGCAAGAAGTGCCTTCCTCTTTTCCTCCCTTATTTTTTCAAATTCCTCAAGAGTCATCTCCTGTAAGATGAAATACTTCAGGCAAATGATAATCTACATGAAAGCTGATACCAGTACATAAATGAATAACAATAAAATCTTTGTCATGTATGTAAGCCATCAAATAGAGTGAGAGTTATGTTAAAATAGATGTGTATATGTGTGTGTTTGTGACATAATTGAGAGAGTATTTCTAAAGAAACTTCTAAATCTCACTGCTGGAAAGAAAACATCGGTCTAAATAAGATAAGTTCAACATCCTAATTTCTGCTAATTAATTCAATGTATAAATAAACCACAAAAAGCAAAACAAACATCCACAAATAATTAAAGAAAGCAAGTTAACAACCACATAATAACCTTCAGGAACAAGACAAAACATATCAACAAGAACATATTATCAAATAAGAATACTATGAGATTGAGGGAGCAGTGGGGCGCCATCGGCACAGTAACAATGCCTTCAAAATATACCACACAACTTTTTGTGTGTGCTCGTACCAATGCCTTCAAAACATAAATTCAGAGTACATGTCATGCAGGAAGAATACCTTATCCTCTTCCTTCTCTTCTTCCTCATTCACAGTGGCATCCTTGTTATCCTTGTTCTCTGCCTGTGGAGCGTCCTCCGGTGCAGCCTGCTTCTCAGGAACAGGGGCCTTCTCATCCAGCTTCAGGCTTTCCTCAGTTTCCCTGGTCATCCAAAAAGCTCAAATTATTTACGTCTTCACTAATGGGCACATCAACAACATACAAACAAAAGCACAGCTATCTTACTGGGCAATAATTTCTTCAGTGGTAGTTCCCCAGTTCCCACGGCCTGCACCCTCGCGCTTCATTTCATACCCACGGCCAGTACCGCTGTGGCGCTCATATGTCCTCCGTGGAGGTCTCTCTGAGTCATCACCAAACTCACCATCATGATATCCACCACGCCGGAACCCACCTCCACGGTAGGGTGGGCGAGCAACCCTCTCACCTTCTTCACCTCCAGCTCTGGCACCACCTCCGGCACCGTACCCTCCTTGAAATCCATTGGCCTCTTCACTGTTAAATTCACGGTTCTGGCCGTAGCCTCGCCCACCTCTGCCACGGCCACGTTCGCCGCCACGCCCGAATCCGCCGCGAGACGGTGCACTACCAGTGCGAAACTCCCTCACTGAAACATCAAATATGTGAAAAATAAGCAATCTCTTCACTAAAGAATTACTTTTTCTATCACGTAATTTGCTAAGATAGGATTATCAGTCTCAAACGACACGAACATTATTTCTTAAAATGACATAAAAATATGCACTTCGTATACTAAACTACCAATCACTCAGGTGTCACAAAATTACTCGAAAAAAAACAAATTTTCATGATCCAGGGCTCAAAATGGGAACAAAACCAATAATATAAACCCTAAACCCCAGATCCAGTACCCGCGGAACCCAAAAAACCCGAACTCACCGGCCTGTGCAGGAGGAGCAGGCTTGGTTAGCAACTTGGCGGCGGGGGCTGGCTGCGCGCCCTTTCCGGCGGCCGCCGCCGCCGACGACTTCTTCGCCTCGGCCTTTTGTTTGACAACAGCGGCAGCGGCCAGGAGCTGCGCGGGATCGTCGTTGTCGACGGCGCCGAGGATGTCGAAGGGGTTGATGGTCGCCATGGCGTACAGCGCAGGCAAAGGTCGCTCGCGTACTTGTTGCGGGTGAGGACTGGGAAACTACCCTTCAGATTACAAGACCCGCCTGCCGGACTGCATGGCCATCGCTCGGCCGAGGTGGTGGAGGTGGCGGAAGACTACTACGGGTTCGGCGGCGGAGGAGGGCTGGAGAGGAGGACGGGGACGGAATGGTGAGACGACGAGTGACGAGGACGTACAAACCCTAGCCGCACCGCACTCAGGTGCTAGTACTCATCTCCCAGCGGCACGAGCCCATCGGTTTGGGGCCTGATCGGATGAGACTGACGCGGATGCGGCCACGCTGTGGCTGCCGCGATCAGCAGCCGAGTTCTTGTAAGCAGCCGCGGGAGCAGCCGTAGCGAGCACAAACGATCCGAGCCTCGACGCGCGAGATTACCGCCGTGCCCTCGGGCTGGTGAGCTGTTCATACGCCTGTTGCGGCGCTCCGCATGGGTAGTTACGAGATTCGCGGGCTCCGTGGGTGGGTCCGCGGAATGATGCTCCGCTTGTGGGCGCGGTGGGCCGAAGGCCCGAAGCGTCCTGGGCCATCCGATTTTTATCGTGCGGCTGCGATCGTTCTCGATGGGCCGAAACGGACTCCGTCACCGTCGGCCATCACGAGCCCACACTTCGGCAAGCGCACGCTGAGTCACGCACTCGATCCTCCGTTCCACTTCCGGCTCCACGCGAGTGTTCATCTTGTCCCTCGACGTCGCGGCGATGAGCGCGGGCGGGAGCCGCCGGGCGCGGCAGAACGCGATGCGGTCCGGGGTAGTGGTGCTGGGCGCCGTGGCGTTCGGCTACCTCTCCTTCCGCGTCGGCTTCAAGCGCTACCTCGACCGCGCCCAGGAGGCCGTGGAGTCCTCCTCCCACGACCCCGCCGCCGCCGCCGCGGGTGCCTCGCCGGACGCGTCTGGCGACTCCGGCGGCGCCGACCTCGCGCCGTCCAAGGACCCCGCCGTCGTGCTCCGCGACTGAGGCGCGCCGGTCTTTCGCATTTTTCGTTGTGCGTGCGGCCGCGCCATTTCGACGAACAGCTTGTACGCGGATCTTGGTTGCCCTGTGTTTTAGCACCGGAACATTGTCGCCGTGTTGATATTTTCCTTCTATTTTGGTATCGTTTCACCAGTCAGGTTGGTTTGTGCACCTGTGCTTCATTTGATACGCGTCTGGATCTCACAGTTTCGTCACTTCACCGTGGTAATTGATGCTTGATGGGTTAGTCAGCTCAATTGAGGATGAGAAAGTGAACCTGAAGATTTCGTACGCTCTTTGGCGCAACCTAAAATTTTGCCTCTGAACAAACGCGGATTGCACTGACACAACAAGCGAGCCTGTATCAATTCAGGAGGAAAAATTCATAGCAACTTTGTAATCTGGTTAGCGAAAGGCGTGGCTCAGTGGCAGTGACTCAGACGTCCAGTCCTGCCAGGTTTTTGCTCGGCGTTGCTATTTTTGAAGCAGCTATAACTTTTGAACGTGTGCAATGAAGGAAATCATGCGTCAGATTTCATTCCTTGCACCTGTTGTTTGTTTGTACTAGCTCAGAACTCCAAATATTAGTTGCAACAGTTCAGCGCGGTGAAAGGGTCTTAGCCTAATAGTTAAGTACGATGAGTAGTACTACTCAGCTCCTAAAAGCGAATTTCAGATTGATTTTCACAGTATTAAATGCAGGTATTGTATAGAAAAGTGTTGTAATATTGGTCTACAAAGTCCGGTCTACGACCGTGTGCTTAGCCATCTAGTTATTGTCGCATTGTTCTAGATAGTCCGGCCCACAACCGTGTGCTTAGTCATCTAGCTATCGTGGTCTTGTTCTAGGTATTAAGTTGTGAGTGTCTGTATTTGTATTTGCGTATAATAAATTGATCATAACAGTCTTGGATGAAAAAATCGTAACTTCACTCATCATCTACAAGAAATATAACATGTGACAGCTTAGATTTTGTATAGAAAATTTGACTTTCAAACTTTTATGAGTTTTTATATGCTCGCTCCTTTCTTTCTCATTTTTACTTAGACCTTGGTTAGCTCAAAACCGAGGGTGTAGATTGTTTGGTATATACAAAATCAACAAATACCATATAATTGCATCTTTTATTCTAACATATTACATGATTTTTGTATAGGATTTTAAAATGAGAACGCCCATACAAAACGCAAGAGTATGAACGCCTCCGCACGAATCGTAAAGACTCACGCGTCCTCAGCCTCCTCCGTCGCCTCCTCAAAACCGTGCCGAGCAGGCGTTCAAACCCGCACCTTTTCCGGAGCCTTCTTAACCCTTACCGACCGTTGCGTTGCGCCCCTCTCTCTCTCCTCGCCCTCGCGCACCAGCAATGCAGAAGAGCCTTGGACCCAAGCCGACGGCGCAGCGGCGCCCGCTCCGCGTCCTCTCCGGCAACAAGTCGCGTCGCCGCCCGGCGGAGTCCGTCCTCAGCAAGCGCCCTCCTCCCGCGGCCGCGCACCAGCCGGACCCCGTCCGCGGCAAGCGCCCTCCGCCCGATGCCGCGCAGCCACCGCAACCCGTCCGCAGCAAGCCCCTTCCTCCCGCGGAGCCCGCCGCCGCGGCGGATGATGCGGCCCTCGACCGCCTCCTCCTCGCCCGCTCCGACCTTGCCGGCATCGTCTCCCAGGTTGATACCCTAGCTCTCAGTATCCATCTCGTTCGGTATTTGGCGATTGAGTGATCTCGGGGCCTGCGATTGCGTTTGAGGAAACGAATTATCTATTACTGTCTGGTCCGATTAGGTTGGTACTGTAGTGGGTTTCTGCGCCTGTTTATCTTACTTGCGATCTTGGGTGTTGAATTTCTAATTGGTGTTCTGCACCGAGGGGACAGTACTGGTTTTTGCATAGCTGAAAATCGGTGGGGGATAAGACTCTGCAATCCTGCTTCGTTGCTGTGTCTTCCGTTATTTTCCATTTCTTCTGCATAGAATAGGCCCATTTGTGATCTCCTTTCGGAGTAAAAGCATATATGAAGTCAATAAAAAGATCTGAATATCTTTGTGTTTTTAAGAACTGAAGCTTAAATGGTTCACTTGTGCATGAGTCGATTTTCGCTTGCTGATCTCATAATCAGTTATAGTATAATGGACTATGGGGTAATTGTGCGTTTCGATCGTAGTATAATTGACTATGTCAGTGTTTTCGTTTCTTTAACATAAATGCATCAAATTATTTGTGCTCGTAACGTTTACCTGTGTTTTCTGTTGTAGATTGACGAATTGATCTCCGATGCCCTTCAATGTCAAACTATGTCCGCAAGAGGAAAACAGGAGATAGAATCGTTTAACGTTTTCTTATCAAACACTAACGCTTCCTTAAAGGTGTGTACTGTTATCAAATCCTTCGCTCATCTGAAACATCTCTGCATGTGTTCCTATATTGTAGTTCATCTTACCTGCATGTTTTTTTTCTTTATGAGCAGCATTGGTCCTCAAGACTGAAGCAAGCATTCGTAACATGTCCAGCAAAAAATGAAACTGTCTCGAAACAGACTCTGGGAATGAGTTCAAATCCTGCTGCAAAAATGAACGGCAGTATGGTCTGCAGCAGCAGCAACTTTCCAGCTGCAGAACCCGCAGCAACGCCTTCATGCAACTTGTTGAACTGCAGTAAGAGCAATTTACCTGATGACGACATGATTGTCTCACCTTCACCGCTTGTCTCGTGGCGTACTGGGGCTTGCATGGTCGAGAGCGGAAAGCAGTTGTTTCTCTTGACACCATTGCCAAAATCAAAAGGATGCTCATCAAGGTGCCCAGCATCAAAAACTCAGTTGAACACAGCTTCTAGAATGGATCAGTTGGATCTTCCCAGCTTACCTGTTTGGAAACTTACCATTGCCGATGACGATCATTCTGATCGAGAGCAAGTTGTGAAGGTGAAGGAAGCAAGGACTGGCACCGTAACTCCTAATGTTACTACAGCAAACAAGGGCTCCCTAAAAGACAAATCACCTTGCACATTCTCAGTGCAGAAGAACGTGAGATCATTACCCCGTTCGTGCCTGAAGACAGCATCAACAATTAAACAGCAGCTGTTCTCTCCCATACCTGAAGGCTCAAGGAAGGAAGACATCTCAAACGATGGAAGAACCCAGGGTGACAAAAGATCCAAAGCCTGTGATGACCTATCTTCATCTGATGAAATCTCAAAGGATCTGGCATCAAGGTATAACCTGCATGGGTTCAACCACATATCCAAAAACAAAACTGATGACACTCTTCAGTGGTTCCTGTCACCTCTGAAGACTTGTGTGTTGATGGATCTTTCAGATGATTATAAAACAGTTCCAACTCCAGCAACCATTAATATGAGGGGGCAACAGGATGTTTCAGATGGCAACCCCGTGCAAACTCCTGCTCTGCACAGCAAGGCCTTGCTTGCTACTCCCTGGAAAGGCCTGGAAAGCACTAACCTGAAAGGAAGGCATGCTGGAGAAACTACTCTCAAGAGGGAATTATGGAAAAGATTTGAGGCAGTCTCAACCGACGAGCTGCACTTTGACAAGTCACTCTTTCAGAAGATGGAAGGAAAGCGTTTCCTGGACATGCTTGAAGAGGCCACTTGATAGTAAAATGTAGATTCTAAGATTCTTTTGCTCTGGCAACTTATCTGTAGTTGACCACTGAAATCCTACCGCTATTCATAATGGCATAGCATGCTAATGCCAAACCAAACTTCTCAACTGCATCATCATCAGTGTGTCCTATCACAAGTGCCTTAGTCACGGTCAAGGGGCTGAATGGGGCAGTGGGCTCAAAGGGGTTGTCGACCTCTGCAATCATTCCATGTTATCAGCTGGAATATAAACGTGATCGTCTTTCTGTATAACTATTACTCTTTATGATACTGCTTCGACTATTGAATGCCACTGCGGTTAAAAGCTTCATGTGGCCATTTCTATATATTTGGCTCTGGATGCAATCAGCTGAAAACCGAATTGAAAATGTTGAGCGCACAGTAACCAAAGATCATGAGGGCAAGGAAAATGTACAAAGATGTGCCTTGCAATTTTTGCGCAACAGATTTGATTTGATTGATGATTCGAAGCCATCATCAACTTTCCGTCTAGCTCAGTCAGTGAGCGCAAGGCTCTAAACCTTGTGGTGACGGGTCCACGTGGGGTGTACAATGTTTGCAATTTTTTTCATTCTCATAAGAACTTTTTTAGCATACATACATCATTTTTTATCTTACTGATACTGACGTATAGGAAAAAATAAGAACAATCCTATAGAAGGGAGTGAGGGACCCTCAATGAACAGAATTCAATGCTGATTTTTATGTTATTTACAACAATGAAGAATAACTATGAACATTTTTGGGCGGAGGAAAAATTACAAGGCTCTGCCCTAATGGTGTATAAACCGACATATCTAGTACAGTTGTATGAGTGGGAGTTCCCAGTTTGACTTCGATTATGTCACATGACACCCATCTCCAGGGCGGCAGGTTTCGGAAGACGCCTCCGCGAACTCGATTTCTTCTCCTTTTTCCGCTTCACGGAAGGCTTCTTTGATGGGGGAGGTTTCCTGCTTCCTGGTCTTAGCTTTCGCGATGGTTGGTCCGCCGCTGAAGGGGGCTTCCTACCAGACGCAATCATTTGCTCTAGCAGCTCCCTGTGGTATGCCTGGTGCAATGTCAACAGCAACAAAAGATACCCTGTAAGCCTAACATGTGCGGCCAGTGAGGCACCAAAAATTAAGGCCACTTGATCATAGTTGAGTTGTGCAGTGCCTGTCAGGTAGTTGTGCACCAGAAAAAGTGCACGAAGACCAAAAATATACGGATCTGCTGCAATACCTGAACAACAAAGTTGCGTCTTTCACAGTCCTGGAACATTTCAGGCATCCAGCCAACTTTAGCCCTTATTTTGTCACGGACAGTGCTGAAGCTTATTTGGTCCCTGGAGGTGAACCTGTCTACTTCGTTGAACCATAGGCACGTGAAGAGATTCGTGATGGGGATGTGTTCTCTGATGATCACACAACCTTCAGGAACATCTGCATCAAATGAAAAAGGGACAAGATTAAGATTCCAGGAAGCAACTGAAGTGCTCTTAACCATAACTTTATGAGATCACTGACCACTTGTGATAGGAAGTTTAGCAGGGGAATAATGCGTTAGACCCTCATTTCTGTAAAACTCGATTTGGTAATCGATCGATGCATTGTCATACTTTCCAGCAGCTTTGTTAGCTTCTGCTTCTTCAAACACGTCAAAGCGTTTGTAATGCCGAGAGATTGCAAAAGTAGCATTCTTCCTCCACAAAAACCTAATTAGTAGAATTGGCAGTTAGATTAAACATTACAGGTGACAGGAGCTCAATGACCGATTTTTCATGCAAATTTTTGACTCCAGACTTGTGAAAACCGAGTCTTTCTTACACAAGAAAAGTAGGGATGGAAATGTAAAAAAAACTGCAAAAGCAAAGCTAAGCATTTATCTCACTAATAGGTCCTCGGACAAAAAAACATGGCATCATTTTATAGCATATTGTGGTTGTTAGAAACTATAAAAAAAGATGCCATGGTGCAGGGTAGAACACTAATTTATGTGGTTTTCCAGCTTGACAGGTCATACATCTTTGTCAGATTTTGCTCCTTAAGAAAACACAATCATATAGAACTAGTATACAACAATCATAGTTCTTTACACCAAGTTTTACCTCTCAAGCAGGAGATAGGGGTCTGCAACGAGCTGAAGTTTTGCATCTATCCAAACTGAAAATCTCACATTTGGAAAAAGCCTATGAAGGAGGAGTTTTGGAATCTGCACAAAATAGCCACTCATTCAACACTCATAACAAGATGAGAGATCAGGATGCCAATAATAACAACAAAATACATCACCTGCAATTGAATAACTACTAATAAAGTCATTAAGCTAAAATTCTTCAGAGGTATTCAAAGTTACAGATCTGAAGTGCGAATTTAAGTTGGGTAGCTCAAGTGCAAATTTTGAACAAAAGCCCCAAAACATCTTACTTAGGTGCTCATTCAACTATGGGGTTCATTTTCAGCAGGAAAAAAAGGGAACATACCAACAAAGGTGGAATTAATTGATAGTACATATCAAAACAATAAGATAATGACAGGAAGTACAGGTCATAAGAAAGGTACCTTCCCTGTACGCCTCGAATCTTCGTAAGGGAGGTTATGGACGACCACTAGCCTCCATAGTCCTATTTTATTATTCCTGTACAGCGAACTGGAATTTTTGACATAAGCCTCTGTTTCTTCATCCACAAACATATAAAAGCATGCATTTGCCTTTGAAAATTCGCTGATGTTTTTTGGATGTTGAATCATATCATAATTCCCTGGGAAATAGTATCAACCAGTGAGCAGATAATTTGGATGAAACCATAACTACGACTTATAGGGATTTACCGAAAATAGCAGAAGCTACAACAAGTTCACGGCATTGCTCCATTTCCAGCAGATCATCATTATTTATGTCAAAACCAGAATCCTGTCCAGGCCTCTTTCCTCTAACAAAGCTGAAAAAATAGTGTAATAAAACTTCAGCATTCACGGGTCAAACAATTTTTTTGGAAGAAGCTTTGCACTTAATCTGAACAAGTAGGAGCATGTAACCTACCCACAGTGGACAGTCATAGATTCACTAATGTCAAATGATTTATTTCGCTGTTCCAGTGATGGATGTCCTCCAAATTGAG
The DNA here is from genome assembly GCA_036927565.1 of Tuctoria greenei. Taxonomy (NCBI): domain Eukaryota; kingdom Viridiplantae; phylum Streptophyta; class Magnoliopsida; order Poales; family Poaceae; genus Tuctoria; species Tuctoria greenei. The sequence continues at coordinate 306,786,712 of JAYESD010000001.1, forward strand.
AGCCCTGGTTTGATAAATTTGCAGGTATTCTGTCTTCCGATACATAATTTAGGTTCTTTAGAACAGGAGATGGAGAAGCTTGTAGAGGCATCAGAGCAAATGCCTGATCTACAGAAACATAACAAACAGGGCATGCTGCAAGGGAAACGAAAACCAATCATATGATCAGTGAAATGCTAGGTATAAACAGTTTTGCAATGCTAGCTGTAACTTGCAAAGGACAAATCTTACGTCGTGGTCCGGTGCGTTTCTTATCAACCAGGGGAGGAGGGACTGAGAAACCTTCACAATGATGCGTAAAGTTTGCATATGAAAGATGAAGCCTGTTTGGAAGCTCAATCTTGTCGACAACACTAGCAGGGTCTTGGTCCCCAGACATCATCAGTGGCCGTTTTGTTCTGGGATACACAGAATTTTGTATGGCATTCGAGACTTCATAATTAGTTGCAATGTTAATTGAAGCAGTGTCATCTGAAACAACATGCAAAGATAAATGAGTCAATGACCATACTTCCTAGCAGCATAATGCATTGATAGAAATTTGACATTACATGTATGAGCAGTCTGTGATCTCTAACATTAGAAAAAACATATAAAACGAGCAGCAGATGGTGATTAGTCGTTTGCATCAGCATTCAGTTTTCATGTTTGGCCTTCCCAAATCCCAATTAACAACAAATAAAATGGTAACCGAAAAGAACAGTGATGAGAATGAGAAGGCCATGAAAGACACCACACAGTGTGCAAAACCCTGGCAACTGAAATTTATTTTTGAAATGAACTGTACTTAAAATACTGTTCGAGAGCACAAATCCATTAGCTTCCAGGTCTCTAAGAAACAGGACTGTCGTGAGAAGGAGACCTTCACACTATCGGCACTATGAGGAATATGCACACACGATTGTTTCCCATTGTTTACACCGTATTGAACTAATTCAAACTTCGTGAACGCCAGATGCATGACCCGGACAGACAGACACACTACAAAAAAATCGCGCCCATTTCACTAGAGACAGAGGGAACGCGCTGCACGCGCAGCAGGAGAGAAAGCAGTTGAGAGAAGGAGGCGTCAGCTTGCGGTCCTCACCTTTGACGACGGCAAAGAGGGAGCAGAAGACGGCGGCGGACGCGACGGCGAGCAGCAGCAGCACGCCTGCCCTGCGCCGGCCGACCAGCCGCAGCGCGCGGTGCAGCAGCTGCAGCCGCTCCTTCTCCCCGCGGCTGCACGCCCACCCTCTCCCGCCCCCGCCCGCAGGCTTCCTCCCCGCGCCGCCGCCGCCGGCGACGGCGGCCGCGAGGGATCCGTAGCTCCCGGACCGCAGCCCCAGCGACGACGCCGCCGAGCCGCTCATCCCCGCCGCCCGCGCCGACACTCTCTCATCCCAATCGCCGGGCCGGCGCCGCCGAGATCCGTGCGGGATTCGGCGTCGGCGAGGAGGACCACGACGCCCGCGTGCGGCGGGTTGGGGCGGCGAACGGGGAACCAGATCAGAGGAGGAGAGGGAGAGGGAAGCCGAGACGCGGCACCTACTATTACTTAACGCGAGGGCGGATCAGAGACGGAGGTGGGTTGGGTGGGTGGGGGTTAGAAGCGCGGCAGGGGCGCGCGCGGGCGGCGACGCGCCGGTGTGGAATGGAACCGGAGCCGAGGAGGCGGAGGAGGGGGAGCCGGGGAGGGGCAGGTGCGCCGGCCTGAGCGAGCGAGCGAGCGAGCGGGGCGGCACGAGCATGTGACGTGACGCGATGCGACGATTTCAGCGCGTCGCGCGGGCCAGCCGAGCCGAGGCCGTGGGCTCGGGGGACGCGACGGTTCCTTCCACCCCGTCCCGCGCTCGGCTGGTTGTTTTCTGGTCTGCTTCGTCCGCGTGCCCGGCAGTGACCGGGTATGGATGGATAGGCGGACGGTTGAAGGAAGGAAGGAAAGGTGAGGTGAGGTGACGGGCACGGCGGCGAGATGACCACGCCGACGCCGGGATCTGGTGTTTTCCTTTCCTCGTCAGAGGCCGGATCAGCGGGTCGCCGCGGTTGGTAAAGAAATCGATTGTTGCAAGTCAAATAGATTGACGTATGACGATGGGTTATATTGCATCGTGTCTCTAGGTTAGTATACATAGAGTATAAAATAAATTGTGATAAAAAGATAATCCACGATATTTATGATAGTCTACGATACTAATATTCAGGTTATAAAAATATATAAATAGTACTCTTTCCGGTTCGTTTATTTGTCGTTAGGACAACATTTATTAATTCATTTCTAACTCTTTTGATTATCTGAAATGACAATTATTTCATAACACATGTAGTATAATAATAGCTAGCTTTTGTGAATACCAGCTGGCGTGGCCGCTGGTGCCATTTGGCGGAGTGAAACGAGGACAGGTCAGAGTGAGCAAGCGATCGAGGACGAGGAATGTTGGATAAGTAAAAGCACGCTTAATTAGGTGCTTGTCGCCTTTTTTCCCTTGTCGTTTTCAATGGGTTTTTCGCTTTGCCTTTTCTGAAGTGACGTTTTAGCTGCCCTTCTTTTTCTGGTACTAGATCGCATTGACACCGGGTTTTCTCTGGTATAGGTTCCCAATAATCTACAGCAGGCATCACTAAATTTATGTCGTCATATAAGCTGTCTCGACGAGACACTGTACGTCCTCGTTAGGTGGTGATCATCACTTCTTGCCATCCGTAGAAACTTTTTCTTTAGTAACGCGTACTGTGCCAAAACATGATAACAGAATTAAGGCCGGCGTGGTTAACATACAACGGCTGCATGACAGTTGGCAGGCTTACTAGTGCTCAATGCTCAGTTCATCAGCACGTTACATCTACATCATCCACTTTAGCAGAGCAGCTCGCACAACCGCTTGTACCAGATGAAGTTGACGCATGGAACGATCGAGAAATTACATTACGACTATATATCAGCTGCCACGTTTACGACCAGCTAGCTAGATGGAACTACGATCGAAAACGTACGGCTGCTTATTGATTATTTGGACGGGACGCTGACAATCGTCGTCAGTAGCTAGCACTGGTTGGGGTGATTTGGGCGGAAGAGGCGGTTGTCGACGGAGTAGACCCCCTGCAGCCCGTTCTTCCCGCGCTTGACGAACTCCTGGAACTTGAGCGGCAGCCCCTTGTTGTTCCCGGCGGCGGGGAAGGCCGGCACGGAGCAGGCGCGCACCGGCGACCGCGGCACGTGCACCCGGCACTCCTGGCTCGTGAACGCCGCCGCCTGCCGCGACGTCTGGATCAGGAAGTAGCCGGTCGGCCCCGTCGCGCCCCTGAACGTCGCCTCGCGACGACGCCTGCCGCCTGCCGTCGTCATCGTGTCAGGGCACGCACGAGGTCCACACGCACAGCAGAAATAATACCGGCCGGTCATGCATGTTTTTTATTGATCTTCTGTCGTCATGTTAGTTCAGAAGGTTGGATCACCGTACCTGGGAGTGGCGACGCGTCCATGCATGGGCTTGAAGTAGCCTTTGTACCTGCACGGCTTGCACCAGACCACGCCGTGCACGCCGATGCTGAAGTTCACGGTTGGCGGAGGCGGGGGCAGGCCCATGGCAGCGACGCCACGGCGGGTGCCGCCGCCACCGCTGGTGAGGGAGAGGAGCACGGCGGAGAGGACGACCAACACGCACTTATTAGCTACCAAAGCCATCATGATCCAGCCCCTTCTACTTAGCTAGCTGCAAGGCTATAGTGAGATGACCAGCAGCTGGTAAGCTACTGTACTGCACAGTATCAGCTTAATTGGAAAGCACAAGTCACTGGGCACTCGTCTGCGAAGACAAGACGCGAGGGCTGTAATTTATACTCGTAGCTACTCCCTCCGGTGTACAAAAAATTGTCGTTTTAGACATGTTCTCGCATACCAAGGAAGCATTAAATAGATTTCTTTCTTTTACAATACAACTCTTCTTAGTGGTCTGAGTGGTCTTCTTCACGTTTTTCCAGCCAATCTGATGCAGGTTCGATTCCTAGGTACACGCTACCCCATTTTTTTACACCATTTTCTATGGCATACAATATAAAACGACAATTTTTTGTGCACTCTTGGCTCTAGTGTAGAACGACAATATTTTGTACACCGGAGGGAGTAAGTAATAGCAGTACGTACTACTCCCTCCGTCACTATGAACTTGTAGTTTTGTACGTAGTTCATTTCATGGGGACGGAGGGAGTACGTCGCTCTTTTCCTATGCGTAAGCTAGGCGGTGGGGACATGCGTTCGTGATCGCCGATTCGGCGTTTGGATCAGCGGAGATGGCGGCTCAAGTTGCGCGGAAAATACGAGGGCTCGTCGGGGAATAGAGAGCCAAACCTGATGAACTCGCATGCATCTGGCTTTGGAGTTTGAGCGCAGTCGGAATGATTCAGCAATGCAAGCGTAGCGTTCAAGGCATCGGATCCTATTCAATCGGGAACGTAGCTAGGTAATTAAGCTGCTGCGAAACGAAGGTAAACCTCGTCAAGATCGAGCGAGTAAAATACAAGTGGAATTGGACCCGTCCCAACGAGGCGGTAGATCCCTAGAGGGAGCATGCACACAAGTGGCCGTAGAAAATGTAGACGCTGGAACAAAATTTGAGGAGTCACAGCTCGATCGTCGCCAAGGCAAACTGTTACTAATCGCTTCCGTCCGTGAGTATAGTAAACAAAAACCTTCAGGTCCGTCCGTTAATTTTTGAAATAATCAGCGTTAAATGAAAAGAAATTGAGGGAGTACAGTATAGCTGGTTTGACGCCTCTCGCTCTCGCTGATCGAAGTTTGGTGTGCACGTCGTGCGTCTGAGCGTCTCCGAGTTCCGGGCTGCTTGTCATGTGACGGCCCGTCATAAGGCGTGCTTTCTTGATGGCAGCCCATGTCATGACGGAGTTATGGCCAATAATAACTTATGGGGTCTCAATGTCACCCGCAACGGGGCCTTGCCTAGAAGAGCGCACATGGACAGTGTGTGTCTAATTTGATACTTCTTCCGATTCAAAAAGTTTGCCATTTTGTAATTTAAAAATGAACTATAAAGCGATAAGTTTTTTAAGACGAATGGAGTATTTTGCATCAGCCTCTTACACGGTACAAATAGCAGTATAGCACGCTATGTTCATTTGACAATAGCGTCACAGAAGTTCTAGGGCTTAAAACTCAGAGAGAGACATCAAACACTTGAAACGAACGGATTAAAACTCCAATATTTGAGGCTTCCAAATACCGTTTCCCTTCAACAGGATACCCAATCTCAGAGAGACAGGGATGACTGAAACAGGGTACGTTACACACACGAGGAAACACTTCCGACTCGCACAACACACAATGACACAACAAAGGGGACACACGGCACACGTACGCGACAACCACTTCAACTTATTATTGCCTCTGACGACCACGCGCTCGATGACCGTAGTAGTAACCAAACGGGCACGCCAGCCATCTTACATGCGCAACGACGACGTCCGACGACCATCTCACCACCATCCGGCGCGGCCGCCTCGTCGTCAGTACGGCGGCGGGCACTTGCCGCCGGCGCCGGGGCCGTACATGAGCGCGGTCGTGGGGTGGTAGGCGCCGCGCGCGCCCTTGGGCAGCGGCGCCCGGCCCGGCTCGGCCACCAGGGTGAGGCCGAGCCTGGCGCTGGACGGCACGGACGGCGCGGCGCAGAGCGGCGTCGGCGACGACCGGAGGTACACCCTGCAGCTGCGGCGGTCGAACATGCCCACGTCGTACACCATCACCGCGAAGTAGCCGTTCTTGTCGGTCGCCGTGCTCGTCAGGTTCAGCACGCGGTACTTGCTCGCCGCGCCGCCGTAGCACACCAGGCTCGCCGTCGCGTCTGCATATGCACGTACAGCACGCAACAACAGTCAGAAATGGAACTGTAATTAACTAGCTGCAATGTCGTCAGCGCGTAGAATGAAACAGCTGAAGAAGAGATGCCTTTTAATTTGTAGTGTGAAAGATAATAATAAAAAAGAACACTAACTGGGGAGAGGGGACGCGTCCATGTCGCGGCTGTATCCCCTGAGCTTGCAGGACTTGCAGTAGATGACGCCCTCCACGACGATCACCGGTCGGACGACCGGCGGCGGCGGCGAGGGTTGGTACGGCGCCGGTGGCGGGGGTGTCGTCGGAGCCGTGGGCTGGTTATACTTGGCTGGCTCGTCGACCGTCGTCATCGATGCATTACAAGTAAGGGAAGCGACGGCGAGGAAGCAGATCGTCACCGCAACGGTTGCATGGATCGTCTTCATGGCAACCATCCTTACTGCTGCTGACCTGTAACCAATCTACACCTGCCGAAGAACCTGCACTGAATTCGGAAAGTGGTAGGATGAGTGCAGTGAGTCGGTTGCAGGAACACGCTGTTCTAATTTATAGAGGCCGGGGACGAGCTAGGGCTTCTTCCGGTTAGTTTGCTTTCTGATCAAACAACCGAACGAGATAGCGGTCAAATAATGGGATTCCGTTTGCAGTTAATGCGTTTTTGTCCTACGTACCCCGTAATAGTGCGCGTCGTTTCGTTTAGGCCTCTAAAAAACTGCAGAGTAGTGAACTGTACACCAAACACGCAAGCCTTTTCACACCGGCAACGGAAGAGGCACACTGTCACAGTAGTATCACTTTGTGCTGCCGTACGTTGTTTCCAGCATCCAAGCACCACCGGATAGTTTGATCCAGTAACAGAGCTTGATCCATCTCGACTATGTATCGCCGTAATTTCCACTATCCGAGCACTGACCTGCTACTAACCGAGAGACGAAAGTGTGGCATATATCCATCTGACTGAATGTTTACCCTGACAACCATCAAACCTTATAACTACCAGCTGAATCCTAAACGGCAAATAACAACGCCGATATATCATATTTTTACTTCTATCACTCTATTATCGGGCCTTGCTTACGCTTAGAGTGAGCTGCAGCTTCTGGGTTTCGGGGCGCTAAAAAATTTAGTAATACAATAGTAGGAGTACTGGCATTTTGTGGCCTCGGGAACGGGAAGCGTAGCTCGGAGACTTGCGCCTGTGCGGAACGGCGACCTTTGTTGTTACTTATCCGGACAAACGACATGGATTAATTTCTGCAGTGGTATTTGTGTCGAGTTGCTGCAAAGGCAAGCAAGCCGGTCGTCGCCTGGCTCCCTTCTTGATTTCTGGTATCATCATCGGAAGCGTCCATGGATCACCGCTCACCTGTTTCTCGGCGAAAAAGCCATCGAGCTTAGCCGACCGATTTAATTGGGGGATCAGTATGTAGTACTCCCTCTGTCTCAAAAAGTTTGTCGCTTTGTAGTTTAAAAATGAACTAAAAAACGACAAACTTTCCGGGAAGGAAGGAGTAGTTTTCTTCGCTGATCGGATTCGTTGGCCGAATGAACGGGCGGGCCATTTCAACCGGCTGAGGCCTTGGACTTGAAGCCCATCTGAGCGACGGGCCCGGGGCAGGTCTTCCTCTTGCTCCGCGTGCAGGGAAATGTGGTCCTTCGAAATCCATCTTCAACGTTCTCTCTCGTGCACGCAATTTTGTTACACAGAATTAACAGCTGGTGTCTGATTGATTGTCACTGTGCCGTTTCCACAAATGTTCTAAATCAGTACCACCAGCTGCCATTTCTTATTTATGCTTCCTTTTTTTCCCATTATTATTGCTTAGCTGTGTACATTTATTCCATTAGGTAGTACCAAGTTACAATGCATCAAACAAATGATCGTGTTTTTCCTGATGCTAACAAATGAGCAGTTTGCTGAAAGCTTCACAGTTTTTACACACGTGCATACCATTATTACTACTTGTTTCTGAATGATACACGCATATCATATCAATATCGATCGATCTCAAGCCAAGCCAATCCTAGCCGTCCCCGGTGTCCTTCATTTCTCGATGAACCCGGTCATCTCGAGCACGCGGTTCCGGACGTCGCGGAGGTCTCGCCCTTTGAGCGTCCTCCCTTTCCCGGCGCACATGGAGTACGCCGCCGTCCTGCTGTCGTCTCCGAGCCTCCTCCTTCGCGCGACGAGGACGACGTGCGGCGGCACGACCGGCGTCGTCAGACCGTCGTCCGCCGTCGCAGCTCTCTTATGATGATTAGCTTCGTCGTCGTCGTCGTCGTCGCCGATGAGGACGGCGGCGGTTGTTTCATCGAATAACGTGTCGTGCTCCGACGCCCAGGGACGGCACCGCCGCTTCCGGCGAGAGATCTCGACCGGCGCGGACGCGGACGACGGCTCCGGCGGCGAGACCGGTTTGGAACGAACTGGTGAAGGCGCGGTGGTAGTGGTACTTGTAGCATCGCCGTCGTCTTCGATGGCGTGGTTGTTGTTCCTGTCTTGCTGTCCGCCGGAGCCGGGCCACAGGATGTCGGCCTCTTGGAATTCTTCCTCCATGGCCTCGCCGGCCGTCCGGGGCGGGGAGAGCTCGGCGTCCATGGGCGGAGGATCATATAGTGGTGTGCCTTGGAAGGAGGTAGACGCGGTGCCGTGTCGTGGTGAGCAAGTAAGTAGTACTAGCCTTCAAGACGGCAACGTGGTTGGCAGTTGGCACACTCCGCGGGCATAAGCGCGCTGCCAAGGAAGGAGAGGGAAGGAACTGGTTGGTTTGGAGTGCGGTGCACCCTCTCGTTCGCGACGCGGTGAAGACGTATTGGAACTCTCGCTCGTCCAAGATTGCTTTGCATTTCGGACCTCCTGCTTGCTATCCGAATTTCAGTGGAAGAACCTGCTTGTTATCCGATTTTTGGTGAGGTGTTTCGGAAGAACCTGCTTGCTCTGGTTATCGATGGCGAAGAGGAGATGTGCTCGCGATTAATAAGCCTGGATGGTCCCTGGTGTACGTGTGCTCCGGTCTGGTTTCCTTAACTCAAACCCACCCGTCATCCAAACGCCACCGTGTAAAAGCTGAGCCACCAGTATTGTTCCTCTTCGCTCCTGTGAGTCTGTGTCCTGTCCCGTCCAAGTCACCAGACACGCGATACCACTCGGAGCCAAACAGTTTCTCGTCCAGCAGCGCGCGAAGCAAAACGCACGACAAACATTCCCAGGACTCGGGGGATCATCATCGCTGCACTTCGATCATCCGAGCCATTCGCGGCACGCGCGGGGGACGTGGAGGCAAGCAGCAGCAGGAGCGGCGCTGTTCCGACCCGTGGCATCCGACCAGCAAGCAGACTGTGATAATAATACGTACTGTATCTGCAGCGTGTCTTACTTCAGATCATGCAGCAGGATTCAGAGTTCAGAGTGGGGGCATTTCCTTTTGTTTTTCTGAAGCGAGACACGATCGGAGTGCGGGTGGGGTGGGGTGGGGTGGGGTAAACGATTCGCTGTCGGCAATGGCCCTTTGCTCGATCGGAGACGGAGACGCGCCCGCGCGCCCATGCGTGGCGCCATGTCCGGCGCCGCACATGGCGTCGTGCGCCTTTGCGAGGCACGGCACGGGCGTGAGGTGACCGGTCACCTCATCATCAGCGGGCTGGGCTCTGCTTTCCGGTACTTTTACCGCGCGCGCGGCGTCTCTTCCACTGGACTCAGCCAGCCACCCCACCACGCCCAATGTCGGAGGGGAGCTGTGTCAGGTATCTTTCGTCACATCACCTGGGACTGGGAGGGAGGGAGGTGTCGTCGCTACCTGGTCGATCGATCGATCGATGGAGTACTACTTGGATCCATGCACGGCATGGCATGATGATGCCATCATCATGGCCCCCCTTCCCTCTCGCGCACGACTACACGAGCTCCATCGCCGCACTTGGGACCGACGACCCTGTGCTCCGAACATGGCCGACGGCCGGGCAGCGGGACAGGGAGGCAGTGCGCGCACTGGCCGACCGATGGCCCGCAGCACTGTGCGCCTTCCCTGTGCAGATTGGAACCAGCATGTGCGCTCCTCTGTCTTTGCAAGTGCGCTCCTTGGTCTCTGCCTCCTCTCCCCTCTCGTGTAAAGCTTTGCTGGTATTGCAATTGGACCGCCTGGTTGCATTGCAAGTAATTTCTGTTTCCGAAACTTCATACTGTTTCTGTGCTGCGGATGCTGCTGCCGCTGCTGCTGGTATCATTCTACCTGTACATTTACTCCTCCTCTCCTCCACGTATGTTTGTATCTCTCGTCACTCCTTCACTGATGCTGCTCATTTCCGCTTGCAGAAGTGCAGGGCAAGCTGATCAACTTAGGAACAACTGTCATTACCAACCTCTTACTTGGAGTTGAGGAAGAACATGCATGCAGTTCCCACGTGCAGCACTCTTCAAACCATAAATGCTTCTTTCACGGCCGGGACTCAAATGATCTCTCACCAGCAAAGCATGGCAGTCAGCACTGCATCGGATCTAGTAGCAAGAATATCCAACCTTTTTTCAGTTATCTGCTGGGCTCCAGATCCAGGGGAAGCTTGTGGAGCCGATGAACTACTAGAGGCTACAGGAGAAGGAACCCTCTCCTCGCTCCCTCTCGTGTCCAATAATTCATGCAGGGAGGAAGTACCGGGACGAGCAGGGCTAACATCCTACAACTCTAGCTCTTGTTCCCCACATGGACGGGATGATCAAGGCAGCAGCACTGCACCGGTGTCTTAACCCCACTAACCACTGCTTGAGCCTTGAACAACTACTCTCAGGCTGGCCACGGCACAGTTGATGCCGCTGTAGAAGCCTCGTCACTGCTCTGCCCCGGCCCGAGGACGACAAGACGTCAAAAGCAGAACCACACGAGCTCAGCTCAGGTCACTATGGTACTACGGCCGCGTTAGGAGAGGCTCCGAACTGTGCAAGCTTCAGTGGCGAGACCACAAAGATCATACCCCCTGCCTGGTACCACATGGAAAAGAAGAGGCATCCATCACCATGTATAAAGTGCCTGCTCCTCCTGTGTTAAAATCTTGGCTGCCTTCTCAAATAAACGGACAGTGTTTTATTTTTCGAAAGATAAACAAAACAGGCAGTGTTTTCAGGCGTCTTGTGATACAGTGGACGTGCTTGCCGCTTTGGTTGATGCCCTGGTAGCCACGGTGCTGCCCAGGCATCGACCGCCCGCGGCAGGCAGGGTTACCAGGGCATAAACCAAACAGGCCCAGTGTGCTTCGAATTTTGCATGAACTTTTTTACAGTTGTCTTTGAAGTAGAAGTTCATGATTGTAGAACTTGTACTGAAGATAGTTTTGGAGAGCGAGGAAAACAGAGCATGTGGTTGTTCCTTGGCACCAACGGCAGGTTCAATTACTTGCAGCAGTGAACAGTTGATTCCTCAACACGCGCACGCGCGCACGCACACACTGTGTCCTCCCCCTCCTGTACGGACAGGTAGGCCCTGGAGTGGTCAAATCAGATACCCAGGTGGGGGAGCCCACCACCCGCATTCGACATAAACGCTGCCTCCTCGCGCCCTCGCCCCGGTCTCAAAACCATCGACGGCCCCCAAAAGCGAAACCCGAGACCGCCGGCCACCAGTCCACCACCACGCAGCGCGCCAAAAGGCAGGGGAGCAGAGCCACCACACGCGCGCGCGCACAGCACAGGGCGCGGCCATCATGGCGCCAGCCTCCGGCTCCTCCTCCATCATCGCCGTCCTCATGGGCCTCCTCGTCTCCCTGGCATCCGCCGCCATGGACCCCGCCGAGCGGGAGACTCTGCTCCGCGTCATGGAGGCCGTATCCTCCGACCGCGACTGGCGCGCTGCCGCGGGCGACGACGACCCCTGCGGCTCGCCGTGGCCGGGGCTCCAGTGCAAGCCGGCGGCGCAGGGGCGGATGATGCACGTGGCGCGGCTCGACTTCGGCGTGCCGCCCAACCCGACGTGCAAGGACGCGGCCGCGTTCCCGCTGGGCGCCTTCGCGCTGCCCGAGCTCCGCGGCCTGTTCCTCGTCGACTGCTTCAAGAACCGGGACGCCACCACCGCCTTCACCCTGCCGCCGGCGTCCAACCTCTCGTCGTCCCGCCTGCAGCAGCTCAGCATCCGCGGCAACCCGTCGCTGTCCGGCACGCTGCCGCAGCAGCTGGCCAGCCTCCGGTCGCTGCAGGTGCTCACCGTCTCCCAGAACGCGCTCATCCGCGGCGCGGTCCCGCAGAGCGTCGGCGAGCTCAAGAACCTCGTGCACCTCGACCTCAGCTACAACTCGCTCACCGGCGCGATCCCGAGCCGGCTCGGCGACCTGCGAGGCCTGGTCGGGCTCGACCTCAGCTACAACTCCTTCTCCGGCCCCATCCCGAGCCGGCTCGGCGAGCTCACCCAGCTGCAGAAGCTGGACCTCAGCTCGAACAACCTCACCGGCGGCGTGCCGGGCACCATCACCGGCCTAAAGAGCCTGACCTTCCTGGCAATGAGCAACAACGGGCTCCGCGGCCGCCTCCCCGCGGGCCTCTCCGACCTCCGCGAGCTGCAGTACCTGATCATGGAGAACAACCCGATGGGCGTCCCGCTGCCGTCCGAGCTGGGCAGCATCGCGCGGCTGCAGGAGCTCCGGCTGGCCAACTCCGGCTACTCGGGCTCGATACCGGAGACGTTCGGCCAGCTGTCGAGCCTCACGACGCTGTCGCTGGAGAACAACAACCTCACCGGGAGGATCCCGGCCGGGCTGAGCCGGCTCAAGCGGATGTACCACCTCAACCTCAGCAAGAACGGGCTGGACGGCGTCGTGCCGTTCGACGGCGCGTTCCTCAGGCAGCTCGGCCGGAACCTCGACCTCAGCGGCAACCCGGGGCTGTGCGTCACCGACCGGGCCGTCGTGCCGGACGTGGGAGTCGGCGTCTGCTCCGACGCCTCGTGCGCAAAATCCGCCGCCGGCAACTCCGTCTTCGGGAGGGTGATCCGGGGAGAGGCGACGAGAGGTTTCTTCTTCTGGCCAGCAAGCAGGCACGCCGCTGTACTGTTGCTCTGCTGCTGCATTTTGCTCTGAACTACACTATTGTTCCTCATTCCTCGAGCTCGAGCGTGCATGCAATTGTCTGGGCACCAACTTGCATCGGTTCATCGCTGTACGTATTATGACGATGTTGATCGTGTCAGTGAGCCATGTACCTGTGACTCGTGACAGGAATTCCAAGTGAAGAGTCTGGGAATTGAGAGTGGCGTGCTACAAAACTCCATAGCTGATCGCATCGTTCTTGATTTGCTAGGCACATGGGTTTTGGAGCATCACTTCATCCATTCATTCACTTGCAAAGACGGTCCTCGGCCCCGTCAATGAACCGAAGAGCTAGAGTACGTGTTATTCAGCTGCAGAATCATTGTTACAGAGGTATGGAAATGATTCAGCTGCAGAATCATTACGGTATGGAAATGATTCAGCTGCAGAATCATTATTGGTGTCTTCGTTCACCCGGACCGGACACGAACTGTTGACAAGAAAAATGACAGGACCGGATACTGACGAGGTAAGTGTACCAGGCTACTGGCTAGGCCTCCCGGCAAGCTACGCGGTAGGGTGCATGGCCCAAATTGAGAGGACTGAGAAAAAATAATGTGAGGAAAACACCTGAAAGCCGTCGTCGAGGTGATATGCTGCACAACAAGAACAGAAAACGAAATGGTTGGAGTACGTGTTCCGCGGTAGGAGGATGAGTCGTTCACAGAGGTGTTTGCGTTGCGTGCTTCGTTTTACGGTGCCACGAGGCAGTTACGTCCCGACTCCGTTTTCACGCCGGAGGAGACAGAGTAACGATCGACGCTGGCAGATCAGACGGCTCTGCCAGCGATTGTGTATAGCAAGGCAAAGCCAGGGGACACCAAACTGACGAGGTGACGCGTTGTCTAATGTCCGTGTCTCTCCACAACTCGGATCAGCAAGCATTGAAGGCTGCGACCGTAATTGTTCACACGGTGCATGCGGCCATAAGTTCCATTTCCAGCGGTTTTCGAAAAAAGAAGTTCCATTTCCAGCGGACAGAAACCTGCACGGCTGCAAGATTCTACTCCGCGATTCAGAGCCCATGCGAACTATCCCGCGTTCACAGTCTCACAGAGATCGAGCAAGCATAGAATTATGGAAGCAAAGCATGCATGCATCACGTCATTGCCTTTCCGCTCTCGGCCTTCCACAATCCACAGGCCACACACTAGCGTCCGTGGGCTCGTGACATCTGGACGGGAACGGACAACGAGACGGTGGCGCGGTGGAGCCGACCGACCGATCGATCCAGCTCCAGGCCTCCAGCGCACGCGCGGCGGAGGGCCTACCGCTTTGACTAGAAGGGGGACGCGCGCGCCCCCTGGCGGCTGGCGCGGCGCACCTGGTGGGCGGTGGAGGCGCGAGAAAGGAAAGCGCGCCACAGTGCGCTGCTTGCCGTGCCTGCCCGCCCCATCAGTCGCTGCCGGTCCGGGAGGGAGTTCGAAGACGACGACGCCCGGTCGCGAGGACGGAGAACGTGGTGGCGGTACGACTCGCCCCGGCTCACGGTCACGCGCACGTACGGCTGTGGAAAGGACGGCGGCGGAGACGGTAGGCACGACGTACGGTGCATGCGCGCCCAAAGCAAAAGGCGTGGTACGTTACGTACTTGGGCTCAGCCCTCCTGGGCAGGTACGGTGTCTGCTCGTTCGTGCCGGTGATCACGTGGAGCGGCGGCGAGCCCGATGAGATGAGCGGCGTGCAGTCACAGTTGGTTGGCCGGCCGGAGACGGAGTGGACGGACGGACCGGTGGGCGGCTGCCCGATGCTCTGCATTGTTTCGTGTGCCGTTTGATGAATGGTTCCTGTGGCTGTTTGCGGCATCCTTTTGCAGGCTGACAGGGTGGACGGCACCTGAGTGAGTCGCTGCCACAGTGCCACTGTAATCTCCTAGCAAGGTACTCCCTCCGTCCTATTGCAATCTTATTTGTAGGATTCAAATAGCACGTGAGTGGAGAATGAAAATTACCCTACTATCCTTTACAAACAATCTTCATTGCAGAGTCAGAGCCAGACTCTCACTTTGCATTCAATGCAAAATCAGAACCAAGTTGTTCATCAACCAGTTAAAATCCAAAGAAAATTGAAAAGAACTTGCATGCATCAGCGTGGAGAAGACATAAAGAATGAATGGGACAAGTAATGGCAGAGTAGACAACTTTATTGGTTGAAGATAGAGTTTGGGTGGGACAAAATTTCTCCTCCAGAAATAAGGTTTCACTGGGACGGAGGTAGTAAAAGCCAGGAACTGTTTTCTTTTTCCATCACGAAAAAAATACCAGTATATCGTAAAAGAACACGCTGTTATACGGGCCAGTTTTTTTTACGGTTATACGGGCCAGTCGGGCCGCCTTCCACGGGAGCAGAGCAGTCTGGGCCGGGCCTGCTTTGGCGCCCGTTGGTCCAGCCGCGCAGCGCATCGGCACGGATGGAGATGGAGAGAAGGATGCGTCAGCCAAATTATTGCGGCGCGCGCGGCCCACGCGCCAACCCGAAAAACCAGAGCACGTCCGCCAAAACGACGTGTCGCTCCGCGCGGCGCGATTGGCCACGGTCGAACACTCCCAGTCGAGGTGCCCGCCTCACCCCGTGGGCCCCACGGGAACCGCTCGCCCCTTTTCTCTCTCTCGCGTCACTCGTGTGTCAGGCTCAGGCTTCCACCCTCTCTCTTCCGCCGGTCTCGCCTCGCATCCGCCGCGACGCCGCCTGCCACCGCCCCCCGCCTTCGCCGTGCTTGCTCGGGCGGGCGGGATCCAGCTCGCTGCCGATCCGGCTGCGGTGAGGTATGCCCCCTCCCCTGCCTGCTTCCTTTGTCGTGACCTCTCTCCCTCGACCACCCCGGACTGCCAATTGGGCCGCGCGTTTCGGTGTTCGAGCTGGCGAAGCTTCGCTCTGTCCGAGCCCCACCTCTGTCGGGCAGGGGTTCCTAGCAGCGTCCCCGCTCCGCCGGATCCGGGGTCTCGCGTTCGTCTGTAGGATCGCGTGCTATCTGCTATCGGTTCTGGTGTGCCGTGTGTGTGTGTGTGTTGGGTCTCCGGGTTCGGGTGGGGGCACGTCACCTTCGCTTTCCACAGTCAAATTGGACGGGAATTAGTTTGGGCAAGCAAATTTAGCCCGCTTTGCTAAGGGTAGATTATCTCGTTCGGTTTGAAGTGAAACTGTTGATGTTTAAACCATCTAGATCGGAGCACTGGTGTACCGAGAACTGTAGCTTCTTCATGATGTCCAATTCACAATAGCTTTTGGGCTGTTTTGGTTTGACCACCTAAAGTGGTATGATATGCTTGTTTATGATCTAGGTACACGATGGAGGGAGCTGGCAGAGATGTCAACCCTTTGAACGGCTACCGAATAGGCAAAACCCTGGGGATTGGGTCGTTTGGTAAAGTCAAGATCGCAGAACATATATTGACTGGCCATAAGGTGGCAATCAAAATCCTCAATCGCCGGAAGATTAGAAGCATGGAGATGGAAGAGAAAGGTCCGTGCTTAATACTTTCTCATTCTTTGAAGCTTCTGATGAATATAATTGTAGTGTCTTGTGTACTGCAAAAGTCCCAACAAAATAATCCTCCTGCGCCATTATATGTTTCTACATAAAGAATAATGGATTCCATAATTTGTAGAATGTATGAACAATGATTGAATGCTTGCACATGCTCTTATTTCTATAGCAAAGCATCAACTGTATTACCTTGCCTGTGCAAATAATGCTTCAGTATTGTTAACTATTGTACGTGGACGAGTTTGCATCCTTTGGTATAAATAGTTTAATCTCAAAACCACTAGCCCCTCTTCGTTTCTGTAGAAGTTAATGCATTAATTGATATTTGATGAAATGCTCTATCTTATTTTCTTACAATTTGGTACTTTCAGTCAAGAGAGAAATCAAGATACTGAGGTTATTCATGCATCCTCATATCATACGTCTTTATGAGGTGATAGATACACCTACTGATATTTATGTTGTTATGGAGTATGTTAAGTGTGGAGAGTTATTTGATTACATTGTTGAGAAAGGAAGGCTGCAAGAAGAAGAAGCTCGGCGCTTTTTTCAGCAGGTAAGCTTTGTTACATATTACTTGGTTCATTCCATTGATCCCACCATATGTTTTGATCTCTTGTTAGAACCATAGTGCATTCTGGTAAAAAAAATAGATCATGTTGATCTGTATGCTATCACACTTTTAACTAAATGTATTCATTTGTTCAGTAAACATGATACAGTAATTTTCTTCTTGCTTGACTTGTGTACAGATCATATCTGGTGTTGAATATTGCCATAGAAACATGGTAGTTCACCGTGACCTGAAGCCAGAGAATCTTCTTTTGGATTCAAAATGGAATGTTAAGATTGCAGATTTTGGCTTAAGTAATGTAATGCGTGATGGTCACTTTCTAAAGACAAGTTGTGGTAGTCCAAATTATGCTGCACCTGAGGTATACATCTAGCATGATTACATTTAAGAATTTTCCATATTTACACATATCTACATGATTTTTTTATGTGACACACTCACACACCATGCTATTTTTCTTCATTGTATAGGTCATATCTGGTAAACTTTACGCTGGCCCTGAAGTTGACGTCTGGAGCTGTGGAGTTATTCTTTATGCTCTTCTCTGTGGTACTCTTCCATTTGATGATGAGAATATTCCAAACCTTTTTAAGAAAATAAAGGTTAGACAGCATCCACATAATTCTCCTAAAACAATTTCAATCTGATTTCCTCTTAATATATTCATGAACTTCTATATGTAATTGTAGGGCGGAATATATACCCTTCCTAGTCATTTGTCACCTTCAGCGAGGGATTTGATACCTAGAATGCTTGTTGTTGATCCAATGAAAAGGATCACTATACGTGAAATCCGTGAACATGTGTGGTTCAAGATTAGACTGCCACGCTATTTGGCTGTGCCACCTCCAGATACGGCACAACAAGTTAAAAAGGTATGCTGATGAATCTGTTTATCAATTGATGATTTGGATTAGTTACCTTGAGACTTACGGGAGTTTATTTTGATATATAGGGCTGGGAGTCGTATTCTGCTTTTACTAATTCAATGAACGATTTGACTTGATTTTGCATTTTGTAGTTCGATGAGGAAACACTTAATGATGTTCTCAAGATGGGTTTTGACAAAAGCCTGCTAATTGAATCACTGCAGAACAGGTTGCAAAACGAGGTATTTGCTTCACCCTGTTGTCTTTATTGGGGCTGTTATCATCATCAATACTATTTTTATTGTTGTCATCATGACATATATTTGGCTACACAGGCAACAGTTGCATATTATTTACTCCTGGACAATAGGCTTCGTACAACCAGTGGTTATCTTGGAGCTGAGTTTCAGGAACCTACGGTGACTTCAAATTTTCCTTTCCCTTTTGCATTATTAGTTGTCGATTATGTGTTACTCTATACCCGCGCTGCTTCCTGTGAATTCTTTTGCTAACTTTCTTTCTTGACCACCAGGATCCTTCTTTCTCACGTGTAACTTCTGAAACGCCAACTTCCGCAAATCAACTTAGGCTGCATGGGCATATGGAATCTCCGGGGTTTGGCTTGAGGCAGCATTTTGCTGCTGAAAGGAAATGGGCCCTTGGTCTTCAGGTAAATTTTATCTTAAGGCCACCTTGTAAATTTTCCTTCAATTAAATTCTCCTGATTCATCTATTTCTATTTATCTTAACAGTCCCGAGCCCATCCACGAGAAATAGTAACTGAAGTGCTTAAAGCTCTGCAAGAACTAAATGTTTACTGGAAAAAGATTGGACACTATAACATGAAATGCAGATGGAGTCCTGGCTGTCTTGAGAGTATGATGCATAACGGCACTAGCTTTGGTGCAGAGTCTACTATAGTTCAATCTGATGACCTAACCGAAAAATCAAACGATGCAGTGAAGTTTGAGATTCAGGTATTTATTCACATACATTGAGTTTTTTCCTTACTTTTTCTTGTGGGAGCGTCATTCAGAAATTAACCACCTGATTTTAGTTACTTTGTAATCCTAATGCCATGTCCACCTGTGAACCATGCTTACGTTGATTTCTCTCTGCACTTTATGTGCTATGATTATGCAATATAGCTATTTTTTTTTAGGTTTGTGTTTGCATGCTGAATCGTTTTTGCGAGCAACTACCTTATTGGCATAGTCACATCTTCTTTAGTACGGAATATATCAGTGATTGAAATTTTCACATCTTAGTATTCATACTAGATTCTTGCTTTTTGTTTAAGTTGACTACTTGAAAAATGTGCTTGGCGCTGAAACATTTCTGCTGACTGCAGCTATACAAAACAAGGGACGAGAAGTACCTTCTTGATTTGCAACGGGTCAGTGGACCACATGTCCTCTTTCTGGACCTGTGTTCTGCCTTTCTAACTCAGCTGAGAGTCCTGTGATGCAATCTCCGAAGCACACAGACATTTCAGGTGTATATATTCTGTTATTCACCATAATTCTCCAGTGGATTATATTCCCGGAGCACACAGACATTAGGGGCTGTCCTGATTTACTTAGATGGTTATCACCGAATGTCCTAAAGGAGAGGTATCAGGCAAAGACGGAGGCCGGCCTTTTTGGTTGGATGTGAAAAATTAAGCCCTTATCTTTATTCCCTGGACATGTTATGTTGTTAATGATGATCATACAATTATGGTACCCGGCACGATAATAACCTCATTGAAACGGAAGTTGCTTATTTTATGTGTTTAATCTCACTAAAATGGAAGCTGCCCGTTTTAGTGCCAGTGTTGACCTCTGATTATTATTGTTTACGTGCCAGTGCCAGAAGTCTTGATGAAAAATGAGGTTATGGTTTGATAGTACCATCGCTTCGGTACGTGATTAAGGTGAAACCTCCGATAAGCAGGCCGTTTTGGTATTGCTAGGATACAATGGAAGAGCTAAGATTTACAAAATATCGAAGCTGTGCTGCACTAGCTCTACAAAACCGATTCCAAGATAAAGGACACAATGTACAGAGGCCATCAGGTAATTTTCAAGTAGGAAATGCTACAGATACTGGGCTAAGAACACTATCAGGACTTCTAATCTGAAATAGGGTATAATTTACAGCGCAGTTTAACTACAGGTGCAGTATAGATCATCAGTTCAGTGCAGATGGTGTGAAATCAGGCATTCTCAACTGAAGCCAGCTGCCCCATCTGCTGGGTGATCTGATCAACCCTGTCTCGGTGATGGAGGCAGCTGCACTCTACAGTTACCTTAACGTCTTCCTTTGCTTCTTCAGCTGGCTCTCTTTTACAATCGTAGTCTTGCCTTCCTGAGTCGGCCTCGCCGGCACTGCCGAACTTCGGGGTTTCTGTGAGAAATCGCTCCCAGAATAGATCGTTCGCCTGAGCTGGTTCCTGGGAACCTCCGGTTTCAGTGGTGGCCTCGTCTTGTGAAGTATCAGCCGTGGTGGTATCAGAGATCATGTCTACTTCAGCCCTCCTATGAGCAGCTTCATGGAGATCTGGTAAGTACAGCACCGGGCTTTGCAGATAGCACGAAGGTTCTGCAAATCCAGCGGATGAATGTGCGTGCCCGGTTGATGATGACTGTAAATTGGTGTTGGTCTCCATTGGTGCTAAGGGCACCTCTCCGAAAGTCACGGCAGGAGGGCTGGGTGCAGCAGCAGAACCAGTGAACAAGTCTTCAGCAGAGCCGTCGTCACTTGCCCTCTGGATGAACTTCTCCAGGGAGACCAAGGACACCTCCATCCTGTCAAATGGCTCGGAGTTGACAGAACACGATGGAAACATGCCCGGCGTTTCTGTTACCGAAGAACCCCTTGTCTGCAGTAATGGCACTCGCCGTTCTTCGACCGTGGCGGGATCGTCGTCGAAGAAGAAGCCGATCTTTGGCACCCTCCTCTTCTTGCTGATGAAATGGCCTGTCTCCAACAGAGGGCCTGAAACTGAAACAACCCCGTTTCTCCGCAGGATGTCACACAGGGAGGCTACGATGTTCCTCTGACGCTGCTCCATCTGCATCAACCTCTCCTCCAGCGACTGCATCTGCCAGTTGATCGCGCACTGCTGCTGGTTCTGCTTCTCGAGGTCTGCCAGGAGCAGGGTGTTCTCGTACTTGAGCCTGTTGATCTCGTCCTCGTACTCGCACCTTTGGGACTCCGCTAATGGCGCGTTCACTACTTGGTTCTGCAACGAATGGCTGTGTACCGGTTTGCGCCGGTGGATGTTCTTCAGAAGGTGCGTGTGGCCCCTGATGAAGTCCTCGTTCGCAAACTCCCATCTTTCAGGATCAATTTTTCGGAAACCCTGGAAGGGGATGAACGAAGTTTAGCAATCACAACACCGTGATGAGACTATATATGAAACCTCATGAGCTAACACAGAAAGATAATAATGAGCACCTGAGCCATGGAAAAATTCATAGACCATGGTAAAAAGGTGGGTGAAAAACATGGCCTTTCTACAGCCCTAGGAATTGGGAGCACACAGATTCCCGTGCAAAAACATGAGACAGGTTGAAGTTGCAATGCATGTCAGTCCACAGTGTTCACAATACGATGACTGAAACGTGAAGCATGTGTTTTTGGCAAATGGCCATGCAAAAATTGCGACCGAAAAAAATATGATAAAGATAAATCGATGAGAGAAAGAAGAAGAAGAACAGCATCTCTTCCCAACAATCGGAAAACAAAGCAGTTAATCAGATTAGGATTAGAGGACTCACGTAGGTGTTGAGCTGCCTGATGAAGCTGGAGAAGTTGTTGTGCTTGAAGTACTTGGGCAGCAGGTCCTGCGAGAAGTCCGGCGGGTTCCACACGACGAAGCTGGCGCCGCCGGGGCCCCACGACACCACGTGGTTGGTCGCCGGGTCCTCCACCATCTCGTACGTCTTGATCAAGAACGGCGGCGGCGAGCTCGACCCGCCACCGCCGCGCGACGTCTGAGAACCTTCCATGCCGGCCGGCCTCCGTCTCTCCCTCGCAGGAGCCGTCGGTATCAACCAACCCGGCCAATGAACTGGGTCTCAACGCTGCTAGCTTCCCAAGTCTTAACCGCCACCAGAATGGACTCGCGCCTGCAGGTCCAACACACTCAACTGTAGCAGAAGTTCGCGCCAAGATGCCGTAAAGACGGCGCCTTTTCGGTGGACCAGCACAACGCTTGCACTGCAAGAACGAACGAAATCACACAACGTGGATCAGTACGGGGTGAATAGTTAACCCAACGCAGATGTAGGCGTGTCGTAGCATGTCTAACTGTAGATGCAAGAAGCGAACGCAAAGCTGCTAAATACAGCAGTTGATTTGGCTCCAGTTTTAGTCAAGAATAACAATCGCCCTTTGATCTGTTTGGCGAAATCGCCGGGAAAATAAAGCTATACGAAAAGTAATTAAGGACCAATCGTAGAGAGTTTTCAAGCAGAGATTGAAGGAAGAAACGGAGGAGAAATCCAGCGTCGACTCACCTAATTTGCCCGTCGTCTACGGGTTTAGGCAGAGGAGCAGCAGGACAGACAGGAGAAGCAGCACTTCACAGGAAAGACCACCTCACAAACTCGTTCGCGCCAAATCACGCTCCGATTCTGGCGGGCATTTCATCATCTCAAACACTCTTCTTCTGCACTCGATCTTCGGCCAGCTATACTATACACGTCGTCGCGCTTGCCGAACCGAGGCTGCCCGGGAGCTAGCTCGCGCGCGCGGCGTGACAATTAAGAGGTTGAAGAAGCGCGATGGATCGATGATGGCGTGGTGGCGCCGCCGGGTGCAGCAGGCGCGGCGCGGAGGGTCTTTATAAGGCGAGCCGGCCGTCCGTGTCGCCACTCGGACGTGGACGTGAACGGTGCGTGTGCGTCCTGCCTGGTCGACGTTGCACGGGACATTTGACTGACCAAATGCGCCGTGCGCGCGGGTCTCCCTATCCAGTCTCCCCCGCCCAGGCCCAGCTTGCTTCTAGAAACCCGGCCGCTGTCAACGTTCGCCGCCAGCCAGCCAGCCGGTCGATCTCCTCGATCGGTCGCCCAGCCGCGACAAATGGATTACCGTTCGTGTGGAATAGTCAGCTCCAGAGAGAGAGAGAGAGAGAGAGAGAGAGAGAGAGAGCGCCTTGGGTATCACGGAGACGACGACGCCTTTCCATGGCAAGTAGTAGAGTCAAGTCACCCATCCAGTCATCTCAGAATGTGAACTCGGCGACCGTTCCGTGCGAGAATTTTCACCGGGGCGGGGGCCGGCCCCGTGCGCCGCGGAGAAAACAGACCGGCATGCACCACCGCGCGCGAGTGGCCACGAACGCGCGCGCAGATCTTACGCGCTACGCCGCCGGCCGCGACGGCGACGTATTGGAACGTTCGCCGCCGCCGCCGCTCCGTGTGCTGCTGCTGCTGCACCAAGGCCAGGGCGCCGCGGTGACCTCGATCGGCTTCAGGTTTTCCGAGAGAGCGCTTATTTTATCCCGTACGTGATAGATCCTACTGTCACTGTGCTCTCGTGTTCTAGAGGAACATGGACTTCGATCGCAGCATATGGATCATTGGGGATTATACCGTCCACGGCAGCACGAGGTTGTTATTATGGACGTCTGTGTGCGGTCTGAATCCGATACATCGAGACATGCATGCATGCTTCATCCATTCAGGCTACTTAAACCGTCTCATCGTTATGTGTTCGAGATTGTTAACATGCAAACGAAACGCCTCAACCGCGTGCTACTACTTTCCTCAGGTTAATATAGATGATCAGATCATCACTGCGGATTAGAAGAGTGACGGGGGCAAGAACTGAGGATGTAACAGCGTGTCAAATACAATTTGTTCTTTATTGGTCGTTGCGTTGAACAGCATGTGGATTAACTTTTATGTGGCGCGCGTCGCGCCCGTGAATACGTGACTGTAGCTGACCGGAAGCGGGGCATCTAGAAACAGAACTGCAAAGAAATGTGAATTCAGGGTAGGGTGATTCTGCACCGGCCGGTCAATTGTCCAACAAATAATATATGTGGCCAAAAATATTATGTGGACTCAGTTAAATATTTATTTCTAATGCATCATACTCACTCTTTCCCATATATTATTTGTCGTTTAGGACACACATTTTAATTTAAGATAAACTAAATTTTTTTTGTTCTAAACGACAAATAATATGAAAAAGAGGAAGTATTATATTAGCGTACCTAAGAAAGCGACGTACGTCACATAGAGATCAACTGCTCCAGTGTACTAAGTACATAGTATCATGCTATTGTCTCCAAAAAAATTCTACTCCCTCCGTTTCGTTTTAATTGTCGTTAGGACAACCTTCATTAGTTCATTTCTAGTTCATTTGGTTGTCTGGAACGACAATTATTTCAGAACGGAGGGAGTATATGTACTGTGCCTATGTATGATAGTGGATCAAATACAAGAAACGGCGAAACATATATATACACTGCAATTCAACATCATATAGATGTCCCAAGATGCTGAGTTTCGTGTAGAGCTGTATCTTAAGCAAGATACCTCTCGTGCTTATTATCTGCATCGATCAGCCAAAAATGTCATGTGGTCACATGTAAATGTTTATAATGCTACTTTACTTCTTCCGTTCTTAAATTGTTATGGTTAAGATAATAACTTTAACTTTATCCTAACAACAACAACTTTGTAAACGGACGGATTATTGGAAACAGCTATCCCGAATCCGTTAGTTAAGTGCAACCACGGCCCGTTGTTCTGTTCCTGTACAACCTGCTCCCGCCACTGCGGGAAGGGACGATCCATCGACGTCATCCCGTCCCGGACAAGCAAGCCGTTATCGCGTTCCTCCCCTTCTCCCACCACCACCACCACTGAGACCCCGCTCGCTTCCTCGCCACTCACCCGCGCGCGTCTCGCGAATCCTCCTCCTCCTCGCTCCTCCCCCTCGGGGGACTGGGACTCGTATCGGATCCATGGAGATCTCGCTGGAGGCGTCGTGGGTGGGCGTGCAGCGGCAGGGGCAGGACCTGGCCGTCCGCCTCGCGCAGGGCTTCTCAGGCCTCCTCCACGGGCAGCCGCCGCAGCTGCTCCCGTGGTCGCCGCCCAAGCTCGTCATCCCCTTCGACCTCGACCTCCCCGTCGTGCCCTTCGTCGTCGGAGGGGTCCGTTCCGGGGGCAGAGGGGTCGTCAACCTCCCGGCCGTGGCCGTCTCGTCGCTCGTCGAGATCGGCGGCCGGCTCGGGCAGGCGGGGTCCGAGCTGGGGGGTTACGTCGGAGGCGGGGTCGTCGAGCTCCCGGCCGTGGCCGTCTCCTCGCTCGTCGAGATCGGCGGCCGGATCGGGCAGGCCGGGTCCGAGCTGGGCGGCTACGTCGGAGGCGCCGTGCAGCAGATAGCGCGGCGGGTGCCGGTTCCGTTCCGGGCGGAGGGCGCGCGGCGGAGGAAGTGGGAGGTCGCTCAGCCGCCCCCGCCTGCGGACGAAGGCGAAATCGCGCTCGCTGGGCACAACAGGGTCGCGTTGGAAACGGTTGGAGATAGAGAGTCCCTCGAGGTGGCTGCTGCTGCGGCAGCGGCGGCGACAGCTGCAGCTAGCGCGAGCGGGATTGGGGCTGGGGACGCCGATGGGTTGGACGATGAAGAAGACGGGTTTGAATGCGAAATTGGGACATTGGGGGATTTCAAGAAGGCCAAGGCATGTGCATCAGTTCTTCTTTTCAATTGACACGTTTCTGCCTAAGTTTACTCGGTTCCAAGTGGAACTAAGCCACTGTGGGCAGTTTAATTCTGCTTACAAGCTATTTTTTGGTATATGGTTGATTTAAGTGAGTGATTGTGTATTGTATGTAAGTATATGTTGAAGTTTTGCCTTGATTAATGCTTCAATTACTTGTGCTTGGTATGAATTTAGGTTATCTGCTGTGGGTTTGACATGTTAATAGTTGAATCATGACAAACTCACATGATTTTAAGTTAGCTGTACATGTAATGCAGTCCAGTTATGTGTTTACCATATAATAAAAGTGATACCTTATTTCTCTTGATAGCTGATTGATTTTGGCACAGTCGTATTTGTGGGTTGATACTAAATGTTGAGGTTGTGATTTTGTATGTTTCGTATGTACAGTATGTCATGTTTATTGATATATCATGCAATTCTAGTGGATCTCGTATCGTGAAGTACAAATCATAACTTTTCTTCTGTGTTGGTGCAGGGAACGGTAAATATCTCAGCAGCATACAATACCAGGCACCATGACATTGAGAGTTCAGTAATTGCACGAGGAGACTTTTGGAGGTTAGAGGCATCGCGTGGCAGCTTAACTTCTGGAATTGCAAATGCACCTCTCTTCCTTGTTCAACTGGGGCCTTTACTGTTTGTTCGAGAGTCTACACTTCTTTTGCCGGTTCATCTGTCAAAGCAGCACCTCCTTTGGTATGGTTATGATCGCAAGGTACCATTTTCTGCTATTGTGCACTGATGTTTTTTTTATCTAATGCTTATTCACATTATGTTTTACATGATTACATAATTTGTCTGATAAAGACTAGCAGCCTGTTGTATTAAAGTTTTGTGGACCATGACAAGTTTGAAGCTTGTCTGTAACTGATTAACTATATGGTTATCCATGTCCAATAATACCAACTGGAGCTCATTCTTGATCCAATGGATACTCCATTCATGCAAGTTATATCACATAGTTGGGATTTAATGCTCTCTGCCTCTTTGTATTTCTGTCTTCAGTTCTGGGTTATTCATTCTTTCTTAATCTGTGGAAGACTTGCAAATGGATTTGCCCTGCTCCGTGTTTTATCTTCTTTCTGAACATTACAGATTAATATGCTTTTCAAAATGTATGGCTAAATTTTGGTGTCCAGACTTGTAGATTTATTTATGTTACAGGATTTGGCCTGATGACCAGTCATTCATGTGGCATTCTCTTTAACGCTTTTAGAAGTATATTGTTTTGCGTATCAATTTTTGCTGAATCATTTATCACATCCAGTACTTCATGTAGTTGTATATATATCACCTTCTGTATAGACTTATGTGCATACAATAACTTTTAGTTTGTTACTGGCTCATCTTATGTTACATTTGTTTGCTGAAATTCGTGCATGTATCATAGAACGGAATGCACTCCTTGTGCCCAGCTATCTGGTCAAAGCATAGAAAATGGATGCTGATGTCAATGATGTGCCTTAACCCTGTAGCTTGTGTAAGTGTATATTTGTTTCCTCTCCGTGTAACTTTTGTCCTCCTATTTCTCTGTTCGGACTCCTTTCCTCATTTCATGTTGCTATCAGATTTATAATTTTTGTAGCAATTTGACAACGTAGTATTCTAATTTGCCACTCTCAATAAAGAACACTAGCTGGATAACTGGGCTGCTATTATCTGGTTAGCATGCTCCCATTGTGTTTTGACATATAATTATACCACATGATACATGTTTCCATCATAATGTGTGGGAGCCTTCGGCACCGTGTATGCATTTTTTTATACATGTTTCCATCACACTATTTTTAGTATTTTTTTCTAGTTATTGCTGGCTGATGCACTTAGCTGGTACTTGAACATGAGCCAGACCTTTGTGGGCTTGGAATCTCCTCATAATTATTGTACCTATGTTTATTTTCCAATATGCAAAGATAGCATGTCCATAAAAAGTGTGTAACATTTTTTTTCTCTGGCATGACCACTGCTGCTCTATGACATATTTTGTTGTGTATGTTATGCTTGGTTATTTGTTCAGTCCTTCATGGATGTGCAATTTCCAAATGGACAAGTGACATATGTTGCTGGTGAGGGTATAACAGCAAGTGGTTTTTTCCCATTATTTGGTGGATTGCTCCAAGCCCATGGAAAGTGTCCTGGAGAAACAAGAGTGAGCTTCTCCTTCAAGGTTAGTATATGCATTAATATGACAACTGTTGAACCACTTAATCCTCTTGAGATCTGCTCCTAATTATTTTCTTTGTTTTTCTTATTCAACTCCTTATCATTTGAAGAGCAAACAAGGCACTAGGTTCACCCCTATGTTTCGATGGCCTGAAAATTCATTTTCATTTGAAGCTGCGCAAGCCGCAGTGTGGAAGAGATCTCGCCTTATGGAGAGGCCTAGTGTTCAAGTCAGGTATGTAAGTATAAAGTACTTGCTCAAAGTCGATCAGTGTTTACTTTTAAAGAAATGAGGTATTTCTGAGCAGGTAAGTGATAATGCTGTTGGTCACAGTACTGTGCACAATTTTTGTAGGATAAGGTGCTATATAGATTTGCTGTTGCACCCTGCATGTCACTATTTCCATTGATCCTATTTGATAGTCCATACCGTTAGTCATTTTCTGTTTTTGCAATGAGCAGTAGAGGATGGTAGCTATACTTCTTTTGGAGCTTTATCTGCAGTGGAGTTTTTTTTTCTTCCAACACTCCACCTCAACAACTTGACTAGAGGGTTCTCCATCAGATCCCTGCTCTCCAGATTTATTTTTTGTTGCATGATGACATGATCTGTTCTCCACTGCTGAGCACTGATGAAACTATGTATATATACCAGTGTTTGCCCCACTTTTGGAGGAAGTGATCCTGGGATACGGGCAGAGTTTGTCCATTCATTGAAGGAGGAGGTCAACGTAATGTGTGGCTTCTCTTGCTCACAACATCCTTCGGCTTTCACAGCTCTTTCTGTAAGTCCTTTAGATCGTCTCATGCATACTAAGCTGTTCTGGATGGAATCCCACTGTTAACTGCTAAATCTGATGCCCCTGTATGTTGCTGTGGTAGCTTGGGAGATCCAAGTGGAATGGCCAAGTCGGCAGTTCGGGACTAGTAATCACCTTGGAAACGCCACTTAACAATATGGCAAGGCCATCTTTATCTGTTCAATTGAACGGAGGTTTTGACTTCTGACTTCTCCCCTGTGAGGTCTAGACATCACTGTATATATGTTCTTTTGAGAACACAGTACCTGTATATATATTGTACGATAGTCATATTTCTGGAGATAGTTTCTCAACTTGTAAGTATCCGCGGGACTTGTAGCCCACTGTTTTGTTTTCTTTGGGACCTAAAATTAATCTAGTATAGACAAATTTGGAGCCCAAGGTGTATATATTTTATTCAAATTTACTAGGTTTCAGGACACTGGAAGCAACGAAGATTCCACTCACCATTCAAACCAGCAGGTTTATACTGCTGTTTTCTTAATATAACAAGTTGACTCTTTCACTTTTCGATGCACAACTTGGGATCAATAATGTCTACTAAAACAGAAGTTATAATATCTACAAAGTATGATGCTACAAATGTACTTTTTAAAACAAATCCACAGGTACGAATATTATGCTTGAAAGTCAAGTTTAAAAATTGATTTTTTTTTTGTAGGGGACAAAATTGACTTCTGAAGACAATTTTGAACAGCAACGTGGTTTGTTGAGCATCTTACAAATAATCATTTTAGAGTTTTTTTGTAGATGAAACAACCCTCCCTTTTTCTTGATTAAATTTCACAAAACTACAAGTTTCTTGACACAACTTCAGAAAACTACAGGTTTAATGTCCAGTTTCACAAAACTACATATTTTGCACACATTTATCAGAGAACTACACATTTTGCATTAAAGTATGTGGTTTTGTGAAGCTGAACCATTGTCTGAAACCTGTATTTCTCTGATAAGCTGTATGTAAAATCTGTAGTTCGATAATTCTTTGGGAAATTATGCATAGAATACACAGTTTTGTGAAATTGCATCTCAAATCTGTAGTTCTCTGGTAGATATGTCAAAGAATCTATATTTCGGGCACAATCTCACACTAGTACGAGCTTATTTACAGGAACAGAACACTTTATTTTCAGTTTATTGTGCCAAAAGTAAATAAAAAATGGGCACATTAATAACTGGTCGAAAAGATCAAAGGGAAGATGGCAAGTAGAACACAGTGGCAACGAAACAACTGACGCATGCATCTGGCACGACAGTGCAACGCCGACGCCGAAGCGTTCGCCAGTGCACAAGATTGCATGCATCAACTTATACGACCCATTTTTCTTGAGATAATCCTTTCACGATTTCGAAGGATCATCAGTAAACTTTTATCTCAACTCAAAAAAAAAAAAACGTGCAAACAGTAGCGACCCCAAGAACGCGCGCATGCAGAGCTCCCATAGCCATCCGGAGCACGGGAGCAGGGCTAGTGCCCAACGCCAGGACTGGGCACGGATCGCATCAACCGCTCGGCCCTCGTCGTTAACCCCCTCGCCGCCGCCGCCGCAGCCTCCTCCTCCATCTGGCCACCGACGCTCGGTGGCGGTTGCACTGGCACCCGGACCACCACCAGGCCGCCCTCGAAGCGCGTCATCACCTTGGCGCCTTCCTCCTCCTCGGCGGCGGCCGGCAGCTTGCGGCCCTCGCGCGGCGAGCAGCGGGATAGAAGCAGGCACAGGGCGAGAACCGCCGCCCACACGGGCCGCATTGCCTTCTTGCCGTCTGAGGTTTTGTACTGACTACTGAGCTGGAGATATGAACAGCAGCAGCTGCTGTGCTGTGGGTCGGATCGAAGAGGAGGGCGCTTTAGCTTGGCCGCTTGGATATCCGGCTATTTGCTTTGCAGTTCAGAGTGCCGATGGGGCCGAGGCCGAGCGCTGCGCTCTACTCTTATATAGCCTCGCGGCGCAGACGATTCTTCGTCTCTGGTGGAAAACTCTTGACGACTAACTGCCGGCCTTAAAGCATCTTTCCGAGATGGTAGTTATTTTTTTTAATTCCACGTTTTTTAGTTCTAGCAGCATAGCAGGAGAATAATGCAGTTGTAGCCATGCATATTGTATATACAACATATAGTTAAAGGATTTTACTCCATGTCGAGACTTTTTGCTGCCGAAATGGCATTTTATTACCATGTATAGTTTTTTAAAAAACAGTATGCGTAGGAGAAATATATTATAATGTGTTACAGATGTTCACATGTTGAGTACTACTCCCTTCGTGTCAAATTACTTATCACTCTATACCAAATTACTTATCACTCTCTAATTTATTTTTGAACTAGAGAACGACGACAAGTAATTTAGGACGGAGGGAGTACTAATCTTAACCTGCCAAGATGACTGATGATGTGTACTTTTATTAGAGAACTGATTAGTTCTCTTCTCCCGCAAGGTGTCTGAGAAAACCACATTCGTTGGCAAACATGAAGCATCTTCACCACAAACTGCACGAAGCCTCAGTTAAACTAACTAAGCGAGGACTTTCCTTGGATTCGAGAGCCTTAATTTACAAGTTCTCCCTCCCGATTTTATTAATTGACGTTTCCGACAGTAAACTCAACTAGAGAACAAGTACGAAACCGTGTCCGGACGTCAAATAAAATGATTGAGAGGGAGTACTGAAATAACTGAATATCTGTACACTTGTGGGGTACGTGTGCTTCTTCAAAAGATAGTGTTCTTGACCTATGAGAAGTACTAAGACCTAGCGGCATGCAACGCGGCATTATCTAGGACTGTCAGCGTGTTATTAGCCACTGGTTTGGACGGAAACCCGAGAGAGGAATCGCGAAAAACGAACGGCGGCGAGCGAAAGCGAGCTACTAGATCTGACTCGAGAACGCATTCAGGGGTGAGCTAGCGGCTAGGGACCGAACATCTCTGCTGCCGTTCTTTGATTTGTTTCATCTGCTTGCGTACTCATGCTCATGCATGCAAAGGCAACGCAAGTTGGCGTTTTCTCGTGGAAAATGGCATATTCTTCTGCGTTCTTTGATTTGTTTCATCTGCTTGCGTACTCATGCTCATGCATGCAAAGGCAACGCAAGTTGGCGTTTCTCGTGGAAAATGGCATATTCTTCTGCTAATATTATTTCCTCTTGTTTTTATATCAGTGAAAAGCAAAAGAGGTATTCCTTAGAAGCATGCAAGGTTTTATATTTACTCAGGAGATTTTTAAATTATCATCGCGTCAAATTTAAAAAAATTATCCTGGCCATCCATGGCGTCCTCGTCCTTAGTGACACGTGGCGGCGCGCGGGGTGCTACTGCTCTCCGGCATTCCAGCTCCGGCCGGCGGGATAGGGACGGACGGACCCGTTCCCGGGCGACTCCAACCTCCGCGCGCCTTCTCGAGACGAGCCCTCCCCCTCCTCCTTCGGCAAGAAGAGAACTAGACCTCGATCGCCTCTGCAACAATCATCGATCGGCCGGGGTCACGATCACCTTGCCCGAGACCAGGTAATTGTAATCGATCCTGCGCTGTCCTGTTCTTGCGTCTGGCAAAAAATTTTTTGCAGTGATCTGGTAACAGTTCATCATGCATGACGCAACGTGTCGTGGAATTCGATCTGTTTTGGTTGGTCGGTCGCTTCATTGCTTTGCATGTGCAGATGAGTTTCCCAGGGTCGGAGAGCGAGTCCTTGGCGTCACGGCGGTCCAAGAAGCCAAAGTGTATGCATGACTGTTTTTTTATTGCTCCTGAGGTTTTTATTTTTGCTGTCATGTATTCTTATCTACAGGTTATTAAAAATTAGTAATCGGATCTAATTCTATTAATACCTCAATATCAAATCCCTAATTAATGTCTCGATCGGGGGGACTGATGGTCTCATCTGATGCCAGCAATTGAAAATCTCTTAGTTGTCTGCAGATTCCAAGTTCACGCAGCAGGAGCTTCCAGCATGCAAGCCCATGTTAACTCCTGGAATTGTAATTAACCACACACTCCACCGTCTCCATTGATCTCAATTCTACTCTCTTATTAATTGGGCCAGGATTATTGGAAACTGATAACGTACTGCTGCACAGATCATTGGCGCCTTCTCCCTCATCGGCGTCGTCTTCGTCCCCATCGGGCTGGCCTCGCTGTCAGCATCGCAAGAGGTAACCACTTGTGCTCACCGGCGGTGCAGAACGCAGTTCGCCGTCGTCGGTTGTCTGCATGATAGTAATCTGATGTGCAATATATGCAGATCGTTGAGTTGGTGGATCGGTACGATGCCGAGTGCGTCTCTGCGAGCGACAAGGTCGGGTTCATTCAGGACGCCAAGACCGATAAGGCGTGCACAAGAACGATCACTGTGAGTACGAACTCAACATGCCATGGCTGAACTTGCTCGTGCTGGCAATAATCACACTGTTATAGATTTCAAATTTTGACCATTTGTTGGTAGGTCTTGTTGATGGCGCTCAAATGTCGTACTAATGTCTTTCAGGTTCCCAAGCCAATGAGAGGGCCGGTACACATATACTACCAGCTTGAAAACTTTTACCAGAACCATCGCCGGTATATATATCCTAGCTAGAACAACCAGACGATGTGTTATAAAAAAAAAAACAGTCAGCTAATGTCGTCATTTCGAGGCCATTATTATTACCAAACTGTCTGAATGCTACGTGCGTATTTTTTTTCCCCAGGTACGTGAAGAGCCGAAGCGATAAGCAGTTGCGGTACAAGGACTCCGCAAACCTGGTAAAAAACTGCGAGCCCGAAGGCACCGGCGCCGACGGCGCTCCGATCGTGCCGTGCGGTCTCATCGCATGGAGCTTGTTCAACGACACGTACACGTTCTCCGTCAACAAGAAGGCCGTCGACGTGAACAGGAAGAACATAGCTTGGGACAGCGACAGGAGCAGCAAGTTTGGCAGCGATGTTTACCCGAGGAATTTCCAGAAAGGGGGGCTCGTCGGTGGCGGCAAGCTCGACGAGAAACTGCCGGTAAGTAGTACAATTAATTATCTGCATTATGTGCCCTGCATATTTTTTTTGCAACACTGTCACAGTTATTACTACAGTGTTAGCTAGGTTATTATCTAGTAGTACTGAGATCGATTATAAATGGTTGCATTTTTTGTTTGTTTCAGTTAAGTGAGCAGGAGGACCTGATCGTGTGGATGAGAACCGCGGCTCTCCCGACGTTCAGAAAGCTGTACGGCAGGATAGAGTCGGACATCAGGGCCAGCGACGAGATCACGGTGGTGATACAGAACAACTACAACACGTACAGCTTCGGCGGGACGAAGGCGCTGGTGCTGTCCACCACGTCCTGGATCGGCGGCAGGAACAACTTCATCGGCGTCGCGTACGTCGCCGTCGGCGGCATCTGCTTCTTCCTCGCCCTCTGCTTCGTCGTCCTCCACGTCGTTAAGCCAAGGTGCGTACAACTAATACATGCTGCTGCTGCTGCTGCATCGGTTATCTTGATGCTGGTTATGTACCGCGTTATACGTAAAGTCGAAGCAAAATTTGTAAAATGTTGCGACGAACTGTGCCGGTGATGCTGTGGATTTCAGGACACTTGGAGACCCGTCGTACCTGTCATGGAACAAAGAAGGCCTTGACCATCCGAACTGAACTGGAAGGCTGGAGCTTGCCAACGGCGGCTCGGTTACGACTAACATTCCTGTGAGATGCGGTAGATGCATGAGTCTTTTGGCTATGTACTATAAATTTGCCTCGAGCACGTTCGTTGTCACTTGTCAGTAACTCCATCGTCGATGTAATGTGAGACCTCTCAGTGCTGCTGCTGCTTGGGGTTGTCACGGTTTTTGATGTAAAAATTCTCGTGCCTCTCCATTTTCAGCCCAGTTGATTGTGTCCACTGGACTTCCGCTGCTCAATTGTCACCCATTCACGGTATGATCTGGGCTTCCCGTCGCCATCCTCCAGGTCCAGTATGGGCCTCTGAAATTTGAGATATTCTTTGTATTCGAATGTCCTACTGTTGCGCATCGTCAGGAGGCATCAGTTAATTGGCAAGGCTACCATTCAGATCAACAAAATCACGAGCAATTATTCTTAGTTTTTTCACGGGAAAGAATGGCCTGTAATGTTTACCTCAGTCTCCTACAGCTACATGTTAACAGCAATATACAAAACAATAACACATACAGACTGCTGCTACAGTATTACAGATGAAATAAATTACGAATGCCTCCTAAAAGTTAGATGTAAGACTAGCGATTCTCCCCTGAAGATTCATCTCGGAGACCTAGCTGAAATGCACCTTCCGCATAGGACAAGCCGCGATAAAGCTCGTGCTCTTCGTGTCCTGATTTTCAGTACAGAGAGCTGCGGCCAAAATGATAGTGCCGGTCAGCAAGAATGTAGATTATCGCCACAAAGAGAAGAAATACGTGTCAACAGTGTTCAAATAATTTCTTTCAGCAGTTGGCTTTTGACAAATGTTTCTTGTTCATCTTACACAACTACCATTTGCAATTGGAAAGATACAACTTCGTACAGTTACTGTATTATATACTCACTAAGTCCCAAAAAGTCTGTCGCTTTGTAGTTCAAAAATGAACTACAAAGCGACAAGCTTTTGGGACGGAGAGAGTACTAGAAACTTATGAGTACAGAATGTAGTGAACATTTTTTTACTATTTTTCGATCGGTTGTTTCCTATATATGTATGTATAAAAATGAATAATACTCTTCAAGAATAGTTAGTGCAGCAAAAAGCAGGTAAAAAGCTCCGAACCATCCTGCATTTTAATGTGTTACAGCACGATCTAACCAAGTAACCATGTGATATGCAACAACATTTCAACATTTTTTTTTTTTTATGTTCCTACAGGGGAGCAAAGCTGAGGAAACCCGAGCGAGCGGACGCCCCCCCTCCCCTCCGCCGGTGACCACCCCGGTCCCGGCGGCCACCTACGTTCCCCAGGGCTAGTGCCCGCCCGCTCACCACCGGTGATCACTCCGGTCCCGGTGTCCACCACTTCCCCACCACTCTCTCCTTCAAGGGCTTTAGTACTTCTGCGAGGTGGTTACCATCCCGATCTCTGTCGCCTTTGAAGTTCACCTTAAACCTCCGTTGATACTGGTGGAGCTGGACACATCATGCTACTATCAAACCAACTGCCACCGACTCTGCTTGGTTGGAACTTTGACTCCGGCCGCGATTTTGAAGCCAGAGTCTTAGCTCGCTGGAACTCCTCTGTTTGTCATCTGGATACCACCCCCCTGGGATCTTTCTTCCTTTTGGCTGTGTTTAGCAGACATACTTTCAGATTATCTGAGCTCTCAGTGGGTTGGGCCCTTCATTCGGTTCTTGGAGGTTCTCCCTATGGTTTCCATGTTCATTCAGCGTGTGATCGCCATTTTCGCTTCTCGGTTGCTTCGAAACATGTTGGATTCTTGATTTGTTCATTGGGGAAGATAGCAACGGAACACTTTGATATGTCCTTTCACTTATGGAGAGATGGCGGTCCAGACTGGCGGAAGGAGCTGAGAATTTGGGAGGAGGAAGAACAACAGTCCTGGCATTTGGTCTCTCGTCGGCGTCATCGCCGGTCATCTCATTCTGCTCCATCGGGATATCATCGTAAAGCCAAATCAGTGTATTACAGGAGGAGCGGGAATCATTCAGTATTAGGTATGACCAACCAACCCCCTGCTCCCCCCTCTTCACGTTATACAGGCAATGTCATTTCTGTGCCACAGGCCTTTTCATCCATCTACAAATCTATGAATCACTCCAAGAATTCTGTCTCGGATAAAAAGAAGGAACAGTTTAGTGAACACAATAACAGGAAGGATGATGTCCATGCTTGGTTGAACTCCCAAAATTCAAATTCAAAGGTGTATCCCTCTCAACGGTTTGCTAACAGTTCGAGCTTAAAGACGACTGAAGCTTTGGCAGGAAATATGATGGCACATCCCGGATTCTCCTCTGAGAGACAGACCAAAGTAGAGATACGCGATAAGTGTATGAGTGTATCTTCTAAAACAGCGGGAGTTAAACACGTGTGGCTTCCCAAGGCAAACAAGGAGAGCAGCATCGAACCCCCCAGGCGACTGTTCCGGACATTAAATGATGATCTTCTATCCCTGCGTGGTAATGTCCCGAAGAAATGCTTCCGGTGCCTGAGCCCCACTCATCTCGTTAGGCAATGCAGATCCTCCGTCCGATGCCGGATATGTTTTAGATATGGTCATAAAGAGCGTCAGTGCCTCAGTAAACGAAGGAAGTGGAAGCGTCGGGTTTGGAAGATCAAGGGTCAGCAACTGATCTCTGGGCCCGGGAAGCAGCCTAGTACAGGGACAGAGGGTAACATTCCAGTGCCCAGTCGAAACTCGGCGGAGACGTCCAAGTGCCACCAGAGTGCACTTATATCAGTCCCATCAACTCAGCACAAGACTGCAGAACTCCCCCGCTCCAGAACTCTCACCATCTTCTCCCCTACTCAATCTACCAAAATGGCAAATTTTCCTGTTGATCCTTCTCGCTTTCTCCCTGATGAGAATTTCCAAGTGGAGGATGGAGGAGAGCATCGGATTTCAAGAGCAGTGGTGCATCTCCCTGGTGAGCCGGTGGCTAATCATGAACAGTTCGTCATAGCCGAGGACTTAGATCATATCCTGGATGAAAATGCCTATGCGGGGTTCATCCCACTCATCGTTCAGCATTTGGAGCAGGCCCTCCACCTTACGGTACGCTCGTCCAGTCTCACTTCGCTAGGTATTGCACTCATTGGTTTGGACTACGATCTTCAGCGGGACATTCTTCTTTTGAACAATCCTGTTGCGGTGGATGATATTCACATCCGCTTTGTGAGACATGATTGCGGTATCAATAGACGGGAAAGGGACTTCTCTGCCATAGGATGGATATTGATTCTTGATTTTCCATTGGATTATCAGTCTATGGACAATATTGATATTGCCGTTTCATCTTTTGGCAAGTTAATTAGCTGGCACACTAACCCTGCTGCTCGAGGATATGTACTGGTGAAATGTTTACACCATGGTGCTGGTCAGGTTCCAAGAAGTCTGGTGTTTAGACATGGCTCTCGGGATGGCAGAGCAGTCTCATGGTCCTGTCCAGTGGTGGTCCTCAACTCTCACTTCCCTGACGTTTTTGCTAACCTGGAAGATGAGGTTCCGAATAATGGCAACCCACACCCTTTTCCTGGATTGGAGAATCAGGAGCCTCCAAACAACTGGGAGCATTGGGCACAGGAGGCTGAAGACGTAGACCCGGTTTGGGAGGCGGCTGCTGCTCAACAACAGCAACACATGGCTGATTTAAATCTGGGATGGGCTCCCTGGCCTCAGCAGGAGGGTCCTCAAAATGGTGAAGCTGAACACCAGGAGCTGTCGGAGATAGAATCTGGCTCTAATGCCCCACCATCGGATGCCTCCTCTGCTCAGTCCATTGCTGTAAAAGGAAAGAGTCCTGTGTCTCAGTCGAGCCCTCTAAACTTCTTTTCCTCGGAGGACGCGACCAGAAAGCCAGAGTGGATCACTCCATTTGACTCTGACGCTTTCAGAAAGCTACTGGCGGTTTCCTTTCCGCAACTCTCGGAAGGTTGGTGGCACTCTATCCCGGTGCCACCCATCAGGGGTTCTATGATGACCATGATGTTTGCTGGAGGTGAGGCGGGGCCCGGTACCCAGTTTAAACTCACCCTGGAGGAGATCAAAGTACAGAAGGTTAATCAAAGCCAGCAGGAGGGACCCCTGAATGGCAAGCAGTGTCGGTCCCCGCTGAAGCTACCTCGTGTGCAGCAGGAAAAAAGGTATGGAGTGACATACACCCGGAAGTTCAAAAAGAAGGGACAGGCTACCGCTCGTGTGATGGAAGCCCCACTGGATGAGGCGGTTCGTCGTAGCCCTCGCATTGCCAACAAGTGCAAGGGTTTCAAACAAAGTTCAGAAGGATGTTCTCTGCTCAAAGGGGGTAATCGTCTGAAGAAGGTCCGTTTTGTGGACCCAGTGGAAATAGAGCTGAACTTGCCAGAATCTTCACTCAAAGGCCCGGTTAAATTTCCTTCTCTAGAGGAGCTGGAGCACAGGTCAGAGCCTTACCCGGAAATCCCCGTGCAGGAATTGGTTGCAGTGGCAGAGACTTGTGGGGTGTCACCTGAGGTGGCACACAGGGAAATTGCTGCTAGCATGACTAGCGGTGCCTCGCAGGATCAGTCCCAATGAAGATCAAACCAAAAGACATCAGAGGAAGAGGGGGACGACTCTCTGTCCCTCAGGATGGGGCCATATTTTGTTGGAAATGTTGTGGCTTGTTTTCTGCTTTTTGTACTTTGAACCTAAGCTTCGCTGCTGTCGTTGCTCTGTTCTGGCTCGCGTGGCAGAGCCCAGCCTTGTTGGCAGTCCTTCTTAAACTATTCTGGGTTTATACACCCTTATTTGGTCATTACCTGTTATCCATGTTGTGGTATGCCCCTGGTGTGACGTCAGGTAGGCAGTGGTGCTTTTTCCCATTTGTTTATTTTTCCAATGTCGAGTCACAGCCATTCGCTCAAAATTGGAAGAATGCTCCTGTCTGATATACTGTCTTCAGGAGACAAAAAAGGAATCATTTGATTTACCTTTTATTAAGAAGATAGCCCCGAAGCGATTTGGGAAGTTCGTTTTCTCTCCTTCACTTGGCTCCTCTGGAGGTATCCTAATGGGCTGGAATGGGCAGGTGTTGGATGGCACGGTATTACATATTCTTCCTTTTGCTATTTCTGTTAAGTTCTGTTCACGACTAGATAGACAGGTTTGGACGCTCACTACCGTTTATGGCCCGTGCTCGGGTGAAGCTAGATTGAATTTTATGTCATGGCTTAATCAACTGATGATACCGGAGGATGAGTTGCACATGTTTATAGGGGATTTCAACTTCTACAGATCTCATGAGGACAGAAACAAACCAGGTGCCAATACAGCAGATATGTCTTTCTTCAATAATTGGATTAACTCGTTAAGTCTGGTGGAGGTACCGCTCAAGGGTCGGCGTTTCACATGGAGCAATATGCAAACTAACCCTCTTCTGGAACAGTTGGATTGGTGCTTCACTTCTTTACAATGGTCGTTATGTTTCCCCGACACAATGTTACTCCCCTTGGCAAAGATTACGTCTGATCATGTCCCATGTGTAGCACGGATTGGTACCAAAATTCCGAAGGCTGGCATTTTCCGGTTTGAAAATCACTGGCTAAGGCATAATGATTTCATGGACACAGTTAAAGTGGCTTGGGAGCATAGTAGAAAATTCCAGAGGTTCTCGGATAGTGTGAAAAAATTGAACGCTAAATTCAAATTTCTAAGACAGACGCTCAAGAGATGGAGTAAGGGAAAGGACAATTGGAAACAAGCTCTCACACAAACTAACATGGTTCTTGCTGTGCTAGACAAACTGGAGGAAGGAAGACCATTGTTTCCACAGGAACAGGCTCTCAGACGAGTACTGAAAACTCACATCGGCAGCACCTTACTCAGGCAAAATGATTATTGGCGACAAAGGTTCACAACTCGATGGACTAAATTAGGCGAAGAATCTACTCGGTTCTTTCACTCAGCGGCCACAGATCGATATAGAAGGAATCACATCACCATGATCACAAAGGAGGATGGCACTGAGATCTGTACTCATGAGGAGAAAGCAGCGTACATCTGGAAAAGTTTCAAGGAAAGGATGGGTACTTCGAACCCGGTTTACCATTGGCCCATGCTCAATAATTTAATCATAAATACTGAGAGCCTGGAACACTTAACTGCTCCCTTCACAATGGAGGAATTAGATGAGATAGTCAAGGACATGCCTAATGAAAAAGCTCCAGGTCCGGATGGGTTTAATAACAACTTCTTTAAGAAATGTTGGTCGATCATCAGGAATGATATTTTTGAGGTATGTATGGATTTCTACAACTGCCGAACCAGCTTGGGGCCTATTAATAATTCCCTCATTACTCTTGTGCCAAAAGTCCCTACTCCAACTCATTTAAAAGATTATCGGCCTATCTCTTTACTAAACACGGTGGTTAAGTTGATCACTAAACTTATGTCCCAAAGGTTACAAGGCAGCATCACCCAACTGATACATCGTAACCAGTATGGTTTTATTAAATCAAGAACAATACAAGACTGTCTGGCGTGGTCGTATGAATATCTACATCAGTGTAAGAAATCGAAGCAGAAACTCATTGTTCTCAAGTTGGATTTTGAGAAGGCATTCGATACTATGGAGCACGAGGCGATATTGCTCACAAAGGAGAGATTGAACTTTCCAAGTAGATGGATCCACTGGTGCAAGGACCTTCTGTCTTCGGCCACTTCCTCAATTCTGCTCAACGGAACACCTGGGAAACCTTTTTGCTGCAGAAGGGGAGTGAGGCAAGGTGACCCTCTATCGCCACTTTTGTTTGTTCTTGCAGCTGAAATTCTACAATTTATGTGCAATTGGGCAGCTTCTATTGGACTTCTTACCTTGCCTCTGGGACGTACGGGGACAACGGATTTCCCATGTGTCCAATATGCGGATGATACCTTGCTCATCATGCATGCCTCACAGAAAGAACTATTTTTCATGAAATCTTTACTTCGCACATTTGGGGAATTAACTGGATTGAAGGTTAACTACAATAAATCCTTCCTCATCCCGATCAATGCCTCGGAGGAACTAGCATCAATTTTGGCTGGCACACTGGGTTGTCAGGTGGGCTCGTTCCCTTTCACTTACCTGGGTTTGCCAATGACACTGGCAAGACCTAGAGTTCAGGACTTTGACAGGATTATTCTTAGTATGGAAAGGAAGGCCTCCACCTGTTGCTCTTGGCTTTCGTTAGCAGGAAGGTGTATAATTGCTAATTCAGTACTGTCCTCCACACCAATTTATGCCATGTGCACGTTAAAGCTGAGGCCATCAGTTGTGTACAAAATGGATCAGGTACGACGAATGTTCCTATGGAAGGGCACTGATGTGGCCGGGCGTGGTCACCCTTTAGTTGCATGGGAAAGGGTGACGTCCCCCACTACAAAGGGGGGCTAGGCTTAATTTCCATTAAGAGACTCAACATTGCCTTACTACATAAGTTTCTATTCAAGGCATACAATAAGTTGGACATCCCATGGGTTCACCTAATATGGAATAGTTACGGGCGGGCTGGACTACCCCCACATGGTATGAACAAGGGGTCCTTTTGGTGGATTGATGTTTTGTCAAATTGGTGCATATTCAATAATAATATGACGGTTAGATTTGGCTTGGGGGATACCTTTCTCCTTTGGGAGGATAAGTGGGATGCCCAAGGGGCCCTGAAGGAGAGGTTCAACAGATTATACTCATTTGTGAAAACCCCGAATATAACACTGGCTAAGTTCATCCAGGAACCTAATATGGCTTATCACTTCCATATGCCACTATCTAATGAGGCTTTGTCCGAAGTAATGGAGCTACAACTCTCAATTTCTGAACGAATGGAGGAAGGGTTAGATCAAGATCGATGGTTGCAGGGGTCCAATTCCACTTGCTTCAGTTCCTCCAAGATCTACAAAGGTTTTTTCAAACATATCAAGTTACCTAATCCTATCAGATGGATCTGGAAATCTGGGACCACAAGGAAGCTTAAGATCTTTGCATGGCTGTTGTGCTTGGACCGGCTGAACACTAGAAATCTCCTGCGCAGGAAGAACCTTCGGTTAGAGGGTGCGGACTATTCTTGTGTCCAATGTGATCAAGGCATTGAGGAATACACCTATCATCTATTTTTCCAGTGCCCTTTCAGCGAGGCTTGTTGGGACCTGCTAAATATTCACTGGAATCATAGTCTTTCATTCTTTGAAACTCTAGAGGATACAAAAAGAGTCTGGCCTCGGCAAGGTTTCATGGAGGTATTCATCATTGCAGCTTGGGAAATATGGCTTTGCAGAAATGATAAGATTTTCAGGAATTCCTCATCAACGATATCCTCCTGGAAGCAAAAATTTTGTAATAACCTCATAAGGCAAAGTTGTCGTTTTAAAACTGATTGTAAAGAGTCGTTGTTAGAGTGGATTGTTAACTTGTAATCCCGACTGGACTCGTCTCATCTCGAGATGATCCTGTTCGGCGCTTTGTACCTGATGGGCTCTATTTAATATATTAAACAGGAGGGGTCTCCCCTGCTGTGTTATTGTTCAAAAAAAAAAAAACATTTCAACATTTTATCAAATGAATTTATCTCATGAAGATAATCGGCATTAATTAATTATGATTCCTGACAACTAAATGGCACCTGAGTGCACATTCTTTAGCTGGAAAGCAAACAATGAAAAAAATACGTTGGCCTGAAGTTTTTCAATGAGGATGACATCAAAAGCATTACCTTCCGTCTAGAAGCGCTTGAAGCTTTCCAACAAAGCAATCTAGATCTAGGCTCCAGCCTCCTGCAAAAAATATTAAAATTAAAAAACTTCATTAACATTATTTCAGGAGATTGAAAACTGTCACTTTTGCATAGGCTCCAAGCTATCTAAACAGAATATCCACATGGCATGGATTAAAGGTACAACTCAGTGGCGATTTTCAATAGAGCATTTACCACCATCAAGTGCAAGTAATGAAAATGATGGTCAAGTACAGGATAAATTGCTTAACTATAGAGCTATAGTGCTGCAAATATACTCAAGTTGTATGATATACAAGAACAAGTAAGAATTAACTTACAAGTTATCCTGCTCTAGCTTTTCTGCAATTGATACGGTTTTGTGTCTAGGCCAACCACCTTGTTGAGACGAAGCTTCTGCCTGGTTAATAACATGAGCCAGAGATACCTTGTCTCTAGCAATGTTCTTTTGTCGATAATGTCCATTATTCACATATGTTCCTCCTCGATGGACTTGTTGGTCCTGAGATGACAAACATTCTCCACATACACTCTCTGGTCTTCTTTTGTTTGCTTCAGCACGCCAATCCATTTGAGATCCAAGTTCAATAATTTCACCTTCAGTCAATATATGTGGATCAGATTGCATCCAGCGTGTTTGATTTGAGCTAGCAATCTGAGCTAGACTGTCTTTTTGAAGCCTCCTAGATAAATTCTCACCTCCAGAAGAAACTGAACTATGTTTTGTGAAAGACCTCCTTAATATTATATTAGAAGAGCCATCATCAGGGTAGGGAGAGATAACTGGAGCATGACCTGATGTCAGATCATCCTTCGACTCATACTGGATTTCTAGTATTATAGAAGAAGAAAGAACAGACTCAAATGCCTGCAGGATTTGTTCCCTATGCTTTTCAGCTTTGGACTTGTTCACGCGGG
The DNA here is from genome assembly GCA_036927565.1 of Tuctoria greenei. Taxonomy (NCBI): domain Eukaryota; kingdom Viridiplantae; phylum Streptophyta; class Magnoliopsida; order Poales; family Poaceae; genus Tuctoria; species Tuctoria greenei. Next base: position 306,830,546 of record JAYESD010000001.1, read on the forward strand.
AACTGAATATTAATTGGACAGTTGGTGCTGCATTAATAAGAGATAGAAGTTGTCAGAAGGTGATATAAATCATAGTTTAGCAGCTCATATAAATAATATGGGGCAAATACACTGGGAATAACCTAAGAACATGACTGAAGGAGGGTTTGCAGTTTTGCACGGCACAGAGTTTGAAAATTGTGTACACAACCTGAAGATTTTTAGAACGGCCTTACATATTTATACTAGAACTAGGGATCTGTTAACACTGTCAGGAGGACATTCTAAGTATTTTCTGTATACATGTATGATTAACATCAACAAAATAATCCTACAATCTAGAAGACTGATCAAGCCAACAATACAAAATATTTCACTTGATCTAGAGCAAACCATCCACCAGTGCCACAAATAAGATTAATAAAATCCACGGCATAAACTACTATCAGATATTGACATATAAAAGCAAAGCCACCTCAGTTTTGTTGTTTGACTATCCTGTTTATATGGTACCACAAGCACTTTCACAATAGCTTATTTATTTTGTTCATCTAAATTTCATGGAATAATTTCCAATGGTTGCATTCTGCAAAGAAAAAATAAACAAAGCACGAACGGTATTAAGTGAAATCTTACCTGTGCCTAGACTGACGGAAATCAATCGGCCCTCTTTGGCAAGCAATTTTCTCAAAGAATCTGACTGAATATTATCCAGCACACCCTGCCAAATCATCTTGTTATCAGCTTTGTTGTACTTAGATCCTTCATTCACTTTGGTAGCACTCATTGACAATAAATGACTCTCTGGTGTATGTTCCCCAGGCCTCCTTCCACCGTGATAATTCTGATTTTCAAAGTCAGATGTCCTGGGCAAGCAATGGGGACCAGAATATATATCACCACGATCTACAGCAGAGTTCCTTGCTACATCTCCCTCGGCATGGGTACGCAAACCCTGGTTAAGACTCACACTCGTTGATGAACTAGGACGTATATACCGTTTGTCAGGAGCAAGTTGAAGCAGAGCAGCCGTAAGCCAGGTTATCTTATCATTAGATACCCTCAACTGTTTTTCAGCTTCAGATAATGTTTTCAAGGCTTGACGTAGCTTTTCCATATCATCCTTTGATACTGAAATTTCACAATGTGATTGTGGGTAAGAATGTTTACAATGAAAAGATTCATCGTTGGGAGCAGAAATAATGGCTAGGCGTAATTAGCCAACACACTATCACTAATCTTGTAAAGGACAGACCCAGTACTGGAAGCTCCCACGCGAGGTGAGCTTCGCGTGAGCTCTAGGGAAGGATTATACGAGGCCAGTCTTACCCCTGCAATGTGCAATGTAGAGAGACAGCATCGAACCTAGGACCTCTTGGCACCAGTAGGATGACTTCACCACTGCGCCAGCTTGTCCTTCTACTTTCACTAATTTTGTATCGTAATATTTTTGTAAAGGACACTCAAGGATTCTCCCAATGTATAGATACAATATAAAAGCTAAATTGGAGAAATATTCCAGAGCAATCCATTATGACTAGAAAATGTTGAAATATGATTTTGTTACAGTAAAAAGTTAAAGCAGGAATTATCTGCTGACTGCTGCTATAAAGTCCCTTCAGTGAAAACAATAAGCAAGGGGAATGATGCTTACACGTTGTACGTTTGAAGAATTTCCTCCGCACTCCTCGCGTGAAAGGATAGGTTCCAGCAAGAATGTCAGTTATTATCGTGGCAAGTTGAGACATCAGGGCCATCGGCTCAACACCTGTTTCGGTAATATCTCGCAAGCTTTTCACTGTGTTCACAGTGTCAGCAGATAGTGCCAAATCAAGCAAATCAACCAATTTATCATCAGAAACCAGGCCAACCTGTGAACATGCAAACAATGATTTGTTTTCTAATGTTAGCTATATTATGAAATTAAAAATTTGGGTATGGAACTACAATTACTAGTTGATTATCCTGTTATGGGTATTCCTCGAACAGAAGCCACATATTCTACACAAGAAAAAACAATACCAGAAAAGTGAATGCTTCAAATGTTTCTAGCTGTACTCTAGTTTTCATGCTATATGTTCAGAACCCTTTTTGTAATCTTAGATGTACCCCCTACAGGTGGTTTCAGAATGGGAAGAGATAATTGTCTTAACTTAGGTCAACTTGTGAAAGAAGTCACACACATTCAGGGAGCATGTATGTGGGCAATATATCATATAACTTGATAATATTTTCTCAATGATATATATGCTACAATCACCCAAACTAGAACTAGAGGTAATCATGAAGTTATACAGTGTTACATGTTATTTAAAAAGAAGCAATATTGACTGAGAAGTGTTGGATAACTTACAAGTTCTTGAACAAGTGACATTGAAATTCTCTGTCCAAGCAAACTGAGCTGATCCAGGGTCATCTCTGCATCCCTCAATGACCCATCTGAACGGGAGGCGATAAGTTTCAATGCATCTCTATCAACATCTAGGCCCTCGCTAGTAGAAATCCATTGCAAAGTATTGACAATGTCACTCTCCTTCAGTTTGGGGAAAAAGAACTTTTGGCACCTTGACACAATTATATGAGGGAGGTCCAGGTTAGGGCTGATGAGAATAAAAACCACACGCCGGGGTGCACGTTCCACAACCTTGGATATGACACTCCATGTATCAGGTGGCAATGTGTTGCAATCGTCGATTATAAACACTCTGTGTTGGGATGGAGCCGGCGAAAGCATCAAATTGTCAAGGATATCAACTATGCTATCCAGGTCTATGTTACCAATCGGTCCAATCTCCAACAAACTCCTACTCTTACCCAGGTTGTGTGCAATGCAAGAGGCACATGCATCACAAGGCCTAGGGTGCTCAGCAGAATGACAATTCAAAGCCTTGGCGAACACCCTAGCGCATGACGTCTTGCCTGTACCGTGTGGGCCATAGAATACATAGACCAGGCCAATCTTCCTCTTCAGAACAGCATTGGACAGCGCCTGCACCACCAAGCTTTGCCCAACGACGTCCTTGAAAGTTCTGGGCGCATACTTCTGTGTCAAGCTCCTGTGGCGGCTACGGTGCGACTTCTGCCCTGACCGTGCCTCGGACGCAAGGTCAGAATCCAGCTCGCTACTCCTGGAGAAAATCCCGAGCTCGCCAGAGAAGCTACTGGAAATGCCTCCGACGACACTGCGCGCCGTGCCCTCCACAAGCAGAGGCAGAGAATCGGAGTCTGAACTGGTGGAGGAAGTCAGCCTCGCCGTCGTCACGGGGAAACGGGGATGCGAACGCGACCCGTTCGCGTGTCCGCACGAGCCAGCGGAGGTGGCGGCTTCGGACCTCGGCGCCCCCGACGCCGACTTGGGGTCCGACAGGCCGCACGAGAGGCTGCGGCCGGCCATGTCGAGGATGGACTTGCCGCGGTGGTGGATGCGCGACCAGTTCCACGGGATGCCGCAGACGTTGCGCGGCTCCTGCGACACCTGCTGCTGCCGCTGCTGGAGCGTTTCATCGCCACCACCACCACCGCCGCCGGCGCCGAGAAAGTACTTGTTGCCGCAGACGGCCTCCTGGGAGCTGGAGTTGACTGATACGGCGGCGCGGTCTGCAGCGCCGGAGAGCGCGGCGCCGGCGCGGCGGCCTGCCGCGCGCTTGAAGCGGCGCCGGGGCCGGCGAGCAGGCTTGTTCTGCTGCTGCGGGTTCTCCGCGAGCTGGTCGAGCAGGGTCTTGAGCGCACCGCCGCGGTGGGGCTGGTCAGCAGCGTCGTCGGGCTCCGCGGCGACCCTGTTGTTGGACGCGGAGTCGACGGAGCGGCGGGTGGAGGGGTCCCGCAGCGAGCGGGAGCGTTGCAGGGCCAGGAGGTCCCGCATCAGCGCGGCCGACCCCGTCGTCGGGCTGCGCCTCCGGCCCGACCCGCCGTGCGCGTGGTGGTGGTGGTGGTGAAGGTGGGTGGAGCTGGCCAGGTGCGCGTGGCCGCGGAGGTGGTCCCCGCCGCCGCCGCCCCCCGCGTCCGGCGCGCGGTCGGGCGCCGGCATTGCGCTGCCGATCCGACGTCTCCGGCCGATGAAGCTAAACCATTTTGGGCTCGTTTCGCGGCTGGTTGGGAGGACTCGAAGTTTCACGGCACTACGGCAGTGCGGGGAGGCGGAGGCCGCGCCGAAAAGACGGTAGTGGTGGTCAAGTGGAACGTGGTGTGGGCGCGGCCTGCCTGCCTGCCTGCCTGCCTTGCCTCGGGCCCCGTGCGGGGACCGGCCAGGCTCGCGACGTCGTGTCAGCGGCGTAGGCACGGCAGATCTGGGTCCGCGCCGTTGCCCGTTGGCGGCAACCACGATGAGGCTGCAGAAACTCTGGTTCCGGAACAGGATCCTGCTTGTAGCTAGCTACTACGGCAGTCGACGGTCAGTGAATTCAAGTGCCAGATGCTCGCGCTTCGTACGTACAGTACCTACGTACTCCGTCTGTATCGTGGACGACGACGCTGGTGACTCATTTTCTGAGCTGTTTCTCGTTCCCATTTTACATGCCTGCAACCGATTCGACGCTGCTTTATTACTCCCTCCGTAGATGGAGTAATATGGAATGGTGCGCTGTGCCATGCCGTTTATGTTTGATTCTCTGATTGATCTAGTTCCTTGGTTTGTCTGGTGCTACCCCTTTCCTGAGACGCGACGCGCACGTCACGGGGACGGCTGAGATCCCCATTCTGTACTACTCGTGACAGCTCGCGCGTGTCACGGAGGAAATCGGTGCTAGGTGGTAGGGAGAATCTCTTCTTGCCGTACAATTTGTTCAGTGTCTTCTTCTGTTGACTTGCATATAGACATGCAGCTTTGTTTTGCGTCGAGACCCATACATGTATTATGCTTTATTATGAGTTAGTACGCCCAATACGCTCGTAAGAACATGTGGTGCCTATAAATTCCGATGATTAAAGCACCTTAATAAGGCCTTAGCCGAACAAGAGTACGTGTACTACGTCGTAGCCTTACCGTGCCGAACGATCACTCCAGGTCGCCGTTCAAGTTGAACCACTACCACTGCCACTGTGTATCAGTCCCCGGCGCTAGCTCCCCCGCCCCTGGCGTGGCACGGTCGCGTCCGATCCGACGATACCGACGGCGGCAGGGCGCAGACAGACCACGTGGCCAGAGCGGACGGCACGCGCCGAACGAACGGCTAGAAGAAGGTATAGGCCCACGCGGCGGCGGTGGCCCCGAGAAGGGCATGGCGAGACAGACTGGCCGTTGGATGGATCTTCCGGCAAGTAGTACTGTCGGGCGACGACGGGAACCGGGGCTGTGTCGACCAAAACACACCACAAGCGGTTGTTGGTTCTCCTCTCTGCCTGCCGGTGCCGGCGGTCCTGACCTGGCACCCTGGGGCTGGCCGGCACACAGAAAACGACGGATCATCTCACGGTTCACCCCACGCCGTTCTCCCCCGGCCGGACACGGTGAAAGCAGGAAGTACGTTGCTTCTGTTCACCGCAAGTCAGCGTTGATTGTGCAGGACGCCGACGCACACGCACGCGGTCATCTGATCAAACGCATCGATGGACGACGGCCGCGCCCTCGATGTATACGCAGACGCAGCTGTCCTTTTTAATTTTGTGCGGGGCGGACGCATCTGTCATCACACGGGCCAACCGTAAATTGATACCACTCCAACGCTGGTACAACGAGCGTCGACACAGCTGTTCGTGTGTTCCTCAGTGAGCTACTCTCTCTTTCCCGAAATAAATATCGTTTCAGACCAAGCAAACAACTGAAAATGAACTACAACATCATGTCCTAACAACATTTATTTAGGGAAGGAGGGAGTATAATATAATCGCTGCAGGCTGTCGCCTATGGCAGTACCGACTACCGAGGTAGGTGTATTTCTTAGGCATCACTACCCCCGTCCCACTTCTCAGTCTTGCACTGCACGGAGCATAACAGTTGTCCGTAGTAACAGTCTAATCAGGAACAGATCAACGGAGCATAACAGTTGTCCGTAGTAACAGTCTAATCAGGAACAGATCATCAGGCAGTTGCGTTGTGTTGCAACAAAGCACAGTGCACTGCACTCTAACTGACCACGAAAGTCGAGATGAGTGAGTCTCGTCAGAAGTCGCTGCCCACGAGGATTTTTTTTATCATGCCCACGAGGATGTTTGTGCATCGAGATTCAGTCTTCGTGCAACTTTCCAGGGCACCTGAGAACGCCGCAGAGCTGGCTTTAGAACGTTGAGAAAGACGTTGTGTTTGGAAATCAAGTAGACGATGAACCACAGTTCCACAACACTGGGCCCTCGATGTATGTACATTAAATTGTAGTACTCTCTCTTTTTCATATTATTTGTTGTTTAAAACAACAATTCTAGTTAAAAATGAACTAAAATTCTTGTCCTAAACGACAAATAATATGGGAAAGAGAGAGTACTCTACTAAGAACGTGTACTACATCTCTGCAACGAAATTGGCGCTCAAACCAGTTCCCGAATTTATGCCCACGAAGTGTCTACTAAATCACACGAGTCTTCAGTACTTTCTGCTTGTCTCCACCGACGACGCGTTTCTGACGGCCGTCGTTTCTGACGATCGAGATGTAAGATGATTTGGCAGTTACTGCGAGGATCATATAAGTACAACCTAGCCTGTTGCCACAGGTCAATTTTTTTTTTTGAAGTACATCCATCCGTTGCGGACCAGAGGATCAGATCTCAGATACGACATTAGCATGTTGCAAATTATGCACAACCGTGGTCCTGCTGCATGATTTATATGAACATAAGGATCATAAAAGCCTTTTTTATTAACTACTGCCCTTATCCTCCAGCTTCCCTTATTTGGCGACTTTGTTTTTCATTCTTTCTGAATAGAGGTACCGTTGTAAGTCCGTCTACTGCACCTTCGAATTGTCTCTACAGCGAACCATCAGGTTTCAACGCGGAAAATAGCAGCTTAATAAAATTTGGTAAATGGCATTATATGTTACAACAGGGACAGCCGCAGACGCCACTTCTATTCAAGTATGCAACAGATGACGAATTATATATCAGCAAAGTCGGCCAACTCCCTGTACAAGTATAAGTAGGTTCATGGCAGTGGCAGGTCAACAACAGCGGCCAACAAAATAACTATACAGTGCTCAAAGGAGCTTCACTGTCTGAGAATCGTAATCCAGAATCAGTGGCCGAACGTACGGTTCACATAATTTACGTGGCTCTGTTCATGTTGTAACTCTTCAGTCAAGATTCAGGCATCACGGATAAGATTGTTAGTCGCGAACGATTCATAAAGAAAAAGAACAGGAACCTGCAAATAGAAACGTTCACCTCTCTCATCATAGCAAAGCGTCATGTCAGGGTTTGAAATGATGATTCCAGCACTATCCACTATGGTTTGCGCGAGGGCTAAATCAGATTCTGCAGCAACCCTAAGAGCATCCCAAATCTCTGGACACCAGGATAGAAACTTATTATTCTGGTGAATACTGGTTAGTCAGCGTCAATATCTTCCAAACATTTCAACTCTGTGACAAACAAACTGTTTTATTGTGTGACCAAGTCTAATGATCTTCCAGAAAGAAAACCATATAAATACAGACCTCAGAAACAGCACAATCAAATCAGATTCCCTAGTAAGACTTGGTTGACGTCAATTCTATTTGCATCCAAGGCAGTACCAGTTTATCAGGGCTCACAATCAATTTTAGCTGCAGAAATTGATGTCAAATTAAAGTACTTTTGTAATGAAAGATGTCTAAACTGAGTAACTGGTAAGACTACTGGGGGTTCTCGGTGGTACAATCACAATGTCACTAAGCGACTATCAAAGAAGTAAAGAAAATGGATACTAGCAAAATGGAATCAAGTGTGGAGCAGTGTCACTAAGTTAAGTTGCAAATCAGAAAAAAAATTGTGCTGTTCAGCTTTGCCTAGAAATTCAGCGTACCTTTTTGGCCACCATAGTGTGGAGCAGTGTCCCAGAATTCGTCACGCATCTGTTTGAGTTGTGCTAGTGTAATCGGTTCAGTGTGCTTCCAAGGCTTAGGCTTTTTGAGCTTCTTACTGTTCTCTGTATCCATGAGAAATATCTTTACAATCATTTCTGAATGGACAGGCACACAGCTACAGTGTAACGGAGTTTTGCTAATAACCCAACATGAAGAACACCCCCATACGGTCTACCCCCATGCGCTCCCTACCGGCAGGGGTTTAGATCCCCCGCCTCGCATGGGGTGGGTTGTGTTAGAAAACAAGAGGGAGCCCAAAGATCAAATAGCCACTAAATCATCTCGAATTACATGGAGAAATCTGATTACAACATGAACACCAAGTGCTATCTCTCAAATAGCACAAGAACATCAATAATACCTTCTCCTCCATCTTTGTTGTTGCTTGACGATGCGGCCATCTAGCCAACAAGGCGAGGCCGCAAGAAGAACGACGACGAGAGGCGTTTCCCCTTGTTTTTCTCTTGGTATCTTGATCGGATTCTGAGTGGATTAGGGTGTTCAAGTGTGTATGAGTGTATGCCCTTAAGCCTTCTTTGATCACACACTTGACCCTCTTCTTATAGTTGACCAAGAGACACAAGAGGGGGCCTCCCACCCTTAGGAATTATTGAGTCTCCCGATCAGAGACTCAAAATTCGGTGGGTTGTGTCCTTTCAATTAGAACACATGTCAATTTCGAGTTCAAACTGACAGTTACTGAAAAATCGGACTAGTCCGTATAGGGTCCGGACTAGTCCGGTCACCCTTACTGGACAATATCGGACTAGTCCTCTAAGGGTCCGGACTAGTCCGGTCACCCTTACTGGACAAAACCGGACTAGTCCGGTCTTTACCGGACAAGTCCGGTACTCCCAACAGGTTGCCCTCTGGTTTCGGTGGAATATCCAACTCCACTGGAAGGGGTCCTAGGGGCCGGGGCTGGGGACAATTTAAAAAACAAAACTTGCCATAGTCTGGCAAGCAGATCTTCAATTACATAGTACAAGACAAAGTTACAGTACTTCACAAGTCTACAACCAAGATTACAAATGGAAGTCTCGAAATATTGCTGAACAGGAAACAAAAAAAATAATATTCATTAAACTTTTGTATGTTGTTGGTGGGCAACACTATCAGTAATGAACAATCTAAACTCTTCACATCTAGGAAGCACCATAAGGGTGAACAAAAAGTGTTATAAGTTCTGAAAAGAGAATATAACAAGCACTCAAAAAGTTGCACAAAAAAAAGTATTTGGTAAAAACGAAGTTCTGTTCTGAAATGCAATTATGCAACACCTAATAAAGCAAAACTACATAAGGCACTAGCAGATGAAAATGGGATCCTAGTGTACCAATAAACTGTCACCTTGTTGCTCTCGTATTCTCATCTTTCTTTTATGGGTACAAACAAAATAGCTTTTGTCCCGCTAGAGAATATAACCATAATTTCATAGGAATTTTAAGAAATGATAATGTTATCCTTTCCCTAATCAAATACTACCTTCGCGATGCAAAAGTTTCCACTACTGACTCCACTATACTGATAGGCTTACCCAAATCAGACAAGGCCAGCGAGAAAAATCAACAGCTGCACCAACAAAAATAGGAGATCGAATACTAACATCACTGTATCAATCCACAAATGACAAAAAGCTAAACATCCTATTGATCAACACTTCATCAAAAGACTGGATCCTACAACTGAATTCTTACATGACAAGGAATCGAAGTCTTGAAGCTATGGAATTCAACTTAACCACCACAAGCACAAAGGTTCAAGATTACTGAACAGATGATGCGATCCTACTCGTAACCGCAGCATCTGGAAACAACTGAACTCGGATCTTACACACAGACAAAGAAAGCCAATCGAGATGCAAGCATAAAAGGAGTTACCATCGACTTTGGGAGTGGATCCAGCGCAACCCATGGCGACGGCCGATCAGACGCTCATGGAGCGGGCCTTCCAGAACTTTCTGGAAGCGGAGCTGGGTCTCTCAGCGAGTGGGACGGGGGAAGTGGGCGGGGAGCGAGCGGTGGATTAACAGGGGGAAGCGGGAGAAGTAGGAGACGCGAAGCATCAACGGCCTGCGATGAGGGCCCGTGCAAAGTACGAAGCCAGAGAGAAAGGGTCTGGTGAAGGTGACGTCACCGCACGGGCAAGGTGCCCCGCCATGTCACCTCTGCCCATTCCCCTACGTAGCCCACGTTCACGAAGGCGATCCTTGCCATCAGTTTCTGATGGGTGGGTCCCACACAAGCCACACCGGTCCACATGTCGCTCGCTCCGCCCTGCCCCTACCCATCCGCCTCTCTTCCATTTCTTTCCCCACAGGCCCACACCCACGCACGAAGCAGGAAGGGTCAAGCGGCCACTGACGTGTTGGCCCCGCTTGGCAGACTCTGTATGCACCGCTCCACAAGGCTCGCACTTCCTTCTCCTTGTTTCTTCCCGTCCTTGGCGTTCGCTCACCTCTTCCCTCCTCTCCGCCATTTCCCTGCGCACCTGGAGTTGTTGTTGTTGTTCTAATCCCTTAAAACCCTAGTTGCTGCGCCGCCGGCGCCGCCACCGCAGCCATGAACGCCTTCAGGTTCCTCGGGGACATGACCCACCTCTTCTCGGTCCTCGTCCTCCTCCTCAAGATCTACGCCACCAAGTCCTGCTCAGGTAAGCCGTAGCACCGCCTAGGGTTTCCGCCGCGTAAGGGGGACTGGCGCTAACGGATCTGGGCGCCGCTTCGCAGGGCTGTCGAGGAAGACGCAGGAGCTGTACCTGTTGGTGTTCGTGGCGAGGTACCTGGACCTGTTCACGGACTACGTCTCGCTCTACAACTCGGTGATGAAGGTCGTGTTCATCACCAGCTCGGCGGCGATCGTGTGGTACATGCGGCGCCACCCGCAGGTGCGGCGCACGTACGACAAGGAACAGGACACCTTCCGCCATTCGGCCCTCGTCGCTGCCGCCTTCGTGCTCGCGCTGATTTTCAACGAGCGGTTCACCTTCCGCGAGGTGATGTCTTCCCCCATCTTATCTGCCCTCGATTGTTTACTGCATTGTTGGATTGATGGTGTTATGGCACGCGAGATGAAATTTTTAATATATGCTGAATCTCAATGAATCCTGATCCGGGAAACTTAACGTCTTTTCCATAAATAGGTTATTCGGCCAAATACCAACTGAATGGTACTATAACCTATTAGCAATTTTAACTAACAAATTTTGCTTAATAAACTCGTTTCTAGTGATGTGTGTCAGTCTTGTCTGCAGTCTGCTAATTTTAACTAACAAATTTTGTTTAATAAACTCAATCCCATCCCACCCTTTCATTACATTCATATCAGGCACAACTCTCCAGCCTGAATTCTAAAAACATAGGTTGTTTCTTAGCTTCCAAATTGACCACATCACAGCTTCAGTAAGCATGTTCCTAACTAGGTGTTTTATATTGTACAGCCATATGGCAGCTATCTCCACAGGGCTACATCCTAAATTTCGTCCAGTAATTTCATCAATATCTTTCCAAATTCGTTTAGCTATACAACAGTCAAAAAGCTGTGATCGTTTCCTTTTCACTACGGATTAAACATTCCAGATTATCTAATGGTTTCCTTTTATTTACATTATCTGTAATGAGGAGTTTGTTATTAGAATAATCCGTTATACAGGATACAAAATTATTGATGAAACCATGGACTCCATCAAATCTGTGGAATTCATTTATAACTAAGAAGGATGTGCAAGTTATTTGACTGTTCATGCCCGTGTACATTGATTAGCATTATTTCCCACTTTAGTACATTTCGTATGATTCCATTACTCTATATTCTTGTTTGGCATAGGGTATAGCTGTATAGGTTATCTTGTTTCATCAGTAACAGCCTTGTTTGGGCATAGTGTCCTTGTTCTTAGTTTCTTGCTCAGATTATCAGCTGCTAATCTGTACCTTATCCTGAAGAAATTATCTTGTATTGTACAGTTCACTTGGTTAAGTGTTTCTGCTTATTCCAAGTGTTCAATAACATGATGTGTGGAGTACCCTAAAAGGCTTGCTGCGAGTCTGTGACTATGCAGATATGCTGGGCGTTTTCTATATACTTGGAGGCAGTGGCAATTCTTCCGCAGTTAGTTTTACTCCAGAGATGCAGAAATGTGGATAACTTGACCGGACAATATGTTTTTTTCCTTGGGTACTAGTTTTTACTCAGTCACTGTATTTGAAGCCCCTATAACAATGTACTCTGTGGACTTACTTTTATGTTTCAAAGCGCATATATAACTAGGAACTGGCGCATATTGTCATTGTGATCATGAAAGATATTATTTCACCATGTTTAGTATTTTTATTCTTTAGATGATTGCAATAAGCAAGTGGTGAAAACATATGTTTTATGAACAGAAAAATTTTAGATTACAGAATGAAGTAAATATCCTTGCTTGATATCTGGCCATGATACAGCACAACCTTTACTGTTGGATGGCATGATCCATTTTCTGTAATTAAATAGATAGTGTCCCATATTCCATTGATTCTTTATATATACTGTAATGAATGATATATTTCAGTTTGAATTTAAGAGGGAGATATTGTTGGTTGGTGCTGTCGCGCAAATGCCTAGCGTTACTGAGTAGTTTTGAAATTTAAACTCAAAAACTTCATCTTTGAGCCTGGGCGTCAAGTTTTAACTATTTAGTAATACATTATAATTTGAACATAGTGTAATTACACTCAAGGCCACACTATGTTATTACTTATTAGTATGTGGCATATTCTTCTATCTAGATGCATGGTAGGCAGACAATGTGAGTTTAATATCTCAAATTGATACTATAGGGGCAGAAAAATTAATTATTTGGAAGATAAACTTTTCATTTCATGCTTATCACCTTGCCTCTATAGTCTATAACCACACCATTCTTTGTTTCCTCAGGGCCTACCGGGCATTCTACATTCTAAACTGGATTTACCGTTACTTCACGGAGGGTCACCACAACAGATGGATCCGTAAGTTGACATGATTCTTTGGTAGCATTTGATCTCACATGTTTTCTAGAATTGTTGTGTCCTAATAGTCTACTCTCTTCAGCTTGGATTGCTGGTTTGGTGCAAACAACACTTTATGCTGATTTCTTTTACTACTATTTCATAAGGTAAATTGAATACTCTTGTCTCGTCTCACTGACATGGTACTCATTTGGTTACTGTCATTAACGTTGATCATTGCAGTTGGAAGAACAACGTGAAGCTTGAATTGCCTGCTTGAGCATGTTTTGGTGTTCTAGCAATTAGCTGATTATATTGACAGGGAGAGACTTGGTAATGAGATAAGCAGTTGGAGCTAATGGCATACCCTTCATCTTTACCTGTGAAAAAAAATATTTGTGTTTCCCATGGCAAAGGCAATAGGATTTGGAAGCTAACAGTTGCTGCTGCACAGAAGTAGGCTAGTACCTTTCTGTACTGCTTTTTATATGAAAAATCACATACGGTCCAGTTGATCTGTTGGTTACCCGCAAAGTTTCACTCGCTGTAAACAGACAATGTGGTTTCTAGTATTCTTGTAAAACTGATGTGACCCAAACTATGTGATTTCTGGTACTTTGCTGAACTGGATTTTTTTTGCTTCACTTTAATATCACCTGACAGGGCCTGTTCTTATGTTTTTGATGTTTTAAGTTGTGTGAGTCGACTGCATTTTTGCCTCACTTTTTATATCAACTGCTTACGAAATCTGGATGCTTGTGAAAACTTTTGTGTTGTCTAGATGTACTCCCTCCATCTCCGTAAACTTGTCACTTTGTAGTTTATTTTTGAACTACAAAACGACAAGTTCATAGAAACGGAGTACCAACCAAATCTTGAAATATTACAATATTGGAAGATCGAGGTCGATCGTCCTGGATTCGGCTACGGACCTAATCATGACTGCATCACCTGAGAATTGTCGTTGCTTGAACATGATCCGTATCTTTTGGCACGAGCGTCAAGACGTGGAGAAGTGTTGCATTGTCCGTCATCTACTTGAGCTTAATCCGAAGTCCCTACCTCTCCTCCGTTCATCAGTCGCCAGACCAATCCAGTTACTTGTGAGCTGCGTCTTGGTAGTGAGAGGTCAGATCTTCCAACTTCCAGAAAGCGGCTGCTCGCGACGTTGACTATAAATCGAGTACATCGATTGCTCCGGCCCTCAGCGATCCACACCAGCCCAGCCGCCGGCGCGATGTGTACCCTGGAGCAGCGCGGCAGCGTCTTCGTCCTCACCCTCACCGGCGACAGCGAGCACCGCCTCGGCCACGCGCTCATCGCCTCCCTCCGCTCCGCTATCGCCTCCGCCGCGGCGGCCGCGGCCTCGGCGGGCCCGGGGGCTGCGCTGGTCACCGTCGCGGAGGGCCGCTTCTTCTCCAACGGCCTGGACCTCGGCTGGGCGGGGACCTCACGCGAGCGCCTGGGGGAGCTCGTCCACGCGCTCCGCCCGCTCGCGGCCGATCTCCTCGCGCTGCCCATGCCCACCATCGCCGCTGTCACGGGCCACGCCGCCGCCGGCGGGTTCCTCCTCGCGCTCTGCCACGACTACCGCATCATGCGCGCGGACCGCGGGGTGCTCTACATGAGCGAGGTCGACATCGGCCTCCCCCTCCCGCCCTACTTCGTGGCAATCCTCCGCTCGAAGATCACCGCCGCCAACGCCCTCCGCGACGTCACGCTCCGTGGCAGGAAAATCAAGGCCGCGGAGGCCAAGGAGATGGGCATCATTGACGCCGTTTGCCCCGGCCCGGCCGAGACCGCGGCCGAGGCCATCAAGCTCGCTGAGCAGCTCGCCGCCAGGAAGTGGGATGGGAACGTGTACGCCTCCATAAGAATGTCTATATTCCCCGAGGCGTGCAGCTCCGTTGGCATTGTTGAGGAGAGCGATGAGGAGAAGAGAAAGCACTTCGCTTCCAGGCTCTGAGGTCTTCATAGGTTAGTTTTCGCAACACTGCATCACCGCGTGCCAAATCCTTTTGTTTCTATGAGGTGTTCAGAATAGCGCAAGCATTACCAATACGCATCGAAATGATAAAACTACACTCGGATCCGTGCTGTTTTTGGTTAATTTTGATCAGTATCCAAATAATTTTTGATTGGTGAAATTCAAGAATCTGCTTAGTTTGAGCTGTAGTTGTGAACTTGAGATCTGTGAGAATAGCTTGAATTTGGGTGGTGGTTCATCTATAGCCAAGCTTATCTGAAGATGGGAGTCAAATCTTGTATTAACCAACTTTGAATGTTATAAACGGAGAAATGACCAACCAAATACAACACCGTGACTGCAAACATCTATAGAGTATATAGGGAAACTTAGTATTTGACAGAATTTGTTTGGTAACAATCATCATGTTAACTTTTTTCTTATCCATCTGTCATAGCATTAGCTCAAGTTTCTAGTTGTTCGTGTTTAGGGATTTTATCCATTATACAACTCATTTAGTTCCTTCTGATCTTGTTTTTAGTTTGTCTATGCAATTTACTTTGTGATGATTTATTTTTTAAATTCGGGTCAATAGTGTAGAATGGATTTGACTTTCTTCCTTTTGCTTTACTGAATTCCTGCCTTACTTGTTAATTATAGTTGACCCAATGTATAGGACAACAACATAAAGAGAGAGTGGTATAGCAGTAAGCTATTGATGCTCATTATTATGTCCACTACATGCTTGCCAATTACCAATGAGGATGAACTCATAGCTTATAGTTATCAGGTCTATCGGACTATACGAAAATGTGCCTGTATTTTCTGTTGGGAGTTTGATTTGAAGATTACCTTTCTGTATCCAATTACATAATAGCGTATTTATAGTATCAATTGCCCTTTGCCACATACTTCTTCCGCCCCTGAAAGTTTGTCGCTTTTGGTATTTGCGACAAATACCAAAGCGGCAAACTTTTGGAGACTGAGGGAGTATGTTTTTCGTATTTGCGTTACTATTGATCTACGCTAACAAAGCATGCTAGATGTAAAGATACAGCGGAAGCACAAAGTAGCTACTATAATTATAGCACAAGCTTCATGAAGTTTAAACTCCCAACTTTTCCAAGTTTTGAACTCTCACTTTTGGGTTTATAAACCAATCATTCCTTCTCATTTCTGCAGGGCTTCTGTAAAACCATGGAGCTCCCTTCACTTTCTGTATGGGTACATTTACAAGCCACCAATGCTATGTGTGACGCAATTGCAAACCTTGTAATCTTGTTTGCTCTGGAAGTTGGGAAATAAATTCGGGCTCGTCTTCCACCTTGCTTCTCGAACTCCTTTCTTGTGTGCCTCCTGGACTGTTTATATAATCGCAAGAAGATTCCCATTTAATATGTTTGATTTCGTGTTATTTATTCTGTCTGGGGTATTGGAACTTACATGTTGCGAATGGTTTCATGGCATGGGATGTGAACTAGCTTGGTTTGGCAGCGTCAAAACCCTATTCGATCGGTGCACCTTTAACCTGGACGACGTCGGAACTCGTTTTTGCCGAAGTGGACTCGATCTTGTGACTGCGATGGAAGTTTAGGGTGTAGACCGATGCAATGCTTAAACGTAGAAACGAGAGAAACATGCGAGCAAACCTCGCTTGAGCTGGGGAGGCAGCGTAATCGGCCCTCCTGCCCAGGCACGCTTACTATTCTTGCTCAACCGGACGAGATTACTAGGCAAGGCACGCTTACTATTCCCTGCCAATAATCAAGCAAACGACAAGACATACTACCGAGACGGGCTCTACGCATTTCAATATTTTTCCTAGAGCAGCTGACAGTTTTGGTTAGCCCTGATACAGTATCATCATTCACTCCACGGTGGGGCGGGGTGCGTGATGGAGAGAGTAAACCATCTAGTGTGCTCAATTTGCACTAAAAAAATCATATAAAAATTAATGTATGATACTCCGTTCTTAAAAATTTGTCGCTTTTTAATTTATTTTTAACTAGAAAACGATAAACTTTCGAGGATGGAGAGAATACGTGTTATCATGTATTAAATTTGAGATGCAATAAAAACTATGAGCAATAGAAAAATCAGCAACTATCTGTTTTTTATTACATTGCACAAATGTTTGTTGCATTTAATTTTTCAAACAGCCATTTCAAATTTTACATGATGATAGATATTTTTTGAAACGGACATTTACATGATCGCGGGGAGAGGGGGGGGGGGCAGTGGGGCACATAGCTGTGGGCAGGAGCGCCAGAGAAGCAAATATGTCCTCAAACGAATCGAGAAAACCTACCTGGAAAACCATCTTTGGGGGGAGATTAATTGGTTTTGCAGACATCAGGGTGTTAAGTAACTGATTTTATAGTTGAGAGGGCAAATTACTTTCTAAGTAATAGTTGGTGAGTTTAGTAACTGGTTTTATAGTTGAGAGGGCAAATTACTTTCTAAGTAATAGTTGGTAGGTTTATTTAGACTTTTTTCCGAACAATTTCAAAGAAAAAAAAAAAGAGAAAGAGGGAAAATCCCATCCCAATTCGCCCAGCGATCACGACGACCCGAGCCGGCGAACGAGGGAGACCACCCCCGCGGCAACGAGCGCCATGGGCGATGTCAAGTCTCCGCGGAGCCTGAGCCCGTTGGGCGGCCGCGACCGTGACCGGGAGCTCCTCATCCCCGTCTCCGGCGGCGGCTCGGCGCCCGGCGATGGCGACGACGACGACGACGGAGACAGGACAGCGTCCTCCTCCTCCTCCGCCGCGCTCTCTTCCTCCGGCCGGGAGGTACGTTGGCGTCCCAGCCCCATCCTCTCTCCGCGCGATCACCTAGGGTTCTCCCTTATCATTATCAACGAGCTGCAGCTCGGTCAATTTGACAATCAATAGTCTGCGATTTGGTGCTGGTCTATTAGTTTCACCTGTTAGCATCTTATATTAGGTCGATGCAAGACTGCACAGCAATCGTCGCCCTTATATTAGGTTTAACGGACGGAAATGAGGGGCAAATACTAGCAGTTCATGTGATGCACTAATTATTTGCTATTGCAATGGAGCTAAGGAAAATGGTACCATGTTCCTTCATTTAACCCTACTATATTCACTTTTGTCATATTAGTCATGGACCCGTCGGTATCATGGAGAAATGCTGTCTGTGTTAATTGTTTAGTCTATATTGGAAGGTAGGCAGATAATACTTTGCTTCAGATGTTTTTGAGCTGAGGAACCTGACTTAGGATCACCCATCGGATCTGAGGAAAACATGTCATATGCAAAAATATTTATTTGATTCAGATTTTTTGTATATCTCTAAGCACCGTGGGCTGCAATTTGAAACAGCCATTGCTCGGCGAAAATGGAATTAGAATTTTTATATTCCTATTCTTGCTTCTCCTGTCTGATACTTGCATAAGAGAGAAGCTTGGTCTCCACTCTCCAGATTAAAAATCTCCTTTTGTATTGTGAAAGCTACAAATCCCCTGTTAATTTTAGGGCTCTTTTTCTCTTCAATTCAGGCCTTCCATAAGGTGGTCCGTAGTTGGGCTTCAAAGAAGTTCATGACTGGATGGTAAGTCCTGCTAGCAAAACAATCCTCACTTCATCCTGTTGGTTACCGACTTACTGTATAGTCAATGAAACCTATTATGATTCCTATTTTATTTTCTTTTTGTTTGGGCCATGTACTCATGTGTGGCATGATATTTGTGGATATACATTGTAGCATGAAGTAATAGTAGGAAATCATGTGACAGATGATGCAACAATATCAGTGGGACTATGTAATTTGTAGGAGCAACGGTTGCGCTCACCCACTCCATCACCACCACACACACACACACACCCCTTTGAATCTTTCTGTCCCATTTAATTAAGGAAAAATCATTTTGGAGAGCTTGAGAAAGCATCAAGAGGTCTGAGTTTAACAGTTTAGCACTTGCTCAGTATCTCCTAGATGATAACACATCAGTTAAAATGTGGAAATATCGATGATCGATCTATATATTAGAAGCCAGTGGGCACAGCTATTATCATGGTAGCTGCGGTGAAGTATGCACACATGTCAATGTCTAAGCCCACAGCAAACATATGATGAGCACAAACTAGAAATCCAAGAACACCTATACTTATCATGGCATAAACCATGCCTAGATACTCGACTGGTTTTCTTGCCTGCCCTGAGAGCTGCAGCATTGATGTGGAAGTGGAACCTGCCACGTACCCCTAAAGAGATGGGGACAGAGCAAAAACACCCTGTGTTTTGATCAAAAAAAAAAAACATTTGACTGACGGGTGTAGTTGAAAATGGAACATATTTCCCCAGCAGCAGCACTGTCATATTGTTCCCCATAACAAGGAATCTCAAAAGGCATTCTGTTCTTATCAGCATATTCAACCTTGTTATCTAGAAGAGCTGTTTAGAATAATTATTTTCCTTTCTCCTGAAGTCTCAATTTTCAATTCACGAAAAGCCATGCCTTCTGGTTTACTCACGTCATTCTACTGTAGTACTGTGGAAACAATCTGCAATGGTGTTGTTAATGATTTTGTCACGTCAGCTAGACTGATGTTTTTTTTTGTTTGCTGGGATACCTTCAGTGTTATTCTCTTCCCCATAGCAATAACATTCTACATCACCTGGTGGTTCATTCATTTTGTTGATGGGTTCTTCTCCCCGATATATGCGCAGCTGGGCATCAACATTTTCGGTATGTGCATCAACTATGTTTTATTTCAAATGTCATCATTGTTGATATCAAGTGCCATGATTTCTTTTCCTTTAGAAACCACTTTCATTGCTCATTTCATTACAATGCCAGATTTTGATTACTACTATCTTATGTAGTGTACAACAAACTCACATATGTATATTATTGAACCTGAAAATTGAAGCGGTAACTTTTTAGTGGCCACCATGTGATATGATTTTTGTCAGTTCTTTTGAAATCTGAGAAAGTTCAAATGCAAGCCGCACAGGCAAAGTTAGTGTTCTATGCTATGTTGGCGTCCCTGAGAAAACCTTGTAGCTTATCACACTCCCCCTCACTTTATGCTATGGTAATTTCCCAGGTCTTGGCTTCATCACCTCTGTTACTTTCATCTTTTTGATTGGTGTTTTCATGTCATCTTGGGTTGGAGCATCTGTCCTTAGCCTTGGTGAGTGGATTATTAAGCGCATGCCTCTTGTCCGTCACATCTACAATGCGTCCAAGCAGATTAGCGCTGCAATATCACCAGGTAAACTTATCATAACTCTTGATTGATTCTGGTTGACTCAGGTGCTGAATAGAATTGTGTTGGCTTATACAGATCAGAACAAACAGGCTTTCAAGGAAGTGGTCATTATAAGGCATCCTCGTGTAGGAGAATACGCATTTGGTTTCATAACATCATCAATCTCTCTCCAGGTTTTCAAGACTCATTTGATGCTTTAATTATATGTCTAGTTCTTCTAGTTAGGTTTGAGTTCTTGTAAAGTTTGAATTCAACTGTACTGAACTGTGGATGAGGTGAGCAAAACCAAATTGTTTCAGCTCTGCAGGCAAGAACAACTATATTGATGACATGTGGTCTAATTTTTATTTGTTATTTATTGTCTTAACCCAGGGTTCTTAGAAGCATGTTGATCCCGTTATGTGATTTTATTGTTGCAGCGTTATTCTGGTCAAGAAGATCTTTACTGTGTATATGTCCCAACTAATCATCTCTACATTGGTGACATCTTCATGGTAAATTCAAAAGATGTCATCAGGCCAAATCTCTCTGTTCGTGAAGGCATAGGTAATCCTTAACCGCCCCTCTTTCTGCCTCATTCTATTGTTTGCTTCAAGAAATGGGTTTTTTGTCACTCTTGCCAAAGGACAATTAAATATCTTGCACATCTTTTGCAGAGATTGTTGTGTCTGGTGGTATGTCAATGCCCCAAATTCTGTCAACTCTCGACCCAGACATGATTGTTGGGGACAGAAGCGGACCAAGCAGAAGCTGATAGAAGCTCACTGTATACCACCTTATAAACTGGTTATCGGTAATATTTCCATACAGGCTACTACGAGTACAGAGAAATAGATTCTGAGCACAAGTATCTGTAAATTAAGTAGAAGTAGGCGACTGACATGATTTAGTTGTCCTTTGGGATCTGTACCATGGTTGTACGCTCTATGCAAGAGACGCATTTCAGCAGTGATATTTTAACTGTTGTACTAACACTGATGTCCTCTTTGTGGCCCTTTACGTTGAAGTGCCGCTTTGCTTGGCTTTGATGATGCTGATATTTTGCGCCCTTTTTGAGATAATGATTTTTCAACTGTCGTGTATTTGTGGCGTACTTCTAGTAATTTATAAAAGAACATGTGCATTCGTTAAACGACTTTCTGTGTCTATCGTGAAATTTCAATGATGCTCTTATGGTGTTATTGAACTCTCTGGTGTCTCCGATTCTGATCACGAGGGAGAAAAATCACACATGGTAATTCAGAGAGGACTTCTTCCTAATCCTAGCGCATATGCGGATGGGGTACAGCCGATGAAACCTTCCCGGGCTGGCCAAGTTTTGGGCTGTCCTACTACACAGCAACGAGTTAGAGCCCATTGGACTAACAAAAATACCGAGCTAGAGCCCACTTGGCTGGGCCAAAGCATCGGACGGCTGGGATTAACTGGTCAAGGAAACCCCGATTGTTGCAAGGCGCCGCCGCTGCAAAACCCTAGAGTTCTCTATATAATGCGACTCTGGAGGAGGCAACATATCGCGCCGCCATCCTTCGTTCGTCCGTTCATCTGGACGCCGACTCCTGAGCCTCCTATATGCCGCCTCTTTATGCGTAGCTGTTTTCTTTCTTGTTGTTTTGCGCCAATTTTACGTTCTCGGTACTGTTTTTTTGTTACCTTGATGGTGGATCGGGCTGGTTTCGCGGTTTGAGGACGGTGAAGATTGTATCTAAGGTCTCGTTCGTCGTAACTGGCATCTGTTTGCCTTGCCGACCATTTTGATATATCACCACCCATATTCAGAGTCCTCTTTTGAGCAGATCTCTCCTCCCCATCTATATCTTCTTTTCGTTTTCTTTGTTTACGATGTTTCCTTTTTTCTTGAATCACTTGGTTTTTTAGACCAATGATTAGATTCAATAATAGACAAGCATATGTCTGAATCCTACTTTGTGGAAAGCCTAATCTTCTCTATGAGGTCTATCTTTCAAATCTAAGTTTTTCGACGTATGGTTTTTTTCTCATCGTGTCGTATTATGGCCTAGGATGAACAATTTGGATGTTGTTTTTGTATGACTTTGTGATTACAAACCCATTACTGCCTTCCTTCTGAGGCCTCGTAAGCTTTCAATCTTTTTAGTTTTTGTTTTTAATCTACATCCTTTTCGAAAATATTTTTTCTTGTAGCCGGATGATGAGCAACAATGCATAGTTCAGATGATCAACCCCTCGGGGTTATGATTACCTTAACCTAATAGTCTTTCGCTCCTAACTGACGGCCCCATTAAAAGTTGACTCTAATTTTTCTTCAGCTCTATTTGCATTGAAAAATATGAACAAATTGATTTATTGCCGGCCTGGTGGTCTTAATCTGAAAACTGATTTCCGTAGCTTGCAACGATGGGGCTATTATGAAGAATGAACCGGAGGAAGTAATACGTCATTGGGTATGTAGCTGTGTCAGATGTTGAAGGGAAGTTAATATGCCAAATGGCGATGTTCCCCTCTGTACGGATAAGGCAGAGTCTGGATCTGGAGCATATGATACCAGTAAACAACCCTGGTTGTATGGATCTTGTGTAACAACGAACTTAAATGTGGTCTTCAAAATTAATAGAAAGGACATTAAGAATTACACAGTTGCCTACAAGACTAATATAAAAGACACAAGTTGAAACACAGGCTTGCGTCTCTGGATGCATTGCAACTCAACTCTTCCCTCCAGTGACTGTTGTTTGTACCGAGGGAAGCCCAGAAAAGCATGCTTGAAACGATGGAGAAGATGATGACCGTCGTCCTGTACCCGGGCCGCGCCGTCAGCCACTTCGTCCCGATGGTGAGGCTCTCCGACGTCCACCTAGAAGCTGGCTACGCCGTCACGGTCGCACTCGTCGACCCAAGCCTGAAAGAAGACATCGCCTTAGCAGCCGCCGTCGAGCACGCCGCCGCCAAGCCGTTCGTCACCTTCCAGCAGCTCCCAATGGTCCCCGACCCTACGGCCATCACCTACGACGCGCAATTCATCCTCAGCTACTTCCATCTCGTGAGCCGGTACACCCAACGTCCTAACCCCTCCACGATTTCCTCTGCTCCTTGCCTCCCGGCAGCGTCCGCGCGCTGGTCATGGACATGCTGTCCATCGATGCGCTGGACGCCGCCAGGAAGCTCGGGATCCCGGCTTACAACTTCTTCCCGTCAAACGTGTCCTCGCTTGCCACGTCAATCCAGATCTCATCGACCCGAGCGTAAGGCCAGCCAGATTTCAAGGAGTTAGGAGACACATCTCTTAACTCACCTGTTCTCCATGGCGTCCCTCCGATGCCTGCTTCTCACCTGTTCGGGGAAATGCTCGAGACTCCGGACAGTGAGGTATACAAGTCGGTGGTCAACACATGCTGCGGAAAATACAGGAGGGCAACGGGATCCTGGTGAACTCGTTCGAGTCGCTGGAGCCTTGTGCGGTGGGAGCTCTCAAGGAACCGCATTGCTGCCTGATAGATGAATAATCATATATTATTGAGACAGATCGGTGAGTACGTACTATATGGGTCAGATGACTCCTATTTTCTTGGTGAAAGTGTCTGGTAGAATAGAAAGGAGACCATCAGATCAAGATTCTCTAAACATATACATGCACGTTAAAAAACAAAGAAAGTAATTCATCTAATTATAGTAGTCCAATACTTCCCGCAGTCTGAGCGTGGTCAGCCACCAAGAAGAACGTTCAGACTGGACCTGAACTCCGTGAATACCGACGAAGGTAATCCCTTAGTGAAAATGTCAGCATACTAAGAGGAAGTAGGGACTATCACCAAGAAAAACATCATACCCGGAGGTTGACCGACGGGTATCAAGGCAACCAGCCCAATCAACATCAGAGTAGGCAACCAATGTGGAGACATCTGTAGGACGAAGTTGTAGACCGTGATTCAATGCCCTGTGCAAATAGCGGAGAACACGTTTAATCAACGTGTATTGAGGTTTCCTAGGATCATGCATGCGAAGACAAACTTGTTGAACTGCATAAGATATGTCAGGTCGATTGAAAGTGATATACTGTAATGCTCTAGCCAAACCCCAATAGTGGGTCGGGTCGGCAATAGGTGGCCCCTCAGTATCAGAAAGCTTGCTGCTCGTGTCGACGGGAGTAGAACATGGCTTACAGTCACCCATACTGGCACACTCAAGAACCTCAAGAATTTACACGCGTTGAGAGAGATGAAAACCATAAGACTGACGAGTAACTTTGAGACCGAGAAAATGGTGCAAAGGGCCGAGACCTGTCATAGAAAATTCATGCTGGAGAGCTGCAAGTACCCACTGTAGAAGAGAGTCTGAAGATGTTGTCAGCACAATATCATCCACATAGAGAAGTAAGTAAATTGTGTCAAGACTATGTTGATATATGAACAATGATGTGTCAGATTTGGCACTCACAAAGTCAAGAGAGAGAATGTGAGTGGCAAAACGACTGTACCAGACACGCGGGGCTTGCTTCAACCCATAAAGTGACTTGTTCAGACAACATACATGATCAGGTCGAGAGCTGTCAACAAAACCAGCAGGCTGCACACAATAGACAGTCTCCTCAAGAGTTCCATGCAAGAATGCATTCTTCACATCAAGTTGATGGACAAACCAACTATGAAAGAGAGTTGATGGACTAACCCTCCTATCTTGTTCCTATTGTCCCGGAGCGCAAAACGGGCAATACATCACGAGGAACTCGTCGTCGAGCCGCCATACTGGTGAGATCCCGTCGTCGGCCGCCCTCTTCGTTGCTCCGTTGTTCCGCCATTGTCACTTGTTCTCTCCTCGGGATTCCCCTCCTTCGTGCTCACCTTGCACCGAGACACGTCCTGGAGGTGAAGGACGCAAGGAAACACGATCCCAACGGTGCCCCGACGAAGACCGACGAGGTACGGCCGCCTCTCGCCGTCGCCCCGCCTTTACCCTCTGTGCCCCCCCCCCCCCTCCCCCACACACACACCAACCGCTCTAACATGTTTTCCGCCCCTCGTGTATGCTCTCGGCCGCGGAGAAGACGAGTACACACCATCCCGACGGCATCCTGACATGCACCGTAGAGACCCAGCCGCTCCTCCACGTTGCGAGCACCTCCCGACACTGTTCCAGGCCCTGTTGCGCCCCTAGGTGAGCTCCCTCTGTCCCCTCCATCGATTCATGTTGTTAGATACGCGTTCTAGTTTGATTCGTCGTAGTTCTGTGCTCCGCCGGTGAGTTTTGGGGCGCCGGCCATGGCGCGCCGTGCCTGACGCCGTCGGTGGCCGACGCTGGCAAGAACTCCCTCGGGTCGTTAGATCCCGACCGTGCACTCTAGATTAGGTGTATGGATACCCTTTCGCTTAGATGAATCTCGGCCATTAGGGTTCTACGGTCCAGATTAGAAGCCATGTTCCCTTTTTGCTCTTTAAAATCTAGTGATCAAAAATCTAATCCGACGGTCTCTATTATATCCTAGCATACCCCTTCTCTGATTTGCATTTAGGTCCCTGCATTTTGCCGAGTGCAATTAAGAAGTCCTTCCACCTTGCTGCTTTAGCATTTTCCCCCCTGTAATGGCCTGTGCAATTAGAAAAGCACCCCCTGCAGTGTCTGCTCATATTTTATTGCCTTTGTAGCTAATGGAAATATCATTTTAGCCCCTGCAGTAAACTGACTTTTGGATTTAAGCCACTGCATTGTTCAGTTTTCACTAAAAATGTTATTGTAGCATGCTGAAATTACATTTAAACCTCTATTAACTTGTATTGTGCATAAAACACACCCTTAATTATTTATTCATGCATATTAATATTGAAAATGTGTAATAAAATGTATTATCGCATGTGATAAATGATTTCTGATCTAGAAAGATATTTGAGAATATGTTCTTGCAATCTAGATGATTCATAATCTAGACTTAATCTATTATTACATGCCTGATAAATATCTTCTTACATCTGTAAATGATTTACAACCTAGGCTTAGTTTATTATTGCATGCAGGATAGCATAGATGTGTAGGTTATGTTAAGGTTAATGGATTTTCTTATAAATAAATATGAAAACTAGTAAATTTGAGGACCAGCTTACTTATGCTTCTGCCGCTGTCGCCATGACCCTGATTTTGGTTTGGACTCATTGCATGTGATGTGACACGAGCGATGACTGAAAGAGAGTACCAGAGCAAGCGTCATGGGTGACGCTTAAAAACAAGAACATCCAAAAGCTGGGCCTGACGGTTCAGGGCAATCGTGTTGGTTTTTTATGCAGCCCGTGCTGTGTGATCTGCTCTTGTATTCAGTAAAAAACAAAATCCCACATGGGAATTCAGAGCCACGCACACGGAAAAATATGTGCCGCTTTTCTTGTAGGAACACAAGTTCTACTTGTTCGTAGGAATACAAGTATTTTTGTAGTACGAATACAAGTATTTCGTGTGACTCGAGTCATGGGTTTGTTCACTGCAAACTAAACACGGGAACGGACCAAGCTCGAGTCCAACAAGAACTGGCCGAACGCCGCGCGCGACGAGCCGCCGTCCTTCCAAGCCACGGCCGCGGCCTCCTTGTGCTCCGTCACCCGCGCCCTGAGCCGCTCCCCTTCCTCGGACTCCATCACCAGCCTCACCATGGCCTCCACCTCCTCGGCCTTTACCAGCCCGCGTTGCCATCCGTCCACCTCCGCGCCAACTCCGAACACCTCCACCATGAACACCTTGTTCATCTTCTGCTCCGCGTACAGAGGCCAGCACAGCATCGGCACTCCCGCGACGACCCCCTCCAGCACCGAGTTCCATCCGCAGTGCGTCACGAACGCCCCCGTCGCTCGGTGATGGAGCACGTCCACCTGCGGCGCCCACAGCTTGACGATGCGGCCCCGGCGTTTCGCCCTCTCCGAGAACCCTTCCGGCAACAGCGCGTCGAGGTCGGGGTCGGCGCGAGGGTCGTGGAACGGCTTCTCCGGGTCGTCCGGACGCGGCGGCGCTCGGACCACCCATAGGAACCGGTGACCGGACTTCTCCAGGCCGACGGCGATCTCCTTGAGCTGCGTCGCCGAGTGGTTGCCCGCGCCCACGCCACCGAAGCAGAGGAACACGACGCTGCGCTCTGGCTGCTCGTCAAGCCACGCGAGGCACTCGTGCTGCTGCTGCTGCCCTCTTGTTGTCTCGCCGGCGCCGGCGACCAACGGCCCGACGCAGTACACCGGCGCCATCATGGGGCAGCAGTGCGGGTCCCTGAGAGCTCCCACCGCGCGAGGCTCCAGCGACTCGAACGAGTTCACCAGGATTCCGTCGGCCTCCTGTATTCCCCGCAGCATGTTGGACACCGACTTGTATATCTGACTGTCCGGACTCTCAAGCATTTCCCCGAACAGGTGAGAAGCAGGCATCGGAGGGACGCCATGGAGATCAAGAGGGGTGTTTCCTAACTCCTTGAAATTTGGCTGGCCCTCCGCTCGGCTCGATGATGAGATCTGGATTGACGTGGCAAGCGCGGACGCGTTTGACGGGAAGAAGGTGTATGCCGGGATCCCGAGCTTCCTGGCGGCGTCCACCGCATCGATGGACAGCATGTCCATGACCAGCGCGTGGACGCTGCCGGGAGGCAAGGAGCAGAGGAAGTCGTGGAGGGGTTGGGTGTACCGGCTCACGAGTTGGAAGTAGCTGAGGAGGAACTGCGCGTCGTAGGTGATGGCCGGATGGTCGGGTACCATTGGGAGCTTGTGGAAGGTGACTGACGGCTTGGCGGCGGCGGCAGCGTGCTCGACGGCGGCGGCGAAGGCGATGTCTTCTTTCAGGTTTGGGTTTATGAGTGCGACCGTGACGGCGTAGCCCGCTTCTAGGAGGACGTCGCCAAGCCGCACCATCGGGACGAAGTGGCTGACGGCGAGGCCTGTGTACAGGACGACGGTCATCTTCTCCATGGCCTACCTTACCTTTCTGGGCCTGCCTTCGAGGGAAGAAGCCGAAGATATATGGTGGTTGAGTCGCAATGCATCCAGAGACGCAAACCGTTAGTTGCCCAGCTGACGACGTAAACGTTTATGTCGTAGAAATCCTATATATCAGGTATCCGAAATCTAAAGATCTGCTTTTAAGATTCGTGCTAGCTCTCTTTTTATCCTCTCTTCAACTCTAAGTTCTCCCCACCTCACCACCAGACTCCCGATCCATATAGCGTCGCTGAGCGGCGATCCGTCGATGTGCGCCCTGACGCCGGAGAACGGTGCATGCCCGGATTGACGGCAGCGGAGCACATCAGCGGTCGGCGAGTAAAGGTGTGCGGCGCGAGCGGCAGGCAACGGCTCGCGGCGGCGGCGGTGGAGGCACGGGTCTCTATGGTGCATGTCAGGATGGTGTGTACTCCTCTTCTCCCCGCCCGAGAGCATGCACAGGGGCGGACAAGAGCGGTCAGTGTAGGGAAAAACATAGGATAAAGGGGGAGAAACGGAAACGAAGAAGATGAGTATTTCTTTTGTTAATTGTTAATTGTAATTGTCAATTCGTAATTATAAGGTGATGTTGATTGTAAAATAATTAAAAAATAGTAATTGATTAACCTATGGAATTAAAGGTTTCGTAATTAATTGCAAAATTAGTGGTGAATGACATTAATTAACTGTTGTAATTAATTGCAAAATTAATGGTGAATGACATTAATTAACTGTTGGACCCTTTATGTTGGCATGCACACTTAACATGTCTATCCTTGGCCACGTATCACGCTTCTCGTTCTGTCGTTCATTCACATTTCACAGACGATTGGCGCGTCGGACGTGGAGCTTCTCCCTCTCCGTGTGATGTAGATTAATGAGAGTGAGGCTCGGCTTCACTCAGGCTCACCACGACGGCGAAATTAGCAAGGATGATTACTCCTGCGGCTATCGCGATTATTCGTCGGAACGGAGGCCTCTTCGCTCCATTCACCTCAGATTGTCGACGGTGGTGTCAAATTTGCAGGTCCGAAGCATTCCCGGGTAGCGCATCAATCATCATCGGCTTATTGTTCATTTTCATCTGTGTGTTGCTGCAGTTCCACATATCTAGTTGTAATTTCAACTTTTATGTGTCCTTTCTATAAGTCTTGGTACACTTTGTAATTCTTAATGTCCTTTCTCTTGGTCCTGAAGGCCACATTTTAATAGGCGATAACGTTCCTCTGGTTCATTCATCATAGCCGCTTCGTTGGACGCTACGGAAACCTGTTTCCAGAGAAGAGTACCAGGCCGGCAAAAACTCAATTTGTTTATGTTTTTCAAAAGCCATCAAGTTGAAAAAAATTGAGGAAAATTGTAGTCAAAACATTTAATGTGGCCGTCAGTTAGGAGCGAAAGACTATTAAGTTAAGGTAATCATAACCACGAGGGGTTGATCATATGAACTATGCATTGTTGCTCATCATCCGGCCACGAAAACAATATTTTCAAAGAGATCGTAGGACACAAACAATTATAAACTAAAAACGTTGAAAGCTTACGAGTTGATAGGCCTCAGAAGGAAGGCAGTAATGGGTTTGTAATCACAAAGTCATACAAAAATAACATCCAAATTATTCATCCTAGGCCATAATACAACACGATGAGAAAAAAAAAACCATACGTCGAAAAACTTGATTTGAAAGATAGACCTCATAGAGAAGATTAGGCTTTCCACAAAGTAGGATTCAGACATATGCTTGTCTATTATTGAATCTAATCATTGGTCGAAAAAACCAAGTGATTCAAGAAAAAGGAAACATCGTAAACAAAGAAAACGAAAAGAAGATATAGATGGGGAGGAGAGATCTGCTCAAAAGAGGACTCTGAATATGGGTGGTGATATATCAGAATGGTCGGCAAGGCAAACAGATGCCAGTTACGACGAACGAGACCTTAGATACAATCTTCACCGTTCTCAAACCGCGAAACCAGCCCGATCCACCATCAAGGTAACAAAAAAAAACAGAACGAAAAAAAAAAAGAAAATCGGCGCAAAAGAACACGAAAGAAACATGGCAACCAGCTACGCACAGAGGCGTGTAGGAGGCTCGGGAGTCGGAGTTCAGATGAACGGACTGGCGAAGGTCGGATGGTGGCGCGATATGTTGCCTCGTCCAGGGTCGCGTTATATAGAGAACTCTAGGATTTTGCAGCGGCGGCGCCTTGCAACCATCGAGTTTTCCCCAAACCGGTTAATCCCAGCCGTCCGATCCATGGGCCCAGCGAAGTGGGCTCTAGCTCGGTATTTTTGTTAGTACAATAGGCTCTAACTCGTTGCGGTCTTCTAGGCCCAAAACTTGGCAAGGCCGGGAATGTTTCCTCGGCTGTACACGATCCGCATGTGCGCTAGGAAGATGTCCTCTCTATTACTCCCTCCAGTCCCATAGGACAGCAGTTCAGTAGCAAGTTACTTCCCGTGTCGGAAACGATAGTTAATCTGGGCTGGAGGGAGTATCATGTTTGATTTTTCTCCCTCATGCTCAGAATCGAAGACACCAGATATTAATAACACCATAAGAGCATCATTGAAATTTCACAATACAGAATGTCGCTTAACGAATGCACGGGTTCTTTTATACTCCCTCCCGGATACTTCATTTACAAAAGAACCTGTGCATTCGCTTAACGACACAGTTAAAAAATCATTGCCTCAAATCAAAAAAAAGGGGAAAATTATCAGCATCATCAAACCCAAGCAAAGCGGCACTTCAGAAGGAAGGCAGTAATGGGTTTGTAATCACAAAGTCATTCAAAAACAACATCCAAGTTGTTTTACTGAATCCAAGTTGTATTTTCCGCATGCGTGGCTCTGAATTCCCATGTGGGATTTTGTATTTTACTGAATACAAGAGCAGATCACAGAGGACGGGCTGCATTAAAAACCAAAACGATTGCCCTGAACCGTCAGGCCCAGCCTTTGGATGTTCCTGTTTTTAAAGCGTCACCCATGACGCTCGCTCTGGTACTGTCTTTCAGTCATCGCTCGTGTCATATCACATGCAAATCAGGGTCATGGCGACAGCAGCAGAAGCATAAGTAAGTTGGTCCTCAAGTTTACATGATTTTCATAATTTTTCATTGAAGTCCTACCTCTAAGATTTGAAAGTGTAAACTTTTAGTGAGTTGTTTTCACGACTGTATCATAAAATGATGACACGCTAATTGCACTCTCTTGTGTGATTGGTATGCGTTAAAGTTGACAGGAGGAAAAGCGCGTCATTATTTCTGCGTACAGCTGTCGGAACCGGATTAGTTCCAGAAATAGAACCGCCGCGACATGGGTCACCCGATTCTCCGCTGTGCGAATCCCAATTCGGAGTTGTTGTTTGCCAGGTAGTAGCAGGATCGAAGCTCGAAGCGAGGGGGCGGCCATGGCGACGACCACGACGAAGACGTTCGTGCTGTACCCCTCGCTGGGCGTGGGCCACCTGATCCCGATGGTGGAGCTGGCCAAGCGCCTCCTCCGGCATGGCCTCGGCGTCGTCATCGCCGTTGTCGACCCGCCCGACGCCGACGCCGTGTCGGCCGCCGCGGTGGCGCGCCTCGCGGCGGAGAACCAGGCCATCGCGTTCCGCCTCCTGCCGGCGCCGGCCAGCCCCGACCTCGCCGCGCACCCGGTGAAGCGCAGCGACGACACGCTGCGGCTCGCCAACCCGGCGCTCCGCGACTTCCTCCGCTCCCTCCCCTCCGTCGACGCGCTCCTGCTCGACATGTTCTGCGTCCACGCGCTCGACGTCGCGGCGGAGCTCGGCGTGCCTGCCTACTTCTTCTTCTCCTCCGCCGCCGGGGACCTGGCCGTGTTCTTCAACCTGCCGTACCTGTACCCGACCCTGCCGTCGTCGTTCAGGGAGATGGGCAAGGAGCTCGTGCGATGTCCCGGCATGCCGCCGATCCGCGCGCTGGACATGCCGCTGACGTCGCAAGACAGGGAGAGCATCCCGGCCAAGGTCCGGCTGCACCAGTTCAAGCGCATCCCGGAGGGCGCGGGCGTGCTGGTGAACTCCTTCGATTGGTTGGAGCCCGGGGCCCTGAAAGCGCTCGAGGACGGCGTCTGCGTGCCGGGCCGGCCGACGCCGAGTGTCTACTGCATCGGACCATTGGTCGACGCCGGGAAGAAGGGAGAAAGCGGCGGCGGCGAGAGGCACGAGTGCCTGGCTTGGCTGGACGCGCAGCCGAAACGGAGCGTCGTGTTCCTCTGCTTCGGCAGCAAGGGCGCCTTCTCGGCGGCGCAGTTGCAGGAGATCGCCCGCGGGTTAGAGAGCTCCGGCCACCGGTTCTTGTGGGCGGTGCGGAGCCCGCCGGAGGAACAGAAGCAGTTCCCCGAACCGGACCTGGAGCGGCTGCTTCCGGCGGGGTTCTTAGAGAGGACGAGAGACAGGGGCATGGTGGTGAAGAGCTGGGTGCCACAGGCGGAGGTGGTGCAGCACGAGGCCGTCGGCGCATTCGTGACGCACTGCGGGTGGAACTCGGCGCTCGAGGCGATCATGTCCGGGCTGCCCATGATTTGCTGGCCGTTGTATGCGGAGCAGGGTCTGAACAAGGTGTTCATGGTGGAGGAGATGAAGATCGGTGTGGAGATGGCGGGGTACGAGGAGTTCGTGAGGGCGGAGGAAGTGGACGCCAAGGTGAGGCTGGTGATGGAGACCGAGGAGGGGAAGAAGCTCAGGGAGAGGCTCGCGCTTGCGAGGGACAAGGCATTGGAGGCTATCCAGGAAGGCGGTTCTTCTGAAGTGGCATTTGCAGAGTTCATGAGAGATTTGGAGAAAAGAGCGGCAGATCTGAAAGCGGAGAATGCAAGTGATCATGGTGTATGACTGATGCACTTATCAGCTTGTAGAAGTTGGTGATGGCTCGAGGATTCTGATATTTCAAAATCGTAATTGATCTAAATAAACAAGAAGAAATGTAAGACTAGTTAGTGGCGTCAAGGTATCAAGCAGTGGCATTGGATGTAAGAGCTCAATGTGATTGTCAATTCACTGGCTATTTATCAAGCAGCATATGTGATTTGTGATAGAACGTGCTGCTGGTAATAGATTGCAACTTTTCGTCTTTCAGCTTGGCTTCTCTTTTCGTACCAAAAAATTTATCGATTTTTAGTTCAAAACTGAACTACAAAACTTTCTGAAATTGAGGTAATGGCGGGAGTACATACCATCTCTGCAAAATAATGTCGAGTTTATCGTTTTGTATTTCAAAACTGAACTACAAAACTTTTTAAAATGGAGAGAGTACATACCATCTCTGCAAAATAATGTCGAACCAGATAAATAATCTGCCAATTTTCTCACGACTAAATCGAGTCACGGATCCATTGGGAGAGAGTTTTTCAGAGACAAAAGTGACGCTACACTTGAACCTGTCCATCAACAGCGATGCTTGACGCATTGATCATTTGGCCAGCTTCATATCCTTGAGGAACTCTTCAAACGCCATCCGCGACGGTCCGCCATCAGCCAGCGCCTCTGCCGCCTTCTCCTTAGCCATTGCCATCCGCTCCCTGAGCTTCTCCCCTTCCTCGGATTCCATCACCAGCCTCACCTTCTTCTCCACCTCCTCCGCCATCACCAGCTCCTCGTCGTAGCCCTCCATCACCACCCCGGCCTCCATCCCGTCTACCACGAAAACCTTGTTCAGCCTCTGCTCCGCGTACAGCGGCCAGCACAGCATCGGCACACCGGCCGAGGCCGCCTCCAGCACCGAGTTCCACCCGCAATGCGTCACGAACGTGCCGGTGGCCGCGTGCCGCAGCACATCCACCTGCGGCGCCCACATCTTCACCACCATTCCCCTGCCCCGCGTCCTCTGCTGGAACCCTTCCGGGAGCAGCGCGTCCAAGTCCGGCTCGGGACGCGCGACGAAGAACTTGGTCGGGTCATCGGGCGGGCTCCGCACGACCCACAGGAAGCGGTGCCCGGAGCTCTCCAGCCCGCGAGCTATCTCCTTCAGCTGCGCCGCCGAGACGGCGCCCAAGCTGCCGAAGCAGAGGAAAACCACGCTCCGCGCAGGCTGCGCGTCCAGCCACGCGAGGCACGCGCGACGCTCTCCTCCCTCCGCTTCGTTGCCACCGACGATCAGCGGCCCGATCGGGTACACCGGCGGCGTGGGCCGGCCAGGGACGCAGACGCCGGCTCTGAGCGCGCGCACGGGCCGCGCCTCCAGCCACTCGTAGGTGTTGATCAGCACGCCCCGCGCCTCGGTAATGCGGCCGTAGTGCCCGACCCGCAAGGCGCAGGTCCGGGCGGCGCGGTCGAGCACGGTGTGCGGCATGTCCGACGCCGGGATCGGCGGGACGCCGGGGAAGCGGAGGAGCTCCCTTTCCATGTCCTTGAAGTCGCGGCCGTCCTGCGTCGTGGCGAAGTAGTGCGGGAGGTGGAGGAACGCGGCGAGGTCCCCGGCGGAGGACGTGTAGTAGAAGTAGGCCGGAACGCCAGCCGCGGCGGCCGCGTCGAGGGCGTCGACGCAGAAGAGGTCGAGCACGAGCGCGGCGACGGAGGGGAGGGAGCGGAGGAAGGCGGCGAGGGACGGCGCCGTGAGGCGGAGCGCGTCGAGCATCTGGAGGAACGGGTCCGGGTCCGGGGCGGGGTAGTCCGGCGGCGGGAGGTGGTGGAAGGTTACATCGGGGTTGGCGGCGGCGAGGGCGGACACGGCGGGGGCGGACGAGGCGAAGATGTCGGCGGTGGAGGCCGGCGGGGTCGGGACGGCGATGACGACGGCGAGGCCGCGGCCGTGAAGGAGCTTGGCGAACTCCACCATGGGGATTAGGTGGCCCACGCCGAGGCAGGCGTGCAGCACCACCGTCGGGGCGGGAGCGGGATTGGGCTCCTCCATGGGCGACGGCTGTGGTGGGTTGGGGACCTGGGGTAGCAAACTAGCAACTGTTTTTCTGCACGGCTGTGGTTTGTCACGACTCGCGATATTAGCATGGGCCGTGTATTCATGCTGTTTTACGATTGTGGCCCATAATAACAGATGGGCTCTGAGAAATGAAACTGGACAAATTGAGGGAGAAGGCCCAAACCGTTGCCAATGTACAACGCTTTTGCTTTCGCAGTGCGCGCCTGTTTCTTGGATCACCTCAAACTCAATGGTACCAATGGAATCTAGAAGGTGGTAGTAAAACTTCGAATTCAATGCAACGTGGCCTGGACCAAAATCCTACCGCTTATGAAAATGAAATTTCAACCATCTAGAAACCTGTGAAAATTGAATATTAAGACGTCAACTCTCCACTAGTCGGGGTGTTCAGATTTTTTTTAGTCCAGACACTTTCTAGATGCGATGGAGTAATTAAGGGATGAAAAGTTTCTAATCGTGACTTCTACCTGACGGAACACATGTAAGACTAGCGGTTGACATGTTTTCCACGAAAAAAATCTGAAAATCCTGAATCCAAATAACGAATTGAAGTATGTCATTGATTTCTCCACGTGATTTTGCAGTTTGACGGGTAACTCAGTTGTTTGAACCCAGACAAAAGCTTGACTGACCTATTCAAGCTCAAAACCGGCTTAGACCGTTCGCAATGGCACACTGTAAAAGTATTACTGTATACACTGTATCGCAGCGTAATTTAGAATACGCACTATAAAAATAGAAGAAAAATAGTGCATAGAATATATTTTAGAGTACGCTAGTGCGGATAGCATTAGAACCCCGACAGCGGCTTCCCCAAAGCCCCACGTATAAGACCAAGAACCGTTGCATCTAGTCTTGTGTCAAACAATTCATCTCACTTACCAACGCTTGACTGACCGAACAGCCGTGTACGTGGGGTGGCCTTCACCGTCCACAATGGCGACCGCCGGGCCGTCAACAAGGAGCGCCGCGGCGCCGGTGGACAAGACTGAGCCGGCGAGGCCGCTCGCGCTCCCTTCGCCGACGGTGCACCCGGAGCCCGACGGCGGCGAGGCGGAGGCCTCGGCCGCGACCGCGACACGCTCCGCGCAGCAGTACCTCAGGAAGCGCCGGCGGTGCGTGCTCTGCTGCGGCGGCTGCTGCGTGACCACCGTGGTGGCCGCCGGCGTGACGATCCTGGTGCTCGCGCTCACCGTGTTCAAGGTCAAGGAGCCCCGGCTCAGCATCAACCGCGTCTGGCTCACGGCCCTCAGCGCCGGCGGGCCGGGGTCAGGGGGGCTGGCGGCGGCGAGCCCCGTCGTGGCCGTCAACGCCTCGCTCGTCGCCGACGTCTCGGTTAAGAACCCCAACGCCGCGGCGTTCAGCTTCTCGCGCAGCGAGACGGACGTCTCCTACAGGGGGCAGACGATCAGCGTGCTGTACGCGCCCGCCGGCAGCGTCGGCGCCGACCGCACCGCGCGCATGAACGTCACGCTCGACCTGCTCGGCGACCGGCTCGCGCGCGCCGTGAACGCCACCGGCCTGCTGTTCGGGCAGGAGTACGACATCGACACGTACACGGCGATCAACGGGACGGTCAAGCTGCTGGGGATCGTCAAGAAGGACGTGGAGATCAAGTTGAATTGCACCATTGTCATCGAGGTCGGGGGCGCAGCCGCCGCGCTGGTTTCGGGGGTCGCTTCCAACGTGGAGAGCAAGGGCGTGAACTGTGTTGCATACGTGTCTATGTGAGTCGTCTGCGGAGCGGCATGTCCGCCACTTAAACATGGTCTAAGAGACTAAGACCATCCGCAGTGGTGTAGTGTAAAGCATACTGGATACACTGTTTCACAGTGTAATTTAGAGTACGTACTGTAAAAGCTGAAGGAGAATAATGTATAAAGTATGCTTTAGAGTACGCTGGTGCGGATGGTCTAAGGCCGGCTTCTTTCGTTTCACAGTCATTTATTACTCCCTTTTCTTGATCAGTTTTCGATTGTTTTAGGTGGCATTTCTTACCGTCCTTTCTGTTTTTTATAAATAAAACGAAATATGCACATGAGCTATTACTGCATGCTAGTGACGATGCATAAGGGATAATAGAACTCCATGATTACAAATATACTGTTTTGTCTCAGATTATCTTGCATGGTACAAGGTTTTTCATCTTAACCCAATATTAGTATGGGCAGATTAGTAGTCGATGCGTGGCTGTCTGTAAATTGCTGGTTTTTCAACCACAATTGGTTCATCATCCAAGCTGGAAGTGGAAGCCTATCACTTCCAGAGTCAGTTCACGTACATAGCTGTTGATCGTAGCAGACGAACACGTTCGGTTTACTCTCACTGTCCGCAGTGGCACACTGTAAAGCATACTGAATACATCGTTTCACAGTGCAATTTAGAGTACGTACTGTAAAAGTAGAAAAGAAATAGTATATAGAATATGCTTTAAAAGACGCTGGTGTGGATAGCCTTATAGCGACAGTGCAAAAATGACGAAGTTATCTCAATAACAGAACAAAAAGAGTGCTAGGAATGCATTATTTCATCTTGTAGAAATGCAAAATAAAGGATGTGACCGATAACACAAAATGAATATACAATTCCCACACACATGAACGGAATAATAAAAAGGCACAGAATGTAGAAAATTGGAATATACCCCCCCCCCCCCAATCCAGAAAAAGGATTCGCACAAAATGAATGCAATACGAACGAACCGTTGTACTAGAGTACAATATCTGTTTCGTTGTTCCTTTCATAGCTGTCCAAGTCGGCAACTAGCAACACAACAGCGTGAGGTCTTATATTAGTCACTAAAACATCCCAAATCTAGTATAGCATACATGTTCGCATGTTGGGTAATAATCAGCTAGTCCTGTTGCATTACAATATCTCAGAAACCAGCAGAAAGAGAAGGGGAGAAAATTATATACAAGATGGCAACACTAACCACAAATCTAAGGACCAGAAGCAACAATAAGAATTAAGGCCAATGAATAGCATGAGTTAAACTATAGAAATGGAATACTCCCTCTGGAGTCTGGACATTTTTTTTTTTATGTCAGGAGAGCTAGGTTTAGTTCGCCTGACGTCAACAAAATGTCCACAGGGCGTAGAAAATTAAGATTTCTATTATAAATATATTGATATGCTTGAAAAAGAAAGTCCAGAGTAGCCTTTTGAATTAGGCAGTAACGTTTACACAAAAACCATCTCAAGTCTAATAAATTTCCTCCCCAATGAGGTAATCGATCCGTTGAACACAATAATTTACAGTTTTATGAGGTGTGAACAAGCTACATGTTACATCAAGACCCTGTCATCAGGTATCCAGAAGTCAAAAGTTCATATGACCCAGAAATATGCTAAGAACTAATGCTGCTGAAGAATGCCCCCCTTCCATTCCAACAAGGAGCTTCGTTTTAGATGCTACTCCAGCAAGTAAGCTTCGCCAACAGAGTAGAATGAACGGCAATATATGACTCATATGAATGGAATAAGATGGTTTGGAGATTGATCATGCGCATACAGCTATATGAAAACACTAGCTTGATAGAACCTATATTAGTAAATACTCCCTCCTTCCCATATTATTTGTCGTTTAAGACAAGAAATTTAGTTCAAAATGAACTAAAATCTTTGTCCTAAACGACAATTAATATGGGAAGGAGGGAGTATAAGAACAAAGTTCTGTTACTAAACAAAACTTTCTCCAAGTTAGAGCAGTTCTAATCCAACGGGTCAAACAGGTAAGCATCATTGATAGATCACCCATACCTGTCCTGACCAACGCAACAAGTAGGAATGTAAGCGGCGCGGGACTGTCCGGAACGCCGCTGGGCCGTCCCGCGCCGTAATCCCGCTAATTTCCCGCATCACGACCCGCTTTGACGGAACGGGACAAGGCTGTCGTCCCGTGGCTGCCCGCGGCGCCGCTTTAACCCGCGAAGTTGCAATCCTTAGCCGAGCTTCAGTGCTTCCATGGTGACGCCTCACCCTCCACCACCTCACCCTCCGCCCACGACACTGTGCCCTCCGACACCGCGACCGAGGCCATCGATGAAAGTTGCCTAGAGGGGGGTGAATAGGCTAATCGACCTGCAAATGACTGAATAAAACGAGATTAAATCACAGGGGGCGGACTAGTCCGGTCTAGGGGCGGACTAGTCCGGTCAGCCTGCGTGAAGAACCCTAAAAAGTGTTTCTAGCAAGTTTTAAAGGGATTTTCTCGAGGCTACAAGTGAGGATAGGTTTAAGACAAGTTTAAAAACTATCAACACAAGAGTGAGTCCAGTTTTAACAAGATTAAGCAATGTGAGGCACAAGACAAGACTAACAACCTTATAGCTAAGTATGCGATGAACAAAATACGAAGAACACGGAGACACAAGGATTTTATCCCGAGGTTCGATTCCACACAAGAATCTACGTCCCCGTTGAGGAGTCCACAAAGGACCGGGTTCACCAACCCTTCCCTCACCAAGTTTACCGCACGAGCCTAACTTGGTTCTCCACTATCTCAAAGTGCGAATACAAGATTCGTTGGGGCTTCTCACAATCTGAGGCTCCCACACCACAAAGATGATCAACAACGCAAACACACTCAACACACAGCTCACAAAGACCCAATGAGTGCAAGAGATCAAACCGGGAGCACAAGCGCGATGTTCTTCCTCTTCTCCACCTCACTAAACCCTAATCCACACAAGAATTAGTTTTAGAGGGAAAGTTGGCAAGAAAGAGGCTTAAGAGTGCTCCAAGTTGGCTATGGCGGCGCTAGGGTTCGAGAGACTTTGAAATGAGGCCGGGGGTCCCCTTTTTATAGGAGTCCCGAGCCCAAACTGCTGACCTCAGCTAAAGGGCGGACTAGTCCGGCCTCAGGCCCGGACTAGTCCGGCCTAGGGGACCACTGACCCCTCTGACACTGTCGCACTGCGCGGCAATCGTCACGCTACCCGCCAAAGTTCAAATTCAAACGGTAACTTCCACAACGGACTAGTCCGGCCCTTACCGGACTAGTCCGATCTCACACAGAACCTTTTGTTCCGTGTGAAAACGGACTAGTCTGGAGACCACGGACTAGTCCGGCCCCAAGGGCGGACTAGTCCGGCCTTCCCAGACTTAGTCACAAAACCTCTCTGCACTCAGCACCACGGACTAGTCCGACCCAAGGACGGACTAGTCCGATCTCACACAGGACCTTTTGGTCCGCCCCAAAACGGACAAGTCTGCTCTCTAGGACTTAGTCCCGAAACTTCACTTCAAGGGGTACCCCGGACTAGTCCGGTCCACTACGGACTAGTCCGAAGTCACACAGGACCTTTTGGTCCGTGTGAAAACGGACTAGTCTGGCCAGGAGCGGACTAGTCCGGCCCTAAGGCGGACTAGTCCGGCCACTCCTGCCAGACTACTCTAACTTCAATCTTCAAATAGGATTTCTACCTCAACCACCACTCTTGAGCTCCTACTTTGATATCTTTGCACTTTACGCACACACCCTCCTATTTCTACGGCTAGTCTAACTCAACACGCTAGAAACCCTAGTTTCCACGCTTCGAGTCGACTCTGTTTCCTTCCTTTTCCTTTTTGAGGGTTTGCGTCTCCAATCGAGTCCATACCTGTGCTAAGATCGCATGAGCTCATTAGCGACTTAATCGTCGTCATCAATCATCCAAAACCCACGGGGAACCTAGATGCACTTTCAATCTCCCCCTTTTTGGTGATTGATGACAACACATCAAGTCTTTCACAAATAAGAGTATAAAAATTGGTTTTCATAACTTGTGTGCGTATGAATGACTCCCCCTCAATGTATGCAGCATGTAAAAGAGGTGGAGGAGTTCTTTCATACCCACACACGTTATGGTGGGGTGCCTACGTGATGTGCTCAACAATTGTGACAAGACATAAAAAGCATCAATATAATCAAAAGATTGGCAATAGGAACAATATATTGATATTTAACAACATTAGCAAGTCTTGCACAAATGTAAACAACCAAGTAGCATGAATAAGTTACAAGAACACACCACACATACAAAAGACTACTATTTCCCCCAAACACACACAAAGGACTGACCCCCCCTAACTCTCCCCCTTTGGCATCAAGGCACCAAAAAGGAAAAGAAGAGGGGGACAAGGACCCAAAAGCTAGTCCTCGTCCTCGTCACTATCGTCGTCGCGGGAGTCACTCTCCGTGGCCTCCGGGTCCTCGACGTCTTCCTCATGATCGTCGTCGTCGTCGTCGGAGCCCGGTGAGGAGGTACCCTCCGTCTCACCCAAGAGTGCCAACTCCTCGGGGGTGAGAAGGGGGTAAGGAGTGAGCTCGTTGTCGGAGGCCTCAGGGCTCATCGGAATTTCCATCTTGTCGCAGAGCTTCCTCACGTACCTCTCAGTCTGCTGAGCTCGCACCTCGGCTTTGCGGCACGAGGTGAAGATGGACCTAAGAAACTTGAGGACTCCGCTGCTAGAGGAGCCACCAGGTGAGTGAGTGGCACGGCGAGAGGCTCCACCACGAGGTTCCTCCGGCTGAGAGGGAGGATCCGCGTTCTTCCGGCGCGGAGGGATCTGGACAGCAGGAGGCATCTGGGGTCGAAGAGGCTGGTGAGTGGTGTCCTTCACAAACACAAGCCCGGACACCTTCTCGATCAGACACATAATGTACGGTGCATAACCACAGGCACGGTTGGGCGTGTGTGAGATGTTGTAGATATCATCAAAGATGTAATCTACAAGGTTGAACATCTCATGTCCATCGATGAGAGCCAACAGGTGCCTGAGGTGACCCTGGATGATCCCTGCATCCCCTTCCTTCGGAGCCACTGTCCTCCTAAGAATTCTGTTGAGGATGCTGTAGAACGGGAGGATGTTCCTGGCCAGTCCAGCTTCACACTTGACGTGATGAGGGTACATATAGCTCATGTCATCCCTGTCCATGGCCTTGAGATTGGAGATAATGATCTCATGGTCCAGGTGACTCTCCAGACCAAGAGCCTGAGCAAAAACCTCAAAAGTGGCATAGTACTGCTCACCGTTGGTCATCCAAGTGATTGCACGGTCACCACGAGAGTGAAAGTGAACCGTGGTATATAACTGAACTATGACCTCCTCATTCCAGTCATACTTGAACCCGAGAATGTCCTTGATTCCGTGGCGCTCAGCTGCCTCGATCACTGCGTCAAACGCCTCATGCTTCTTCTTGGTCATATAGGTCCAGTCCACCCATTGAGCCTGGATCACTGGCTTCTTCATAGCCTGGTAGACTGTGCGATAGTAATTGCAATGGAAGTCACACCAGAACCGAGGGTCGGCGGTGGACCTCTCATACCTATAGACATTCTCGTCTCTGAGCCTCCTGGCCTTCTCAACTCCTTTTCCTTTGAATGTGTTAGCTGAGAGGTTGGGCTGACGGTTTGGATTATGAGCTGGACTGTGCATCACAAGAGGGCCAACAGCCTGAGCCTCCCCTTTTTCGCGAATCAAAACTCCTCCGGGTGCCTTCTTGGCTGGCACCTTGACGGAGGGCTTCTTTCTCTTCGGCTCGACTGGAGCCGGAGCCTTTCCTTTCTTAGGGTCACGCTCGACCCTTGGCTCTTCTTCCCTTTGGGCTTGCTCCTTGCCCTTTGCCTTCTCGCCAGCAGTGACGAGCCTCTTCCTTTTCGGAGCATTGGCCTCAGCGGCCCTAGAGTTGTGAGCCTCCCTGTCTTGTCTCTTCTTCTTCCTTAGCTCATTGAGAGATTCGGCAGTTGCTCGTGCCAAGGCTTCTTCCTCATTGTAGATAGTGGTAGCTACTTTGGAGGCTTCGAGTGCCTTCAGCCGCCTTTCTTCTTTTTCTTTCTGCACCTTAATGAGGGCAGCCTTCGTCCTCGCATCGACGATTTGAGCCTTGGTGCGGCCCTCCCGGGGCATTTCCGCACCTCTCTCCTCGGTGCGGCCCCGATAGGTCTCGGGGCGTTCTTCATCGCCCGCGGGGTTGAGACGAGAAGGGGAGCGCTCCGAGTTCGACATGCTGCGGAAAATACACAAACGGGAAGGTATGAGTTCAAGGAGATGAAAGCATTGCGGAAGAAGTCTCGAGAGAAGACTAGGACTAGGGTTTGCTCTGTGCAAACCGGACTTGTCCGTCATGGGCCGGACTAGTCCGGGTTGCACAGGATAAACCCTAACCCTAATCGAATCGTCGAAAAATCTTCGGATCAGCGCGCAATACTCCTAGGCTATGATCACAAGGGTATATGGAGCAACATCTATGAAGGTGTTTCTTTCAAAAACCTCAAGAATCAAAAATGGGGAGAGTTTTTGAAAAAGCTAGAATACCTTCTTAAATCCATGAGAATCGACGAAATCGACGATGGATTGCGAAGGTGAAGCGCGGGGAAACGATCCCTCACTCCCAAGGGCTCCAATGCACGGATTGGAATCAAGATTTGGAGGTTGGAGCGAAAAATCGCCAAAAGAGGCGGTTGCTTGAGCATGAGAGAGGGAGAGGCGCGAGTGAGAGGAAGAGGAGGGGTCTGGGCCGACCCTGGGGGTTTAAGCCCCCAAGGGCCGGACTAGTCCGGTGCCAGGGCGGACTAGTCCGGTGAGCGGACCAGACACGGACTAGTCTGCCCCCGGACTAGTCCGGTATGCGGACTAGCCGCGGACTAGTCTGGACCCGGACTTGTCCGTCCAAGGGGCGGACTAGTCCGGTCCGACTAGGCTGAAAATTTTTATTTTAGAGCTTTGCCCTCCAATCACTTGTCATTTTGGACAACTAGCAATGCAAACAAGATTATTGAAGATAAACATGACACAAGCATGATCATTTTTCAAGAAATAGTTTTCTCAAACGGATTTTGAAGAGAAATCATGATTGAGAAGAGTTTTTCAAAAATTGCTCAAAAAGGGAGAAATGAGTTTTAAGCCACATTCCTAGAATCCAAAATGTTGAGCTCACTTCTTAGCTCACAGAAACGCTTCTCATCAAGAGGCTTGGTGAAGATATCCGCGAGTTGATGTACCGTCCTCACATGAGAAATTACAATATCTCCCTTCATTGAGTGATCTCGCAAGAAATGGTGTCGAATGTCTATGTGTTTGGTCCTAGAGTGCTCCACCGGATTATGGGCTATCTTGATGGCACTCTCGTTGTCACACAAGAGTGGAATGTTGCGCAAGTTAATTCCATAATCCCTAAGGGTTTGTCGCATCCAAAGAAGTTGTGCACAACAACTTCCGGCTGCAACATATTCCGCTTCAGCGGTGGAGAGAGCAATAGAGTTTTGCTTCTTGGAGGACCAAGACACTAGAGATC
This sequence comes from Tuctoria greenei, assembly GCA_036927565.1. Lineage (NCBI taxonomy): Eukaryota > Viridiplantae > Streptophyta > Magnoliopsida > Poales > Poaceae > Tuctoria > Tuctoria greenei. Next base: position 306,874,784 of record JAYESD010000001.1, read on the forward strand.
GACCCAAGAATTGGCATGTACCCGATGTGCTCTTCCTATCAACTTTGCACCCCGCATAGTCCGCATCGGAATATCCAATGAGGTTAAACTTAGATCCTTTAGGGTACCAAAGTCCTAGGGAGGGTGTGTGTACTAGATATCTCAAGATCCTTTTAACGGCGGTCAAATGACAAGCCTTAGGTGCCGCTTGAAAGCGTGCACACATACACACACTTAGCATGATATCGGGCCTAGATGCACAAAGATAGAGAGGTGAACCAATCATAGACCTATATAACTTTTGATCCACACTAGGACCATCCTCATTTAGGTCTAGGTGTCTGTCGGTACCCTAAAAACCATACACCCCCTGAGGTTACAAAGATCTCAAGGGAAGGACATCTACTCAAATTGAAGACCCTCAGGGGCCTACCTGTCAGACATAACCGGACCTGCTTCTCCAACATGGTTAACCCCTAGGTTGCCACGTGTACTGTCAGACCGGAGCTATTACCCGCAAGGGTGAAGCTCCGGGCTAGGTACTGAAACGGCACCTCCGGATTTAACCCCTGACCGAGAGAAGCTCCGGACCTGACACGTGCCAGGCCACCCCAGAGCTTCCCGCTTCCCACAAGCAAGCTCCGGAGCTGCCACGTGTCCATACGTCGGAGCTGGCCGCTTCAAACCCCCGGAAGACATTGTAACGGCTCCGGATCTCCAAAGGACAGCCGCGGACTTCAAGACCCGATTAATTATCATTAATTCCACGTTAATGACACTTAATCGGACGATCTTAACACCTGTAACGGCACTGTCGGAGCCGTTACAGGGTTATTAACAACAATTAATCTCGTGTATCAATACTAGTAACCGCCAGGGCCACATGTCGGGCCAGACTGACTTGTAACGGTTTGTCCTTGTACTATAAAAGGACAAACCGACGATACACGGGGGGAGAACTCTGGAACATACTCAAGCTCACAAGTTAATACAACACACACACACCCGTGGAGTAGGGTATTACGCTCAGGCGGCCCGAACCACGTAAACCACTGTGTCATTCGTGTCCAATCGCATTTCACCTTCTTGAGTCTCCGCGCGCCCACACCGAACTACAAACTCCTCCAACACTTTCATAGTGTTAGGAGATCTGCCGACTTCAACAGTCGACAGTTGGCGCGCCAGGAAGGGGATCGCCTGAGATCTTCAAGAATGGTGAATTCTGCGGCTGGATCATCCAACGGGCAACCTGCTGCTCAAGCTGTCAGAGGCAATCCCTCCAACATGCAGCCACCGGCAGGAGCCTCAACACCAGCAGGAGTCACACTCCCACCACCACCATCTTCTTCGGCAAGACGTGCCGGGCAACATGATGGTGCACCGGCGTCACATACTGCGCCGGCAAGTCATGACAACCCAGAACACGCGTTCCATGCAGCGCGTGCTCTCCTCCAGCGACCACCACCTCCGGATGCATCTCAAGGTGCCATGGAGCAATGGAGGGCTGATGTTGAGCATTTGGTCGCAGCAGCGGCCGAACGCCTCAATAACCAGGGTCCACCTCCTTCAGGGCGGGCCCCATCGCAGCGACGGACGTTGTCTGGAAGACTTGGTCCGCATGTCTCCAACAACCGAAGACGAGCTGTGTCACAGCAAGTAACGTCGTTGCCCTCTGGGGCACGACGCACCCATACCGCATCTCGGCTTTCGACACACGACCTCCGGGCGGAGCTTGATCGCCGATACCGCCAACAGGATGGCCGTGTCCACATCGAGCGAGCTCGAGAAAGACGAGATGCTCAAGACCTTTCTACTCTGGAAGGAGTAGGAGGAGGCTGTTCCGCCCTAGCCATGCACCTGCGCATGGTTAGATGGCCACAGAAGTTCCGGCCACACTTGCCGGAAAAATTCAACGGGACTGTCAACCCCGTAGAATTTCTGCAGATATACTCCACTGCGATCCTAGCAGCTGGAGGAAACGAGGCCGTAATGGCCAATTACTTTCCAGTGGCCTTAACTGGGACCGCCAGGTCCTGGTTTATGAGCCTTCCACCCAACTCTATCGACAGTTGGGAGGAGCTGTGCCGTCAGTTCACTGCCAATTTTGGGAGTTCATACACCCGTCCGGGCACTGAACTGGACCTTTTTGCGGTCGTGCAAAAAGGAGGAGAATCTTTGCGGTCATTCATCCAGAGATTCTCTCAGGTACGTAACACAATACCTTCTATCTCAAGCGCTTCTGTCATTGTGGCATTCAGACAGGGTGTACGAGACAAGAAGATGTTGGAGAAGCTGGCGATCAAAGAGATCACCAGCGTCACGGATCTCTTCAGCCTGGCTGACAAATGTGCCAGAGCTGCGGAGGGCCGTGAAATGCACTCCAAACTAGCCTTGGAGGATCATAAAAAATCCTCCAAAGAAGAAGCCGCTACCTCCGGGAGTGGCAAGAAGAAAAAGAAGGCCAACGGCAAGAAGAAGCCGTCGGCCGGCACATCCAACGTTGCAGCCACTGCAACTCCTGGTGGCCGGGGGCCACGCCCCGAGAAGCGACCTCGACCGTCTTCTGAAGACGGTGGCAAATCCAAGATGTGGTGCCCCATTCACAAAACGAGCAGCCACAGACTGGAGGACTGCCGGGAGGTCCAAAACCTTGCTGAGCGCTACCACAAGCGCCGGGAAGGGTCTCCCTTCCGACAGAGGGAGGGAAAACAAAAGGTCGATGAAGCTCCGGCTGAAGAGGAGTTAGGGTTTCAGGACCCCAAAAAGGTTCTGAAAGCCGTCTACACCTCCGTCGACGATGACTCCGACGTCTCCGACAACGAGCGTCGAAAAACCATGAACACCATCTTTGGTGGATCATGGGACATCACTTCTCGTCGTGTCATCAAGACTATGCGACGGGATATGGCTGCTGTAGCTCCTACAGCTAGACCGGAGCCACATCAAAAGTGGATGGACACACCCATCACTTTTGATGCTTCGGACTGTCCTCAAAGCATGGTCGGAGCTGGCCAATTACCCTTGATGGTATCTCCCACCATCAACAACATCCAGCTCCATCATGTCCTGGTAGACGGAGGTTCGGGGCTTAACCTCATCAGCTTCGAAGCTTTCACTAAGCTTCAGCTCCGACCTTCGGACCTCCAGCCCTCTCGACCTTTCTCCGGAGTTGGTCCGGGGGCCATTGCTCCACTCAGAGCTATTACTCTCCCCGTTACCTTCGGGACCCGGGAGAAGTATCGCACCGAGAAGTTGGTCTTCGACGTCGCTCAGATCAACTTACCATTCAACGCCATCTTGGGTAGACCTGCCTTGTACAAATTCATGGCAGCTGCTCATTATGGATACCTGGTGTTGAAGATGCCAACACCAGTAGGCGTTCTCCGGATCCGCGGAGATCGCACTGCCGGAGTAACTGCTCTGGAGGAACTCCACGCACTCACCACAGCGCAAGAGGAGGACTCCAGACAGAAGCAAGCTCCACAACCTTCGAGCATTCGACAACGAGGCTCAACCTCTGCATCCCGTGTGCAGCCAAGCGGCGACACCGACATTCCCGTCAAAGTCGTCCAAATCGGTTCCGATGCCGCTCAAACCACCCGTATATCAGGAGGTTTGAACGACAAATAGGAACTCGCGCTCATCACTTTCCTCCGGGCTAACATTGACGTGTTTGCTTGGCAACCGTCACAAATGCCTGGGGTCCCCAGGGAAGTGATTGAGCACAATCTGAAGATTTACCCCGACGCTCGGCCTGTGCATCAGAAACCTCGGAAGCAATCTGTAGAGCGACAGAACTTCATCCGACAAGAAGTGAAGAAGTTGCTCGAAGCCGGATTCATCCGAGAAGTCTACCATCCAAAATGGCTGGCAAACCCAGTCGTTGTGCCCAAGGCCGGCGGGAAACTTCGGATGTGCATCGACTACACCATACTGAATAAGGCATGTCCAAAAGATCCATTCCCACTACCTAGAATAGATCAGATAGTGGATTCCACCTCCGGGTGCGAGTTACTATGTTTTCTAGACGCATATTCTGGATATCATCAAATCAGGATGTCTAGGGAGGATGAAGAGCATACTTCATTCATCACAGTGGACGGATTGTATTGTTACACAGCCATGCCTTTTGGTCTCAAGAATGCAGCTTCAACTTTTGTACGAGCTATGTACAAAACTTTCGAAGAACTCATCAGAGACATAGTGGAAGTGTACGTCGATGACATCGTGGTCAAAGTCAAAAACAAGGAGTTCCTCTTGGACACCTTGCAGGCTGTCTTCGATAAGCTGCGGGCCACCCGCACGAAGCTAAACCCAGACAAGTGCGTCTTCGGGGTTAGTTCCGGAAAGCTTCTTGGTTTCCTGGTAAGTCACCGGGGCATAGAGGCTAATCCGGCGAAGATAAAAGCCATTGAAGACATGCGGCCACCAACCCGCATCAAAGACGTCCAAAAATTAACTGGATGTCTAGCAGCCCTCAGCCGGTTCATTTCAAGACTGGCGGAAAGGGCACTTCCCTTCTTCAAGTTACTGAGGAAGTCCGGACCATTCCAATGGTCTGAAGAAGCAGAGAAGGCATTCCAGGAGCTGAAACAGTTCCTCACCACCCTACCAGTCTTGGTAGCTCCGAACCCTGGTGAGCCTTTATTGCTTTACATTTCAGCTACTGACGAAGTCGTCAGTATGGTTTTGGTTGCGGAGAGACCGGAACTACACAATACTCAGGAATCCAGACCCCTTCGGGAGGGTCCGGAGGTTCCTGAAAGCGGGTCTGGGTCCCAGCTCCCAGACTTGAACCCACAAGAAGCCACTTCAGAGGACCCGGATCCCTCCGAGAGGATCCAGGTCATTCCTGAAGAAGCTCCGGGTTCCTTCACCCAGAGCCCGGAGGTCCCCGAAGAGAGTCTGGACCCCTCCAAGAGGGTCCGGATCAACGAAGAGGAAGCTCCGGACCCTTCCGGGAGGGTCCGGACCATTCAACGCCCGGTATACTTCATCAGTGAAGTGTTACATGATGCCAAGACTCGATACCTAGAGGTGCATAAACTGCTTTATGCAGTTCTTATTGCCTCAAGGAAGCTTTGACACTATTTCCAAGCTCACAAAGTCTCAGTGGTGACCTCATATCCACTTCGAGCGATCCTGCATAATCCCAATTCAACTGGGAATATTGCAAAGTGGGCAGCGGAATTGGCTGAATTCGACCTTGAATTCATTCCAAGACAAGCAATCAAGAGTCAAGCGTTGGCAGATTTCGTGGCAGAATGGACTCCCTCTCCATTAAACCCTGGGGGCCCCAGCGAGCAGAAGACGGAACCTCAAGTTCCAGCCTTCACTAAGCCTCACTGGACCCTTTACTTCGACGGCTCCATGCAGAAGCAGGGAGCCGGAGCTGGAATCCTTCTCCTCGCACCAACCGGGGAGAAGGTGAAATACATGGTACACCTTGACTTCAAGGCAACCAACAACATGGCGGAGTACGAAGCACTCATCTATGGATTAAAGGTGGCACTATCATATGGTGTCAAGCAGTTGCTGGTCAAAGGAGATTCACAACTTGTCATCAAACAGGTGAAGGGTGAATGCTCCTGCAATAATCTCCAGCTGGCTGCTTACCTCCTTGAAGTCCAGAGGCTTCAGAAGGACTTCGAAGTCCTAGACCTTCACCATGTTCAGCGTGCTCACAACGCTGAAGCTGACGAACTCTCGACCAAGGCGTCAACTGGAGCTCCGGCTCCTGACGGAACCTTTGTCCGGAGGTTGTCAAAACCCACAGTTCAGCCTGCCGAACTGAACGAAGGGGGCGAGATCAGCATCCCAAAGCTGACGGTCCCGATGGCCCTGTTACCATGGCAGCCATCAAGGGTCGTAGGTGCTGCCGGAAGCTCCGAGCAACCCAGCACGCAAGACTCAAATGCTCAAGTTAGTTCCGATGCATGGATCTCGGAGATCCGGAGCTACTTGAAAGACAACATCCTTCCTGACGATGATGTATCCGCTGACCGGGTAGTCAGATTGGCTAAAAGATACACGTTGGTAGAAGGGGATCTCTACCGGCGCGGTGCCAACGGCATCCTAATGAGGTGCATCACAAGGGAAGAAGGATGCGAACTCCTCGCAGAAATCCATGGAGGCGAGTGTGGGAACCACGCATCTTCCCGCACGCTGGTCGGAAAAGCCTTTCGGCACGGCTTCTACTGGCCTACAGCGCTCCAGGATGCCCCTGAGCTAGTGAAGAAATGCAAAGCATGCCAATTTCATGCAAAGCAAATTCATACACCTGCTCAGTCCTTACAAATGATACCTCCTACATGGCCTTTCGCTGTGTGGGGGATGGACATCTTGGGACCCTTCCCAAGAGCCGTCGGAGGTTACAAGTTCCTGTACGTCGCCATCGACAAGTTCACCAAGTGGCCGGAAGCTACTCCTGTTGTGACGATCAACAAACAATCTGCAATCAATTTTCTACAATCTATCGTGAGCAGATTCGGAGTCCCAAATAAGATCATCACTGACAATGGGACTCAATTCACAAGCTCCGCATTTCAAGGATATTGCGAAGACCTCGGCATACAAGTTTGCTATGCTTTCGTAGCTCATCCTGCCAGCAATGGACAAGCCGAGAGAGCAAACGCAGAGATCCTTAAAGGACTCAAAACACGCACTTATGAGCGTTTGAAAAAGCACGGAGCCAATTGGATCGAAGAGCTTCCGCCCACTCTATGGGCCAACAGGACTTCTCCAAGTCGGGCAACCGGAGAAACACCCTTCTTCCTGGTGTACGGAGCAGAAGCGATCCTTCCTCCGGAAATCACCTTGGGTTCCCTCCGGGTCCGGACCTTCGACGAAGCCGCGCAGGACCAGCTCCGGCGTGAAGACCTAGACCTCCTCGAGGAGGGAAGGTGCCAAGCAGCTGTTCGGAATGCCCGATACCGCCAAGCTCTACGGCGCTATCACCAGCGGCATGTACACAACCGACACCTCGAGGAAGGCGATCTGGTGCTACGGAGAATACTATCCAGAGAAGGGCAAAACAAACTTTCCCCCGGCTGGGAAGGGCCCTTCCGAGTGATCAAAGTATCCCGTCCCGGAAGCATTCGCTTGGCTACTGAGGATGGGACACTTCTCCCAAATCCTTGGAACATCGAGCACCTCCGTAAGTTCTACACTTAATTCCACGGAGGTGAGTCTTAAGTAACTTGAAATGTATGTTATAGAGTCATTGTACAGAGTCGGGTAGTTCCTCCGGGAGAGCAGCCGGACCTTTCCCAAAAGGTTTGAAAAGCTCATGCAACACTTGATACAGTCTCCGGACTAGAAGTGTGGCTAACTACCCCGGGTCAAACGAGAAACCAAACACACTTAGCCTGGTTCTGTACCCTAAGAGTGTACTTGTTTCCCCTGTACCCCGGACCTATAATGAAAGACATCTTCATGTGAAATAGACTCCACGTGCATTCATTTTTGCATAGGCTCGACATTTTTATTTTTCTCTTTCTTGTCTATAACAGAAACGTGCAATTCTTAAGAAATTCTAGTTTGACCGGTTTACGTACGATTCGAGTCGAATTGTCGGATTTTTTAGATTTAAATATTGTCTGTGGCCAACTCGCCTGAAAGCCGCCAAGCCATTTTAGGGCCGGAGTGCGCTATCGACTTAGCCTGGTCAAGCACCCTAAGTACGCCACTCTACCTACATCCCGGCAGGCCAAAGTAAGGTGGGTCCATGGACAATTGGATCTAAAAGAAAAGACAATTCATCCAGTCGTATTAAAAATCGTGTTCAACTTAAAATTTTCTTGAGAACCATAAGTCGCGACGAAGTTATAGACAAGGAACGAATTTTACTATTTTTCTTGGCTTAAGTGTGCAGGAAAAATGAACCCTATGTTGATGGAGAAAAACCGGAGCTAACCAAGCTCCGACTCCCACCAGGGCGTCAACCGTCGGCGTTGACTAAAAGATGGTGAGAAGACCCCGTCACTGGAGTCTGTTGCCAACAAACCAAGTGTGGCAAGAGTCATCGCCGGAGCTACTAAGCTCCGACACCTTGGAGTATTAACTATCGACGCTCAACGTGTTGGTAGAGGCTATTGCCGGAGCTACTAAGCTCCGGCGATGGACAGTGCCGGAGTTTCTAAGCTCTGACAACTTCAAGGGACCTTCACTACCGAAAACTTCGGACCTAAATTATACGAGTTCGAAGCAAATTTGTCTTCAACAAAACTCAACATCCTTTTGGTACATGTCCACAATCAAATTGTGCACATCTACCAGGGGGCCAAGTGAAGATAAAGATGTTGAAGACAAAAAAAATGAAATTCGCAAAAAAGTGAGGATTTCATTTCATTTGAAGACCGGAGATTACATCTGGAGACAAGGGATTACAAAATTGAGGAAGAAGAGAAGATACAAGTAAAGGCTAAGAGAGACAGTCCTAGACCCTATGGAAGAACTCAGCGACCTTCTGGGCGACCTCTGACACGCTGGCTCGGGTAGCTTCGCCTTCTCCTTCGACGAGGCCTTCAAGCACCGGGTCCAGAGGGAATCGAGGGTTCCGGCTAGTGTAGCACGTCAACACATACTCTGTGACGTTTCTAGCCAGGGATTGCCCCTCGACCTCCAACTGGTCCGCGATGACGTCGCCCACCTTGGAGAGCTTGCTGCCCGCGGCGCTCAACGCTTGCAACGCAAGGTCCGGCTCCGGCTCCGGATCATCCGGGAGCACGGTGCTGAAACCCATCGGCGCCAGCGCATCGTCGGCCTTGCTCAGGAACTCCCAAATTTGCAGGGAGTCCGTCTTCCTCAGGCCCTTCATCTCTTCCAGGGATCTCCGGGCCGCCGTCAGCTCCGAATTCTCGCGGGAGAGGCGCTCAACTTCTTTGGCGTTTTGCTGAATCTTCGCAGCAACCCGCTTCTCAAGTCTTCCGAGCTCCTCCTCCCGGAGGTGGATCTTGTTCCGGCGGTCGACCAGGTCTTTCTCCCTAGCCTCTATTTTCTTCTCCCGGGCGACAAGGGCACACTCGTACTCGTAGAGTTCCTGCCCCCGCACCCAAGTCTTCTCCTCCTCCTCGAGGCAGCGCTCTTCCAATTTTTTAGTGCGCTCCTCGAGGCCCTTGTCCGCCCGAGCTGTTTTCTCGGCGAGCTCCTCCTCCCGTCGCAAGACGTCATCCCGTAGCTCCAGGAGTTTTTGCTCCTCATCCTCGAGCCGCCTTTCCCTTCCTTCAAGTGCCTCTCGGCGCTTGATGAGTGCGGTGCTGATGGCCTCGAGCTGATCAAACCGAGCATTGGCCGCGTCGTTAGCAGCCTTTGCTTGCTCATGGAACTCCCGGGATTGAGCATCGAGGGCGTGAGTCATACTCTCCCTCTCATCCAGCAGCTCACCCCAGAGCTCCAGGCGGATCTTCTCCCGCCTAATCCATTCCTTGTCATCCGCAAGCCTCGACTGCGTCATCTTGGTCTCGAATTGGAGTCGATTACGCCACCGCCTAAGGGTTTGGCGCTCCTCTTCAAGAGCCTTGCTGTCGTGGAAGAAGGCTAGTTGGACTTGACGTAGACTGGAGCAGGCGTTGTCGATGGACATCGACAGCGAGATGGGCTCCGGACCTTCTGGGATCTCCTCTGCTGGTTCCAGCGGGTCTTCATTTACAAAAATTGGGTCCCACTCTACGAGAGCGGAACCCCGAGCTTCCAAAGCACTAGGGCACTCCTCCGGGATGGCCTCAGTCGCCACCGAAGAAGGTCCCGCCACCAAGTCTTCATTTGCCCCCTCAGGCTGGGGGCCGGTGACTTCGTTCAGGCACTCTGGCTCCGCCACGGGTACCATCGACGTCGTCGCCTCCACTTGCTCCGACCGGGACACTTCTTCTGAGGGAGGCTCAAGCTCCCTCGCCTCTTCAATCACCGACTCTGCGGCCGGCGCTCCAACAATCACCGGCTCTGCAGCCGGCGCTCCAATAATTACCGGCTCTGCGACCGGAGTTTCTGAAGTAACCGGTTCAACTACCGGAACTACTTCAACTTCCGGCTCGCATGTCGGGGCTTCAGCTACCTCCGGCTCAACCGCCGGGGCTTCAGCACTTTCCGGCTCTGAAGCCGGGACTGCTACTTCCTCCGACTCAATAGTCGGAGCTTCTACTTCTGCAGCACCAGGACCCGGAACTTCTACCTCCGGAACGGGTACCGCTGGCGCGTCTTCAATCCCGTGGTCCGGCGCTACCACGGGAACTTCTGGAGACGAGTCGAGGTCCATGACCACGACAGCCGGCGCCGGAGCTGTCGCAGCCTCCGCTTGGGGCGGCACCGGGGCTCGAGCAGAAGCCCCCGCAGCCTCAGACACTGTGGCTGAGGGCGGAGCTTCACTCCCCTTCTTGGGAACGCTGCAGATAAAGAACGAAGAAATTGAACAAACAGATGCTACAATTAAAAGTTAATCGAGGTAAGAAAGAAAAATTACCTTGGGAGGCTCACGCACCAGCTTGCGCGGAACCTCTTTCCCGGACGTTCCGGGCTGGCCACGGTCGGCGTAGGAGCTCCGGGAGGACTCCCAGGACTTGCCGTGGCCGCGGGCGTTTCCCGGGTCGGAGCTCTCCTTGATCGGGAGGAACTCCTGGACCTGGAGGCCCTCACCGCTTCTCGTGCCGGAGTCGCCTGCCCGGAGCTGGTACCTCCGGAGGGATCCACCACGGGGACAGCCGCACTCCGGGAGGATCCCACCGCCGGAACAGTAGCGCTCCGAAAAGACCCCACCACGGGGACAGCCGCCACGGTGGCGGAGGATCTTCCTTCCTGAGGACGGGGAACTGGGGGGGGAGGTGGCAAGCCCGACGGACCTTCCGTCAGCATGTCGCAGCTTTCTCTTCCGGCTCTCCGGCTCCTCCGCCAGCTCCTTGCCCTTGCCGATGACCTCAGCTCTTGGCTGAGAGACAGGGGCGGAGCCGCCTTCGGACAACCCGGGGATCGCCAGCCGGGCAGTTGACCTTCTCTCGACGACGCCAAGGTCGTCAAGCGCGGGCATCTTCCGCCGGAGCTCCCTGCTGAACTCAACTTCCACGTTCAGGGGGAGGAAAGCCGGCAGCGGAGTCAAGTACTCTCTGTCAACATCGATGCCGTGCTGGAATTTCTTGAGGTGAAACTCCAAGGACTTCCCCACCATGCTGGACTTCAACCCGGTCTCAACCCGGTCCTCGTCCATCATGCTGTTGAGGGCCCAGGCGAGCTTCTTCCTCCTCTTCAGCGGCGCCCACCTGTTGGACAAGAAGTTGCAGAACACCGCCTGGGGAGTCAATCCTCCCTCCACACATTGGCGGATCCTGGTCAGGACGGGGTCGAAAGCTGTCGCCAGCACCGGAACTTCGCTCCACACCGACGTGTCAATGCCGGGCAGACCGTCTGGCAACTCCAACCGCTCATGCTCCTCCACCCGGACGACTACCCAATCTTTCTTCCAGTCATCCCACTTCCCGGAAGGGAATGACCAGAGGTACTTGAACGGGCACTTCTTGCGCTTCACAAAGTAGTAGAAGCCAAGGTACTCGTCGCTTCGGCCGGTGGTTTGGACGGTGAAGAAGGTTCGGAAGAGCTCGATGCAGGGAGGGATGCCCACCCACATCTCGCAGAAGTGGACAAAGATGGACACAAGAAGAATGGAGTGAGGGCCAAGGTGGTATAGCTGCAGACCATAGAAGTCCAGCAGCATCAAGAAGAAAGAAGAAAACGGTGGGATTAGCCCCACCATGGCGTACGAGGAAAAATACACCATCTCACCGGAGTGCTCCTTTTTAAAGGGAAGCTCTCCGCCGGCGCGGACCGAACGGTTGAAGAAGTCCGACGACCACCCCATGAGGGCTCGGACCTTCTTCAGATCGCTTTCCGTCTTCAAACGACTCTCACGCAGACCCAACTCCATCGCAGCACAGTCAGGCAAGAGAAGAGGAGCAAAGTACAAGTCGAGAGTTTGAGCGCAAGAACAGATGGGAAGCGTAAAGAACTCCCGGCGGTGCGCTTTCCTTCTTAAGTAAGTCCTCGCAACGCTTGGATGGAAACTGCAGGAGAGTCAAGGATACTACTAAAGAATTCAACCCTGCCGATGACAAGAGGGCCCGGGACCACCCTGACGATCAAGTCGAGGTTCTTACCCAGGCGAACAGTTGTCATCACGAGGCGGGAAACCCAAAGGCGGCGGACTGACAAGGCGCGCGGAACCGATACAGTTTTCGTATCGGGAACCGGCGACCTTCAATTGCGAGAGATCCGCACGTCAAAGATCTTATCTGCCGCCTGAGGTGCGCCACGCGTCGGGACTTAACCGTAAAGCCCCGCCAAAGGCACCTCCGAAGACCCTTGAAGACCCAGTTCAAGAGTCGCAAGTGTGGACCCACCTCCGGCGGAATGACTTCACCCCGTTGGCCTTCCCCGGAGGTAGGTCCAGGGGGCCACTGTCGGTACCCTAAAAACCATACACCCCCTGAGGTTACAAAGATCTCAAGGGAAGGACATCTACTCAAATTGAAGACCCTCAGGGGCCTACCTGTCAGACATAACCGGACCTGCTTCTCCAACATGGTTAACCCCTAGGTTGCCACGTGTACTGTCAGACCGGAGCTATTACCCGCAAGGGTGAAGCTCCGGGCTAGGTACTGAAACGGCACCTCCAGATTTAACCCCTGACCGAGAGAAGCTCCGGACCTGACACGTGCCAGGCCACCCCAGAGCTTCCCGCTTCCCACAAGCAAGCTCCGGAGCTGCCACGTGTCCATACGTCGGAGCTGGCCGCTTCAAACCCCCGGAAGACATTGTAACAGCTCCGGATCTCCAAAGGACAGCCGCGGACTTCAAGACCCGATTAATTATCATTAATTCCACGTTAATGACACTTATTCGGACGATCTTAACACCTGTAACGGCACTGTCGGAGCCGTTACAGGGTTATTAACAACAATTAATCTCGTGTATCAATACTAGTAACCGCCAGGGCCACATGTCGGGCCAGGCTGACTTGTAACGGTTTGTCCTTGTACTATAAAAGGACAAACCAACGATACACGGGGGGAGAACTCTGGAACATACTCAAGCTCACAAGTTAATACAACACACACACACCCGTGGAGTAGGGTATTACGCTCAGGCGGCCCGAACCACGTAAACCACTGTGTCATTCGTGTCCAATCGCATTTCACCTTCTTGAGTCTCCGCGCGCCCACACCGAACTACAAACTCCTCCAACACTTTCATAGTGTCAGGAGATCTGCCGACTCCAACAGTCGACAGTGTCCATTTGTCCCCATAGGGGTTTTGATGGGTTTTGCCTTATCCATGTCAAACTTCCTTAGAATATCTTGTGTATACTTAGTTTGACTTATGAACGTCCCTTCTTTGAGTTGTTTTACTTGAAATCCTAGAAAGAACTTCAACTCACCCATCATGGACATTTCAAACCTCTCCGTCATTATCTTGGAGAACTCATCACAAAACACCTTATTTGTGGAACCAAATATGATGTCATCCACATATATTTTGCACACAAAAAGATCTTCGTTGAAGTGCTTTGTGAAAAGGGTATAATCCGCTTTGCCTATCCTAAAACCATTTTCAACTAGAAAGTCTCTTAGGCACTCATACCAAGCTCTAGGAGCTTGCTTGAGGCCATAAAGAGCCTTTCGCAATTTGTAAACGTGGTTAGGATAGTCTTGGTCTTCAAACCCTGGAGGTTGCTCTACATAAACTTCTTCCTTGATTGGGCCATTAAGGAATGCACTCTTAACATCCATTTGGTAGAGCTTGAAGTCATGGTGAGTAGCAAAGGCTAGTAATATCCGAATTGACTCAAGCCTAGATACGGGAGCAAATGTCTCATCAAAATCTAATCCTTCAACTTGTGAGTACCCTTTTGCCACAAGTCGTGCCTTGTTCCTAGTTACCACGCCATGCTCATCTTGTTTGTTGCGGAACACCCACTTGGTTCCAACAACATTAGCCTGTGGGCGCTTGACAAGCTCCCAAACCTTGTTCCTTTCAAAGTTGTTGAGCTCCTCTTGCATGGCAACTACCCAATCCGGATCTCTTAAGGCATCTTCAACCTTATGGGGTTCCAAGGATGAGACAAAGGAGAAATGCTCACAAAAGTTTGCAACACGTGAACGTGTTGTTACTCCTCTTGTGATATCTCCTAGAATGTTGTCAACGGGATGATCCCGTTGAACACTTTGATGAACACGAGGATGCAGAGGTTGAGCTCTTGAATCACTTGCTTCATCTTCTTCACTTTGGTCTCCCCCTTGATCCAAGCCTCCTCCTTGATCTTCATTCTCATTATCATTTTGGGGAGTATCTAGTGGATCTCCAACTTGTCCAATGGGGGTTTGACCTACTTCATAATGATGATGGTCACTTGGGCTTTGAGATGGTTCTTGTGGGCGAACATCTCCAAGTGCCATTCTCCTTAGAGCTTCTAGTAGAGGTTCCTCTTGATCAAGGGCATGTTGATCAACTTGCTCCACTTGAGAGTCATTGGTTTCGTCAAACACCACGTCACGTGCTACTTCAACAATTCTGGAGGATTTGTTGAACACACGGTACGCATGAGTATTTGAGTCATATCCAAGCAAGAAACCCTCATCGGACTTTGAAGCAAACTTCGAAGTCCTAGGCTTCTTGTCGAGGATATAACACTTGCTACCAAAAACACGAAAGTAAGAAACATTGGGTTTCTTACCAACGAGAAGCTCATAAGGAGTCTTCTTGAGGAGGCGATGAAGGTACAATCGGTTTACGACATGGCATGCGGTGTTGACCGCTTCCGTCCAAAACCGGTCCGATGTTTTGTACTCATCTAGCATCGTCCTTGACATCTCAATGAGCGTCCTATTCTTTCTTTCGGCAATTCCATTTTGTTGAGGAGAATAGGGAGCGGAAAACTCATGCTTGATGCCCTCCTCATCTAGGAACTCTTCTACTTGCATGTTCTTGAATTCGGTGCCATTGTCACTCCTTATAGCCTTTATCCTTAAGGTGAACTCATTTTGAGCTCTCCTTAGGAATTTCTTGAGGACACTGGGGGTTTCACTCTTATCATGCAAGAAGAACACCCAAGTATATCTAGAGAAGTCATCAACGATGACTAGACCATACTTGTTGCCACCGATGCTAATGTAAGCAATGGGCCAAAGAGATCCATATGGAGTAACTCCAAAGGTCTAGTTGTCGTCATGACATTCTTAGAGGGGTGTTGAGCTCCTACTTGCTTTCCCGCTTGGCACGCACCACATGGCCTATCCTTTTCAAATACCACATCCTTTAGGCCACGAACGTGCTCTCCTTTAAGGAGTTTTTGAAGGTTCCTCATTCCAATGTGGGCTAGCCTTCTATGCCAAAGCCATTCCATGTTGGCTTTTGCCATTAAGCATGTGTCAAGTTGAGCTTTATCCGTGGTAAAATCCACAAGATAGAGCTTTCCCTTGAGCACTCCCTTAAAGGCTATTGAGTCATTACCCTCTCTCAGAACATTCACACCCTCACTAGAAAAGACACACTTATATCCTTTATCACAAAGCTGTGATATGGATAGGAGATTATAGTCTAGGGAATCAACATGCAAAACATTAGATAAGGTATGCGAAGAGGAGATAGCAATTTTACCGGAGCCAAGGATTTTCCCTTGGCTATTATCCCCAAAGAAAATTCCTTCACTTGGGTCCTCGTTCTCCTCATACTCTATGAACATGCTCCTCTCTCCGGTCATGTGGTTGGTACATCCGCTATCCAACACCCATTTCGATCCACCGGAGGAGTATGCCTACAAAACAAGTTTATGCCTTCCTTTTAGGTACCCAAGCGGAGTTGGGTCCTCTCACGTTAGTAGTTAGGCATTTGGGCACCCACACGCAAGGCTTGGGGCTCTTGCGGAGTGGCCCAACATATCTAGTAAACACTTTGCCGTGTTTGTTCCTCTTTAGCACATAGGATGCATCAAAATCATGGAATAGAGGATGCGATTCAGATTTAGGCAATTTGTTGCTAGAGTATGAGTTCTTTTCAATTTTAGTTGGGGATGAACTCCCCTTAACAAAGACAATCATGTTTTTGCCATACTTGGAGGTTTTGGCGTTATGCCTTCCACCTCTAGTATAGCCAAGACCATCCTTGACATGGGGAGGTCTTGTGTTGGTGTATGCACTTCGTGCATACGCCACCTTCTCCTTGTCAAAGATGGCACCCTTAGGTGCTTGCTTGCCTTGTGCTGAGTTGAGTTCATCCTTAAGCTTAAGGATTAAGTTAGAGCACTTGCAAGGCGGAGTTGCATTGGATGAGCCTTTTGAGACGGTTGAGCTCTTGGAGGAAGAGACTACATTGTTCTTGAGAGACTCAACTTGAGACTCAAGGATTTTGTTAACTTTTGACAAGTTCCCAAGTTCATCCTTGAGCTCAATTGTCTTTTCCTCAAGACTTGAACACGTTTTCTTACTTAGAGCTAGTTCATGTTCCAATGCCTTGCTCTTCTCTCTTTCGAGCTCAAGGAGCTCATCAAGCTCTCGACATCTCTCCTTCTCGAGGATGAGCATGTCCTCTTGTCTATTGATGAGATCCTCCTTCTCAAAGATCTCATCCATAAGCAATTTCATCCTTCGCAAGGTGCTTTTGCTTATGTCCTTAAACATGTGTTCATTCTCACTAGCACTATCGAATTCATCTTGCGAGGAAGTTGTGGATGAGGGATGAGATGTTACCTTTCTCCTTCCCTCCCTTGCCATAAGGCAAGTAGGTTTGTAGTCGTCGTTGAGGTTGGGGAAGAGCTTGCTTCCCTTGGAGCTCCTCCCGATGGCTATGGTAGCCATCTTCTCCTCTTCTTCTCCGGAGGAGGACTCATCGTTAGAGTCCCACTCCTTCCCCAAATGGGCTTGTCCGGAGGGTCTCTTCTTCTTGAAGAATTTCTTATCTTGAGGCTTGCCCTCCTTCTTCTTCTTCGCTTCTTCATGTGGGCAATCAGCGATGAAGTGCCCATACTCGCCACAATTGTAGCAAGACCTTTTTGATTTGGGCCTTGCTCTTTCCTTTCCTTTGCCCTCATGGTTGTATCCACCTTTCTTCCTCCTCATCATTCTCCTGAATTTGTTGATGAAGAAGGCCTCTTCCTCATCGGTGTCGAGGCTCTCCTCATCACTTTCCTCTTGCTCCTTTGAAGAGGGTGTTGCCTTGAGTGCAACGTTCTTCATCTTGGAGGCGGTGAACTTCTGAAGGTCGTTGTAGAAGAGCGCCTCCTTCTCCATGATCTCGTGGTTGATGATCCTTCCAAGGACCTCCTCCGAGGTCATTTGAGTGAACCCCGGGCTTTCTCGAATCATGGAGCAAAGAGCGACGTTCCTAGGCATGAATGCCCGGATCATCCTCTTCACAACCTCGTGGTCGGTCCACTTGGTGCAGCCATATGATCGGCTCTTGTTGATAAGTACCTTCAACCGGTTGTACATGTCTTGGGGGGATTCACCATCCAAGATGGCGAATCTCCCAAGCTCTCCTTCAATGAGCTCAACCTTGGCCTCCTTGACCACCCGATTTCCTTCATGTGCCGTCTTGAGGGTGTTCCATATGTCTTTGGCCACCTCAAGGCCATCGACGCGGTTGAACTCATCTCTTGAGAGAGATGAGATGATCACACCCGCAGCTTGAGCGTTGCGGTGGATGAGGATGACTTGTTCTTGCGTGATGTTGTTCTCATCCTTCGGGATCTCCACCCCGGTCATGACAATTTGCCACAATGCCGGATTGAGTGACACGAGGTGGATATTCATGTTGTGTTTCCACATCCCGTAGTCGGTTCCATCGAATTGAGGAGGTTTCCCCAATGGGATGGAGAGGTAGTGGTTGTTGGCGGCAAGGCGTTCATAGTTGAACCCTTGTCGGTTGTAGTTGACCCCGCCGCCACCACTTGATGAGCTTGACGGCTCAACCACAGCAATCTTCAACTTCTCCCGGAGCTTCGCCTTGAGCTGGCGAGTCTCCTCATCATCCGTTGGCTTGTCTTGATAAGCCATTGTCTCCTCACGTGTCGGTTGAGAGTCGTTGGTCGACACCTCTTCAAACACCACTCCGGCCATCTCTCCGAGTTGTTAGACTCTTTGTGGAGAGTCCTGCTCTGATACCAATTGAAAGTTGCCTAAAGGGGGGGTGAATAGTCTAATCGACCTGCAAATGACTGAATAAAACGAGATTAAATCACAGGGGGCGGACTAGTCCGGTCTTGGGGCGGACTAGTCCGGTCAGCCTGCGTGAAGAACCCTAAAAAGTGTTTCTAGCAAGTTTTAAAGGGATTTTCTCGAGGCTACAAGTGAGGATAGGTTTAATACAAGTTTAGAAACTATCAACACAAGAGTGAGTCCAGTTTTAACAAGATTAAGCAATGTGAGGCACAAGACAAGACTAACAACCTTAGAGCTAAGTATGCGATGAACAAAATACGAAGAACACGGAGACACAAGGATTTTATCCCGAGGTTCGATTCCACACAAGAATCTACGTCCCCGTTGAGGAGTCCACAAAGGACCGGGTTCACCAACCCTTCCCTCACCAAGTTTACCGCACGGGCCTAACTTGGTTCTCCACTATCTCAAAGTGCGAATACAAGATTCGTTGGGGCTTCTCACAATCTGAGGCTCCCACACCACAAAGATGATCAACAACGCAAACACACTCAACACACAGCTCACAAAGACTCAATGAGTGCAAGAGATCAAACCGGGAGCACAAGCGCGATGTTCTTCCTCTTCTCCACCTCACTAAACCCTAATCCACACAAGAATTAGTTTTAGAGGGAAAGTTGGCAAGAAAGAGGCTTAAGAGTGCTCCAAGTTGGCTGTGGCGGCGCTAGGGTTCGAGAGACATTGAAATGAGGCCGGGGGTCCCCTTTTTATAGGAGTCCCGAGCCCAAACTGCTGACCTCAGCTAAAGGGCGGACTAGTCCGGCCTCAGGCCCGGACTAGTCCGGCCTAGGGGACCACTGACCCCTCTGACACTGTCGCACTGCGCGGCAATCGTCACGCTACCCGCCAAAGTTCAAATTCAAACGGTAACTTCCACAACGGACTAGTCCGGCCCTTACCGGACTAGTCCGATCTCACACAGAACCTTTTGTTCCGTGTGAAAACGGACTAGTCTGGAGACCACGGACTAGTCCGGCCCCAAGGGCGGACTAGTCCGGCCTTCCCAGACTTAGTCACAAAACCTCTCTGCACTCAGCACCACGGACTAGTCCGACCCAAGGACGGACTAGTCCGATCTCACACATGACCTTTTGGTCCGCCCCAAAACGGACAAGTCCGCTCTCTAGGACTTAGTCCCGAAACTTCACTTCAAGGGGTACCCCGGACTAGTCTGGTCCACTACGGACTAGTCCGAAGTCACACAGGACCTTTTGGTCCGTGTGAAAACGGACTAGTCTGGCCAGGAGCGGACTAGTCCGGCCCTAAGGCGGACTAGTCCGGCTACTCCTGCCAGACTACTCTAACTTCAATCTTCAAATAGGATTTCTACCTCAACCACCACTCTTGAGCTCCTACTTTGATCTCTTTGCACTTTACGCACACACCCTCCTATTTCTACGGCTAGTCTAACTCAACACGCTAGAAACCCTAGTTTCTACGCTTCGAGTCGACTCCGTTTCCTTCCTTTTCCTTTTTGAGGGTTTGCGTCTCCAATCGAGTCCATACCTGTGCTAAGATCACATGAGCTCATTAGCGACTTAATCGTCGTCATCAATTATCCAAAACCCACGGGGAACCTAGATGCACTTTCAATCGACCTCCCCTCGAGCAACATCGCCGCCCATAGCCGTTGGCGGCGCCTCGTCGACCTACCCTGCGTCGCCAACGACGACCCCTCAACCGAACGACTCGTAAATCAGATCAAGGTATGTCTTATTTCGAGTCTGATGTGAGGGAAGAGGGGATCAGAGGCAGTGAATCTCGCACGGGAAGTGAGTGGGGAGGCGGGGTTGTCCGGCCACAGCAGCATGACCACGAGGAAATAGCAGCAGCGCAATGTCGAGGAGTTGTACCGATGGGCTTGGAACTTTCGGCCTCAACTTGGATCTCGATCTGTCCGTAGGCTTTATGCTGTGATCTACTTTCGTCATAGTTAATGTCAGTTTGCGATTAGTGTTATAAGGAGCTGAAAAATTGGTGTTTTTCCTAGTCTATCAGATGAAGTAACCTGCTGCTATTTTGTTAGTTTGCTCCATTGTTCCTCAATTATCCGTGGGCAAGACCTGCTATATAACAGGGCTTAATTTTACTTCCTCTGAAGGTGCTAACTTTCTTGTGAGTTGAACCTGAATATTTCCATGTTTTACGATTCAATGTTTGATGTTCAGGATTGCTATTCCATAGTTTCATGGTTTGTTTGGAAGTTCCTTTACACAGAGGCATAAAAATCAGTGGCACTCTGTACAGGCAATCAATGTCTAAATTACTCTGTTTCCCTTATTTTTCTGAATTGCTGTACAACATTAGGTACTTGTCAATCTGAAAATTAGCAAGAACTGGGCAAACCAATGTCATCTTTGCTCTGCAACTAGCCCAATGTCATCTTTTGTGTATTGACATTTTCTGGAGGTTTGGCACTCCAGTAATGGTCAGCATGGCTGAATCTTTCGATGCCCCGATAAAGGTTAGCACGCTTAGTGAACTTGTTCTTCGCTAATATGATTGTAATTCAGCCAATCTAGGTCTTGACCAGTTGATTATTATGCACAACTTCTATTTCTAGTTGCAGATGCTACACAAACCGTTCTCGATGCTTGCTCCTAGCGATACTGTGATACAGGGTCAGTATAAAATTTTCTTTCTTGTGTGCTATGATATGTTCTCTTATGTTTAGATCAATACTAGTTTTTTTTATTTGGATCGATTGGTAATAGGAGCCATATTGCCATACCATCCAAATTTACCTTGTTCCCCCCATCATAGAAAATGTATCTTGTTTATTTGTAAGTATAATTTAATCTTGTGCTTATATCAAAGCAAACATGATGTACCTGCGTTTGTGTGTTGAAATCTTGTGATCAAGATCTGATTCTCGCTCTTTTAGCTTTGCAGGTGATAACAGGGATTTCAAAGGTTTCAACATCATTTTGGATGCTGAATTCAAGCCAGTTTTTCAGACTTTGGGGTTGTCAACTTAGTCTATTATGATTGTGATGTGTTGGAGTTTGTTTAGTTTTTGGCAAATGGTATGATGTATGAATGTCTGCAACTCGCCGAGTTTTCTTAGTTTCTGCATGAATTCAGTGAGGGTTATGCTAGAATTGATATCGAATGTTATGGATATGAAATGTTCAGTTTTGTTCCTAGGCGTTTAACAAAAAATTCAGTGATAAGTTTGTGCATATATGTTTGTTTGATGTATTGCTAACTAGATGCTATATCATGCTAGTCTATCTAAAAAAATGTACAAGTAACATAATTCTTTTCATGATGTGCAACTAATTTTATTGTGTAGATGTTATTACCATAAAACTAACAAAAATAGTTTCATATTTTTCAGAGTAATATACAATTTATTATGTTTCTTACTCCCTCCGTCCCCATGAACTTGTTGTTTTGTAATTCATTTTTGAACTACAAAGCGACAAATTCATGGGGATGGAAGGAGTACATTTTTTAAGAATGGACTAGTACTGCGTACGAGCAAGGGGTGGTGTTGTGAGCCTGTACGCTTGAAAGAGCAAAGAAATTGCAGACTGCGGTGACTTGTGAGAGTACACTAAGAGAAACGATCGTGCACGTGCTGCTGCTGATAGCGCAAAGTTAATTGCCCTCCCGCTCACCACCGTGCATGAGTTTGCCGCTACCGCACGGATGCCGCCTAATCCCACTTATGAGTTGCGGGAGGCCGTCTAATCCCGCGTAAACCCGCAAATGAATTCGCAGCTTATGCGGCGCGGTGCGGGCAACCCACTAGCCGTCCCACTTGCATCCCTAGCAACAAGCAGCACCGCATCAAGTAGTTGACAAAGCAGCATGCAGCAAAAGGGATCGAAACGAAATGAATGAAAATGCGAAATGGTCACCTGGTCCGGCGACGGTCGGCAGCGTAGTGCGACAGCGGGACGAGCTCCGACAGTGGGGTGGAGACGGGTGTGGGGATGGGCGAGGACCGGCAGACGGGGCAGGCAGGACGCGCTCCGGCGCAGCCACGCGTCGAGGCAGGCGAGGTGGAACCTGTGCCTGCACTCGGGCATCACCCGCAGCATCTCGCCGTCCCGGTACTCGCTGAGGCAGATCGTGCAGCTGGCCTCGGCGTCCGCGCCCGCCGCGAAGGGCACCCTCGGGTACGACGCGATGACGGCGGGGTCGAGGCCGACGGGCGAGGCGGAGGAGCCCGGTGACTCGTCGTCGTCCGCCACGAAGACGACGCGCGGCACGGTGATGGAGATGTGGCCCGAGCTGGAGGCTGCCGAGGACGCGGCGTGCCGCGCGGAGGCGCCGAGGCCGAAGCCCTCGCCGCCGGCCCCGCGGCGGAGGCAGCAGTAGGAGGCGAGCAGCCCGTAGGCGAGGAGGACGAGGAATCCCAGCGCGATGGCAACGGCGTACCCGGTCCCGACCGAGGGGAGCTTGTCGAGGAAGGACATTGCTCTCTCTCCTCCCCCTCGTCGTCGTTGGCAACGGCGGGGGTGTGATCGTGAGGCGGAATGGCATGGTGCGCGGAGCGGGAGCCGAATGGGAAGAGAGTACGTACGTACTTGGGGGGCTGGGCTGGGCTGGGCTGGATCTGCTAGTTGGTAGCATTAATTGCCGGGAAGAAGGCGGCAGGTTGCGTTTGCGTGCGTCTCTGCCGGGAGGGATGTCCGTGGAGCATAGCAGGCAGCAGGAAATGCGCGTTGGGCCGTCGATGACGAAGCGATGACTCCAAGCGGCCGCGCACGGACTACAGAGCGGAGCGCTGCGGGCCGTGCGGCAGGTAGGCTGTGGGCCTGTGGCGAGCGCTGCAGCGAGTCATAGTCATAGCACCAGACCGTGGTCGCGGCCTTGTTGACTTTGGGCGCCGCACCTTGCCGTTGCCACCCATCAAGTAAATGGAAGACGGGAACGATTCATCACACTCACGTCGAGCAGGCAAACAACAGCGAGGGACCACGGCTCACCAGTAACCAGGACGATCGATTGGGCTTTAGGTCCCGTTCATGGGCTTTTCCATCCGCGCGGTCGGTGGTTTCAACTTTCGGTCTGTCGTCGCTTCTACCCTTGATTCGGCCCGACACAACACAACCCCACACCAACAGCAAGAACCCATGATCCAAAGTTCCAAACCCACCAGGCCACCACCACGCTGCTTCTACGTCTAGACCCTTAAGAGTCCACGAGCCCTACGCTCATTCTCACGCGCCGTGTCGCCCGAACGATCTCGACACTGTACAGACCGTGTGGGCCCATGGACGACGCGAGTACGGGCCGGCGACGACGACGACGCCTCGGTCTCGTGAGTCTCCCTCCCAATGTCATCGTTCCCGACATCCCGCGACGGCGTTCCAGCCTTCCAGGCCGTGTACCGTGCATTGCGCGTTTACGCGCTTAACCGCACGAGTTAATGACGACACAAGATTAACGCAGGAGGTAATCGAACGGTGCCATGGCGGAGCTGGAGCAGCACAAGGAGGCGGCGGCGGCGGCGGCGAAGGAGTCACTGATGGACAAGATCTCGGACAAGTTCCACGGCCGCGGGGACGGCTCCTCGTCGTCGTCGGATACGGACGACGACCGGCCGTCGCCGGTCGCCGCCGCCGTCAAGGCCAGGATCTACCGCCTCTTCGGCCGCGAGAAGCCCGTTCATTCCGTCCTCGGCGGCGGCAAGCGTGAGCCCGGGCCTCTCAGCTCTCCTCCGCTGCAGTTTTTTTTTTTTATATATATACATATCTATTGCAGATCCGGCCGCACCGAGTTTTGCTTCACTTGTTTGAGCGGTGTGTACTTGATCTGTAGTCCCAATCGTTGTCCGGTGGGGATATATTTCCTTAAATATCTTTAGCTTGTGGATAAATGTCACTATCGGCGTATTTTGGATCAAATTTATGTGGCGTTGTCGCCACAATCGGAATAGGGTTTGATCAGGTTTCTGTTCATCGAATCTAGATGGGTATTTTAAGTCATCAGGTAACGCTAACGGAAGCAAATAATGGGTTATAACTGTGACGAAGCATGTGTAACGCTTAAACCCTCGACATTCTTTTTTGTTTTAGCTGCAAGCATCAGTCTCACTTGTTTAGTGGCCGGCTCTGTGCTCATGCTTGCAGCTGCCGATCTGTTTCTGTGGAGGAAACTTTCATCAACAAGTGAGTTAGTTGGATCCCTTGTACTCATGTTCCATCACCTTTAGATTATTTTTATGCTAGTGATGACATGTTGACCCAGCTTTAGAGTACCTTTTTTATATGCATGAACCTTCTGTGTGGTGACTTGGATAATTCCCATTTGGATCTTTCATTACTTTTTCAAGTCCAGTGCCTGGAATGTAGCATGCTTGCTGAACCCTAATAGTATTAACTGTAGTTCATTACAATAGGATCACAGTACCTGGAACTGGAATGTAACATCCTTGCAATGTCTCTTCAGGTCTCCGCCTAACATTCCTGAGGTGAGGATCCCAGAGGACTTGGCTGTGAATGTTGCACGTTCGGTGCGATACGAGCTCAACAGGGGCTTTGCTACCTTGAGGGAGATCGGCCAAGGCCATGATCTGAAGAAATTTCTGATTGTATGTTGACTGGCTAGCCTTTAGTTTTGTTTTGGACTTTGTCAATTAAGAGCATACCTTGCTGAACGCATCTCTTTGTTCCTTTTGTCAGGTGATTGCAGGACTGTGGATTGTTTCTGTCCTTGGGAGCTGCTGCAATTTCCTTACCTTGTGCCACATAGGTAATTATTGTTTGTTGTTAACAGTTGTGTTAAGGATGCATTATTCAGCAACATTGACCAATAATGTTTTTCGTTACACGCAGTCTTCATGGTATTGTACACTGTACCTGTTCTGTATGAGAAGTATGAGGACAAGGTTGATGCTTTTGGAGAGAGAACTATGGTCGAGCTGAAGAAGTATTATGCCATTTTCGATGAGAAATGCCTATCTAAGATCCCAAAGGGTCCATCGAAAGATAAGAAGCATCATTAGAGCAGTAGAATCATAGACGGGTCTTTTGCTGGCCTATAATCGGTTCTGAAGGATGGTTGTGATTCCATGTCTCCAGGTGATAGTAAATACCTACATGAACATTGTCTAGTGTGATCTGTAGTTACAACGAGCAGAATACTCCGCTGATTTCCATTTTTCGAGTTGCTACTTGTGTGCTAGCGAATATCTTTGTACTATCACATATTTGTGTGCTAGAGGTCGACCAAAATTGACATGGCAGGAGACGGTGAAACGAGACTTAAAAAAGTGGGATATACCTAAAGATTGGCCCATAATTGAATTGCATGAAAATTAGCATTTTATGTGTCAGAATCTTAGTTTATTTATAGTTTGTTACTTTTATCTTCTTTCTTATTAATCAATTTTAAAATAAATGTAGAATCTTATTTTTTTTTGTATTTTTTATTCTTATCTTATTTTATATTACTTTTCTTCAAAAATTGTTGGGTTTCATTTCTAGCCGATCTCAACTTGTTTAGGACAAAAACTTGATTGTTGTTGTTGTATCACATCATCAAACTTGGGGCTATAGTAAAGTGGTTATTTGTCGTGGATGTTTCAACTGGTGTGGATGTTTGATGCATAATTGGTCCATAATACTTCCTCCGTTCCTTCATTTCTTTTTATTTGTCACTGACTAGTTTATTTTTTAATTAACCGATGACAAATAAAAAGAAACGGAGAGAGTATTATTTACCCAGTTACCTAACCTTGTTGAAATGAGGATTCTGCGTTCCTTAGCTCGCCCATATTTATTCACTGTCGCGTTCCATTGCGTAAAGAAATGTTGGCCAGGTCCAGGAGATGTTAATTACTAATGGAATCATGCTACTAAAAGAATAGTGTTTGAAGTACATGTTTCATACGCAGTGTCCCACTTTTACTCGATCAGTAATTACCGTTTTAGACAATTAAAAGAACTAAAAATGAACTAATAAAGGTTGTTCTAACGACAAATAAATTGAAACGGGGAGAGTACAATACAACTGATCACAACCAAGTAGATATTACTAATCACATCCGAAAGTTTCGTTTGGTCTCACAACAACCAAAATCTTCTATGCTTGGACTCATCATCTGAATCACTACTGGCATCGTTACTGTCGGATGACGAAGCTACCAGATCTTCAGCATGCAATATGTATTCAGCAACCTGGTTCAAGTACAGGTTAAACGTTAGTACAGCGGAATCACACCCCTGAAAATAAGGGTGAAAAGATAATGATTATTCATGCACCAAATCAAAATCCAGTTCAAACAGAAAATAAATTGATAAGGAACAGTTGTTCAGAATATAATGATCAGCCCTCAAGGAGCACAGAACAAAACAACTAACTGTATCAGGTAACAGAGGCCGTAGTTTTACTTCATCCTTCCCATTATTAGAGCAATGGTGTGGAGAAGCACATGTCAGGTTGCTAAGCCAAATAACTAATCTGCAATGCCCACATAGCGCTCTGTTTGATGCAAATCTCCATGTTGTGGAGTCTGAAATAATTGATAGCCGATTTTAAGAGGACAACCTTGGAGATTGTAGTGTGTAGTTTGTGTCAAGGTATTTTAAACTAGAGAAATGGCACAATTACCTGCATATTTATTGTGGAAAAGTTCTTTCCAGCAAAAAATTGGATCAATGGATACTGAATCCCTGCTATTCCGCACCGCAAGACCATCAATGCTCTGTACAGCAGATACAGGTACACTGGCGCCATTCACATTGCACAGGCCAAAGAACAGGGAGTAATTCATCCTCCACAGGTTATTGTCAAGTGCAGCTGAATTCCACGACCTTCTAAGAATGAAAAAAAGTGTGATAAACAAAAATACATGTGTGTGAAAGATGTAGAAGTAGAACGACACGGGAAAAAAATACCAGCAGACAAGACTGGCTGCTACTAAAGAACGTGTGTCCAGAAAACTGAAGATATGGACAAGCACGTCCTGTGGTATATGTGGTGAACCTGTCAAAGTGGTTGGAGATAACACAGTAAGTTGACTATCGACTAGTATCTGACTATTAGTAGTATTATATGTAAATTCATCTTCTCACACTAATTAGTTTGAAATGACGAAACCACGGTCCTTCCATAAAATGACAAAATGGACACTGGAAAGATATAAGAAATAGCACAAAAAATACTAGTTTTATATTTATGACATGTTTACCATTCTAACCGAGCATAAAACATGAAAGTCCCATCAGAATTCACATAACCTAGAAGACACGGCTGGTATCTATCCTATTTTATCAGGTCCTCGTCCACAACAACAGGAGATATAGTCGTTCAATTTTTGTAGCAGTAAAACAATAAGCAGCTCATGTTTGCACTTTGTGTCAAGCACAACATCAATACATTAGTACAATTGAAAAGGAGCATGCTACATACCTGTTTCTTGTTGAACTCTAGCACGCCTCTTATGTGCAACAACATAATGCTTGAACTCTGAAGTTGCCTGTGCCTTCTTTTGCTTTGGTAGGGCAACTTCTACTGCTTGGAGAAGATTATTAGCTGCCGTTACTGCATACCCTGTCTGCACACTGTGGGAAATAATGAGTTAATATTTAGTAAGTAATAATAGGATCAAGTAATGAGAATAGCAATAATATCAAATATTAATAGCATTGAGAAACCAAAAGCATAACATTTGAACATTGAGACTGAACAGGCAGTAAACATGATTGGAAGGTTTATGATACATGGAGAAAGCCTATGTAAGTACATGATTGATCAGTAACTAGCCAGGGATTTTTGAGGAATCTACTAGCTAGGGATTACAATCATGAGAAAGTGAGCCTCAGCAATTACACAACTCAAAGGTTCCAAACAAACATTGTCCGAAGCGGAGAAAATATCAGTGCAAATACATAACATACTGTTATAAACTCCACATCCATACCATAAAAGGTTAACTTCAAGTGCACAAATGCATGTTCCCTTGAGCAAGCTTTGTTCAGCATTGACATTAAACTCTGCAGACAAGTGACTTGTGAAAGTCGATTGTTTTTGCTCACATGTTGAGTACCAACTCAACCTTTGTTTTGTACATAGCATTGGGTATACATTCAGATTTATACAAAACTATGTGAAAATTACACCTTACATGTGAAATGCCATTACTCCTATAAACAAATTAAGAAATTCTGATACCATTGCTATCAGAATTTCAGCGTACAACTACCTTCTACAGCAAATATAAGGAGTGAAATTATAAGAATCTCTGGTGTTCATGTGCACAATCGATAACGCAATCATCTCCAAAATTTGATACAGACCTATTCAAACCGTTGCAGGAAGTTACCATACGAGAACACCTAACTTGAACACTAAACTAACCAATCATGAGTACTCAAGAGGCCAAGACAACTTCCACATGTGAAGAAGCAGAGTCGGACAGATCGACCATCAGCAGCACATATTTACAGATTACTAAGGACTAAATTCTTACGCAGTGATCCGCAACGGACCTAGCGGCGGGGTAATCAGACAAAATCGCGCACAAATGGGACGAAACGGTAGGTATTGGAGGGAAGAGGCTTACTCGGGGAGGAGCCGGAACGCGAGCAGCACGTCGGCCGCGACGAGCGCCTGGGCGGCCTTCGGGAGCTCCGCGTACCCTAGGCGCAGGAGAGCGGCCAGCTCGCCGCAGGCCGTCGGATAGTCCCACGGCCGCGCCAGCGCCGCCGCGATCCCCATCTCCCTGTACCTCTCCGCCGCGCCTGTCTCCTGCCGGCGCGGCTGCCGCCGCCTCACCGGCATCGCCGACCGGAGACGGAGTCACGGAGCCGTCCCTCCCACGTGGATCGGCCTCGCCCACCGCTCCACTCGCCTCAGGAGTCGGTCAGGGTCCCAGGCTCCCCGCCCTCTCTCGTTGCAGTTGGGTTGTGAGCAGTGCTCTGCTCGTGCACGAAACACAGTTTGCTTCGCCACATATATGGACCGCACGTGAAATGGCGGTTCGATCAAATGCATCCTTGGGCTGAATGGTTGGTGCTGTTTTGGTCGGGCAGGCCCGGCCCAAACAACCGGTCTGTGCTGGTCCAAGTTAATTTTGTAGCTGGTTTCTGTATTCTTGTACACTCATATAGTCGTATCACTCCCATTTTCCTTGATTAAATTGTTATTTTATGCTGACTATCAATAAAACACATATTTTGGATCACTAAAACGTTTTTTTTGTTCTGAATGCATCACAAATGTACTCCTTCCATCTTTAAAAAGATGTCGTTTTTAATACTAAATTTAGTTAAAACGACATCTTTTTAGAGATAGAGAGAGTATCTCACAAGTTCTTCATCTCTCATGACGCTGATGGAGTAGGTGTCTCCTCTTTCTTCAATGTCGAAACATCGTTCCCCTTCCACGACAACGTGGGCCGCGCTACGCCGTGGATCGAATTTGCTCGACTTTCTTCAACCGTCAGGCCAGTTCACTAGTGTCACAGCCCACAAGCCAGCGACCCAGCGGACGGGGCGGACCTCTCTCGTCCCCTGGCCTTTTATTTTCTTCCGGCGCACGAGCTCTTTCACCTTTGCAGGCGCGCACCATCCCATCCCTCACCGGCGGCGGCCTCTCCTTCCTTCTCCGGTGCGGCGTCCCAGGTGCTCGACCTCACCGGCGACCATGTACCGCGCAGCGGAGAGCCATCTCCGAGCACTCAAGGTTCCACCCCTGCATGCCACCACCCCTCCCCCCTCCAGTGGCCGTGTTGCGTGCGTGTCACGATACGCTTGGTTTAGATCCGATCCGAACGGCTCGCGCGGGTCGATTTGCTCGTATAGAGATTACTCTGAGGCCGGGTTCTGATGCCCGGTTCCGACGTAGGAAAAGATGGATAAGGATTTCATATTTTTCAACATATATTTCCTGGCTACGAATCTGACTTGGATGGAGTTCAGGTTCAGCCTTGGTGGTTGTCAGTTGTTATATATGTCTCGCAAGTCGCTGTGTCGTGTTGTCTGCGTTCCATATTAGCTATCGTCGATAGATTCTGCGCGTCCTAAGGGCATTTTTCTTTGTGTTCAACGTTCAGCATCATGGTGCTACTAGATTTGCTAGTACAAGTGTGGTGGCGCAGTCTTCAGGTGGCCTATTCAGCTGGCTTCTTGGTGGAAAATCAAGCGAACTCCCTCCTCTCAATGTTCCGCTCCCAGGCGTTACCATTCCCCAGCCTCTGCCGGACTTCGTAGAGCCAGCAAAGACAAAGATCACTACTCTTCCAAATGGCGTCAAAATTGCATCGGAGACATCACAGGTACCGTTCTGCGCTCAGTTATGGTACAAGATTTCCATCGTTATTCGTTCCTGTAATGTTTCTGTATGGACTTAATTTTAGAGCCCGTCTGCCTCAGTGGGTTTGTACGTTGACTGTGGTTCTATTTATGAAACACCTGCTTCTTCTGGAGTGTCACATCTGTTGGAGAGAATGGCTTTCAAGAGCACGACAAATCGGAGTCACCTGCGGCTGGTTCGTGAGGTAGAAGCCATTGGAGGCAATGTCACTGCATCTGCCTCTCGGGAACAAATGAGCTATACCTATGATGCATTAAAGAGTTATGCTCCGGAGATGGTTGAAATTCTTATTGACAGTGTGAGGAACCCAGCGTTTTTAGACTGGGAGGTCAAAGAGCAGGTACTTGTACAGTTTAAGTAAGCAAACCTATGGTATTATTTCCCTGCTATGCGTTGATGGTGCCCTGATTGTTTATACAGCTCCAGAAGATTAAATCTGAAATAGCCGAAGTGTCTTCTAATCCTCAAGGTCTACTTCTGGAGGCGCTTCACTCAGCTGGGTATTCTGGTGCACTCGCAAAACCTTTGATGGCCTCAGAATCTGCTGTAAACAGATTGGATGTTAGCACCCTGGAGGAATTTGTTGCTGTAAGAGTCGATGATTTATTTCCTAAGTTGATATGTAGTGATGGAGGCATTGCTGTGACATTTTTGCTTGTGATAATAAAATGTAGGAAAATTACACTGCCCCCAGGATGGTTCTTGCAGCAACAGGAGTGGAGCATGATGAGTTGGTTTCAATTGTGGAACCACTTCTGTCAGACCTTGCCAATGTTAAACGTCCTGAAGAGCCAGAATCAGTGTATGTGGGAGGGGACTATCGGTGCCAAGCAGATTCCCAGGTGAGTTGTTGGAGTTCCAGTATTCTTGAGGCTTGAACCCATGTGGAAAAATAACTTGTCTCTTGCTCAAAGTTGACTTCCTTGTGGTCAGAATACACACATTGCACTTGCTTTTGAGGTGCCTGGTGGCTGGAATCAAGAGAGATCTGCGATGATTGTGACTGTGCTTCAGGTATGCCAATAAGTTTTGAAGTATTCTAATCAAATATGTGCATATGATGTTCTTTGTTCTGCCTAAGAATTGCTGTGCATGTTTCATATGTTCCTTAACTTGTTTTATACGTTTCACATGTGGTGGCTACACATTGAAACCCAATGCACTGATTTGTAAATAAAACAATTTAATGCTTTGCAGATGCTCATGGGAGGAGGAGGGTCCTTCTCTGCTGGAGGCCCTGGAAAGGGAATGCATTCTAGATTGTGTATGTATCTTTTCAAATCACATTTATCTCAGACCTTTTAAAGCATGCACCTTTTAATTATCCTAACATGAGATTTAATTGATCCTGTACCTACAGACCTTCGTATCTTAAACAAGTACGAACAGATAGAATCATTCTCTGCTTTCAACAGTGTCTATAACAATTCAGGTCTTTTTGGAATTTACGCAGTCACTGTAAGCATCTTGTGGAGCATAGTCTAAATTATGTATGCCGATCTAGGATTCAAGCAATGATCAAAGCTGAATGGTTTCTTTTTGTTAATCATTATCATCCAACAGAGCCCAAATTTTTCATCTAAGGCTGTGGATTTGGCAGCAGGTGAACTCCTTGAAATCGCAACTCCAGGAAAAGGTTCATCATTGTCTCTAATCTCAATGTAGTATTTTTTTTTCACATTGGATTGGCCATCATCAGTCACGTTTCTTATCTCCTTTATCTTTTACCTCTTTTAGTTTCACAAGAACAACTTGATCGTGCTAAAGAGGCTACCAAGGCTGCAGTTCTGATGAACTTGGAATCAAGAGTACATTATTCTGACTTCTGATAATACAGTTTTCTTGAAATGTTTTTTACATCACATTTTTTTCTGTTTCAGACTATAGCATCTGAAGATATTGGGAGACAGGTTCTCACTTACGGGGAAAGGTCTGAGATTGTTTCCTGCTGAATTTATATAATGTCATCACCAAAAATAGCAATGTAGTTCCATTAGAGGATGTTTTATAGTTTGCATCCAAGTATTTTTGTTGCCCAAGAGGTCCAAGCCGATTCAATTTAACATTAGACTCTTAGTGTGCTGTGGATCTGTTTGCATGCAATTGTGTCCATTTATGCTTGACCTAACAGTTTTTCAGAACCTAAACATTCTATAGGGAAATGCAGCTATATTTCGCTTATGCCAGTATGGCCATTTTTATCTTAAAAAATGATTCTATGTTTCTAAAATTTCAGGAAACCCATTGACTATTTCCTGAAAACTGTTGAGGAAATCACTTTGGATGACATATATTCAACTGCTAAGAAGATGGTGTCTTCACCTCTTACAATGGCATCATGGGGTGATGGTATGTTCAAGTTCAACACTTTCAAGTTAAGGCATGGTGCTTGATAGGTTATTGTGATTAAATGAAAGTCTCTTCTTGCAGTTATCCATGTTCCTAGCTACGAGTCTGTCAGCCGCAAGTTTCACTCATAGTGAGCCTTCAGCACTGGACTTGCATGAGTTGTTCCAACAATTTTAGGTGCAGCCCTCCAATGGCGCTCAACAGTATAAAAATGTTTGACGGATAGTTGTTCACACTGAATAATAATAGTATTAGGTATGGAGCGGCACTTGCTATCTCCTTTCCTCCGCTCGTAAACTTGACGCCATGTTTTTGATAAACATCTGCAGGTCCCCACCCATTTAAACCTATCACAGTTCTAGATTTCTCACGAAATAATATTTATCTTTTCACAACAAAATAGTGTACTTAATTTTATATGTATATGTCACGACATTCTTTGATGTCTTCCCGGTTTGACAATAGCATATCATTAGGTTCTATCTTTCTTGCGTAAAATGCGAGAACCAATAGATAGACCTGTGGAAGCTACTATACGTTGCCTGCACGTAGAGGCTACGAATATGTTTGCTAATCAATGGATCACGATGAAAATATAACGAACAAGATATAGAGTGCATGTCAAAGTGTGGAATCTGCACAATCCAATTACTCCCTCAATCCTCAAAAGTTTATCAAGTTTTAGTTCATTTGTGAACAAAAACGTGATGAGGGACGGCATGCAGAGACGAACTCCCCTGCATAGTAACGCTGTAATCGTAGGCAATGGACTCGTTCTTGCCCGGATTGCCAACAACAACCTCTGCACGATCGAACTCCTCAAATTCTTATCACAATTTCAGGTGCAGAGAACGTCAGAAGAACACCGCGGTGGGTCCATGGCCACCCAAGTCGTGCGCTCCTTAATTAAGGCCGCTGACCAGCCCCTCGCTTGGAAGGTCGACCTCCCGGCATAGGCACTACGGAAGAGTCGTGTATGTGCCTGGCTGCCCGCTGCGGCGTTGATGACTTGCACGACTACAGCGCGGGGCAAGCTGTTTAATCATTGTGGCGTTGATGTGATCAACCTTCTTAGCGAGAGAATTAAGCCTGTGATTACTGTACAGGATACAGAAGAAGCGCTGAGAACATATATCATGCTCCGGCTTCTGCCTGCTGCTTGTGCCATGGAGCAATCAATAACGCCGTGGGCGATGGCGCAGGCAAGGTCGCGGCTGCTGCTTCTCTGCCTAGCCGCCGCCGCCGCTGCTGCCAGCGTACTCCAAGCTCGTGCGCAGACCGATACCATGGGTATGCTCAACATCTCGATCGATCGACTATAGTTTCAGAAGATTTCATATCCTATCATCCTAATGTATCCACATGAGCGGATGCATTAATATATGCACCATAGCTAGACGATTGAAGAAGTAGCTAGGCGTTTTGCGTCGTTGCAGGTTTCATCAGCATAGACTGTGGCCTGTCGGGGACGGAGAGCTACTTGGATGCCACCACAACCATCACGAACGTCCCCGACGCCGCCTTCATTGACACAACCGCCGGCTCGACCCATAACATCTCGACCGAGTACGTCACGCCGAAGCTCGGCAAGCGCTACCTCAACGTGCGCAGCTTCCCCGACGGCGCGCGCAACTGCTACACGCTCCGGACCGCCGACTCGGGGCACAAGTTCCTCCTCCGCGCCATCTTCATGTACGGCAACTACGACGGCCTCGGCCGGCCGCCCGTCTTCGACCTCTACGCCGGCGTCAACTTCTGGACCATGGTGAACATCACAGACGCCAACACCGCGGTCATAAAGGAGGTCACCGTCGTCGTGCCGGAGGACTTCGTGCAGGTCTGCCTGGTGAGCACCGGCACCGGCACGCCGTTCATCTCGGGTCTGGACCTGAGGCCTCTCAGGAGCTCGCTCTACCCGCAAGCCAACGCCACGCAGGCTCTGGTCCGGCTCGCCAGGGTTAACTTCGGCACAACTGATTCGACGGACGTTGTCAGGTGATCAGCAAGATATTATTGTCTCCACTTATTAATCCATTTGATGAGCGAATTAAACCCTTGACGTACGTAACACGCGGATGAGGACCGCGCGCAGTAAAAAAACTGACCGCTAAAACGATCATCGATTATTGGGCATGCAGGTACCCTGATGATCCGCACGACAGAATATGGTTTCCTTGGGTCGACAAGACCACCTGGACAGAGATATCGACGACGAATACGGTGCAGTCCATAACTGACGACAAATTCGAAGCGCCGTCCAAAGTGCTGCAGACGGCCATCACGCCGCGCAACGCCTCCCAAAACATCGAGTTCTACTGGGACTCCGAGCCGCAGCCCAAGGACCCGAAGCCGAGGTACATCGCCATCCTGCATTTCAGCGAGCTGCAGCTCCTCCCCAGCAACGTGGTGCGCCAATTCTACATCAACCTCAACGGCAAGCTGGCGTACCCGAATGTGTTCACGCCGACATACCTCTACTCTGACGTGGTGTACAATGAAAACCCCTTTCGGGACAACGTCCGGTACATCTTCTCCTTCAACGCTACGGCCAACTCTACGCTGCCGCCGATCATCAACGCCGTCGAGTTGTTCTCCGTCATCCCCACCACCAACGTCGCCACGGATTCCGGGGACGGTGAGTGAGGACTTGTAACATTTGAGCTGGTGATGATTAGCAAGCGATATGGTCGTCACTAAAGATGGAGTAACTCGGTTCTGATCAAATGACAGTATCTGCCATCACCACGGTCAAAGCTACGTATCATGTTCAGAAAAACTGGATGGGTGATCCGTGCGTTCCCAAGAATTTCGCGTGGGACGGATTGGCATGCAGCTTCGCCATTTCCAGTCCTCCAAGAATCACTGGCGTGTAAGTACTTCAGATTATTAACTCTTATGTCAAGGTTAAACAGTAAAAAAATCTTAGCTAGTACTTAACCGTGGTTATACTGAGCAACTGGCCTGTATTCAAAATGTTGCAGAAACATGTCTTACAGTGGTCTGAACGGCGATATAGCATCTGCTTTTGCAAATCTCAAGGGCGTACAATACTTGTAAGAGTGGTGTTATTAATCTATTTTTTTGGATCACACGGTGGATATAAGAAAGAAAGAGAATAACGCACATACCATGGTCTATATATGGCTTGCAGGGATCTATCATACAACAATTTATCAGGCCCCATTCCTGATTCCCTTTCACAATTATCTTCGTTGGTACTCTTGTAAGTCTCTAGACTCATCAAATTTGGAATGTTCCCACTTTCAAAAAATCTCACATGAATAGCGATTGGTTTCTGTCAGGGATTTGACAGGGAATCAGCTCAGTGGATCAATTCCCTCTGGGCTTCTCAAAAGAATTCAAGATGGATCCCTGAATCTAAGGTGAATCATCCATGATTCATTTTATTTTAGCAAGCCTGATGTCACTTGACAAGTTTGACTGACACTTTCTGTTTTTAGATATGGCAACAACACAAACCTCTGCACCGACGCCGGTGCATGTCAGCCGCCCAAAGGGAAGAGCAAGCTACTCATCTACATCGCTGTCGCTGTTTCGCTTGTGGTGATAGCATCGGTCGTAATACTACTCTGCTGCATCTTGAAACGGAAAAAGAATGGTGAGTTTGCCCATCGTCAACTGCATGCGTGTGCTTCAGCTGTTCTTCCCCACCATTCTGACTACAAACCATCATCTTGTTGTGTCACTACCATTCAGGATCGACGAACACCACCGCGATGCCTCAGAATGAGACGGCGACGAGCCATGTGACAAATAATGATTCCACAAACTATCAGAGCTCTCTGCAGCTTGAGAACCGTCGGTTCACGTATAAGGAGTTGGAGATGATAACGAACAACTTCCAGCGTGTACTCGGCCGAGGCGGCTTCGGGTATGTCTACCACGGCTTTTTGGAGGACGGCACGCAGGTGGCAGTCAAGCTCGGGTCGGGTTCGTCCAATCAGGGCATCAAGGAGTTCCTCGCAGAGGTATGTGTGATTTCTTCAGACGTCGTTCTTGTTTTCATATACAAATTCGTACCAGCAAATTTGACTAGTCACTGTCGCTTCTTCAGGTTCAGACCTTGACACGGATTCATCACAAGAATTTGGTGTCCATGATCGGTTACTGCAAGGACGGAGAGTACATGGCGCTTGTCTACGAGTATGTGCCAGAAGGCACCCTACAAGAGCACCTTGCAGGTATGTAGAGTGGTTAGCAGCTCAGGACTTCATCATACTTCTCCTATCCTAAAAAGTTTGTCGCTTTGGGACAGAGAGAGTATTCTGATATTTTACGTGACTTTAGGAAAGGAGTCAGTGAACTAATTTAGAAAGAATAATTTTTTCCTAATGTGATACAAAAAAAAGACTGTTGGGAATATACTAAAACGCTTGATAAATTATAATACCAAAATGCCAATCTATTTGTAGGAAATGGCCGCAATGGAAAATTATTAACCTGGAGACAGAGACTCAAAATTGCGTTGGACTCGGCGCAAGGTATGCATATACTGAATTCGTCTTGCAATTTCCTTTCCATTGGAGGTTTTTCCTTGCAAGAGCATGAGGTGATGAGCACTATTGGATGCGCAGGACTCGAATATCTACATAGGGGATGCAGCCCACCTCTGATCCATAGGGATGTGAAGGCAACTAACATCCTACTAACCTCTAAATTGGAGGCCAAGATCGCGGATTTTGGCTTATCCAAGGCTTTCAATCGGGACAACGACACTCACATATCCACGAGCTCGCTTGCTGGAACACCTGGATATGTAGATCCGGAGTACGCTATTTCCACTGCCCTTTACTAGATCTCTCATGTTTTTATTCTTCTCCATTATGTTTTTCTTATAAGATTAATTCATGCCAACTAATGAGCAGGTATCAAGCAACCATGCAGCCAACAACAAAGGGCGATGTGTATAGCTTTGGCGTCGTGCTTCTGGAGCTAGTCACGGGGAGGCCAGCCATCCTGCGTGATCCCGAGCCTATCAGCATCATCCGGTGGACACGACAACGCCTCGCGCGTGGCAATATCGAGGATGTTGTAGACCCGTGCATGCGCGGTTACCGTGATGTCAATGGCATATGGAAAGCTGCGGACATCGCTCTCAAATGCACGACAATCGCATCGACGGAACGACCAACCATGACCGACGTGGTGACGCAGTTGCAGGAGTGTCTCGAGCTTGAGGCGGCTCATGGTGGAAGTGTTGACATGGACGGCAACTCCTACACCGGCAGCAGCAGCGGGGATCCGTACTCGGGTTACAACGCGTATAGAGCTCAAGGTCAGGGCCAGTTCACTGACGTGAGCCAGGACAACACTGCATTTGATATGGAGCACAGATTTGGGAGGGTGCCAACTCTGCCCACGGGTCCTGCAGCACGATAACTTTGCAGAGCATCAATCTGGTGTGAATCTCTCTTTTTTTGTTCGTTTTGTTTTTACATGATTTTTTAAGATATATTTACGGGCAACTCAATGACGTTGTTTTACCAAAGTGCAATTTGGACATGCAGGAAGTGTTTAATTTTCACTCTTTGTAAAATATGGAGATACCTTGGTATGATTTTTTCATATATATCTACTGAATATGGAGCACAGATTTGGTACTCACAAGAAGGACGCTGAAAGGCTCATCGCCGTAGACAATGTACAGGGATTTTATCGGTGGGCCACACGACCAATCTATCATTCCACGTCTAGCATTAAATTCAGCTCAACCTGACACCATTTACCATTCAATCATCTACCACAACTTCTTTGTGTTGAAAATGCAGGAGTAACTTGGATTGATGATGTCTCTCTCAAATCTAATGATGCAACTGAATCAATACTCAAACGAATAGATAAAAAAATTCAAACCAATATAATCGTGTAATTCGAAATGCTCTAGTGTAGGGCGAGTTCACCAACATGTGTTATGAACCTATGTGATATGATGTACCTTAAAACTTTCGTCATGCAAAAAAAATGAGTAGAGCATAGTGCACCAACAGCTATTATGGTATTAACCTAGTTCTTCTAGTCTAATGATAAATTTAAAGTTTCCAAGACTGAGTTTATCAATAGAGTTCCATCATTATCAAGAAAAACACATAGAACAACATGTATTGTCAGCTCCATAGGCCTCGTTCTACCGCCCACTACATGCCTAATGCCCCGATTTCTCAATCCAAATGGGATATCTTATGTCATCCTAAATACCAAGGCAGACTTTGAATCTTTGACCTCCAAGTCCAAAATATATGTTTATTAACTAAATGGATCATAAAATTACTCCCATTTCAGAAAGAGGGATGAAAATAAAAGATTTTTTCAACATAAGGTAGGAGCTCTGTCATCATTAAGATAGATAGAAACCCTACGTACAAACTACAAGTGTGTATAGTACAAAAGGCAAAGAAACAGCTAAGGATATACCCCCTCCTTCCCAAATTAATTGTCGTTTTAGACAAGATTTTTAATTGCAAATGAATTAAATTTCTTGTCCAAAACGACAATTAATTTGAGAAGGAGGGAGTACACACTAGTGAGTCGGCTAGACTGGCTTCATCAGCTTTTAACCCCCGTCCCCATCTGGCCGGGTGGTCGGGTGAAGGTTTATCTCTTCCAGCAAGAGTGAGGGTACTTGGAGGTGGGAGCATTTCTTATTCCGGAATATTCGGCGACCGCGTTTGTCGACTGTTGGAGTCGGCAGATCCCCTGACACTACGAAAGTGTGGAAGGAGTTTGAGGTTCGGTTTGGGCGCGCGGAGACTCAAGTAGGTGAAACGCGATTGGACACGAGTGACACAATCGTTTACGTGGTTCGGGCCGCCTGAGCGTAATACCCTACTCCACGGGTGTGTGTGTGTGTTGTATTAACTTGTGAGCTTCAGAGTGTTCGAGCGTTTTCTCTCTCGTGTATCGTCGGTTTGTCCTTTTATAGTACAAGGACAAACCGTTACAAGTCAGCCTGGCCCGACATGTGGCCCTGGCGGTTATTGGTATTGATACACGAGATTAATTGTTGTTAATAACCTTGTAACGGCTCCGACAGTGCCGTTACAGGTGTTAAGATCATCCGATTAAATATCATTAACGTGGAATTAATGATAATTAATCGGGTCTTGAAGTCTGCGGCTGTCCTTTGGAGATCCGGAGCTGTTACAACGTCTCCCGGGGGTTTGAAGCGGCCAGCTCCGACGTATGGACACGTGGCAGCTCCGGAGCTTGCTCGTGGGAAGCGGGAAGCTCCGGGGCGGCCTGGCACGTGTCAGGTCCGGAGCTTCTCTCGGTCAGGGGTTACCTCCGGAGGTGCCGTTTCAGTACTTGTCCCGGAGCTTCACCCTTGCGGGTAATAGCTCTGGTCTAACAGTACACGTGGCAACCTAAGGGCTAACCATGTTGAAGAAGCGGGTCCGGTTACGTCTGACGAGTGGGCCCCCGAGGGTCTTCAATTTAAGTAGATGTCCTTCCCTTGAGATCTTTGTATCCTCAGGGGGTGTATGGTTTTTAGGGTACCGACAGTGGCCCCCTGGACCTACCTCCGGGGAAGGCCAACGGGATGAAGTCATTCCGCCGGAGGTGGGTCCACACTTGCGACTCTTGAACTGGGTCTTCAAGGGTCTTTGGAGGTGCCTTTGGTGGGACTTTACGGTTAAGTGCCGACGCGTGGCGCACCTCAGGTGGCAGATAAGATCTTTGACGTGCGGATCTCTCGCAATTGAAGGTCGTCGGTTCCCGATACGAAAACCGTATCGGTTCCGCGCGCCTTGTCAGTCCGCCGCCTTTGGGTTTCCCGCCTCGTGATGACAACTGTTCGCCTGGGTAAGAACCTCGACTTGATCGTCAGGGTGGTCCCGGGCCCTCTTGTCATCGGCTGGGTTGAATTCTTGAGTAGTATCCTTGACTCCCCTGCAGTTTCCATCCAAGCGTTGCGAGGGCTTACTTAAGAAGGAAAGCGCACCGTCGGGAGTTCTTTACGCTTTCCATCTGTTCTTGCGCTCAAACTCCCAACTCGTGTTTTGCTTCCCTTCTCTCGCCTAGCTGTGCTGCGATGGAGTTGGGTCTGCGTGAAAGTCGTTTGAAGACGGAGAGCGATCTGAAGAAGGTCCGAGCCCTCATGTGGTGGTCGTCGGACTTCTTCAACCGTTCAGTCCGCGCCGGCGGGGAGCTTCCCTTTAAAAAGGAGCACTCCGGCGAAATGGTGTACTTTTCATCGTACGCCATGGTGGGGCTGATCCCACCGTTTTCTTCCTTCTTCTTGATGCTGCTGGACTTCTATGGTCTGCAGCTATACCACCTTGGCCCTCACTCCCTCCTCCTTGTGTCCATCTTTGTCCACTTCTGTGAGATGTGGGTGGGCATCCCTCCTTGCATCGAGCTCTTCCGCACCTTCTTCACCGTCCAAACCACCGGCCGAAGTGACGAGTACCTTGGCTTCTACTACTTTGTGAAGCGCAAGAAGTGCCCGTTCAAGTACCTCCGGTCGTTCCCTTCCGGGAAGTGGGATGACTGGAAGAAAGATTGGGTAGTCGTCCGGGTGGAGGAGCACGAGCGGTTGGAGCTGCCAGACGGTCTGCCCGGCATTGACACGTCGGTGTGGAGCGAAGTTCCGGTGCTGGCGGCAGCTTTCGACCCCATCCTGTCCAGGATCCGCCAATGTGTGGAGGGAGGACTGACTCCCCAGGCGGTGTTCTTCAACTTCCTGTCCAACAGGTGGGCACCGCTGAAGAGGAGGGAGAAGCTCGCATGGGCCCTCAACAGCGTGATGGACGAAGACCGGGTCGAGACCGGGTTGAAGTCCAGCATGGTGGGGAAGTCCTTGGAGTTTCACCTCAAGAAATTCCAGCACGGCATCGATGTTGACGGAGAGTACTTGACTCCGCCGCCGGCTTTCCCCCCCCTGAACGTGGAAGTTGAGTTCAGCAGGGAGCTCCGGCGGAAGATGCCCGCGCTTGACGACCTTGGCGTCGTCGAGGGAAGATCGACTGCCCGGTTGGCGATTCCCGGGTTGTCGGAAGGCGGCTCCACCCCTGTCTCTCAGCCAAGAGCTGAGGTCACCGGCAAGGGCAAGGAGCTGGCGGAAGAGCCGGAGAACCGGAAGAGGAAGCTACGACATGCTGACGGAAGGTCCGTCAGGCTTGCTACTTCCCCGCCAGTTCCCCGTCCTCAGGAAGGAAGATCCTCCGTCGCTGCAGCGTCTGTCCCCGTGGTGGGGTCTTTTCGGCGCGCTACTGTTCCGGCGGTGGGATCCTCCCGGAGTGCGGCTGTCCCCGTGATGGGTCCCTCCGGAGGTGCCAGCTCCGGACAGGCGACTCCGGTTCGAGAAGCGGTGAGGGCCTCCAGGTCTAGGAGTTCCTCCCGGTCAAGGAGAGCTCTGACCCGGGAAACGCCCGCGGCTACGGCAAGTCCTGGAAGTCCTCCCGGAGCTCCTACGCCGACCGTGGCCAGCCCGGAACGTCCGGGAAAGATGTTCCGCGCAAGCTGGTGCGTGAGCCTCCCAAGGTAATTTTTCTTGCTTACCTCAATTAACTTTTAATTATAGCATCTGTTTGCTCAATTTCTTCATTCTTCATCTGCAGCGTTCCCAAGAAGGGGAGTGAAGCCCCGCCCTCAGCCACAGTGTCTGAGGCTGCGAGGGCTTCTGCTCTAGCCCCGGTGCCGCCCCAGGCGGAGGCTGCGACAGCTCCGGCGCCGGCTGTCGTGGTCATGGACCTCGACTCGTCTCCAGAAGTTCCCCTGGTAGCGCCGGACCACGGGATTGAAGATGCGCCAGCGGCACCCGCTCCGGAGGTTGAAGCTCCGGGCCCTGGTGCTGCAGAAGTAGATACTCCGGCTGTTGAGTCGGAGGAAGTAGAGATCCCGGCTTCAGAGCCGGAAAGTGCTGAAGCCCCAGCGGTTGAGCCGGAGGTAGCTGAAGCCCCGGCGTGCGAGCCGGAAGTTGAAGTGGTTCCGGCAATTGAGCTGGTTACTTCCGAAACTTCGGTCGCAGAGCCGGTAGCTATTGGAGCGCCGGCTGCAGAGCCGGTGATTGTGGAAGCGCCGGCTGCAGAGCCGGTGGTCGAAAAGGCGAGGGAGCTTGAGCCTCCCTCAGAAGAAGCGTCCCGGCCGGAGCCAGTGGAGGCGACGACGTCGATGGTACCCGTGGCGGAGCCAGAGTGCCTGAACGAAGTCGCCGGCCCCCAGCCTGAGGGGGCGAATGAAGATTTGGTGACGGGACCTTCTTCGGTGGCGACTGAGGCCATCCCGGAGGAGTGCCCTAGTGCCTTGGAAGCTCGGGGTTCCGCTCTCGTAGAGTGGGACCCAATTTTTGTAAATGAAGACCCGCTAGAACCAGCGGAGGAGGCCCCAGAAGGTCCGGAGCCCATCTCGCTGTCGATGTCCATCGACAA
The DNA here is from genome assembly GCA_036927565.1 of Tuctoria greenei. NCBI lineage: Eukaryota > Viridiplantae > Streptophyta > Magnoliopsida > Poales > Poaceae > Tuctoria > Tuctoria greenei. The sequence continues at coordinate 306,917,967 of JAYESD010000001.1, forward strand.
CGCTTGCTCCAGTCTACGCCAAGTCCAACTAGCCTTCTTCCACGACAGCAAGGTTCTTGAAGAGGAGCGCCAAACCCTTAGGAGGTGGCGTAATCGACTCCAATTCGAGACCAAGCTGGCGCAGTCGAGGATTGCTGAGGACAAGGAATGGATCAGGCGGGAGAAGGTCCGCCTGGAGCTCTGGGGTGAGATGCTGGACGAGAGGGAGAGCATGACTCACAACCTCGACGCCCAATCCCGGGAGTACCATGACCAAGCTAAGGCTGCTAATGATGCGGCCAACGCTCGGTTCGATCAACTTGAGGCCATCAGTACCGCACTCATCAAGCGCCGAGAGGCACTTGAGGGAAGGGAAAAGCGGCTCGAGGATGAGGAGCAAAAACTCCTGGAGCTACGGGATGACGTCTTGCGACGTGAAGAAGAGCTCGCCGAGAAGACAACTCTGGCGGACAAGGGTCTCGAGGAGCGCACAAAAAAATTGGAAGAGCGCTGCCTCGAGGAAGAGGAGAAGACCTGGGTGCGGGGGCAGGAACTCTACGAGTACGAGTGTGCCCTTGTCGCCCGGGAGAAGGAAATAGAGGCTAGGGAGAAAGACCTGGTCGACCGCCGGAACAAGATCCACCTCCGGGAGGAGGAGCTCGGAAGACTTGAGAAGCGGGTTGCTGCGAAGATTCAGCAAAACGCCAAAGAAGTCGAGCGTCTTTCCCGCGAGAATTCTGAGCTGGCGGCGGCCCGGAGGTCCCTAGAAGAGATGAAAGGCCTGAGGAAGACGGACTCCCTGCAAATTTGGGAGTTCCTGAGCAAGGCCGATGATGCGCTAGCGCCGATGGGTTTCAGCCCCGTGCTCCCGGATGATCCGGAGCCGGAGCCGGACCTTGCGTTGCAAGCGTTGAGCGCTGCGGGCAGCAATCTCTCCAAGGTGGGCGACGTCATCGCGGACCAGCTGGAGGTCGAGGGGCAATCCCTGGCTAGGAACGTCACAGAGTATGTGTTGACGTGTTACACTAGCCGGAACCCTCAATTCTCTCTGGACCCGGTGCTTGAAGGCCCCGTCGAAGGAGAAGGCGAAGCTACCCGAGCCAGCGTGTCGGAGGTCGCTCAGAAGGTCGCTGAGTTCTTCCATAGGGTCTAGGACTATCTTTCTTAGCCTTTATTTGTATCTTCTCTTCTTCCTCAATTTTGTAATCCCTTGTCTCCAGATGTAATCTCCGGTCTTCTGATGAAATGAAATCCCCAATTTTTCGTGAATTTCATTTTTTGTCTTCAACATCTTTGTCTTCACTTGGCCCCCTGGTAGATGTGCACAATTTGATTGTGGACATGTACCAAAAGGATGTTGAGTTTTGTTGAAGACAAATTTGCTTCGAACTCGTATAGTTTAAGTCCGAAGTTTTCGATAGTGAAGGTCCCTTGAAGTCGTCGGAGCTTAGAAGCTCCGGCACTGTCCATCGTCGGAGCTTAGTAGCTCCGGCAGTAGCCTCTACCAACACGTTGAGTGTCGATAGTTAATACTTCAAGGTGTCGGAGCTTAGTAGCTCCGGCAATGACCCTTGCCACGCCTGGCTTGCTGGCAACAGACTCTAGTGATAGAGTCTTCTCACCATCTTTAAGTTAACGCCGGTGAGAGTCGGAGCTTGGTTAACTCCGGTTTTTCTCCATCAATATTGGGTTTATTTTTCCTGCACACTTAAGCCAAGAAAAACAGTAAAATTCGTTCCTTATCTATAACTTCGTCGCGGCTTACGGTTCTCAAGAGAATTTCAAGTTGAACACGATTTTTAGTATAATTGGATGAATTGTCTTTTCTCTTAGATCCAATTGTCCATGGACCCACCTTACTTTGGCCTGCCGGGATGTAGGTAGAGTGGCGTACTTAGGGTGCTTGACCAGGCTAAGTCGATAGCGCACTCCGACCCTAGAATGGCTTGGCGGCTTTCAGGCGAGTTAGTCACAGACGATATTTAAATCTAAAAAATCCGACAATTCAACTCGAATCATACGTAAATCGGTCTAACTAGAATTTCTTAAGAATTGCACGTTTCTGTTATAGACAAGAAAGAGAAAAATAAAAATGTCGAGCCTTATGCAAAAATGAATGCACGTGGAGTCTATTTCACATGAAGATGTCTTTCATTATAGGTCCGGGGTACAGGGGAAACAAGTACACTCTTAGGGTACGGAACCAGGCTAAGTGTGTTCGGTTTCTCATTTAACCCAGGGTAGTTAGCTACACTTCTAGTCCGGAGACTGTATCAAGTGTTGCATGAGCTTTCCACACCTTTCGGGAAAGGTCCGGCTGCTCTCCCGGAGGAACTACCCGACTCTGTACAATGACTCTATAACATACACTTCAAGTTACTTAAGACTCACCTCCGTGGAATTAAGTGTAGAACTTACGGAGGTGCTCGATGTTCCAAGGATTTGGGAGAGGTGTCCCATCCTCGGTAGCCAAGCGAACGCTTCCGGGACGGGATACTTTGATCACTCGGAAGGGTCCTTCCCAGCCGGGGGAGAGTTTGTTTTGCCCTTCTCTGGATAGTATTCTCCGTAGCACCAGATCGCCTTCCTCGAGCTGTCGGTTGTGTACATGCCGCTGATGATAGCGCCGTAGAGCTTGGCGGTATCGGGCATTCCGAACAGCTGCTTGGCACCTTCCCTCCTCGAGGAGGTCTAGGTCTTCACGCCGGAGCTGGTCCTGCGCGGCTTCGTCGAAGGTCCGGACTCGGAGGGAACCCAAGGTGATTTCCGGAGGAAGGATCGCTTCAGCTCCGTACACCAGGAAGAAGGGTGTTTCTCCGGTTGCCCGACTTGGAGAAGTCCTGTTAGCCCATAGAGTGGGCGGAAGCTCTTCGATCCAATTAGCTCCGTGCTTTTTCAAACGCTCATAAGTGCGCGTTTTGAGTCCTTTAAGGATCTCTGCATTTGCTCTCTCGGCTTGTCCATTGCTGGCAGGATGAGCTACGGAAGCGTAGCAAACTTGTATGCCGAGGTCTTCGCAATATCCTTGAAATGCGGAGCTTGTGAACTGAGTCCCATTATCAGTGATGGTCTTATTTGGGACTCCGAATCTGCTCACGATAGATTGTAGAAAATTAATTGCAGATTGTTTGTTGATCGTCACAACAGGAGTAGCTTCCGGCCACTTGGTGAACTTGTCGATGGCGACGTACAGGAACTTGTAACCTCCGACGGCTCTTGGGAAGGGTCCCAAGATGTCCATCCCCCACACAGCGAAAGGCCACGTAGGAGGTATCATTTGTAAGGGCTGAGCAGGTGTATGAATTTGCTTTGCATGAAATTGGCATGCTTTGCATTTCTTCACTAGCTCAGTAGCATCCTGGAGCGCTGTAGGCCAGTAGAAGCCGTGCCGAAAGGCTTTTCCGACCAGCGTGCGGGAAGACGCGTGGTTCCCACACTCACCTCCATGGATTTCTGCGAGGAGCTCGCAGCCTTCTTCCCTTGTGATGCACCGCATTAGGATGCCGTTGGCACCGTGCCGGTAGAGATCCCCTTCTACCAACGTGTATCTTTTAGCCAATCTGACTACCCGGTCAGCGGATACATCATCGTCAGGAAGGATGTTGTCTTTCAAGTAGTTCCGGATCTCCGAGATCCATGCATCGGAACTGACTTGAGCATTTGAGTCTTGCGTGCTGGGTTGCTCGGAGCTTCCGGCAGCACCTACGACTCTTGATGGCTGCCATGGTAACAGGGCCATCGGGACCGTCAGCTTCGGGATGCTGATCTCGCCCCCTTCGTTCAGTTCGGCAGGCTGAACTGTGGGTTTTGACAACCTCCGGACAAAGGTTCCGTCTGGAGCCGGAGCTCCGGTTGACGCCTTAGTCGAGAGTTCGTCAGCTTCAGCGTTGTGAGCACGCTGAACATGGTAAAGGTCTAGGACTTCGAAGTCCTTCTGAAGCCTCTGGACTTCAAGGAGATAAGCAGCCAGCTGGAGATTATTGCAGGAGCATTCACCCTTCACCTGTTTGATGACAAGTTGTGAATCTCCTTTGACCAGCAACTGCTTGACACCATATGATAGTGTCACCTTTAATCCATATATGAGGGCTTCGTACTCCGCCATGTTGTTGGTTGCCTTGAAGTCAAGGTGCACCATGTATTTCACCTTCTCCCCGGTTGGTGCGAGGAGAAGGATTCCAGCTCCGGCTCCCTGCTTCTGCATGGAGCCGTCGAAGTAAAGGGTCCAGTGAGGCTTAGTGAAGGCCGGAACTTGTGGTTCCGTCTTCTGCTCGCTGGGGCCCCCAGGGTTTAATGGAGAGGGAGTCCATTCTGCCACGAAATCTGCCAATGCTTGACTCTTGATTGCTTGTCTTGGAATGAATTCGAGGTCGAATTCAGCCAGTTCCGCTGCCCATTTTGCTATATTCCCAGTTGAATTGGGATTATGCAGGATCGCTCGAAGTGGATACGAGGTTACCACCGAGACTTTGTGAGCTTGGAAATAGTGTCGAAGCTTCCTTGAGGCAATAAGAACTGCGTAAAGCAGCTTATGTACCTCTAGGTATCGAGTCTTGGCATCATGTAACACTTCACTGATGAAGTATACTGGGCGTTGAATGGTCCGGACCCTCCCGGAGGGGTCCGGAGCTTCCTCTCCATTGATCCGGGCCCTGTTGGAGGGGTCCAGACTATCTTCGGGGACCTCCGGGTTCTGGGTGGAGGAACCCGGAGCTTCTTCAGGAATGACCTGGATCCTATCGGAAGGATCCGGGTCCTCTGAAGTGGTTTCTTGTGGGTTCAAGTCTGGGAGCTGGGACCCAGACCCGCTTTCAGGAACCTCCAGATCCTCCCGAAGGGATCTGGATTCCTGAGTATTGGGTAGTTCCGGTCTCTCCGCAACCAGAACCATACTGACGACTTCGTCAGTTGCTGAAATGTAAAGCAATAAAGGCTCACCAGGGTTCGGAGCTACCAAGACTGGTAGGGTGGTGAGGAACTGTTTCAGCTCCTGGAATGCCTTCTCTGCTTCTTCAGACCATTGGAATGGTCCGGACTTCCTTAGTAACTTGAAGAAGGGAAGTGCCCTTTCCGCCAGTCTTGAAATGAACCGGCTGAGGGCTGCTAGACATCCAGTTAATTTTTGGATGTCTTTGATGCGGGTTGGTGGCCGCATGTCTTCAATGACTTTTATCTTCGCCGGATTAGCCTCTATGCCCCGGTGACTTACCAGGAAACCAAGAAGCTTTCCGGAACTAACCCCGAAGACGCACTTGTCTGGGTTTAGCTTTGTGCGGGTGGCCCGCAGCTTATCGAAGACAGCCTGCAAGGTGTCCAAGAGGGACTCCTTGTTCTTGACTTTGACTACGATGTCATCAACATACACTTCCACTATGTCTCTGATGAGTTCTTCGAAAGTTTTGTACATTGCTCGTACAAAAGTTGAAGCTGCATTCTTGAGACCAAAAGGCATGGCTGTGTAACAATACAATCCATCCACTGTGATGAATGAAGTATGTTCTTCATCTTCCCTAGACATCCGGATTTGATGGTATCCTGAATATGCGTCTAGAAAACACAGTAACTCACACCCGGAGGTGGAATCCACTATCTGGTCTATTCTAGGTAGTGGGAATGGATCTTTTGGACATGCCTTATTCAGTGTGGTGTAGTCAATGCACATCCGAAGTTTCCCGCCGGCTTTAGGCACAACAACTGGGTTTGCCAGCCATTTTGGATGATAGACTTCTCAGATGAATCCGGCTTCGAGCAACTTCTTCACTTCTTGTCGGATGGAGTTCTGTCGCTCTACAGATTGCTTCCGAGGTTTCTGGTGCACAGGCCGAGCGTCGGGGTAAATCTTCAGATTGTGCTCAATCACTTCCCTGGGGATCCCAGGCATTTGTGACGGTTGCCAAGCAAACACGTCAACGTTAGCCCGGAGGAAAGTGATGAGCGCGAGTTCCTATTTGTCGTTCAAGCCACCCGATATGCGGGTAGTTTGGGTGACATTGGAACCAATTTGGACGACTTTGACGGGAACGTCGGTGTCGCCGCTTGGCTGCACACGAGGTGCAGAGGTCGAGCCTCGTTGACGAATGCTCGGAGGTTGTGGAGCTTGCTTCTGTCTGGAGTCCTCCTCTTGCGCTGTGGTGAGTGCATGGAGTTCCTCCAGAGCAGTTACTCCGGCAGTGCGATCTCCACGGATCCGGAGAACGCCTACTAGTGTTGGCATCTTCAACACCAGGTATCCATAATGAGCAGCTGCCATGAATTTGTACAAGGCAGGTCTACCCAAAATGGCGTTGAATGGTAAGTTGATCTGAGCGACGTCGAAGATCAACTTTTCGGTGCGATACTTCTCCCGGGTCCCGAAGGTAACAGGGAGAGTAATAGCTCCAAGTGGGGTTATGGCCCCCGGACCTACTCCGGAGAAAGGTCGAGAGGGCTGGAGGTCCGAAGGTCGAAGCTGAAGCTTAGTGAAGGCTTCGAAGCTGATGAGATTAAGCCCCGAACCTCCGTCTACCAAGACATGATGGAGCTGGATGTTGTTGATGGTGGGAGATACCATCAAGGGTAGCTGGCCAGCTCCGACCATGCTTTGAGGACAGTCCGAAGCATCAAAAGTGATGGGTGTGTCCATCCACTTTCGATGTGGCTCCGGTCTAGCTGTAGGAGCTACAGCAGCCATATCCCGTCGCATAGTCTTGATGACACGACGAGAGGTGATGTCCCATGATCCACCAAAGATGGTGTTCATGGTTTTTCGACGCTCGTTGTCGGAGACGTCGGAATCATCGTCGACGGAGGTGTAGACGGCTTTCAAGACCTTTTTGGGGTCCTGAAACCCTAACTCCTCTTCAGCCGGAGCTTCATCGACCTTTTGTTTTCCCTCCCTCTGTCGGAAGGGAGACCCTTCCCGGCGCTTGTGGTAGCGCTCGGCAAGGTTTTGGACCTCCCGGCAGTCCTCCAGTTTGTGGCTGCTCGTTTTGTGAATGGGGCACCACATCTTGGATTTGCCACCGTCTTCAGAAGACGGTCGAGGTCGCTTCTCGGGGCGTGGCCCCCGGCCACCAGGAGTTGCAGCGGCTGCAACGTTGGATGTGCCGGCCGACGGCTTCTTCTTGCCGTTGGTCTTCTTTTTCTTCTTGCCACTCCCGGAGGTAGCGGCTTCTTCTTTGGAGGATTTTTTATGATCCTCCAGGGCTGGTTTGGAGTGCGTTTCACGACCCTCCGCAGCTCTGGCACATTTGTCAGCCAGGCTGAAGAGCTCCGTGACGCTGGTGATCTCTTTGATCGCCAGCTTCTCCAACATCTTCTTGTCTCGTACACCCTGTCTGAATGCCACAATGACAGAAGCGCTTGAGATAGAAGGGATTGTGTTACGTACCTGAGAGAATCTCTGGATGAATGACCGCAAAGATTCTCCTCCTTTTTGCACGATCGCAAAAAGGTCCAGTTCAGTGCCCGGACGGGTGTATGAACTCCCGAAATTGGCGGTGAACTGACGGCACAGTTCCTCCCAACTGTCGATACAGTTGGGTGGAAGGCTCATAAACCAGGACCTGGCGGTCCCAGTTAAAGCCACTGGAAAGTAATTGGCCATTACGGCCTCGTTTCCTCCAGCTGCTAAGATCGCAGTGGAGTATATCTGTAGAAATTCTACGGGATTGACAGTCCCGTCGAATTTTTCCGGCAAGTGTGGCCGGAACTTCTGTGGCCATCTAACCATGCGCAGGTGCATGGCTAGGGCGGAACAGCCTCCTCCTACTCCTTCCAGAGTAGAAAGGTCTTGAGCATCTCGTCTTTCTCGAGCTCGCTCGATGTGGACACGACCATCCTGTTGGCGGTATCGGCGATCAAGCTCCGCCCGGAGGTCGTGTGTTGAAAGCCGAGATGCAGTATGGGCACGTCGTGCCCTAGAGGGCAACGACGTCACTTGCTGTGATGCAGCTCTTCTCCGGTTGTTGGAGACATGTGGACCAAGTCTTCCAGACAACGTTCGTCGCTGCGACGGGGCCTGCCCTGAAGGAGGTGGACCCTGGTTGTTGAGGCGTTCGGCCGCTGCTGCGACCAAATGCTCAATATCAGCTCTCCATTGCTCCACGGCACCTTGAGATGCATCCGGAGGTGGTGGTCGCTGAAGGAGAGCACGCGCTGCATGGAGCGCGTGTTCTGGGTTGTCACGACTTGCCGGCACAGAATGTGACGCCGGTGCACCATCATGTCGTCCGGCATGTCTTGCCGGAGAAGATGGTGGTGGTGGGAGTGTGACTCCCGCTGGAACTGAGGCTCCTGCCGGTGGCTGCATGTTGGAGGGATTGCCTCCGACAGCCTGAGCAGCAGGTTGCCCATTGGATGATCCTGCCGCAGAATTCACCATTCTTGAAGATCTCAGGCGCTCCCCTACCTGGCGCGCCAACTGTCGACTGTTGGAGTCGGCAGATCCCCTGACACTACGAAAGTGTGGAAGGAGTTTGAGGTTTGGTTTGGGCGCGCGGAGACTCAAGTAGGTGAAACGCGATTGGACACGAGTGACACAGTCGTTTACGTGGTTCGGGCCGCCTGAGCGTAATACCCTACTCCACGGGTGTGTGTGTGTGTTGTATTAACTTGTGAGCTTCAGAGTGTTCGAGCGTTTTCTCTCTCGTGTATCGTCGGTTTGTCCTTTTATAGTACAAGGACAAACCGTTACAAGTCAGCCTGGCCCGACATGTGGCCCTGGCGGTTATTGGTATTGATACACGAGATTAATTGTTGTTAATAACCTTGTAACGGCTCCGACAGTGCCGTTACAGGTGTTAAGATCATCCGATTAAATATCATTAACGTGGAATTAATGATAATTAATCGGGTCTTGAAGTCTGCGGCTGTCCTTTGGAGATCCGGAGCTGTTACAACGTCTCCCGGGGGTTTGAAGCGGCCAGCTCCGACGTATGGACACGTGGCAGCTCCGGAGCTTGCTCGTGGGAAGCGGGAAGCTCCGGGGCGGCCTGGCACGTGTCAGGTCCGGAGCTTCTCTCGGTCAGGGGTTACCTCCGGAGGTGCCGTTTCAGTACTTGTCCCGGAGCTTCACCCTTGCGGGTAATAGCTCTGGTCTAACAGTACACGTGGCAACCTAAGGGCTAACCATGTTGAAGAAGCGGGTCCGGTTACGTCTGACGAGTGGGCCCCCGAGGGTCTTCAATTTAAGTAGATGTCCTTCCCTTGAGATCTTTGTATCCTCAGGGGGTGTATGGTTTTTAGGGTACCGACAGCGTTTTTTCCAAATCTCCCACCGGAAATGATAGCAAGTAGCCTGCATATGTCTTTCGTAGGCTAGGGGGGCAGGACGCTGAGAGCGAGAGGAGCCACGACTCCGCACCACCCGTTATCACCAGTCTTATGGTCTCAGATAGCTGCAAGGTGTCAACAAGGCGGTGCCAAACCGCCTCTATGAAGTTGCACCGGCACAAGAGGTAAAATAAAAGATTGAGTTCTAACTGTTGTCCTTCAAAATCAGTGATGGAACACAAAATCAATTCAAAGACCTTTATCCCACCATTTTTTTCATAAGCTATCCTACCATTTATATTATTGCAATTCATCTATACGATATATTGGAAAACATTATAAAATCAAGCCCACTAAATATTTCATTTCGGGGAACTTTGATGGAGGACCGGTGAGCTCGATGAATGACATAAATTAGCTATGATCGCTCATATCAATTTAAATGGTGATATAGATAATTTCTTTTAGAGTTTACATAAGAAGAGACAAATTGTGGTTCATTATATGTATCTTCACATGATAAATCAAAATTCTTCGTTCTCAAGTAAATTCATTTGAAAGCGGGAAATACTATTAAAAAACGAAATATTTTCCTTTGATATCTCTAATGGGGGTAATATTGACAAAAGGCCAATCTAGTTAAGAGGAATTGGAAAGACAATCAAAAGTGTTACTTTTGCAATTGTAAAAAAAAAAAAACATGTAACACCTTCTCTATAGTTGTCATCATGTCAAGGCAATATGGAGGATTGTCTACATAGATGTTGTGTTAACCCACTAAGATCAGTTCATCACATGCATGTTGGGGAGTTGACTTTTATTTTTTTTATTCAGGAGAAAAGAACTACATCCCAGTTAGGACAGATGTATTATGTTGGACAATTTGGAGGCGTGTAGTAATGATCTAATTTTTATAGATGATAAATATTTGTCGTTTATGCAAGCTATCTTCATCAGGAGAATATACTGATTACTATTTTAAGTCCGATTGGCGAGCGGAAAAAATAAAGATCACTCATTATAGCTATTTGCCTCTCCCGGGTGAAATTATAATAATAAGCTTCGTCAAACATAATTTTTACATCGGAAACACTACTTTTCAGTTGCCTGAAGGCGGCCGTGGCTTCAGGCGACGGTCACAACGCTGCCGCAGCATTGGAAGTAACAATTGGTTTAGTTAATTTGTTTATTGTCTGTCGGTACCCTAAAAACCATACACCCCCTGAGGTTACAAAGATCTCAAGGGAAGGACGTATACTCAAATTGAAGACCCTCGGAGGCCCACTTGTCAGACATAACCGGACCTGCTTCTCCAACATGGTTAACCCCTAGGTTGCCACGTGTACTGTCAGACCGGAGCTACTACCCGCAAGGGTGAAGCTCCGGGCTAGGTACTGAAACGGCACCTCCGGACTTAACCCCTGACCGAGAGAAGCCCCGGACCTGACACGTGCCAGGCCACCCCGGAGCTTCCCGCTTCCCACAAGCAAGCTCCGGAGCTGCCACGTGTCCATACGTCGGAGCTGGCCGCTTCAAACCTCCGGGAGACATTGTAACGGCTCCGGATCTTCAAAGGACAGCCGCGGACTTCAAGACCCGATTAATTGTTATTAATTCCACGTTAATGACACTTGATCGGACGATCTTAACACCTGTAACGGCACTGTCGGAGCCGTTACAGGGTTATTAACAACAATTAATCTCGTGTATCAATACTAGTAACCGCCAGGGCCACATGTCGGGCCAGGCTAACTTGTAACGGTTTGTCCTTGTACTATAAAAGGACAAACCGACGATACACGAGGGGATGAGACTCTCGAACGCTCTCAAGCTCACAAGTTAATACAACACACACACACCCGTGGAGTAGGGTATTACGCTCAGGCGGCCCGAACCACGTAAACCACTGTGTCTCTCGTGTCCAATCGTGATTCACCTTCTTGAGTCTCCGCGCGCCCAAACTGAACTACAAACTCCTTCAACACTTTAGTAGTGTCAGGGGATCTGCCGACTCCAACAGTCGACAGTTGGCGCGCCAGGTAGGGGGGCCTGAGATCTTCAAGAATGGTGAATTCTGCGGCTGGATCATCCAACGGGCAACCTGCTGCTCAGGCTGTCGGAGGCAATCCCTCCAACATGCAGCCACCAGCAGGAGCCTCAGCACCAGCAGGAGTCACACTCCCACCACCACCATCTTCTCCGGCAAGACATGCCGGACAACATGATGGTGCGCCGGCGTCACATACTGCGCCGGCAAGTCGTGACAACCCAGAACACGCGCTCCATGCAGTGCGTGCTCTTCTCCAGCGACCACCACCTCCGGATGCATCTCAAGGTGCCATGGAGCAATGGAGGGCTGATGTTGAGCATTTGGTCGCAGCAGCGGCCGAACGCCTCAACAACCAGGGTCCACCTCCTTCAGGGCAGGCCCCATCGCAGCGACGGACGTTGTCTGGAAGACTTGGTCCGCATGTCTCCAACAACCGAAGACGAGCTGCGTCACAGCAAGTGACGTCGTTGCCCTCTGGGGCACGACGCACCCATACTGCATCTCGGCTTTCGACACATGACCTCCGGGCGGAGCTTGATCGCCGATACCGCCAACAGGATGGCCGTGTCCATATCGAGCGAGCTCGAGAAAGACGGGATGCTCAAGACCTTTCTACTCTGGAAGGAGTAGGAGGAGGCTGTTCCGCCCTAGCCATGCACCTACGCATGTATAGATGGCCACAGAAGTTCCGGCCACATTTGCCAGAAAAATTCGACGGGACTGTCAACCCTGTAGAATTTCTGCAGATATACTCCACTGCAATCTTAGCAGCTGGAGGAAACGAGGCCGTAATGGCCAACTACTTTCCAGTGGCCTTAACTGGGACCGCCAGGTCCTGGTTTATGAGCCTTCCACCCAACTCTATTGACAGTTGGGAGGAGCTGTGCCGTCAGTTCACTGCCAACTTCGGGAGTTCATACACCCGACTGGGCACTGAACTGGACCTTTTTGCGGTCGTGCAAAAAGGAGGAGAATCTTTGCGGTCATTCATCCAGAGGTTCTCTCAGGTACGTAACACAATCCCTTCTATCTCAAGCGCTTCTATCATTGTGGCATTCAGACAGGGTGTGCGAGACAAGAAGATGTTGGAGAAGCTGGCAATCAAAGAGATCACCAGCGTCACGGAGCTCTTCAGCTTGGCAGACAAATGTGCCAGAGCTGCGGAGGGCCGTGAAATGCACTCCAAACCAGCCTTGGAGGATCACAAAAAATCCTCCAAAGAAGAAGCCGCTACCTCCGGGAGTGGTAAGAAGAAAAAGAAGACCAACGGCAAGAAGAAGCCGTCGGCCGGCACATCCAACGTTACAGCCACTGCAACTCCTGGTGGCCGGGGGCCACGCCCCGAGAAGCGACCTCGACCGTCTTCCGAAGACGGTGGCAAATCCAAAATGTGGTGCCCCATTCACAAAACGGGCAGCCACAGGCTGGAAGACTGCCGGGAGGTCCAAAACCTTGTCGAGCGCTACCACAAGCGCCGGGAAGGGTCTCCCTTCCGACAGAGGGAGGGAAAACAAAAGGTCGATGAAGCTCCGGCTGAAGAGGAGTTAGGGTTTCAGGACCCCAAAAAGGTCCTGAAAGCCGTCTACACCTCCGTCGACGATGACTCTGACGTCTCCGACAACGAGCGTCGGAAAACCATGAACACCTGTAAGGATCGAAATGCCCAAGAGGGGGGGTGAATTGGGCTTTCTTTCAATTTTTAAAGCAGTTAAGATTAACGACCTCAAGCCCAAATCCCTATGCAATTAAACTATGCAATCAATGTAAATTAAAGTTGCGGAATGAAGATTGCATAAGTGTAAAAAGGGAGAGGGATGCAAACGCTCAAGGGACACGGAGTTTATCCCGTGGTTCGGTAAGATCACAAGGATCTACCTACATCCACGTTGTGGCACCCACCGAAGGGTTTTGCCACTCCCAAGTCACCGAGACAAGGGGGTTCTTCACTATTCTTCTCCGTTCGCCAACCTCGGCAAGGTGGAGCTCAAGCCTTGTACACTTTGGAATCCTCCGGGCTTCCACAATCTTCTTGGCAAGCTCCGGAAGTCGCACACACCAAGGGACACTCCCTTAGGGCTCTCACTACACTAGAGACTCCAATCACCAAGAATGGAGGCACCCAAGCACTATCTCTAGCTAGTTCTAGCCTATCTCTTGGTGTACAAATGATGAGCAAATGATGTGAAAGTGGTAGCTCTATGGCTTGAATGCTCTAGGATGTGTAGAGTATGTCTGGGCTTCAAGTCTTGTCGATTTGACAGGTTGAAGGGGTATAAATAGCCAGCCTCCAGGAGATAGCCATTGGAAAAGTAGGCTGACATCACTTCTCTGCGAACACCGGATGATCCGATGTCTCCCCTTCAGTTAACATCGGTCAAAGTCAAATTAGCTGATGTCATTGTGTCAGATATGACCATTGTTAGACCGATGTTGATCTGTCTTCTCATCGGATGATCCGGTGGCTCTTCCTCCAGAATTTTGCTTGATCTTGAGGCTTACTGGGATATTCAACCGATGTATGTAATTCTTTACATCGGATGATCCGGTGCTTCACTTGGTCTAATGGTATTGCAATCTGTGATGAAAAACCGATGTCACTGAGCCACTCATATCGGATGATCCGGTGAGTGCATTTGTCTGAGGTCTTCTTCTTCAGTTGAACAAACTCGACCGATGCAGTCAACTCCAAGACCATCGGATGATCCGGTGTGTTCAACTTGTTGACTTCAAGTTGTTTTGAGTTGTTCTTTTGGAGTTTTGAACTTGTGACCTCTTTGACACTTGTTTGAAATGTTGTTTTGATTGTCTTCAAGCATTGAGTGATATCAAGTTAGAGCTTTCACTTCTTGTCTTCATATGATTTGATTTGATCTCATTCGTTGATTTTATATGGGTCTCCAATGTAATTTTGATTTCATTTGATTGAGTGTTATTGAGATCTTGCATTCACAAATTCATTAGTAATATCGAATGGTTGTCATTAATCACCGAAACCGTACCTCATGGGGCCTAGATGCTTTCAATCTCCCCCTTTTTGGTGATTGATGACAACACAATAATTTAAAGCGCAAAAATAATGAATTTGATGATAATACTCAAGTATATATGCAATGAATACAGCATAGGACACATTAAACTTGTAAAACGCAAAAGAAATTTGTGGTGCGAAAAGCTCAATTGATTAAAAAACATAAGCAAATGAGACAAGTGAAAGAGTGCTTAATTAAAATTACAAAAGAGTACTCAAGCACGAATACAAAGGATAGACACACACTCCCCCTTCACTCCCCCTGAGACTACCACTCCCCCTGACTCTTCTACATCTTCTCCCCCTTTGGCATCAAGACACCAAAAAGGGATCAAAACGCCTACAGACCCTGAGAGCTGGGCGCGAGGACGAACTGGTCACCGTCGCAGTCGTCGGAGCTAGAGTCGCCGGTCGTAGGAGCTGCCGGGGCGGCGGGAGCTGGAGGGTCCGCTGCCGGTGCTGGAGGAGAGGAAGCAGGTACTGGAGGTGCCGGTGGAGCTGGAGGAAGTGGAGCGCTCACCACGGACGCCGGCGTCTGCTGGAACAAGATCGTCGCCGGCAGTGGTGAGTGAATAGGTGCGCTGGATGCCAGAAGTGGTGACATACTGATTGAAGGGATAGGAGTAGTAGGCACCTGAGCAACACCTGGAGCCAGTCCCAGTCCAGGCTGCTGTGGAGGAAGGGCGATCCCGGTCTGAGTGTAAAGGTTGGTGATCAACCCTAGGATCCCCATCATGGCCTGCTGGGTCTGCTGCTGCTGGTCGAGGGTACGGCGGTGCATCTGATCTACCAGGTTGGTGAACCGGTCCGTATCCTCTCGCCTCTGACGGGCGATCTCCAGCTGGAGCTCCTGCTGCTGCCGCTGCAGCTGTGCCAGGTGAGCAGCCTGCTCTGCCCTGGCCTGCTCAGCAGCGAGCCTGTCCTGGCGCTGCTGCTCGATCATCTGCTGGAGGAGCGAGGTCAGCTCAGACGGCTGCGTCACCTGTGCCTCAGTGACGGGAGGTGGAGTGGGAGGTGGCACTGTAGAACCTCCAGCCTCCGCGTCGTGCTGCCGGGGAGAGGGGGGAGGAGGGAAGTACTCCTCGACACTGTCGTCTGTGTCGCTCTCGGACCAGACGTGCTGCAAGTCCTCCCCCCGAGCCTCAGCCTCAGCAAGCCTCTCGTCCTCCCGCTCAAGGTCGGACCAGTCTTACTCTGACAGACGGGCCCGGACCTGGCGCTCAACTGGACGACCAAGGCGACGGTCTCCAGGAGCAGAGGCACGATAGTGACCAAAGCGAGTCACACTCTCGTCAGCTAGCCGGGCTTGTGCTGTATGTCCCTCAGGCACCACCATAGAGCAAATGTAACTGATCCAGTGCCCGTAGACCATCTGCCTCATCATGCCAATCCCATCCGTGATTACGTCTTCCATCTCGCATAGGAGTATGTCCACGATATCGAAATCCATCCCGTTCATTATGTAGAACAGGAGGGTCTGCTGCAGACTCGTGAACCCCTCCAAGTAACCTGACCTCGGCAGGAGCGTGCGGCGCAAGGCGAGGTGCACAATGCGCGCAGCTGGAGTCAGGAGAGCTGGAACTCTCGGCTGGTCCGGGGAGAACGAGGGGCCAAACAGAGAGCGGATCTCGTCAAGCTGTGGTGCTACCCCTCCAGTAAGTGGCCTCCTCGGTGGATCTACCTGCCCATAGACCTTCTCGTGCACGCAGGTGTCGTGCAGGTCCAACTCAAGAATATGCCCCAAAGTCTCCCTCGAGAGGTGGTAGCGCTGACCATTGAACATGAAGGCAATCGACCTCCTGCCCTCTGAGATGTACAGGGTCGCGTAGAAGACACGGACCCACTCTTCCACATAAGCACTTCTCTCATAAGCCAGCAGCTGCACCAGACCTCTGTATCTCTCAAAGAAAGGACGGACCTCAGTCTCCGCTGCCACTGCAAGCTGCCCCCAGTCCAGGTAGTTGTGCTGAAAAAGCTTGTGCCCCCGACGCCTGTAGGTCTCATAGAGAGACGCCTGGGTGACAGTCCAGAAGCGACTGTCCACAAGAATCTCTCGGGGCTGTGGGAACCACTCCTCAAGCAGCACGTTCCAACGAAGCTTGCGTAGCTCCTTGGCCTTCATCTTCCTGTAGTCCGTCAACCGGACTCCCTCACCGACACGGACGGCCGTGTCCATCTCGTAGATGGCCCTCTCGGCCTCCCTGTCCTCACGACGGTCGGCAGCCGTCGGTCTCGGACGAGGAGCAGCCTCGGTGTGACCCCCACGCGTCCGGGCTGAGCGCCGGCGAACGAGAGGCTCAACCGGCTCCTCTTCGGCGTCGGAGTCGTCGATCACGGGAGGCGGCCTTGGACGGGCCTCGCGAATCCTCAGGGAACCCCCTCGGCCGCGCTCACGCTCCTCGGCGGCGCGAGCGGCCATTAGAGCCTGCTTCTCATCCTTCGAAAGTTTACGCTTCTTCGCGGCGGGCTCCGCGATCGCTTTTCCCTTTCCTTTGCGGTCACGACCCATCTAGATGCAAAGGAGAGCTAGGGTTAGCGACGAACAAAGAAAGGATAGCGGAAACACCGATGGACGTCGCACGGCACGAGACAAACCTAGGCGACGGAGATCAACCGGGCCGGGAAAACCTAGCGAGGTGGCCGGAGAAGACGGCGTTGCTCGGGTGGAGGTGCTTCGATGGAGGGAGGAGCGGTTTGTGCGTGGGGCTGCTGTGGCGGTGGAGAGAGGCGGTGGCGCTTGGGCGCGGGTGGAGCACGGCGGCGCGGCGTGGTGAGGCGGCGCGAGTGTGCGGTGGCGGCGCCCGGCGGGAGCACGACGGCGGCGCTGTGGGCGGCGGCAGCGGCGGCGGCGAACGGCGGCGGAGGAGGTGGCGGCGCGGTTGGCTGCGGCGAGGTGGGCGAGAGGCGGCGGCGAGGGCACGGGAGGGCGATGGCGTCGGGGAGAAAGAAGGAGGCGGCGGCGCGCGGGTTTAAATAGTGGACCCCAAACCCTAGCCGAAAATTTAACACCGGATGGTCCGATGATAAGTGAAATGCACATCGGTCGAATGCCACAGTAAGGGTATTCAAAAATTGCTGTTGGCATCGGATGGACCGACGTTTAGGGTTTGGGTCATCGGTCGAATGGCACAGTAAGGGTGTTCAAAAGAGGAATGTTGACACCGGATGATCCGACGTAGGAGGAAGTAGACATCGGTTGAATTGACCACAGCTCCAGAAGAGTGAACATAGGATGGACCGATGTTTTTCGGAATGAACGCGTCGGATCATTTGAAATTCAGACAGAGTTGGGCTTTGAAGATTGAACACCTATTGGACCGATGAGGGATTGACATAGGCATCGGATAATCCGATGACAACAGAACGAAAACATCCCATATATGTCCTTTGACCAAACAAACAATCAAAGAGAAACACATGTCTTAGGACTTTTTGGGCAACCCCTTACCCCTCAAGAATCTAATATGCCAATATCTTGGCTAGGCCTTAATGCAAATGGAACACCGAGAAAAATGGAGGAAAATATCCAAATAAAATGTAAGGCCCATGCTTTGTGAGGTAGAGTATGAAGACTTCTATCTCTTTGAAGCATGATCCTCTAGGCATTAACGTACCTAACATTTTGTTCTTTCCACCTTATATGAGTTGATATATTGCATTTCAAACAAGTCTCCTTCTCATGAGGTGGGTTCCCCTTTGTGACAATCTACCGTATGCAATGCCAAACAAATTTTAGTGGAAGAGATTAAATGAGTGCAAGTTTATATGGCAGGGATCATGCAAGGCATAAAATAAATCTATCTTGCCAAGTTTGAACCTTTCAAAGGCTTCCTCAGGGAAAACTACTTCTAGCTTGCCCCTATCCTTTGGGAGTTAGACAAGACTTATATGATATGCATCCTTACATGAACATGGCAACTTACATGACGTTAGATGCATCTAGCACATTTAATTCATTTCTAAGTCTAGAAAAGGTTTTCTCATCAAGTGGTTTAGTGAAAATATCCGCCAATTGTTCTTCGGATCTGACACCTTGCAAAGAGATGTCTTCTTTAGCCTCATGATCACGCAAGAAGTGATGGCGAATATCAATGTGCTTAGTGCGGGAGTGTTGAACGGGGTTTCTAGCTATCTTAACCGCACTTTCATTGTCACAAAGGAGAGGCACACAACCAATTTTAATTCCAAAGTCCAAAAGGGTTTGCTTCATATATAGAATTTGGGCACAACATGCACCGGCTGCTATATACTCCGCTTCCGCGGTGGACAAAGCCACGGAATTCTGCTTTTTGCTAGACCAAGACACTAGGGAACGCCCAAGCAAGTGGCACCCACCGGAGATACTCTTGCGATCTACGCGGCATCCGGCAAAGTCCGAATCCGAGTATCCCAAGAGTTGGAAGGTTGTACCTTTAGGGTACCACAAGCCCATACTAGGGGTATGCTTAAGATACCTAAGTATCCTAAAGACCGCCTTCTTATGCGATTCTTTAGGAGCCGCTTGAAAGCGAGCACATAAGCATACACTAAACATTATATCGGGCCTAGATGCGGTAAGATAAAGTAATGAACCAATCATAGAGCGGTAGTGAGATTGGTCAATAGGTTTACCGTCCTTATCCGCGTCGAGATGGCAATTTGTTGCCATTGGAGTGCTTCTTGAGCTACAGTCTCCCATCTCAAATTTCTTCAAGAGGTCCTTGGTGTATTTCTCTTGGTAGACAAAAGTTCCCTCTTGAAGTTGCTTGATTTGGAATCCAAGGAAGAAGTTGAGCTCTCCAATCATTGACATCTCGAATTGCCTAGACATCATTTTGCCAAACTCATGGCTAAGAGCTTTGTTAGTTGAGCCAAAAATAATGTCATCAACGTAAATTTGACAAAGAAATAAATCTCCGTTGATGTCCTTGGTGAAGAGTGTAGTATCCACCCTCCCGATCTTGAATCCTTGCATGACTAGGAAATCCCTTAGTCGTTCATACCACGCCCTAGGTGCTTGCTTGAGTCCGTAGAGCGCCTTGTGTAGCCTATACACATGATTAGGATTCCTCGGATCTTCAAACCCAGGAGGTTGCTCAACATAAACAAGCTCGTTAATATAGCCATTAAGAAAGGCACTTTTCACATCCATTTGATAAAGCATTATGTTATGATGTGAAGCAAAAGCAAGGAGTATACGAATTGCCTCTAACCGGGCGACCGGAGCAAATGTTTCGCCAAAATCTAGTCCTTCAACTTGGGAGAACCCTTTGGCCACAAGTCTTGCCTTGTTGCGGACCACAACGCCATTCTCGTCTTGTTTGTTGCGGTACACCCACTTTGTTCCGATGATGTTCTTGTCCTTGGGTCGCTCCACCAACACCCAAACTTCATTGCGGATGAAGTTGTTGAGTTCTTCCTGCATAGCCATTACCCAATTTGGGTCTTGGAGCGCTTCCTCGATGTGAGTGGGTTCTACACACGAAACAAACGAGTAGTGCTTACAAAATGAAGCAACATGGCGGGAACGAGTACTTACGCCCCTTGAAGGACTTCCAATGATTTGGTCCATTGGATGCGCCTTGGAGATGCGTCCATGCCTCATAAGTGGTTGTGAAGCACTTGGCGGTGGTGAAGCGTGTTGTTCCTCTTGTGGTTGGACTTGATCATGGACTTCTTCTCCATCTTGATGTTGTGTTGCTTGTGAGTCTTGAGTTGGCAATGGATCATCTTTCTCCTCTTCGTCTACTTGAGGCGCCATGGAGGTGTTGTTGTTGGAACTTGAAGCTCCCCCTTGATCATGGCCCTCTTCAACTTCCGGCTTGATGTCTCCAATGGTCATGTTTTTCATGGCTTCTCGTAGAGGCTCATCATCTATTTCATCATGACCAAAACTCTCCTCTTGGGAGCCATTAGTCTCATCAAACTCAACATCACAACTTTCTTCAACTAGATCGGAGGTTTGGTTGAATACTCGATATGCTTTTGAGTTTGATGCATAACCGAGAAAAATACCAACATCACATCTTCTTTCAAACTTACCGAGCCTTTTCTTGCGGTAGATGTAGCATTTGCACCCAAAGACTCTAAAGTAGGAGATGTTGGGCTTTCTTCCAATGAGGAGCTCATATGGGGTCTTTTGGAGTAGTCGGTGAAGATAGACCCTATTTGCGGCATGGCACACCGTGTTGATTGCTTCGGCCCAAAATTTCTCCGACGTGCCATAGTCATCAAGCATTGCTCTTGCAAGAGTGATGAGGGTTTTGTTCTTCCTTTCAACAACACCGTTTTGTTGAGGAGTGTACGTGGCGGAGAATTCATGCTTCACACCTTCACGGTCACACCACTCCCCAATGTTGTAGTTCTTGAATTCGGTGCCGTTGTCACTCCGGACCTTGATAATGGGAAGTTGGAATTCCCTTTGAGCACGGTTGGCGAAGGTCTTGAACACTTCCGGAGTTTCACTCTTGTCACCTAAAAATAGAGTCCAAGCATAGCGAGAGTAGTCATCAACTATAACAAGACAATAGAGATTACCGCCAAGACTTTGGTATGTGGACGGTCCGAAGAGGTCCATGTGGAGTAGTTCAAGTGGCTTGGAGGTTGACACCATTGTCTTCATTGGGTGGTGTGAAGCAACTTGCTTCCCGGCTTGACATGCGCTACAAAGCTTGTTCTTCTCAAACGTCACATCCTTCACGCCGGTCACCATCCCAAGCTTGAATGACTTCTTAAGTTTGCTCATTCCAATGTGTGCTATGCGTCGGTGCCATAGCCAACCCAAGCTTGTCTTAGTGAAAAGACAAGTGGTTAGGCTAGCATTCTTGTTGGAGAAATCTACTAAGTAGAGATGTCCATGCCGAAATCCTTTGAAGATAAGCTCTTTGCTTGCCTCACAACTCACAACAACATCATCCTTGCTAAATGTGCATGTTAGTCCAAGATCACAAAGTTGTGCAATGGAAAGTAGATTAAAGCTAAGTGACTTAACATACAACACATTAGAAATGGATAAATCATTCGAGATAGCAATTTTACCTAATCCTATTACCTTACCCTTAGAATTGTCACCAAAAGTAACTTGTTCATGATTACCGGGGTTTTCTATGGTGGTGAACATACCATCATTGCCGGTCATATGTTGAGTGCACCCGCTATCGAGTACCCAATGCTTTCCTCCGGCTTTGTAGTTCACCTACACACATGAAGTTAGTTTTTGAGTTTAGGCACCCAAGCTAACTTAGGTCCTTGTATGTGTGATACAAGTGATTTTGGGACCCAAAGTTGCTTGGGGAGCTTCCCCTTCATGCCCTTAATGTCTTTGCCGATGAACCTTGCCTTCACCTTGCCACCTACTTTGCTTAAGAGATAGTGATAATCATGGAAAGCAGATTTGTAGTTAGGAGGCAATTTGGGAGAAGGACGGTTGGGAAGAGGACACTCCCTCGTGTGGTGTCCGGTGACCTCACAATGTTGGCAATAGGATCCAACTTCTTTGATGAAGCTCGTCCTAAGCTCCGGTGAGGGCACCTTCCCTTTGTTGAGCAACGGGAAGGATCCAAGTCTTCTCTTGTTGAAGCCTTTGGCTTGTTGGTAGAGGATTTCCTTGTGCTTGTCCTCCCCCTTGGAAAGTCTCACCACACTAGTGCGGAGACTTTCAATTTCGTCCATCAATTCCTTCTCCCTAAGGCTTGCTTTCAAAGGCAAAGACTTATCCAACGTATTAGTGGCATGTGAAATAGTTGATACTTTGCCATCAAGGGTTTCCTTTTTCATGTTTTTCATTTTTAGTTCAATTGCCTCATAAGCAAGGTTAAGCACTTCATGTTTTTGAACCAAGTCATTGTGCTTTCCCAAGAGTGCTTGGTTTGCTAAGTCAAGCTCATGATGATCAAGCTTGATTTGAGCATTTTCCTCCTCGATTTGCTTGACATGTGTTTTGAGCGTGTCATGCTCTTTAAGTATGGTTACATACTTGTCATGCAAATCGAGCTTCGCACTCTCAAGTTTAGCACAAGCTTGTTCAAGTGCTTTAACCTTGCCCTTTTCCCTTTTTATGATGACATGGTATTCATTAATCATAGATGCTAGTTCATCGGGGGAGAGCTCATCATCATCATCGCTAGAATCGTCACATACCTTAGAGTTACCTTTAGCCATGAGGCACATAGGAGGTGGACGAAGAGGTGAGTTGTCTTTGTCGACGATGGCAAGGCCCGCCAAGTTTTCTTCATCTTCACTCTCTTCATCGCTTGACTCTTCATCCGTGATCCACTCATTTGCCTCGCACATGAAGACTTTTTGAGGCCCTCTTCTCTTCTTTGGAAAGAGCTTGGTCTTCTTGCCCTTGTCAAATTTCTTCTTTCCAAAGGAGCGATTGGGTTTGACCTCTTCTTCATCTTCATCACTTTCTTCTAGCTTTCTATACTTTCCTTTGTGGTTGTCCTTCCTCTTGTCGGGTCTTGGACAATCATATGATATGTGGCCTTGATCACCACAATTGTAGCATGTCTTGTTTTCATCTTTTCTTGGGGGGAAGGCTTTCTTCTTTGGATCAAAAGAGTATCCCTTCTTTGCTATTTTGGAGTTTAGACGTGAGAATTTTCTCATCATCAACGCAAGCTCATCATCGTCATCTTCGCTTGTCGCTTGCTCTTCTTCGCTTGAGCTAGGCTCAACCACTTTCTTTTTCTTGGGAGTTGTCTTCTTGGTTGAAGCCTTGAGAGCAATAGTTTTTGACGATGACTCCTCCATCATTCCAAGTACGCTCATCTCATGAGCATGAATTTCTCCAATGAGCTCCGAGACTTCAATGTTGTCAAGTGATTCCTTTTGGAGCATTGAGTTGATAATGTTGTACTTGGGCTTAGGTAGAAGCATGAGGATCTTGCGGTTGATAAGTCCCTTACCAAGAGAAGCAATGTCAAGTGCGTTAATCTCCTCAATGAGCACATTTAAGCGAGAAAACATTTGGTTAACATTCTCATGAGGAAGCATTTTAAATTCATCATACTTGGATTTTAGCAAGTGATATTTGAGTTCTTTAACACGAGATGAGCCCTCATGAATTTCAATTAGACATGCCCAAATTTCACAAGCTTTCTCCTTACTAGCAATTCTAGCAAAAACATCTTGACTTATGCATTCATAGATGGCATTTCTAGCCTTAGCATCCCATTTTAGTTGATCACCAACATAATTGAGATCTCCAAATCCCGCATGGGTCGCTTCCCAAACTTCGGGAGCAATAGCCTCTAGGTAGGCACGCATGCGTGATTTCCAATAGGCAAAGTTCTTGCCCTCGAAGGTGGGAACCGAACCCCCATTCTTGGCCATTTAAGCTCTCTAGCGGTGAAGCTAGAATGATCCTATGAGCAACCTTGCTCTGATACCAATTGTAAGGATCGAAATGCCCAAGAGGGGGGGTGAATTGGGCTTTCTTTCAATTTTTAAAGCAGTTAAGATTAACGACCTCAAGCCCAAATCCCTATGCAATTAAACTATGCAATCAATGTAAATTAAAGTTGCAGAATGAAGATTGCATAAGTGTAAAAAGGGAGAGGGATGCAAACGCTCAAGGGACACGGAGTTTATCCCGTGGTTCGGTAAGATCACAAGGATCTACCTACATCCACGTTGTGGCACCCACCGAAGGGTTTTGCCACTCCCAAGTCACCGAGACAAGGGGGTTCTTCACTATTCTTCTCCGTTCGCCAACCTCGGCAAGGTAGAGCTCAAGCCTTGTACACTTTGGAATCCTCCGGGCTTCCACAATCTTCTTGGCAAGCTCCAGAAGTCGCACACACCAAGGGACACTCCCTTAGGGCTCTCACTACACTAGAGACTCCAATCACCAAGAATGGAGGCACCCAAGCACTATCTCTAGCTAGTTCTAGCCTATATCTTGGTGTACAAATGATGAGCAAATGATGTGAAAGTGGTAGCTCTATGGCTTGAATGCTCTAGGATGTGTAGAGTATGTCTGGGCTTCAAGTCTTGTCGATTTGACAGGTTGAAGGGGTATAAATAGCCAGCCTCCACGAGATAGCCGTTGGAAAAGTAGGCTGACATCACTTCTCTGCGAACACCGGATGATCCGATGTCTCCCCTTCAGTTAACATCGGTCAAAGCCAAATTAGCTGATGTCATTGTGTCATATATGACCGTTGTTAGACCGATGTTGATCTGTCTTCTCATCGGATGATCCGGTGGCTCTTCCTCCAGAATTTTGCTTGATCTTGAGGCTTACTGGGATATTCAACCGATGTATGTAATTCTGTACATCGGATGATCCGGTGCTTCACTTGGTCTAATGGTATTGCAATCTGTGATGATGGACCGATGTCATTGAGCCACTCACATCGGATGATCCGGTGAGTGCATTTGTCTGAGGTCTTCTTCTTCAGTTGAACAAACTCGACCGATGCAGTCAACTCCAAGACCATCGGATGATCCGGTGTGTTCAACTTGTTGACTTCGAGTTGTTTTGAGTTGTTCTTTTGGAGTTTTGAACTTGTGACCTCTTTGACACTTGTTTGAAATGTTGTTTTGATTGTCTTCAAGCATTGAGTGATATCAAGTTAGAGCTTTCACTTCTTGTCTTCATATGATTTGATTTTATCTCATTCGTTGATTTTATATGGGTCTCCAATGTAATTTTGATTTCATTTGATTGAGTGTTATTGAGACCTTGCATTCACAAATTCATTAGTAATATCGAACGGTTGTCATTAATCACTGAAACCGTACCTCATGGGGCCTAGATGCTTTCAACACCATCTTTGGTGGATCATGGGACATCACTTCTCGTCGTGTCATCAAGACTATGCGACGGGATATGGCTGCTGTAGCTCCTACAGCTAGACCGGAGCCACATCGAAAGTGGATGGACACACCCATCACTTTTGATGCTTCGGACTGTCCTCAAAGCATGGTCGGAGCTGGCCAATTACCCTTGATGGTATCTCCCACCATCAACAACATCCAGCTCCATCATGTCATGGTAGACAGAGGTTCGGGGCTTAACCTCATCAGCTTCGAAGCTTTCACTAAGCTTCAGCTCCGACCTTCGGACCTCCAGCCCTCTCGACCTTTCTCCGGAGTAGGTCCGGGGGCCATTACCCCACTCGGAGCTATTACTCTCCCCGTTACCTTCGGGACCCGGGAGAAGTATCGCACCGAGAAGTTAGTCTTCGACGTCGCTCAGATCAACTTACCATTCAACGCCATCTTGGGTAGACCTGCCCTGTACAAATTCATGGCAGCTGCTCATTATGGATACCTGGTGTTGAAGATGCCAACACCAGTAGGCGTTCTCCGGATCCGCGGAGATCGCACTGCCGGAGTAACTGCTCTGGAGGAACTCCACGCACTCACCACAGCGCAAGAGGAGGACTCCAGACAGGAGCAAGCTCCGAAACCCCCGAGCATTCGCCAACGAGGCTCGACCTCTGCACCCCGTGTGCAGCCAAGCGGCGACACCGACATTCCCGTCAAAGTCGTCCAAATTGGTTCTGATGCCGCTCAAACTACCTGTATATCAGGAGGGTTGAACGACAAATAGGAACTCGCGCTCATCACTTTCCTCCGGGCTAACGTTGACGTGTTTGCTTGGCAACTGTCACAAATGCCTGGGATCCCCAGGGAAGTGATTGAGCACAATCTGAAGATTTACCCCGACGCTCGGCCTGTGCATCAGAAACCTCGGAAGCAATCTGTAGAGCAACAGAACTTCATCCAACAAGAAGTGAAGAAGTTGCTCGAAGCTGGATTTATCCGAGAAGTCTACCATCCAAAATGGCTGGCAAACCCAGTCGTTGTGCTCAAGGCCGGCGGGAAACTTCGGATGTGCATCGACTACACCATACTGAATAAGGCATGTCCAAAAGATCCATTCCCACTACCTAGAATAGATCAGATAGTGGATTCCACCTCCGGGTGCGAGTTACTGTGTTTTCTAGACGCATATTCTGAATATCATCAAATCAGGATGTCTAGGGAGGATGAAGAGCATACTTCATTCATCACAGTGGATGGATTGTATTGTTACACAGCCATGCCGTTTGGTCTCAAGAATGCAGCTTCAACTTTTGTACGAGCTATGTACAAAACTTTCGAAGAACTCATCAGAGACATAGTGGAAGTGTACGTCGATGACATCGTGGTCAAAGTCAAAAACAAGGAGTCCCTCTTGGACACCTTGCAGGCTGTCTTCGATAAGCTGCGGGCCACACGCACGAAACTAAACCCAGACAAGTGCGTCTTCAGGGTTAGTTCCGGAAAGCTTCTTGGTTTCCTGGTAAGTCACCGGGGCATAGAGGCTAATCCGGCGAAGATAAAAGCCATTGAAGACATGCGGCCACCAACCCGCATCAAAGACGTCCAAAAGTTAACTGGATGTCTAGCAGCCCTCAGCCGGTTCATTTCAAGACTGGCGGAAAGAGCACTTCCCTTCTTCAAGTTACTGAGGAAGTCCGGACCATTCCAATGGTCTGAAGAAGCAGAGAAGGCATTCCAGGAGCTGAAACAGTTTCTCACCACCCTACCAGTCCTGGTAGCTCCGAACCCTGGTGAGCCTTTATTGCTTTACATTTCAGCTACTGACGAAGTCGTCAGTATGGTTCTGGTTGCGGAGAGACCGGAACTACCCAATACTCAGGAATCCAGACCTCTTCGGGAGGGTCCGGAGGTTCCTGAAAGCGGGTCTGGGTCCCAGCTCCCAGACTTGAACCCACAAGAAGCCGCTTCAGAGGACCCGGATCCCACCGAGAGGATCCAGGTCATTCCTGAAGAAGCTCCGGGTTCCTCCACCCAGAACCCGGAGGTCCCCGAAGAGAGTCTGGACCCCTCCGAGAGGGTCCGGATCAATGAAGAGGAAGCTCCGGACCCCTCCGGGAGGGTCCGGACCATTCAACGCCCGGTATACTTCATCAGTGAAGTGTTACATGATGCCAAGACTCGATACCTAGAGGTGCATAAACTGCTTTATGCAGTTCTTATTGCCTCAAGGAAGCTTCGACACTATTTCCAAGCTCACAAAGTCTCGGTGGTGACCTCATATCCACTTCGAGCGATCCTGCATAATCCCAATTCAATTGGGAATATTGCAAAGTGGGCAACGGAATTGGCTGAATTCGATCTTGAATTCATTCCGAGACAAGCAATCAAGAGTCAAGCGTTGGCAGATTTCGTGGCAGAATGGACTCCCTCTCCATTAAACCATGGGGGCCCCAGCGAGCAGAAGACGGAACCTCAAGTTCCAACCTTCACTAAGCCTCATTGGACCCTTTACTTCGACGGCTCCATGCAGAAGCAGGGAGCCGGAGCTGGAATCCTTCTCCTCGCACCAACCGGGGAGAAGGTGAAATACATGGTACACCTTGACTTCAAGGCAACCAATAACATGGCGGAGTACGAAGCACTCATCTATGGATTAAAGGTGGCACTATCATATGGTGTCAAGCAGTTGCTGGTCAAAGGAGATTCACAACTTATCATCAAGCAGGTAAAGGGTGAATGCTCCTGCAATAATCTCCAGCTGGCTGCTTACCTCCTTGAAGTCCAGAGGCTTCAGAAGGACTTCGAAGTCCTAGACCTTCACCATGTTCAGCGTGCTCACAACGCTGAAGCTGACGAACTCTCGACCAAGGCGTCAACTGGAGCTCCGGCTCCTGACGGAACCTTTGTCCGGAGGTTGTCAAAACCCACAGTTCAGCCTGCCGAACTGAACGAAGGGGGCGAGATCAGCATCCCGAAGCTGACGGTCCCGATGGCCCTGTTACCATGGCAGCCATCAAGGGTCGTAGGTGCTGCCGGAAGCTCCGAGCAACCCAACACGCAAGACTCAAATGCTCAAGTCAGTTCCGATGCATGGATCTCGGAGATCCGGAGCTACTTGAAAGACAACATCCTTCCTGACGATGATGTATCCGCTGACCGGGTAGTCAGATTGGCTAAAAGATACACGTTGGTAGAAGGGGATCTCTACCGGCGCGGTGCCAACGGCATCCTAATGCGGTGCATCACAAGGGAAGAAGGCTGTGAGCTCCTCGCGGAAATCCATGGAGGCGAGTGTGGGAACCACGCATCTTCCCGCACGCTGGTCGGAAAAGCCTTTCGGCACGACTTCTACTGGCCTACAGCGCTCCAGGATGCCACTGAGCTAGTGAAGAAATGCAAAGCATGCCAATTTCATGCAAAGCAAATTCATACACCTGCTCAGTCCTTACAAATGATACCTCCTACATGGCCTTTCGCTGTGTGGGGGATGGACATCTTGGGACCCTTCCCAAGAGCCGTCGGAGGTTACAAGTTCCTGTACGTCGCCATCGACAAGTTCACCAAGTGGCCGGAAGCTACTCCCGTTGTGACGATCAACAAACAATCTGCAATCAATTTTCTACAATCCATCGTGAGCAGATTCGGAGTCCCAAATAAGATCATCACTGATAATGGGACTCAATTCACAAGCTCCGCATTTCAAGGATATTGCGAAGACCTCGACATACAAGTTTGCTACGCTTCCGTAGCTCATCCTGCCAGCAATGGACAAGCCGAGAGAGCAAACGCTGAGATCCTTAAAGGACTCAAAACACGCACTTATGAGCGCTTGAAAAAGCACGGAGCCAATTGGATCGAAGAGCTTCCGCCCACTCTATGGGCCAACAGGACTTCTCCAAGTTGGGCAACCGGAGAAACACCCTTCTTCCTGGTGTACGGAGCTGAAGCGATCCTTCCTCCGAAAATCACCTTGGGTTCCCTCCGAGTCCGGACCTTCGATGAAGCCGCGCAGGACCAGCTCCGGCGCGAAGACCTAGACCTCCTCGAGGAGGGAAGGTGCCAAGCAGCTGTTCGGAATGCCCGATACCGCCAAGCTCTACGGCGCTATCACCAGCGGCATGTACACAACCGACAGCTCGAGGAAGGCGATCTGGTGCTACGGAGAATACTATCCAGAGAAGGGCAAAACAAACTCTCCCCCGGCTGGGAAGGGCCCTTTCGAGTGATCAAAGTATCCCGTCCCGGAAGCGTTCGCTTGGCTATCGAGGATGGGACACCTCTCCCAAATCCTTGGAACATCGAGCACCTCCGTAAGTTCTACACTTAATTCCACGGAGGTGAGTCTTAAGTAACTTGAAATGTATGTTATAGAGTCATTGTACAGAGTCGGGTAGTTCCTCCGGGAGAGCAGCCGGACCTTTCCCGAAAGGTTTGAAAAGCTCATGCAACACTTGATACAGTCTCCGGACTAGAAGTGTGGCTAACTACCCTGGGTCAAACGAGAAACCAAACACACTTAGCCTGGTTCCGTACCCTAAGAGTGTACTTGTTTCCCCTGTACCCCGGACCTATAATGAAAGACATCTTCATGTGAAATAGACTCCACGTGCATTCATTTTTGCATAGGCTCGACATTTTTATTTTTCTCTTTCTTGTCTATAACAGAAACGTGCAATTCTTAAGAAGTTCTAGTTTGACCGGTTTACATACGATTCGAGTTGAATTGTCAGATTTTTTGGATTTAAGTATCGTCTGTGGCCAACTCGCCTGAAAGCCGCCAAGCCATTCTAGGGCCGGAGTGTGCTATCGACTTAGCCTGGTCAAGCACCCTAAGTATGCCACTCTACCTACATCCCGGCAGGCCAAAGTAAGGTGGGTCCATGGACAGTTGGATCCAAAAGAAAAGACAATTCATCCAGTCATATTAAAAATCGTGTTCAACTTAAAATTTTCTTGAGAACCGTAAGCCGCGACGAAGTTATAGACAAGGAACGAATTTTACTATTTTTCTTGGCTTAAGTGTGCAGGAAAAATGAACCCTACGTTGATGGAGAAAAACCGGAGCTAACCAAGCTCCGACTCCCACCAGGGCGTTAACCGTCGGTGTTTACTAAAAGATGGTGAGAAGACCCCGTCACTGGAGTCTGTTGCCAACAAACCGAGTGTGGCAAAGGTCATTGCCGGAGCTGCTAAGCTCCAGCGATGGACAGTCCCGGAGCTTCTAAGCTCCGACAACTTCAGGGGACCTTCACTATCAAAAACTTCGGACCTAAATTCCACAAGTTCGAAGCAAATTCGTCTTCAACAAAACTCAACATCCTTTTGGTACATGTCCACAATCAAATTGTGCACATCTACCAGGGGGCCAAGTGAAGATAAAGATGTTGAAGACAAAAGAATGAAATTCGCAAAAAATTGGGGATTTCATTTCATCTGAAGACCGGAGATTACATCTGGGGACAAGGGATTACAAAATTGAGGAAGAAGAGAAGATACAAGTAAAGGCTAAAAGAGACGGTCCTAGACCCTATGGAAGAACTCGGCGACCTTCTGGGCGACCTCCGACACGCCGGCTCGAGTAGCTTCGCCTTCTCCTTCGACGGGGCCTTCAAGCACCGGGTCCAGAGGAAATCGAGGGTTCCGGCTGGTGTAGCACGTCAACACATATTCTGTGACGTTCCTAGCCAGGGATTGCCCCTCGACCTCCAGCTGGTCCGCGATGACGTCGCCCACCTTGGAGAGCTGGCTGCCCGCGGCGCTCAACGCTTGCAACGCAAGGTCCGGCTTCGGCTCCGGATCATCCGGGTGCACGGGGCTGAAACCCATCGGCGCCAGCGCATCGTCGGCCTTGCTCAGGAACTCCCAAATTTGCAGAGAGTCCGTCTTCCTCAGGTTCTTCATCTCTTCCAGGGATCTCCGGGCCGCCGTCAGCTCCGAATTCTCGCGGGAGAGGCGCTCAACTTCTTTGGCGTTTTGCTGGATTTTCGCAGCAACCCGCTTCTCAAGTCTTCCGAGCTCCTCCTCCCGGAGGTGGATCTTGTTCTGGCGGTCAACCAGGTCCTTCTCCCTAGCCTCTACTTTCTTCTCCCGAGCGACAAGGGCACACTCGTATTCGTAGAGTTCCTGCCCCCGCACCCAGGTCTTCTCCTCCTCCTCGAGGCAGCGCTCTTCCAATTTCTTAGCACGCTCCTCGAGGCCCTTGTCCGCCAGAGCTGTTTTCTCGGCGAGCTCTTCTTCCCGTCGCAAGACGTCATCCCGTAGCTCCAGGAGTTTTTGCTCCTCATCCTCGAGCCGTCTTTCCCTTCCTTCAAGTGCCTCTCGGCGCTTGATGAGTGCGGTGCTGATGGCCTCGAGCTGATCAAACCGAGCATTGGCTGCGTCGTTAGCAGCCTTAGCTTGGTCGTGGAACTCCCGGGATTGAGCATCAAGGGCGTGAGTCATGCTCTCCCTCTCGTCCAGCAGCTCACCCCAGAGCTCCAGGCGGATCTTCTCCCGCTTGATCCATTCCTTGTCATCCGCAAGCCTCGACTGCGCCAGCTTAGTCTCGAAGTGGAGCCGATTACGCCACCGCCTAAGGGTTTGGCGCTCCTCTTCAAGAGCCTTGCTGTCGTGGAAGAAGGCCAGTTGGACCTGACGTAGACTGGAGCAGGCATTGTCGATGGACATCGACAGAGAGATGGGCTCCGGACCTGCTGGGGTCTCTTCCGCTGGTTCCAGCGGGTCTTCACTTACAAAAATTGGGTCCCACTCTACGAGAGTGGAACCCCGAGCTTCCAAAACACTAGGGCCCTCCTCCGGGATGGCCTTAGTCGCCATCGAAGGAGGTCCCGCCACCAAGTCTTCATTTGCCCCCACAGGCGGGGGGCCAGCGACTTCGTTCAGGCACTCTGGCTCTGCCACAGGTACCATCGACGTTGTCGCCTCCGGAGCAGGAGCCGCTACTGGCTCCGGCTGGGACACCTCTTCTGAGGGAGGCTCAAGCTCCCTCGCCTCTTCAGCCGCCGACTCTGCGGCCGGCGTTCCAACAATCACCGGCTCTGCGACCGGAGCTTCGGGAGTAACCGGCTCAACTGCCGGAACTACCTCAACTTCCGGCTCGCATGCCAGGGCTTCAGCTACCTCCGGCTCAATCGCCGGGGCTTCAGCACTTTCCGGTTCCGAAGCCGGGACTGCTACTTCCTCCGACTCAACAGCCGGAGCTTCTACCACTGCAGCACCAGGACCCGGAGCTTCCACTTCCGGGACAGGTACCGCTGGCGCATATTCATTCCCGTGGTCCGGCGCTACCACGGGAACTTCTGGAGACGAGTCGAGGTCCATGACCACGACAGCCGGCGCCGGAGCTGTCGCAGCCTCCGCTTGGGGCGGCACCGGAGCTGGAGCAGAAGCCCTCGCATCCTCAGACATTGTGGCTGAGGGCGGAGCTTCACTCCCCTTCTTGGGAACGCTGCAGATAAAGAACGAAGAAATTGAGCAAACAGATGCTACAATTAAAATTTAATCGAGGTAAGAAAGAAAAATTACCTTGGGAGGCTCACGCACCAGCTTGCGCGGAACCTCTTTCCCGGACGATCCGGGCTGGCCACGGTCGGCATAGGAGCTCCGGGAGGACTCCCAGGACTTGCCGTAGCCGCGGGCGTTTCCCGGGTCGGAGCTCTCCTTGATCGAGAGGAACTCCTGGACCTGGAGGCCCTCACCGCTTCTGGTGCCGGAGACGCGCGCCCGGAGCTAGCACCATGGGAGGGATCCACCGCGGGGGCAGTCGCGCTCCGGGAGGATCCCACCGCCGGAACAGTAACGTTCCGGAAGGACCCCACCACGGGGACAGTCGCCACGACGGCGGAGGATCTTCCTTACTGAGGACGGGGAACTCAGGGGGAGGTGGCAGGCCCGACGGACCTTCCGTCAGCATGTCGCAGTTTTCTCTTCTGGCTCTCCGGCTCCTCCGCCAGCTCCTTGCCCTTGCCGATGACCTCATCTCTTGGCTGAGAGACAGGGGCGGAGCCGCCTTCGGACAACCCGGGGATCGCCAACCGGGTGGTTGATCTTCTCTCGACGACACCAAGGTCGTCAAGCGCGGGCATCTTCCGCCGGAGTTCCCTGCTGAACTCAACTTCCACGTTCAGAGGGAGGAAAGCCGGCGGCGGAGTCAAGTAATCTCCGTCAACGTCGATGCCGTGCTGGAATTTCTTGAGGTGAAACTCCAAGGTCTTCCCCACCATGCTGGACTTCAACCCAGTCTCAACCCGGTCCTCGTCCATCACGCTGTTGAGGGCCCAGGCGAGCTTCTCCCTCCTCTTCAGCGGCGCCCACCTGTTGGACAGGAAGTTGCAGAACACCGCCTGAGGAGTCAATCCTCCCTCCACACATTGGCGGATTCTGGTCAAGACAGGGTCGAAAGCTCCCGCCAGCATCGGAACTTCGCTCCATACCGACGTGTCAATGCCGGGCAGACCGTCTGGCAGCTCCAACCGCTCATGCTCTTCCACCCGGACGACTACCCAATCTTTCTTCCAGTCATCCCACTTCCCGGAAGGGAATGACCGGAGGTACTTGAATGGGCACTTCTTGCGCTTCACGAAGTAGTAGAAGCCAAGATACTCATCGCTTCGGCCGGTGGTTTGGACGGTGAAGAAGGTTCGGAAGAGCTCGATGCAGGGAGGGATGCCCACCCACATCTCGCAGAAGTGGACAAAGATGGACACAAGGAGAATGGAGTGAGGGCCAAGGTGGTACAGCTGCAGACCATAGAAGTCCAGCAACATCAAGAAGAAAGAAGAAAACGGTGGGATCAGCCCCACCATGGCGTACGAGGAAAAGTACACCATCTCGCCAGAGTGCTCCTTTTTAAAGGGAAGCTCTCCGCCGGCGCGGACCGAGCGGTTGAAGAAGTCCGAAGACCACCCCATGAGGGCCCGGACCTTCTTCAGATCGCCGTCTGTCTTCAAGCGACTCTCACGCAGACCCAACTCCATCGCAGCACAGCTAGGCAAGAGAAGAGGAGCAAAGTACAAGTCGGGAGTTTGAGCGCAAGAACAGATGGGAAGCGTAAAGAACTCCCGACGGTGCGCTTTCCTTCTTAAGTAAGCCCTCGCAACGCTTGGATGGAAACTGCAGGGGAGTCAAGGATACTACTCGAGAATTCAACCCTGCCGATGACTAGGGGGCCCGGGACCACCCTGACGATCAAGTCGAGGCTCTTACCCAGGCGAACAGTTGTCATCACGAGGCGGGAAACCCAAAGGCGGCGACCTGACAGGGCGCGCGGAACCGATACGATTTTCATATCGGGAACCGGCGACCTTCAATTGCGAGAGATCCGCACATCAAAGATCTTATCTGCCGCCTGAGGTACGCCACGTGTCGGGATTTAACCGTAAAGCCCTGCCAACGGCACCTCCGAAGACCCTTGAAGACCCAGTTCAAGAGTCGCGAGTATGGACCCACCTCCGACGGAATGACTTCATCCCGGTGACTTTCCCCGGAGGTAGGTCCAGGGGGCCACTGTCGGTACCCTAAAAACCATACACCCCCTGAGGTTACAAAGATCTCAAGGGAAGGACGTATACTCAAATTGAAGACCCTCGGAGGCCCACTTGTCAGACATAACCGGACCTACTTCTCCAACATGGTTAACCCCTAGGTTGCCACGTGTACTGTCAGACCGGAGCTACTACCCGCAAGGGTGAAGCTCCGGGCTAGGTACTGAAACGGCACCTCCGGACTTAACCCCTGACCGAGAGAAGCTCCGGACCTGACACGTGCCAGGCCACCCCGGAGCTTCCCGCTTCCCACAAGCAAGCTCGGAGCTGCCACGTGTCCATACGTCGGAGCTGGCCGTTTCAAACCTCCGGGAGACATTGTAACGGCTCCGGATCTTCAAAGGACAGCCGCGGACTTCAAGACCCGATTAATTGTCATTAATTCCACGTTAATGACACTTGATCGGACGATCTTAACACCTGTAACGGCACTGTCGGAGCCGTTACAGGGTTATTAACAACAATTAATCTCGTGTATCAATACTAGTAACCGCCAGGGCCACATGTCGGGCCAGGCTAACTTGTAACGGTTTGTCCTTGTACTATAAAAGGACAAACCGACGATACACGAGGGGATGAGACTCTCGAACGCTCTCAAGCTCACAAGTTAATACAACACACACACACCCGTGGAGTAGGGTATTACGCTCAGGCGGCCCGAACCACGTAAACAACTGTGTCTCTCGTGTCCAATCGTGATTCACCTTCTTGAGTCTCCGCGCGCCCAAACCGAACTACAAACTCCTTCAACACTTTAGTAGTGTCAGGGGATCTGCCGACTCCAACAGTCGACATTGTCAATTCGTAATTTTTAAGAATTATATTAATTGTAAAATAATCTTGTGATTGATTGAGCTATAGAAATAAGGGTAATAATTAATTACAATGATTAACTGTTAATGGTGGTAATTAGCTTCTAATTAACTAGTACCTGAAATTTTCTTAAATTTCAGGCAAGACAGACCCTTTTTATATCTCATGTCTCCCTGAAACGTCAACAATGTAGTTAAAAATATATAATATTGTTAATGTTGTGTGCGGACATACGGAAACGAGATTTTTTTTTAGAAAAAAAAGAGGTTTTGACTAGTTCGCAATTTGGAGTTCAGCCTCACCCCAGTCACTGCCTCGATCTTCGTTTTTTCATAGAATTTACCCCGCGGTAAATTACAAATTACTCCCTCTGTTTCAAAATAATTGTCACCGGTTAGTTCAAAAATGAACTAGTCGGCGACAATTATTTCGAAACGGAGGGAGTAAAATGTTAGCTGTGGCCAGTGCACCGTTGATCGTCCGATTGGCATGGTGCAGCGCAACTGCGCAAGCTCTGGCTAGTTAGTTACTGGTCAGCGTTAGCGCAACTGCTAAATGCTGGGTGATGGTGCGCACGAACTGCAGTTGGCCAGATAAACGCGGATAGCAATGGCGCCACCATCGTGGCTGCTGCTCATCCTCGCCGCCGCCGCCGCCGGAGGCGTACTTCGAGTTCGTGGCCAGGGCACGCCTGACAGCACGGGTGAGTTCTTCGAAAGGTGTTCTTTTACGCAGGAAAAAAAATGCTAATTACGCTCGGTCAAATGTCATCTATGTGTGCAGGATTCATAAGCATAGACTGCGGCATCCCGGAGAAGAGCAGCTACGTGGACGGCGCCACCAATCTGACCTACGTCTCGGACGATGGCTTCACGGACGCCGGCACCAACCACAACGTCTCGGCCGAGTACATTAACCTGCAGTCAATCTCCAAGCGCTACCTCAACGTGCGAACCTTCCCGGGCGCGGCGCGCAGCTGCTACACCCTCGGCTCCCTCACGCCGGGGTCCATGTACCTCCTTCGTGCCACGTTCATGTACGGCAACTACGATGGGCTCGGCCAGCTGCCGGTGTTCGACCTCTACCTCGGCGTCAACTTCTGGACCACCGTGAACATCACCGCCCAGGACTGAGGCGTGCTCGTCGAGGTCATCGCCGTCGTGCGGGACGAATTCGTGCAGGTCTGCCTGGTGAACACTGGCTCCGGGACACCGTTCATCTCGGGGCTGGGCCTGAGGCCTCTCAAGAGCACGCTCTACCCGCAGGCGAACGCGACGCAGGGCCTGGTCCTGCACAGTAGGCACAACTTCGGGCCAACGACTGAGGTCGCGGTGATTAGGTACCCGGACGATCCATACGACCGTGGGTGGACGCCGTGGAGCGGCCCGACGACGACGACGGACTTCTCGGAGGTCTCGACGGAGGAGACGATGAAGAGTACCGGTGTCCACTTCGAGGTACCGTCCTCCGTGATGCAGACCGCGTTTACCCCCCGCAACGCGTCCAAGAACATCGACATTCCGTGGGACGTTAGGCCGAACCACGTCTACCCTACGCCCGGGTACGCAGCACCACCTGATCGATCGAATTCACGCAAGAACATACTGTATGTTTTACTCCATATTCTTATCCTAATATCTTTTGCAAATCGCTGTAGGTACATTTGTATTCTGTACTTCGCGGAGCTGCAGATCCTGTCCGGCAATGCCGTCCGTCAGTTCAACATAACCATCAACGGAAAGGTCTCGTACTCTCGCCCATACACGCCGCAGTACCTCGCCGCCGACGCCGTCTACAACAAAGAGCCACACCATGGTTTCAGTCAGTACAATGTCAAATTAACTGCTACGTCGGACTCGACGCTGCCACCGACCATCAACGCTATGGAGGTTTTCTCCATCATCTCCACAGCCATTGTTGGCACGGATGCACAGGATGGTATATATGCAGTGCTCTGTCCCCCCCCCCCCCCCCCCTAAAATAATATCATTTTAATCAAATTTAACAAAGTAGGGAGCCCATTTGAAACATTTACAATTCTGGGATCCTCCTACCGCCTACCCACGCGATGAGACCTTGTCAAGGGGCTAAAATGATGGGTTTTTTTGTCAAAGGACCTTCACGTAAAGTTCTCCGTGGCATTTTGCAGGCTACCTCCTCGAGCAAGGTCCCGCTCATTGGGTGGGCGAGATCCTTTTTTTTTTCAATTTTTCTACACGCCCGTGTGCCGATAGTCGGGGCCCATGTAATCCTCGAAGTCCAAGGTCAAGGTGCTCTCACCCCTCATGAGATCCTCGAAATCCGGGAGACACAACAGAGCAAACCCGGTGAAGGCTGCTAATAGAAATAATATTATGAAATGTTAACAATATCTAATTTTTGAAATTAATTAAAACGCGAGAATTGAAACTTACCAGCACTGAAGGGGTTGCTTGATCCCACCACGCTCAGTTGGGACAGATGTTGTGAGGGTCCCGGTTGAGAAGAGTCTGTCAACTGGGACGGTCCTGACAGCATCACTACTCAAATGGAGTAGTATGTCGACGTCTGCACCTCTGTTGAACCCTGCGAAGAGCTCTATGCCTTGTCCTGTGGTCGTTTGGACATGGCGCGGAGGCCCTTTTGACACTTTTATATCAAAGCCCTTAGGCAAAAAAATAGCCCTCATTTCAGCCCCTGCGTAGACTCGCCCCTAGACGGGGCGAGACCTTTGAAGCCCGTCCGGTCAGGTGGGGAGACCTGGTCTCCCCTGTGTAGGGTAGGAGGATCCTAGAGTTGCAAATGGGCTCCTCATTTTGTTAAATTTGAATAAAATAATAATCCTTCCGTCTTAAAAAGTTTGTCGTCTTGTAATTCAAAAATAAACTATAAAACGGCTAACATTTTAGAATGCAGAGAGTATTATTTTTGAAAAAAAAAACCTCCGTCTCTCTATCCAGAATTAGTAGGAGTATTATAAAATACAAGTTTTCATTAAATTAGACACGAGGGTAATCTATTATATTCACATATATTTGATCAAGAAAAATATCACTTTCGCTCTCAAAGACTAGAAATTACCACCTTAATTGAAACAAAAGAAAGAAAAACTAGTCGTCACCACTCTTATTACGAAAAGAGTAGATCAAAATATCCATGTACATGTTGATGGTGCCTTGGTGGACGAATCTCATTGCAGATTTAGCGGTGAGTTGTACTAAGCAGAATATAGACGATATCACTTATACAGAACATCGTCTGCTAGATCAGTAATCACTGTTATCATTGCTAAAAAAACGTTACAGTTTCTGCTATCACGGCGATCAAGGTAAAGTATCAGGTGAAGAAAAACTGGACGGGTGACCCCTGCATTCCAAAGAATCTTGCGTGGGATGGATTGAGCTGCAGCTATGCCATTCCCGATCCTCCGAGAATTACAACAATGTAGGTTCGAATTTAGTTATTATATGCAATACCGATCCAATCATCAGAACGTCTAACCATTAATCTGTAACGTATATTACAGAAACCATCTAACGATGAATCTGAAACTTGTGTTCCAGCAATCTTTCAGCCAGTGGCTTGAGCGGGGACATATCATTTTACTTCTCCAAACTCACAGCAATCGAGTATTTGTAAGTAGGAAGTTTCAAGTCCATTTTTATATCTAACTTACTAACTTTTACTGAATAAACACATTTTACAACAGCTTTACTGAATAGATATACAATTGGCATGCATATCATATCATTTTCAGGGATTTGTCACACAATAAGTTGTCAGGCTCAATTCCTGATGTCCTTTCCAAACTATCCTCTCTGAAGGTTATGTAAGTAGCCCTTGCCCGTGCTGTAGACATTAGTTTGTGCTCAAGGCGTGGACTGATTTACATTCATACTGCCGTGTTTCTAGAGATTTGACAGACAACCAGCTTAATGGATCAATTCCCTCCGGACTTCTCAAAAGAATCCAGGATGGTTCCCTAAAGCTGAGGTTAATCTTCAACCGAGTGTCACCAAATATACTTTTCCAGGATTTTATTTGCTCTATATATATGATGGACACTGCTAATCTCTGCTTTATTTCAACAGGTATGGTGACAATCCGAACCTCTGCAGCAACAGACACTTGTCAGCCCACGAAAAAGATGAGCAACTCTATGCTTGCCGTCTATATTGTTGTTCCAATAGTGGCATTTGTGGTGGCAGTAACAGTAGTGCTACTTCTATTTGTAATAAGAAGAAACAAAGGTGATAACTTGCATTAACACATCGAGTATTCTACCTGCACCTGCAAAAGCTACTCACTACTGCAGTGATACTAGAAATTTCATTCTTGCCTTTAATAAACTGAAACAGCTAGGAGTGGTGTAAAGCAGCAGAACGGTCATGGTCACAGTCACAGCCGGGCGCAACTGGAGAATCGTCAGTTTACGTATAAGGAACTAGTGGCTGTCACGAACAACTTTCAGCGAGTGCTTGGTCGAGGAGGGTTCGGGTCTGTCTACGATGGGATCTTGGAGGACGGTACTCAGGTGGCAGTCAAGCTGCAGTCTGTGACTTCCAATCAAGGTGTCAGAGAATTCCTGGCAGAGGTAATATATACAACGGCTGATCAAGCCTGGTTGGTGCACAAATTAAGATGTTCTTCTCTAAACTTGCATCGACGTAGTACTATATTTTTTTTTCTTGTTGTTGTCGCTCAGGTTAAGACCTTGACAAAAATCCATCACAAGAATCTTGTCTCCTTGATCGGTTACTGCAAGGATGAGAAGCATTTGGCGATTGTCTACGAGCATATGTCAGAAGGGAGCCTGGAACAAAAGCTTCGAGGTATGCTTTCATTTCGACGAACAGATCGAATTCAAAGTTTATCCACGTTTACTCTGACGAACTGCATGCAGGGAAAGGTCAGAACGCTGGATCTCTTCTAACCTGGATACA
Organism: Tuctoria greenei; assembly: GCA_036927565.1. NCBI lineage: Eukaryota > Viridiplantae > Streptophyta > Magnoliopsida > Poales > Poaceae > Tuctoria > Tuctoria greenei. Next base: position 306,958,311 of record JAYESD010000001.1, read on the forward strand.
GAGGCTCCGTATTGCACTGGAGTCTGCACAAGGTACATGTCCTTGGAAACTTGTTCTTTTGTTGACTTTTGAGCTCTTTCGAAACATGTTCCCGCATAATGCACCACCCGTATGCCAGGGCTGGAGTATCTACACAATGCCTGCAGCCCGCCCTTGGTTCACCGGGACGTAAAGACGGCCAACATCCTACTGAATACAAATCTTGACGCCAAGATCGCGGATTTTGGCCCACTTAAGGCCTTCAAGCGTGATGGCGACACCCATGTCTCCACGGCCAGGCTGGTTGGCACCCACGGCTACCTTGCTCCTGAGTATACCACACACACTAACCTCAGCATTTCGTACAAGATCGTTGATTCTTGGGACGCAATTCTAACGACAACCAGTGTGGATCGGATGGAACGTCGTGGCAAATTAATTAGGTACGCGACGGCTCTGCAGCTGACCGAGAAGAGCGACGTGTACAGCTTCGGCGTCGTGCTGCTGGAGCTGGTCACAGGGCAGCCGCCCATCATCCTGCAGGATCCGCAGCCCATTCACGTCGTGCGCTGGGCGCAGCAGCGTCTCGCGCGGGGAGACAACATCGAGGACGTGGTGGACAAGCATTTGCGAGGCGGCTACGACGTCAACGTCGCGTGGAAGGCAGTGGATGTCGCGCTTAAGTGCACCACGCAGGAGCACATGCAGCGGCCTACCATGACCGACGTGGTAGCACGGCTACAAGAATGCCTCGGGATCGAGGAAGGCCGCGCCTGAGGCGACGGGGCAGCAGCTTGTACTTACTCCGTCTCAAAAAATTTGTCACTTTATTACTCACTCCGTCCTAAAAAGTTTGTCACTTTATAGTTAAAAAATAATCTACCAAATGATAAACTTTTTGGAACGGATGACGTATGATATGGATGATGATATGGATGGGTTATACTGTTTTTTTTGGATGGACGCGAATAATAATGCTTATAGGTAAGCGCGCGATTATTGTTGTCCACAGGAAGCTTGTATTGGCTCGACGGAAGCTTCTCTTTCCTGCATAGAGAAGACTTGACTTGAGGAGTACCTCACCTGTGGTGTCAGGCGCGGCCTGGCCACGACCTCGCAGTACGTACCCCGGCGGCGGCGCCGAGGGCGACCAGGAGCAACCACGGCTGGGTACTCATCGCTCTCCGGTGTCCGCGTTGATCACGCCGGTGCACACTGCACTGGGCGACGATCGACCGAGGGCATGAGAATCATCCAGCAACTGGAAACTGACAGAAATTACGTTTATTAACAAAAGTCCTATTATGGCCATAGACAATGATGAACCGAGAAAGATGCTTAATTAGACATTCTTTGATTTGAGTAACTAAATTAATCGCATTAACAGATCGGCGGCGGCACGTACGACCGGTAGCTGGCCAGCCTGCGCTGCACCGATGGAACGGCGCCGCAGCCGCAGCCGCAGCCCACCACGTTCCGAAACAGTACGCGGCTCGACAAATGTAGTGCCACAACATGGCAAATTACTTCTTCAAAAAGGAGGGGAAAACACAAATATAGAAGCATTTCACATGGAAGTGTTAGAAAACAATGCACTTTAAAGACAAAATTAATTCCTAAAATTACAACAGTACGCATGACAGATAATCCACAAAACATGAACACCAACATGCAAATAAAGCAGATTATATCTATCATACTCATGCGTAGAAAACTCATCTTTAGTTACAGTGCTGACGCTTCCAGCTTGAAAAATGAAGAGAGGAGTGTGAAGAAGACTGTAGATGAAGCAGATCTTCTATCGAGCAGTCGCGCGAACGCTACCCAAAAACCTGATTCGCCCCAATCCGTGCAGATTCTTCAAGTGGGACGTGGTTTCGGAGACACTGCTCTCCCACACGTCGGTGACACGCCGACGGGAGGGATGGACTAGCCTGTAGCTGACGCTCAACACGGTGGACTAGTGAGTCTCTTCACCTCTGTCCTTTTTGAATGAAGGCACTCATTCTGTATATATAGTGACAGACTCTAGTAACTGAAAGAATTAAGTATACAGTAAAGCAGCACAATTAGGCTCTAGTAACTGAAGACAATAAACTTCAGTATTTGCAGCATAATTGCGTCAGTTACTGCATACCATTATTTTTCCAGAAACTGACTCATAAAGTGTCACAAATTGCAGCAAATTAAAGTCATATTAGTGTCAGTTTTATCAAAAAGAGAGAGAACAGATTTACTGCGCCAGTCGTCACGTCGCAAGTCACAAGTCACGCGTTAACTCACGCGAAAATACGCGAATACACGAATACGCGCGCGCGTGCGTGTGATTTGTTTGTGACTATAGCCATCCTTCTCTCACATATTCCACACATAGAAAATAGCTTCCCTTATAAATAAGTGCTACTCTCCTCAAATAGTCAATGTGGGATTAATGCCTCCTTTACACATTTGGAATTCAATAGAGAATAGTTGGGCCTAGGCCCAAATATTCCAACAATCCCCACCAAATTCCAAAGGCATAACTGACACTACTTGTCATATGTCCACAATTGTCGGTACCCTAAAAACCATACACCCCCTGAGGTTACAAAGATCTCAAGGGAAGGACATCTACTCAAATTGAAGACCCTCGGGGGCCCACTTGTCAGACATAACCGGACCTGCTTCTCCAACATGGTTAACCCCTAGGTTGCCACGTGTACTGTCAGACCGGAGCTACTACCCACAAGGGTGAAGCTCCGGGCTAGGTACCGAAACAGCACCTCCGGATTTAACCCCTGACCGAGAGAAGCTCCGGACCTGACACGTGCCAGGCCACCCCGGAGCTTCCCGCTTCCCACAAGCAAGCTCCGGAGCTGCCACGTGTCCATTCGTCGGAGCTGGCCGCTTCAAACCTCCGGGAGACATTGTAACGGCCCCGGATCTTCAAAGGACAGCCGCGGACTTCAAGACCCGATTAATTATCATTAATTTCACGTTAATGACACTTAATCGGACGATCTTAACACCTGTAACGGCACTTTCGGAGCCGTTACAGGGTTATTAACAGCAATTAATCGTGTATCAATACTAGTAACCGCCGGGGCCACATGTCGGGCCAGGCTAACTTGTAATGGTTTGTCCTTGTACTATAAAAGGATAGACCGACGATACACGGAGGGGACAGGCATTGACGTGAGCTCTCATACACAAACTAATACAACACAACACACCCGTGGAGTAGGGTATTACGCTCAGGCGGCCCGAACCACGTAAACCACAGTGTCTCTCATGTCCAATCGTGATTCACCTTCTTGAGTCTCCGCGCGCCCAAACCGAACTACAAACTCCTTCAACACTTTAGTAGTGTCAGGGGATCTGCCGACTCCAACAGTCGACAACAATGTTATTTGATATACCAGTTTAACGATGGAGACCTATTCGGTTGAACATCCATCTAGATCTAAAAAATCTGCCAACTCACAACTACACAATGGACTATGCCTTGAATTGGTAGTTTTGCGCGAGACGGTTTCATTTAAAGACCAAACTGATACTAGGCGCCTATTGGACCAGTCCTCGGGTGGAGCCTATAAGTCATACTCTCGTGTCTCTTTCATGAGCTTCTTAGAGAATTCCCAAATCTCACAGACTGTGACCAACAGTCAGCTCATATAGGTGTGTTCGTACAAGAATACTCTGTAGGACAGTATCTCGCACTATAGCCTCCGAACACATTAAGACTTAAAGCCAGCCTTCCTTACAGAATGGAGAGTTTTGCATCTTCACTGGAGTGGATACTACATAGTTATATACTCTCCTAGTTATACATACAGCTTGTTCTTCCCAAATTCTAATTCACGGGATCTCCGATCACATAGGTTTGGGTTACCGCTGTGTATAACTCACGTGGGTCTCAATCCCATCTCCTTCGATGCACTATCTATCACATTTCTTGATAGACCTTTTGTAAACGGATCTGCCAGATTTTTCGCCGTTTGAACATAATAAATGGCTATCACTCCGGAGTTTCTCAATTTTCTGACAGATTTTAACCGTCTTTTCACATGTCTTGAGGATTTCATATTATCCTTTGTACTTGACACCTTCGCAAGAACTGTTTGATTGTCACAGTACATAAGAATTGGAGGAATTGGTTTTTCCACCACTGGTAAATCCATCAAGAGTTCTTTCAGCCACTCTGCTTCTACAGAAGCTGTATCTAATGCTGTAAGCTCTGCCTCCATGGTTGACCTCGTCAAAATAGTCTGTTTACAAGACCTCCATGAGACAGCTGCTCCTCCAAGAGTAAAGACATAACCACTCGTTGCCTTTATCTCATCAGCATCAAAAATCCAATTGGAATCACTATAACCCTCTAAAACTTTGGGGTCTCCTGTATAGTGAAGTCCATAGCTCATTGTACCACATAAATAGTGCATAACTCGCTCAAGCGCGCGCCAATGATCATCTCCTGGATTAGCAGTAAACCGGCTCAATTTGCTAACCGCGAAAGAAATATCAGGTCGAGTAGCACTAGCTAGGTATATGAGCGAACCAATAATATGAGAATATCTCAGTTGGTCTCTTCCTAGTCTTTTATTCTTCCGAAGAATTATACTAGGATCGTATGGTGTTGGTGAAGGCTTGCTGTCCAAATAGCCAAAACGGCTCAAGACCTTCTCAACATAATGGGACTGTAAAAGAGTAATCCCATTCTCATTTCTTATCAGCTTGACGTTTAAGATAACATCAGCCTCTCCTAAGTCTTTCATATCAAATTTTTGGAACAGAAAAGATTTAACCTCATTTATCACATCAATATCAGTTCCAAAAATTAATATATCATCGACATACAAACACATGATCACTCCTCTACCCCCACCATATCGATAATATACACATTTATCAGCCTCGTTGACAACAAAGCCTGCTTGTGTCATGGTACTATCAAATTTCTCATGCCACTGCTTTGGTGCCTGTTTAAGACCGTATAAAGATTTCTTTAACTTACACACCTTATTCTCTTGACCGGATATCTCAAATCCTTCTGGCTGATCCATATAAATCTCCTCATCCAACTCTCCGTTAAGGAAAGCCGTCTTCACATCCATTTGATGAATTAGAAGACCGTGTGAGGCAGCTAAAGAAAGAAGTACCCGAATTGTTGTCATTCTACCAACGGGTGAGTAAGTATCAAAGAAGTCTTCTCCTTCTTTTTGTGTATAACCTTTCGCCACCAGTCTGGCCTTGTACTTCTCAATAGTACCATCAGACCTAAGCTTTTTCTTGAACACCCACTTACACCCAATCGTTTTACAACCGAATGGACGATCCACTACATCCCAGGTTCCGTTAGTCATGATGGATTCCATCTTACTACGGACTGCTTCCTTCCAATCGTCTGCATCAAGAGATGCAAACGCCTCTTGGATGGATCTGGGTGTATCATCCACAAGATAAACAATGAAATCATCACCAAAGGATTTTGGGATCCTCTGTCTCTTGCTCATTCTATGAGCTGTTTCATTGTTTTCTCCATCATACGGTTGTACTAGATTTTCTGATGGTGTAAGAAGAGGTTGTTCTAAGGTTTCGAATGAAGGATAATTTGTGTCATGCGTATGACCATATGAATTACGTGCAACATTCATGGGAAAAATACTTTCAAAAAATGTGGCATCTCTAGATTCAACTATTGTATCAACAAGTACAAGTGGTGAATCAGATCTGATTACTAAAAATCTATAAGCAGGACTATTCGAAGCATAACCAATAAAGATGCAATCAATAGTATTAGGTCCGAGTTTACGCCTTTTAACTATTGGTATATTTACCATAGCCAAACACCCCCATGTGCACAGGTAAGAAAGAGATAGTTTTCTTCCTTTCCAGCCTTCATATGGAGTTTTCTCACTATTTTTAGTAGAAACTCTATTTAGTACATAGTTTGCAGTCAAAACTACCTCCCCCCACCATTCCTTAGATAAACCAGCAGTTTCTAACATGGCATTCACCAAGTCTGTTAGAGTGCGGTTTTTCCTCTCGGCAACCCCATTTGATTGAGGTGAATAGGGTGGTTTTCCTTCATGTACAACTCCATTCTCAACACAAAACTGGATGAATTCATTGGAGAAATACTCTCCCCCACGATCAGATCTAATTCTCTTGATTTTTCTTTCTAGTTGATTCTCAACCTCAGCCTTATAGATTTTAAAGTGATCTAATGTCTCATCCTTTGATTTAAGTAAATACACATAACAGTAACGAGTTGAATCGTCAATAAATGTCATTAAGTATTTCTTTTCTCCCTTAGTTAATATGTCATTCATTTCACAAAGGTCGGAATGAATGAGTTCCAAAAGTGTCGTATTTCGTTCATCAACAGCAAAGTGAGGTTTTCTTGGCTGTTTAGCTTGCACACAAGCTTGACACTTGGAACCTTTCACTATAGGAATTTTAGGAATTAAATTCAAGGTAGATAGCCGTGAGATGCATCCAAAATTTATATGACATAAACGCGAGTGCCAAACACTCGATTCATCATCTTTATTCAAAAAATTCACCACAGAGCTACTAGAATGGGAAAGGGAAAAACGGAACAAGCCTCCGCTGTCATAGCCTTTTCCAACAAAGAGTCCACATTTTGACACGACTACTTTATTTGACTCAAACACCAACTTAAATCCGTCTCGACACAACAAAGAGCCACTGACGAGATTTTTATTTATTGAGGGGGCATGTTGCACGTTATTCAGTTGCACGGTCTTTCCCGAAGTGAACTTCAGACTGACCGTACCAACACCATGAACAGAAGCACGTGAGCCGTTTCCCATCAGGACGGAGGCACCGTGGGTAGCCTGATAAGAAGAAAACATAGATACATCATCACAAACATGGATATTAGCCCCTGTATCAATCCACCATTCAGTAGGTTGACATGCTGTTAAAACAGTATATGTATTACCATACCCTGCTGTTCCAGCATCGCTAATAACCATGTTGGCAGATTTTTGCTGAGTTTTCTTGCCTTTCCTGTCTGTGCACTTTTTGGCAAGATGCCCAACCTTGCCACAGACATAGTGTAAGGATCGAAATGCCCAAGAGGGGGGGTGAATTGGGCTTTCTTTCAAATTTTAAAGCAATTTAAGATTTAACAACTTAAAGCCCAATTCCCTATGCAATTAAACTATGCAATCAATATAATTTAAAGTTGCGGAATGAAGATTGCATAAGAGTAAAAAAGGGAGAGGGATGCAAACGCTCAAGGGACACGGAGTTTATCCCGTGGTTCGGTAAGATCACAAGGATCTTCCTACGTCCACGTTGTGACACCCACCGAAGGGTTTTGCCACTCCCAAGTCACCGAGACTAGGGGCTTCTTCACTATTCTTCTCCGTTCGCCAACCTTGGCAAGGTGGAGCTCAAGCCTTGTACACTTTTGGGATCCTCCGGGCTTCCACAATCCTCTTGGCAAGCTCCGGAAGTTGCACACACCAAGAACACTCCCTTATGGCTCTCACTATGCTAGAGACTCCAATCACCTAGAGTGGAGGCACCCAAGCACTATCTCTAGCTAGTTCTAGCCTATCTCTTGGTGTACAATTGATGTGAAATTGATGTGAAAGTGGTAGCTCTCTTGCTTGAATGCTCTAGGATGTGTAGAGTATGTCTGGGCTTCAAGTCATATCGATTTGACAGGTTGAAGGGGTATAAATAGCCAGCCTCCACGAGATAGCCGTTGGAAAAGTAGGCTGACATCACTTGTCTGCGAACACCGGATGATCCGATGTCTCCCCTTCAGTTATCATCGGTCAAAGCCAAATTAGCTGATGTCACTATGTCAGATATGACCGTTGTTAGACCGATGTTGAACTGTCTTCTCATCGGATGATCCGGTGGCTCTTCCTCCAGAATTCTGCTTGATCTTGAAGCTTCCTGGAGTGATCGACCGATGTGTACAAACCTGCACATCGGATGATCCGGTGCTTCACTTGGTCCAATGGTGTTGCAATCTGTGATGATGGACCGATGCACTAAGCCACTTACATCGGATGATCCGGTGAGTGTATTTGTCTGAGGTCTTCTTCTTCAGTTGAACCAATTTGACCGATGCAGTCAACTCCAAGTACATCGGATGATCCGGTGTGTTCAACTTGTTGACTTCAAGTTGTTTTGAGTTGTTCTTTTTGGAATTTTGAACTTGTGACCTCTTTGACATTTGTTCGAAGTGTTGTTCTGATTGTCTTCAAGCATTGATTGATGTCAAGTTAGAGCTTTCACTTCTTGTTCTTCACATGATTCGTTTTGATCTCATTTGTTGATTTCAGATGGGTCTCCAATGTAATTTTGATTTTATTTGATTGAGTGCTATTGAGACCTTGCATTCACAAATTCATTAGTAATATCGAATGGTTGTCATTAATCACCGAAACCGTACCTCATGGGGCCTAGATGCTTTCAATCTCCCCCTTTTTGGTGATTGATGACAACACAAAAATTTAAAGCACAATAATAATGAATTTGATGATAGTGTTCAAGTAGATATGCAATGAATACAAGATAAGACACATTAAGCTTGTAAAACGCAAATGAAAATTATGGTGCGAAAAGCTCAATCGATTAAAATCATAAGCAAATGAGACAAGTGAAGGAGTGCTTATTTAAAATTACAAAAGAGTATGAATACAAAGCATGAAAACAAAGATACAAAGGATAACCACGCAATCACGCACTCACACTCCCCCTGAAACTACTACTCCCCCTGACTCTCCTACACCTTCTCCCCCTTTGGCATCAAGACACCAAAAAGGGATCAGAACGCCTACTGACCCTGAGAGCTAGGCGCGAGGACGAACTGGGCACCGTCGCAGTCGTCGGAGCTGGAGTCGCCGGTCGAAGGGGCTGCCGGAGCGGTGGAAACTGGAGGGTCCGCTGCCGGTGCTGGAGGAGAGGAAGCAGGGACCGAAGGTGCTGGAGGAGCTGGAGGAAGTGGAGCGCTCACCACGGACGCCGGTGTCTGCTGGAACAAGGTCGTCGCCGGCAGTGGTGAGTGAATCGGTGCGCTAGGTGCCAGAAGAGGTGACATACTGATCGAAGGGATAGGAGTAGTAGGCACCTGAGCGACACCTGGAGCCAGCCCCAGTCCAGGCTGCTGTGAAGGAAGGGCGATCCCGGTCTGAGTGTATAGGTTGGTGATCAACCCTAGGATCCCCATCATGGCCTGCTGGGTCTGCTGCTGCTGGTCGAGGGTACGGCGGTGCATCTGATCTACCAGGTTGGTGAACCTGTCCGTATCCTCTCGCCTCTGACGGGCGATCTCAAGCTGGAGCTCCTGCTGCTGCCTCTGCAGCTGTGCCAAGTGAGCAGCCTGCTCTGCCCTGGCCTGCTCAGCAGCGAGCCTGTCCTGGCGCTGCTGCTCGATCATCTGCTGGAGAAGCGACGTCAGCTCAGACGGCTGCGTCACCTGCGCCTCGGACACAGGAGGTGGTGTCGGTGGCGGAGCAGCTGATCCTCCTGCCTCGGCGTCGTGCGGCCTCGGTGAAGGTGGAGGGGGAGGGAAGTACTCCTCGACACTGTCGTCGGTGTCGCTCTCAGACCAGATATGCTGCAGGTCCTCCCCCTGAGCCTCAGCCTCAGCAAGTCTCTCGTCCTCCCGCTCTAGGTCGGACCAGTCTTCCTCAGTCAAGCGGGCCCGGACCTGGCGCTCAACTGGACGGCCAAGACGGCGGTCTCCAGGAGCGGACGCACGGTAGTGACCGAAGCGGGTCACGCTCTCGTCTGCAAGCCGGGCCTGTGCTGAGTGCCCCTCTGGCACTACCATAGAGCAAATAAAACTGATCCAGTGCCCATAGACCATCTGTCTCATCATCCCAACCCCATCAGTGATTACGTCCTCCATCTCGCAGAGAAGTATGTCTATGATATCGAAATCCATCCCGTTCATTATGTAGAACAAGAGGGTCTGCTGGAGACTCGTGAACCCCTCCAAGTACCCTGACCTCGGCAGGAGCGTGCGGCGCAAGGCGAGGTGCACAATGCGCGCAGCTGGAGTCAGGAGGGCTGGGACTCTCGGCTGGTCCGGAGAGAAGGAGGAGCCAAACAGGGAGCGGATCTCGTCTAGCTGTGGAGCTACCCCTCCAGTAAGTGGCCTCCTCGGTGGATCTGCCTGCCCATAGACCTTCTCATGTATGCTGGTGTCGTGCAGCTCCAAACCAAGAATGTGCCCCAAGGTCTGCCTCGTGAGGTGGTAGTACTGGCCATTGAACATGAAAGCAATGGACCGCCTGCCTTCCGAGATGTACAGGGTCGCGTAGAAGACACGGACCCATTCTTCCACATAGGCACTCCTCTCATAGTCCAGTAGATCCACCAACCCTCTGTATCTCTCAAAGAAGGGGCGGACATCAGTCTCCGCGGCCACTGCAAGCTGCCTCCAGTCCAAGTGGTTGTGCTGAAAGAGCTTGTGGCCACGGCGTCTGTAAGTCTCGTAGAGAGACGCCTGCGTGACCGTCCAGAACCGACTATCCACAAGAAGCTCTCGGGGCTGTGGGTACCATTCCTCAAGCAGTACACTCCATCTGAGCTTCCGTAGTTGCTTCGCCTTCATCTTTCTGTAATCCACAAGACGGACTCCTTCACGGACCAGGACGGCCGTGTCCATCTCATGGATGTCCCTCTCAGCCTCCCTGTCCTCACGACGGTCGGCAGCCGTCGGTCTTGGACGAGGAGGAGCCTCGGCGTGACCCCCACGTGTCCGGGCTGAGCGCCGGCGGACGAGGGGCGCGACCGGCTCCTCTTCGACGTCGGAGTCGTCGACCACGGGAGGCGGCCTCGGTCGGGCCTCGCGGATCCTCAAGGAACCCCCACGGCCGCGCTCACGCTCCTCGGCGGCGCGAGCGGCCATCAAGGCCTTCTTCTCGTCCTTGGATAGCTTCTTCTTCTTCGCGGCGGGCTCCACAATGGCCTTTCCTTTGTTCTTCCTGTCGCGACCCATCTAGTCGACGGAGAGCTAGGGTTAGGCGACGATGACGAAAGAACGACGAGAGAAGCAAATGAGATATGTCGCATGGCACGGGGCTCACCTTAGCGACGATGATCAACCGGGCCGAGAAACCCTAGCGAGGAGGTGACCGGAGATGGCGTTGCTTGGGTGGAGGTGCTTCGACGGAGGGAGAGAAGCGTGGAGTGCTTGGGTGCTGGTGGAGCACGGCGGCGGCGGCGCCTAGGGCGGCGGCGGCGGCGGCTGGCGATGGAGGTGCGCGAGCACGGGCGGCGATGGCGCGTGGGGAGGCAGCGGCGGCGGTGCTGCGGGTGGAGGCGACGCTGGGCGGCGGCGCTGCGGGCGGCGGCGCTGGGCGGCGGCGCTGCGGGCGGCGGCGGCGGCCGGCGGCGGCGCTGTAGGCGACGGAGAGGCGGCGACGTGAGCACGGGGGCGCGAAGGGTCGGGGAGAGAGAAGGTGGCGGCGGCGCGGGCGATTAAATAGTGGGGCCCAAACCCTAACCGTTTTTAAAACACCGGATGGTCCGATGATAAGTACGTTGCACGTCGGTCAAATGCCACAGTAAGGATATTCAAGAATTGCTGTTGACATCGGATGGACCGACGTTTAGGGTTTGGGACATCGGTCGAAAGGCACAGTAAGGGTGTTCAGCCGAGTGAAGTTGACACTGGATGATCCGACGTAGGGGAGAGGTAAACATCGGTGGAATTGATCACAGCTCCAGAAGAGTGAACATCGGATGGACCGATGTTTTTCAGGATGAACTCGTCGGATCATTTTGAGGTTCTGACTGAAATTGGCTTTGAAGAAAGAACACTTATTGGACCGATGAGGGTTAGACAAAGGCATCGGATAATCCGATGACAACAGAACTAAAACATCCCATATATGTCCTTTGACCGAACAAACAATTGAGAAGAAAACACATGTCTTAGGACTTTTTGGGCAACCCCTTACCCCTCAAAAAGCTAATATGCCAATAGCTTGGCTAGGCCTTAATGCAAATGGAACACCGAGAAAAATAGAGGAAAAATATCCAAATAAAATGTAAGGCCCATGCTTTGTGAGGTAGAGTATGAAAACTTCTATCTCATTAAAGCGTGTTCCTTTAGAATTTTGCTCTTTCCACATCATATGAGTTGAGATATTGCATTTCAAACAAGTCTCCTTCTCATGATGTGGGTTCCCCTTTGTGACAATTCTACCGTATGCAATGCCAAACAAATTATAGTGCAAGACATTAAATGAGTGCAAGTTTATATGGCAGGGATCATGCAAGGCATAAAATAAATCTATCTTGCCAAGTTTGAACCTTCCAAAGGCTTCCTCAGGGAAAACTACTTCTAGCTTGCCCCTATCCTTTGGGAGTTAGACAAGACCTATATGATATGCATCCTTACATGAGCATGGCAACTTACATGACGTTAGATGCATCTAGCACATTTAATTCACTTCTAAGTCTATAAAAGGTTTTCTCGTCAAGTACGGGAATGGGGTTTTTAGCAAATCTAACCGCACTTGCATTGTCACAAAGGAGAGGCACATAATCATACAAGCATTCATTTTAACATGACATGGGGCCTAGATGCGGAAAGATATAGCAATAAACTATTTATGGAATGGTAATTTGATTTGACAATAGGGTTACCGTCCATATCCGCGTTGGGCTCCCATTCTCAACTTTCTTCAAGAGGTCCTTGGTAGATTTTCTTTGATGGTGGAGGTCCCCTCTTGAAGTCACCTCGTGGATGGTTACGTGTTCTTGACTTTAGGTACCCAAGCTAGCTTTGGTCCTTGTATATGTGATACAAGTGCTTTTGGGACCCAAAGTTGCTTGGGGAGCTTCCCTTTCATCCCCTTTACGTTCATGCCAATGAACTTTGCCTTCACCTTAGCACCTATTTTGCTCAACAAATAATAGTGATTCTCAAAGGTAGATGTATAGTTAGTCGGCAATTTTGGAGAAGGTCGGTTAGGTAGAGGGCACTCCCTTGTATGGTGACCGGTGACCTTGCAATGTTGGCAATAGGAGCCAACTTCCTTGATGAAGCTTGTTTTGAGCTCCGGTGAGGGCACCTTTCCTTTGTTGGGCACCGGGAAGGATCCAAGTCCTTTCTTGTTGAAGCCCTTTGCTTGATGGAAGAGGATTTCTTTATGTTTGTCTTCTCCCTTAGATAGTCTTGCTAAGCTTGTGCGGAGACTTTCAATCTCCTCCATCAACTCCTTCTCCCTTGCATTTTCTTTCAAAGGCAAAGACTCATGGAAAGCATTAGTAGCATTTGAAATAGTGGGTACCTTGCCATCAATAGTTTGTTTCTCCTTATTTTTAAGCTTTAGTTCAATGGCTTCATAAGAGAGATTAAGTGCATGATGCTCTTGAACTAACTCATTGTGCTTATCCGAGAGCGTTTGATGAACTAAGCCAAGCTTATGATTGTCTAGCTCAATTTTAGCCTTATCTTCTTCAATTTGCTTGACATAGGTTTTGAGCGTGTCATGCTCTTTAAGTATGCTTTCATACTTGCCAAGCAAATCAAGGTTAGCATTTTCAAGTTTAGCATGAGCTTGTTCTAGCGCCTTGACTTTGTTCTTTTCCCTTTTAATGATGGTGTGATATTCATTTATCAATGAAGTTAATTCATCGGGGGAAAGCTCATCATCACTAGAGTCGTCACATACCTCATTGTTACCTTTTGCCATGAGGCACATGGGAGGTGGACGAAGAGGTGAGTTATCCTTGTTGACGACGGCAAGTCCCGCCAAGTTTTCTTCATCTTCACTCTCTTCGTCGCTTGACTCTTCATCCGTGATCCACTCATTTGCCTCGCACATGAAGACTTTTTGAGGCCCTCTTCTTTTCTTTGGAAAGAGTTTGGTCTTCTTGCCTTTGTCAAATTTCTTCTTTCCAAAGGAGCGCATGGGCTTGACCTCTTCTTCTTCATCACTTTCTTCTTGCTTTTGATGCTTGCTCTCGTGGTTCTCCCTTCTCTTGTCCGGTTTTGGACAATCGTAGGAGATGTGGCCTTGTTCACCACAATTATAGCAAGTCTTGCTATTTTCTTTCTTGGGAAGGAAAGCTCTCTTGTTGGGATCAAAAGTGTATCCCTTCTTGGCAATTTTGGAGTTCAAGCGGGAGAATTTTCTCATCATTGATGCAAGCTCATCATCATCATCTTCACTTGATGTTTGCTCTTCTTTGCTTGAACTAGGCTTGATCATTTTCTTCGTTTTCTTGAAAGCCTTGAGAGCAATTGTCCTTGTAGAGGATGAACTCTCCATCATCCCAAGTACACTCATCTCATGAGCGTGTATTTCTCCAATGAGCTCCGAAACTTCAATGTTGTCAAGTGATTCCTTTTGGAGCATGGAGTTGATAATGTTGTACTTGGGCTTGGGAAGGAGCATGAGGATCTTTCGGTTGATAAGTCCCTTGCCAAGAGACGCAATGTCAAGAGCATTAATCTCCTCAATAAGAACATTTAAGCGTGAAAACATCTCATTAACATTTTCATTAGGAAGCATTTTAAATTCATCATATTTTGCTTTAAGCATGTGATATTTAAGTTCTTTAACACGAGAGGAACCCTCATGAATTTCAATTAAGCATGCCCAAATTTCACAAGCTTTTTCTTTACTAGCTATTCTTGCAAATACATCTTGACTAATGCATTCATAAATGGCATTTCTAGCTCTAGCATCCCATTTAATTTGATCACCAATATAGGCATTATCTCCAAATCCCGCATGGGTCGCTTCCCAAACTTCGGGAGCAATGGCCTCTAGGTAGGCACGCATGCGTGCTTTCCAATAGGCAAAGTTCTTGCCCTCGAAGATAGGAACCGAACCCCCATTCTTGGCCATTTAAGCTCTCTAGCGGTGAAGCTAGAATGATCCAATGAGCAACAAGGCTCTGATACCAATTGTAAGGATCGAAATGCCCAAGAGGGGGGGTGAATTGGGCTTTCTTTCAAATTTTAAAGCAATTTAAGATTTAACAACTTAAAGCCCAATTCCCTATGCAATTAAACTATGCAATCAATATAATTTAAAGTTGCGGAATGAAGATTGCATAAGAGTAAAAAAGGGAGAGGGATGCAAACGCTCAAGGGACACGGAGTTTATCCCGTGGTTCGGTAAGATCACAAGGATCTTCCTACGTCCACGTTGTGACACCCACCGAAGGGTTTTGCCACTCCCAAGTCACCGAGACTAGGGGCTTCTTCACTATTCTTCTCCGTTCGCCAACCTTGGCAAGGTGGAGCTCAAGCCTTGTACACTTTTGGGATCCTCCGGGCTTCCACAATCCTCTTGGCAAGCTCCGGAAGTTGCACACACCAAGAACACTCCCTTATGGCTCTCACTATGCTAGAGACTCCAATCACCTAGAGTGGAGGCACCCAAGCACTATCTCTAGCTAGTTCTAGCCTATCTCTTGGTGTACAATTGATGTGAAATTGATGTGAAAGTGGTAGCTCTCTTGCTTGAATGCTCTAGGATGTGTAGAGTATGTCTGGGCTTCAAGTCATATCGATTTGACAGGTTGAAGGGGTATAAATAGCCAGCCTCCACGAGATAGCCGTTGGAAAAGTAGGCTGACATCACTTGTCTGCGAACACCGGATGATCCGATGTCTCCCCTTCAGTTATCATCGGTCAAAGCCAAATTAGCTGATGTCACTATGTCAGATATGACCGTTGTTAGACCGATGTTGAACTGTCTTCTCATCGGATGATCCGGTGGCTCTTCCTCCAGAATTCTGCTTGATCTTGAAGCTTCCTGGAGTGATCGACCGATGTGTACAAACCTGCACATCGGATGATCCGGTGCTTCACTTGGTCCAATGGTGTTGCAATCTGTGATGATGGACCGATGCACTAAGCCACTTACATCGGATGATCCGGTGAGTGTATTTGTCTGAGGTCTTCTTCTTCAGTTGAACCAATTTGACCGATGCAGTCAACTCCAAGTACATCGGATGATCCGGTGTGTTCAACTTGTTGACTTCAAGTTGTTTTGAGTTGTTCTTTTTGGAATTTTGAACTTGTGACCTCTTTGACATTTGTTCGAAGTGTTGTTCTGATTGTCTTCAAGCATTGATTGATGTCAAGTTAGAGCTTTCACTTCTTGTTCTTCACATGATTCGTTTTGATCTCATTTGTTGATTTCAGATGGGTCTCCAATGTAATTTTGATTTTATTTGATTGAGTGCTATTGAGACCTTGCATTCACAAATTCATTAGTAATATCGAATGGTTGTCATTAATCACCGAAACCGTACCTCATGGGGCCTAGATGCTTTCACATAGCATTCAACCTCAGCCATGTTTATCTTCTTCTTCTCCTTTCTCTTGAAGTTGGTGGTGTGTACAACTTTATTTTTCCCTTTCTTTGGTCCAGCATGTTGCATGACATTAGCACTGAACTGTCCTTCATGCACCTTGGACGCACCATCTTTTGCCCGAGCTTTCTCCTCCACATCAAGAGAAGCCACCAAATCCTCAACGGAAATGTTCTGTCTCTTATGTTTCAGAGATGTGGCAAATCCCCTCCAAGATGGAGGTAATTTGGCAATAATGCCCCCAGCCACAAATCGATCAGGCAAATTTAGTCCAAGTTGTTGGAGCTCTCCGACAATAAGTCGTATTTCATGAGCCTGCTCAACCACTGAACGGTTGTCTGTCATCTTAAAATCGTGATAGCGCTCCATGACATACAACTCATGTCCAGCATCGACGCACCGTACTTGTGTTCGATAGCCTCCCAAAGCTCTTTTGCGCTCTTATGAGTCATATAAACATCACACATTTTATCGGACATCACACTTAAAATACAACCCACTGCCATCACATTAGCCTTATCAAACTTTGTCTGTTTCTCAACAGTCATGGGTCAATCTACAGACTTTAGAACATAAGATATGTCCATAGCAGTGAGCCACAAGTCAAGTTTTGTAGCTCATCTCTTAAAGTTCGAACCAGCGAACTTCTTAGGTTTCATCGCATCAGCAAAGCTATTACCCATCTTAAAGTGCCTATCAGGTTTTTGGATTGTTAGAAAACAATGCACTTTAGAGACAAAATTAATTCCTAAAATTACAACAGTACACATGACAGATAGTCCACAAAACATGAACACCAACATGCAAATAAAGCAGATTATATCTATCATACTCATGCGTAGAAAACTCATCTTTACTTACAGTGCTGACGCTTCCAGCTTGAAAAATGAAGAGAGGAGTGTGAAGAAGACTGTTGTCGGTACCCTAAAAACCATACACCCCCTGAGATTACAAAGATCTCAAGGGGAGGACATCTACTCAAATTGAAGACCCTCGGGGGCCCACTTGTCAGACATAACCGGACCTGCTTCTCCAACATGGTTAACCCCTAGGTTGCCACGTGTACCGCCAGACCGGAGCTACTACCCACAAGGGTGAAGCTCCGGGCTAGGTACCGAAACGGCACCTCCGGATTTAACCCCAGACCGAGAGAAGCTCCGGACCTGACACGTGCCAGGCCACCCCGGAGCTTCCCGCTTCCCACAAGCAAGCTCCGGAGCTGCCACGTGTCCATACGACGGAGCTGGCCGCTTCAAACCCCCGGGAGACATTGTAACGGCTTTGGATCTCCAAAGGACAGCCGCGGACTTCAAGACCTGATTAATTATCATTAATTCCACATTAATGACACTTAATCGGATGATCTTAACACCTGTAACGGCACTGTCGGAGCCGTTACAGGGTTATTAACAACAATTCATCTCGTGTATCAATACTAGTAACCGCCAGGGCCACATGTCGGGCCAGGCTGACTTGTAACGGTTTGTCCTTGTACTATAAAAGGACAAACCGACGATACACGAAGGAGAGAACTCTCGAACACACTCAAGCTCACAAGTTAATACAACACACACACACCCGTGGAGTAGGGTATTACGCTCAGGCGGCCCGAACCACGTAAACCACTGTGTCACTCGAGTCCAATCGTGATTCACCTTCTTGAGTCTCCGCGTGCCCACACCGAACTACAAACTCCTCCAACACTTTCATAGTGTCAGGAGATCTGCCGACTCCAACAGTCGACAGTTGGCGCGCCAGGTAGGGGGTGCCTGAGATTTTCAAGAATGGTGAATTCTGCGGCTGGATCATCCAACGGGCAACCTGCTGCTCAGGCTGTCGGAGGCAATCCCTCCAACATGCAACCACCGGCAGGAGCCTCAGCACCAGCAGGAGTCATACTCCCACCACCACCATCTTCTCCGGCAAGACGTGCCGGACAACATGATGGTGCACCGGCATCACATACTGCGCCGGCAAGTCATGACAACCCAGAACACGCGCTTCACGCAGCGCGTGCTCTTCTCCAGCGACCACCACCTCCGGATGCATCTCAGGGTGCCATGGAGCAATGGAGGGCTGATGTTGAGCATTTGGTCGCAGCAGCGGCCGAACGCCTCAACAACCAGGGTCCACCTCCTTCAGGGCGGGCCCCGTCGCAGCGACGGACGTTGTCTGGAAGACTTGGTCCGCATGTCTCCAACAACCGAAGACGAGCTGCGTCACAGCAAGTGAAGTCGTTGCCCTCTGGGGCACGACGCACCCATACCGCATCTCGGCTTTCGACACACGACCTCCGGGCGGAACTTGATCGCCGATACCGCCAACAGGATGGCCGTGTCCATATCGAGCGAGCTCGAGAAAGACGAGATGCTCAAGACCTTTCTACTATGGAAGGAGTAGGAGGAGGCTGTTCTGCCCTAGCCATGCACCTGCGCATGGTTAGATGGCCACAGAAGTTCCGGCCACACTTGCCGGAAAAATTCGACGGGACTGTCAACCCCGTAGAATTTCTACAGATATACTCCACTGCAATCTTAGCAGCTGGAGGAAACGAGGCCGTAATGGCCAACTACTTTCCAGTGGCCTTAACTGGGACCGCCAGGTCCTGGTTTATGAGCCTTCCACCCAACTCTATTGACAGTTGGGAGGAGCTGTGCCGTCAGTTCACCGCCAACTTCGGGAGTTCATATACCCGACCGGGCACTAAACTGGACCTTTTTGCGGTCGTGCAAAAAGGAGGAGAATCTTTGCGGTCATTCATCCAGAGATTCTCTCAGGTACGTAACACAATCCCTTCTATCTCAAGCGCTTCTGTCATTGTGGCATTCAGACAGGGTGTGCGAGACAAGAAGATGTTGGAGAAGCTGGCGATCAAAGAGATCACCAGCGTCACGGAGCTCTTCAGCTTGGCAGACAAATGTGCCAGAGCTGCGGAGGGCCGTGAAATGCACTCCAAACCAGCCTTGGAGGATCATAAAAAATCCTCCAAAGAAGAAGCCGCTACCTCCGGGAGTGGCAAGAAGAAAAAGAAGACCAACGGCAAGAAGAAGCCGTCGGCCGGCACATCCAACGTTGCAGCCACTGCAACTCCTGGTGGCCGGGGGCCACGCCCCGAGAAGCGACCTCGACCGTCTTCTGAAGACGGCGGCAAATCCAAGATGTGGTGCCCCATTCACAAAACGGGCAGCCACAGACTGGAGGACTGCCGGGAGGTCCAAAACCTTGCCGAGCACTACAGCAAGCGCCGGGAAGGGTCTCCTTTCCGACAGAGGGAGGGGAAACAGAAGGTTGACGAAGCTCCGGCTGAAGAGGAGTTAGGGTTTCAGGACCCCAAAAAGGTTCTGAAAGTCGTCTACACCTCCGTCGACGATGACTCCGACGTCTCTGACAACGAGCGTCGAAAAACCATGAACACCATCTTTGGTGGATCATGGGACATCACTTCTCGTCGTGTCATCAAGACTATGCGACGGGATATGGCTGCTGTAGCTCCTACAGCTAGACCGGAGCCACATCGAAAGTGGATGGACACACCCATCACTTTTGATGCTTCGGACTGTCCTCAAAGCATGGTCGGAGCTGGCCAATTACCCTTGATGGTATCTCCCACCATCAACAACATCCAGCTCCATCATGTCCTGGTAGACGGAGGTTCGGGGCTTAACCTCATCAACTTTGAAGCTTTCACTAAGCTCCAGCTCCGACCTTCGGACCTCCAGCCCTCTCGACCTTTCTCTGGAGTAGGTCCGGGGGCCATCACTCCACTCGGAGCTATTACTCTCCCCGTTACCTTCGGGACCCGGGAGAAGTATCGCACCGAGAAGTTGGTCTTCGACGTCGCTCAGATCAACTTACCATTCAACGCCATCTTGGGTAGACCTGCCTTGTACAAATTCATGGCAGCTGCTCATTATGGATACCTGGTGTTGAAGATGCCAACACCAATAGGCGTTCTCCGGATCCGCGGAGATCGCACTGCCGGAGTAACTGCTCTGGAGGAACTCCACGCACTCACCACAGCGCAAGAGGAAGACTCCAGACAGAAGCAAGCTCCACAACCTCCGAGCATTCGTCAACGAGGCTCGACCTCTGCACCTCGTGTGCAGCCAAGCGGCGACACCGACATTCTCGTCAAAGTCGTCCAAATTGGTTCCGATGTCACTCAAACTACCCGCATATCGGGTGGCTTGAACGACAAATAGGAACTCGCGCTCATCACTTTCCTCCGGGCTAACGTTGACGTGTTTGCTTGGCAACCGTCACAAATGCCTGGGATCCCCAGGGAAGTGATTGAGCACTATCTGAAGATTTACCCCGACGCTCGGCCTGTGCATCAGAAACCTCGGAAGCAATCTGTAGAGCGACAGAACTTCATCCGACAAGAAGTGAAGAAGTTGCTCGAAGCCGGATTCATCCGAGAAGTCTACCATCCAAAATGGCTGGCAAACCCAGTCGTTGTGCCCAAGGCCGGCGGGAAACTTCGGATGTGCATCGACTACACCACACTGAATAAGGCATGTCCAAAAGATCCATTCCCACTACCTAGAATAGATCAGATAGTGGATTCCACCTCCGGGTGTGAATTACTGTGTTTTCTAGACGCATATTCTGGATATCATCAAATCAGGATGTCTAGGGAAGATGAAGAACATACTTCATTCATCACAGTGGATGGATTGTATTGTTACACAGCCATGCCTTTTGGTCTCAAGAATGCAACTTCAACTTTTGTACGAGCTATGTACAAAACTTTCGAAGAACTCATCAGAGACATAGTGGAAGTGTACGTCGATGATATCGTGGTCAAAGTCAAAAACAAGGAATCCCTCTTGGACACCTTGCAGACTGTCTTCGATAAGCTGCGGGCCACCCGCACGAAGCTAAACCCAGACAAGTGCGTCTTCGGAGTTAGTTCCGGAAAGCTTCTTGGTTTCCTGGTAAGTCACCGGGGCATAGAGGCTAATCCGGCGAAGATAAAAGCCATTGAAGACATGCGGCCACCAACCCGCATCAAAGACGTCCAAAAATTAACTGGATGTCTAGCAGCCCTCAGCCGGTTCATTTCAAGACTGGCGGAAAGGGCACTTCCCTTCTTCAAGTTACTGAGGAAGTCCGGACCATTCCAATGGTCTGAAGAAGCAGAGAAGGCATTCCAGGAGCTGAAACAGTTCCTCACCACCCTACCAGTCTTGGTAGGTCCGAACCCCGGTGAGCCTTTATTGCTTTACATTTCAGCTGCTGATGAAGTCGTCAGTATGGTTCTGGTTGCGGAGAGACCGGAACTACCCAACACTCAGGAATCCAGACCCCTTCGGGAGGGTCCGGAGGTTCCTGAAAGCGGGTCTGGGTCCCAGCTCCCAGACTTGAACCCACAAGAAGCCACTTCAGAGGACCCTGATTCCTCCGAGAGGATCCAGGTCATTCCTGAAGAAGCTCCGGGTTCTTCCACCCAGAACCCGGAGGTCCCCGAAGATAGTCTGGACCCTCACGAGAGGGTCCGGATCAATGAAGAGGAAGCTCCGGACCCCTCCGGGAGGGTCCGGACCATTCAACGCCCGGTATACTTCATCAGTGAAGTGTTACATGATGCCAAGACTCGATACCTAGAGGTGCATAAGTTGCTTTATGCAGTTCTTATTGCCTCAAGGAAGCTTCGACACTATTTCCAAGCTCACAAAGTCTCGGTGGTAACCTCATATCCACTTCGAGCGATCCTGCATAATCCCAATTCAACTGGGAATATTGCAAAGTGGGCAGCGGAACTGGCTGAATTCGACCTCGAATTCATTCCAAGACAAGCAATCAAGAGTCAAGCGTTGGCAGATTTCGTGCCCCAGCGAGCAGAAGACAGAACCACAAGTTCCAGCCTTCACTAAGCCTCACTGGACCCTTTACTTCGACGGCTCCATGCAGAAGCAGGGAGCCCGAGCTGGAATCCTTCTCCTTGCACCAACCGGGGAGAAGGTGAAATACATGGTACACCTTGACTTCAAGGCAACCAACAACATGGCGGAGTATGAAGCACTCATCTATGGATTAAAGGTGGCACTATCATATGGTGTCAAGCAGTTGCTGGTCAAAGGAGATTCACAACTTGTCATCAAACAGGTGAAGGGTGAATGCTCCTGCAATAATCTCCAGCTGGCTGCTTACCTCCTTGAAGTCCAGAGGCTTCAGAAGGACTTCGAAGTCCTAGACCTTCACCATGTTCAGCGTGCTCACAACGCTGAAGCTGACGAACTCTCGACCAAGGCGTCAACCGGAGCTCCGGCTCCTGACGGAACCTTTGTCCGGAGGTTGTCAAAACCCACAGTTCAGCCTGCCGAACTGAACGAAGGGGGCGAGATCAGCATCCCGAAGCTGACGGTCTCGATGGCCCTGTTACCATGGCAGCCATCAAGGGTCGTAGGTGCTGCCGGAAGCTCCGAGCAACCCAGCACGCAAGACCCAAATGCTCAAGTCAGTTCCGATGCATGGATCTCGGAGATCCGGAACTACTTGAAAGACAACATCCTTCCTGACGATGATGTATCCGCTGACCGGGTAGTCAGATTGGCTAAAAGATACACGTTGGTAGAAGGGGATCTCTACCGGCGCGGTGCCAACGGCATCCTAATGCGGTGCATCACAAGGGAAGAAGGCTGCGAACTCCTCGCAGAAATCCATGGAGGCGAGTGTGGGAACCACGCATCTTCCTGCACGCTGGTCGGAAAAGCCTTTCGACACGGCTTCTACTGGCCTACAGCGCTCCAGGATGCTACTGAGCTAGTGAAGAAATGCAAAACATGCCAATTTCATGCAAAGTAAATTCATACACCTGCTCAGTCCTTACAAATGATACCTCCTACATGGCCTTTCGCTGTGTGGGGGATGGACATCTTGGGACCCTTCCCAAGAGCCGTCGGAGGTTACAAGTTCCGGTATGTCGCCATCGACAAGTTCACCAAGTGGCCGGAAGCTACTCCTGTTGTGACGATCAACAAACAATCTGCAATCAATTTTCTACAATCTATCGTGAGCAGATTCGGAGTCCCAAATAAGATCATCACTGATAATGGGACTCAGTTCACAAGCTCCGCATTTCAAGGATATTGCGAAGACCTCGGCATACAAGTTTGCTATGCTTCAGTAGCTCATCCTGCCAGCAATGGACAAGCCGAGAGAGCAAACGCAGAGATCCTTAAAGGACTCAAAACGCGCACTTATGAGCTGAATGTAGGCCTAGAGGGGGGGTGAATAGGCCTTCTTGAATTTTTCGGTTCCTGTAGCACTTCAACAAAAAGGTCAAATCCAGATATATCGGACTAGTCCGGTAAAGTGCGGACTAGTCCGGATTTCACGGGCTAGGTTGATCAAGTTAGGTCAATTTGATTGTTTCGTTGTCGTTTGCAGCGGAAATATAAACTATAATGACAGTTCAATAGTTGTATGTTAGGTTTTATTGCAAGTATGATTCTTGTTCACTATTTAACTTCAATTCAACAAAATGAATCAAACCCTAGATAATGTTGATCAACTAGAATGATGAACACAAACGAACAAGACACAAGATTTATCCCGTGGTTCGGTTACCACGAAGGCAGCCTACGTCCACGTTGAGGAGCCCACAAAAGGACCGGGTCTTCACCAACCCTTCCCTCGTCGGATCGCCACGAAGGCCAATCCTCTTCCACTAATCACACAGGGGTAAATCACCAAGTTGAAGGGGCGATCTCACAAGTTGAGAGCTCCCTTGATTACACGTTTCAAAATCACCAATAACACACTTCGAAATATACGAATTGAGATGCAAGAGTGTGTTAGAGATTCAAACCAAGAGCTCAATCGTGTGCAAAGTGCCTCTCCAATGATCTACAAGTGATCTTCAAAGGATTGATCGATTTTGCACTCAACTTCGTGGAGAGAGATGGTTTTTGAGTCTCTTGGGAGGTGTGACGGCGCTAGGGTTCGAGAGAGTTTAAAAGTGGGCCATCCACCTCTATTTATATGGGGTTTCTAGACATTACCGTTAGGGTTTAGAAAGATCGGACTAGTCCGTGGTGGAGACCGGACTAGTCCGGTGTGCTGTGTGAAGCAAACCCTAAGTGTCCAGGAATATCGGACTAGTCCGATTGAAAAACGGACTTGTCCGATTTCGTTGCTGGAAATCTTCGGACTTGTCCGGTTGACATCGGACTTGTCCGGACCTGTGAAACCCTAAGTGTTTTGAACGACAAGTCCGCACTTGGAGGACTTGTCCGATTTAGAACAGAGTGTAAATCGGACTAGTCCGTGTAGTCACCGGACTTGTCCGAAGTGGATCAGAAAGGGAATCGGACTAGTCCGGTAGTGACCGGACTTGTCCGATCTAGTGACTTGTGCATTGTGTTGAGGACTAGTCCGCACTGGGGAGGACTAGTCCGAAGTGGAACAGAAAGATATCGGACTAGTCCGGTGGGGACCGGACTTGTCCGATCTTGTGCAGAATGTGATATCGGACTAGTCCGGTTGATATCGGACTAGTCCGGTCCTGTATGGTTTTGTGCATTGTGTGTGTGTGATAAAGTGAGATTGAGCTCTTGGGTGTGTTTCCTTAACACACTCCATACATACTAATCTACTAATTTCTTCTTCTTGAGCTCAAATTCATTCTCCTTCTTAATTTCCCACCTTTTTTGGCATTTTACTCATTTTCCATCATTTTCCTGCATTCATCTCAACAAACGGATTAGGATCCCAATTGCTTGTCATAAATCATCCAAAACCCACAAGGGAGTCCTAGATGCACTTTCAATCTCCCCCTTTTTGGTGATTGATGACAACCAATTGAGATTTCACAAAATGAGGTATAAAATGAGATTTTCATAAAGTATGCACATATGACTCAAAAATGCATCAGGCAACAAGGTAATTATTCATATGTGCATTCTTTATGGTGGGATGCATACTAAGAGCATGATTGCATTAAGAATGACTGAATTTTCATTTACCAACTAATATCAAGTGAATATGGCACTTCAGGAGCAAAAGCTCAGATTTCATCACACACTTACAAATTAATTGAGCAATTCATCATAGGACCAAACATGATATGAAAAGAGAGTTAAGCAAATACAATCACAATAAAAACATGGAGAGCTCTCTCCTCGCATCCTATTCAGCTAAAGCTTAGACTAGAGGCTCCCCCTCAATCTCTCCCCCTTTGGCATCAAGACACCAAAAAGAGAGAGAGAGGAAGATCCTAGGGCTTCACTCTTCGCTGTCGGTCCTCTCGTCGTCTTCATCATCTTCATCGCTTTCGGCTTGACGAGGTTGAGAGGTAGGAGGAGGAGCGGAGCTGCTCGAGCCCCCAATGCCAAAATAGGCAAGCTCGGAAGGAGTCAAGGGGCTAAGCTCGGTGATGTTTGGATCAGAATCTTCAGAAAGTACTGGAGATCCAATTGGATTGATCTCCAGCTTCTCACTCAGCTGCTTCACATTTGCTTTTATGTATCTCATGTCCTCCTTCCTCTTCTGATTTAGCTTGTGAAGCTTCACTTCAGTTTTCTTG
Source organism: Tuctoria greenei (assembly GCA_036927565.1). NCBI lineage: Eukaryota > Viridiplantae > Streptophyta > Magnoliopsida > Poales > Poaceae > Tuctoria > Tuctoria greenei. Next base: position 306,984,139 of record JAYESD010000001.1, read on the forward strand.
CAGGAGGAGAAGATTGCAGCCAAGTACTTGAGGATCCCACTGGCGGATCCTTTCTGAGGGGCTTCTGTCGGTACCCTAAAAACCATACACCCCCTGAGGTTACAAAGATCTCAAGGGAAGGACATCAACTCAAATTGAAGACCCTCGGGGGCCCACTCGCCAGACGTGACCGGACCCGCTTCTCCAACATGGTTAACCTCTAGGTTGCCACGTGTACTGTCAGCCCGGGTCTATTACCCGCAAGGGTAAAGCTCCGGGCCAAGTACTGAAACGGCACCTCCGGAGGTAGCCCCCGACCGAGAGAAGCTCCGGACATGACACGTGCCAGGTCACCCCGGAGCTTCCCGCTTCTCCCAAGCAAGCTCCGGAGCTGCCACGTGTCCACACGACGGAGCTAGATGCTTAAAGCCCCCGGGAGACGTTGTAACGGCTCCGGATCTCCAAAGGACAGCCGCAGACTTCAAGATCCGATTAATTACCATTAATTCCACGTTAATGATAATTAATCGGACAGCCTTAACACCTGTAACGGCACTGTCGGAGCCGTTACAGGGTTATTAACAACAGTTAATCTCGTGTATCAATACTAATAACCGCCAGGGCCACATGTCGGGCCAGGCTGACTTGTAACGGTTGGTCCTTGTACTATAAAAGGACCAACCGACGATACACAGAGGAGAGAGAACTCTCGAACACTCTGAAGTCCACAAGTTAATACAACAAACACACACCCGTGGAGTTGGGTATTACGCTCAGGCGGCCCGAACCACGTAAACCACCGTGTCACTCGTGTCCAAATCGCATTTCACTTCCTTAGATCTCCGCGCGCCCAGACCGAACCACAAACTCCTACAAACACTTTTCATAGTGTTAGGGGATCTGCCGACTCCCAACAGTCGACAGTTGGCGCGCCAGGAAGGGGGCGCCTGAGATCTTCAAGAATGGTGAATTCAGCAGCTGGATCATCCAACGGGCAACCTGCTGCTCAGACTGTCGGAGGCAATCCCTCCAACATGCAACCACCGGCAGGAGCCTCAGTTCCAGCGGGAGTCACACTCCCACCACCACCATCTTCTCCGGCAAGACATGCCGAACGACATGATGGTGCACCGGCGTCACATTCTGCGCCGGCAAGTCGTGACAACCCAGAACACGCACTCCATGCAGCGCGTGCTCTCCTTCAGCGACCACCACCTCCAGATGCATCTCAAGGTGCCATGGAGCAATGGAGGGCTGATATTGAGCATTTGGTCGCAACAGCGGCCGAACGCCTCAACAATCAGGGTCCACCTCCTTCAGGGCGGGCCCCGTCGCAGCGACGAACGTTGTCTGGAAGACTTGGTCCACATGTCTCCAACAACCGGAGAAGAGCTGCGTCACAGCAAGTGACGTCGTTGCCCTCTGGGGCACGACGTGCCCATACTGCATCTCGGCTTTCGACACACGACCTCCGAGCGGAGCTTGATCGCCGATACCGCCAACAGGATGGCCGTGTCCACATCGAGCGAGCTCGAGAAAGACGAGATGCTCAAGATCTTTCTACTCTGGAAGGAGTAGGAGGAGGCTGTTCCGCTCTAGCCATGCACCTGCGTATGGTTAGATGGCCACAGAAGTTCCGGCCACACTTGCCGGAAAAATTCGACGGGACTGTCAATCCCGTAGAATTTCTACAGATATACTCCACTGCGATCCTAGCAGCTGGAGGGAATGAAGCTGTAATGGCCAATTACTTTCCAGTGGCCTTAACTGGGACTGCTAGGTCCTGGTTTATGAGCCTTCCGCCCAACTCTATCGACAGTTGGGAGGAGCTATGCCGCCAGTTCACCGCCAATTTCGGGAGTTCATACACTCGTCCGGGCACCGAACTGGACCTTTTTGCGGTCGTGCAAAAAGGAGGAGAATCTTTGCGGTCATTCATCCAGAGATTCTCTCAGGTACGTAACACAATCCCTTCTATCTCAAGCGCTTCTGTCATTGTAGCATTCAGACAGGGTGTACGAGACAAGAAGATGTTGGAGAAACTAGCGATCAAAGAGATCACCAGTGTCACGGAGCTCTTCAGCCTGGCTGACAAATGTGCCAGAGCTGCGGAGGGCCGTGAAATGCACTCCAAACCAGCCTTGGAGGATCATAAAAAATCCTCCAAAGAAGAAGCCGCTACCTCCGGGAGTGGCAAGAAGAAAAAGAAGACCAACGGCAAGAAGAAGCCGTCGGCCGGCACATCCAACGTTGCAGCCACTGCAACTCCTGGTGGCCGGGGGCCACGCCCCGAGAAGCGACCTCGACCGTCTTCCGAAGACGGTGGCAAATCCAAGATGTGGTGCCCCATTCACAAAACGGGCAGCCACAGGCTAGAGGATTGCCGGGAGGTCCAAAACCTTGCCGAGCGCTACCACAAGCGCCGGGAAGGGTCTCCCTTCCGTCAGAGGGAGGGAAAACAAAAGGTCGATGAAGCTCCGGCTGAAGAGGAGTTAGGGTTTCAAGACCCCAAAAAGGTCTTGAAAGCCGTCTACACCTCCGTCGACGATGATTCCGACGTCTCCGACAACGAACGTCGAAAAACCATGAACACCATCTTTGGTGGATCATGGGACATCACCTCTCGTCGCGTCATTAAGACCATGCGACGAGATATGGCTGCTGTAGCTCCTACAGCTAGACCGGAGCCACATCGAAAGTGGATGGACACACCCATCACTTTCGATGCTTCGGACTGTCCTCAAAGCATGGTCGGAGCTGGCCAGTTGCCCTTGATGGTATCCCCCACCATCAACAACATCCAGCTCCATCATGTCCTGGTGGATGGAGGTTCGGGGCTTAATCTCATCAGCTTCGAAGCTTTCACTAAGCTTCAGCTTCGACCTTCAGACCTCCAGCCCTCTCGACCTTTCTCCGGAGTAGGTCCGGGGGCCATAACCCCACTCGGAGCTATCACTCTCCCTGTTACCTTCGGGACCCGGGAGAAGTATCGCACCGAAAAGTTGGTCTTCGACGTCGCTCAGATCAACTTACCATTCAACGCCATTTTGGGTAGACCTGCCCTGTACAAATTCATGGCAGCTGCTCATTATGGATACCTGGTGTTGAAGATGCCGACACCAGTAGGCGTTCTCCGGATCCGTGGAGATCGCACTGCCGGAGTAACTGCTCTGGAAGAACTCCATGCACTCACCACAGCGCAAGAGGAGGATTCCAGACAGAAGCAAGCTCCACAACCTCCGAGCATTCGTCAACGAGGCTCAACCTCTGCACCCCGTGTGCAGCCAAGCGGCGACACCGACATTCCCGTCAAAGTCGTCCAAATTGGTTCCGATGTCACTCAAACTACCCGCATATCGGGTGGCTTGAACGACAAATAGGAACTCGCGCTCATCACTTTCCTCCGGGCCAATGTTGACGTGTTTGCCTGGCAACCGTCACAAATGCCTGGGATCCCCAGGGAAGTGATTGAGCACAATCTGAAGATTTACCCCGACGCTCGGCCTGTACACCAGAAACCTCGGAAGCAATCTGTAGAGCGACAGAACTTCATCCGACAAGAAGTGAAGAAGTTGCTCGAAGCCGGATTCATCCGAGAAGTCTACCATCCAAAATGGCTGGCAAACCCAGTCATTGTGCCTAAGGCTGGCGGGAAACTTCGGATGTGCATCGACTACACCACACTGAATAAGGCATGTCCAAAAGATCCATTCCCACTACCTAGAATAGATCAGATAGTGGATTCCACCTCTGGGTGTGAGTTGCTGTGTTTTCTAGACGCATATTCAGGATATCATCAAATCCGGATGTCTAGGGAAGATGAAGAACATACTTCATTCATCACAGTGGATGGATTGTATTGTTACACAGCCATGCCTTTTGGTCTCAAGAATGCAGCTTCAACTTTTGTACGAGCAATGTACAAAACTTTCGAAGAACTCATCAGAGACATAGTGGAAGTGTACGTTGATGACATTGTGGTCAAAGTCAAAAACAAGGAGTCCCTCTTGGATACCTTGCAGGCTGTCTTCGACAAGCTGCGGGCCACCCGCACGAAGCTAAACCCAGACAAGTGCGTCTTCGGGGTTAGTTCCGGAAAGCTTCTTGGTTTCCTGGTAAGTCACCGGGGTATAGAGGCTAATCCGGCGAAGATAAAAGCCATCGAAGACATGCGGCCACCAACCCGCATCAAAGACGTCCAAAAATTAACTGGATGTCTAGCAGCCCTCAGTCGATTCATTTCAAGACTGGCAGAAAGGGCACTTCCCTTCTTCAAGTTACTGAGGAAGTCCGGACCATTCAAATGGTCTGAAGAGGCAGAGAAGGCATTCCAGGAGCTGAAACAGTTCCTCACCACTCTACCAGTCTTGGTAGCTCCGAACCCTGGTGAGCCTTTATTGCTTTATATTTCAGCAGCTGACGAAGTTGTCAGTATGGTTCTGGTTGCGGAGAGACCGGAACTACCCAATACTCAGGAATCCAGATCCCTTCGGGAGGATCCGGAGGTTCCCGAAAGCAGGTCTGGGTCCCAGCTCCCAGACTTGAATCCTCAAGAAGCCACTTCAGAGGACCCGAATCCTTTTGATAGGATCCAGGCCATTCCTGAAGAAGCTTCGGGTTCCTCCACCCAGAACCCGGAGGTCCCCGAATATAGTTTGGACCCCTCCGACAGGGTCCGGATCAATGGAGAGGAAGCTCCGGACCCCTCCGGGAGGGTCCGGACCGTTCAACGCCCAGTATACTTCATCAGTGAAGTGTTACATGATGCCAAGACTCGATACCTAGAGGTACATAAGCTGCTTTACGCAGTTCTTATTGCCTCAAGGAAGCTTCGACACTATTTCCAAGCTCACAAAGTCTCGGTGGTAACCTCATATCCACTTCGAGCGATTCTGCATAATCCCAATTCAACTGGGAATATAGCGAAGTGGGCAGCGGAACTGGCTGAATTCGACCTCGAATTCATTCCAAGACGAGCAATCAAGAGTCAAGCGTTGGCAGATTTCGTGGCAGAATGGACTCCCTCTCCATTAAACTCTGGGGGCCCCAGCGAGCAGAAGAAGGAACCACAAGTTCCGGCCTTCACTAAGCCTCACTGGACCCTTTACTTCGACGGCTCCATGCAGAAGCAGGGAGCCGGAGCTGGAGTCCTTCTCCTCACACCAACCGGGGAGAAGGTAAGATACATGGTGCACCTTGATTTCAAGGCAACCAACAACATGGCGGAGTACGAAGCACTCATATATGGATTAAAGGTGGCACTATCTTTTGGTGTCAAGCAGTTGCTGGTCAAAGGAGATTCACAACTTGTTATCAAACAGGTGAAGGGTGAATGCTCCTGCAATAATCTCCAGCTGGCTGCTTATCTCCTTGAAGTCCAGAGGCTTCAGAAGGACTTTGAAGTCCTAAACCTTCACCATGTTCAACGTGCTCACAACGTTGAAGCTGACGAACTCTCGACCAAGGCGTCAACCGGAGCTCCGGCTCCAGACGGAACCTTTGTCCGGAGGATGTCAAAACCCACAGTTCAGCCTGTCGAGCTGAACGAAGGGGGCGAGATCAGCATCCCGAAGCTGACGGTCCCGATGGCCCTGTTACCATGGCAGCCATCAAGGGTCGTAGGTGCTGCCGGAAGCTCCGAGCAACCCAGCACGCAAGACTCAAATGCTCAAGTCAGTTCCGATGCATGGATCTCGGAGATCCGGAACTTCTTGAAAGACAACATCCTTCCTGACGATGACGTATCCGCTGACCGGGTAGTCAGATTGGCTAAAAGATACACGTTGGTAGAAGGGGATCTCTACCGGCGCGGTGCCAACGGCATCCTAATGCGGTGCATCACAAGGGAAGAAGGCTGCGAGCTCCTCGCAGAAATCCATGGAGGCGAGTGTGGGAACCACGCGTCTTCCCGCACGCTGGTCGGAAAAGCCTTTCGGCACGGCTTCTACTGGCCTACAGCGCTCCAGGATGCTACTGAGCTAGTGAAGAAATGCAAAGCATGCCAATTTCATGCAAAGCAAATTCATACACCTGCTCAGCCCTTACAAATGATACCTCCTACGTGGCCTTTCGCCGTGTGGGGGATGGACATCTTGGGACCCTTCCCAAGAGCCGTCGGAGGTTACAAGTTCCTGTATGTCGCCATCGACAAGTTCACCAAGTGGCCGGAAGCTACTCCTGTTGTGACGATCAACAAACAATCTGCAATCAATTTTCTACAATCTATCGTGAGCAGATTCGGAGTCCCGAATAAGATCATCACTGATAATGGGACTCAGTTCACAAGCTCCGCATTTCAAGGATATTGCGAAGACCTCGGCATACAAGTTTGCTACGCCTCCGTAGCTCATCCTGCCAGCAATGGGCAAGCCGAGAGAGCAAACGCAGAGATCCTTAAAGGACTAAAAACGCGAACTTATGAGCGTTTGAAAAAACACGGAGCTAATTGGATCGAAGAGCTTCCGCCCACTCTATGGGCTAACAGAACTTCTCCAAGTCGGGCAACCGGAGAAACACCCTTCTTCCTGGTGTACGGAGCAGAAGCGATCCTTCCTCCGGAGATCACCCTGGGTTCCTTCCGAGTCCGGACCTTCGACGAAGCCGCGCAGGACCAGTTCCGGCGTGAAGACCTAGACCTCCTCGAGGAGGGAAGGTGCCAAGCAGCTGTTCGGAACGCCCGATACCGCCAAGCTTTACGGCGCTATCATCAGCGGCATGTACACAACCGACAGCTCGAGGAAGGCGATCTGGTGCTACGGAGAATACTATCCAGAGAAGGGCAAAACAAACTCTCCCCCGGCTGGGAAGGGCCCTTCCGAGTGATCAAAGTATCCCGTCCCGGAAGCGTTCGCTTGGCCGCCGAGGATGGGACACCTCTCCCAAACCCTTGGAACATCGAGCACCTCCGTAAGTTCTACACTTAATTCCACGGAGGTGAGTCTTAAGTAACTTGAAGTGTATGTTATAGAGTCATTGTACAGAGTTGGGTAGTTCCTCCGGGAGAGCAGCCGGACCTTTCCCGAAAGGTTTGGAAAGCTCATGCAACACTTGATACAGTCTCCAGACTAGAAGTGTAGCTAATTACCCTGGGTGAAACGAGAAACCAAACACACTTAGCCTGGTTCCGTACCCTAAGAGTGTACTTGTTTCATCTGTACCCCGGACCTATAATGAAAGACATCTTCATGTGAAATAGACTCCACGTGCATTCATTTTTGCATAAGGCTCGACATTTTTATTTTTCTCTTTCTTGTCTATAACAGAAACGTGCAATTCTTAAGAAGTTCTAGTTTAACCGGTTTATGTACAATTTGAGTTGAATTGACAGATTTTTTAGATTTAAATATCGTCTGTGGCCAACTCGCCTGAAAGCCGCCAAGCCATTCTAGGGCTGGAGTGCGCTATCGACTTAGCCTGGTCAAGCACCCTAAGTACGCCACTCTACCTACACCCAGGCAGGCCAAAGTAAGGTGGGTCCATGGACAATTGGATCTAAAAGAAAAGACAATTCATCCAATTATACTAAAAATCGTGTTCAACTTGAAATTCTCTTGAGAACCGTAAGCCGCGACGAAGTTATAGATAAGGAACGAATTTTACTGTTTTTCTTGGCTTAAGTGTGCAGGAAAAATAAACCCAATATTGATGGAGAAAAACCAGGGGTAACCAACCTCCGACTCCCATCGGCGTTAACTTAAAGATGGTGAGAAGATTCTATCATTAGAGTCTGTTGCCAGCCAGGCGTGGCAAGGGTCATTGCCGGAGCTACTAAGCTCCGACACCTTGAAGTATTAACTACCGACACTCAACGTGTTGGTAGAGGCTCCTGCCGGAGCTACTAAGCTCCGACGAAGGACAGTGCCGGAGCTTCTAAGCTCCGACGACTTCAAGGAACCTTCACTATCGAAAACTTCGGACCTAAGCTATACAAGTTCGAAGCAAATCTGTCTTCAACAAAAATCAACATCCTTTTGGTACATGTCCACAATCAAATTGTGCACATCTACCAGGGGGCCAAGTGAAGACAAAGATGTTGAAGACAAAAAAATGAAATTCACGAAAAATTGGGGATTTCATTTCATTGGAAGACCAGAGATTACATCTGGGGACAAAGGATTACAAGATTGAGGAAGAAGAGAAAATACAAATAAAGTCTAAGAAAGATAGTCCTAGACCCTATGGAAGAACTCAGCGACCTTCTGGGCGACCTCCGACACGCTGGCTCGGGTAGCTTCGCTTTCTCCTTCAACGGGGCCTTCAAGCACCGGGTCCAGAGGGAATCGAGGGTTCCGGCTAGTGTAACACGTCAACACATACTCTGTGACGTTTCTAGCCAGGGATTGCCCCTCGACCTCAAGCTGGTCCGCGATGACGTCGCCCACCTTGGAGAGCTTGCCACCCGCGGCGTTTAACGCCTGCAATGCAAGGTCCGGCTCCGGATCATCCGGAAGCACGGGGCTGAAACCCAACGGCGCTAGCGCATCGTCGGCCTTACTCAGGAACTCCCAAATTTGCAGGGAGTCCATCTTTCTCAGGCCCTTCATCTCTTCCAAGGACCTCCGGGTCGCCGCCAGCTCTGAGTTCTCGCGGGAGAGGCGCTCAACTTCTTTGGCGTTTTGCTGAATTTTCGCAGCAATCCGCTTTTCAAGTCTCCCGAGCTCCTCCTCCCGGAGGTGGATCTTGTTCCGACGGTCGACCAGGTCTTTCTCCCTAGCCTCTATTTTCTTCTCCCGGGCGATGAGGGCACACTCATACTCGTAGAGTTCCTGCCCTCGCACCCAGGTCTTCTCCTCCTCTTCGAGGCAGCGCTCTTCCAATTTTTTAGCGCGCTCCTCGATACCTTTGTCCGCCAGAGCTGTCTTCTCGGCAAGCTCTTCTTCACGTCGCAAGACGTCATCCCGTAGCTCCAGGAGTTTTTGCTCCTCATCCTCGAGCCGCTTTTCCCTTCCCTCAAGCGCCTCTCGGCGCTTGATGAGTGCGGTACTGATGGCTTCGAGTTGATCGAACCGAGCGTTGGCCGCATCATTGGCAGCTTTAGCTTGGTCGTGGTACTCCCGGGATTGGGCGTCGAGGTTGTGAGTCATGCTCTCCCTCTCGTCCAGCATCTCACCCCAGAGCTCCAAGCGGACCTTCTCCCGCTTGATCCATTCCTTGTCCGCAGCGATCCTCGACTGCGCCAGCTTGGTCTCGAATTGGAGTCTATTACGCCACCTCCTAAGGGTTTGGCGCTCCTCTTCAAGAACCTTGCTGTCGTGGAAGAAGGCTAGTTGGACTTGGCGCAGACTGGAGCAAGCGTTGTCGATGGACATCGACAGTGAGATGGGCTCCGGACCTTCTGGGGTCTCCTCCGCTGGTTCCAGCGGGTCTTCATTTACAAAAATTGGGTCCCACTCTGCGAGAGCGGAACCCCGAGCTTCCAAGGCACTAGGGCCCTCCTCCGGGATGGCCTCAGTCGCCACCGAAGAAGGTCCCGCCACCAAATCTGCATTCGCCCCCTCAGGCTGGGGGCCGGTGACTTCGTTCAGGCACTCTGGCTCCGCCACGGGTACCATCGACGTCGTCGCCTCCAATGGCTCCGGCCGGGATGCTTCTTCTGAGGGGAGCTCAAGCTCCCCCGCCTCCACCACCACCGGCTCTGCAGCCGGCGCTCCAATAATTACCGGCTCTGCGACCGGAGCTTCGGAAGTAACCGGCTCAACTGCCGGAACCACTTCAACTTCCGGCTCGCATGCCGGGACTTCAGCTACCTCCGGCTCAACCGCCGGGGCTTCAGCATTTTCCGGCTCTGAAGCCGGGACTGCTACTTCCTCCGACTCAACAGCCGGAGCTTCTACTTCTGCAGCACCAGGACCCGGAGCTTCAACCTCCGGAACGGGTGCCGCTGGCGCATCTTCAATCCCGTGGTCCGGCGCTACCACGGGAACTTCTGGAGACGAGTCGAGGTCCATGACCACGACAGCCGGCGCCGGAGCTGTCGCAGCCTCTGCCTGGGGCAGCACCGGAGCTGGAGCAGAAGCCCCCGCAGCCTCAGACACTGTGGCCGAGGGCGGAGCTTCACTCCCCTTTTTGGGAACGCTGCAGATAAAGAACGAAGAAATTGAGCAAATAGATGCTGCAATTAAAAGTTAATCGAGGTAAGAAAGAAAAATTACCTTGGGAGGCTCACGCACCAGCTTGCGCGGAACCTCTTTCCCGGACGTTCCGGGCTGGCCACGGTCGGTGTAGGAGCTCCGGGAGGACTCCCAAGACTTGCCGTGGCCGCGGGCGTTTCCCGGGTCGGAGCTCTCCTTGATCGGGAGGAACTCCTGGACCTGGAGGCCCTCACCGCTTCACGTGCCGGAGTCGCCTGCCCGGAACTGGCACCTCCGGAGGGATCCACCACGGGGACAGTCGCACTCCGGGAGGATCCCACTGCCGGAACAGTAGCACTCCGAAAGGACCCCACCACGGGGACAGCCGCTACAGCGGCGGAGGATCTTCCTTCCTGAGGACGGGGAACTGGGGGGGAGGTAGCAAGCCCGACGGACCTTCCGTCAGCATGTCGCAGCTTCCTCTTCCGGCTCTCCGGCTCCTCCGCCAGCTCCTTGCCCTTGCCGATGACCTCAGCTCTTGGTTGAGAGACAGGGGCGGAGCCGCCTTCGGACAACCCGGGGATCGCCAACGGGGCGGTCGATCTTCTCTCGACGACGCCAAGGTCGTCAAGCGCGGGCATCTTCCGCCGGAGCTCCCTGCTGAACTCAACTTCCTCGTTCAGGGGGAGGAAAGCCGGTGGCGGAGTCAAATACGCTCCGTCTACATCGATGCCGTGCTGGAATTTCTTGAGGTGAAACTCCAAGGACTTCCCCACCATGCTGGACTTCAACCCGGTCTCAACCCGGTCTTCGTCCATCACGCTGTTGAGGGCCCAGGCGAGCTTCTCCCTCCTCTTCAGCGGTGCCCACCTGTTGAACAGGAAGTTGCAGAACACCGCCTGGGGAGTCAATCCTCCCTCCACACATTGGCGGATCCTTGATAGGACGGGATCGAAGGCTGCCGCCAGCACCGGAACTTCACTCCACACCGACGTGTCAATGCCGGGCAGACCTTCTGGCAGCTCCAACCGCTCGTGCTCCTCCACCCGGACAACTACCCAATCTTTCTTCCAGTCATCCCACTTCCCGGAAGGGAACGACCGGAGGTACTTGAACGGGCACTTCTTGCGCTTCACAAAGTAGTAGAAGCCAAGGTACTCGTCACTTCGGCCGGTGGTTTGGACGGTGAAGAAAGTGCGGAAGAGCTCGATGCAGGGAGGAATGCCCACCCACATCTCGCAGAAGTGGACAAAGATGGACACAAGGAGAAGGGAGTGAGGGCCAAGGTGGTATAGCTGCAGACCATAGAAGTCCAGCAGCATCAAAAAGAAGGAAGAAAATGGTGGGATCAGCCCCACCATGGCATACGATGAAAAGTATACCATTTCGCCGGAATGCTCCTTTTTAAAGGGAAGCTCCCCTCCGGTGCGGATTGAACGGTTGAAGAAGTCCGATGACCACCCCATAAGGGCTCGGACTTTCTTCAGATCGCTCCCCGTCTTCAAACGACTCTCACGCAGACCCAACTCCATCGCAGCACAGCTAGGCAAGAGAAGAAAAGCAAAGCACGAGTTGGGAGTTTGAGCGCAAGAACAGATGGAAAGCGTAAAGAACTCCCGACGGTGCGCTTTCCTTCTTAAGTAAGCCCTCGCAACGCTTGGATGGAAACTGCAGGGGAATCAAGCATACTACTCATGAATTCAACCCAGCCGATGACAAGAGGGCCCGGGACCACCTTGACGACCAAGTCGAGGCTCTTACCCAGGCAAACAGTTGTCATCACGAGGCGGGAAACCCAAAGGCGGCGGACTGACAAGGCACGCGGAACCGATACGGTTTTCGTATCGGGAACCGACGACCTTCAATTGCGAGAGATCCGCATGTCAAAGATCTTATCCGCCGCATGAGGTGCGCCACGCGTCGGGACTCAACCATAAAGCCCCGCCAAAGGCACCTCCAAAGACTCTTGAAGACCCAGTTCAAGAGTCACAAGTATGGACCCACCTCCGGCGGAACGACTTCATCCCGTTGGCCTTCCCCGGAGGTAGGTCCAGGGGGCCACTGTCGGTACCCTAAAAACCATACACCCCCTGAGGTTACAAAGATCTCAAGGGAAGGACATCAACTCAAATTGAAGACCCTCGGGGGCCCACTCGCCAGACGTGACCGGACCCGCTTCTCCAACATGGTTAACCTCTAGGTTGCCACGTGTACTGTCAGCCCGGGTCTATTACCCGCAAGGGTAAAGCTCCGGGCCAAGTACTGAAACGGCACCTCCGGAGGTAGCCCCCGACCGAGAGAAGCTCCGGACATGACACGTGCCAGGTCACCCCGGAGCTTCCCGCTTCTCCCAAGCAAGCTCCGGAGCTGCCACGTGTCCACACGACGGAGCTAGATGCTTAAAGCCCCCGGGAGACGTTGTAACGGCTCCGGATCTCCAAAGGACAGCCGCAGACTTCAAGATCCGATTAATTACCATTAATTCCACGTTAATGATAATTAATCGGACAGCCTTAACACCTGTAACGGCACTGTCGGAGCCGTTACAGGGTTATTAACAACAGTTAATCTCGTGTATCAATACTAATAACCGCCAGGGCCACATGTCGGGCCAGGCTGACTTGTAACGGTTGGTCCTTGTACTATAAAAGGACCAACCGACGATACACAGAGGAGAGAGAACTCTCGAACACTCTGAAGTCCACAAGTTAATACAACAAACACACACCCGTGGAGTTGGGTATTACGCTCAGGCGGCCCGAACCACGTAAACCACCGTGTCACTCGTGTCCAAATCGCATTTCACTTCCTTAGATCTCCGCGCGCCCAGACCGAACCACAAACTCCTACAAACACTTTTCATAGTGTTAGGGGATCTGCCGACTCCCAACAGTCGACAGCTTCCCTGGAGGGAGGAGTAGCCCTAGCAGCTTCTCCTTGCCTTGCCGGCACCTCGGGGCTTGAGGCCGGCGATGGAGCAGCCTGGACACTCACGGACTGAGGCTTCTGAGGCCTCAGTGGAGTGTGCTCCACATCCTTCACAAACTCGATTCCTGTGACCTTCTCAATCATGAACATCAAGTAAGGGGCATAGCCACAGGATCGGTTGGGGGTACTTGAGATATTGACCATATCATTCCAGATATAGTCTGCAACATCAAATTGTCTTTTCTTGCTGATGACCTTCATCAGGGTCCGGAGGTAGCCTTGCACACTCCCTGCATCACCATCCTTGGGAGCAATAGTCTTCCTGAGGACTCTGTTGAGGACCACAAAGAAAGGTTTCATGTTCTTTGTGGAGGGGGGGACAAACTTGGAGGAGGGCTCATACATGAATTGCATTCCATCCCTCTCAATGACCCCAATGTTGTGGATAATGAGGTGGTCATCTTCCTCGGAGTCAAGATGCAGCAGGCGGGCAAACTCTTCTTGAGTGATGGAATACTTGGATCCATGAGTCATCCAAGTCACACTTTCTTCCTCTTCACCTGAGAAGTGGCACGTTGCATAGAATTGTGCAATCACTTCATCATTCCAATTATATCTGAAGGCAAGCAAATCCTTCAGCCCATGTCTCTCTGCAGCTTGTATCACTTCATCAAAAGCTGCACATTTCCTCTTCTCAAGGTGGGCCCAGTCAATCCATTGACTGCGCACCACCGGGGTCTTCATCGGCAAGTAGACAAGCTTGTAGAAGTCAGCATGGAAGTTTGACCAAAATCTGCCATCTGCTGCTTGCTTGGGCCTTGCATAGTAATCCACACTTCTCAGCTTCATGGCCACATCACTGCCCTTGCCATTGAATCTCTCCTCATTGGGGTCCCGGACCCCTTCTCTGGGAGTATGCAGCTTTAGGGGCCCAACAGGCCCTGTGGCAACCCCCTTGCCCTTCCCTTTAGCTTGGCGAGGGCCACTTGACTGAGGAGCAGCCTTGGAGGCGGCCTTCTTGACACACACCTTCCTCCGAACCTGAGGAGGTGAGGGAGCAGGCTCGGAGGGTCTCTCTTGGCGTTTCTTGCCAAGACCCGTCGAGGGCCGAGGTGCCACCTCGTGGTCCAACTCGGCCTCGAAATCGGAGATTTCATTGTCGGAGCTCGACATGATCTGAGAATGAGTGATCAAGAGAAAAGACAAGTTATACAAGGTATTTGTGAGGTAAGATGGCAATGGAGGGCAATAGGGAATTAAAGAATTAGGTTTTGGTTCAGAAACAACGGACTTGTCCGGTGCTCAGGCACGGACTAGTCCGGGGGACCGGACTTGTCCGTACCTGGACCGGACTAGTCCGGTGTTCATCATCAAAAACCTAACAAACTGGATAAAAATTGATCCCTAATGAGATAGCTATTCTAGCATACACATAGTACATCAACTGGACATGCAACTAGTGAAGAATGCTAGGCCAAACGATAAGCAATGAAGAAATTTGAGATTTCTTAGGGTTTGAGGAAAATTTACCAAGAAATCCACGGAAGCTTGAAAATGTGGGGGTTGGAGGCCGGACTTGTCCGCTAACTTCAATCCCCGAGTCTTCAAGCTTAATCTCCGCCCAAGTTTGAGGCTTTTCGACGGAGGAATCAAGGATTCACCTTGGGAGCTCGAGCGCAAGAGAGAGAAAGCTTGGAGGAGAGTGTGGGGTGAAGAGATTAGGGTTTGGTGGCGGCTAGGGTTATGGTCACGAAAAATCGGACAAGTCCGGACATGACCGGACTAGTCCGAAGTCCTCCAGAAACCTAAATCGGACTAGTCCGTGGTCTGTCGGACTAGTCCGGCCTAACCGGCACACTGCGGACTAGTCTGCAAGGGCGGACTAGTCCGGGTAACCACGGACTTGTCCGTGGTCACCAGGAGAGAATGCATAGCCCATTCATATATATTTGAAGGTCCAATAATTGAGGGTAGAGAGGCAAAACAATTCAAATAATCCTGATGAATTTGATCAGTAAGCAAACAACAATCATACTATGATCAAAAATTCATCAAGATCTAATAATTGACATAGTTTTTCGAGAGAAAAATGGGGAGGAAAAATTTTCACAATTCAATCAATATTTTGAAGCAATCATACAGGTATGCAACTTTTCAAGCCACACTCCGAGAATCAAGGATGTTTAGCTCATTTCGGAGTTCGCAAAAACGTTTTTCATCAAGTGGCTTGGTGAATATGTCGGCCAATTGTTTTTGGGTGTTGACATGAGAGATGGATATGTCTCCTTTCATGGAATGGTCTCTCAAGAAATGGTGTCTTATGTCAATGTGTTTAGTTCTAGAGTGCTCAACTGGATTGTGGGCTATTTTAATGGCACTCTCATTGTCACAAAGAAGAGGAATACGGTTCATATTGTAACCGTAATCCCTTAGAGTTTGTCGCATCCAAAGGAGTTGTGCACAACAACTCCCGGCTGCAACATACTCCGCTTCGGCTGTGGATAATGCAATGGAATTCTGTTTCTTGGATGACCAAGAAACTAAGGATCTTCCTAGGAATTGGCAAGTGCCAGAAGTGCTTTTTCTATCAACTTTGCACCCGGCATAATCTGCATCGGAATACCCAATGAGATTGAATTTTGAACCTTTTGGGTACCAAAGACCAAGGTTGGGTGTATGAACTAAATATTGTCGGTACCCTAAAAACCATACACCCCCTGAGGTTACAAAGATCTCAAGGGAAGGACATCAACTCAAATTGAAGACCCTCGGGGGCCCACTCGCCAGACGTGACCGGACCCGCTTCTCCAACATGGTTAACCTCTAGGTTGCCACGTGTACTGTCAGCCCGGGTCTATTACCCGCAAGGGTAAAGCTCCGGGCCAAGTACTGAAACGGCACCTCCGGAGGTAGCCCCCGACCGAGAGAAGCTCCGGACATGACACGTGCCAGGTCACCCCGGAGCTTCCCGCTTCTCCCAAGCAAGCTCCGAAGCTGCCACGTGTCCACACGACGGAGCTAGATGCTTAAAGCCCCCGGGAGACGTTGTAACGGCTCCGGATCTCCAAAGGACAGCCGCAGACTTCAAGATCCGATTAATTACCATTAATTCCACGTTAATGATAATTAATCGGACAGCCTTAACACCTGTAACGGCACTGTCGGAGCCGTTACAGGGTTATTAACAACAGTTAATCTCGTGTATCAATACTAATAACCGCCAGGGCCACATGTCGGGCCAGGCTGACTTGTAACGGTTGGTCCTTGTACTATAAAAGGACCAACCGACAATACACAGAGGGGAGAGAACTCTCGAACACTCTGAAGTTCACAAGTTAATACAACAAACACACACCCGTGGAGTAGGGTATTACGCTCAGGCGGCCCGAACCACGTAAACCACCGTGTCACTCGTGTCCAAATCGCATTTCACTTCCTTAGATCTCCGCGCGCCCAGACCGAACCACAAACTCCTACAAACACTTTTCATAGTGTTAGGGGATCTGCCGACTCCCAACAGTCGACAGTTGGCGCGCCAGGTAGGGGGCGCCTGAGATCTTCAAGAATGGTGAATTCAGCAGCTGGATCATCCAACGGGCAACCTGCTGCTCAGACTGTCGGAGGCAATCCCTCCAACATGCAACCACCGGCAGGAGCCTCAGTTCCAGCGGGAGTCACACTCCCACCACCACCATCTTCTCCGGCAAGACATGCCGAACGACATGATGGTGCACCGGCGTCACATTCTGCGCCGGCAAGTCGTGACAACCCAGAACACGCACTCCATGCAGCGCGTTCTCTCCTTCAGCGACCACCACCTCCAGATGCATCTCAAGGTGCCATGGAGCAATGGAGGGCTGATATTGAGCATTTGGTCGCAACAGCGGCCGAACGCCTCAACAATCAGGGTCCACCTCCTTCAGGGCGGGCCCCGTCGCAGCGACGAACGTTGTCAGGAAGACTTGGTCCACATGTCTCCAACAACCGGAGAAGAGCTGCGTCACAGCAAGTGACGTCGTTGCCCTCTGGGGCACGACGTGCCCATACTGCATCTCGGCTTTCGACACACGACCTCCGAGCGGAGCTTGATCGCCGATACCGCCAACAGGATGGCCGTGTCCACATCGAGCGAGCTCGAGAAAGACGAGATGCTCAAGATCTTTCTACTCTGGAAGGAGTAGGAGGAGGCTGTTCCGCTCTAGCCATGCACCTGCGTATGGTTAGATGGCCACAGAAGTTCCGGCCACACTTGCCGGAAAAATTCGACGGGACTGTCAATCCCGTAGAATTTCTACAGATATACTCCACTGCGATCCTAGCAGCTGGAGGGAATGAAGCTGTAATGGCCAATTACTTTCCAGTGGCCTTAACTGGGACTGCTAGGTCCTGGTTTATGAGCCTTCCGCCCAACTCTATCGACAGTTGGGAGGAGCTATGCCGCCAGTTCACCGCCAATTTCGGGAGTTCATACACTCGTCCGGGCACCGAACTGGACCTTTTTGCGGTCGTGCAAAAAGGAGGAGAATCTTTGCGGTCATTCATCCAGAGATTCTCTCAGGTACGTAACACAATCCCTTCTATCTCAAGCGCTTCTGTCATTGTAGCATTCAGACAGGGTGTACGAGACAAGAAGATGTTGGAGAAACTGGCGATCAAAGAGATCACCAGTGTCACGGAGCTCTTCAGCCTGGCTGACAAATGTGCCAGAGCTGCGGAGGGCCGTGAAATGCACTCCAAACCAGCCTTGGAGGATCATAAAAAATCCTCCAAAGAAGAAGCCGCTACCTCCGGGAGTGGCAAGAAGAAAAAGAAGACCAACGGCAAGAAGAAGCCGTCGGCCGGCACATCCAACGTTGCAGCCACTGCAACTCCTGGTGGCCGGGGGCCACGCCCCGAGAAGCGACCTCGACCGTCTTCCGAAGACGGTGGCAAATCCAAGATGTGGTGCCCCATTCACAAAACGGGCAGCCACAGGCTAGAGGATTGCCGGGAGGTCCAAAACCTTGCCGAGCGCTACCACAAGCGCCGGGAAGGGTCTCCCTTCCGTCAGAGGGAGGGAAAACAAAAGGTCGATGAAGCTCCGGCTGAAGAGGAGTTAGGGTTTCAAGACCCCAAAAAGGTCTTGAAAGCCGTCTACACCTCCGTCGATGATGATTCCGACGTCTCCGACAACGAACGTCGAAAAACCATGAACACCATCTTTGGTGGATCATGGGACATCACCTCTCGTCGCGTCATTAAGACCATGCGACGAGATATGGCTGCTGTAGCTCCTACAGCTAGACCGGAGCCACATCGAAAGTGGATGGACACACCCATCACTTTCGATGCTTCGGACTGTCCTCAAAGCATGGTCGGAGCTGGCCAGTTGCCCTTGATGGTATCCCCCACCATCAACAACATCCAGCTCCATCATGTCCTGGTGGATGGAGGTTCGGGGCTTAATCTCATCAGCTTCGAAGCTTTCACTAAGCTTCAGCTTCGACCTTCAGACCTCCAGCCCTCTCGACCTTTCTCCGGAGTAGGTCCGGGGGCCATAACCCCACTCGGAGCTATCACTCTCCCTGTTACCTTCGGGACCCGGGAGAAGTATCGCACCGAAAAGTTGGTCTTCGACGTCGCTCAGATCAACTTACCATTCAACGCCATTTTGGGTAGACCTGCCCTGTACAAATTCATGGCAGCTGCTCATTATGGATACCTGGTGTTGAAGATGCCGACACCAGTAGGCGTTCTCCGGATCCGTGGAGATCGCACTGCCGGAGTAACTGCTCTGGAAGAACTCCATGCACTCACCACAGCGCAAGAGGAGGATTCCAGACAGAAGCAAGCTCCACAACCTCCGAGCATTCGTCAACGAGGCTCAACCTCTGCACCCCGTGTGCAGCCAAGCGGCGACACCGACATTCCCGTCAAAGTCGTCCAAATTGGTTCCGATGTCACTCAAACTACCCGCATATCGGGTGGCTTGAACGACAAATAGGAACTCGCGCTCATCACTTTCCTCCGGGCCAATGTTGACGTGTTTGCCTGGCAACCGTCACAAATGCCTGGGATCCCCAGGGAAGTGATTGAGCACAATCTGAAGATTTACCCCGACGCTCGGCCTGTACACCAGAAACCTCGGAAGCAATCTATAGAGCGACAGAACTTCATCCGACAAGAAGTGAAGAAGTTGCTCGAAGCCGGATTCATCCGAGAAGTCTACCATCCAAAATGGCTGGCAAACCCAGTCATTGTGCCTAAGGCCGGCGGGAAACTTCGGATGTGCATCGACTACACCACACTGAATAAGGCATGTCCAAAAGATCCATTCCCACTACCTAGAATAGATCAGATAGTGGATTCCACCTCTGGGTGTGAGTTGCTGTGTTTTCTAGACGCATATTCAGGATATCATCAAATCCGGATGTCTAGGGAAGATGAAGAACATACTTCATTCATCACAGTGGATGGATTGTATTGTTACACAGCCATGCCTTTTGGTCTCAAGAATGCAGCTTCAACTTTTGTACGAGCAATGTACAAAACTTTCGAAGAACTCATCAGAGACATAGTGGAAGTGTACGTTGATGACATTGTGGTCAAAGTCAAAAACAAGGAGTCCCTCTTGGATACCTTGCAGGCTGTCTTCGACAAGCTGCGGGCCACCCGCACGAAGCTAAACCCAGACAAGTGCGTCTTCGGGGTTAGTTCCGGAAAGCTTCTTGGTTTCCTGGTAAGTCACCGGGGTATAGAGGCTAATCCGGCGAAGATAAAAGCCATCGAAGACATGCGGCCACCAACCCGCATCAAAGACGTCCAAAAATTAACTGGATGTCTAGCAGCCCTCAGTCGATTCATTTCAAGACTGGCAGAAAGGGCACTTCCCTTCTTCAAGTTACTGAGGAAGTCCGGACCATTCAAATGGTCTGAAGAGGCAGAGAAGGCATTCCAGGAGCTGAAACAGTTCCTCACCACTCTACCAGTCTTGGTAGCTCCGAACCCTGGTGAGCCTTTATTGCTTTATATTTCAGCAGCTGACGAAGTTGTCAGTATGGTTCTGGTTGCGGAGAGACCGGAACTACCCAATACTCAGGAATCCAGATCCCTTCGGGAGGATCCGGAGGTTCCCGAAAGCAGGTCTGGGTCCCAGCTCCCAGACTTGAATCCTCAAGAAGCCACTTCAGAGGACCCGAATCCTTTTGATAGGATCCAGGTCATTCCTGAAGAAGCTTCGGGTTCCTCCACCCAGAACCCGGAGGTCCCCGAATATAGTTTGGACCCCTCCGACAGGGTCCGGATCAATGGAGAGGAAGCTCCGGACCCCTCCGGGAGGGTCCGGACCGTTCAACGCCCAGTATACTTCATCAGTGAAGTGTTACATAATGCCAAGACTCGATACCTAGAGGTACATAAGCTGCTTTACGCAGTTCTTATTGCCTCAAGGAAGCTTCGACACTATTTCCAAGCTCACAAAGTCTCGGTGGTAACCTCATATCCACTTCGAGCGATTCTGCATAATCCCAATTCAACTGGGAATATAGCGAAGTGGGCAGCGGAACTGGCTGAATTCGACCTCGAATTCATTCCAAGACGAGCAATCAAGAGTCAAGCGTTGGCAGATTTCGTGGCAGAATGGACTCCCTCTCCATTAAACTCTGGGGGCCCCAGCGAGCAGAAGAAGGAACCACAAGTTCCGGCCTTCACTAAGCCTCACTGGACCCTTTACTTCGACGGCTCCATGCAGAAGCAGGGAGCCGGAGCTGGAGTCCTTCTCCTCACACCAACCGGGGAGAAGGTAAGATACATGGTGCACCTTGATTTCAAGGCAACCAACAACATGGCGGAGTACGAAGCACTCATATATGGATTAAAGGTGGCACTATCTTTTGGTGTCAAGCAGTTGCTGGTCAAAGGAGATTCACAACTTGTTATCAAACAGGTGAAGGGTGAATGCTCCTGCAATAATCTCCAGCTGGCTGCTTATCTCCTTGAAGTCCAGAGGCTTCAGAAGGACTTTGAAGTCCTAAACCTTCACCATGTTCAACGTGCTCACAACGTTGAAGCTGACGAACTCTCGACCAAGGCGTCAACCGGAGCTCCGGCTCCAGACGGAACCTTTGTCCGGAGGATGTCAAAACCCACAGTTCAGCCTGCCGAGCTGAACGAAGGGGGCGAGATCAGCATCCCGAAGCTGACGGTCCCGATGGCCCTGTTACCATGGCAGCCATTAAGGGTCGTAGGTGCTGCCGGAAGCTCCGAGCAACCCAGCACGCAAGACTCAAATGCTCAAGTCAGTTCCGATGCATGGATCTCGGAGATCCGGAACTTCTTGAAAGACAACATCCTTCCTGACGATGACGTATCCGCTGACCGGGTAGTCAGATTGGCTAAAAGATACACGTTGGTAGAAGGGGATCTCTACCGGCGCGGTGCCAACGGCATCCTAATGCGGTGCATCACAAGGGAAGAAGGCTGCGAGCTCCTCGCAGAAATCCATGGAGGCGAGTGTGGGAACCACGCGTCTTCCCGCACGCTGGTCGGAAAAGCCTTTCGGCACGGCTTCTACTGGCCTACAGCGCTCCAGGATGCTACTGAGCTAGTGAAGAAATGCAAAGCATGCCAATTTCATGCAAAGCAAATTCATACACCTGCTCAGCCCTTACAAATGATACCTCCTACGTGGCCTTTCGCCGTGTGGGGGATGGACATCTTGGGACCCTTCCCAAGAGCCGTCGGAGGTTACAAGTTCCTGTATGTCGCCATCGACAAGTTCACCAAGTGGCCGGAAGCTACTCCTGTTGTGACGATCAACAAACAATCTGCAATCAATTTTCTACAATCTATCGTGAGCAGATTCGGAGTCCCGAATAAGATCATCACTGATAATGGGACTCAGTTCACAAGCTCCGCATTTCAAGGATATTGCGAAGACCTCGGCATACAAGTTTGCTACGCCTCCGTAGCTCATCCTGCCAGCAATGGGCAAGCCGAGAGAGCAAACGCAGAGATCCTTAAAGGACTAAAAACGCGAACTTATGAGCGTTTGAAAAAACACGGAGCTAATTGGATCGAAGAGCTTCCGCCCACTCTATGGGCTAACAGAACTTCTCCAAGTCGGGCAACCGGAGAAACACCCTTCTTCCTGGTGTACGGAGCAGAAGCGATCCTTCCTCCGGAGATCACCCTGGGTTCCTTCCGAGTCCGGACCTTCGACGAAGCCGCGCAGGACCAGTTCCGGCGTGAAGACCTAGACCTCCTCGAGGAGGGAAGGTGCCAAGCAGCTGTTCGGAACGCCCGATACCGCCAAGCTTTACGGCGCTATCATCAGCGGCATGTACACAACCGACAGCTCGAGGAAGGCGATCTGGTGCTACGGAGAATACTATCCAGAGAAGGGCAAAACAAACTCTCCCCCGGCTGGGAAGGGCCCTTCCGAGTGATCAAAGTATCCCGTCCCGGAAGCGTTCGCTTGGCCGCCGAGGATGGGACACCTCTCCCAAACCCTTGGAACATCGAGCACCTCCGTAAGTTCTACACTTAATTCCACGGAGGTGAGTCTTAAGTAACTTGAAGTGTATGTTATAGAGTCATTGTACAGAGTTGGGTAGTTCCTCCGGGAGAGCAGCCGGACCTTTCCCGAAAGGTTTGGAAAGCTCATGCAACACTTGATACAGTCTCCAGACTAGAAGTGTAGCTAATTACCCTGGGTGAAACGAGAAACCAAACACACTTAGCCTGGTTCCATACCCTAAGAGTGTACTTGTTTCATCTGTACCCCGGACCTATAATGAAAGACATCTTCATGTGAAATAGACTCCACGTGCATTCATTTTTGCATAAGGCTCGACATTTTTATTTTTCTCTTTCTTGTCTATAACAGAAACGTGCAATTCTTAAGAAGTTCTAGTTTAACCGGTTTATGTACAATTTGAGTTGAATTGACAGATTTTTTAGATTTAAATATCGTCTGTGGCCAACTCGCCTGAAAGCCGCCAAGCCATTCTAGGGCTGGAGTGCGCTATCGACTTAGCCTGGTCAAGCACCCTAAGTACGCCACTCTACCTACACCCAGGCAGGCCAAAGTAAGGTGGGTCCATGGACAATTGGATCTAAAAGAAAAGACAATTCATCCAATTATACTAAAAATCGTGTTCAACTTGAAATTCTCTTGAGAACCGTAAGCCGCGACGAAGTTATAGATAAGGAACGAATTTTACTGTTTTTCTTGGCTTAAGTGTGCAGGAAAAATAAACCCAATATTGATGGAGAAAAACCAGGGGTAACCAACCTCCGACTCCCATCGGCGTTAACTTAAAGATGGTGAGAAGATTCTATCATTAGAGTCTGTTGCCAGCCAGGCGTGGCAAGGGTCATTGCCGGAGCTACTAAGCTCCGACACCTTGAAGTATTAACTACCGACACTCAACGTGTTGGTAGAGGCTCCTGCCGGAGCTACTAAGCTCCGACGAAGGACAGTGCCGGAGCTTCTAAGCTCCGACGACTTCAAGGAACCTTCACTATCGAAAACTTCGGACCTAAGCTATACAAGTTCGAAGCAAATCTGTCTTCAACAAAAATCAACATCCTTTTGGTACATGTCCACAATCAAATTGTGCACATCTACCAGGGGGCCAAGTGAAGACAAAGATGTTGAAGACAAAAAATGAAATTCACGAAAAATTGGGGATTTCATTTCATTGGAAGACCAGAGATTACATCTGGGGACAAAGGATTACAAGATTGAGGAAGAAGAGAAAATACAAATAAAGGCTAAGAAAGATAGTCCTAGACCCTATGGAAGAACTCAGCGACCTTCTGGGCGACCTCCGACACGCTGGCTCGGGTAGCTTCGCTTTCTCCTTCAACGGGGCCTTCAAGCACCGGGTCCAGAGGGAATCGAGGGTTCCGGCTAGTGTAACACGTCAACACATACTCTGTGACGTTTCTAGCCAGGGATTGCCCCTCGACCTCAAGCTGGTCCGCGATGACGTCGCCCACCTTGGAGAGCTTGCCACCCGCGGCGTTTAACGCCTGCAATGCAAGGTCCGGCTCCGGCTCCGGATCATCCGGAAGCACGGGGCTGAAACCCAACGGCGCTAGCGCATCGTCGGCCTTACTCAGGAACTCCCAAATTTGCAGGGAGTCCGTCTTTCTCAGGCCCTTCATCTCTTCCAAGGACCTCCGGGTCGCCGCCAGCTCTGAGTTCTCGCGGGAGAGGCGCTCAACTTCTTTGGCGTTTTGCTGAATTTTCGCAGCAACCCGCTTTTCAAGTCTCCCGAGCTCCTCCTCCCGGAGGTGGATCTTGTTCCGACGGTCGACCAGGTCTTTCTCCCTAGCCTCTATTTTCTTCTCCCGGGCGATGAGGGCACACTCATACTCGTAGAGTTCCTGCCCTCGCACCCAGGTCTTCTCCTCCTCTTCGAGGCAGCGCTCTTCCAATTTTTTAGCGCGCTCCTCGATACCTTTGTCCGCCAGAGCTGTCTTTTCGGCAAGCTCTTCTTCACGTCGCAAGACGTCATCCCGTAGCTCCAGGAGTTTTTGCTCCTCATCCTCGAGCCGCTTTTCCCTTCCCTCAAGCGCCTCTCGGCGCTTGATGAGTGCGGTACTGATGGCTTCGAGTTGATCGAACCGAGCGTTGGCCGCATCATTGGCAGCTTTAGCTTGGTCGTGGTACTCCCGGGATTGGGCGTCGAGGTTGTGAGTCATGCTCTCCCTCTCGTCCAGCATCTCACCCCAGAGCTCCAAGCGGACCTTCTCCCGCTTGATCCATTCCTTGTCCGCAGCGATCCTCGACTGCGCCAGCTTGGTCTCGAATTGGAGTCTATTACGCCACCTCCTAAGGGTTTGGCGCTCCTCTTCAAGAACCTTGCTGTCGTGGAAGAAGGCTAGTTGGACTTGGCGCAGACTGGAGCAAGCGTTGTCGATGGACATCGACAGTGAGATGGGCTCCGGACCTTCTGGGGTCTCCTCCGCTGGTTCCAGCGGGTCTTCATTTACAAAAATTGGGTCCCACTCTGCGAGAGCAGAACCCCGAGCTTCCAAGGCACTAGGGCCCTCCTCCGGGATGGCCTCAGTCGCCACCGAAGAAGGTCCCGCCACCAAATCTGCATTCGCCCCCTCAGGCTGGGGGCTGGCGACTTCGTTCAGGCACTCTGGCTCCGCCACGGGTACCATCGACGTCGTCGCCTCCAATGGCTCCGGCCGGGATGCTTCTTCTGAGGGGAGCTCAAGCTCCCCCGCCTCCACCACCACCGGCTCTGCAGTCGGCGCTCCAATAATTAGCGGCTCTGCGACCGGAGCTTCGGAAGTAACCGGCTCAACTGCCGGAACCACTTCAACTTCCGGCTCGCATGCCGGGACTTCAGCTACCTCCGGCTCAACCGCCGGGGCTTCAGCATTTTCCGGCTCTGAAGCCGAGACTGCTACTTCCTCCGACTCAACAGCCGGAGCTTCTACTTCTGCAGCACCAGGACCCGGAGCTTCAACCTCCGGAACGGGTGCCGCTGGCGCATCTTCAATCCCGTGGTCCGGCGCTACCACGGGAACTTCTGGAGACGAGTCGAGGTCCATGACCACGACAGCCGGCGCCGGAGCTGTCGCAGCCTCTGCCTGGGGCAGCACCGGAGCTGGAGCAGAAGCCCCCGCAGCCTCAGACACTGTGGCCGAGGGCGGAGCTTCACTCCCCTTTTTGGGAACGCTGCAGATAAAGAACGAAGAAATTGAGCAAATAGATGCTGCAATTAAAAGTTAATCGAGGTAAGAAAGAAAAATTACCTTGGGAGGCTCACGCACCAGCTTGCGCGGAACCTCTTTCCCGGACGTTCCGGGCTGGCCACAGTCGGTGTAGGAGCTCCGGGAGGACTCCCAAGACTTGCCGTGGCCGCGGGCGTTTCCCGGGTCGGAGCTCTCCTTGATCGGGAGGAACTCCTGGACCTGGAGGCCCTCACCGCTTCACGTGCCGGAGTCGCCTGCCCGGAACTGGCACCTCCGGAGGGATCCACCACGGGGACAGTCGCACTCCGGGAGGATCCCACTGCCGGAACAGTAGCACTCCGAAAGGACCCCACCACGGGGACAGCCGCTACAGCGGCGGAGGATCTTCCTTCCTGAGGACGGGGAACTGGGGGGGAGGTAGCAAGCCCGACGGACCTTCCGTCAGCATGTCGCAGCTTCCTCTTCCGGCTCTCCGGCTCCTCCGCCAGCTCCTTGCCCTTGCCGATGACCTCAGCTCTTGGTTGAGAGACAGGGGCGGAGCCGCCTTCGGACAACCCGGGGATCGCCAACGGGGCGGTCGATCTTCTCTCGACGACGCCAAGGTCGTCAAGCGCGGGCATCTTCCGCCGGAGCTCCCTGCTGAACTCAACTTCCTCGTTCAGGGGGAGGAAAGCCGGTGGCGGAGTCAAGTACGCTCCGTCTACATCGATGCCGTGCTGGAATTTCTTGAGGTGAAACTCCAAGGACTTCCCCACCATGCTGGACTTCAACCCGGTCTCAACCCGGTCTTCGTCCATCACGCTGTTGAGGGCCCAGGCGAGCTTCTCCCTCCTCTTCAGCGGTGCCCACCTGTTGAACAGGAAGTTGCAGAACACCGCCTGGGGAGTCAATCCTCCCTCCACACATTGGCGGATCCTTGATAGGACGGGATCGAAGGCTGCCGCCAGCACCGGAACTTCACTCCACACCGACGTGTCAATGCCGGGCAGACCTTCTGGCAGCTCCAACCGCTCGTGCTCCTCCACCCGGACAACTACCCAATCTTTCTTCCAGTCATCCCACTTCCCGGAAGGGAACGACCGGAGGTACTTGAACGGGCACTTCTTGCGCTTCACAAAGTAGTAGAAGCCAAGGTACTCGTCACTTCGGCCGGTGGTTTGGACGGTGAAGAAAGTGCGGAAGAGCTCGATGCAGGGAGGAATGCCCACCCACATCTCGCAGAAGTGGACAAAGATGGACACAAGGAGAAGGGAGTGAGGGCCAAGGTGGTATAGCTGCAGACCATAAAAGTCCAGCAGCATCAAAAAGAAGGAAGAAAATGGTGGGATCAGCCCCACCATGGCATACGATGAAAAGTATACCATTTCGCCGGAATGCTCCTTTTTAAAGGGAAGCTCCCCTCCGGTGCGGATTGAACGGTTGAAGAAGTCCGATGACCACCCCATAAGGGCTCGGACTTTCTTCAGATCGCTCCCCGTCTTCAAACGACTCTCACGCAGACCCAACTCCATCGCAGCACAGCTAGGCAAGAGAAGAAAAGCAAAGCACGAGTTGGGAGTTTGAGCGCAAGAACAGATGGAAAGCGTAAAGAACTCCCGACGGTGCGCTTTCCTTCTTAAGTAAGCCCTCGCAACGCTTGGATGGAAACTGCAGGGGAATCAAGCATACTACTCATGAATTCAACCCAGCCGATGACAAGAGGGCCCGGGACCACCTTGACGACCAAGTCGAGGCTCTTACCCAGGCAAACAGTTGTCATCACGAGGCGGAAAACCCAAAGGCGGCGGACTGACAAGGCACGTGGAACCGATACGGTTTTCGTATCGGGAACCGACGACCTTCAATTGCGAGAGATCCGCATGTCAAAGATCTTATCCGCCGCATGAGGTGCGCCACGCGTCGGGACTCAACCATAAAGCCCCGCCAAAGGCACCTCCGAAGACTCTTGAAGACCCAGTTCAAGAGTCACAAGTATGGACCCACCTCCGGCGGAACGACTTCATCCCGTTGGCCTTCCCCGGAGGTAGGTCCAGGGGGCCACTGTCGGTACCCTAAAAACCATACACCCCCTGAGGTTACAAAGATCTCAAGGGAAGGACATCAACTCAAATTGAAGACCCTCGGGGGCCCACTCGCCAGACGTGACCGGACCCGCTTCTCCAACATGGTTAACCTCTAGGTTGCCACGTGTACTGTCAGCCCGGGTCTATTACCCGCAAGGGTAAAGCTCCGGGCCAAGTACTGAAACGGCACCTCCGGAGGTAGCCCCCGACCGAGAGAAGCTCCGGACATGACACGTGCCAGGTCACCCCGGAGCTTCCCGCTTCTCCCAAGCAAGCTCCGGAGCTGCCACGTGTCCACACGACGGAGCTAGATGCTTAAAGCCCCCGGGAGACGTTGTAACGGCTCCGGATCTCCAAAGGACAGCCGCAGACTTCAAGATCCGATTAATTACCATTAATTCCACGTTAATGATAATTAATCGGACAGCCTTAACACCTGTAACGGCACTGTCGGAGCCGTTACAGGGTTATTAACAACAGTTAATCTCGTGTATCAATACTAATAACCGCCAGGGCCACATGTCGGGCCAGGCTGACTTGTAACGGTTGGTCCTTGTACTATAAAAGGACCAACCGACAATACACAGAGGGGAGAGAACTCTCGAACACTCTAAAGTTCACAAGTTAATACAACAAACACACACCCGTGGAGTAGGGTATTACGCTCAGGCGGCCCGAACCACGTAAACCACCGTGTCACTCGTGTCCAAATCGCATTTCACTTCCTTAGATCTCCGCGCGCCCAGACCGAACCACAAACTCCTACAAACACTTTTCATAGTGTTAGGGGATCTGCCGACTCCCAACAGTCGACACTTAGGATTCTCTTTACGGCTGTCAAATGACATTCCTTAGGGTTGGCTTGAAATGTTGCACACAAACATACACTCAACATAATGTCTGGCCTAGATGCACATAAGTAAAGTAAAGATCCAATCATAGAGCGATATACCTTTTGGTCGACGCTCGGTCCATCTTCATTGAGATCCAAGTGACCATTCGTTGCCATGGGAGTCTTAATGGGCTTTGCCTTGTCCATGCCAAACTTCTTGAGGATGTCCTGTGTGTACTTGGTTTGGCTTATGAACGTTCCTTCCCTTTGTTGCCGCACTTGGAATCCCAAGAAGTACTTTAATTCTCCCATCATTGACATTTCAAATCTGTCTGTCATAATTTTACTAAACTCTTCACAGAAAGATTGATTAGTTGATCCAGAAATTATATCATCAACATAGATTTGGCAAATGAAAAGATCATTATTCAGATTTTTCGTGAATAGTGTATAATCTACTTTGCCAATTTGAAAGCCATTATCAATTAAAAAATCTCTAAGACACTCATACCAAGCTCTAGGAGCTTGTTTGAGGCCATAGAGAGCCTTACGCAGTTTATACACGTGGTCGGGGAACTCTTCGTCTTCAAATCCGGGTGGTTGCTCCACGTACACCTCTTCCTTGATCGGTCCGTTGAGGAAGGCGCTTTTTACGTCCATTTGGTACAGCTTGAAATCATGGTGAGTAGCATATGCAAGTAATATTCTAATTGATTCAAGCCTAGCTACTGGAGCAAAGGTCTCATCAAAATCCAAACCTTCGACTTGTGAGTAACCTTTGCCCACAAGTCGTGCCTTGTTTCTTGTCACCACCCCGTGTTCATCTTGTTTGTTGCGGAAGACCCACTTTGTGCCGACTATGTTTGCATTGGGTCTTTCCACAAGTTCCCAAACCTCGTTTCTCTTGAAATTGTTCAACTCTTCTTGCATTGCCACCACCCAGTCCGGATCCTTTAATGCATCCTCAGTCCTGCGGGGTTCCAAAAAGGAGACAAACGAGTAATGTTCACAAAAATTTGCTATACGAGATCTAGTGGTTACTCCTTTTTGGATGTCGCCGATGATGTTGTCGATTGGATGATCCCTTTGAATGCATTGGTGTACTCTTGGGTGTGGCACTTGGGGGGTCGTATGTTGGTGATCATCTTCTTCTCCCCCTGAGTTGTTGTCCTCAATGATTTGTTGATCATGTTCATATTCTTGTGATTGATCTTGTATCGAGGCTCCCCCTTGATTGTTGATCTCCTCTTGTGGTTCACTTTCCTCTTGTATTTGTGTCGATGACTCTTGTGGTCGTACTTCGCCTAGGGCCATCCTCTTTATTGCTTGATAGGGGGCTTCCTCATTACCTAATTCACATTGATCAACTTGCTCCTTTTGGGAGCCATTAGTTTCATCGAACACTACGTCACGTGCCACTTCAACAAGTCCGGAGGCCTTGTTGAAAACACGATAGGCGTAAGTGTTCGAATCATAACCAAGCAAGAAACCTTCATCGGACTTCGAAGCGAACTTTGAGGTCCTGGGCTTCTTGTTCAAAATATAGCAAGGAGAACCGAAAACTCGAAAATATGAAATGTTCGGTTTGTTACCGGTGAGTAGCTCATAGGGGGTCTTCTTTAGTAGTCGATGAAGATAGAGTCGATTTGTGGCATGGCAGGCGGTGTTGATTGCTTCCGCCCAAAATCGATCCGAAGTCTTGTATTCATCGAGCATTGTTCTTGCCATCTCTATGAGCGTTCGATTCTTCCTTTCGGCAACTCCGTTTTGTTGTGGAGAGTATGGCGCTGAGAATTCGTGCTTGATTCCTTCCTCATCAAGGTACTCCT
Organism: Tuctoria greenei; assembly: GCA_036927565.1. NCBI lineage: Eukaryota > Viridiplantae > Streptophyta > Magnoliopsida > Poales > Poaceae > Tuctoria > Tuctoria greenei. Next base: position 307,014,539 of record JAYESD010000001.1, read on the forward strand.
CCACTTGTATGTTTTTGAACTCCGTGCCATTGTCGCTCCGAATACTCTTGATTGATAGTGAGAACTCGTTTTGCGCTCGCTTGAAGAATTTCTTGAGTGTTCCTTGTGTTTCTGACTTGTCATGCAAAAAGAACACCCAAGTGAAGCGGGAAAAATCATCAATAATGACTAAACCGTATTTGTTACCGCCTATGCTTATGTAAGCAATTGGACCGAAGAGGTCCATATGAAGTAGTTCGAGCGGTCTTGTCGTGGTCATGATGTTCTTTGCGGGATGTTGTGCTCCAACTTGCTTTCCTGCTTGGCACGCGCTACAAGGCCTGTCTTTCTCAAACACAACATCTTTCAAACCTCGGATGTGATCGCCCTTGAGGAGTTTTTGAAGGTTCCTCATACCAACATGTGCTAGCCATCTATGCCACAGCCAACCCATGTTGGTTTTTGCAATCAAGCATGTGTCGAGTTCGGCTTTATCCTTGTTGAAGTCAACAAGATAAATCTTTCCCTTTAACATACCCTTGAATGCAATGGAACCATCACTTCTCCTTGAGACGGTCACACCCTCGTTAGTAAACAGGCAATTATAACCTTTGTCACATAACTGAGATATGGACAGCAGGTTATAATCTAGAGATTCAACGTGTAAAACGTGCGAAAGAGTATGTTCAGAGGATATTGCAATTTTACCGGTACCGAGGACCCTTCCTTGACTGTTATCCCCAAAGTAGATGCCTTCGTTTGGGTCCTGGTTCACTTCATACTCCACAAACATCCTCCTTTCTCCGGTCATGTGGTTGGTGCATCCACTGTCTAGCACCCATTTGGATCCACCGGAGGAGTAGGCCTGCAAAAACAAATTATGCCTTGGTTTTAGGTACCCAAGCTTGCTTGGGTCCTTGGAGGTTAGTGACAATACATTTGGGCACCCACACATGGGATTTTGTGTTCCCATGGCGTGGCCCAGCATAATAAGCATACACTTTACCAACATTATTTTTCATTAAAACATAGGATGCATCAAATGTTTTAAACAGAAGTTGCTGTTGATTATGGGTCGGACTAGTCTGTGTGACCGGACTTGTCCGGATGACCGGACTTGTCCGGACCACAACCGGACTAGTCCGATTTTCATGAGAGTTCAGATTTTTAGTTTTCGAGTTACCAGGTTGTGAGGGTCCTCCCTTCACAAAGGTGATCCTTCCCTTGTTATTCTTATGATTTCCAGCTTTTTGCTTTCCATCACAAGAGTAACCAATGCCATACTTGACATTTGGAGGTCTTTGGACCAAATATGCACTACGTGCATAGTTGATCCTCTCCTTGTCAAATATTACACATTGGGTAGGATTTTTGTCCTTCGTGGAGGTAGGGTTTTCCTTCAACCTGATGTTAGTTTTATCACATTTGCAAACATGAGCGATATTAGTTAAAGTGGGTTGAGAAGGTAGGGTTGAAGAGGAGGAAGGTTCACTAAGCTTGAGTGACTCAACCTGCACTTCAAGGATCTTGTTGACCTTGATTTGGTCATCAAGTTGATTCTTGATTGCAACATTTGAGTTGGTTAACTCCAAGCAAGTTTTCTTGCTTGAAGCTAGCTCAAGCTCTAGTGTGTGATTTTTCTCCTTTTCAAGAACTAGAAGATTATCAAGTTCGACATGCTTCTCCTTTTGGGAGATAATCATGTCTTCTTGACGATCAATCAGCTCTTCCTTCTCAACAAGTTGGTTAAGCAAGAATTTCATTTTTGCAGCAGTTTTTCTATCTAAACCAATTAGCATGTCTTCATCATCACTATCTAGATCATCATCACTTGAGTAAGAATGCGAGGAAGGAGTTTTGATGTTTACCTTGTGTTTACCTTCCTTAGCCATGAGGCAAGTTCCATTTGCTTTCTTTGCACCGAGCGTGGGGAAGAGTGTGAGTTTCTTGGGCATGCTTTCAATGGCTATGCTAGCCATTTCTTCTTCATCGGACGATGAGGACCCATCGTTTGAGTCCCACTCCTTTCCGATGTGTGCTTGTTCAGCTTGTTTCTTCTTCTTGAAGAACTTTTTCGGTTGAGGCTTGGATTCTTTACTCTTCTTCTTGTTGTCCTCATATGGGCAATCAACTATAAAGTGATTGTACTCACCACAATTATAGCATGCCCGCCTCATTTTCGATTTTGTCTTCTCCTTGTATTTTCCTTCACTCGATTTTGCTCCTTGTCTTTTCTTCATAATTCTTTTGAATTTCTTCATGAACAGAATCATATCTTCTTCGTCCAGCTCGCTGCTTTCATCATCGCTGTCCTCCTCAAACTGAGCTTCTTTTGCTTCTTTGGATAGAGGTTTGAGTGTGGATTTTAAGGCAACTCCCTTCTTCTTGGCCGATGTGAGGTCAGCTATTTCTTTGACATGCTTGGCTTGCTTCTCCATCATCTCAAAGTTGATGATTTTGCCAAGCAGTTCATCCGGAGTCATTTTCTTGTATCCAGGACTTTCTCGGATCATAGAACAGAGTGTGACGTTGCGAGGCATAAAGGCTCTAAGGATGAGCTTCACAACCTCGTGGTCATTCCACTTTTTGCTACCATACGATCGAACCTTGTTCACAAGAGTCTTTAGTCTGTTGTACATGTCCTGGGGAGATTCATCTTCCTCAATCGCGAACCTTCCTAGTTCGCCTTCAATCATTTCAATCTTTGCCTCCCGCACATGCCGGTCACCTTCATGTGCTGTCTGTAGCGTGTCCCAGATTTCTTTGGCAATTTCCAATCCGTCCACCTTTGTGAATTCATCTCTACTTAGAGATGAGGTGATAACGGTTGCGGCTTGGGCATTCCTGTGGATGGCTTGCTCTTGACTTGGCGTGAGTTCTTCATCGTCATCAGGGATGTTTATTCCTGTGCACACAATATGCCATAAACTTGGGTTAAGGGAAATCAAGTGCATCTTCATGTTTTGCCTCCACATGGAGTAATCACTCCCATCGAAGTGTGGGGCTTTCCCGAGAGGGATAGATAGATAATGACTGCTGTTAGAATTTAAACGGTCATAATTAAAAGGATATCGGGAGTAGTCGGTGTGACTACTCCCTTTCTTCTTTTCTTCAACTTTAGCTTTCCCTTTGGAAAGTGCTTTCTTTCGGAGCAGTGCTTTCAGCTCCAATGTCTCCTCATCATCATCATCGAAGTCTTGGATGGCTTCGAGATACCTTTCTAGCTTTTGGTGCTTGTCATTGTTCATTTCTTCCTGGGTGTTGATTTTCTGGACTTCCTTCATGTCCGACATGATCTCGAGTGGTTGCACTCTTTCTTGAAGAACCTGCTCTGATACCAATTGAATGTAGGCCTAGAGGGGGGGTGAATAGGCCTTCTTGAATTTTTCGGTTCCTGTAGCACTTCAACAAAAAGGTCAAATCCAGATATATCGGACTAGTCCGGTAAAGTGCGGACTAGTCCGGATTTCACGGGCTAGGTTGATCAAGTTAGGTCAATTTGATTGTTTCGTTGTCGTTTGCAGCGGAAATATAAACTATAATGACAGTTCAATAGTTGTATGTTAGGTTTTATTGCAAGTATGATTCTTGTTCACTATTTAACTTCAATTCAACAAAATGAATCAAACCCTAGATAATGTTGATCAACTAGAATGATGAACACAAACGAACAAGACACAAGATTTATCCCGTGGTTCGGTTACCACGAAGGCAGCCTACGTCCACGTTGAGGAGCCCACAAAAGGATCGGGTCTTCACCAACCCTTCCCTCGTCGGATCGCCACGAAGGCCAATCCTCTTCCACTAATCACACAGGGGTAAATCACCAAGTTGAAGGGGCGATCTCACAAGTTGAGAGCTCCCTTGATTACACGTTTCAAAATCACCAATAACACACTTCGAAATATACGAATTGAGATGCAAGAGTGTGTTAGAGATTCAAACCAAGAGCTCAATCGTGTGCAAAGTGCCTCTCCAATGATCTACAAGTGATCTTCAAAGGATTGATCGATTTTGCACTCAACTTCGTGGAGAGAGATGGTTTTTAAGTCTCTTGGGAGGTGTGACGGCGCTAGGGTTCGAGAGAGTTTAAAAGTGGGCCATCCACCTCTATTTATATGGGGTTTCTAGACATTACCGTTAGGGTTTAGAAAGATCGGACTAGTCCGTGGTGGAGACCGGACTAGTCCGGTGTGCTGTGTGAAGCAAACCCTAAGTGTCCAGGAATATCGGACTAGTCCGATTGAAAAACGGACTTGTCCGATTTCGTTGCTGGAAATCTTCGGACTTGTCCGGTTGACATCGGACTTGTCCGGACCTGTGAAACCCTAAGTGTTTTGAACGACAAGTCCGCACTTGGAGGACTTGTCCGATTTAGAACAGAGTGTAAATCAGACTAGTCCGTGTAGTCACCGGACTTGTCCGAAGTGGATCAGAAAGGGAATCGGACTAGTCCGGTAGTGACCGGACTTGTCCGATCTAGTGACTTGTGCATTGTGTTGAGGACTAGTCCGCACTGGGGAGGACTAGTCCGAAGTGGAACAGAAAGATATCGGACTAGTCCGGTGGGGACCGGACTTGTCCGATCTTGTGCAGAATGTGATATCGGACTAGTCCGGTTGATATCGGACTAGTCCGGTCCTGTATGGTTTTGTGCATTGTGTGTGTGTGATAAAGTGAGATTGAGCTCTTGGGTGTGTTTCCTTAACACACTCCATACATACTAATCTACTAATTTCTTCTTCTTGAGCTCAAATTCATTCTCCTTCTTAATTTCCCACCTTTTTTGGCATTTTACTCATTTTCCATCATTTTCCTGCATTCATCTCAACAAACGGATTAGGATCCCAATTGCTTGTCATAAATCATCCAAAACCCACAAGGGAGTCCTAGATGCACTTTCATGAGCGTTTGAAAAAGCACGGAGCCAATTGGATCGAAGAGCTTCCGCCCACTCTATGGGCCAACAGGACTTCTCCAAGTCGGGCAACCGGAGAAACACCCTTCTTCCTGGTGTACGGAGCTGAAGCGATCCTTCTTCCGGAAATCACCTTGGGTTCCCTCCGAGTCCGGACCTTCGACGAAGCCGCGCAGGACCAGCTCCGGCGTGAAGACCTAGACCTCCTCGAGGAGGGAAGGTGCCAAGCAGCTGTTCGGAATGTCCGATACCGCCAAGCTCTACGACGCTATCATCAGCGGCATGTACGCAACCGACAGCTCGAGGAAGGCGATCTGGTGCTACGGAGAATACTATCCAGAGAAGGGCAAAACAAACTCTCCCCCGGCTGGGAAGGGCCCTTCCGAGTGATCAAAGTATCCCGTCCCGGAAGCGTTCGCTTGGCCACTCAGGATGGGACACCTCTCCCAAATCCTTGGAACATCGAGCACCTCCGTAAGTTCTACACTTAATTCCACGGAGGTGAGTCTTAAGTAACTTGAAATGTATGTTATAGAGTCATTGTACAGAGTCGGGTAGTTCCTCCAGGAGAGCAGCCGGATCTTTCCCGAAAGGTTTGAAAAGCTCATGCAACACTTGATATAGTCTCCGGACTAGAAGTGTGGCTAACTACCCTGGGTCAAACGAGAAACCAAACACACTTAGCCTGGTTCCGTACCCTAAGAGTGTACTTGTTTCCCCTGTACCCCGGACCTATAATGAAAGACATCTTCATGTGAAATAGACTCCACGTGCATTCATTTTTGCATAGGCTCGACATTTTTATTTTTCTCTTTCTTGTCTATAACAGAAACGTGCAATTCTTAAGAAGTTCTAGTTTAACCGGTTTATGTACGATTTGAGTTGAATTGTCGGATTTTTTAGATTTAAATGTCGTCTGTGGCCAACCCGCCTGAAAGCCGCCAAGCCATTCTAGGGCCGGAGTGCGCTATTGACTTAGCCTGGTCAAGCACCCTAAGTACGCCACTCTACCTACATCCCGGCAGGCCAAAGTAAGGTGGGTCCATGGACAATTGGATTTAAAAGAAAAGACAATTCATCCAATCGTACTAAAAATCATGTTCAACTTGAAATTCTCTTGAGAACCGTAAGCCGCGACGAAGTTATAGATAAGGAACGAATTTTACTGTTTTTCTTGGCTTAAGTGTGCAGGAAAAATGAACCCAAAGTTGAGGGAGAAAAACCGGAGCTAACCAAGCTCCGACACCTTGAAGTATTAACTATCGACGCTCAACGTGTTGGTAGAGGCTATTGCCGGAGCTACTAAGCTCCGACGATGGACAGTGCCGGAGCTTCTAAGCTCCGACGACTTCAAGGGACCTTCACTATCGGAAACTTCGGACCTAAATTATACGGGTTCGAAGCAAATTTGTCTTCAACAAAGCTCAACATCCTTTTGGTACATGTCCACAATCAAATTGTGCACATCTACCAGGGGGCCAAGTGAAGATAAAGATGTTGAAGACAAAAAAATGAAATTCACGAAAAATTGGGGATTTCATTTCATCAGAAGACCGGAGATTACATCTGGAAACAAGGGATTACAAAATTGAGGAAGAAGAGAAGATACAAGTAAAGGCTAAGAGAGACAGTCCTAGACCCTATGGAAGAATTCGGCGACCTTCTGGGCGACCTCCGACACGCTGGCTCGGGTAGCTTCGCCTTCTCCTTCGACGGGGCCTTCAAGCACCGGGTCCAGAGGGAATCGAGGGTTCCGGCTAGTGTAGCACGTCAACACATATTCTGTGACGTTTCTAGCCAGGGATTGTCCCTCGACCTCCAGCTGGTCCGCGACGACGTCGCCCACCTTGGAGAGCTTGCTGCCCGCAGCGCTCAACGCTTGTAACGCAAGGTCCGGCTCCGGCTCCGGATCATCCGGGAGCACGGGGCTGAAACCCATCGGCGCCAGCGCATCGTCGGCCTTGCTCAGGAACTCCCAAATTTGCAGGGAGTCCGTCTTCCTCAGGCCCTTCATCTCTTCCAAGGATCTCCGGGCCGCCGCCAGCTCCGAATTCTCGCGGGAGAGACGCTCAACTTCTTTGGCGTTTTGCTGAATCTTCGCAGCAACCCGCTTCTCAAGTCTTCCGAGCTCCTCCTCCCGGAGGTGGATCTTGTTCCGGCGGTCGACCAGGTCTTTCTCCCTAGCCTCTATTTTCTTCTCCCGGGCGACAAGGGCACACTCGTACTCGTAGAGTTCCTGCCCCCGCACCCAGGTCTTCTCCTCCTCCTCGAGGTAGCGCTCTTCCAATTTTTTAGTGCGCTCCTCGAGGCCCTTGTCCGCCAGAGCTGTTTTCTCGGCGAGCTCATCCTCCCGTCGCAAGACGTCATCCCGTAGCTCCAGGAGTTTTTGCTCCTCATCCTCGAGCCGCTTTTCCCTTCCCTCAAGTGCCTCTCGGCGCTTGATGAGTGCGGTGCTGATGGCCTCGAGTTGATCGAACCGAGCGTTGGCCGCGTCGTTAGCAGCCTTAGCTTGGTCATGAAACTCCCGGGATTGAGCATCGAGGGCGTGAGTCATGCTCTCCCTCTCGTCCAGCAGCTCACCCCAGAGCTCCAGGCGGACCTTCTCCCGCCTGATCCATTCCTTGTCATCAGCAATCCTCGACTGCGCCAGCTTAGTCTCAAAGTGGAGCCGATTACGCCACCTCCTAAGGGTTTGGCGCTCCTCTTCAAGAGCTTTGCTGTCGTGGAAGAAGGCCAGTTGAACCTGACGTAGACTGGAGCAGGCATTGTCGATGGACATCGACAGAGAGATGGGCTCCGGACCTGCCGGGATCTCCTCCGCTGGTTCCAGCGGGTCTTCATTTACAAAAATTGGGTCCCACTCTACGAGAGTGGAACCCCGAGCTTCCAATGCACTAGGGCACTCCTCCGGGATGGCCTCAGTCGCCACCGAAGAAGGTCCCGCCACCAAGTCTTCATTTGCCCCCTCAGGCTGGGGGCCGGCGACTTCGTTCAGGCACTCTGGCTCCGCCACGGGTACCATCGACGTCGTCGCCTCCACTGGCTCCGGCCGGGACACTTCTTCTGAGGGAGGCTCAAGCTCCCTCGCCTCTTCGACCACCGGCTCTGCGGCCGGCGCTCCAGCAATCACCGGCTCTGCGGCCGGCGCCTCCACAATCACCGGCTCTGCAGCCGGCGCTCCAATAATTACCGGCTCTGCGACCGGAGCTTCGAAAGTAACCGGCTCAACTGCCGGAACCACTTCAACTTCCGGCTCGCATGCCGGGGCTTCAGCTACCTCCGGCTCAACCGCCGGGGCTTCAGCACTTTCCGGCTCCGAAGCCGGGAACGCTACTTCCTCCGACTCAACAGCCGGAGCTTCTACTTCTGCAGCACCAGGACCCGGAGTTTCAACCTCCGGAACGGGTGCCGCTGGCGCATCTTCAATCCCGTGGTCCGGCGCTACCACGGGAACTTCTGGAGACGAGTCGAGGTCCATAACCACGACAGCCGGCGCCGGAGCTGTCGCAGCCTCCGCTTGGGGCGGCACCGGAGCTGGAGCAGAAGCCCCCGCAGCCTCAGACACTGTGGCCGAGGGCGGAGCTTCACTCCCCTTTTTGGGAACGCTGCAGATAAAGAACGAAGAAATTGAGCAAATAGATGCTACAATTAAAAGTTAATCGAGGTAAGAAAGAAAAATTACCTTGGGAGGCTCACGCACCAGTTTGCGCGGAACCTCTTTCCCGGACGTTCCGGGCTGGCCACGGTCGGTGTAGGAGCTCCGGGAGGACTCCCAAGACTTGCCGTGGCCGCGGGCGTTTCCCGGGTCGGAGCTCTCCTCGATCGGGAGGAACTCCTGGACCTGGAGGCCCTCACCGCTTCACGTGCCGGAGTCGCCTGCCCGGAACTGGCACCTCCGGAGGGATCCACCACGGGGACAGTCGCACTCCGGGAGGATCCCACTGCCGGAACAGTAGCACTCCGAAAGGACCCCACCATGGGGACAGCCGCTACAACGGCGGAGGATCTTCCTTCCTGAGGACGGGGAACTGGGGGGGAAGTAGCAAGCCCGACGGACCTTCCGTCAGCATGTCGCAGCTTCCTCTTCCGGCTCTCCGGCTCCTCCGCCAGCTCCTTGCCCTTGCCAGTGACCTCAGCTCTTGGCTGAGAAACAGGGGCGGAGCCGCCTTCCGACAACCCGGGGATCACCAACCGGGTGGTCGATCTTCTCTCGACGACGCCAAGGTCGTCAAGCGCGGGCATCTTCCGCCGGAGCTCCCTGCTGAACTCAACTTCCACGTTCAGGGGGAGGAAAGCCGGCGGCGGAGTCAAGTACTCTCCGTCAAAATCGATGCCGTGCTGGAATTTCTTGAGGTGAAACTCCAAGGACTTCCCCACCATGCTGGACTTCAACCCGGTCTCAACCCGGTCCTCGTCCATCACGCTGTTGAGGGCCCAGGCGAGCTTCTCCCTCCTCTTCAGTGGTGCCCACCTGTTGGACAGGAAGTTGCAGAACACCGCCTGGGGAGTCAATCCTCCCTCCACACATTGGCGGATCCTGGACAGGACGGGGTCGAAAGCTGCCGCCAGCACCGGAACTTCGCTCCACACCGACGTGTCAATGCCGGGCAGACCGTCTGGCAACTCCAACCTTTCATGCTCCTCCACCCGAACGACAACCCAATCCTTCTTCCAGTCATCCCACTTCCCGGAAGGGAAGGACCGGAGGTACTTGAACGGGCACTTCTTGCGCTTCACAAAGTAGTAGAAGCCAAGGTACTCGTCGCTTCGGCCGGTGGTTTGGACGGTGAAGAAGGTTCGGAAGAGCTCGATGCAGGGAGGGATGCCCACCCACATCTCGCAGAAGTGGACAAAGATGGACACAAGGAGGATGGAGTGAGGGCCAAGGTGGTATAGCTGCAGACCATAGAAGTCCAGCAGCATCAAGAAGAAGGAAGAAAACGGTGGGATCAGCCCCACCATGGCGTACGATGAAAAGTACACCATCTCGCCGGAGTGCTCCTTTTTAAAGGGAAGCTCTCCGCCGGCGCGGATCGAACGATTGAAGAAGTCCGACGACCACCCCATGAGGGCTCGGACCTTCTTCAGATCGCTCTCCGTCTTCAAACGACTCTCATGCAGACCCAACTCCATCGCAGCACAGCTAGGCAAGAGAAGAGGAGCAAAGCACGAGTTGGGAGTTTGAGCGCAAGAACAGATGGAAAGCGTAAAGAACTCCCGACGGTGCGCTTTCCTTCTTAAGTAAGCCCTCGCAACGCTTGGATGGAAACTGCAGGGGAGTCAAGGATACTACTCAAGAATTCAACCCTGCCGATGACAAGAGGGCCCGGGACCACCCTGACGATCAAGTCGAGGTTCTTACCCAGGCGAACAGTTGTCATCACGAGGCGGGAAACCCAAAGGCGGCGGACTGACAAGGCGCGCGGAACCGATACGGTTTTCGTATCGGGAACCGGCGACCTTCAATTGCGAGAGATCCGCACGTCAAAGATCTTATCTGCCGCCTGAGGTGCACCACGCGTCGGGACTTAACCGTAAAGCCCCGCCAAAGGCACCTCCGAAGACCCTTGAAGACCCAGTTCAAGAGTCGCGAGTGTGGACCCACCTCCGGCGGAATGACCTCACCCCGTCGGCCTTCCCCGGAGGTAGGTCCAGGGGGCCACTGTCGGTACCCTAAAAACCATACACCCCCTGAGGTTACAAAGATCTCAAGGGAAGGACATCTACTCAAATTGAAGACCCTCGGGGGCCCACTTGCCAGACGTAACTGGACCCGCTTCTCCAACATGGTTAGCCCCTAGGTTGCCACGTGTACTGTCAGACCAGAGCTATTACCCGCAAGGGTGAAGCTCCGGGCTAGGTACTGACACGGCACCTCCGGAGGTAACCCCTGATCGAGAGAAGCTCCGGACCTAACACGTGCCAGGCCACCCAGGAGCTTCCCGCTTCCCTCAAGCAAGCTCCGGAGCTGCCACGTGTCCATACGTCGGAGCTAGCCGCTTCAAACCCCTGGGAGACGTTGTAACGGCTCCGGATCTCCAAAGGACAGCTGCAGACTTCAAGACCCAATTAATTATCATTAATTCCACATTAATGACACTTAATCGGACGATCTTAACACCTGTAACGGCACTGTCGGAGCCGTTACAGGGTTATTAACAACAATTAATCTCGTGTATCAATACTAGTAACCGCCAGGGCCACATGTCGGGCCAGGCTGACTTGTAACGGTTTGTCCTTGTGCTATAAAAGGACAAACCGACGATACACGAGGAGAGAACTCTCGAACACTCTGAAGTTCACAAGTTAATACAACACACACACACCCGTGGAGTAGGGTATTACGCTCAGGCGGCCCGAACCACGTAAACCACTGTGTCACTCGTATCCAATCGCGTTTCACCTTCTTGAGTCTCCGCGCGCCCAAACCGAACCACAAACTCCTTCAACACTTTCGTAGTGTCAGGGGATCTGCCGACTCCAACAGTCGACACAGTCGTTGTGCCCAAGGCCGGCGGGAAACTTCGGATGTGCATCGACTACACCACACTAAATAAGGCATGTCCAAAAGATCCATTCCCACTACCTAGAATAGATCAGGTAGTGGATTCCACCTCCGGGTGTGAGTTACTGTGTTTTCTAGACGCATATTCTGGATATCATCAAATCAGGATGTCTAGGGAAGATGAAGAACATACTTCATTCATCACAGTAGATGGATTGTATTGTTACACAGCCATGCCTTTTGGTCTCAAGAATGCAGCTTCAACTTTTGTACGAGCTATGTACAAAACTTTCGAAGAACTCATCAGAGACATAGTGGAAGTGTACGTCGATGACATCATGGTCAAAGTCAAGAACAAGGAGTCCCTCTTGGACACCTTGCAGGCTGTCTTCGACAAGCTGCGGGCCACCCGCACGAAGCTAAACCCAGACAAGTGCGTCTTCGGGGTTAGTTCCGGAAAGCTTCTTGGTTTCCTGGTAAGTCACCGGGGCATAGAGGCCAATCCGATGAAGATAAAAGCCATTGAAGACATGCGGCCACCAACCCGCATCAAAGACGTCCAAAAATTAACTGGATGTCTAGCAGCCCTCAGTCGGTTCATTTCAAGACTGGCGTAAAGGGCACTTCCCTTCTTCAAGTTACTGAGGAAGTCCGGACCATTCCAATGGTCTGAAGAAGCAGAGAAGGCATTCCAGGAGCTGAAACAGTTCCTCACCACCCTACCAGTCTTGGTAGCTCCGAACCCTGGTGAGCCTTTATTGCTTTACATTTCAGCTGCTGACGAAGTCGTCAGTATGGTTCTGGTTGCGGAGAGACCGAAACTACCCAATACTCAGGAATCCAGACCCCTTCGGGAGGGTCCGGAGGTTCCTGAAAGCGGGTCTGGGTCCCAGCTCCCAGACTTGAACCCACAAGAAGCCACTTCAGAGGACCCGAATCCCTCCGAGAGGATCCAGGTCATTCCTGAAGAAGCTCCGGGTTCCTCCACCCAGAACCCGGAGGTCCCCGAAGAGAGTCTGGACCCCTCCGAGAGGGTCCGGATCAATGAAGAGGAAGCTCCGGACCCCTCCGGGAGGGTCCGGACCATTCAACGCCCGGTATACTTCATCAGTGAAGTGTTACATGATGCCAAGACTCGATACCTAGAGGTGCATAAACTGCTTTATGCAGTTCTTATTGCCTCAAGGAAGCTTCAACACTATTTCCAAGCTCACAAAGTCTCGATGGTGACCTCATATCCACTTCGAGCGATCCTGCATAATCCCAATTCAACTGGGAATATTGCAAAGTGGGCAGCGGAATTGGCTGAATTCGACCTTGAATTCATTCCAAGACAAGCAATCAAGAGTCAAGTGTTGGCAGATTTCGTGGCAGAATAGACTCCCTCTCCATTAAACCCTGGGGGCCCCAGCGAGCAGAAGACGGAACCTCAAGTTCCAGCCTTCACTAAGCCTCATTGGACCCTTTACTTCGACGGCTCCATGCAGAAGCAGGGAGCCGGAGCTGGAATCCTTCTCCTCGCACCAACCGGGGAGAAGGTGAAATACATGGTACACCTTGACTTCAAGGCAACCAACAACATGGCGGAGTACGAAGCACTCATCTATGGATTAAAGGTGGCACTTTCATATGGTGTCAAGCAATTGCTGGTCAAAGGAGATTCACAACTCGTCATCAAGCAGGTGAAGGGTGAATGCTCCTGCAATAATCTCCAGCTGGCTGCTTACCTCCTTGAAGTCCAGAGGCTTCAGAAGGACTTCAAAGTCCTAGACCTTCACCATGTTCAGCGTGCTCACAACGCTGAAGCTGACGAACTCTCGACCAAGGCGTCAACTGGAGCTCCGGCTCCTGACGGAACCTTTATCCGGAGGTTGTCAAGACCCACAGTTCAGCCTGCCGAACTGAACGAAGGGGGCGAGATCAGCATCCCGAAGCTGACGGTCCCGATGGCCCTGTTACCATGGCAGCCATCAAGGGTCGTAGGTGCTGCCGGAAGCTCCGAGCAACCCAGCACGCAAGACTCAAATGCTCAAGTCAGTTCCGATGCATGGATCTCGGAGATCCGGAACTACTTGAAAGACAACATCCTTCCTGACGATGATGTATCCGCTGACCGGGTAGTCAGATTGGCTAAAAGATACACGTTGGTAGAAGGGGATCTCTACCGGCGCGGTGCCAACGGCATCCTAATGCGGTGCATCACAAGGGAAGAAGGCTGCGAACTCCTCGCAGAAATCCATGGAGGCGAGTGTGGGAACCACGCATCTTCTCGCACGCTGGTCGGAAAAGCCTTTTGGCACGGCTTCTATTGGCCTACAGCGCTCCAGGATGCCACTGAGCTAGTGAAGAAATGCAAAGCATGCCAATTTCATGCAAAGCAAATTCATACACCTGCTCAGTCCTTACAAATGATACCTCCTACATGGCCTTTCGCTGTGTGGGGGATGGACATCTTGGGACCCTTCCCAAGAGCCGTCGGAGGTTACAAGTTCCTGTACGTCGCCATCGACAAGTTCACCAAGTGGCCGGAAGCTACTCCTGTTGTGACGATCAACAAACAATCTGCAATCAATTTTCTACAATCTATCGTGAGCAGATTCGGAGTCCCAAATAAGATCATCACTGATAATGGGACTTAATTCACAAGCTCCGCATTTCAAGGATATTGCGAAGACCTCGGCATACAAGTTTGCTACGCTTCCGTAGCTCATCCTGCCAGCAATGGACAAGCCGAGAGAGCAAACGCAGAGATCCTTAAAGGACTCAAAACACGCACTTATGAGCGTTTGAAAAAGCACGGAGCCAATTGGATCGAAGAGCTTCCACCCACTCTATGGGCCAACAGGACTTCTCCAAGTCGGGCAACCGGAGAAACACCCTTCTTCCTGGTGTACGGAGCAGAAGCGATCCTTCCTCCGGAAATCACCTTGGGTTCCCTCCGGGTCCGGACCTTCGACGAAGCCGCGCAGGACCAGCTCCGGCGCGAAGACCTAGACCTCCTTGAGGAGGGAAGGTGCCAAGCAGCTGTTCAGAACGCCCGATACCGCCAAGCTCTACGGCGCTATCACCAGCGGCATGTACACAACCGACAGCTCGAGGAAGGTGATCTGGTGCTACGGAGAATACTATCCAGAGAAGGGCAAAACAAACTTTCCCCCGGCTGGGAAGGGCCCTTCCGAGTGATCAAAGTATCCCGTCCCGGAAGCGTTCGCTTGGCTACCGAGGATGGGACACCTCTCCCAAATCCTTGGAACATCGAGCACCTCCGTAAGTTCTACACTTAATTCCACGGAGGTGAGTCTTAAGTAACTTGAAATGTATGTTATAGAGTCATTGTACAGAGTCGGGTAGTTCCTCCGGGAGAGCAGCCGGACCTTTCCCAAAAGGTTTGAAGAGCTCATGCAACACTTAATACAGTCTCCGGACTAGAAGTGTAGCTAACTACCCTGGGTCAAACGAGAAACCAAACACACTTAGCCTGGTTCCGTACCCTAAGAGTGTACTTGTTTCCCCTGTACCCTGGACCTATAATGAAAGACATCTTCATGTGAAATAGACTCCACGTGCATTCATTTTTGCATAGGCTCGACATTTTTATTTTTCTCTTTCTTGTCTATAACAGAAACGTGCAATTCTTAAGAAATTCTAGTTTGACCGGTTTACGTACGATTCGAGTCGAATTGTTGGATTTTTTAGATTTAAATATCGTCTGTGGCCAACTCGCCTGAAAGCCGCCAAGCCATTCTAGGGCCGGAGTGCGCTATCGACTTAGCCTGGTCAAGCACCCTAAGTATGCCACTCTACCTACATCCCGGCAGGCCAAAGTAAGGTGGGTCCATGGACAATTGGATCTAAAAGAAAAGACAATTCATCCAGTCGTATTAAAAATCGTGTTCAACTTAAAATTCTCTTGAGAACCGTAAGCCGCGACGAAGTTATAGATAAGGAACGAATTTTACTATTTTTCTTGGCTTAAGTGTGCAGGAAAAATGAACCCAAAGTTGAGGGAGAAAAACCGGAGCTAACCAAGCTCCGACTCCCACCAGGGCGTCAACCGTCGGCGCTGACTAAAAGATGGTGAGAAGACCCCGTCACTGGAGTCTGTTGCCAACAAACCAAGTGTGGCAAGGGTCATTGCCGGAGCTACTAAGCTCCGACACCTTGGAGTATTAACTATCGACGCTCAACGTGTTGGTAGAGGCTATTGCCGGAGCTACTAAGCTCCGGCGATGGACAGTGCCGGAGCTTCTAAGCTCCGACGACTTCAAGGGACCTTCACTATCGAAAACTTCGGACCTAAATTATACGAGTTCGAGGCAAATTTGTCTTCAACAAAACTCAACATCCTTTTGGTACATGTCCACAATCAAATTGTGCACATCTACCAGGGGGCCAAGTGAAGATAAAAATGTTGAAGACAAAAAAAAATGAAATTCGCAAAAAGTGAGGATTTCATTTCATTTGAAGACCGGAGATTACATCTGGAGACAAGGGATTACAAAATTGAGGAAGAAGAGAAGATATAAGTAAAGGCTAAGAGAGACAGTCCTAGACCCTATGGAAGAACTCGGCGACCTTCTGGGCGACCTCCGACACGCTGGCTCGGGTAGCTTCGCCTTCTCCTTCGACGGGGCCTTCAAGCACCAGGTCCAGAGGGAATCGAGGGTTCCGGCTAGTGTAGCACGTCAACACATACTCTGTGATGTTTCTAGCCAGGGATTGCCCCTCGACCTCCAGCTGGTCCGCGATGACGTCGCCCACCTTGGAGAGCTTGCTGCCCGCGGCGCTCAACGCTTGCAACGCAAGGTCCGGCTCCGGCTCTGGATCATCCGGGAGCACGGGGCTGAAACCCATCGGCGCCAGTGCATCGTCGGCCTTGCTCAGGAACTCCCAAATTTGCAGGGAGTCCGTCTTCCTCAGGCCCTTCATCTCTTCCAGGGATCTCCGGGCCGCCGTCAGCTCCGAATTCTCGCGGGAGAGGCGCTCAACTTCTTTGGCGTTTTGCTGAATCTTCGCAGCAACCCGCTTCTCAAGTCTTCCGAGCTCCTCCTCCCGGAGGTGGATTTTGTTCCGGCGGTCGACCAGGTCCTTCTCCCTAGCCTCTATTTTCTTCTCCCGGGCGACAAGGGCACACTCGTACTCGTAGAGTTCCTGCCCCCGCACCCAGGTCTTCTCCTCCTCCTCGAGGCAGCGCTCTTCCAATTTTTTAGTGTGCTCCTCGAGGCCCTTGTCCGCCAGAGCTGTTTTCTCGGCGAGCTCTTCCTCCCGTCGCAAGATGTCATCTCGTAGCTCCAGGAGTTTTTGCTCCTCATCCTCGAGCCGCCTTTCCCTTCCTTCAAGTGCCTCTCGGCGCTTGATGAGTGCGGTGCTGATGGCCTCGAGTTGACTTAACCGAGCGTTGGCCGCGTCGTTAGCAGCCTTAGCTTGGTCATGGAACTCCCGGGATTGAGCGTCGAGGGCGTGAGTCATTCTCTCCCTCTCGTCCAGCAGCTCACCCCAGAGCTCCAGGCGGACCTTCTCCCGCCTGATCCATTCCTTGTCATCTGCAATCCTCGACTGCGCCAGCTTAGTCTCAAAGTGGAGCCGATTACGCCACCTCCTAAGGGTTTGGCGCTCCTCTTCAAGAGCTTTGCTGTCGTGGAAGAAGGCCAGTTGGACCTGACGTAGACTGGAGCAGGCGTTGTCGATGGACATCGACAGAGAGATGGGCTCCGGACCTGCTGGGGTCTCTTCCGCTGGTTCCAGCGGGTCTTCATTTACAAAAATTGGGTCCCACTCTACGAGAGTGGAACCCCGAGCTTCCAAAGCACTAGGGCACTCCTCCGGGATGGCCTCAGTCGCCACCGAAGAAGGTCCCGCCACCAAGTCTTCATTTGCCCCCTCAGGCTGGGGGCCGGCGACTTCGTTCAGGCACTATGGCTCCGCCACGGGTACCATCGACGTCGTCGCCTCCACTGGCTCCGGCCGGGACACTTGTTCTGAGGGAGGCTCAAGCTCCCTCGCCTCTTCAGCCACCGGCTCTGCGGCCGGCGCTCCAACAATCACCGGTTCTGCGGCCGGCGCTCCAACAATTACCGGCTCTGCAGCCGGCACTCCAATAATTACCGGCTCTGCGACCGGAGCTTCGGAAGTAACCGGCTCAACTGCCGGAATCACTTCAACTTCCGGCTCGCATGCCGGGGCTTCAGCTACCTCCGGCTCAACCGCCGGGGCTTCAGCACTTTTCGGCTCCGAAGCCGGGACCGCTACTTCCTCCGACTCAACAGCCGGAGCTTCTACTTCTGCAACACCAGGACCCGGAGCTTCAACCTCCGGAATGGGTGCCGCTGGCGCATCTTCAATGCCGTGGTCCGGCGCTACCACGGGAACTTCTGGAGACGAGTCGAGGTCCATGACCACGACAGCCGGCGCCGGAGCTGTCGCAGCCTCCGCTTGGGGCGGCACCGGAGCTAGAGCAGAAGCCCCCGCAGCCTCAGACACTGTGGCCGAGGGCGGAGCTTCACTCCCCTTCTTGGGAACGCTGCAGATAAAGAACGAAGAAATTGAGCAAATAGATGCTACAATTAAAAGTTAATCGAGGTAAGAAAGAAAAATTACCTTGGGAGGCTCACGCACCAGCTTGCGCGGAACCTCTTTCCCGGACGTTCCGGGCTGGCCACGGTCGGCGTAGGAGCTCCGGGAGGACTCCCAGGACTTGTCGTGGCCGCGGGCGTTTCCCGGGTCGGAGCTCTCCTT
Source organism: Tuctoria greenei (assembly GCA_036927565.1). Taxonomy (NCBI): domain Eukaryota; kingdom Viridiplantae; phylum Streptophyta; class Magnoliopsida; order Poales; family Poaceae; genus Tuctoria; species Tuctoria greenei. The sequence continues at coordinate 307,032,676 of JAYESD010000001.1, forward strand.
GATCGGGAGGAACTCCTGGACCTGGAGGCCCTCACCGCTTCTCGTGCCGGAGTCGCCTGCCCGGAGCTGGCACCTCCGGAGGGATCCACCACGGGGACAGCCGCACTCCGGGAGGATCCCACCGCCGGAACAGTAGCGCTCCGAAAAGACCCCACCACGGGGACAGCCGCCACGGCGGCGGAGGATCTTCCTTCCTGAGGACGGGGAACTGGGGGGGGGAGGTGGCAAGCCCGACGGACCTTCCGTCAGCATGTCGTAGCTTTCTCTTCCGGCTCTCCGGCTCCTCCGCCAGCTCCTTGCCCTTGCCAATGACCTCAGCTCTTGGCTGAGAGACAGGGGCGGAGCCGCCTTCGGACAACCCGGGGATCGCCAACCGGGCGGTTGATCTTCTCTCGACGACGCCAAGGTCGTCAAGCGCGGGCATCTTCCGTCGGAGCTCCCTGCTGAACTCAACTTCCACGTTCAGGGGGAGGAAAGCCGGCGGCGGAGTCAAGTACTCTCCGTCAACATCGATGCCGTGCTGGAATTTCTTGAGGTGAAACTCCAAGGACTTCCCCACTATGCTGGACTTCAACCCGGTCTCAACCCGGTCCTCGTCCATCACGCTGTTGAGGGCCTAGGCGAGCTTCTCCCTCCTCTTCAGCGGTGCCCACCTGTTGGACAGGAAGTTGCAGAACACTACCTGGGGAGTCAATCCTCCCTCCACACATTGGCGGATCCTGGTCAGGACGGGGTCGAAAGCTGCCGCCATCACCGGAACTTCGCTCCACACCGACGTGTCAATGCCGGGCAGACCGTCTGGCAACTCCAACCGCTCATGCTCCTCCACCCGGACGACTACCCAATCTTTCTTCCAGTCATCCCACTTCCTGGAAGGGAATGACCGGAGGTACTTGAACGGGCACTTCTTGCGCTTCACAAAGTAGTAGAAGCCAAGGTACTCGTCACTTCGGCCGGTGGTTTGGACGGTGAAGAAGGTTCGGAAGAGCTCGATGCAGGGAGGGATGCCCACCCACATCTCGCAGAAGTGGACAAAGATGGACACAAGGAGAATGGAGTGAGGGCCAAGGTGGTATAGCTGCAGACCATAGAAGTCCAGCAGCATCAAGAAGAAAGAAGAAAACGGTGGGATCAGCCCCACCATGGCGTACGAGGAAAAATACACCATCTCGCCGGAGTGCTCCTTTTTAAAGGGAAGCTCTCCGCCGGCGCGGACCGAACGGTTGAAGAAGTCCGAAGACCACCCCATGAGGGCTCGGGCCTTCTTCAGATCGCTTTCTGTCTTCAAACGACTCTCACGCAGACCCAACTCCATCGCAGCACAGCTAGGCAAGAGAAGAGGAGCAAAGCACGAGTTAGGAGTTTGAGCGCAAGAACAAGATGGAAAGCGTAAAGAACTCCCGACTGTGCGCTTTCCTTCTTAAGTAAGCCCTCGCAACGCTTGGATGGAAACTGCAGGAGAGTCAAGGATACTACTCAAGAATTCAACCCTGCCGATGACAAGAGGGCCCGGGACCACCCTGACGATCAAGTCGAGGTTCTTACCCAGGCGAACAGTTGTCATCACGAGGCGGGAAACCCAAAGGCGGCGGACTGACAAGGCGCGCGGAACCGATACGGTTTTCGTATCGGGAACCGGCGACCTTCAATTGCGAGAGATCCGCACGTCAAAGATCTTATCTGCCGCCTGAGGTGCGCCACGCGTCGGGACTTAACCGTAAAGCCCCGCCAAAGGCACCTCCGAAGACCCTTGAAGACCCAGTTCAAGAGTCGCAAGTGTGGACCCACCTCCGGCGGAATGACTTCACCCCGTTGGCCTTCCCTGGAGGTAGGTCCAGGGGGCCACTGTCGGTACCCTAAAAACCATACACCCCCTGAGATTACAAAGATCTCAAGGGGAGGACATCTACTCAAATTGAAGACCCTCGGGGGCCCACTTGTCAGACATAACCGGACCTGCTTCTCCAACATGGTTAACCCCTAGGTTGCCACGTGTACCGCCAGACCGGAGCTACTACCCACAAGGGTGAAGCTCCGGGCTAGGTACCGAAACGGCACCTCCAGATTTAACCCCTGACCGAGAGAAGCTCCAGACCTGACACGTGCCAGGCCACCCCGGAGCTTCCCGCTTCCCACAAGCAAGCTCCGGAGCTGCCACGTGTCCATACGACGGAGCTGGCCGCTTCAAACCCCCGGGAGACATTGTAACGGCTCCGGATCTCCAAAGGACAGCCGCGGACTTCAAGACCTGATTAATTATCATTAATTCCACATTAATGACACTTAATCGGACGATCTTAACACCTGTAACAGCACTGTCGGAGCCGTTACAGGGTTATTAACAACAATTCATCTCGTGTATCAATACTAGTAACCGCCAGGGCCACATGTCGGGCCAGGCTGACTTGTAACGGTTTGTCCTTGTACTATAAAAGGACAAACCGACGATACACGAAGGAGAGAACTCTCGAACACACTCAAGCTCACAAGTTAATACAACACACACACACCCGTGGAGTAGGGTATTACGCTCAGGCGGCCCGAACCACGTAAACCACTGTGTCACTCGAGTCCAATCGTGATTCACCTTCTTGAGTCTCCGCGTGCCCACACCGAACTACAAACTCCTCCAACACTTTCATAGTGTCAGGAGATCTGCCGACTCCAACAGTCGACAACTGTAGATGAAGCAGATCTTCTATCGAGCAGTCGCGCGAACGCTACCCAAAAACCTGATTCGCCCCAATCCGTGCAGATTCTTCAAGTGGGACGTGGTTTCGGAGACACTGCTCTCCCACACGTCGGTGACACGCCGACGGGAGGGATGGACTAGCCTGTACTTGACGCTCAACACAGTGGACTAGTGAGTCTCTTCACCTCTGTCCTTTTTGAATGAAGGCACTCATTCTGTATAGTGACAGACTCTAGTAACTGAAAGAATTAAGTATACAATAAAGCAGCACAATTAGGCTCTAGTAACTGAAGACAATAAACTTCAGTATTTGCAGCATAATTGCGTCAGTTACTGCATACCATTATTTTTCCAGAAACTGACTCATAAAGTGCCACAAATTGCAGCAAATTAAAGTCATATTAGTGTCAGTTTTATCAAAAAGAGAGAGAACAGATTTACTGCGCCAGTCGTCACGTCGCAAGTCACAAGTCACGCGTTAACTCACGCGAAAATACGCGAATACGCGAATACGCGCGCGCGCGCGTGCGTGTGATTTGTTTGTGACTATAGCCATCCTTCTCTCACATATTCCACACATAGAAAATAGCTTCCCTGATAAATAAGTGCTACTCTCCTCAAATAGTCAATGTGAGATTAATGCCTCCTTTACACATTTGGAATTCAATAGAGAATAGTTAGGCCTAGGCCCAAATATTCCAACAGACAGGAGGCGGAGTTGACTTGACTGAGAGTTAGTCAACAATCTCGCTGCCTCGTCGCTGGTTGCACAGTAGCAGTGTAACACCCATATTCTTTTACAAAAATTTGCTCAAACCTTGATCATAGTAGCATGCATTTTCTTGTGAATTTTTGGTGTTTAAACGTGTAGCAAACGGTTCAAATTGAATTTGAATTCAAAATCAAAAGAAATGAATGGAAAAAGAAAAAGAAAAAGTTAAAAACCCCTTTTGGGCCGTATCCCCTTCCCCTGGCCCAATTTCCTCCCTCCCCCGCCAGCCCACTGCTCCCTCCCCTCTCTCCCTCTCTTTGCCGGGCGGGGCCCGCTTGTCGGCGCCGTCCCCCACCTCTCTTCCTCCCGCGCCCGCACAACCGCCGCGCGCAACCGACGCCCCGCGCCCACGTTCCCTCCCCCGAATTCCACTCCCCCGGACGGTTTTCGTGCGCCCATCGAACCCGCACCCCCCCTCTGCGCTTAAGAGGAACCGACGCCTTCATTTTCCCCTCTCCCCGAGCTCTCCCCGGAACCCTAGACCTCCATCATCGGTGAGTCGCCCGGCGCTTGCGTTCCCGTCGCCGTAGCTCCCTCCTCCCCATTTTTCCTTGCCTAACGTGATCACCGCCTCACCAGGGACACGCCGGACAAGAGTTAGAGGGGAGATCACCGAGAATTCACCAAGTCCGACGAGGTCCGACGCCACCGCCGCCATTCCTCATCGCCGACCGTCCTCCGACCGATTTCAAGGCTAGCTACTCCCCTAGGTGAGTTCCCCTTCTTCTCCTCTTTCGTTCCATGCTCTTAGCGCCGTGTTTGAGCGTCGGTGTCGCCGTTTTGGCCGTCTCCGGCGAGCTCGCCGCCGCGGGCGCCTAGCGCCGCCGCGCCGGCCACCACCGACGTCGCCGAGGGCGACGTGGCCTCTTCTGAGCCGTCCATTCCCGGCCAACGGCCACGATTAGAAGAACGTAACGCTTCGGATAATAAAATCCCAGCCACCCATCTCAAATCCAACGGCCTGCATTCAAAGCTCCATTTCCCGCCTGCGCATTTGCACCGGAGCCCCTGTAAACTTAGCTGCTACCCCCTGGACTTCTCCAGAATTGAAATCTAGCCCCCAGAAATCACAGACTAGCCCCTGGAACCCTAAAAATTGGTTTTAATCATTTAATTAAGCATTCTAACCCCTGTAATTTGGTAGAATAGTGTATTTAGGCCCTGTACAGTGTAGGAAACTATTTAATTAACCCCTGGACTTTTATTTAATTGCTGAATAGGGTTTTTAATTGTATTTAAGGTATAGAAATTAGATAAAAATGATGAATAAGTGTAGGAATGCTATGGAAAATGTTTATAAATTATTTTATGCTGTGAATTAATTGTAGAGTTCAGATAAAATATATTTGGCCCCTGGATTAATTATTATAAAGGTTTTAAAATACATTTTTGCTATAGAAAATTCAATAAAATTGGTTTTAGGCTATAATAAAATCCCAAAATTCTTGGAAAAATATAAAATGCATACTTTGACCATGATAAATGATAAATACCTCGTAGGGACGCATTAGTGTAGAGTTTTGTGCCTATGTGTATGTGTGAATGCATTGTTTTGCGTGCCTTTACTTATTTAGCTTTATTCTATTCTTGCCATTGCTTGGGCATATATCTAGAGTCGTTCTACGACCCTAACCTCAACTTCCAAGACCAAGACTTCGTCAATTCTCAAGTCTCCAACGAAGGCAAGTGCCCTTGACCATCTTGTACCTATTTTAGGAATTTAGCTAGTTGCATGCTAATTAAATTGATGTCCTATTTCATGTTTACATGCCCTGTTCCTTACCATTCCTTGTTACCTGAAATGGGTTGGGAAGTAGATAGGCTTTATTTATGCTTAGCCATGCTTAGATGTTGGGATTGGGATTACATACCAATGCTCTATGCTAAACTTTATGATTACTTTAATTTGGTGATGAATTTACATAATGTTAGTGGATAGGAATCTGGTGGTTGGTTAGTTTTGGTATGGTGCATTGTGCACGAGACCCGGGACTGGGGTTTGTTACCACCGGATTCTAAGGACCGGTTTATGGAGGAAGCCACTAAGCTTTATAGTACCACCACGAGACTGAGATGGGGCAGCTTGGTCAATTAATTAGGTTTCTCCCGATGAACTGCTAGTGGTTGGATGGTGCGGGGAATGAGACGGGTGATCCGCTCTTGGAACCGCAAGGCTCAAGAGGGGGCTCTGGGGCGGAGGGTTACTCCGAGAATCCTCAGTGGTGGAAACCTTAGAGGGCTAGCACTAATCGGGAGTACCTTTGTAAAGACCATGTTGTGATCTCCTGGCCTCACACCAAAGGAAGTGTGTAATGTGGTTAGCTACCACGGGCATTCAGGGAGGTTCACTTAGTCCACCTGGCAACAGGGGATGAAATCACTGCTTGTGGGAAAAGGGTACACTCTCTGCAGAGATTTGGTAAAACTGTCATGACAGCCGTGCTCACGGACAAGAGCGGCTTGGGGCCAGTTCATAATTAGTCTTTGGTTGGGAAATGATGGTTTATTATGATTCAAGCACTTTCATTATCCTTAATCATGTGTTGATTATAAATTAATTTATGATATTGATAATTGTAAGCTAAGGATAGGTTCTAAGCATAGTGCTAAGCCATATGTGGCCTTTCCTTGCCCTAGCCAATCATGTCATTCTCTTCCCGCACTTGCTGAGTGCTCTATGTACTCAAGCGTTTAATTCTCCTTTAGAGTATGAAGAGGAAGAAGCTGCACCGGAGGACTTCTACGTCAACCCGGAGGATTTGGTCTAGGCTGGCGACCTCACGTGCAACGGCTGCCTGTGGAGGCGAAGCCCGCATATCTACCTTGCTTTCTGTAGTGTTGAACTGTTTAGTATTGTAAATATTTGTGAAGTGTATTTGTAGACCTTTGGGTCGTTCTGTAAGACTATTTATGTATTTCGAACATGGCAATGTAATGGTATTTCACTTTCGTCAACGCATGTACGATTCAACTGATCCTGGCGTACATGTGGTTAGCGTCTGTTCATCTTTACGATGACCGGGCGTGACAAAGTGGTATCAGAGCCGTGTTGCCCGTAGGACGCAAGCCTAGTTAGAAATGGCCAAAAAATTAAGGACTATACTATTTTCATATGAAATAGTATTTCCAAAACTTTGTGCTCTACATCTCAACCCTTGTGCTTCTTACCTTGCTTTGCTTATTGTTTTTATTCTAACTTGATTTATTAAATATTAATCTCACTCTCTTCTTTTCAAATGTTTGTAGATGGCGCGGACCAAGCAGACGGCCCGTAAGTCGACTGGAGGTCGTGTCCCTCAGCACGCCCTAGCCAGTCGCTCCGCACCTTACACACCCCGGAGGGAGACGACGCTGCTCTCCAACGGGAGTGCTGCTTCGAGGATGCGCGTCCGTCTTCGTTCTCTTCTTCGAGCTGCGGGGTACCGTGAGTACCGTGTCCGCTTAGTCTACCACACCACTAGGGTCTTTGCACCCTATACTGGTGAGCTGGAGTGGACTTCTCAGCTGGCCGTCTACTACGACTCGGAGTTGCTGCACTCGCACTTCTCTCCGGCCTGGAGGAGCTCCCAGCGTGCAGCTGAGGAGGACGCCACGTGGGAGGCGACCACCTACTGGAGCCACGCCCACAGGTTCCTTCTTGGGTGCACGGAGCACGCGTACACCCCTCAGCGCCCTAGTGGCACAGCTGCCTTCACTGGACGTGACGTCGAGGGACGCTTGACTCACCCCCAGTGCGAGAGGCTGGTGGACGACGTTGTGGAGTTGTCTTCGCGACTCCAGCGTTGTCAGCAGGAGCTGCAGGACAGCAGGGACCTGATCGACCGCTACGAGCGACTTCGACGACGCTACACGAGGATCACTGGAGTTGATCCTAACTCTCCGCAGTACGCTTCAGACGTGGAGCCTTGGGACCCGAACTCTCCGGATCGCCGCATGAACTCCCCCGAGAACTCAAGAGAAGACTCAGAAGAAGAAGACCCGGAGATGGAGGTTGAGGAGGACTCCGACGAGTAGGAGTGGACTCGTTTCCCCGCTGGACGACTCAGGACAGTTATCCTTAGTTTGTAGGAGCGTGTAGCTACGCCCTCCCTAGTCTTGAGTTGTGCTTTTTATGTTGTTATGCTAGTAGTTGCTTTATGTTGTGTGTGTTGGGTGCGACATGAGTTGTGGAATGCTTCGGCATCCTGTCCACATCCATGTCTTTAGTTGTGTTTATGTGTCGTGTGAGTGGTGGAATGCTTAGGCATCTTGTCCACCTCCACACTAGTTGATTAATGAACTTGTTTTATGTCTATTACCCTTGATGCATATAGTTGGGACCGTGTTACCCTAGCATATCCTTTCTCATCTCATCTATTATTCTAAGACCTCAATGAACTTCTCTATCACAGATGGCTGGACGAGGAAGAGGTAGAGGCCGTGGTCGTGGTAACCCACCCCTGGATGAAGGACTTGGAGGTGTCCCTGGATGGAATGCAAGGGGTGCTCGAGGAGCCCCAGCCTCTCAACAAATGCAACAGATGATGGCTCTTCAGACTCAACTACTCAACAACCTCACCCAGATTGTCACCAACCTGCAACAAGCCCCACCCCCACCACCACCAAACTACAACCTCCCGCCACCACCACCTTTTCCACCTAGGTCCTTCCTTAGGGACTTCCTGAACACCCATCCACCCACTTTTGCCACCGTTACCGAACCCATGGACGCCGATGATTGGCTCCGTACCATTGATAGCAAGCTGAGGCTCATCCACTGTGAGGGAAGGGAGAAAGTGCTACTAGCCTCCCATCAACTCCAAGGACCAGCAGCTGATTGGTGGACTGCCTTCACCGAAGCCCACCGGGACCCGGAAAATATTACATGGGAAGAATTCCGTACCAACTTCCGCAATCACTTCGTACCTGAAGGAGAGATACAAGCCAGACGTGAAGAATTCCTGATGCTAAAGTAAGGCCGTATGACTGTGAGGGCCTACCTGAATGCCTTCACCCAGCTATCCCGCTATGCCCCAACAGATGTGGATACCGACGCCAAGAAACAATTCCGCTTCAAGAATGGGCTGGACAAAGAGTTGAAGTTCGCCATGTCTTCCAGCGACTACGGCGACTTCCAGAAGTTAGTGGACAAAGCTTTTGAAGTGGAAAGGACTAAGAAGGAACTGGAAGATGAAGAAAGAAAGAGGAAGTTGACTTTAGCAGCACATGCCTCCAGCAGCAATGTACGCCCCCGTCTCAACCCTCCGCCTACAACTCACATGACTCGTCCCATGAACTACTCGGGACAGAGGTTTCCCAACTCCAACTACAGGCCACCCACTCCCTACAACCAGCCGATGCGCCAGCAGCAGCAGCCACCACGCCAGCCAATGCAACCCCCACGCCAGCAGATGCAGCCACCCCGCCCTTCAGCCCCCGCTAACCGTCCAAGTGGCCAACCCCCAAGAAACCAGTCAGGAGGCAACAAGGGCCCAAATAATGCTGCGGGAGTACAATGCTACAAGTGCGGAGAATGGGGACACTATGCCAGCAGTTGTCCAAAGAAGCAGCAAAACCCAACTGGCCGTGTCAACCATGTGACTCTGGAGCAAGCACAGGAAGCACCTGATGTGGTGATCGGTACGTTCTCTGTCAACTCCCACCCTACCACCATATTGTTTGATTCGGGTGCTACACATTCATTCATATCCAAGGATTTCATAAAGAAGCATGACATGGTAGTTACATTCTTGAATGGGCCGTTATTGATAAACTCTCCTGGAGGAGAGATGGTGGCAAGGCATCTATGCCGAAAAGTGAGTATAAACATAAGGGGGGTAGTCTTTTGGGCCAACCTAATAGTGTTGGACTCACAAGGATTAGATATCATTCTGGGAATGGACTGGTTGACAAAGAATCAAGGAGTAATTCATTGTGCAACTAGAACAGTCTGCTTAACACACCCGGATGGCACCACAGTGGAATTCAAGCCAGATCAGACACAAGAAGCAATAGTGCAACTCAATCATCTTGAGAGTACCAAAGACATCAGGGTCGTGAAAGAATTTCCGGATGTATTCCCAGATGATTTACCAGGTATGCCCCCTGATCGAGAGATTGAATTTATCATTGAATTAGTACCTGGAACGGCCCCAATATATAAGAGGCCGTATAGAATGGATGCTAAACAACTAGCTGAACTAAAGGATCATATTGAGGAATTATTGGCAAAAGGATATATTCGTCCTAGCTCATCGCCTTGGGGAGCACCAGTTATATTTGTACCTAAGAAGGATGGAACTCAAAGGTTGTGTGTGGACTACCGTGCTTTAAATGAGGTAACAATCAAGAATAAATATCCACTACCAAGGATTGAAGATTTATTTGATCAGTTAAGAGGAGCATGTGTGTTTTCCAAGATTGATCTTCGTTCGGGCTATCATCAACTGAAAATTAGACCGTCGGATATTCCCAAAACGGCATTCGTCTCTCGGTATGGATTATACGAATATACAGTCATGTCATTTGGATTGACCAATGCTCCGGCGTACTTTATGTATCTTATGAACAAGGTTTTCATGGAGTACTTGGACAAGTTCGTAGTGGTATTCATCGATGACATACTTATCTACTCCAAGACGGAAGAAGAGCATGAGGAGCACCTCAGGATGGCCCTACAGAAGCTTCGCCAACATCAATTGTATGCCAAACTTAGCAAGTGTGAGTTTTGGCTAAAGGAGGTATCATTTTTGGGACATGTCATATCTGAAGGAGGTATAGCAGTGGATCCAGGCAAAGTGGCCGATGTCCTTAAGTGGGAAACACCTGAGAGTGTACATGATATAAGAAGATTCTTAGGTATGGCTGGTTATTACCGTCGATTCATCGAGGGATTTTCAAAGATCTCTCGACCACTAACCAAGTTGCTTGAGAAAGGAGTTGCTTTCAAATGGACCCCCGAATGTGAAGTAAGCTTCGCCGAATTGAAGAAGAGGTTGACCAGTGCACCGGTATTGGTGATGCCTGATATGCAGAAGGAGTTTGTGGTCTATTGTGACGCATCTGGTCATGGTTTAGGATGTGTCTTAATGCAAGGAGGACATGTTGTGGCTTACGCTTCAAGACAGCTTCGGAAGCATGAGAGGAACTATCCAACACATGACTTAGAATTGGCAGCTGTTGTTCATGCTTTGAAGATATGGAGACACTACTTGATGGGAAAAAGGACGGAGATATATACAGATCACAAGAGCTTGAAGTACATATTTACACAGCCGGATCTTAACCTCAGGCAACGTCGTTGGTTAGAATTAATCAATGATTTTGATGTGGGAATCAACTACCATCCAGGCAAGGCAAATGTGGTCGCTGATGCTCTAAGCAGGAAGGGACAAAGCAATAACCTGTCAGTACAAGCTCTTCAACCCCAGCTATGTGAAGAGTTTGCAAGATTAAATCTATGTCTAGTGTCTAGCACTGAAGCAGTTGCTATGGAAGTGGACTCAACCCTTGAGCGTGATATACGAGAAGGGCAGAAGAATGATGAGAAGGTCAAGGAGATCAAACAGTTGATGAAGAAAGGGAAAGCTCCGAACTTTAGAGAGGATGAACAAGGAACCTTATGGCTTGGAAAGCGGATTTGTGTTCCAGATGTCAAGGAGATTAAAGAGTTGATATTAAGAGAAGCTCATGACTCATCATACTCCATTCATCCCGGAAGCACAAAGATGTACCAAGACCTTAAAGATCGATATTGGTGGCATGGAATGAAACGGGATGTAGCCGAATATGTGGCCATATGTGATACATGTCAATTGATTAAGGCGGAACATCAAAGACCCGCAGGGTTATTGCAACCAATCAAAGTGCCAGAATGGAAATGGGAAGAAATTAGTATGGACTTCATTGTGGGACTACCAAGAACACAGTCTGGATATGATTCTATATGGGTTATTGTGGACCGTCTAACTAAAGTGGCTCACTTTATTCCTGTGAAAGAGACCTATAATGGCCCCAAGTTGGCGGAACTGTACATCTCCAGGATTGTGTGCTTACATGGAGTTCCTAAGAAGATCATTTCAGACAGAGGCACTCAATTCACCTCAAGATTCTGGCAGAAGTTGCATGAATCAATGGATACCCGTCTAAATTTCAGTTCGGCGTATCATCCTCAAACTGATGGCCAGACAGAACGCACCAACCAGATATTAGAAGATATGTTGAGAGCGTGTGCTTTAAAGAATAGCAAGAGTTGGGACAAGAATCTGCCATATGCCGAATTTTCTTACAACAACAGTTATCAAGCCAGTTTGAAGATGTCTCCTTTTGAAGCATTGTATGGGCGAAAATGTAGGACACCGTTGTTTTGGAATCAAACTGGGGAAAGTCAAGTCTTTGGGCCTGACGTATTACAAGAGGCTGAAAGACAAGTACAAGAAATTCGGAAGAATTTGAAAGCAGCTCAAACAAGACAGAAGAGTTATGCGGATACACGAAGACGCGATCTCACATTTGAAGTTGGTGACTATGTATACTTGAAGGTGTCACCTATGAGAGGATTGAGAAGGTTCAAAGTAAGAGGCAAGCTGTCACCCCGATACATTGTTCCGTTCAAGATACTCGAAAGACGAGGTGAAGTGGCTTATCAACTTGAGCTTCCGCCACACCTGGCAGATGTGCACAATGTGTTCCATGTGTCACAACTTAAGAAGTGCCTAAGGGTGCCTGAAGAGCAATTGCCAATGGAAGCAGTGGATGTACAAGAAGATTTGTCTTATGTGGAGCAGCCTGTCAAGATACTTGAGACACTGGAAAAGATCACAAGAAACAAAGTCATTCGCATGTGTAAAGTACAATGGAAACATCATTCAGAGGCAGAAGCAACATGGGAAAGAGAAGAAGCTCTCAAGGCGGATTTCCCTCACCTATTCTCTTAGAACGTCCGAATCTCGAGGGTGAGATTCCTTTTAAGGGGGGTAGAGTTGTAACACCCATATTCTTGTACAAAAATTTGCTCAAACCTTGATCATAGTAGCATGCATTTTCTTGTGAATTTTTGGTGTTTAAACGTGTAGCAAACGGTTCAAATTGAATTTGAATTCAAAATCAAAAGAAATGAATGGAAAAAGAAAAAGAAAAAGTTGAAAACCCCTTTTGGGCCGTATCCCCTTCCCCTGGCCCAATTTCCTCCCTCCCCCGCCAGCCCACTGCTCCCTCCCCTCTCTCCCTCTCTCTGCCGGGCGGGGCCCGCTTGTCGGCGCCGTCCCCCACCTCTCTTCCTCCCGCGCCCGCACAACCGCCGCGCGCAACCGACGCCCCGCGCCCACGTTCCCTCCCCCGAATTCCACTCCCCCGGACGGTTTTCGTGCGCCCATCGAACCCGCACCCCCCCTCTGCGCTTAAGAGGAACCGACGCCTTCATTTTCCCCTCTCCCCGAGCTCTCCCCGGAACCCTAGACCTCCATCATCGGTGAGTCGCCCGGCGCTTGCGTTCCCGTCGCCGTAGCTCCCTCCTCCCCATTTTTCCTTGCCTAACGTGATCACCGCCTCACCAGGGACACGCCGGACAAGAGTTAGAGGGGAGATCACCGAGAATTCACCAAGTCCAACGAGGTCCGACGCCACCGCCGCCATTCCTCATCGCCGACCGTCCTCCGACCGATTTCAAGGCTAGCTACTCCCCTAGGTGAGTTCCCCTTCTTCTCCTCTTTCGTTCCATGCTCTTAGCGCCGTGTTTGAGCGTCGGTGTCGCCGTTTTGGCCGTCTCCGGCGAGCTCGCCGCCGCGGGCGCCTAGCGCCGCCGCGCCGGCCACCACCGACGTCGCCGAGGGCGACGTGGCCTCTTCTGAGCCGTCCATTCCCGGCCAACGGCCACGATTAGAAGAACGTAACGCTTCGGATAATAAAATCCCAGCCACCCATCTCAAATCCAACGGCCTGCATTCAAAGCTCCATTTCCCGCCTGCGCATTTGCACCGGAGCCCCTGTAAACTTAGCTGCTACCCCCTGGACTTCTCCAGAATTGAAATCTAGCCCCCAGAAATCACAGACTAGCCCCTGGAACCCTAAAAATTGGTTTTAATCATTTAATTAAGCATTCTAACCCCTGTAATTTGGTAGAATAGTGTATTTAGGCCCTGTACAGTGTAGGAAACTATTTAATTAACCCCTGGACTTTTATTTAATTGCTGAATAGGGTTTTTAATTGTATTTAAGGTATAGAAATTAGATAAAAATGATGAATAAGTGTAGGAATGCTATGGAAAATGTTTATAAATTATTTTATGCTGTGAATTAATTGTAGAGTTCAGATAAAATATATTTGGCCCCTGGATTAATTATTATAAAGGTTTTAAAATACATTTTTGCTATAGAAAATTCAATAAAATTGGTTTTAGGCTATAATAAAATCCCAAAATTCTTGGAAAAATATAAAATGCATACTTTGACCATGATAAATGATAAATACCTCGTAGGGACGCATTAGTGTAGAATTTTGTGCCTATGTGTATGTGTGAATGCATTGTTTTGCGTGCCTTTACTTATTTAGCTTTATTCTATTCTTGCCATTGCTTGGGCATATATCTAGAGTCGTTCTACGACCCTAACCTCAACTTCCAAGACCAAGACTTCGTCAATTCTCAAGTCTCCAACGAAGGCAAGTGCCCTTGACCATCTTGTACCTATTTTAGGAATTTAGCTAGTTGCATGCTAATTAAATTGATGTCCTATTTCATGTTTACATGCCCTGTTCCTTACCATTCCTTGTTACCTGAAATGGGTTGGGAAGTAGATAGGCTTTATTTATGCTTAGCCATGCTTAGATGTTGGGATTGGGATTACATACCAATGCTCTATGCTAAACTTTATGATTACTTTAATTTGGTGATGAATTTACATAATGTTAGTGGATAGGAATCTGGTGGTTGGTTAGTTTTGGTATGGTGCATTGTGCACGAGACCCGGGACTGGGGTTTGTTACCACCGGATTCTAAGGACCGGTTTATGGAGGAAGCCACTAAGCTTTATAGTACCACCACGAGACTGAGATGGGGCAGCTTGGTCAATTAATTAGGTTTCTCCCGATGAACTGCTAGTGGTTGGATGGTGCGGGGAATGAGACGGGTGATCCGCTCTTGGAACCGCAAGGCTCAAGAGGGGGCTCTGGGGCGGAGGGTTACTCCGAGAATCCTCAGTGGTGGAAACCTTAGAGGGCTAGCACTAATCGGGAGTACCTTTGTAAAGACCATGTTGTGATCTCCTGGCCTCACACCAAAGGAAGTGTGTAATGTGGTTAGCTACCACGGGCATTCAGGGAGGTTCACTTAGTCCACCTGGCAACAGGGGATGAAATCACTGCTTGTGGGAAAAGGGTACACTCTCTGCAGAGATTTGGTAAAACTGTCATGACAGCCGTGCTCACGGACAAGAGCGGCTTGGGGCCAGTTCATAATTAGTCTTTGGTTGGGAAATGATGGTTTATTATGATTCAAGCACTTTCATTATCCTTAATCATGTGTTGATTATAAATTAATTTATGATATTGATAATTGTAAGCTAAGGATAGGTTCTAAGCATAGTGCTAAGCCATATGTGGCTTTTCCTTGCCCTAGCCAATCATGTCATTCTCTTCCCGCACTTGCTGAGTGCTCTATGTACTCAAGCGTTTAATTCTCCTTTAGAGTATGAAGAGGAAGAAGCTGCACCGGAGGACTTCTACGTCAACCCGGAGGATTTGGTCTAGGCTGGCGACCTCACGCGCAACGGCTGCCTGTGGAGACGAAGCCCGCATATCTACCTTGCTTTCTGTAGTGTTGAACTGTTTAGTATTGTAAATATTTGTGAAGTGTATTTGTAGACCTTTGGGTCGTTCTGTAAGACTATTTATGTATTTCGAACATGGCAATGTAATGGTATTTCACTTTCGTCAACGCATGTACGATTCAACTGATCCTGGCGTACATGTGGTTAGCGTCTGTTCATCTTTACGATGACCGGGCGTGACAAGCAGGATGCGTCTTCCATATTTCCGGTCGTGTTCTGATAGGTGCTTTCGTCTATGTATCATAATCTTATTTGTGACGAAGCTATGGTAGATAAACTGAGTGTTGGAAGAGACGGATAAAATTATGACACGATCGGCGGCAGTATGGGAGCACGCGGAGCGAAAGTATAGAAGCAATGTTCCAGTACGGATGCAAGTTTGGTTCTACTCAGCTATTAGCAAGATATAATAGTCAGTCCGTGTATCTAGCATCCGAGTCATGTGAACGTGTGCATGATCCAGTCATAACGTGCTGCATGATCCACCCGTATTCTCAGGATCTGTAACTAAACACGCCCCTGTACTCTGCCTATATTAGGCCACAGAATCAACACGATCAACCAGCCGGAGCTGAACATTTTCATGGTAATCAGAGCTCAATGATATCCTGCGTTTTTCTGCCCACCTCCCATTCCCACAATGGCGAACACCTTCTCTTTCGCGGCGGCCAGCCACACCTCCGGCCCCATGACCTCCTCCTCCTCTGCTAGTTAGTTCAGAGACATCTGGTTCTCTCCCTTCCAATGTTGCTGCTCCTCATTCCGAAAAACTAGTCTTTTTTTAGTTTAAAAATGAACTTTAAAGGCGACAAACTTTTTAGAATGAAAAGATCACCTTAAAACTTTTATTATGGGGAACGGGCGGTAGCCCAGTTGGCCAGCGCGCTTGGTTTGCGCCCGTGCCGCCAGGGTTCGATCCCTGGTGCCCACTCTCCTTCTTAATGAATTGGCAGTGCTCCTGTCCATGGTGTCCGGACCATGTCTTCAAAAAAAAAAAAAAAAAAAAAAAAAACTTTTATTATGCAAAATAAAAATTGAGTAGAGCTTAGACCACCAAACGACCTAGTATATTATTAACCTAGTTTCCAAGACTGAGTTTATCAATAGAGTTCCGTTGTCATCAAGAAAAACAAATAGAATAACTTGCATTGTCAGCTCCATCGGCCTCGTTCTACCGCCCACTATTTGCCCCTATTTCTCGATCCATAGTGATTGTCATCCTCGAGTCTGTTATTGGAAAGGGGAGAAAGACAAAATGCAGCGTCGCTTCGCAATACAATGCTAAAATGGTTAGCGGCCTTCCTCGAGCTCGAGGCACTCCTGCAGCTGCATCACCACATCAGTCATGGTGGGCCGTTGCGCTGGCGTGTGCGCGGTGCACTTGAGCGCGATGTCAGAGACCTTCCACGCGGCGTTGACGTCATAGTCGCCCCGGACGTGTGTGTCCACCACGTCATCGATGTCCCCACGTGCGAGCCGCTGCCGCACCCACTGGACGATGTTCATGGGGTCCGGGCACCGTAGGATCGGCGGTTGCCCCGTGATGACCTCCAGCAGCACGACGCCGAAGCTGTACACGTCACTCTTCTCCGTCAGCTGCAGAGCCGCCGCGTACCTGCATTGAGTCCATGTCATCTGTTGAAACCTATATTGATCATGATAAAAGCCGAGATGGAGATGGCGAGACTAGCATGCATGTAGACATGCATACTCGGGCGCAAGGTAGCCTTGTGTGCCAACCACCCTGTCCGTGGAGACATGAGTGTCGTCGTCGTGTCGGAAGGCCTTCAACAGGCCAAAGTCGGCGATCTTGGCCTCGTGGTTTGCATTGAGCAGGATGTTCGCTGTCTTCACGTCCCTGTGAACCAGAGGCTTGCTGCACGCCTTGTGCAGGTACTCAAGCCCTGTGTGCAACAAGATGGGATCATCGGCAATAATCACCACACCAAAGTGCAAAAGCTAGCTTCCTAGCGAAACAATAATTCAAAAAACCTCCTCAAAAGCAACAAAGGGAAACCGGTTCCAAAGATCAATCTCAATATTTACCTTGCGCGGACTCCAGTGCGATACGGAGCCTCTGCCTCCAGGTTAAGGATCCAGCGCTGCCATCTCTGCCTGCAGATGATCGTCAAGGTAGATCGAGTCTGTTGACTGAAACTTCGGATGCTGTTACAAATGAAATCGAAATGGCATAGTACCTACCTCTTAGCTTGTCTTCTAGGTTTCCTTCCGACATGTGCTCGTATACAAGAGCCAAATACTGTCCATCGTTGCAGTAGCCGATCAAGGAGACAATATTCTTGTGGTGTATCTTTGTCAAGGTCTGGGCCTGAATCACGAGAAGATTAGATCTACTTCATTGGCATTAGTATCACGGTACACGAATTAATTAGCTTCGATCAGACACTGCACCACCTCTGCCAGGAACTCTTGGAAACCATGGCTCGAAGATTGAGACCGCAGCTTGACTGCCACCTGGGTTCCATCCTCCAAGAAGCCGTCGTAGACAGAGCCGAACCCTCCTCTGCCGAGGACTCGCTGGAAGTTGTTGGTGATGACCTCTAGCTCCCTGTAAGTGAACTGGCGATTCTCCAGTTGCATCATGCCGTCTCCTTTGCCGTTCTGTGGCTTCACGCTGCTCTTTGCTGATCATTTCAAAGGCGCCCAGAAACGGGATTAAAGTATTAGAGAGTATGTCTTGCATAATTTCCAAACAAATTATTTGTTCTTGATGCAAAGTATCACCTTTCTTTTTTCTCATCAAGAGCAGGAACAGAACTAGTACTCCAACCACCACGAATGTCACTATTGGTACAGCAATATATATGGCATTGTTCTTATTTTTTGTGACCTGACAAGAATTTCCATTGCTACAAAGGTTTGGATTGTCGCCATATCTACAAAATGGAAAGAAAGAAATAACTAGCATTTTTGCTCATAAAGAAAGGAAAGAATCAACTTGGAAAACTACATATCCAACGGTTGTGTTGAGTGGACTTACAAGTACTCGATTGTGTTGAGTTTGGCGAAATAAGATGATATATCTCCCCTCAAGCCGCTGTATGAAAGATTTCTGTAACATATCCAACGGTTCAGATTTGTTAAGAGTTCAGATAACAACATTATTTGGACCGGTTCCTCTTGTACTCAATTGGAACTTACACTTTTGTGATTCTTGGAGGACCGGAAATGTAATAGCTGCAGCTTAACCCATCCCACGCAAGATTCTTCGGAGCACAGGGGTCACCCATCCAGTTCTTGTTCAGCTGATACTTGGCCTTGATCGCCGTAATGGCAGAAACTGTCGGGGATTTATTACAGTAACCAAAGCAGAAGAAACCGTGATCAGACTACGTTCTAGTACCTCCAAATATCACTGCTAGCTGCTCCATATGTTTTTTCTTAATTTGTTGCTTACCATCATGTGCATCCGTGCCAATGTTCGCGGTGGAGATGGCCGAGAAAATCTCGACGGCGTTAATGATCGGCGGCAGCGTGGAGTTTGCCGTGGCGTTTATTGATACCTTGTGCTGGTCGGAAGCTTGGTTTGGCTCTATGTCATAGACGGAATCGGTGAAGAGGTAAGCTGGCTTTACTGGAAGATGGTACCAAAGGCTGCCATTGATTGTTAAGTAGAACTGGCGTGTCACGTTCGCTGCTAGACTCTGCAGTTCCGCGAAATGCATCAAGGCGATGTGCCTACATCCATGCAGAGAGGAGCTTAACTAATTAGGAATGGAGTGGCAGAATACAATGCATCGTCGTTTGTTCTAGCTAGATCGTGGAATAATGGACGTTCGTACCGGGGCGTCGGATAGACGTGGTTTGGCACGGGGTACCACGAGAACTCGATGTTCTTGGAGGCGTTACGGGGCGTGATGGCAGTCTGCATCACGGCGGACGGTGGTGCCGTGGCAAAGCCGCCCACCTTCTCCGTCGTCGAGATCTCCGACCACTCGTCCGCGATGATCCACGGGGTCCACGCGCGGTCGTACGGGTCGTCGGGGTACCTCACCACCGCCGTGGGATCGGTCGTCCCGAAGTTGCGACGGGTGTAGAGGACCAGCCCCAGCGTCGCGTTCGCCTGCGGGTACAGCGAGCTCTCCAGCGGCCTCAGGTCCAGCCCGGAGATGAACGGCGTCCCGGACCCGGTGTTCACCAGGCAAACCTGCACGAAATCGTCCCGCACGACGGTTATGACCTCGACGAGCTCCGCCCTGTCGGGGGCAGTGACGTTCACGGTGGTCCAGAAGTTGACGCCGAGGTGGAGGTCGAACGCCGGCGGCCGGCTGAGCCCGTCGTAGTTGCCGTACATGAACGTGGCGCGGAGGAGGTACTTGGACCCCGGCGTGAGGGAGCCGAGGGCGTAGCAGCTGCGCGCCGCGCCCGGGAAGGCGCGCACGTTGCGGTTGCGCTTGGAGAAGGCCGGGTTGATGTACTCGGCCGACACGTTGCGGTTCTCGCCGGTGTCTGTGTAGCCGGCGTCCGAGACGTAGGTTAGCCTGGTGGCGCCGTCCACGTAGCTGCTCTTTTCCGGGAGGCCGCAGTCAATGCTGATGAATCCTGCACCACACCACAGAGATGAGTTGTTGTTTTTGGAAGCAAAATTAAACCACGGAGATGAGTTCGACGGAAGCTTTTCTTTCCTGCGTAACGAGAACTTGAGGAGCTCAGCTCACCTGTGGTGTCAGGCGCGCCCTGGCCACGAGCTCCCAGTACCCCGGCGGCGGCGCCGAGGGCGAGCAGGAGCAACCACGGCTGGGTGCTCATCGCTCTCCACGTTGATCACGCCGGTGCACACCTACGTACAGACATGTAAATCACCCAGCAACTGGAAGTTGACAAAAATTACGTTTACAAAACGTCCTATGGCCAAAGACAGTGATGAACCGGGAAAGACGCTTAATTAGACATTCTTTGATTTGACCAACTAAATTACTCGCGTTAACAGATCAGCGGCGACACGACCGGCAGCTGGGCAGCCTGCACTGCACCGATCGAACGGCGCGCCCACGTTGGAACCAGTACGCCGCTCCGACATCGCAACATTCCAAATCACTTATTCCGAACCACGTTGGCATTTCACGTGGCCACATGGGGGGGAGGGGGGTTGACTTGACTGAGAGATACTCAACGGTCTCGCTGCCTCGCTGGTTGCGGAGAGTACCAGTGCAAGTTTGGTTCTGCTCAGCTGCTGACTTTCCCGTGTATCTGTCATGGCAACCTGTAGTCTTCCTCTGTTATTCTCTGGAATGAAAATAATAGGAGTATACAAGTTGTTGTTTTATAACAATTAATGTTCAAATTGTTCAATTGTTTGAAACTTGTAAGTTATTCTTAGAGCATTTTTTATAGTTCAAACTAATTATCAATATTCTCTCAAAACTACTTGTTAGTATTTTGATCCGATGGTGTAGATCTGTTATATTTTGCCCACCAGTATTTGTTAGTATTTTATTAATTAAGTTGAGGGCGATATTGAAAAATGATAAACTAGTAATTATTTTTTATAAAGTCACATTAGTAATACGATTAATCTATAATATATCTTAATTATCTAGTGAATAATAATTATTATTAAATTATAATTAACTGGCTCGATAGCTGCCCTCCGTGGAATAAAACACAAATTAGTAAATTTCACAAACATACAAGTATATGTGCTCTCGGAACACAAAACTTTAACTTTTATTGTTGTTTATAAAACTACAACTATTTATAGCCCTAAGTATCGAGAATGTACAACTTTTATGACATGGTCTCATATGTCAATCAGGCAAGTGTTATATATATGTTGATCTCACCTGTTGTTCACACATGTAATAAAAAGGTTGTATATAAAGTTTCTTGCTAACAAGGATCAAAATAGTTGTAATTTTACAAAATAGACTTAAAAAGATATATTTTGTGTACAATGATACAAATAATCATATCATAGTTTTCTAACACTTTCAAATGTTTGAAGATTTATACATTGCACTTGCTTTTTGTGAAACATTATTGTCGTCGAAAAGACGGCAAAGATATGTTCAACAACAACAGCTAAAAGACTCATTATCGTGCAGCAGGACCTGTTGATGGTACTCTTCCGAAATTGTGCTCCACCTCAAACGCGGTGCTACTCTGGCTCACATCAGTGAACTGACCATCAGCATGCCCATTATTGTAACCTGAGTATGGTTCGCTGATGGTGCCACTAGTGTAGAAGCCACTGTTCACGTCACCACTGTCGCCGGCGGCACGAGCACCCTCAAGCTCAAGACACTCTTGGAGCTGTGCCGCTACGTCGGTCATGGTGGGCCGTTGCGTCGAGGACTGTGCGGTACACTTGAGCGCGACGTCGGCGGCCTTCCACACGCTGTTCACGTCGTGCTCGCCGCGCATGCGTGTGTCCACGACGCCCTCGATGTTGCCGCGTGCCAGCCGCTGCCGCGCCCAGTGAATGATGCTGGTGGGTTCAGGGTCCCGTAGGATTGCAGGTCTCCCCGTGATCAGCTGCAGCAGCACGACACCAAAACTGTACACGTCACTCTTGACCGTCGGTTGCATAGTTGTCTGGTACCTTCACATATTGGTTGCATGACGAACTTCATGAAAAAGAAACAGGCAATGAAAGTGTGTATAGTATAAAAACAGTAGGATTGACATACTCTGGATCGACGTATCCAGGTGTACCGACAACTGCGTTGGTAGATACGTGATTGCCGTTTTCTCGATCGAAAGCCTTGGTCAAGCCAAAATCTGCGATCTTGGCCTCTAGTTTGGCGTTCAGTAGTATGTTGCTTGCCTTCACATCTCTGTGAATGAGGAGTGGGTTGCATCCCTTGTGTAGATACTCCAGCCCTACATGCACGCACATCAGTGTCCATGATTCACAATTTTTGAAAGTAATTGTTCATCTTAATTTCTAGTGGATTAACATCCATAACATCGGTGTTCATGAAGCAACTGTTGAGGATTATTCTAGTGGATAAACTTCCGACAACAAATCGAATGCAAAATAAACTCATAAATGGGTTGGTACCTTGAGCTGATTCAACTGCAATTTTGAGCCTTTGTCTCCAGCTTAACAGTCCTCCGTTCCGGGCATTTCCTACAAGTTTTCGACAAAGCAAGGAATTGAGATCTAGAGAGACGCTTCTCAACTGGCCCTAGCTATATACGTATAGATGAATAACAGCACCTTTCGCCAAGTTTCAAGTGCAAGTTGAGTCGCAGTGCGGAACAGTTTTACATACCTGAAATGTGTTCTTGCAAGGTGCCTTCAGGCATGTACTCGTAGACAAGCGCCATGTACTCCCCATCCTTGCAGTAACCGATCATAGACACTAGATTCTTGTGATGAATCCGTGTTAAGACCTGAGCCTGAACAAGTCACCATATCAGGAGGTTCGTTCACTGTTACTGTTTCGTGTTCCTCATGCAAATTTCTATCAAAAAGCAAGAACTACTAGTACTACATATGACGATGAAATCCCACCTCTGCGAGGAACTCCTTGATGCCCTGGTTGGACGAATCAGACCGCAGCTTCACTGCTACTTGCGTGCCGTCCTCCAGGAACCCGTCGTAGACGTATCCAAAGCCACCCCGGCCAAGGACTCGCTGGAAGTTGTTCGTGATCATCTCCAGTTCCTTGTACGTGAACCGGCGATTCTCGAGCTTCAGCGAGCTCTGCGCGTGAGCAGCGTCATCAGCGCTTGGCATATGGCTACTCATCGGCGTCTCGTTCTGAGGCTTCACGGCATTGTTCGTTGGTCCTGAACGGCAGCCACACAAAAAAGAACATATCTATCAGTCTGGTGATTGTGATGAGGGAAGTGTTTGTGCAGAAGACATTTGACGAATCACCTCGCTTTTGTCGTCTCAAGATGCAGCAGAGTAGTGCTACAACTGACACTATGACCACAACTAGAACTACAGGGATAGCAATGTAGATGGCGAGCTTGCTCTTCCCTTTACTCGTATGACATGAATCCGTGTTGGTGCAGAGTTCCGGATTGTTTCCATAACTACACGGGTAGTAGATGAGCTCAACTAGTTTCAATCAGACTGTCAAGCAGTATCAGGTTTAATAAAGCAAAAAAAAAAGAAACAGTAAAAAAATACTTTAAATTTAGTGAGCCATCTTGAATTTTTTTGAGAAGCCCAGAGGGAATCGATCCACTGAGCTGATTCCCTGTCAAATCCCTGAAACAATCCAGATTTATATTCACGTAAGTATAGGAACATTCATCTGTCTTTCGAGGCTGGGAACTTTCAATTTTTAAGAAGCTTGCAGACTTACAGAACTATCAGGGAAGATAACTGTGAAAGGGAGTCGGGAATTGGGCCTGATAAATTATTGTGTGACAGATCCCTGCAAAGCCGTGGCAAGACATGTGTTATTTTGTTTCAAATATCCACTATGAGATACTGTATCAAAAACTCCAGACTTACAAGTATTGGACGGCCTTAAGATTCGCGAAAGAAGGGGATATGTCGCCGTTCAGACCAAAAAAGGACATGTTTCTGCAGCATATGAAGGTTCAGATTAACCACGTCTATTTTATCAAACCGGCATAACCCAACGTTGCATTGGAAGTAATTATGAACTACTTACACGCCGGTGATTCTTGGAGGACTGGAAATGGCATAGCTGCATGTCAGTCCATCCCAGGCAAGAGTCTTC
Organism: Tuctoria greenei; assembly: GCA_036927565.1. Lineage (NCBI taxonomy): Eukaryota > Viridiplantae > Streptophyta > Magnoliopsida > Poales > Poaceae > Tuctoria > Tuctoria greenei. Next base: position 307,056,611 of record JAYESD010000001.1, read on the forward strand.
GGGACGCACGGATCACCCATCCAGTTCTTCTGCACCTTATACTTGGCCTGGATCTTCATGATGGCGGATACTGTAGTAAATTAGAGCCAAGGTGATTTTTTCAGTTCAGGTATCAAGTAGTATAAACCTCATGTCGTTGATGTGTTCATGCATGTGCAGACGCATACCGTCCTGGGAGTCCGTCCCAATCTTGGTGGTGGAGATGACGGAGAAGATCTCCACAGCGTTGATGAGCGGCGGCAGCGTCGAGTTGGCAGTGGCGTTGAGGGAGACGGTGTACCGGGTGTAGCCCCTGGCGGCATTGGTGTTGTAGGTGGCGTCGGTTTCGAGGTACGGCGGCGAGTAAGGCTTACGGTACCACAGGTTGCCGTTGAGGTTGACGTAGAACTCGCGCGACTGGTTGCTGGGGAGCAGCTCCAGCTCGGAGAAGTGCAGGATGCCGATGTACCCGGGCGTCGGGTCCTTGGGCTGCGGCTCGGGGTCCCATAAGAACTCGATGTCCTGGGACGCGTTGCGCGGCGTGATCGCCGTCTGCATCACCTTCGACGGAGCCTCGAACATGTCGTTGTCCAAGTTCTGCGTCCTCCTCGTCGTCGATATCGTAGCCCATCGGGCCGTGTCGACCCAGGGGAACCAGATCCTGTCGTGTGGATCGTCCGGGTACCTGTTTGATCGATTCGGTCATTTGTTTTTGCGATCAACTACTACTACTCTCTCCGTTTCTATAAACTTGTCGCTTTGTAGTTCAAAAATGAACTACAAAGCGACAAGTTCATGAGGACGGAGGGAGTACTTCACTGCTCCACACATCAATGATTTCTGCTCTTCGGACGGAGTAATAAGTGGGACAAAACTAAAACAGGTTATATGGAATTGCGTACCTGACGATGTCTGCGAGCGTGATATCCGTCGGCCCGAAGTTCATCCTGGCGAGCAAGACAAAGCCCTGCGTCGCGTTCACCTGCGGGTACAGCGTGCTCTTCAGGGGCCTCGAGTCCAGCCCGGAGATGAACGGCGTGCCGGAGCCGGTGTTCACCAGGCACACCTGCACGAAGTCGTCCGGCACGACCACGATGGCCTCCAGGATCACGGGGGTGTCCGCGTCCGTGATGTTCACCACGGTCCAGAAGTTGACTCCGACGTAGAGGTCGAAGACAGGCGGCCGGTTGAGGCCGTCGTAGTTGCCGTACTTGAAGGTGCCGCGGAGAATGTACTTGAGCCCGGCCACCAGGGACCGGAGCGTGTAGCAGTTGCGCGTGCCGTCGGGGAAGCTGCGCAGGTCGTGGTAGCGCTTGCCTAGCGTCGGCGACATGAACTCGCCCGAGATGTTGTGGATCGAGCCGGCGTCGATGAAGGCGGCGTCCGGCGCGTACGCCAGCTTCGTGGCGTTGTCCACGTAGCTCGCCGTCCCTGGGAGGCCACAGTCTATGCTGATGAAACCTGCAACAACGGCAGCGCCGTGCATATATTGGCCGGCGCATTACATTACATCAGGGACGTACGGAACCGTGATGATTTATCATCAAGGCATGCATGCATCAGGATCTTAGGAAATAAGGGCCGAGATGATGCGCATACGTACCAATGTTATCGGGCTGAGCATGAGCTTGGAGCACGCCGGCGGCGACGCAGAGAAGAAGCAGCAGCCACGACCTGCTTGCCGCCATTGTTCTCGGCACGGATTGCAGCGGCATTGCACATGCAAGCAAGCCACCACTGAGTGTTCAGATAGCGCCGTTGTTCTCTCACGAGCCCTTCTTAAAATAGCCCTCAATTGGGTAAGCAGAATGATCAGATCGGCATCGCCATGATTAACCACATCAGCAAACTATATATCCGGTCTACAGCTCCATACTCCTTGGTCGACGCCTAGCTAGGCCAGCAAGTCGTCGACGCTGCCTGGTACTCCCTCCGTCCCCATGAACTTGTCGTTTTGTAGTTCATTTTTGAACTACAAAGCGACAAGTTCATGGGGACGGAGGGAGTAGTATATAGGAGTATACGGCGAAATATATTCAAACGAGACACTGGCCGGTGGGCCCTCATTAAATCTTCACTGGCCGCGAGTTCGGACTTGGGAACACGCCGCGTCGTCGTTCACATGGGCTGGTGGTTGACGTGCAATAATCGTGCATTGGTGCTTGTCAACGGCCCCTCGGTGGGTGCATTTTGGGAGTCCCACTTGGGTAGCCGTGTGGACCCGTCACCACTTGGAGTCTTCTGAATTTCGACAAGCTAGCAACTAGCAAGGTGATCCGCGCTTGTAATTGTAGCGTGGCTGGCTAGTCGTCGCCCCCCTTGGCCAAGGGCCGCTACGGCCACCTCCTTCGCCCATGTCAATCGGTTGCTAGCTCATCGTGTCCCTAGCCTGGTCGTACGTCCTCCCAGATCATTGTCCGGCTCGCCTGCTCGTCGCACAACCCCTTCCGCATTCGTTGCCCCTCACCGCTGCTTGTCACACCACCATTATTTTTATGTAACGGTAGTGGTGGTACATATTTTTTGGAGATATTTTTTTACATTTGTTAATGTGGTAAGAGTGAACGTAATAGCTCCTTTTAGCCTTCAAATATAAGAAAAGATATTTTGTGGGTGTGACTGCAGAAAATGGGTTGTGCGGCTCCGTTTTGCGTACTTTTTGGAAAATTCTAAACCGAGAGCGTGCAATGGCAAATGGGAAATATATGGACGGTACCATGCATTGGGCCGATCGGTTTGGCGAAAATATTTCAGGCTAGCGGTCCAAGTCCCAGCCCAAACCAGCACTCTTCATGTCCAGGTCCAGTACCTACAAGCGCGGGCGGGCGCAAGGGCCGACAGGCGGCGGCTGCCGCACCGCGCACGGGCCGACGAGAGTCGACCGATTCCAGTCACGGGTGGGCCGGCCGACGGGAATCGGCCGGTTCCATAATGGCACACTGGGGTCCTGAGTAAGTTCAGCGGCGGACGGCGGTACCCGCCTACCCGGTCCTGGAAACCCGGCTGTGTATTGGCCTGCCACTGCTCGTCCCCTCCGACACGCCGACGCTCGTATGGTATTTCCGATCAAATGGGGCAAGCCATCGATGGCTCGGTGCCAGCACCTCCGTCGCTTCCTCTCATCCGCCGCCGCCGCCGCCAAGGAATCGCCGCCAATCCCGGCACGCCGTGTCCCTCGAGCTTCCAACGCCACTACGTCCGGGCAGAGCGCCCGCATCCGGGACCTCGCCCGCCGCGGCCGCGTGCGCGAGGCCAGGGAGGTCTTCGACGCGATGCCCCACCGCGACATCATCGCCTGGAACTCCATGATCTTCGCCTACTGCCACAACGGGATGCCCGACGCCGCGAGGTTGCTCGCCGCCGCGATATCCGGTGGGAACCTGCGCACGGGCACCATCCTGCTGTCGGGCTACGCCCGTCTCGGGCGCTCGCGTGACGCTCGCCGAGTGTTTGACGAAATGCCCGCGCGGAACGTCGTGGCATGGAACGCCATGGTCAGCTGTTATGTCAAGAATGGGGACATCATCCTGGCGCGCAGGTTGTTCGATGCAATGCCGGGCAGGGAGGTCACGTCATGGAACGCGATGCTTACCGGATACTGCCATAGTCGGCAGATGGTGGAGGCGAGGAATCTGTTTGAACAGATGCCAGAGCGCAGCTTGGTTTCTTGGACACTGATGATTTCTGGATATGTTCTGATTGAGCAACACGCCAAGGCTTGGGACATCTTTTGCAAGATGCACCATGAAGGAATGACACCAGACCAACCAAACCTTGTCTCTGTGCTTTCTGCTGTAAGTCATCTTGATGACCTTGACATTCTGGATGGTGTACACATTCTTGCTCTTAAAACAGGCTTTGCAAGGGATGTGGTTGTAGGCACTGCGATGCTTAATGCGTATACAAGGAATGCTAGTAAGCTTGACACTGCAGTAAAATACTTTGAGTGTATGACAGAGAGGAATGAGTACACATGGTCAACCATGCTCGCCGCATTATCTCAGGGTGGACAAATCGATGCTGCTTTTGCTGTTTACCAAAGAGACCCAATTAAATCTATTCCTAGTCGGACTGCAATGCTCACAGGCCTTGCCCGATGTGGAAGGATTAATGATGCAAGGATTTTATTTGAGCAGATTCCTGAGCCTAATGTTGTATCCTGGAATGCCATGATTACTGGGTACATGCAGAATGAAATGGTTGATGAAGCTGAAGAGCTTTTCAACAGGATGCCATTTAGAAACACAATATCCTGGGCTGCGATGATTGCTGGTTATGCACAGAACAACAGGAGTGAAGAAGCTTTGGCTTTGCTCCAAGTGCTCCATAGGAAGGGGTCGTTACCCAGCCTTTCTAGTTTGACTAGTAGCCTCTTTGCTTGCTCGAATACTGAAGCTCTTGAGACCGGGAAGCAAGTGCATTCGCTTGCTGTAAAGGCTGGCTGTCAATTAAATAGCTATGTGTGTAATGCACTGATTACTATGTATGGCAAGTGTAGAAACATGGATTTTGTGAGGCAAGTTTTTAATCGAATGGCAGTTAAAGATATTGTTTCATGGAACTCCTTCATTACTGCACTTGTACAGAATAATCTGCTGGAAGAAGCAAGAGAAACATTTGACAAAATGCCCAGTCGAGACATCGTTTCCTGGACCACTATAATATCTGCATGCGCACAGGCTGAGCAGGGAAATGATACAGTAGATATTTTCAGAAGTATGCTACGTGAGCATGAATTACCCAATTCACCGATACTAACGATACTTCTTGGTATTAGTGGTAGTCTTGGCGCTTCCAAACTTGGCCAGCAAATTCACACTGTTGCTATTAAGCTTGGTATGGATTCGGGACTTATAGTGGCCAATGCTCTCATTTCGATGTATTTCAAGTATGGTTCTTCAGATTCCCTTAAAGTTTTTTGTTCAATGGAGGAACGTGACATTTTTACATGGAATACCATTATCACAGGCTATGCTCAGCATGGCCTTGGAAGGGAGGCCATCAGGATGTATCAAGAGATGCAATCTGCAGGAGTGCTGCCAAACGAGGTCACTTTTGTTGGGCTTTTACATGGATGCAGTCATTCTGGTTTGATAGATCAAGGTCGTCAATTTTTCAAGTCCATGAACAGTGAGTATGGATTAGTTCCTCTTCTGGAGCATTATGCTTGCATGGTGGATCTCCTTGGGCGAGCTGGTGATGTTCAAGGAGCCGAAAAATTTATTTTAGATATGCCTATTGAGCCAGACTCAGTGATATGGAGTGCTCTTCTAGGAGCCTGCAAGATTCACAAGAATGTAGAAGTTGGTAGAAGGGCAGCTGAGAAACTTTTCGATATTGAGCCATCAAATGCTAGCAATTATGTAATGTTGTCAAATATATATTCCTCTTTAGGTATGTGGGATGAAGTTGCAAAAGTACGAAAACGTATGAAAGAACGAGGTGTGAACAAGGAGCCTGGTCGTAGCTGGATGCAAATAAAGAATGAAATGCACTCATTTGTCACGGGAGATGAGGAACATGAGCAAATTGAAGATATACACGCCACCCTCCAGGAATTGTATACTTTGTTAAAGACTACAGGGTATGTGCCTGACACAGAATTCGTTCTTCATGATATTGATGAAGAGCAAAAGGAGAGGTCACTTCTGCACCACAGTGAGAAGCTTGCTGTTGCCTATGCCCTTCTTGTTACACCCAAGGGCATGCCCATACAGATAATGAAGAACCTTAGAATATGTGGTGACTGTCACACTTTCTTCAAGTTTGTTTCCCATGTTACCAAGAGAGAAATTGCCATTAGGGATGGTAACCGATTCCATCATTTTAGGAATGGCAGTTGTTCATGCGGTGACTTTTGGTGATAAATTGTTTTAGTGCCAATAAATTCCCTTCAGTCTTCACACAACCGCTCAAACACAGGTTACTTGATTTCTTGACACATGTTTCCCCCTTTTTTGATTTTGATCTCTATTGAAATCTTTTCTCCCATAATCCAGAAATGAAACAAGATTTGCTACGTGACTGCTTTAGTTGGTTAAAAAAAGTTGATTAAAGGATGGAGATGGGTTGGAACGGAAGGAAATTTGTGCTCTATAAAAAGGATGAAGGGTGAGATTCCTTATAATATGTATTCCCTATTGTGTTTTATGCTTTCCCCTAGATTTGTCCTATCAGGGATCATGCATCCTGTTATGATATGCTTGCAGTGGTGTTTATACGTTTCAGATTGCAGACTGTAGGTGCTGGAAGAAATTCAGAGTGCCAGACCTTTGCCCCTTGGATGTTCATCTCAGTATTAAGGCGATAATCTATCAGGTAAATTTTGGCTATCACCATTGCCAGACCGTGCAGTCTATTAAAATATTTTGACATGTTACATTACCATTTAGTCCTCTCTTCTGAATTTGTTTGGTGTGCTAAATTCTGTAATGTTAGCAGATATGCAGCTCTGGATTATTAAGGTTGCAAGAGGCATTTCTTGCACCATCTCCTTCTGCTTCTGGTGGTGTGGCTGTCCAAGCGGTTTGAACTGATTCTGCTCCATGCCTCCAACCTCTCCAGTATGATTCCAAAGGTACATTGTCCATTATTACCCATACAGCGGAAGGAACACGGAGTCAAATTCCAAAACCACTACATTGAAGTTGTGTGGGAAACTCGGATAGGTGTACAAATTAGGTGAACAACCTAGCAAGGAGTTTACAGACAGAGTGTGTTTCAAGGCAATGCTGGCTTCCGCCTCACGGTTAAAGAATATGGTGACTCTTCAGAAGGTTGGTGATCATGATAAGACAATTGCAATAGAGATGAAAGATGCGCAGAAAAGAAGAGCTCAAAGTGGATCTGCAAGATGAGCTATGAGCCTTCCTGTCCCACTTCTCTGACATCGCGGCAAGGATAAATAAGCCAGATGAGGAGAGAAGAAATCCTGCCAATTCTCTTTATCTAACACTATTTTGTCCGATGATGAGTTTCGAAAGGGTTGTGCAAGAAGCAAAGGTCTCCATATGTACATTAATCAAGTACGTATGCCGTTGTAATGAGTGATAAACCTGAAATATGGTAGGGTCTTTTTTTAATACAGAAAATCACAACTGGAGATACAACGAAATTGTTGTCATTAATGCGCAACCTTGCACTCAATTTTTCTTGTATTTGGTGTTTGCTTACCTTCCAAAAGCTGTTTCTCACTTTCTCTGTTGTTTGTGATTTATGAACCTTCATTTGATTGATTAATAATTGGGTCACATTCAGTTTTTGATAATTCATTAGTCCTGAACATGATTTTAGTTCATGCCATGACAAAGAGTATTTTTTTGTTTATATTTTTATTACTCAATATAGTAAGACTTTTCTTTTGTGGCCAAGATGTTTCTGTACTTGATTATCTTTGTTGATTTTTGGCTCATAAAGCTCTTGCACCGAATACGACAGGATCTTCAAAAGGGAATAGAGGTGTAGCTTCACCTGAGATATTCAGAACTTTTTCGACCTTGAGAAATACCCTGCTATGGCTGAACTGATTCATCGGTTCCAAGTAAGATTTTTGTTCGATATTTTTGTAGTCCTTCCACTCTTATCAGTGTATTTAGTTGGCCTTTATGAATCTCTCTAGGATGCTTTTACATTCACTTTCCTTGACTAGTTGACTTAGAAACTGAATAACTATCAGAGCTGTTGGTGTCTAAATATGGCGTAAATATAACTTAGACTGATTTTTTGAAACAATTAATTTCTTCAGGGTTGAGAAAGATTGCTGGCACTGGCAGACCCTAAATTCTTACAAAGATTAGCTATTGAAGAGGCCATATAAATAACAACAGCAGTACTAGCGTCTAGCGCAGTTGAAAGATGGAAAGGAGATTCTTTGAAGAAATTGACTATGTCCTCACGGATACAATTAGAGGATCTGTTCAAATTCCAGGACTTTGTTTTTAGGCTCTTAGTTTTGTTGTTATTTTTGGACCATTCATATATATATTGCTTATCTGCTCTATTAATACAAATACTATTGTGCAGACCTGCTGGTTCATTAAGAAAGACCACGTCATGTAAAGTTCTTTTCTGTTACCAGCTCATGATAGTGGTTTTCGCAATACATAATTTGCCAGTGAACCAGCGTTTTCTTGGAAACTATGTACTAAATTCAGCTCTGAAGACATTATTTTTGTGTTGGCGCCATTTATCTAAATTTCTACAAATTATGTTGAAGATCATTGCTGGCTTAGTGGAGTACCGTCTAGGAGAGAGCCTGAGTACAATATTCATTCGAAACTATAATTCACAAGATTCTGCCTTTTTCATTTCAGTTCACAACTCCCATCGGAGTGTTGAGTTTGAAAAAAATGTTTTTCTTGTACTATAGTCACTAACCTGAATTATATACGCTGTTTGAGGCAGCTTTTGTTCGCAGCCAATGATGCGTTGCGACGGCAACATTCAACCAGGGAGGGACGCTGCACCCACAGATCAGGTAGCCTGCCTGCCCCCGAGCCGAGTAGGAATCCATCTTTGCATATACCCGGCCGGCAATCTGCGTGTAACCAATGTACTCCTACTTTTCTTCGTACCGTGCACCAACCACCCGGTACTGCCGTGCGTGGGAGACGGTCGAAAAGCGAAAGCGGAACCATTCTGCTGCCGGCAGCTCGGCAAGAAAAGAAGCGCAAGTTGTAGGCCAACTTGGCAGGTGCCGAGCCGAACAAGGGGAGGTCGCCACCTGACCTGACCACCAAAACGTCGGCGCCTCGTCCGGGCCGAAACCGCGGTCGCGTCGCTACCGAGAAACCTCGGAAAAGCGGAGCAACTTGCACGGCGTACCAACGTGCCGCGCGCCTTCTTTGGTCGCCCTGCCCAGTGCAGTGCCCTGGGGTGTGGAGCGTGGACGCCAGGACTGGCGAGGCAGAGCAAGTTTGCTGGTGACGAGTCAAACTCAAACCGCGCGCCGCTGTTTTGCTCCGAATCCAACGGCGTTTCGCTTTCGTGGCGAGGTTGTCCTCATCATGAGTAAGATTAGTGCCTCCGGTTTGCTCTGTCCGTGGTCCGGACCAATTTCCCGATAACTACGTATACCAATCCAACTTACAAATGTTACGGGATTCTTAACATTATCGCGAACACTGTTTGTGGCTTGACACTAGATATCCAATAGACTCTTGCAATACACTGGCAAATTCATGTATTTTTTTCTCCTATGTTGTGTGCTGAATACTCTGCGCTCGTGCCTATCTCGGCTCTCTGTCCTCCGATCCCTTTTCCGGTTTTGCTCAACAGCGCGACGAGAATGTTCTCGTACCTTACTGATGGTGGCAATCGGTTCATCTAGTGGAATAAGATCGCCCTTTGCAGCACGCTAAAGCTATCGGTGGCAAGTCCAAGCAGATCCCAGTGGAACAATCCGAATGCACGACTGAACAAGCGCGATAGATACATGCTCATCGTTCAATGTTCAAGAATACTTAATGTACACCAAACTCGTGATACATCACCGAGAGGTTATTAGCCTATTACACTTGGTATCTACACTGAATGGTAATCGTAAATCATGGCTAATAACAGCATATTACGTTCATGATTTTCGACAAAAAAAAAGAACACGGGAGAACACACGCCACACTTACAGATTGAGGTATTCAAGCTTGCACCATGTTTTGCTTATTCACAGAAGAATGATGCAGCTTGAGAAAATACTAAGAATTAAGAATACTTAATGAAGCTGTTTTGATCGAACGGCGCGAGCTGCGCCAGTAATTTGTTCGCCGGCGAAAAACGAGGCAGCAGCTTGGGGTTGGACGACGCGCGCTGTGCTTACATCACCAGCTCCGAAACCCACCCCAAGTCTGGCCCGTCCTCCTCCGTGACGAGAGGCAGCACCGGCGCGACCGGCGTCGATGCCGCCGTGGCCTGCTTCCGCAAGCTCAGCTCCCGCATTGTGAACATGAGATCCTCCATCTCGGCGTCCGCGTCGTCGATCCGCATCCGTCCCTGCGCGGGCGACACGGGAGGCGACTCCCAGAGCGACGCGAGGGTGGACTTGGGCGAGACCGAGAGAGAGCGCGGCGAGTCGTCCTTGGGCGGCGCGGCGGCGCGGAGCTCGGCGGGCGTGTGCGCGAAGAAGCAGACGCGGCGGCGGCAGGAGCCGCCGGCGCGGCAGGGGCGCGTGCGGTAGCGCGACGGGTGGAGCCACAGCTCGAAGGTGCCGTGCGCGAACGGGCAGGCGTTCCCGCGCGGGCACGACAAAGCGGCGCCGCGCCGGAGGAAGTCCGGGCACGGCTCGCCCGCGTACGCCACGCGGCGCGGGTCCCGCCGCCGCGCGGCCTCGCCCGGGTGCGCGTACGGGCACGCGGTCCAGTCGTGGCTCCGCGCGCGCGCGCACCGGCGCACCTTGAACTCGCGCATCATGAACTCGTCGTCCGCCTCGGCCTCGGCGTCGGCGGCGTCCCAGTCGGCGTCGTCGCCGCCGCCGCGGCCGGCGGAGAGGTACTCCCCCAGCGCGGCGAGGAGCTGCGGCGGGATCTCGACCGCGGCCGTGTTGGCCCAGTTGCCGGACACGCCCAGCGCCGCCGGGTCGAGCACGAGGTGCTGGTAGTCGTGGGAGTAGTCACGGCTCACCATGCCGCTCTCACTCTACTGCTTTTACACACTCCTTGCGTCTGCCGAGAGAAACTGTCGCCTGAAGGTAACAACAGCGGTGGGGCGCGGCTTTATAGGTGGCCGCGTGCGAGACGGGATCGGAGGAGCGCGCCGTTGGGTTGCGGGATGGCGACGGCATGGGGGGCGGTATTGATGAGTGACGAGCAGTGCATGAGCACACCCGCTGTTGGTTGCCGAGATCGATCGATCGATGGATCGGGGTCGGCGTGGGGAGTTGGTTTGGCGGGAGGCGGGGGTACGTGGGAGACGCGACGCGGGTACGTGGAGGCCGGTGCTGCATGCTGCCCGCCACGTCGCCCAGGGCAGCGGAAGATTTCTTTCTCCTCGTCTCCCTCGGCAACGACGGCAAGCGCTGGTCCTCTCCATCTGCCTGTGTTTGTTGCCAGGCCATCTCGTCCATCACGTGACTCGAGAGTTCGTTCCATACGGACCGTTTCCGCCCCCAGTGGCGCCGAGAGCGGGCGTGAATGCACGGGCCGCGGCGTACGGCTCCCCGCTTGGTCCCAGGCGCGTTCCTGATAAGGCCGGACGACCTGCCGCGTCTGCGCGGCCGTGGCTGGTCCATGTCCTGGCGCCGCGGACTTGCAGCGATCGACCTGCTCGTGCACCAAAGATGACGCCGATAATTTTGACTTCATTTTCGTAACTTTTGTTCGTTCCAAAAAAAAAAGTTTATTGTAGAACCGGTGAAAAATTGTTTCTGGTTTTTGTCGCTTCTGGTTATTTGTAATAAAATCACAAGACCATTTTTCGATTAAGGCGACTTACCGTAGGCCATGGGCCAATTTGAATTTGCCTTCTCTTTCCGAAGACAAATTAACTTTGTTGTACATGAAGTAAAAGTACGCACCAGACCTTGGTTCTATCTGAACCACTAAAACACCGGAGCAATCGTCATCAGAACGCCATCACTACGCATCCTCCTGCGACTGTCAGTGTAGATGAGCCTGATTGAAGGTGGAACCAAACAGGGCCTGACCGCCTGAGTCCACAGTCCAGACTCCAAACCAGATAAGACGCGCGCCAGCCAGGGCCATCCAGCACACGCAGGGCGTCGCCAAGTGCACCCCATCGACGGGCATGGGGGACACTACCCGTCGCCCACAAGCCCGCGCTCACCTCTCCCTTCCTCCCGCGCCATCGCCTGTCCCGCAGCTCCACCGCCAACGGCGCGTGCTGGCGACATGCAGCGGTGGTGGCGTATGTACATGGAGCCTAACTAACCCGAACTCGCCGGCGGCCATCGCGGGGTGCTTCATCCTGAGCGACGAGGGCGGCGTCGGCGGCGACATCATCGACTTCGCCGAGTTCCGCCGCGCAAAAAGTGCACCGTCATGGACTCCCAGACCTTCTACGACTTCAACGAACGCCGTGGCAAGGTAGTAGCATCAGGCTGTTCCGATTCTCCTGCCGCAAGACCGTGCGATTACGCAACAATTTGAGCAAAGTGAGATCTTGACGTTAAGTTACGCCCTTGGCAGCCGGGAGATCCGTTCTACGTTCTGCTGTGCTGCTGCTGGCCGCCGTCGATCGTCGGCGGGCTGCTGAAAACAGAGGAGATCTTGGAAGGCGTGGCGCGGCTCCGCATTTCCAACGACATCGAGTTCGAGGAGGACACATTCATCATGGGCTGCGAAGGAGGTAAGAAGCGGTTTTCTGCAGTTTGTCTAACCGCAATGACACACTAAAACTGCTGGGACTATGGTCACTGAAACAACATGAGCTATGAATATGTGATGCAGAAAAGGGGAAAGGTGAAGGCTCCAGCTCCGCAGATACTGATAAGAACGCGGGCGGAGACCGGAGGAAGGCCCTCGAAAGCCATCTACGTCTGCTGCTTCGGGCAGGACATGATCGAGGAAGGCGACAAGCTTCTCTGCACGGCCGCGCCAGCGCCGCCGCGATCCCCATCTCCCTGTACCTCTCCGCCACGGTCGAGAGGATGGTGTCGTCCATGGAGAAACAGGTGGCTTCCCGTGAGAGGAAGCGGGGCGCGAAGACCGTGTCCAGCACCGTGGGGTTGGTGTCAGGCGCTGGCTCCGGCGCTCGCGCCCACCTCCTTCTGAAAGAATTAGCCTATAACATCTGGGACCATGCTGGCTTAAAAAAAAAAAAGACTGTCCAAGCAAACGGTGCAGCGGCAGCTCCAGGACCTGCAGTTTCTGAAGCAAAATAAGCTGGAACCGTCGAGCCGGTTTAGCCAAAATAGACGGTGTTTATAACCCAAGAGACACAAATCAGGCGGCGTGGTTAGCTGTAGTTGAGTCAAGGAATGAGGTTCTTATTAATAGCTGGAAACCAGGAAGGAAGCAGGTACAGGGTTGTCTTTGCCATAGGCGTGCTAGGATGAATCATGAATCAGCCATGATAGAATAGCATGTGTTGCAACACAGCTTACACCGTGGAGACAATATTGCTGTCACTGTAGTGTTGCAATAACATTTGAGCGCCATGAGGGATCAGGGCCTTGTTGAGGTAAAATTGCGATGCATTCAGAACCAAAAAAAACGTTGTAGTGATCCAAAATATGTGTCTGTTTTCTTGATAAAACTAACAATGTAATCATGGAAAAAGGGAGTGATACGACCATATGAATGTACAAGAATACAGAAACCAGCTACAAAATTAACTTGGGCCAGCACAGACCGGTTGTTTGGGCCGGTCCAGCCGGACCAAAACAGCACCAACCATTCAGCCCAACGATGCATTTGATCCAACTACCATTTCACGTGCGGTCCATATGTTGGGGGAAGCAAACTGTGTTTCGAGAAGCTCTGGTGTGCCCGGTGGCCGTAGTGCAACGAGAGAGGGTGGGGGGCCTGGGATGCGGTTTCATTCGTGCCTGATGAATGCGGACAGCATCGCGCCAGGATCGCACACGCGCGTGCCAACGGGCCACGCCGGGCTGGCTCGAACCCGATCTCGGCCTGCCACGGCTCAAAAATAAATCGGGTCAATGTCGGACCGACCCGCGAGCCGAAGGTCAAGATCCGAACGCGGCTCAAATTTCTTTTATGTCTGTGAGACTCACTACAGAAATCCCGACGATTTGCGACGGTCAGAATCTTAAACGGATCGTGCCGGCATGTGACCCGTTTAGTTGAAAATGCATTAAAAAAACGAAAAAGTTCATTATTCGAAACGGACCATATCGGGCCGGGCTCCTACAAGCTAACCGGGCCATACCACCAGGCCAGCCGTGTCGGGCCCAAAAGGGCCGTGCCGGCAAGCCCGATGGGCCAGAGATCAAAGCCAGAGCACATGCCGTAGCATTTTTGTCGGGCTTCGGACCGGCCGATTGGTCGGCTCATTTAGCCACCTATAAGCGGTGGTGCGACCCTGCCGCAGCGAATTCATTTTCGTAGCAGGTTAGCAAATGCTGGTACTGCAGAGCTTGGAGCTCCAGATTGATATTTTGAAACTCAACTTTATTCACAAGAACGACGGGAAGGATATTCTCGATAAGTTTATGCCTGGCACGATGCTGCTCCATATTTACAATACTCGCAGGACAGTTTTCCTGCCGAGCAGCTAAAGTACAGAATCAACTCACTGACAGCTGAGCAAGAAACACTAGTAAAATTAGCACAGACTAATGAGCCTGTGTAGAGGAAGTGTGTGTGTGTTGGGGTGGGGTGGGGGAGAGAGAGTAAAATAGGATCAGAAGAACGAAAACGTTACTTCAGATGCAGTGCTATGTATCGGTATCACTGTTCGACTACCGATGGTATCCGTTCCTGTTGACATGAAACGGCGGCGCGTTGGTGGGTACGATGTTGAGATCCGCGTAGGAATTCGAGGAAGGCTTGGTCGTCTTGCCCATCCCTCGCAGCGCGGCGTAGCTCTTGTTGCACGCCTTGATCTTCTGCTTGAAGGGGCTGTCCTTCTTCTGCAGGTCCTCGAGGCACTGCACCCCCGACATGCACGCGAACGACTGGGACCTGCCCTCGTAGTGCCGCGACAGCCCCTTCTTCCTGGAAGTTTCATAGTTCGTGCACGGTGAGTCGTCTCGGTGAGCAAGAAACCCGGCTCTTCATGTGATTTAGCCGGCCCGGGAGTTCACTGTTGAGCGTGAACTAAACTTAGAACTTACTTGGCTGGGAGCTGCTGCGCCGTCATGGACGACATGTCGTAGGTGCTGTCCGAGTTCATCCGCCGCAGCACGAACATGCGGTGGCGGTCGTCCTGGTCCCCCGCGCCGCCGCCGTCCGGGAAGTGGTCCTTTTCGTCGGCCTCGGACACGCCGCCGAACAGCCGCTCCTCGTCCCCCTCCTCCCGGTCGTCGTCCCCGCCGACCCTAAAGCTCATGTCGCTAGCTCGCTGCTCCGGTCAGGTCAACCGAACAGAACCCACGGCAGGAAACGGCACGGGAACGCGGTTGCTGTTTCCAGTTCCTCCGAAGCCGTTTTGCTTCGTTCCCTCAGAATCTCTCGCGGAATGGAGCATTGGCCTCCGCACCGCCGGTGGGGTGGTGCGTATATATACAGCCCAACCGGACGTGATAACGCGCGCGCGTCGGCGCGTCGCCCCGCGGCCCCGGTCCTCGATCGCTCGCTTTCAGTTTCAGACGCGCGCTGCGGCGGTACGGCATCCTGCTTCGACCCACGCGCCACGATGAGATAGCCGTTTCACTACTCCATTCGGCCAGCGTCCCCGCCGCTGCCCCCTGCCTGTGCGGCTACACGGCACCAATTTGGCAACCCTGGTGTCAAAGCTTTGTATCCAACCTTGCATGCTTTTTTTTAAAAAAAAAAAACGGATAATTTTTTTAAAAAAATAATCACGGGATTTCTTGTGCGTACTCCACCAAAGAAAATGCGATCCTTCCTGCATCCTACGGCGTGGCAGATCCGGACGTCGCGGAGTGGAAAGCACTGGAGAGAGTGGAGAGAACGTGAATGCCGTCCACGTACGGAATAAGCCGTGGGAGCTTTTCAGATGTTTAGGCACGGTGTCCTTTTCCCTCCATCCGTCTACGGAGTAGTACTGATTGTCAAGACCATTAATATTGGCATCCTGACAAATCAGCTCGGAGATCATGGCAGGTAGGTGATGTACAGAAAACGTGCGAGTTTTGTGCCGACGACGACGACGGCTGGCCGGTCGCGTCGTCGGTTCCTAACTCTGGGTCGTGTTCGGTGTTGCGGACGCGTCTCTCAACGAGGACGCGGGACAGCGGACGTGATATCGCGACCAGCATGCATGGTTCGCGTCGCACCAACTACTACCAGCTGCCGATCGATCGAGCACGCGGTTCCCAGCCGCGGAACCCAGGTTCCGTGAACCCCGCCGTCGCCGCCGGTGAACAAGCGACCCAAACTACGCTCGTGGTCGTGCTCGCGCGCCGCCGGCGGGCGGGAGAAAAGCGTCGCCGTTGCGTTGTGTTGGATACGTATTTAGATGGACGAGGGCGAGTCACGAGTGACAGCGGAGTGCATCGCCGTGCATGTGACCGACGCGTGGGCTTATCATGCAGCATTTCAGCACTACTAGCTGGCTCTCCGTTGTCCTTTGCGTTGCGGGCGCCGGGATCCGGATGCCGGCCTCTGCCCTTATCCCGGCCCGTTAGTTATCCGGCGACCACAAAACAGGATCGCGCGCGTCCTTACAAACTACTTCCTCAAATTTTGGGAATAGAGAGAGTATCACTATCACTCCACTATAGTATATCACCGTGTTCACAACAACGTGACGCGCTGCACGCCACTCAATTACTCGAACGAGACGATCGTCCGTGGCATGTGATAAGGAAGGAGGATACTATATACGGAAAGCCGGCAGCACGTGCTCCAGGACCACCATCAAATCTAATCCGATCCGAATCGAATCGACTAGTGATCAGTATGGACGCAACTAGGCGCCACGCAGCCTCCTGCTCCGGCCGTTGGTTGATCGGACTAGTGCAACGACGTCTTTGTTTTTATAAAGGATAACGACATTTTTTTTGTTTATGCATAGTACACGTAGCTCGTCAGTCCAGGCTCGGGCTTTCGTCGTCGGGCCTTTCACTATAATTATATTGGGCGCTGAGGTCAACAAAGGTTTGGATTGGGCTCTAAAGCAGTACGTACATTATAAGATAGGCCCAGCAACTTCGGTTCCTAACCTAACTGGGCCGGAGTTGTTCTTATTCCGAGTCCGGACTGCTTAGTTAGTGCTCACGGCCTTTTCAGTTCGTTTGACCCGGCAATAGCGGAAACTCTACTGCGCCGGTGGTCGCGCTCGCGCAACCCGCGGCCTGCTTCGTTATTGCGTGGTAGCGCTAGCCGAGCGGCTCATGTTATCATGTACGCTTGCGGCCTGCTCTGGACTCTGTCGTGTAGTGGGCTATCTGGTGCAAATGAGTACGTAAATGACTGACCGACAGAGATCAATCCAGTCTTCGGATTGTGCAAGCAAGCTCCACATAGTCTAGTAGGATATCGCAGATGCCCCAAATGCACCGCGGATTAATTCTACGCTGTCTAGAATCCGGCGAGTCCGCAGTCCGTGGTCAGCAAAGGCGAGCCGACCCGGCAGGCGAAATTTCCTTGCGTACCTGGCGTTGCACGGCGGCGCCTCCCACCTGCTTCAGCTTCAGCTCAGCTCTGGATCAAGGGAAGGGATCGGCACTTGGCCACCTCTACAGAACGGTGAGTAAATTACAATAACAAACTAGTCTTCAACTGAATTTTAAGGTCAGCCAACGTGATTCGTGCAAGAGCATAATTCTTCCTGCATAGAAAAGTTACAGATGATTTAGATTTGCACGAGCTGACCAGAAGGGTTGTCGAGGAGCGCACGTGCTGTATTTGAGTAGGAGTATCTGTTTGATCACCCTCTCGGCGAGAGTTTGGTGTGTCAGTCAAACGATATACTCCCTCCGTCTCTAAATACTTGTCGCTTTGTAGTTCATTTTTGAACTACGAAACGACAAATATTTAGAGACTGATGGAGTAATAAGATGCAAGACCAGCACAAGGTGTGCCACTGCCACGTCCTTATCAAAGACTTTAACCTTGACTGATCTAGAGAGACAAGCGCGCCACCAATTAAGGGCGTGTTTGGCACCAATTAAGGGCGTGTTTGGCATAGCTCCAAAGCCAAACTCCGTAGAAGAGTAGAAAAACTGTTGCCAAACATCTCAACTCCAAAACTTCATGGAGGGGTCCAACTCTATAGATTTTTCGGAGCTCTAGTTCATTTTTTCGGAGTACCCCTTTCCCTACTCCAAAACAGACCTAAAATAAAGTAAACACGGAGTTGTGATGTAATTACCCGCAATGCCACTGGTTACACAAAAATCGAATCGTTTTCTTCTTTTTTCTATCGGGCAGAGGAGGGGGTGTGCGGCACCGCAGCCGCAGGCGACGGAGGCGGCAGGCCGTGCGGCACCGAGCGACGGGCGCGGCTTCCTCGGCGAGATATGGAGACGGGTGTTGCTCCCTTGGCGACGGAGGAGACGGCGCGTCTCGCTCGGCGACGCAGGCGACAGAGACATGATGGGCGTGCGGCACCGCAGCGGCTCCCTTCGGCGAGAGCCCCGGGCGCGGTCGAGATCTGGCGACGCAGCGCCTCAGCGCGCGCTGGATTCCCAGCCGCGGCACCCGCAAACAACGCGAAGTGATTTCCGGCTCTTGCACCCCGACGTTAAGGATCGTTGATCTCTGTATAGCTGCTGGTTAGCCGGTGATCACGTATCTGCGCCCGCAGCACGTTGCTGTTCGTATTTCATTCTTCCAAATCATCAAAGTAATTAACTCAATTTCATCTATTAGTGCAGTCACAGTTTTTTGTCCCATGTGCTGCATCTAATTTTGATTTAGCATGTATTAGTTACTTGGGATTTGACACTACAGTAGACAAAATTATGGGTATTGTAGTGGCCACGACTGATTTCATCCGGAGTGCAAATAACTGTACAAATTTATACATTTTTGTTTTATATAATTACTTCCAGCAGCTACGATTATGACTTTTTCTCTCCAGTAATCAAAGCTCGATGTCACTTCCGGCAGCTAGTTTCATTGCAGTACCAATGATGTCCCTGTCACTTCGTTTTCTCCAGCAAATAAAAAAAAATACATGACCAGCAGCAGTACCGGCAAAAAAAAAAAGAATCATAAGAAAAAAACTTGACCAGCAGTAGTACCGGCAACAAAATAGTGATATGGACTGTAACGATTTGGCCCACAAAAGAAGGTACAGGCCCAACACTGCTTAGGGGTAAAATTGACATTATGTCCTAAAACCTCTTCTTTTTGGAGTTGATAAGCATTTTTCAGCCAAACACCTCTAGTGACAGCTCCTATACCACAAGAGAGTTGCTCCACCTTAGCATTTGAGAGCAGAGTTGCTCAACTGAAGAGTATAGTCATGCCAAACACGCCCTAACTATGGATGCAACCGAGACTGAACCTTCCAAGGAAGCAAGAGCAAGCATCACCCACCGAAACAAAACGCAGCGACCAACAGGATCATGGGAAAGGCAGGTCGCCGCCCTGCCGTATCCCACTACATCATGCCTTGCCCACGCACGGTTCACACGGAACCATCGGCGATGGCGGTCCACGCTCTGCCGGCTTCCACACCAGCAAACTGAAGTGAGCGCGCGCGCGCCAGCGCCGCGGCGGACGGGGAGAGTCCAGTCCAGCGAAACCAGCTGAGAAAAAAAAAAGGCGCGAAACCATGGCGCAGCCGTCATGGCCACGCGGACGCGGCCACGTCCTGCTCTGCGTGTGCCTTGCCTTGGCCTGCATCCTCCCGCGCCGCGGCGCCGGCCAGAGCGTCGTCGACGACGAGGGGCGGCTCCTCCTGCGGATCAAGCGCGCGTGGGGCGACCCGGCGCAGCTCGCGTCGTGGACCGCCGCGACCGTGGCGTCGCGCTGCACCAACTGGACGTACGTGTCCTGCGACTCCGCGGGCCGGGTCGCGTCGCTCGCGCTCCCGAACGTCACGCTCGCCGCCGCCGTCCCCGACGCCATCGGCGGGCTGACGGCGCTCACGGCGCTGGACCTGCGCAACACCAGCGTCGGCGGCGGATTCCCGGCGTTCCTATACAACTGCACCGGCCTCACGCGCGTCGACCTCTCGGTGAACCAGCTCGGCGGGGAGATCCCGGCCGACGTCGACCGGCTCGGGGCGAGCCTCGCGTACCTCGCCTTGGACCACAACAACTTCACCGGCGAGATACCGGCGGCGGTGTCGAGGCTCAGGAACCTGACGTACCTCGCCCTCAACGAGAACATGCTCACCGGCACGGTCCGGCCGGAGCTGGGCGAGCTGACTGGACTCGAGACCCTCAAGCTCGAGGTGAACTCGTTCGGTCCCGGCGAGCTGCCGGAGTCGTTCCGGAATTTGAAGAAGCTTCGGTCTGTCTGGCTGGCGCAGTGCAACCTCACCGGCGAGTTTCCGAGCTATTTCGTGGAGATGCCGGATATGGAGTGGCTCGACTTGTCCATGAACTGGTTCACCGGGAGCATACCACCTGGTATATGGAACCTCCAAAAGCTGCAGTACCTGTATCTGTACGGCAACAACCTCGCCGGCGACGTCGTCATCAATAGCACGCTCGTGGCAACAAGTTTGATCGAGATCGACGTTTCGGAGAACCAGCTGACTGGAACAATCCCAGAAAGCTTCGGGAGCTTGATGAACCTTAGGGTCTTGAACTTGTTCACGAACAACTTCACCGGCGAGATACCGGCAAGCCTTGCCCAGCTACGGTCGTTGGTAATCATGAAGCTATTCGACAACAAGCTGACCGGAGTGCTTCCGGCCGAGCTGGGGAAGCATTCGCCGGTGCTGAGGGACATCGAGATCGACGGCAACGACATTTCGGGGCCTATACCGGACGGAATCTGCGACAACCGCCGGCTGTGGATTCTCTCCGCTTCGGGCAACCGCTTGAATGGATCGATCCCGGCCAGTCTCGCCACCTGTCCGGAGCTCATAAGCCTTGAGCTCCAAGACAACGAGCTGTCCGGCGAGGTCCCGCCCGAGCTGTGGACGGAGACGAAGCTTATCACTCTGCTTCTGCAGAATAATGGGCAGCTTACCGGAACCCTGCCGGAGAAGCTGTTCTGGAATCTGACGAGGCTCTTCTTAGACAACAACCGTTTCAGCGGCCGTCTTCCCGCAGTGGCCTCCCTGCTTCAGAAGTTTCACGCCGCGAACAACTCGTTCTCAGGCGACATACCTGCGGGGTTCGCCGCGGGGATGCCGCTGCTGCAGGAGTTGGACCTGTCGGCGAACGAGCTGTCCGGCGATATCCCGGCGAGCATTGCGTTACTGAGTGACCTGACGCAGATAAGCTTCAGCAGCAACCAGCTCACCGGCGAGATACCGGCAGGATTTGGCTCCATGCCGGTGCTCACCCTGCTGGACCTTTCGGCGAACAAGCTTTCCGGTGCCATACCGCCAACCCTGGGATCTTTGAGGGTCAATCAGCTTAATCTGTCGTCAAATCAGCTCGCCGGCGAGATCCCGGCAGCGTTGGCGACCTCCGCCTACGAGCAAAGCTTCCTGGGAAACCCAAACCTGTGCGCCGCGGCCGCGTCGACGAGGTACCTCACGGGCGTGCGCTCGTGCGCGGCCAGCTCATCCGACCGCGTCTCGCCGCGTCTCCGCGCGGACCTCCTCGCCGCAGGCGCCGCGCTCCTGGTCGTCATCTCGGCGCTCGCCTTCCTCGCCGTCCGCGAGATCAAGCGGCGGAAGCGGCGGCTCGCGCAGGCCGAGGAGGAATGGAAGCTCACCCCGTTCCAGCCACTGGACTTCAGCGAGGCCTCCGTGCTGCGCGGGCTGGCCGACGAGAACCTCGTCGGCAAGGGCGGATCGGGGCGCGTGTACCGCGTCGCGTACGCCAGCCGCACCAGAGGCGGCGCGGGGGGGACCGTGGCGGTGAAGCGCGTCTGGACCGGCGGGAAGCTGGACAAGCGCCTGGAACGCGAGTTCGAGTCGGAGGTGGACATCCTCGGCCACATCCGGCACACAAACATCGTCAAGCTCATGTGCTGCCTCTCCCGCGGGGAGACCAAGCTCCTCGTCTACGAGTACATGGACCACGGCAGCCTGGACAAGTGGCTGCACGGCCACAAATGGCTGGCCAGGGGCGCCATCACGACGAGGGTCCCGTCGTCTGGCCGGCGAGCGCCGCTGGACTGGCCGACGAGGGTCAGGGTGGCCGTCGGCGCCGCAAGGGGGCTGTGCTACATGCACCACGAGTGCTCGCCGCCGATCGTGCACCGGGACGTCAAGTCCAGCAACATCTTGCTCGACTCGGAGCTCAACGCGAAGGTCGCCGATTTTGGACTCGCAAGGATGCTGGCCCAGGCCGGCAAGCCCGACACGACGTCCGCCGTCGCCGGAACGTTCGGGTACATGGCTCCCGGTATGCGTGCCTTGTCCCTTCGATGCAGGAAGCCATTTTATTGCGATGCGTCAACTAATGTTCGTGCCCGTCTCGTTCCCGTTGTGCAGAGTGCGGATACACGAGGAAGGTGAACGAGAAGGTCGACGTGTACAGCTTCGGCGTTGTTCTCTTGGAGCTGACCACGGGCAGGGAGGCCAACGACGGCGGGGAGCACGGTTCCCTGGCCGACTGGGCGTGGCGGTACCTGCGGTCCGGGAAGAGAAGCATCCCCGACGCCGCGGACAAGTGCATCAGGGACGCGGGGTACGGTGACGATGTCGAGGCCGTGTTCAAGCTCGGCATCATATGCACCGGCGCTCGGCCGTCCACGCGGCCAACGATGAAGGACGTGCTGCAGGTACTACTGCGGTGCGAGCAGGCGTACCACAAAACCTCGGACGAGAATGTCGCCGAGTACGACGCCGCTCCGCTCATCCAGGTGCCAGAAGGAGGCAGCCGCCGGAAGCAGTTATCCGATGCCACGGGGATAGATGACGGCAAGCCCAACTTTGACTCCAGCGTCTGAAGAAAAGCAAGTGGACAATGGAGACAAGAAGCACTTCTTGCAATAGCACTGCATTACCATCAGGTACATGTAATAGACGCAACCCAGTCATAGTATATTGGAGCAAGCAAGATCATAGAGATTAATTTTTACCGCGTCCTCTTTATTGCGAATACAAAAGGTTAAACATTTCTCGGTTTACAACACCATACAAGGGGAAAAAGAATCAGCAGAACAGGAATGGCATTGTTTGAATCCCCATTTCCATGCTCTCACCACTGAAATACTTATGACATTAGGTAACCTCCAATCTCATTGGTGCTATACTAGCTACATCCCGCTGCAGAGCTGAGGAACTGGTGCCTCTGCATGACCACGAGAGGAAGACAAAAAAATCCGCGAGGAGAGCACAAAACATTAGGAAAGTTTGAAGGGAAAAATTGAGAAGCTACACTCATTTTTATCCTTGCTCAATCTCAAGACTAGTCAACCTCAGCATACTGGGAGTGCGAGGCCGAAAGAAGTGCAGCTCCTATGCCAGAGCCATCATTGGCCAGCTTGGCAACAACTGAAGACGAGGCCTCTTCGCCAAGCAGGTCTGTAAGAGTTGCTTCCAAGCAACTGCTGAACTTCTTGTAATGTTCATAGAGCCCACCATCCAACGCAATGACAGTCCTCGGCAGTTTGCTGCTATCACTTGGTACTTTGTCCCTGCCTATCTTCTTCAGGATGCCATAGATACCTGCAGCAGCCAAGCGTGCTCCACGCTCTGCGACAATGTCGCATATGTGACGAGTAATGTATCTTACTTCCAGGGAAGTATCTGCAACCTGAACATAAGATCAAATATTTCATAAGCAACAAATATCTGTTAGCACGATGTTTATATCCAATTTAGCACAGCACAATTCATACCCCAACGATATCCTTTAGCTTCGTTCCCAGAACTTTAAGATCGTGTGAGGAGTCATGGTGCATGGCTGACATATCTGGTGTCCTGTAATACCAGAATCGTTATATTCATGAAACTAGCTCAGATTACTACATGAGATTCAGATGGAAGATTTACTAAGCATAAAAGACCATAATAATTTCATTAAAAAATTCTTGTAACTGTGCTGTTGTGATGGAAAATGAGTATTGCACAAAGATTTATTACACATAACATGAGGTCATCATCATATATCAAACATGGTATACCAACCAAGTCATATATGTATTAGTAAACTAAGAAAATATTTGATGTATATTGATTAGTTTGGACCCCCAAAAAACTCTATTAGGTCTTAACTATAAAGCCATCCATGAGGTCTGTACCTAATTGTAACATATGTCCTGCCATCCTGCTAGTAAGGCTAAATTTCAAATACAGCAGAGAAAAACAGAGATCAAGTTTAGAGTGGCAAGAAATTTAGACAAAACTCAGTTGAACAGCGGAAAATATTTTCTCATGTGTCGCCTTCCGACCAGCAGATATAATTTTACCAATTTCATTGGATTAGACAGCTGATGTAACATGAAACCTGAGAAGGCTTCCATGATCGCCGGTTGGCACAAAACAGCTCGATGAAGCAATCTATCAAGAAAGTATACCTCAGTACAAATGGCTGCTCCAGCTTAGGTGGAACAACTTCCCCGAATAAAGAAGCGTCATGAGCCAGCTTCAGCAAAATTCTCCGTACAATTTCTCCAAGATACATGCCAGAAATCATCTTTTCATAGATCTGTGGAAAGGCATGAACAAAATTGTACCCATAGGTTGATACGGTTCAGCACTCAGCAGAAAGACAATACCTGAAAGTAAAAGACGAGGGAGATCATACCTGCTCTCCAGGGTTTAAACTTTCAAAGTCCATGGCTTTATCGTATTCTGAAAGAGGAAGCTTGTCGGATTTAAAGCTTCCCCATTCTGTATTGATTACCTGCACAGAAATCGTCCTAAGATTATATGTGTGTTTCAAGTGCCATCAATTTTACAGCAGATGATATACAGTTGTATCAGACAATGCAATGTGCCATATACTATCATTAATAATAAGAAATTGAAACACTGACCATATTTCCAGACTTAGGAAGTAGCCCGGTCCATTTAGGAATTGTGTTTGCATGCTCAACATATGCAGCATTTGTACCGGTGCCCAATATCACGGCAGCAACTACATCATTATCCATATATCTCCCACCAGCCAATGTGCCGACTGTGTCATTAACCTAAAGAACATCAATAATTAGCTCGACGGTGGGCATTTAAAAATTATCTCAAGACGAAAAGGTTTTCATAGTATATCATGTTTGCACACCATCAACAGAAAGAGAAGTTACAGTCAAAGCATTAGGAATTCGTGAAACAAGAAAATGCATTGTGTTTTATACAAAATGAAGCAGTAACCTTAATTACTCACCAATGCAGAAACTTTCATATCGAGCCCCTGCCTCTCCATGGCCCTGCTCAACTCAGCCACGACATCCTCGCCGACCTGATTCAGAAATCAAACATCAAAATCAAGTACCTGTGACAATATTAATAAGGACACAAAACAAGTAATGTTGGTCATATAGGACACTTGACAACTAAAGTCAACACCATCAACTAGACAAATATAACGTCGATAACGAGCCTCAGAAATATCCTTCCTAAAGAAAATCAAAATTATGTTGAGACAAGCAATGTCTTATCATAATCTATACAACCGAAGATGAAAAGAACAGAGCAGATCTGAAGTGACATGGTAACACATAAAAATGAAACCGCATAAAATAATATTTCAAGATGAATTCATGCATTATTAAGATAGTCTTGCTCAGTATCAATCCATGTTTACTTAGCTACTAGGCCGATTTTCAGTTGGAATGTCTAAAAAGAGTTTTGGCATCTTACCGCGCCGTTGATGGAAAAACCTTTTGTCCATTTGATGAGTGTTCCAGATGATATTGATGTTTGGTGCACTGGGAATGAGAATGTGAAACCGAGCTCCCTCTGCCTGCCCTCAGGGAGGTGGAAATCGTCACCTTCAGTAGCCACAAATTGAGCTAATGCAGCAGCAATGAAATCGAATAGTTCCTGAAAGAATAATCCCAAGACACATAAGGCAAGCATTGTTGAAAATGAGGTACTCAGAGCATTCAAATAGAACAGCAAGCACTCACCATAGATGTCCCAACCATCAGATGTGGTGGAATGGAGACTTCCTCAGACTGTTGCTTGACAACACGTTTCTCCCTTCCTCCAAGTTGCACCCGTAGTACACGGAAGTTGGTCCCTCCAAGATCCAGTGCGTAAAAAAGCCCATGCTCATCTCTGTACAAGACCCAGAATCCCAGATCATGAAGGAATGAAGAAGGGCGTGAGTTGCAGCAAGTCATGGTACTTAGTGTTACTTGAACTAATATTTCATACTTATGTGTGACAATTCAAATACAATTTTCGAGAGGGTCTTTCATAAAGTAAAGAAATAATATACTTTCAAACAGATGGGTTCAGTTGATGGATCTAATTGGTTCATTTGCTCAAGGATCCAAAATGCACACTACCACATTCTCGCATCACCAATGTTTGTTTTTGGGAAAACATGTCAACATAATTGACATGAAACTAATGATAACAAATCTAGAAGATATATCCATGCGACAAAATAGCCAGTCCATCCAACTAGACGGGTTCCTGGCTGGCAAGGTAAACTTGATAAATCAACGACCAAAGTTGCAATCTGGGGCGTTTTGAACCAGGCACCACAACCAATTCGTAATGATACGCTCGAAGCACAGTGACAAGTGCAACACACATTGATCCAGAATCCAAGACAACAAACTTTAGATCTCCCATGCAATATGCAGGAGATCACACAATCTCGTAGCGACGATTCACGGTAACTAGAAAATTTCCTCTTTACCCATCAAAGTCGCACCAAATCACCATGAACGCAGCCTTCTCGGGCAAATTCAGAGGACAATTCGCACATTACCAACCAATTAACCACAAAGCCACTCATTTCTAATCGAAACAAAGATGAAATCCCCACGTTTACGCGATCAGCAAAGTATTTTTGCTCCCGGATCACCTCCGTACGCGCCGTTCCCCACCGAAAAGAGCCACAGCTTTTCAGATCACAAAGTTCACAGGGCAGATCACACAACCTAAAGGAAGGTAAAGGAAACCGAGATCAGATCGGAAAACGGGAGCCTTTACCCGGTGGGCAGGTTGTCGACGTAGCTGATGAGCATCTTGACGCACGCGTGGATGTCCCCGCGCAGGCCGCGCTCCATCTCGACCACCATGGCGTCCGCGATGCCCCGCAGCAGCGCCGTCGGCGTGGCCAGGCTGCGCTCGACCTCCTCGATGACGGCCGCGGTCCTCCTCTTCCGCTCCGCCGCCGCGGATCCCAGCAGCTCCAGCTCCCTCCGCTTCCGCCGGCGCGCCAGTACCACCGCCACCCCCACCGCGGCGCACACCACCACCGCCGTCCCGACCGCCGCCGCCTTCCCCATAGCCGGAGCCGTTACGCGAACCACGAACGCGCCGCCCTTGCACCGATCGATCGATCGATCCGAGCCCCCCGCACGAGCTAGGCCGTTCTGGATCCGAGGCCGACAGCACCGGTGAATTCGTTCGTTCGTCCCCTCCTCCTTCCGGCTGCGTAGGCGAAAGACGGGAGCCACTGACCCGGGCGTTTTAACCGCTAGCCGAACACCCCTCGGCTTTGCGGAAATCACGGATCCATCCTTGTATTCGTGCGGGTAGGATTCGGTTGGTTCGGAATCGGACGGTGTCGATCGGGTGGCTGAGGTAAACGGATCTGAGGAGTTGGATGGAATGAACGGCGCCGGGCGGAGAGGATATGTATTAAGTTAATGGATGGACTTTGGGATTAGCTAATCATGGAGATAGATAAGCGATTATTTCCGCAAGAAATGTCACCAACGATCAATCAATCCGATAACGTGTCTCACCGACCCGGTTGAATTTACTTGTGGTCTCATAAAATGATGGACCCACACGTCAGTGGCACTAACTGAGTTGCATTGAGCTGCCGCTTCAAATGGCAAGATAACTAGCGAGGGATTCGGCATTGACGACGGGGCTGCTTCCAACGTGGAAAGCCGGGCCCAGCGGAGATTCCTGACGGGTGAACCACATGTCCCTCGGGCCTCTTGGAGATTCGTGTCAGATGGAGCCATCGGAGCGGCAGCACCTGCCACGGTGGAACAGCTCCTCTTCCACGATCGAGCACGGGCAACAGCAACAGCAACGCGACCACCGCCGACACCTGAGTCGTACGGATCATAATACGGCGAAACAGATCTGGCGATTTCTCGTACGCACGGTAACGGAATGGAATTTCACCTAGATCGACAACACCGCGTCAGATAATTCTGGATAAGAAAGCTGTAAATGGATCGATGTCCAGTCCTATATTCGAATAGGTAGATACACAATCCAATAAACGAAATGATATCCCCGTAATCGATAGATCACCAGCATTGTCCATTTATTTTTCCACACGCAAGCATGCAAATCAAATGATCTTTTACGGAAGCATACAAATATACTACCGGCCATGTAACTGATCATATACTCTCTTCGTTCTTTTCTAATTAAAACTCATTAGTTTATTTTTAAACTGATCATAAGAGACAATAGGAGTACTAGTTTTTTAGCTTCGATACTATTGTGTACATATTTTTCTAGTGTATACTTCGTTCGTTTTCAAAAAGTTTGTCGCTTTCTAGCTTAAAAATAAATTAAAAAACAATAAATTCTTAGAAACAAATTGAGTACATGTTAATACATCATTATAACTGATAATTCTATATGTTCGTACATGTAAAAAATTATTACTCCCTCCGTTTCGATTTAGATGTCGCTCTAGTTCAAATAGAAAAGTTTCTTTTTAATTGACGCTGCAGCTTTAGAGGAAAAAAATATTCCGTGTTTGCCCCCGAGCTGCTTTGGAAGAAAAACGCTGCCGTACTGCGACGGTTTTAGGGGCTCTGACGGGGTAGAAAGGTCATTTTGCTGCTTCCTTAATTTCCGTGAAATTGTCTGAAACGACAACTAAATAGAAACAGAGGGAGTAGCAAGGTGACAGGTGTTGTTGTTGGAGCTCTTCCCGTGGCAATCATGGACTTTATGATGAAGTACAGGGTTGCAGCGTTGAAGGGTGTGGGGAACCGGATGAGCTGACGCTCGTGTCCAGCATCCAACGGCCATTGTTAGCTCGTCCGTGGATCGTGTCTTTCGATGCTGCTCTGTCTCCTTTCTTTTGCACGCAGCCCAGTATGACCCAACCAGCCCAATAGCGCGACGCGGTTTCAGCTAGAAGGGAAGTGGGCCGACGACGCGCTCTGACGGGGACGGACGGGCTGAAATGAAAAGGACCTGGGCTGGCACTCATGATTGAATTTGAGATCGAAAATGGCCCAAGCCCAATTACTCATGATGGCATTTCAGATCGAAAATGGCCGAAACCCATGTACGGTGTTGGGTTTTCATTTGCTGCTCCGTGAAAAGAAACTCGAACTGAGTTAGTGGCAATCGAATAACAAAAAACTGAGCTAGCGGACAAGTACTACGTTCAACGGCGAAATGCCAGCAGAAATCGGTACTGGGCGCATTGCAATGCAGCTCGTAACGTAGCATTGCCTCCGCACCCTTGGCCGAGCGAACGCTGACCACAGTAAACGCCTGCACTGTTATTACTAGGCCGACACTACCAGCAGCGCAGAGCACGGATGTGCATGCGAAGCCGCTTCAATGCGGCTCCCTCCTGCAAACTCCAAGTACGACGTGGTCCACAAACAGCACACGCCGTCCGTCCGTCCGTCCGTCGGCCCGCCCGTTCACGCGACGCGCGTGGCCTCTCCTCCCCCCCTGCACACACTGCGCTGCACTGGGGGCGCTTGCGAATTACTGAAACGGGATAGCCTGCCCTGCCTGCGCGCGGCAGCAGCGGGGTGGGGGTGGGGGCAGGCAAGCAGGCGGGCAGCAGCTCGTCCGGCACGGTCTACCCGCGCGGGGGCGGCAGGCCTAGAAAATGCCTTGCAGGGCAACCCGGGGGACGGTTGACCACGCTGCAGGAGCAGAAGCGAATCGAAGCGCGCAGCGCAGCAGTCGGGAATCGATGACGGCGACGTCTTTTTCTCTCTGGTCTGCCTCCTCCACCCGCACCTTTATTATTATGGCCGGCACGGGAGAGGGCAGGATCGTGTTGCTCAAGTCCGTGCATTCATCGCCTTCATCATCTACGGCCCCTCGTCAGCGTGCAACGAGTGCATGCACTGTTCTGGTGCTTTTCGAGCAGCGTGATGCGGCAACAGACGTAACGTTTCATTTTACACGCTGTAACTTTTTTTATTATATTTATCTTCTTCGCTGCCGTGGCGGCAGGGCTCGCGGTGAAAATGCCGGGAACCGAAGGCCGGCGTGGCGGCGGGGAGAAAGTTTGCGACGCGGATCAGAGCTGCCTGGCCCCGGAGGAGCTACGACTAGTACGAGCCAACACCGGCCAGTGGCGCTGCGCTTCTGGTCCTGGCTAAATGGCCCCTGCCGTACGCGGCGGGGTCGGAGGAGCTGCGCCGCTTCTTGTGGTCCGTGGAGGATACGAATACGAGCGCGGATGTGGAGCCCAGAAACAGTGCCGCGGATCCGCATCTGCTACTTTTATCTCTTCCGCTTCTTCGCCGGATCAAATCGTACGAACGCTACGCTGCTGAGCGCCTGTTTTGATTCCTCGTCGGGATGACATCACCGTGCGTCCGCTCCGTGCACTGTGCCCGTCGCCGCGCACGCGCCCTGCGTCACGCGTGCGTCTGCGTCTGCACCCGGCGCCCCAGGCTAGCGGTGGTAACGAGAGGACAGAGGACGGGGCCGTGTGTCATGTGCGGTGGAGAATGGCCGGATTAACAAGCGTTTCTGGTAGCACGACCAACACGATTAGCGATGGGATCCGGCCATCTGTACGACGGTACCTTGCTCTTGCTGCAACATTCAAGGCCGCGAGGTTCGGCACTCCGTACCAACGTCTCCGTTTCGAATTCCTTTTAAGCAGCATGCTCTGGATCTGCAGCAGTGCCACGAGAATTAAGTCAACAGCAGACATTAAAAACTCCGCCAACTCTCTGTTTTAGGGTCCTTAATTGTTGGCAACAGTGTCGCCTTGATCCACATCGTTTTCGCGTTTTGAAGGGGGAGGTATAATAACAGCCACGACGCGTAGGCTTCCCAGATATTGGCCGTGTACCACGAGGCATTTACCACGCCGCAGTGATTAGAGGCCGGCCGGGGATCGATCATCACGTACTACGTCCGCGCTGCCGGTGGCTTCGCCGCCATTAACGAACGGACTCGTCGCTGCGCCGCCCGAGCAAAGGGTGTGGTCCATCGCCTAGCTTCCGTGCACTGCGGCACGCCACATTTGAACCGGGCCCTGTGTATGCATGTAGCGCGCTCTCCGCTGCGGCGCTGCACCAACCAGACGATACATATGCATATGTACAAAACTTGCGCACACATTTATAATTCGGCCCGATTATCAGCGAGCTCCGTCCGTCCCCACCAGCAGCCACTCTCCTGCCGTGCTTCCGGTACAGTTCCCCAGCGATCGAGAGCTGCATGCAAGCGGAGCAAGCACCGCCGGTCCCGCCGCGACTAGCTAGAAACAACGCCGACCGGTCCCGCCGCGCCTACTACTACAGTACCACACCGCGGCGGCGTGGCTTCCAAGAATAAAAAAACACTTTGCCGGATCGGATCTTGGCGTGGCTCGTTGGCCGCACCCGCCCGCCACCCGTCAGTAGTGCCTCGCTCCAAAAGCCGCGCCACCACTTGCGGCGGACCCGCGACCACCACCTCCCCGTACTACGCCGTCCTCGTCGTCGTCGGGCCTTTTGAGGCCAGCGAATGATTGCGGCGGCGTCGTCCGTCTCCTCCCCTGCTAGCTCTCGTCGCCGCCTCGTGCCGCTCGCTCGTTGTTTTGAGCCCTGCTCCCTGTTGCCTTGCGCTCGGAGTTAGGCAGGCTGACGACGCGCGAGGGCAAGTAGGGGGAATCTTTCCATCCCTTCGCCGAGCCTGCGCGTTGGTGTGAGCCGAGGTGAGAACACGCGTTCATTGGTTGGTTGAGCCTCTTCCCGACGCTTCTTGCCATGTTCAGTAGTGGTCTCTCACCCTGCTATTTCAAACTGCAATTTTTACCTGTTTCCACCAAGAGTTCAACCTGAAACTTTAGTAGGGCTCCTCTGCACCTGCACTGTGCAACTTTCAACAGCCCCGCCTACCGATAGGTGATTTCCTCGAGTCCCAGCACTGTAGTCGAGCCTCTGTTCGTGCATGAGCTAGCAGTACCTTTTCGTTCGTAACCTCGTTGCTTTGCCACCACAGCAAGTTGCTTTTTTCCTCCAACCCTTTTCGACGTGCGCCTGCGCTAACTTTTATTTGACGCGTCTGTGGACGCGGGCGGCAGGAGGACGAGGCGGCCGCCATGGGCCGTGCCATGAGGTGGATCAAGAAGGTGTTCACCGGAAAGAAGGAAGCCGACAACAACAGGGAGAGCAAGGAGCACGGCTTCGCGGGCGGCAACGGCGGGACCGGACCGCCGCCGGTCGAGAAGAGGAGGTGGAGCTTCGCCAGGCCGAGGAACAGCGTGGCTGATGCCGGGCGGAGGCCTTCCGTCACCGCCGTCGTCGCCGGGGAGCTCTCGCAGGTGCGGCCGTGCAGCTGCGGCCAGGAGCGCGAGGTCGAGGCCGCCGTCCTGATCCAGAAGGCCTTCAGAGGCTACTTGGTATGCTGTTTTTTCTCCTCAAAACCGATGTGAATTTGTCCTTTTTTTTCCTTCTTTTCGTGTTGATGATTTCTTATCATTTTCGTCTCAAAAGTACAGTTGATTCTGCCTAGCAAAGGTGATTTTGACCATTTTATTCGTTTCGCGTCGACATAATTTTTCTGTTCCAAGCAGCGAATCAACAAGCAAGCACACGGGATCATCTCGGTAGATTCCTTGGCTTTTGAATTGAACGAGATTTGACTTCCTCGTCACTGCTGGAGTGTAGCAGCACGGTTGCTAGCCGCTAGCTGTTCCTTTCCGTTGTTTCGTTACCTGCGTAGTACGGCTCACTGTTTAATTTAACCCGCTTAGATTATTTCCAAACTTTACAGAAATTCTTGTTTACTGCTCCAGCGCGTCGTGAACTGCGCCGTGTGACGCACCTAGTCGTCATCGCAGCTGTTTAATGTCCCATTCTTTTCTGCTCCCGAAGCAACTACAGTAGCCAGCAGCTAGAGTTTCGATGATGTGACAGTAAAAATTTGAATTTTTGCGCTGCAGGCCAGGAAGGCCCTGCGTGCTCTCAAGTCGCTGGTGAAGTTGCAAGCTCTGGTGCGTGGCTACCTCGTGAGGAAGCAGGCGGCCACGACTCTGCGCAGGCTGCAGGCGCTCATGAGGCTCCAGGCCTCCTCGCACGCGCTCAAGACGGCGTCGTCCCGGAAATCCGCCGAACGAGTGAGAATTGTGCTGCCTGATAGTGATAATAACTTGCTGCTATCGTTCAAGTTTCACCGGATGATGTTAAAGTTTTTTGTGGTTGTTTCGTGTACGTAGGAGCGGATTATCGCGCAAGACGCGCGCGCGAAACCGGTGGCGCTTACGGCGGTGCACCGCCGGCGGCTCTCCGACGGCGGGGACTCCGCGTTCGAGCGGTGCAGCCCGAGGCTGGTGGAGATGGACACGTGGCAGCTCCGGTGCCGGTCGACCCGCATCACGAGCCGGTACGCCGCCGCGGAACCGCCGCCGAGCGCCTCGCCGCTCCTCTACATCTACAGCCAGAAGCAGGTGGCGGCGCGCCTCCTGGAGCGGGAGCCCCCGCCGCTACCCAAGACGACCCACAACACGCCCCGCCTCGGCCGCGCGTTCCCTGGTGGTGGTTATTACCTCGGCGGCTCGCCGGCGAAAGGCGAGACCAGCCCGCGGTACATGGCGGACACGGCCTCGTCCGTGGCGCGGTGCCAGAGCGCGCCGAAGCAGCGGAACGGCGCGCGCGCAGGCGCAGGCGCGGCACAGGCCCCCGGCGGCCTTGGCCGTCCCGGGTCGAGGAAGCAGCAGGCGCGGGCGCTGTCGCAGCAGGACAGCTTCAGCTTCAAGAGCTCGGAAGCGACCAGCCGGGTGGAGGGCTCGGAGTTCAGTGACGAGGTCACCCGAGACTACTACCTTGATCGGCTCTGGTGATTTCGCCATAGTTGGCAGTTGGCACCGCTGGCTTATTAGGACAAGAAAGTCTTACATTTTTGTAAATATCAGTTTTAGGATCAATCATGAAGATTTATTAGATCATGGCAAGATATAAGTACTGCTAATCTACTAGTTCCACTTTGTAGCTCAAGTATGGGCACGTCGAAGGGAATGAAATTGGTTCTACTTCTTCTAACAGCTTGTGCGATTGCGAACTTTTGGTTGCTGGTTTCTGTTCTGACACCGTACGTACGATTGCAGCTTCATTGCTCACACGGAGAATCTGATACAACTGACCTATGCAGCGCCCCGATCGTACGAAGCCAGTGGTGAATGAATGCTGTACGGGCCGAGCCCCCTGCCATCTCGTGGATCCCTTGCAATGAAGACCAAGTTGTGGTTGTCTGGTACTACCGTACAGTACACAGCTCCTCCACCCAGCCGTATCGTTGCGTAAATGTTGACGTGCCGTGCTCTGGCGTGAAGGATCGGGCAAGGATCGTTGCATCCGTATCGGTACTACTGCCGTGTGCCGTGGTCCTTGAGCATGGCTGCCTTTGCAACCTCGCTTGTTTTAAGTCGTCTGTTGAGCATCGACATGCAGAGTTTGCAGTTGTATGGAACTACTCCCTCTGTTCTGAAAAACTTGTTGTGTTGTAGTTCATTTTTGAACTACAAAGTGACAAATTTTTCGAGACGGAGGGAGTATATGGTTCTGTGTGTCTGGATGCTCTGAGACGACGATATTGTTTAGTCCGCTGTAAAGATGCAGTAAATTCAGCATTTGGAATACAGATCCGCCAGGAAATTTTATCATATCGCTATTTTAGCTCGTGCTCGGTGTCCCGGCCAAGTTGTGTTGCAGTGCTTTTGACGCGCGCGGAGCAAGAGACAAATGAAATGGCACGTCGATTCGCAGACGACGTGTGCACATGACCGGCAGCTGTCAGCTTTGTCCGAGCTGACGGAGGAGCGGCTCGATCCAAAGCGTCTTTCCGGAGTCGAGATTTGTCTTTTTCCCGCCGCCGCTCGATCTGGATCCTGCCGCGATCGACAGCGTGGCGTGGCGTGGCGTAGCGTGGATCTGTACGAGCGTACGGGGTCGGAGAAGGAAGGAGGTTGTCTTCTGGCGACCGCTGCGCTGGAAGCCTGGAAGAACAAGCGTGCACGTAAACTCTTCACGATGTTGTCAGTGGCTACTGAGTCAGTTCGTCAGGTCGATGCTGGGTCAAGGAAGTGCTGTGATGAACCTGTAGTGACTGCAGCACGGTTGTTTGTGTTCGAAAAGATGGAAGGGGTTGGGACTTGGAAATGGGTGTACTTGCGGTGACTGTAAATACGAATGCTTCGTTTCGTTTTTACGCACAGGCAGCTGGTTGAAAAACTTGGAAGTTCACTTTGCGGGCCGTAAAGCCTGCTGGGCCATGAATCCAGCGTTTGCTGAGATGGTTTGGGCCTATGTTCGTCGTTTCTGGTCGGAGGTATCGAGTGGCCATGTTTCTTAGGCCGGCCCTGTTTTGGAACAACAGACAGCGGGCCAGCAGCAGGCCCTGATGAAGATCAGGTATTGGGTCTATAATTTGCTCGGACTCGTGCTACTTTGCAACCGGTAAGGCGGTAAGCAGGCGGTAAGCAGTACTGAACAGTCAGTCTCATGCAATTAGCAATCAATGAATAAAAAACAGTCAATTTTTTGCCCTACTTCCTGTTGTTTTTCACAAGGTTAATCGATGAGCTGCTGTGCTACTACTACAAGCGGAGCCACTCGAATCCGTCGATGAAGTCGAGGGAGATGAACGGCTTGGCCTCCTCGTCGGTGAGCTCCCTGGACCACTGCACCCTGCCGGCGTAGTTCGCGCCCGGCCCCGTGCACTTGTACTGCCCGTAGAACACCGTCCTGTGCAACAACACGAGCATCTCCATGAGAGGATGAGATCGATGGACGGAGGTGAAGAGACTGAATCGAAGAAGCTGAGTAGTGGTAGAGGAGGGCACGGACATCTCCCTGGTCGGGTCGCCCCAGTTGTACCACCCTCGCGGGATGATGATGTTGTCCATGTAGGTGTAGGCGAAGATGACGCGCGAGAAGGTCCCCCACGCGCGGCCGAGGTAGAGCGCGCCGGAGCCCGTCACCCTGCACTTGACGAACGAGAACCCCGTGTCCTCCAGGATGCTCATCCGGTTCTGCGCCGTCAGCGCGCCGTAGTTCCGCGCGATCGCGTGCACGTGGCAACCCTGCAGTCAGTACGTTTCACACACGCGCGTTTCAGTTCGGTGATGCCGCTGCAGCCATGCATATGCATGCATGCCGCCATGGCAAACGGAAGCAGAGCAAGGACCAGAGCTAGACGAGGGCGTGCGGCCAGCTCCGGCGTCACGGGTCGCCGGCTCGATCGGCCGGCACCTGGGGCCCGGGGACCAGCAGGCTTTTTTGCCTTTCTTCAGAAAATTAAAAAAAAACGCTCCACGCTGGGGCGCCAACGACAACGGAGGTCGCGACGCCACGTAGATTCGTCTGTCTGATCTACTTACAACTATACTTCACCCCGGCCATTGAGAATGGAATGTGGATGCCCATTAATTAAACGAAGCATCGACATTCCATTTGCGCCATTTTATTTTCAGTGACTTTTTCTTGCTGGTGTTTGGCACTGGCAGCACAGTGCGTCGTGGAGGTAGTAGTACTCTGTACTGACTCTCATGTGCATGGATGGACAGACGCGTTGTTGGTAGGGACAGTCACAAGATCCCCGGCGAGTGAGGACAGAGCGCAAGAGGCTGTGAGCCTGTGACTGAGGCTCGTGCACGGGCATGATGAGTGACAGCAAGGGATGAGAGAATATGGCTGATCGGTGGGACAGCGTCACGGATTCACAGTACCCTGCGGCCCTGCCTAGAGATGATTAATCGCGCGAATAGATGCATAATCCTACCTCGTAGAGGGAGAGCGCGTTGCCGAAGATGAAGTCGACGGAGCCTTCGATGTAGCAGTCCCTGTAGTAGTGCCGCCCCAGGTGGTCGTACAGCGTGTCCTGCGCGCCCAGGAAGTTGCATCCCACGAACGCCGCGTTGTCCGCCGATATCCGCAGCGCCACGCCCTGCTTGCCCAGCGCGCCCGGCTTCGGCACCGGGGCCGTGTTCTGCGCGCGTGCACGCACCATGCCATCAGTTATGATGGTCGGTGACGACGTCTGAGAAGAATCGGTGCATCTGCATTTGCGGACGATCAGCAGGATGTCATCACAGTACAGTGCATACCTTGAAGGTGATGTTCTTGGCGACGAAGAAGGCCGAGTTCACGGCGAACGTGGCGGAGGCGAAGGTCCCCAGGGGATGGCCCCAGGACCCCACCGTCTCCGCCGTGTCGCCCCACTGCACCACCGTCTTGTCGGCGCCGGCACCCTCGATGGTGATGAACGCGCGCATCGGCGAGATGTTCACCTTCTCCCTGCATCACACCACACCGGCGGGGTGAGAGCTAGCTTTTCCTGCGCCAGCCTTGGCCAAGCACTAAACCCAACAACAGTGGTAGGAAACCGAAACAGGGTACGTACGTGTACGTGCCAGCATTGACCTTGATGACGACGCGTTCGAGGTTGATGAGCGGCAGCGAGTCGACGGCGGCCTGGATGGACGTGAACCCGCCGGCCGCCGGGTTCTTGTCCACCAGGAGCGTGCGCGTGGGCAGGAACGCCCGGTTCAGCGCGCGGTTGAACGTGCTGTGCCCGAGCCCGCCCATGAACCGCACCCACCGCGTGAACTGCCGCTCGATCGCCTCCACCCGCGTCGCGTTCACCGGGTACGGCTTCGCCGCGTCCTTCCCCGTCCCCGTCCCCGGCCGCAGTTTCTTGGTGTGCCCGTGACGATGCGCGGCCACGACGACGTCGCTCGACGCCACGAGCAGCAGCAGCAGCATCACCACGGCAGCGACGCAGCGCAGGGCCCGCGGAGACACGGCGGCCATCGATCGTCGCAATGGCGACCCTGGCGGCGGCGGAGCTGCAGGAGTAGTAACTAGCGAACGGGCCGCAGCGAGGGGTGGTGCCAGGCTTTAACTCCGGAGGAGGGGACTGACATCGCGGGGGAATTTAAGGAGAATCACGGGGCGACGGACGGAGGGAGCTACATGGAATGACACGGGCTCACGAGCGGCCGCGGGAGAGGCTGTTATGTTGGTTGGTTGTGGCGCGTGCCCGGCTGCATGCGCGCGCATCTAGCCGGCGCCGCGGCACGTGTTCGTGCTCATTGCCTCGGCGTTGGCGCAACGCAACCCCGTCTTGCGACGCAACGAGCTGCCCCCGTGGTTGAACGAATTACCCCGGGCACTGTGACAGCAGATGTAGTTATCTGACAGGGTTTGTGTATGTACGGGCGTGCGGTTCAAGTTGTTTTGAGCACCGTTTCTTCTGTACTTGTTCAGTTCTTCTCAGATTTATGTTATTCTGGAACCTAATTATGCAACGAGCGACTCAAAAGTCACGGGTGCCATTGAGGGAAAAAATGTCAGTTAATAAGACCTATTTCAACTCGCTCCCGACAGCTGATTATTAGTTACTCTATTCATCATTTTTTATTTGACGCTGATTAGTTTAAAATTGAACTAATTAGTATCAAATAAAAAAGAAAGGAAAGATCCGACATTTTCACATTTTCAGTGGATCAAGAATGTTAGGTAGGTAGGTACAAACGTGGAGAAGTGCATTCCGTCAGAGTTGTTTTCCTCGCATCTTGTGGGGATTCCACTCCTGTCTGTCAGTCTGTTCTCCCATGGCCGTAACTTCCTGTTCGTTTGTTCCTGCTTGTTTGCTGCCTGCCCGTGAGTCCGTGACCCCCTCCCTCCCTCTGCGCGCAGTGGCTAGTGGCTCCATTGGAATTTGGCTCTGGCTCGATACAAAATGACAGTACCTTTCGAAAAGAAAAATGGAAACGACAGCACGTACGTAGAACTGCATTCACGGGCCCCCCATGAAATGAGGCATACGCATAAGGACTCGGTAACACATTAAGACCGTCACAGTAGCATACTGTGAAACATACTGAATATACTGTATCGCGGTGTAATTTAGAATAATAGTGTATAGAATATGCTTTAAAAAGCGCTGATGCGGATAGCCTAAACCAAGATCATCACGAAGCTGATCTCCTCGGCGGCGGCCTCCATGGAGTCGATTATTGCTCGGATCCCCCTTTTCACGTCAATCACCTGGAAAGGCTCCACTGTGACACGGGCACACGGCACGAACTTAAGCGAGAATTCGATCCTTCGGTCAGCCCCATCGCCATTCTATTGGGCCGCATCGCAGCCCATTCTTTCAGACACAAACTTCTCGAAGAGGACACGAAGCTTCACAGCATGCAGCCCACGACTATGGCCCAGCTTTGTTTTTGGCGCCACCTGGTCCACAGCGGCCGTCGGTTCCGTCGACCAGGCGTCCCTCCCCAACACCTACCGACGGTAAGCAATTCGTCCGTTGCTCATTTTTCGTATAGGAAGCACCCTCACCTGATCTTCTGATTCGGAGAAAGTGATTAGTTCAAGGAGCACCTGTGTGAATTCTTTTTCTTTTTTGACTTTACGATGCTAGATCTATTGCGTCCACGCTGGTTTGTATAGTACTCTCTCCGTTCTGAAATAATTGTCAGACAATCAAATGAACTAAAAATGAACTAATGAATGTTGTCCTAACGACAATTAAAACAAAACGGAGAGAGTAGAACTGAACAGGAAACGGGATTGATTGCTCGGTAATCGCTGACCTAGCGGTCCTGGGGCCTCCTGTGCAACAAACTCAGAACCAGCAAACAGCATGGAGACGCACAACCTAGCGACTACTTATCCCTTTCCAGGATCACAAAATAAGATCTCTACACCACTGGATTGTCCTGATACTCATATTATGCAGGATCTACCATTGGATTTCTATTCATTCTATGCCACAAAACAACCATTTTTGTGCCAGCACATGAGATACACTGGTGCCAACACCCCTGCTCCCCCTTCAACCTTTTGATTAGAAGTTTAGAACAAGAACAAAATATTTGCAGCACGTTACAGATCGATTAATGTCATATTAAGATACGTTGCTCTAAGATAATCAGGATGAGGTCATCAGGATGAGGTGATCCTAGACTCCAGCTCTGGGACAAGGCTATTCTGCTTCTGTTCATCCCAAACCAGTCCAATGTCATATTCGGGGACGTACTCCTGCAGCAGATAAAACAGATTCATGCTCACGGACCATGGAGCTCAAATAAAAAAAAAACATTTTGGCCGCCTCCAGAGCTTTCTATATCAAAAACGAACAAAATGTAGGAGTTTAATAAACCTCCAGTTTCACAACTAGCTCCTTGGCTGTTGGGGCTGAAATGATGATGCTCCTCGCCTCCTCCGTGATGAAGCCTTCATTGACAGCCAGGTCAATGAAAGATAGAAGGGGATCATAGAATCCATCAACGTTCAGAAGGCCAACCTGGTATTACATTCTCAAGCAATTACATGAAAGCTACTATGATGAATTGACGACATAAATATGATTACTGAATCATCCATTCACACCATCGGATATCACCTTGGAAATAAATAGCAATTCAGCGGGCCATCAAACTCATAATAGTGCCCGATAAGGGATAAGAAGAGAGACATCAACTTGACTGGTCTAATCCTACACATCTTCACCATATTGTATCTCATAACACAAATTGTAGATTGTACAAAGACCACGGCAGTTCCTTGTGCATGCAAGACGTCAGCAGTATAAGATCATCCAACCATCATTCTATTAGCTGTGTGTGAATATTCATAGAGTACAAAGTACTTGTCACCTTCTAGTTCATTTTTGGACTAGAAGGTGACAAATTTTTGAGAAAGGAGAGAGTATATCTTATTGGCAAAAGATATTAAAGAGGGAACGCAGAGTGTGTGCCCTACAGTCTCCAATATTCTGATGTAGTGATGTCAATATTTTGGTTCAAAAAAAAAAGCTGTAATGATGTCAGTATACATCATGTTCACTAAACTTTCCTTCCAACAAATTTGCTGTGAAGGTGAAACTTTTAGCCACATGTAAACAAAGGCAAGACGGTAGCATCACATCACAATGGCTCTAACAACAATTCAATAAATAAATCAATAGGTATAAATCGATACTTAAGCAAAGTTGGTTGACAACACAAGAAGACAAATAGTGCATGATCTTCAGATTGTTGGCATGGATGATTTTTGTGAGAAGGAACTAGAACAAACGAAAGATGGTTTTTACCGGCTTCTTATGGATTCCTAGCTGTGCCCAAGTAATGACCTCAAGCAATTCCTCCAGAGTTCCATAGCCACCTGCAAGTTTCGTCAGAGAAATACACAATATTACATACACATACAGATATATTAAAAATTTATATCTGATGTCTGACAAAATAAAACAAAGTACGGTAACGCACCTGGTAAAGCAATAAAAGCATCAGCAAACCGAGCCATCTCCGCCTTTCTCTCATGCATGCCAGAGACAGCTCTAACTTCCCCGACAGGCTCTCCAGTTACCTACAGAAGTATGAACTAATTAAGTCTAATGAAGCTGCACATTTGATCACATGTAAAATACCTTTTTCCTAAGCAGGTGACAACTTGTTTTGTACTCAATACTCCGTGCATATCTAATTTAGCAGTATTTAGTAGATTTGGAAGAAATAATGACATATGCATCATAAATTCTTCATGATGTGGATGCAGAGAAATGCTACAGAAAGAATGGAGAATATCGGCTTGACGATGTACATAAGCTAGTAGTATATTTAATGGACGTTTGTGCGGACGTTGCAAATACCATATATCTAATAAATGCAAAGAGTTCAAGCTAATTTGAACAGGCACTATACGAGGCATATTATGATTCGTTGAAATAAAGTCACATAAACTCTTACTATGACATAATGACAACATATGCAAAATTTTGTGTGTATGAAGAATGGATGATAACTCTACGTACATCTGATGAAGTTAATTCTTTGAACATGAAGCCTAACCATGTGAACTAAAGTATCACGGAATGGCAACAAAACACATGTCACGGCCTTTTGACTCACTCACCTCCCTTGGCATGAGCGATTTTGGAATGATCCTGCGAGAAAAGAAGAGGGAAACAAAAAGGCACAATAAATTCGACGCTAAAGCAGTCAAACAAGTACGAGAGCAGCAAGCTGATGTTTTCCCACGTAAAGAAACTGACAAGCCTAGAGACAGCTAGGCCTTTCTTGAAGAACTTGGACTTGGTAAGCAGCTCAGAATACTACTCCTGGACTAGCTAGTGGGGCGCAAGTGCAGCAGCTCCCCCAGCCAACAGCAGGTCCCATTGCGGCGAGCAAGGAAACAACTAGGCTAGCTTTAGAAAAGACAGAAAAGTTGGTTCCATTTCGGTGAAAGAGAAGGCGATCGGCATGAGTTGCCTCCCTTCTCCCAAACGAGCAACGGGTAGGACAAGGCTGCCATTTTCTGCACCTAATAA
Organism: Tuctoria greenei; assembly: GCA_036927565.1. Classification (NCBI taxonomy): domain Eukaryota; kingdom Viridiplantae; phylum Streptophyta; class Magnoliopsida; order Poales; family Poaceae; genus Tuctoria; species Tuctoria greenei. Next base: position 307,098,851 of record JAYESD010000001.1, read on the forward strand.
GGCTGCCGTTTTGGAGCATGGCGTTGCTAGACACACAGCACCCAGAGCAAGAACACCACCCTATGCAGCCAGCAGTGGCCAGTGGGAGCAATGTAGGATAGAGAGAGATGGATACTGACCCAATGACATGGCGTCCTCCGGCGTGAACTGCATGTGAGACCAAGCCCATTAGGCCGATGGAGCCACCGCCGTAGACCAGGTCTATGCCTCTCTCCACCTGCACGCCACGGCCATAGATACACAACAAATAACTCATGGGAGAGAAGTGTTAAAACTAGTCAAGTCCAATAATCACATCATATCATCGGTATATCAGCTGAGAGGAAACGATATGCATGGAGCTGGACTGACGCTTGATCCATGTAAAGCAAGGGAGAAATGCAAATAATATAGGGCGCATGAGTTTTTCTTTTCGCGGAGGATGCATACACGAGATCTCCGATCCCATGGCCTGATCGCACCTATATCACCACATTTGATGCGGCAACCTAATCGTCCCCAGGCACTACAACTGTATTCAGCACCACTAGATATAGTGCACAAGCATGGATTCGATCCACTAGTAAGCCAAAACGAACTAGCCGTAAGCGCAAAGTTGCGCTTCACGAAATCCTAAATGAACCAAGCCGTAAACGCACGCGGAACATGTACATAAATGAATCGATCAATCATGAGACCGGAAGAGCATGGAATGGAAACCCACGCATGGAAAACAAAGTAACACATGTATTAGTAGGGGAAGGGGGGCGGAGATACCAGAAGGTTTCCGAGGTCGACGGCGGCGTCCTGGTAGCTGGCCTTGTTGCCCTTGGCGCTGCCGCAGTAGACGCAGATCCGGCGGAAGCGTGACCGCCGCTCGGCGCTCGACTCCGGGGGCGCCGTCTCCGTGGTCGCCGCCTCCAGTGCGAACGCCGCGGTCGGTGACGCCTCCGATGCACCGGCAAGGGCCGCCGTCGGGGTCATGGCGACGGGAGAGGAGCAGGTCGATCAATGCCGCGGCGATCGCGCCTGCGAGTTCCTGCGGCGAGTGCTTGTAGGATATATGGGCGAGAACGAGGACTGCGGCGAGGTGGCCGGCCGGCCGGCCGGCGTGGATGGGCTAGGGTGTGAATTCCGGCCGGCGTCGTAAAAGGTGAGAAGGAGAAGGAAGGAGACCGAGTGTCCTCTGATTTATAGAGGCGCCATGTGGGCCCGGGGCCTCCCACTTGCGTTGCTGGTTTGCTAGGTCGGTCCGTTGCCTGCGGCCACTAGGCTCCCCCTCGGTCTTTCTTGGGCCGGCCCACTAAAGTTCACAGCCCACTAGCCCAGCGCCGGCAGAGTGCTTGCTGCGTCTTTTCGCACGACGCGAGCTGCGAGCAGGAGCAGTACGCAGGACACGCTGTCGCTCGCAGGCGCCTCCATTTCCCAAGAAGAGAAACGGGAGAGCCCCGAGGCTGGCGAGACAATTTTCAAAAGCCGTAATCATTAGATCTTCTGCTCCAGGGTCCGTCACCGTCACTGGACTAGTACTGGAGTTGTGTATATCGAGGAGACAACACGACGTCGCGTGCATGCATGCACGCATCGGAGTACTGTAACTATAGAGATAGCCGCAGCTGAGTGCTAGCTGAAGCATGGATGCAAGCATAGGAGCAGCAGCAGAGGCAATGATGCGCTACCAAGACCACCCGATCGAGCTAGGAGGAGAAGTCGCCACTGCTCGGTTTCATCAGTTGGGTTCCATGAATCGCGCTAGTCTTGCTTTTCTGCGCTCTACTAGGTTGGGGTGCGGGTTAATGCACTGCATCTGCCGCCTGCCTGCTGTACAAGGATGGAGGACAAGAAACTGCAGCTGCCGCCTGCCGGGCGGGGCAAGGAAGGAGAAGAAAATGGAAGCTAGGCAGGGCGGAGTTTGACGATCAAACAGAACATTTGCATCGATGCCTTCGTAGTCCATCTCATGGTGCAGAACAAAGATGGTAAAAGCACGTAAGATTTTGTTACAGTGTCTGAAGGTTGATGTATTGCTATGCAGTGAGATTTCGTAGTTATAAGGAAGAGTTAACGTAATTACTGGTTGCCCGTCTAGCTCAGTTGGTAGAGCGCAAGGCTCTTAACCTTGTGGTCGTGGGTTCGAGCCCCACGGTGGGCGTTGATTTTTTTCCTTACTTTTTACAGTATGTAGGAACAACCGACAACTGAATCAAAGACTTCGCACCCCAAGCGTAGCAGGTGCGGAGAGTAATAAGCTGTCCCTCCGGGCATTGCAGCAGACCACGCAACCGGCGTCGTCGCCGTCTTTGGAAACGGAGTGGATTCCAGCTGGCTCGCGCTGTCGTCCTCTTTTGTTCGCCAGCAGAGGCGTCCTCCAGGCTGCTGCTGCGGCCACCTCCGGAGCAGGGGCCGAACAGCGTGCTCACATCCTGTACAACAGCGTCAGCACGGGCCATCTTGATTTGTATTGGTGTACTCCCCTTGTTTTAAAATAATTGTTACCAGCTAGTTCATTTTTGAACTAATCAGTGATAATTATTTCGAAATGAAGGGAATATGTAGTATGCACTCGCGACCATAGTAGTGATTTGTGAAACCGTCCGCGCGTGCATGGTACCAACCTCGCATAGATACGGGAACTGAGCGACCGATTCATGTGTCCTACACAGATCAGGAATACGTACGGGCACGAGCACATTATTACATGCATAACCCTGTTGATTTTAATTACCTTGCATAAGTAAGATACGTACAGCAGTACGGATGTGTGCATGTATGCATGCACGACTAATTGTACTGACGGAGAACACGACGTATAGTGTATACTGCTAAATATCACCGATCGATAAATACTCCCTCCGTCTCTATTAACTTGTCGCTTTGTAGTTTATTTTTGAATTACAAAGCGATAAGTTTATGGGAACGGAGGGAGTACCTCTCAAATTAACTCTACACGTACGCGACACATGCATGACGACCTACGCGCGCTATATATGTTTACGTATATATACATGCATTCGCACGCGTGTCATCAGCATTCGAAGATGATCACGGCAAGCAGCGCATGCTAACGAGCTAACGCGCTCTTGCTGCTGTGATATCAAGCTGATGCTGTGTGTGGTTGTTGGTGATGATCCGATCATCCTGTGACGTGGTGTCAGACGTACAGCAGCACGCAGCTGGCGGCGCGACTGATCCTGTCGTCGGCGCCGCACGCATACTACGGCGTCGTCGCGGCGGTGCGCCATCAGCGGCGCCGCTCCGGTGCAGGCAGCACTTGCGCGCGATGTCGCGCATGGAGCTGGCGAGGGAGAGCTTGGGGTTGAGCCGCACGGTGGAGTTGAAGCGCTCGCACAGCGCGGCGTGCGCGTCGACGGCGCCGCCCACGGTGAGCGCCGGCTCCCGCGCCAGCCGCTCCTTGACGGCCTCCGCGCACAGGCCGCACACCCACTTCCCCTGGAACCGCTCCCGCACGTGGCCGATGTACGTGGGCGTGCACTCCTCCGCCATCCCGCAACACTCGCACCGCACGCTCCGCGCCTCCCCCGCGTCCAGCAGCGGGAGCTCCCCGCCGTCGTCGGAGCTGCTCGAGCGCTGCACGTGTACAATTCGGTCAGTTTAAGGCTATTAATCAGTTTGGTCGTGCACGTCATGACAGATAAGCAGTGCATGCACATCAGCTGCTGATCGGCCGGCATTGCATGCATCTACAATACAAGGAAGCAGCTAATTAAGGGAGATGAGCTAGCTAGGTGAACGAGGAGGATCGTTACCGTGGACTGTTCGACCGGTCTTGCCAGACGCCACGGCATTCTCGATCGAACCTTCTATCTTCCTTAATCAATTGTTAGCGACCTGCTAGCTGCTAACCGAGTAGTTAACCTGATCGATCAGTCGATAGCTTGTGCACACGGGCGGTTTGGTTAGCTGTGGCTACACCCCCGTCCGTGGCCTATTTATAGGCGCCATGCCAACCCTGCAGGGGTCGGTTCCGCCCACAGTTTCACAAGCAAAAAAATCCATCCATGATCTCCTGGAAACCGGAAATCCTATTAGCCTGGAACCGGGTGCGCCGCAGAAACTGAGGAACCTCCTGACGAACAACTTGGACCAGGTGATCGTTACCCGAAAAGTGCATGCCTTTCACACGAGATCAAAACATCCTGTTCAATCTCTGTCTCTGCGCAGCTCCAGAAAAGTGCACGGTCATCACGGTGAGTCATGCAGAGTTTTTCGAGGGCTGCCGAATCCATGGCTCAGTTGCACACGAACACAAACTAGTCGTCAATGACCGATCGAGCCTAACCTCTTTCTCGTCAGTTACCGCTACTGTTTAGTTGATTAAGGCCCAGGTTAGTTGCTGATCAACTGTCTATCTTCTTCTCCATCATTTGCTTGTAGGTGTTAGATGATGGGTGCGCCCTCCCTGACCTGTGAGGTTAAGATGTGTATCTTAATTAAGTTTGTCATTTACAGGTATTTGGCAACAGTGCATGCAAGCATGGCGGACGCTGGTTGTCTAAATCGCGCGCCTGTGAGCCGCTCACGGGATAAGCATCGGCGGCAGGGTTCTCTGCCATACTACAGGGTTCCGTCGCCTAACCCTGATTTTCTTATGCTTTTTGTTTGTTAATTTTTTCCTATTTAGTTGATATGTACTCCCTCTCTTCAAACGTTTATAAAATCTTTTGAACTAAAAAATGATAAAACTTTGGACAAGAAGGGAGTCTTCACTAGCTTACACATAAACAATTACGAAAACGTTATTTTTTTAGTAGTCAGAAGTTAGCATTTTAATTCAACCCATATCCTAAGTTATGGATCTACTTCAAGATTCATGCGTTTGTATTTAGTTCTATTTGTTCTATTTTTTATGCTTACGTATCGACTGCAAAATAGTTTATTGATTTATTGAATATAAAAAAATATAAGTTGTAGTTATTCGGTCTAGCTATAACAACTTGGTGCATAGGTTGGAACAAGATGCTAATTTCAGATATCTGAAAATTAGAAGCTCCTAAAAATTTATAGGAAATGATACAATTCACTTATACTTCAACACTTTTCTTGTCCCCTCAAAGCGTAAATGTAAAATATGAGTCAACTATAATTTATTTAATAAATTACATCCATCAGGATTCGAACTCGAAACCTTTAGTACTAATACTATAACTAAACAATTATCTAGTGATCAGTTACACCAAAAAAACTTAAACTAATATATAAAATAGACAATTCTTTTATAATTCAGCATTTTTCATTTCATATCACCACCAATTTCATCCTTCAGGACACGATTGTCTGCACACTCGCTGACGATGACGCGAAGCTTTCTCTAGGTGTTGGGTCGGAGGACTGATGATGTAAGATAAGATTGTCTGCACACTCGCTGACGATTGTAAGCAGGAGTATTATAGCCTGAAACTGAGAGTCTGAGCTAGTGTCCCAAGTGGAGCTCTTATTAGCTTTTGCAAGTGGTAAGAGCCGAAATGATTGTATTATGGTTGTGATGAGTTTATGGAGATCACACCGTTCAACAATGGATGAAAGGGAAAGCATGCATGCATATTTATCACTGCCAACAACTGATTAAGACAGTTTCACCTGGCGAGGCATGATGAAGAATGAGAAAAATGCGTGGAGCATCGAGCACAGAAAGATGCATCTGCATAAAATGCACCAACGATGATAAAACTTTCGTTTCCATTGTTTTTATAGGACTAGATTTTGTTTGAGAAAGTGGATTATGTGGCAGGGTGTTAGTGCCGGCGTGGCATAAGTCAAATGTCAAACATGATTTTATGCTAAGATAAATATCGATGTTAGTTATAACCTTTAGTAGTATGTGCTTTAATTTTCATACTGGGAAAAGCACATGAATTTTATATTTTTCTTGATCTGTATATGGATCTGTGGTATTGTCTCAGATTTTATAGATGATTATGTTATGAATTGACACGTTTTAATACAATAAGTGTTGACCGGTTCTTATCGTGATGTACAAATTGTGAAGTGTATGAAAAGTTTGAGACGTGTCTTGTGACAAAATAATGTTCTTTACACTTTTCTTTTCCTTTTTTTTCTAAAGCATCATGAGATGTCCTATGTTTCCGTCACCTGCAGTGATGGTACGCTTCCACGGTAGAAAAAAAAAAACGCTGTCTCTGAACGGGGCGCGTATCTTCAGCCGTAAGCCACTGACAAGATAAAACCGTCAGGATAATTCACTAATGGGCCTTTTGTGCTGGGCCAAATGTAGCGTCAGTCGTGTACGGTGGGCTTGACTTCACGTTTCAGCACAAGCGCATGGGCCGACATTTTTTTTGCGTGCGGCAAATTCGCAAGACGACGTCAGCAGCGGTGAACAGTCGGCTTTCTCCATCAAAATTTAACCAGAAGACGACAGGCAACCAATTGAATTGATGAACGAATCACATCATTTTTTTTGTCAAAAGCTCATGAATGGATCACATCGTCGAGTTGATAGAGATGATTACAGTTGTAAAGATCATATCAAGTTTTCTGCCACGCTCAAGTTTTCTGCGACGCACGATCGAGTTAAAAAGGCGTTCACGGGCGCGCGATGGCACGGGAAAGCCGTCGCCTACTGCTAGTTCCCGTCGCGCCGCCAACATAACAAGCTAGCTCCTGCTAGGCGCGGCGTGCGTTGCGTGGCGTAGCGTAGCTCATGGGGTTCTCGCTCGCCGGCCGGGGGCACTGGTGCGCCAGCAGTGTGCCCTGTGCCGGGCGCCCCCACCGCTAGCTCTGTAGGCCCTGTCCGCGCCCGCGCACGCCGGCACGTGCTCAGGGAGGATCAGCAGGACCAGCAGATGCTGGCTGTCGCGCCGCCCACCTTTCTTCGTTGGCGACGGCGTGCGGCCGGGCGCGGTGCACGCCGCTGCATGCAGTCTCCCAATCCATCGGCGCTGACGTCGGACACTTCCGCGTGTCTCCACGTGAAGTCCCGTTTCGGCCGGCCGGCCCTTTGCCGGCGGCACGAGTGGAAATTTGGCTTTACTCAAAGGGTCCTTCGCTGATGCCTGATCACCAATCTGTTGTGCATCCACCTTCCATCATCGTGGTGGAGAGGAGAGAAATCCGGCCTCGCTGAAGCAACGTACGTACTGGTAGCAGGCTGCTTATCCCGGCTTTAATTTGCGCTGTCACAGTGCAGGATCATTTTCACCTGTGGGCGGCTGCACATATATCGCCATCTCCATGACTGATTAGCTGCACGGAGCTATCGTACCTGCTGAATATGATATATTGATATGCATCGGCAATGATGCACGCACGCGCACCTATCAGAAAAAAGCCACTCGCCGTACGTTTATCTCCCCATCTAACTACATCTGAACTCTGCGTAAATGGTGGCATCCATATGATGATATACTTAAGGCCGTGTGCACTCTGTTGGTCCTAGAGTTAGTACTACTGTACATCCATCATCGACCTACCAAAAAACACAAAGTTGTAGCTGCATGTCGTCGTGTGCAGGGTGCGTCCTAGCTGAAGGAATTCGAGACACTCGCTATCGTTTCTTTGCTTGTACGATCATCATAAGAGGCGAACTTGTAACATGTGCCGTGCGTACAGTCATGCCACGGGAGACCCTCTTTACGGATTACGAACATAAGTACATTACCTGAAACTGTTTCTGAAGCTCGTGTTCACCTCCAACAAGCAGTTTCCTCCCACAATAAAGCGCGACTGCCCCGTTTGCTTCAGGCGAAATCCATCACACGTCGGCCGGCGTCAGTACATGCTTGTACTGGCTCCTCTCACGTGACGTTCTCACCGGTTCTATTCTACCAGCTGCTACTCACTCTGCGCACAAGTGTCAGCCTGTCCTTCGGACCGGTAAAGTAAAGCAGCAGTACAGTACATCACCACGTCCAATAGGTAAATTCGAAGCTTTCGGTGGTCAGGTACGATCGTCCCAAAATTGGGCCCGAACGAGGTGCCCGGAGAATCAAACCAACAGAGCCGCACCAAAGTTTTCACTTTCACGACGAAGTGGGTGGTTGGTTTGGTTGGATCCAATCCAATGCCCTGCAAGCAAGGCTGCAACCAAATCCCACCTCCACATGGCTGCATGCACCGGCCTGATGCTTCTTTATTTATATTTTTTCTACTGTACCCATGTGCATCACCCCGACATGTGGGCCCGCAACATGCCAAGAGTCTCTCAACGTGAGTTGTTTTTTGGTTCGGTCGCACGCGCCACTCTCGTGATGGTTTGCCTCTGGCCTCTCATGATAACACCGACCCCCTCATTCACGGCACAAGCGAATCATCTTGCTCGCAGAAACGGAGACAAGATTGGGATTCACAAGAACAAGCCGCTACGCTTTGAAGTTTGGACTTAAAACTGATTTGCTTACTGTTCCTCCTCTCCTAAGGAGCTCTGCATTATACAAACTGAAAGGTGCTATGGAAATTAAAAAGGAAAAAAAACTAAGAAATTAACTCCCTAGAAAAAGCTGGCTGGCTGGCTGACTGACTGAGAAGAGTCTAAAAAGGCTATGAAACTGGGAAATGGAGAAAACAAAAAAAAATACAGAGATGGGTGCAAAATCAAAACTGGAGCAACGATTCCTGAAAGGAGTTTAGCTTCTGTTTTCGCTGAATTATTCCTGGGCTACTGGATCATTTCTAGAGATGGCAAGCAGCAGATGTGTTTCCTCCTAGATGAGCTGACGAAAGTCCGGGCCTATGCGGCTGTGGATCAAGAAGTCGTCGCCGAGGAGCGGCGCCGACGGCCCGTCGAACAGCAGCGGGCTGGGCACGTGGATGAGGCCACCTCCGCCGCCTACGTGCGCCAGCGGCTGATTCTGCGGGTGGTGGGGCAGGCCGTGGTGCATCTCCTTCTGGCGGCGCAGCTCCAGCACCTTGCGGTGGGAGTTGGAGTGCTTCGACACCACGAACGTCGGGCTCGCCGCCGGCCGGTACTCCGGCACCAGGCGGCCCGACTTGTACCGGACGCCGCACGCGTTGCACAGCGTCTTCGGGCCCATGGGCCCCGTCCTCCACTGAGGCGTCTTGTCCGTCTCGCAGTGCAGGCACCTCCTGCCCTCCCCTGCTGCCGCCGCCGGGGGCGTCGGCGCCGCGTCCTTCTTCTTGGAAGACTTCGCCGGCTTCTTCGCTGGGAACGCCGGCGTGGCGCCGGTGCCGGACTCGGACGGCGAGATGGCCGCGGACGCCGGGGAGGGCGGCGACGCGGGAGGCGGCGGGAGCACGACGAGGCGGGAGGACCAGCTGCATGGCGCGACGCGGGAACGCTTGCTGCGCGCCTTGCCCGTCACTGGCGCCTCCGGTGGCCGCACGCCGCCGCCGGGTTGCGCCGGGGCAGCCGCAGGAGCGGGAGCGGACGCCTTGGCGGCGACGGCGGCCGGTGGAACGCCGGTGATGAGTTGCAGCTTCCGGAGGTCCTCAGTGGGGAAGTTGTCCTCGCCCATGTAGTTGGACAGCCATTCCAGCTCCGCCAATTGGTCGTACTGCGCAGAGATTCAGAGCAAGAAACGAGTCAGAAAATGGCGCCGCATAACTCATTCAACCAAAACCAGACACTGCATAGTGTGGCGAGCGTTTAGGAGGATGCTATATTTGGCGTTTTAGCTTGATTATCAGTTACTATCCTTGGAGTTTTTCCTTCATTCAAGGAGAGAACCTCTTGTGCTGAACCGTAGATTGTTGGAAAAAATCACGGAAAAAATCGAGAATTTCGACGGAAATAATGAAAAATAAATGAAATTTGCGACGAGAGAGTAGGGGGGAATTTACCGGCTCGCACAGCCCGCCGGTGAAGTCCCCGTCGGCGAGGCCGGAGAGGGAGTTGGTGCAGCTGTCCAGCGCCGTCACCGTGGACGAGTCGTTCGACGGGTTCCCGGCGCCGCCTTCCTCACCACCTCCGTGGGCAGCGCCGCCGTCCACAACCCCGGCCTTGCCATCTCCCCCCTCCAACACAACCGCCTCCTCCTGCACCTCCTTCTCGTCGTCGCACGGCAGGTCGAGGAGGTCATCCACGAGGAAGAAGTCTGCCTCCTTCTTCACCCGGACGTCGTTCGTGCACTCTGCCGTCACCTCCATTCACCGCACAAAATTCGTCTTTCGTGTCCCCCTTCTTTTCCTTCCCTCCCCCCCGCCGATTTTTTCTCCGCGAGCGTTCAGAGGCAGGCGGAAATAACGAGAGAGAGAGGGAGAGAGAAAGAGAGTAGGGTTTAATTGGGACGCGTCTGGGGCGTTGGTGAGCGGAGTGGAGGACGACGAGGCCGGAGGAGGGGAAGTCGGCAGAGGTGAACGATTCTTAAGGAGGAGTAAATAAAGCCACATCCCACAGCCACTCCGTGTCCCCGCTGGCTGGAAACATTGGCAGCTTTCATGGCCAGTCAAAAATGAGATATCCTCATTAATAGCAGGAATAATCCAGAAACCACTGATGGCGTATAGTAACCGGGGAAGAAAATGAAGAAATGTTTTCTTCCTGTTTTTGTCGCGATTAATAGCAGGAAGAATCCTCACTAATTGCACGAGGTCAACTGTTCTGGTACTGGTAATTAAGTGAAGAAAACCTGGAGAAATTGATGGCAGCTGAAGCTGGATTCCTCTTAATTCATTGTAAAATGGCTGGCAAAGGGTGTAATTTGGTTGTAGAGTTATGGATTCTATTATGTGGAAATTAAGAACACGCATATTAAACCATCACAGCATATGAGCTGGTACTACACGTATTATTTGACAATGCTACCGGAAGACCTCGGCCTCCCGCGCACGTCACGATACTCTCTCGTGCTACCACGTAGCCACCACGTGGATGAGCCCGCCGCTGCCGTCGGATGATGCGAGAACTGCCACGCGGCCGGTATCCGAGTGCGGTGAGTGGTAAACTAAAGCGGGCCGGTTGGTGGGCTGCGTGACTGTGTCAGATAATGAGTCCGGCCCCGATCCCGATGTGGATTGGCCTCGAAAGATGTGACTGTGTTGGGCCCCTGCGTGTCTCTATGAACTTGTCGCTTTGTAGTTTATTTTTAAACTACAAAACGACAAGTTTATGAGGACGGAGGGAGTACTTATTATGGAGTGCAGTCCAGCTTGTAAAGCGAGGCGACGACGATGATGTACCCCACGCGGCACGTGATTGCGATCTGGCCGCCGTGTCAGGAGTCATGAGTCATGTGAGGCGGGCTCGCCACGGACGTGACTCGAAAACACCGTACCTCGCGTGATCGCGTCCGCGGCGGTCAGTGTCGCCGTCCGGCTCCGTACCTCCCCGCGCATACGGGTTTGCGTGCCGGCCGTGCGACGAGACGAGCCCATGCCGGTCTTCTCGCGCCATGCCACGCCACGCCGCGTCGAACTAGAGCGGCAGCGCGTGCAAACGCCATGCCTTGCTCAATTATTGTTTCGGCATGAGTAATACCCGTAGCACGACCATTGGGATTTGGGAACGAAGCGGCGGGCTATGTGCACGTCCATTAGCGTTGATGCAGAAGTAGAACAATGCTGGAGAGAAACTGCAAAGTTCGATGGTGAGGTTAGCTCCGTGCGAGGTTTTTATTTCCTGACGCGTCGTGCCAATAATCTCCGACTAGCGCGGAGTGTGTCACGCAGCTCCACCGTTTCGTTTTATTTGTCATCAATTAGTTCATTTTTTAACTAATCTGATAAATAAAACGAGAATACTCCGTATCTCTCAAGAAATGAATGCTAGATAAACACACTCATCAATTTCCCTCTACAACATTTCCTCAAAACACTAGTTTCCCTTACGTACAAATGCTCTACTATTTTATTCCGTTGGAACGAAATAAGATCTCAATTGTACCAATTTCCCAAGCAATGATGGTATTTTTGTATAATATTTAACTGTGATCAAGTGCATGCTAACTTAAAAAGATGTTAAAGTTACGTGAAAACAAGGAGCATGTATCGTATCTTTGATCGGTGAAGTAGTTGTATATAATGCATAATATTATGTTGTTGATATCAGTCCCTTTCTTTTGATTTTGGCTACCTAACTTGAACCCTTTTTTCATGGATCCTAGCAAAATAATTTAGCTGTTGCTTCAGACATTTCATTTATAACAATGATGATTATGATCCAAAACAAGATATATTGACGCTATTAGATGGGTAACTTAAATGGTGCCAACAAACGATGGGGGGAGAGGTTTGGATAGGTAGTCTGCTGGAGCACCTCTTTTAACTTGTTTACTGTTTTTTACAGTATTATGGTGAAGATGTACTTTCAAGGGTAGTCAATTTGAAATGCTATTGTTTGAAATCTTTAATGCTTCATATTAATGCACTTTGTGATGACTGAAAAAGTATATGTAGTTAAGAAGTAAGTTCTCATCCCTCTCAAAGATATGGATTACTTGTACCCTGTGACAAGAAGAAACTTCAAACATGTTCTCTCTCTACTAAGGAATGGTAGCCTTCCATTCCATTCCATGTCCAATACGCTGAAGTTACCTGTTGATGTCGGACGATTTAAGCGTGAGTTCGGGCTGGACCTTCCCCATTGCCGGACCCGCAAGCCACTCGCACATAGCGGCCCAATAAAGGCAGAGGCTTCCGCGCTCCCCAACGAACACCCAGCTCGCCCGCCGCCTCCCCCGCTCCACGCCGTAGGACCGAAAAGGGCGCAGCAACTCCGAAGCTCAAACCCTCACCAACTCCCGCCGGCGCCGCCGCACCATGGCCTCTTCCTCCCGCTCCCCCGCCGACTCGCGCCGCGGTGGTGGCGGCGGCCGCGTCACGCGGCAGTCCCCCTTCTTCCGCGACCTCGCCTCCCCGATCCCGACCCACCGCGGGACCTCCCGCTTCGCCTCGGGCTCGTCCCCCGCCGCCGCGCCCTCCGCGACGCCGCCGCCGCCGCCCATCTTCACCCTAGACGACCGGGTCGCCGCGGCCGAGTTCTCCCCCGACCCCACCGGCTCGGAACTCCTCCCCGTGCCTTCTTCCCCTTCCCCACGCGCCGCCGCCAGCCGCTCGCCGTCCTGGGACCGGTCCCGCGGCAGGGTGTCGCTTTCCGCGCCGGGATCCCCCATGGATGGGGTCGTGGAGCCGGCGAGGAAGGAGGTTCTCTCGTTGCCGGCGCCTCCGAGTCCCGTCACCCCTCCTCCGGCCGCGGAGCCGCAGTCGCCGGCGACGCCAGCGCAAACATCAGCGAAGAGGCAGCCGATGGCGAATGGAGGAGAAACCGATGGCGAAGAGTGGGTTACTGTATTCGGGTTAGTAAACCTTGCTTATGCTCGGTTTTGTATTGGACTGAAATGCACTGATAGAATTGTAGATTCGTTCTAGAATAGTTTTGCGCACCTCAGGGGATTGCTGCCTCTGTTGATTTCTCCCCCCTGTGTATGTTGATAGCTGGAGGTTTGCCTGCACGTTCAGATTTGTGCTTAGAAGATAGGCACAAGGTATTGATGAGCTTTTCCAGGAGAGTTATTTGCTAGCAAATTCCTAGTTCCTGTTTGAGAATGCAAGAATCGGTTATGGTTATATGTTCCTGGGCATGCATTTGGCTATATTATTTTGTAGGCTCTTTGTAAGATAATTGTTTGATTCCTTTGTCTTTCTTTCCCTCAGATTCTCCCTTGGAGATACCAATCTTGTTCTTCGGGAATTCGAGAAATGCGGGGTAATATTGAGACATCATTCTGGTCCAAGAGACGGTAACTGGATACACATATTGTATCAGGTAATTATAAGTTTCACTACTGATTTGTTTATGTGCACGTATGTTCCTCAAACAAGCCATATTTTCCGACCCCCCCCCCCCCCCCCCCTAAGAACGTATTTAATTGTTATGAACCGTGACAACTTTATAACTCACCTAGGCTCTTATACATGGTAACTTTGTTCCTTCATGAATTCATGATTGCTTATATGGTTGTTTTCCCTTTGTTCAACTGACATGCAGTATATGTTGTGTGTTATTTGTATCAATGTCAAATTAATAGGATGGCACTTCTCCGCTATACCACCATTCACATGAAGCTATATCCTCCATGTTTTCATCATCACTCAGTCAAACTTAGCTTTAGAACCACATTCAAAGCTTTAGAACCATCACTAAGTGCTACTGGTGGTGTATTTGTTAACATCTGAGCAAACCCGCTCAGGACTGGCAGGTAGGTCATCCGGTTACTGTTCATGCTTGTATCTTTAACTGGATGCAAGTTTTTGAGCCGGTTTGCTCTAACAGTGCATTAACACTCCTAGTGAACACCTATATCCTCTTGGTTGTAGACTAGTATGTTTGAACACAAAAACAACTAGTAGAATCAGTGAGGCTGATGAGTACTTGCAAACTAACCTTGTCAGAGTCAAATTGATAGGCTTATTAGTTATTAAACAACTCTTTTAAAGATCCTCATGCCATCAGGTAGTTACTTCCTTTGTTTGTGGAAATGCTACTTTCTTTTATGTACTCGGATTCAGAACCTGTACAGGCACATCAAAATCCACCTTTTAGATGAAAATTTTAAATCGCTCTACATTTTTTTATTGATCGTGTCTTGTTTCTGCATCGTGCATGCTCATATGATAAGTTTCAATAGTCACATGAACCTAGAACTGACATATTTTTGTTATATAAATTTTTGCAGCGTTCTTACGATGCTAGAAAGGCCGTTCAAAAGAATGGTATCCAACTTAGCAGTGGTCTCATAGTTGGAGTGAAGCCTATTGATCGGGTGCACCGACAACAGCTGGATGAAAGCTTAGCTAGAAGCAATCAAGGATGTTTCATGGTTTCATTGCCTCCCAAATCATTTGCCTTGAAGAGCACAGGTGCATCAAATCAGCTAGGTGCCTTGCCCCGCCCATATGACCCAAAGGCTAATGCAAATGTTAACCGAGACGCAAGCCGTCGTGCAACCGGCAGTGTTGCTGCGCCAGCAAAATCAATTGTAACCAATGTGATGGATATGATATTTGGCATTTAATTTGCCAATGAGGACATACATCCTGATCTTTCTCTGCTCAATCGACTGCGGATGCTAGTGCACCAGATATTCGGGAACAATTTTTGCCAACTGTGAGAGATTCCAGAGAATGAAGAGTGAACTTTCTTTAGCGATGTAACATCACTATTGAACATTTTTTCATCTTTAGTTGCACTTTTGTTGCCTTATGATATATTGATCTGCTAAGATGAGAGCGGCTGTTGTATGTTGGTGGGCATGCTATAACTCTACAGGAAAAGACTGTTTAGTATTTTATACTTGTTTATTGACTTCTCTTTGTCTGAAAGTACAATGTTGTGAATGCTGAAGTAATTAATTATGAAATGAAACTGCCACTCTGTAAAATTCATGTACTTGAAAGTGCAATCAAGCGGGGTTTCTAATCTTTAAACAAGTTACAGCTTAGTTTCTCATGACTCCATATTTTCTGTTTGGAAATTACCTGGTTCCTTAATTTCTTTTGTACACCAAAATTTTTCATGTGGCCTGAAGTGATCATGAACTGCAGCCTTTTTTTTTGACGCTATATAAAATGTAGCCTTCTGATTGGCACGTTCCAAGGAAACATGTCACTGAGCCAATCAGGAGATGACTTCTGGCAGTAAATGAGAAACGAGGTCCCATGGATCATGGATGAAACGAATCAACGGTCTTGATTTCCACTTCCTAGCCTTCGCGAAGAATAAAGATCCGTACAATATTATTTTGGTCCTTGGTTTTCTCGGCGCTACATATTGTTCCTTCTCAACGTGATATATTGTACCCAATGGCTTCCAAGGTGACTAGAAGACCATTCACACATAGTACTAATATCTTGACAAAAGTTAACCCTTAAATGACAGATACCTGGCATGGCACTATGATGGTAAAAGTTTATTTTCGGAGTGTCAAAAAGGTCCTACTTCAACAGCATGATGAGATCCATGATTATAGATTTATGATCGATATCAACACATTTTTGTTGTAACAATTCCGTTTTTAATTATTGATATTATTATCATTACCGAGCTTAATGTTTTCACTTTTATTTTTTATTATAAAATACTCCCTCCATCCCCGAAACTATGTCGCTTCAAACTTGGTCAACAAAAATAAGATAAGTATGAATTTACTCTTTTACCCTCTGGATCTAGTTCTGTGTTCCTCCTGCATCTCAGCCGCCGCCCTCGCTCCCTTCTGCCTCTCATCCGACGTGGGCCGCACTCGTTCACTTCTCCCTCTCGCCCGATGGGCGCCGCCCTTGCTCCCTTCTCCCTCTCGCCGGATGAGCACCGCCCTCGGTCCCTTCTCCCTCTCGCCGGACGAGGTTTGCCTGGGAGACGCCCGACTGGGCCCCGCGGTTGCTCCTCCCACGTCTGCTCCACGCGCCGGCGGCTCCTCCCTCGCCTCGCGCCGGCGGCTCCTCCCGCTCCTTGCGGCAGCTCGTCCTGCTCCCTCCGGCGGCGGATCTGCGTGAATGGAGAAAAGAAAGAAAGGAGAAGGAAGAATGAAAGGAGAAGGGCAAATTAGTCAAAACACATAAAAATAAAGTTGAGATAACACTAAGACGACAAACTTTTGGGATCTTTTTCTTTTTGAACTAAGACGACATGGTTTTAAGGATGGAGGGAGTATAGTTAAGAAATGTTAATGATATTTTTCATCCCTATTACCAACAATGCTAACAAGTTCTGAAAAAACAAGAGGAACTGGACTTCGCAGCCGGCAACAGTTCAACAACCACAGTAATAACATCGTTCTCAGGGGCTTTCGCGCAAAGTGTACTAAATCCCCGACCCCGAGCCCTTGCACTGGACTGGAGCACCCGGTTCGCGATCGCGAGGCAGTCGTCTCCGCCTGGGTCCAGCACTGGGATTTCCGCGCGCTTCTTCCCCTCACCCGCGGTAAACGACGCTGCATCAATGGCGGAGCCCGAGGTCTCCTCCGCAGCGGGCTCCGGTGGCGGGCGACTGCGCAGCGCCGTCGGTGGCGTGCTGTGCGCCTTCACGCTCCTCCTCATCGGCGTCCTCGCGTTCTCGATCCGCCTCTTCTCTGTAAGATCTATTTTGCTCCCAAGTCCCCAGATCCAGTTCGGTTCTTGCATAGCGCTCCGGGAATCGCGTGTGTTCATGAGTTATACCTTTCCGATGCCCAGGTAATCAAGTACGAGAGCGTGATCCACGAGTTCGACCCCTACTTCAACTATCGCGTCACTCAGGTTTGATTTCCGGTTCCTTTTATTTAGCGTTTTCTGAATTTGCAAATCGAACTCAGTTCATAGGATTTGCCATATTCTGTTGATTATGGGTTTCTGATGTTGAGGGTTCTGGGTTTTGGAACGGAGGTTATACGGTAGATTTAGTTTGCTGCGTGATGGTATGTGGAAATATAGAGTTAGCGACAGTTCGTAGGGAGTGCTGGTTCGATTCAGTTATGCATCTTTGGTCTAATCTCCCCTTAATTGTCACAGTTTTTGTCGAAGAATGGAATTTACGACTTCTGGAATTGGTTTGATGATAGGACATGGTAAAAACATCTACAATCTTATAGCTGTTTGATCTATGTGATCTCTGTGTAAGATGGGAAGTGCCATACAGTAGTTGTCTGTTTTAATTTCCGCTCCTTATGTTTTAGGTACCCCCTTGGCCGTGTGATTGGTGGCACTGTCTATCCTGGCTTGACATTGACAGCTGGAACTATCTGGTGGTATGTTAATCAAAGGAACAGTCGCTGCTTTTACAGTTTATTGTGGTTTCTGCAAATGTGCATGAACTAATTCATTGGTCTACTAGGTTGCTAAACTCTATTAACATCCCATTATCGGTGGAGACTGTTTGTGTGTTTACTGCTCCAATTTTCTCTGCAAATGCTTCCTGGGCTACTTATCTCTTAACAAAGGTTGCTTTTCATGAAACAAGTTCTCACAGTATTTTTTCCAATCTGCAAAGTATTTGCTTATTTTTATTACTTTTCCGATCTATAGGAAGCAAAGGGCACTGGAGCTGGACTGATGGCAGCAGCCATTTTGGCAATGGTACATTGCACTATCCACTTGTCACCACTTTTGGCCAATTAGTTCCAAAATTTGTTTACTTGATTCATTGTCGTGATGGAAATGAAAATATGACAAAAAAATAGCAAGCTGCAATTGTTAGTTAATTTCTCCTTGACCCATCTGTATGTATGGTCGCAAGTGTGTAACAAAGAGGCGTGGGAACAACTCTGAAATACTATTTATGATTTGCTTGCCTTTCATGCGAAACAAATATTTCTAAACTTATTGGAAATCAAGCCTGAATAACTAAATTATGTGCTGCTGACACTTGATGATTTTCATTCCCCAGTTATTTGGTTGTAATTAATTTTTTTACAGATATTTTTGTTTGGCTCATATGTACCTCTGCATTTGGATAAAAGCAAGATTTTCAACTTAAATCTACTTGAATTGCCCACTTCCAAGAAAGCTGTATTGTCTATGAATGTAGTTGTTCCCTACTCTATAATAATACAGTATCATTGATTGGAATTGTTCTCCTGGCATCCTAACAGGTACCCTCATATATCTCAAGATCCGTTGCAGGCAGCTATGATAATGAAGCTGTAGCGATATTTGCCTTGATATTCACCTTTTATCTATATGTAAAGGTAATGCTTTACAATTTGTGTTTCTCACTTAGCATCTTTCTTGGCACAACTATGCTCTAACTTGGATTCGAATGATATACAGACACTGAACATTGGATCACTCTTTTATGCAACGCTCAATGCTCTCTCATATTTCTACATGGTAAACACGTTAATTTTGAAATATCTCATTTTTTAATGGATATTATAATCATTTACTGGCCTTTTTAAGGTCTGCTCTTGGGGAGGCTACACATTCATTATCAACCTTATCCCAATGCACGTGCTGCTGTGTATTGTAACTGGTCGTTACTCTTCACGACTTTACATTGCATATGCCCCCCTTGTAAGTTTTTTCTTTGAATTTGGTACCCAAAGAAAGCAGAGAGAAAGGAAGGCATGCTGCCATGCTATTATTTCCAGAATTCTTCTCAAAAAAATTATCTCATGATATCATGTGATCACTCTGCAGGTTATTCTGGGAACACTTCTTGCAGCCTTAGTACCTGTGGTTGGTTTCAATGCAGTTATGACATCCGAGCACTTTGCATCATTTCTGGTATTTAATTTTAATTGCTTTCGCACACCTTTCTTCTAAAGCTTATTGTTCATCAAGACGCTATTGTTACAACCTCCAGCAACTGTTTATTATTCGTGAGGCTAGTCTTTCAAGTTTGAAGGTTATGTATGGCAAAATACCCTTCTATTTCACAGTCAGTGTTTTAAAACAGCGCCTGGACGCCTAGGCACCCGCCGACCGCCTTGACGCCTAGGCGGGCGCCTAGGCGAGCGCCAGTCGAGGGACGCAGGACGACAGTAGATGGGGAGAGCAGGAGAGGCGAGGGAGCACGGGCGCGGGCCAGGAGAGGGAGTATGTCGGGAGCACATCACCACCGGAGCAGAGCTGGAGAGGGATCGCCAGCTATCGGAGCAGCAGAGGAATCGGCGACCGCCGGGACTCGGGCGCAAGCGCGAGGAAGGGGCATACTGGAGGAAGGGACACGGGCGTTGGAGGCAAGGCAGGGGTAGGGGCGGCGGTAGGGTAAGGCCCAATAACTCTCAAAACCCTAACTTTCAATCCAGCCATCCATTTTTCATCTAAGCTGATCCTACCATCCATCTAAAAGGCATATCCCCAGGAGGCCCCTTCGTCTCCAACCAATCGGCCGGGCATGCGTCCCTTCGTCTCCAACCAATCGGCCGGGCATGCGTCGTCCGCGTTCCAGCAGGGCACCAGCGGCGACCGTCCCCCTCCCCTCCCCCCCCCCCCCCTCCAGCTTCGGCTCCAGCGCTCTCTCCTCCCCTCCCTCGGCGCGCCTCTGCCCCGCCCGAGCAGCTGAAACCGGACGCCTGGACGCCCCCTGGACGCCTTGTCATCCCAGGCGAGCGCCTAAGTCCCTAAGTCTCTCCAGGCGAGGCGACCGGGCCTGGCGTCCATGCCGGACCGACTGGACGCCTAGGTGCCGCCTAGGCGACGCCTCAAAAACGCTGTTTACAGTATTTCACAAGAGTAACAAGACCATATCACCCTTTTAAAAAAACTTCAACCTCTAAGACATTTTTCTAATTCCAAAGGTTGACAAGAACTGAAGTACAGGAAAATGTAAATTGCACTCCTGGTTTTGTTGATGACAATATATTTGTATTGCAGGTGTTCATAATCCTTCACGTGGTTGCTCTTGTGTATTATATCAAAGGACTTTTGACTCCTAGGCTATTCAAAGTTGCTATGACTCTTGTTGTAACTGTTGGCTTGTAAGTCTGTGGCCATACCAATCAGCTATAAGCTTACAAAGTTACAGTAGACTGCAAACTATTGCACAACTGGCTATTTCTTTTGGCTTTGGAATATACAAGCAGCTACTCCTCCCAATCTATATTTCCTCTTTATTCAGTTGAATTACAGTATCCTTGCATTTTTTTACAAAAAATGCTGATAACAAGATCCTTTCTGCAGAGCTGTTTGTTTTGCGGTAGTAGCCATACTTGTCGCACTGGTGGCATCTAGTCCAACAAAAGGCTGGAGTGGGCGTAGTCTAAGTCTACTTGACCCGTAAGTCCATGACTTCTAATGATCAATTAAATTTTCATTTGTTTTCCGATTGAGCTGGGAACTGACAAACGTGGAAATATACTTGGCTGTAACCAGCTGTTATTAGGTTTTTGAGCAACTGATGGAACAATGCCATCATTTAATGCTTGGCCTTTTCAACAAAGAAGAGTTGTCTATACCACCATTTATGGCATTGTTTATTTTTATGCCTGCTTCCTTGTGTATATTGTGTCCCTTAGAGTTAGCTTGATGTTCCTGTATTTATTATGACACTTTTACTCTTTCACATTTGACAGAACATATGCGAGCAAGTATATCCCCATCATTGCCAGTGTCAGTGAACACCAACCGCCTACCTGGCCCTCTTATTTTATGGATATTAATGTGCTGGCCTTCCTGGTTCCTGCTGGGATCATTGTAAGAGTTTTACCTTTTGAATTTCCAGTACATTGGCACCAGTTTAGTTCTAATTGATTAGATCTGTATGATCCACAGTCGTGCTTCTTGCCTTTGTCTGATGCAAGCTCCTTCATGGTCTTGTACTTGGTCACTGCAGTGTATTTTTCTGGAGTGATGGTAAGAATCCCAGTAGTATAATGCATACATAGTGCCATATTATTTGATTCTGTGCATTAATTTTTTTCTGCATTCATTTTCTTCTAGGTACGGCTTATGCTTGTCCTTGCTCCTGCTGCGTGCATTTTATCTGGAATCGCTCTCTCTGAAGCTTTTGATATCCTCACACGGTCCATAAAATTTCAGCTATCAAAATTGTTTGACCATAGCCTTGACGTACGTCTCCTTCTTTAATTTGTTTTTCTTTGCTTGTAAGAATTGAAGTACGTGGTACTGCTCATTCAACAGTTAGTTGACAACTTGTTTCCTCTCAAACTGAAGTCATCAGGGGATAGTAGGCCAGAGAGTTCTTCTGCTAGTGTTGCCAATACAAACTCAACAAAAAGTGAGAATAAGACTGAAAAATCCGAAACAGCTCCAAAGGAGAGACCATCAAAGAAGAACCGGAAGAAGGAAAAGGGAGCAGCAGAAAGTGTTCCTGTGAGGCCTAAAAAGGAAAAGAGGCTTTTGGTACTTCCTTTTGAATTGTCTGTGATGGGCATTTTGTTGCTGATTGTGTTAGGTGGTTTCTATGTGGTAAGAACACTATTCTAGATCAGCTCACCAGAAGGATTTCTCTTACAGTAACAAAAAGAAGAACCTTACTGTTGTTGATACCACTTCTGCAGGTCCATTGTGTATGGGCAGCAGCTGAAGCATACTCGGCTCCTTCAATTGTGTTGACATCTCGTTCACGTGATGGATTGCATGTTTTTGACGATTTCCGTGAAGCTTATGCTTGGCTAAGCCATAACACGGATGTAGATGACAAGGTATGTTCACCCCTTGGCTTTATTGTTACATGTTCTGGCTTTTGTCCTGATAATGAGATGCTCTGCTGTAGGTTGCTTCCTGGTGGGACTATGGTTACCAAACAACTGCAATGGCTAACAGGACTGTTATTGTAGACAATAATACCTGGAACAACACTCACATAGCAACAGTCGGCACTGCAATGTCATCCCCAGAAAAGGCAGCATGGGAAATCTTCAATTCATTAGATGTCAAATACGTTCTTGTTGTCTTCGGAGGTTGATGCTCGATGCAGTTAGAAAAGATTCAATATATCTGGAACCATTTTCTCAGAACCTGATATTGGGAGTTTCCTTTACAGGGCTCGTTGGCTACTCTAGTGATGATATCAATAAGTTCCTTTGGATGGTTCGTATTGGAGGTGGTGTATTCCCTCACATCAAGGAGTCAGATTACCTCGTGAGTTGTGAACTCCAATGTAGTGCATACATAATTTCTGTAGCACACATTATTTTTATTTTTGACCTAATGTTATTGCCAGAGGGATGGTCAATACCGTGTTGATGCTCAAGCCACTCCAACTATGTTGAATTGCCTCATGTACAAGCTTTGCTATTACAGGTTTGCTACACTGAATCCAGTAGGCCATGTTTATTGAAATATCCAATGACAATGCTTGTCCTATTGACATTCTTTCACTTGCTTCCTCTAGGTTCGTCGAGACTGATGGCAAAGGCTTTGATAAAGTAAGAGGATATGAAATAGGAAAGAAGCATTTCAAGCTAACACATTTTGAGGAGGTAATATGGTGTTATTCTCCTATCCAATTAACAGTTGATTTTCACCTATTTCCTAGCTCATTCTTCCCTTGATGTTTCCCCATCTTGGGTGTTGAATAAAGGTTTTCACGACCCATCATTGGATGGTCCGCATTTATAAACTGAAACCTCAGAAGAACAGAGTTCGAGGAAAGCTGAAGAAGTTGAAATCAGTAAGTGCGACAACCTACTGATTGTTGAATTTCATTCTTTCTGAGCCCATACTGAACACATTATTACCTTTGTACCTGCAGAATGCCAAAACTACTTCAAGACATGCAGCAGGCAAAAAGAAGAACCCATGGCAATAAACAAAGATAATAACAGTACCGTTTACTTGAGAACTTGATATTGCTTAGATCAGCTGGGCTAACGCCGAAACTAGAAAACCACAACTAGATTAGAGAAGTCCATATAGACGTATTTGACTTCCATATATGTTCTTGTACCCAGGTAGTGCTGATGAAATTTTTGATAGACTTGACTCAGTTTTTGACCTGATTTAGTTTTTTGGACCCCTTTCTGGGGACACTATTTCCTGTCAATTCACACACAAAAATACTACTAGGACTAATGTAGCGAAGGATATTAATCTGGTCATATAATTGCGACACTGCTAGTTTTATGTAGCGAGATGGAAAAGCCGTCATGAAGTGTTTTATGTTCTCTTGGGTGCTTATATTTGGCACCGCGCCATTTCCCATTGGTTGGCATTTGTGCTCGCGTCGAGAGTAGCTGTGATGTTATGGCACACGATAGCACCAGCTCGCCATTATGCATGGTCGTTAGGTTCGTATTTCTCGTGGAAATTATGGGTAGCTTTGAGCCAGGTTACATTGAATCGGATTAGCGTAACCTTTCTTATACTCCCGCTTTCAGTTAAACGTGCAAAGCAGCGAGCAACGCACAGGCGTATCAACATTCATTCCGGTCTATTTAAACTTCTTGGTTACACCGCTCGCCTGTCAAGACGTATAGTGATTTAAAAAAAAAAAACAGAAATGCTAGTATGTCATTGTAGGTGCAAATAAATGTTGTCGCAACTTCATTTTGTGGGCACCAAAAATGGTGATACCCAGCTAAAAGAAGGCATCATAAACCGCCTAAAATGTTTATTTCATCAGCGGATGAGAAGTGATACATGAACTATGGAAAAAAAGAACCGACTTTTAAAATTAGAACCATATAGACCCTGTTTGGCACAGCTTCTGCTGCAGCTTTTTCACAAAAATAAATTGAGTGTGTACTAAATAGGAAGCTTCTATAAGAGCTTATTAGTTCAACTGCTTCTTATAATGAACTAAAAGCAAAATATAAGCAGAAATTGCTTTCCACCAGCTTTTCAAACAAACTGCTTTTGTATTAAGTTTCAGCTGTGCCTAACAGGGCCATAGGCTCATCAATTCACCATCACTTCTGATCTGTATAGACCGCATCAACGTCATCTAGCTCAAGCAACTTTGATACGAGATCCTTGTTTAGTTCCATTGCCTCATCATCCACCTGTGACAACAGTATGAAAAGTCTCAGAACTCCTCCAGATGCAGAGTATAAAATTTGAAAGAAATGATCATCGGGCAGCAGAAAATCACATGGACATGATGCCATGATCGCCAAGCTGCCTTGCTAAGAATGCATGGCGTACTTAAGATCAAAACAAAGAATCTAAACACTTTGTTTATTTACACGGTTGTCCTGGCTGCCGCATACATTAGTTTACAAAATAAGCCATCAAATTATAATGATTGAGAAATCCCAGACATTTGTCTCAAACATTTGCTTAAAGTAAGGCTGAAACCTTAAAACATGAGGGAACACTAGGATAAGAGAAACTGCGTACCTCAATCGGGTTCAGAGGCAGAAGTTCATAGCCATTATCAGTTTCAAAATTTATTCCTTCCTCTTGTAGCTTTGATACCACGACCGAATAATTTTCTGATGTGGTGACTATCTTGTAGAACCTATAATGAGCAATGGCAATTTTAAATTTCAGCTAAATGCAGTAGACTAGAAAGAAAAGCCAGGGGATTATCACATGAAAATTTGGCACTATCTGCCTGAACCTTGAGAATTTAGTCATGCTGCGTTCATTAAGTAGTGGTTTCACTTGATAATGGTAATCAGAATTTTAATAAAGATTCTTCATATGTAGTGTCTTTGGATACTACAGCACCTAACTTGCTATAACTGGAGGTACAGGGCACTGGAATCAGGCCTACATAGGATATGTGGCAATTCAACTTAATGCACTGGAAGTTAAAATTTCATTGGTATTGAACACTGTTGCATCCATGTAAGTGAATATTAGTTGGTACCTTTCTTGAACATCATCTTCCAATTCATCATCAATATCATCAAAATTTGGTTCAATGACATCATCAGCACCGGCATCCAAAGCAACCGAGAGAAGTTGATCCTTGTCAGCATCAGTAACTCTTACGTTCACCACACGAGCTTGTCTGAATCTAAAGGTAACAGATCCTGGATCAGCTAATTTTGCTCCACAGTCCTTTACCGTGTTTCTAATATATTGAACCGATCTTGTAATTTTGTCTGTGAGAACCTCAACAACCATACCTACTCCACCAAAACCATACACCTGTGAAAACGTTCCATATGTTCAGAAACTTCCTAAAACACAGAAAAGATGTGGTCTACAGTTTAAATAGCTCCACCCACAATCCTACCATCGCTGTACTGAGCAATTTAACTCTGAAGATGCAAATATGTAATTGTGTATTGCCCTTAGAGGCTTAGAAATGCTTTACTGGACACGATAGCACCCAAATGGCTTTATCTAATTGACAAAAGAATCATGTTAGTTGCCAGAGGTATTACCTCATAAACCTTTTCTGTGTAAGTATCTTGGCCCTTTTCTGATGCCCTTTTAATGTTACGTTCCACAATTTCTTTGGGGATATCTAGTTCCCTTGCTTTCTCCAATATTGCTGCTAAAGCTGTGTTGGATGAAGGGCTGGGACCACCCTTCTTGATGCTGTGTTATTAACATAAAGGGATACAATTTATTTTTGGAAAAACAATACCTTTAACTATGATGCACCGTCCTCTTTTTGTTTTCCTGATTTCCCAGGAGTCAAAAAAATATGAGAAACATTGTGTCATCAAGTCTATCCCTTGCAAGGAAATTGTAACATCCGTTTTGATTAGCTAGGTAGATAGCGATCAAGCACAGAACATCCTAGCAAGACATTTTTAGGTGAAACAGGATATGCTACTCAGAAGCAAGAATATTACTGGAAAGAATTTGTGAATTTTGTTAAACTAGCCATATACTCCTAAGAACAATCAAGCCTTTGTCCCAAGCAAGTTGCGGTCGGCTAATTACCAAATAATAAAATGAAGTAAAAACACACTATTCTACAAAAGAGCACATAGCACAAACATTTGCAAACGGTAGTGTTTCGGATTAACCTACACCAGAACAGTCCAAATTAACACCAAACTGTGGCAAGGATAACACAAGCCCACAGGGTCCAACAGCACCTACGCAGCAACAATTTCTTTTCCAATCTTGCTGTTGCGCTTCATCTTTTTCAAATTCTGGGCATCCTAAACCAAAGAAAAAAAACGGTGTAAGCATCTATCATCTAGAAGTAAAAGTCAACCACATACAACATTTCAACAAGGAACAGATGTTGCTTCCTGTTAATCATTTTTTAGCAATACTTAGCAGCAGAGGGGTAGTTCCGAGATAATATTCGAAACATGGAATTTAATGCATCGTCCACTTCCGTTATAGAAGTACATACAAAATTGAGGCGTGAGCCAACCGAGACTTGCACAGTAATCTATAGCTAAATTCTAAACACTAAGACATGGCGCACAAGAGCACGTCACCTTCCTTCCGGCGATCTTGCAAGAGCGCCGTCCCATGCAGAGCGGCTTGAACGTCGAAATCCTCCTCCTAGTCGCTTGCCTCCGGAACAATCCGGCGTTCCCGACAGATCCATTCCCTGATACACCAGAACAAAAAGTCACGGCCCAAACTCCCAATGCGCCCAAGGGAGCTGGATCGGTGGTGGAGGGGCGAAGGCGGGCGGGTTACCGTTGAGGATAGAGGCGCTTCGGAGAGCGGTGGAGGACAAGGACAGCGACGAGTTCCGGTAGAGCAGCGCGCCTAGAGCCCGCGCGGCGGACGCCATGGCGGGCTGGCGGCCGCAGGAGAGGAGCGCGCGCAGCAGCTGTCCGACGAATTGCGGCCTCCACCGTCTGGTGTGCGCGGCCGCGGTGGGAGGAGAGAGACAGGATCTGGTGGGGATTGGAGAGCTACGGTTCAGATTGGACTCTGGTTCAACACGTCCTCGACGCTCCGCCGTCAGATCGACCATGCGCCGCTGGCATGGTGCCTTAACACGTGGTATGGTCGACACGAAACTTGTCACCAAAGTGTCAGTTGTCACGTGCCACGTCTGCTCTTCGTCTCGGGAGAAAACCTACAGGCTTGTGGATGACTCTCTGTCTTGTGGACCCACGCACTCATGGATTCGAGCCCCACATGTCAGGGAATGCCATAAAATCAGCATAGGCCAACAATTACCAACCTCATCGGGCAGCGCGACAAGCGTCGCGCATCGGAAGCACTGCCGTTAACATCTAACGGCCAATAAACCTCCGGCCCCACATGTCACAGGAATTCTCTCGCGCCGTCCAGCCGCTTCGTCCCCTGTCCCGTCGCTCCCGCTCCCGCCACTCTTCCACGCTCTTCTAGACTCCTGCCGAACACTCCACTCTGGCTTCTTATGCTCGTCGCTCTCCACCGCCGAAGCACACAGTCCATTCAGAAACACTAGCACGAGCGAAGCATTTCCACAAACTCCCGGTGATCTCGTTTCGTCTTAAGAACCAAGAGAGATTTTTCTTGCTGCGTGTTACACTAGATTGCGAGCAGTGAGAAGGAGGATCAGCCATGAATCCGGACAACTTCACGCACAAGACCAACGAGGCGCTCGTGGCAGCGCACGAGATGGCGTCGGAGGCCGGCCACGCACAGCTCACGCCGCTGCACCTGGCAGCGGCGCTGGCGGCGGACAAGTCGGGCATCCTGCGCCAGACCATCGCGCAGGCGTCGGGCGGCAACGAGGCCGCGGGGGACTCGTTCGAGCGCGTGCTCAGCAACGCGCTCAAGAAGCTGCCGTCGCAGTCCCCGCCGCCGGACTCGGTCCCGGCGTCCACGGCGCTGATCAAGGTCATCCGCCGCGCGCAGTCCGCGCAGAAGAAGCGCGGGGACTCCCACCTCGCCGTCGACCAGATGCTGCTCGGCCTCCTCGAGGACTCGCAGATCTCCGACTGCCTCAAGGAGGCCGGCGTCTCCGCGGCGCGTGTGCGCGCTGAGCTGGAGAAGCTCCGCGGCGGCGAGGGCCGCCGCGTGGAGTCCGCGTCCGGCGACACCAACTTCCAGGCGCTCAAGACGTACGGCCGGGACCTCGTCGAGCAGGCCGGGAAGCTGGACCCGGTCATCGGCCGCGACGAGGAGATCCGCCGCGTGGTGCGCATCCTCTCGCGCCGCACCAAGAACAACCCCGTCCTCATCGGCGAGCCCGGCGTCGGAAAGACGGCCGTCGTGGAGGGCCTGGCGCAGCGCATCGTGCGTGGCGACGTGCCCAGCAACCTCCTCGACGTCCGCCTCATCGCGCTCGACATGGGCGCGCTCGTCGCCGGCGCCAAGTATCGTGGCGAGTTCGAGGAGCGGCTCAAGGCCGTGCTCAAGGAGGTTGAGGAGGCCGAGGGGAAGGTCATCCTGTTCATCGACGAGATACACCTCGTCCTCGGCGCGGGCCGAACGGAGGGCTCCATGGACGCGGCCAACCTTTTCAAGCCGATGCTGGCGAGGGGCCAGCTCCGGTGCATCGGTGCCACCACGCTGGAGGAGTACCGCAAGTACGTTGAGAAGGACGCCGCGTTCGAGCGACGGTTCCAGCAGGTGTACGTCGCCGAACCTAGCGTTCCCGACACCATCAGCATTCTGAGGGGGCTCAAGGAGAAGTACGAGGGGCACCACGGTGTCAGGATCCAGGACCGCGCCCTCGTCGTTGCTGCCCAGCTCTCGGCGCGATACATCATGGGTCGGCACCTTCCTGACAAAGCGATAGACTTGGTGGACGAGGCTTGCGCTAATGTGAGGGTGCAGCTCGACAGCCAGCCGGAGGAGATCGACAACCTGGAGAGGAAGAGGATTCAGCTGGAGGTTGAGCTCCATGCGCTTGAGAAGGAGAAGGATAAGGCCAGCAAAGCCCGGCTGGTTGAGGTGCGTAACTCACGATCCTGGAATTCTTGAATCTTCTAGCTCGTGTTTTGTTTAGTCGCATCTTGCTGTTTTAGTACTTGGTTCTGATATCATCATGTTCATTGTTCAGGTCAAGAAAGAACTGGATGATTTGAGGGACAAGCTGCAGCCGCTGACTATGAAGTACAGGAAGGAGAAGGAGCGGATCGACGAAATCAGGAAGCTGAAGCAGCGCCGCGAGGAGCTGCAATTCAGCCTGCAAGAGGCCGAGCGCCGGATGGACCTGGCTCGCGTGGCGGACCTCAAGTACGGCGCCCTCCAGGAGATCGACGCCGCCATCGCCAGGCTTGAGGGCGAGACAGGGGAGAACTTGATGCTCACTGAAACTGTCGCCCCTGATCAAATTGCAGAGGTATGTGTGCTGCAGAGATTTCGAGAGCAATGCTGATTGTTTCTTCGGTGTCGCAGCGTGCTGAAAAGGTATTCGTTCTTGTTGGCAGGTGGTGAGCCGATGGACTGGCATTCCGGTGACCCGGCTCGGGCAGAACGAGAAGGAAAGGCTGGTTGGCCTGGCTGACAGGCTGCACCAGAGGGTGGTCGGCCAGACGGAGGCTGTGAACGCCGTCGCAGAGGCGGTGTTGAGGTCGAGGGCTGGTCTTGGCAGGCCGCAGCAGCCCACCGGCTCCTTCCTCTTCCTTGGTCCGACTGGTGTTGGCAAGACGGAGCTCGCCAAGGCCCTCGCCGAGCAGCTGTTCGACGACGAGAACCTACTTGTACGCATTGACATGTCCGAGTACATGGAGCAGCACTCGGTTGCTCGACTGATTGGAGCACCGCCTGGGTAAGTGCGACTTCACCTTTTTCTAGTACCACTGCGGTCGTTTTAGCTTGTGAACAACAACAACAATTGAGCTTGGATTCTGACTTGGAAACCTTCACAAACTGCAGCTATGTTGGCCACGAGGAGGGTGGGCAGCTGACCGAGCAAGTGAGGCGGCGGCCGTACAGCGTGATCCTCTTCGATGAAGTCGAGAAGGCGCACGTTGCGGTGTTCAACACCCTGCTCCAGGTTCTCGACGACGGAAGGCTGACAGATGGGCAAGGCAGGACGGTGGACTTCAGGAACACGGTGATCATCATGACGTCCAACCTCGGCGCCGAGCACCTTCTCGCCGGGATGGTGGGCAGGAACTCCATGAAGGTCGCGCGTGATCTCGTCATGCAGGAGGTAAGCAATGTAACGATCCGTATGGTTGGTGCTTTGCTACTCCTCTGTTGGAAGTGTGATGATGCTCAATTGGAGTGTTTGAAATGTGCACAGGTGAGGAGGCACTTCCGTCCTGAGCTGCTGAACCGGCTCGACGAGATCGTGATATTCGACCCCTTGTCCCACGAGCAACTGAGGAAGGTCGCTCGCCTCCAGATGAAGGACGTAGCCGTCCGTCTCGCCGAACGCGGCATCGCACTGGCCGTGACCGACGCTGCGCTGGACGTCATCTTATCTCTGTCTTACGATCCCGTACGTGACACCCATTCTGTCGTCGTTCTGAAAATATTTTGATACATTCTGGTTGCTTTGATGCTGACTCCCGTTCTTGGTGCCCATAGGTCTACGGCGCGCGGCCGATCAGGAGGTGGATCGAGAAGAGGGTGGTGACGCACCTGTCCAAGATGCTGATCCAGGAGGAGATCGACGAGAACTGCACGGTTTACATCGACGCCGCGCCCAACAAGGACGAGCTGGACTACAGGGTGGACCGGAGCGGCGGGCTGGTGAACGCGGTGACCGGGCAGAAGTCGGACGTCCTGATCCAGGTCCCGAACGGCGCGGTCAGGGGCGACGCCGCGCAGGCCGTGAAGAAGATGAGGATCATGGAGCAGAACGACGACGAGGACGGCATCATGGACGAGGAGTAGTACTGTGTGAGAGCAGGTCTCGTGTAGTGCCCGGGCAGGCAGAGTAGCGCCGGGCTGCTACGGTGCCGTGTCTGTCGAATACGCGTGTAGATAAGTGTGCTGAGGCGCTTCGTGACTGTAAAGACAATGATGGTGGTGTTCTGTACACTGCTCAAGGTCTCTGAAAGTGTGAACGATGTTTCCTTCGTAATTTTGAACATGTTTGAGAATGGTTAAAGAATACTCCGTTTCCCGGTTTGTGTGGGAATCTGAAACGCTCTCTGATTTTGACCTTCAATTGATTTCTACGCTCGTTTTCTTTTACGAGTTATGCTGGAACCCACTAAATCATCAACCTTATGCTGAAAATGATTCAAGCATGGGGGTATAGAAGTTGCACCGAGATGGTAGTAGTATTCAAGCTCCATGTTCTGAATGGATTAGGCGGTCTCTGAATTCTGATTGATCCGGCTTGTTCACCATCAGGTGGAGTTGTCCCAACACAACCGAACCAATGGGCCGGGTTGTTCCAATACAAGGGAAACAATTGGGCCAGCAGAAGTCAAAAGCCCAAGTCAAGACCCACTAAACCCTCTCTCGTCTCCGTCCACGACGCGCCATCCTCCTCCCGCCCCAAAACCCTAGCCTCCACTCGAGCCCCGAGCTCCACTCTCTGTGTCTCCCGCCATGAACTACCGCTTCCAGAACCTCCTCGGCGCGCCGTACCGCGGCGGAGACGCGGTATTCGCGGGGGACTCCCCCGTCCTGCTCTCCGCGGTCGGCAACCGCGTCGCGTCCACCGACCTCGCCGCCTCCTCCTCCCTCACCCTCCCCTTCGAGTCCTCGTCCAACGTCACGCGCCTCGCCGCCTCCCCCTCGGGCGACTTCCTCCTCGCGGCCGACGACAGGGGCCGCGCGCTCTACGCCAACCTCTCCCGCCGCGCGGTCCTCCACCGCGTCTCCTTCAAGGGCGCGCCCTCCGCCATCCGTTTCAGCCCCGACGGCGAGCTTATCGCCGTCGCCGTCGGCAAGGTCGTGCAGATCTGGCGCTCGCCGGCGTTCCGCAAGGAGTTCTTCCCCTTCCACCTCCTCCGCACGTACCCTGGCTTCGCCGCCGGCGTCACAGCCTTCGACTGGTCTCCTGACTCCGCGTTCCTCCTTGCCTCCTGCAAGGACCTTACGGCCCGTCTCTTGCCCGTCGGGAAGGGCCTAGGTGGCAAGCCGTTCCTCTTCCTTGGCCACCGTGCTGCTGTCGTTGGCGCCTTCTTCTCCACGGATAAGAAGACGGGGAACGTCAACGGGGTTTACACAATCTCCAAGGACGGAGCTATCTTCACATGGAATTTGGTTGAAGGAAACGATGCTTCACCCCCACCTTCACCTGGGACGCCAGAGCAGGAATCGGAGCAGAATTATGCCATGGAATTGGATGGTGGCAGCAGGAAAAGGAAGAAAGTGGGAGAGCAAGACGTTACTCCACTGCATTTGGCAAAGTGGGAGCTGCAGGAAAAGCACTTCTTCATGCAGTCACCGGCTAAGCTAACAGCATGTGATTACCACCGGGAGCTCCACATGGTGGTGGTTGGATTCTCTAACGGAGTATTCGGGCTGTACCAGATGCCAGACTTTGTGTGCCTCCACCTGCTGTCAATATCAAGGGAGAAGATCACCACTGCAATTTTCAACAGTTTGGGGAATTGGCTGGTTTTTGGATGCGCCAAGCTTGGGCAACTGCTGGTGTGGGAGTGGCGGTCGGAGAGCTACATTTTGAAGCAGCAAGGGCACTACTTTGATGTGAATTGCATCGCGTACTCACCAGATTCCCAGTTATTGGCCACTGGAGCTGATGATAACAAAGTCAAGGTTTGTGCTGGGCGATCACATTTACAATCTCTATTATGTCCGTCCTTTTTTTTTCTTGCTATTTTCCATCTCTGCCGGCCCTGTACTCTTGGTACGAGAACGTAGATTTATACTTGTGAATTGTTTATGTGCACTGATCATAGATAGAACATTTGCTTCATAATGTGGTCCAAATGATGAAACTTACTCGCCAGATTATGCAAGTAGAAGTTGTAATAACAGAATTATGTGCTTGCCCCGTTTAGATACAACTGACAGCAAGCTTATTCATGCCAATGAATGTAGTCCTTATTATCTGTTTACGTGAAGAATAATCATTTATCGAATTAACCTCTATTTTGGTTAGTATCATTAATAATGTGCTCAGAAGATCGATAATGTAACTCATGTGCTGCAGGTTTGGACAGTTTCTTCAGGGTTCTGTTTCATAACATTCTCAGAGCATACAAATGCTGTCACTGCACTTCACTTTATGGCGAATAACCATTCTCTTCTAAGTGCCTCCCTTGATGGGACTATCCGAGCTTGGGATTTGTTTCGCTATCGCAACTTCAGAACATTTACCACCCCTTCACCTAGACAGTTTGTTTCTTTAACAGCAGATCAAAGTGGAGATGTAATATGTGCTGGAACACTTGATTCATTTGAGGTACGTTTCTGCAGCCAACCTTTTCTACCCTGACAAATTTCATCTGGCTTGTGCTTAACTTCATGTTCATGGACTATGAAACATTTCCTGCAGATATTTGTTTGGTCAATGAAAACTGGTCGTTTGTTAGATATTCTCAGTGGCCATGAAGGACCAGTTCATGGTTTAATGTTTTCACCAATCAGTGTAAGAAATCATGCTTTGCTGATTTTATCGAACAATACTTTATAACTGCCCAAACATATTTTGCCCTTGACTTTATCTTCTGCTCCTTATGTTCATTTATCCAACAGTAGAGTGACTAGGTTCTATTCTATTTGACAGGCTATTTTGGCTTCATCGTCATGGGACAAAACTGTTCGCCTTTGGGATGTATTTGAGAGCAAGGGTGCAGTGGAAACTTTTCAACATTCATATGATGTTCTTACTTTGGTTTATCGTCCTGATGGAAAACAGATAGCATGCAGCACATTAGATGGCCTAATCCATTTCTGGGATCCTCTTGATGGCTTGTTGATGTATACAATTGAGGGCCGTAGGGATATTTCTGGGGGGCGCCTCATGACCGATAGGAGATCTGCAGCTAATACAAGTATAGGGAAGTACTTCACTACATTGTGCTATTCTGCTGATGGGAGCTATATTTTAGCTGGAGGAAACAGCAAATATATATGCATGTATGACGTTGGAGAACAGGTCAGGAAATCTTTCTCATGATAATTTAAGTTTGTAGCAAGAGTGCCTCCATTTTTTGTTTTGTTATTTTTGGCACACACTACAATTTGTGGGGCTTATCTATGCGAATTGCAACCCATTGTTCTTTACCTTTGAACTTGTGTCAAGAATATTTACCTGGTTGTCATGAACTGCAAGACATTAAAAGCTTGCAACCCAAATCTGAAGCCCATGTCTAGAATTTGACTTCTGTTGTGGTGACGAATATAACACAAATTCTAGGTCAAAACATATGAACAAATACCTGGTCTTGATACTATTTGTACTTTAAGCACGCCTCTGTCTGTGCTGGAGATGATTTGCTGTCATTATAGAAAATCCATCGCATTCTACTGTGTTGCATGATCCACATTATGTCATTCATTATGGAGCTGGCATGTGACCATTAGTGTTATGCAATGAAACATAAGGAATCACCCTTGTTTTTCTTTTGTATTTGTTTTGAACAGGTACTATTGCGTAGATTCCAGATCACTCGCAATCTCTCATTGGATGGTGTTCTTGATTTCCTGAACTCAAAAAGGATGACAGATGCAGGCGCATTAGATCTCATTGATGATGACGATAGTGATCTTGAAGAAGGAATTGATATACAAACAAGAGGAAACTTAGGATTTGGTTTACCTGGATCAGTGGCAAATCGTGGAAGACCCATTGCTCGGACAAAATGTGTTAGATTTGCTCCAACTGGAAGATCTTTTGCTGCAGCGACCACAGATGGTGTTCTGTTGTATTCGGTTGATGAATCATTTGTATTTGACCCAACGGACCTTGACGTTGATGTTACACCCGAGGTATTTTACCTTTTACCCTTTCTTATTTGATTATTTCCTTGTCAAATATCTACTGACCGATTGGCAACTATTTTCTGCAATTTACTTTCAATAGAAAGTAGAGGAAGCTCTTTCAGAAAACCAGCAACAGAGAGCCCTTATACTTAGCCTCCGGTTAAATGAGGACTCCTTAATCAAGAAGTGCATATTTGCCGTGGATCCGTCTGATGTGCGAGCAATTTGTTCGGCAATACCTTTTAAGTACATTCAAAGATTGATCGATGCATTTGCTGACCTTTTGGAAAGTTGCCCCCATCTGGAATTTATCCTCCTGTGGTCTCAGGTGCTATCATCATCCTTTTATTTCTTCTCTATTGAAGCTGACGATTTGGTTAACATATCATCTTTGTCTAATCCCTTTTCCTTTTTTTTAACCGCAGGAGCTATGTAAGGTGCATGGGCACTATATTCAACAGAACTCCAGAACCTTGCTTCCTGCTCTGAAATCATTGCAGAAGTCCATAACAAGACTGCATCAGGATTTGGCAGACACTTGCTCTTCTAATGAGTACTTGCTGAAATACCTGTGCTCTGCGGGTACAAAGAATTAAGCTGTGTTGTGAACTTTCTGAGGTTATTTAAAGATGCTGATATTACAGTTTCCTCAGTAGTTTTGTTTATTTTTGCAAGCCAGGACACGGGCTTGAGCACTTCAGCAGCTGAGATCATCTATCTACACTTGCAGCGCTGGGTGTGTGTTCTGCTTCAAGCGGCCAGTAGGGCTTGTCGCACTGAGGCGACACAACTGATTCTCAGGCTAAAGTTGAACGTACCCGGCGCACCTTGTCGGCAGTTTTGTCATAGGATGAGAGTCTGGCGTTTATGGGTGCCTTCTGATGTACTATTACTATATGGATTGTATGTGCTGCCATAATTTTGGAAAGAGTGTTACTCAATTTTGTTGTAACAA
Source organism: Tuctoria greenei (assembly GCA_036927565.1). Taxonomy (NCBI): domain Eukaryota; kingdom Viridiplantae; phylum Streptophyta; class Magnoliopsida; order Poales; family Poaceae; genus Tuctoria; species Tuctoria greenei. Next base: position 307,134,771 of record JAYESD010000001.1, read on the forward strand.
ATTCGAAATTGTTAGAAACGGCAAAAATGATAACTCGATCTATTCTTTTTGCAAGTTCCTAGTGTCTTACTGGAAGTTTATGAAAGCTAAGTGATAGATTGTTTTCTACCGTGACGTTCAGCTGATGTGCAGTTTTTTTCCTGACGTGGCGTCCTGTTCGGTTTACGTGCAACTGATGGAGTGTGCTGCCGTGCCATGTGGTATATGGGCCTAGAAAAAGAAAAGGTATGTCAAAAACTGGGCCGGTCTTATAACATTCTCCTACGTATTTGGGAACGGCCCATTGGACCGTAAGTCGTGTGGAATATGTCTCCCGGGCCCAAAAACCATTCCTTCCTCGTAGCAGGCGAGCCGCGCGGCCGCTCTCGCACGATCTCCCGCGAGCGAGATCTCACGATCGCAGCGGCCATGGCGGTGAGGCACTGCCAGGGTCACGGGCCTCACGGCGGTGGCGGCGGCGCGTCCATGGAGGTCTTGAGCGCGCCGAACCAGGAGCTGGCCCTCACCAACTGCGCCTACGTCTCCCCTGCCGACCTCCGACGCTTCCCCAACGGGCTCGCCGTCGTCGCCGACGCCTGGATCTTCACGCTGCGATATCCTTTTTTACAGATGATCTCGTAATTGCTCGTATGCTCCGTTTTGAGATCTCAATTGCATGAGCCTCCATGGCGCTTCGATCTGGTCTGCTATCTGGCGTTCGAAACCTCTGTATAATTCCGCGTATGTATTTTGGATACTTAAATGCAATGCAGACATCTACACCCTGTTTTGCTTCAAGTGTCGTTTTGTACTCTTGTATGGTATTTTAGGTTACTGGAGTATGTAGCCACGGTTTTCAAACTTGATCTCGCAAACTCTTCTGGTCCTCCTCAAGAGGGTTCCTCTAAGGTTTGTGTGGTGTCCTTGAGCATCTGGCTGGAATATTTTCTTTTGAGGGATGACTCCATCCCATATGTCTCCAAACCAAACAACATAAAAGTGGGATCGTCCTGTCCCGTCCCACTATATCCCTCAAACCAAACACACCCGTTAAATGTTCACTTTCACTGCTTACATGTTGAACTTGGACATTGACGCCAGGCAATTAACTATTCTTCTCTTTCACTATCATGTCTCCTTATGTTTTCAGGGGAAAAACTTGCTTGTCATTGGAACAACAAGTGAGGTAGGATTTCTAGAATCCATTGGAATGTGTGATGTGTTCTCCGTGACCTACCATGTTCCGAAACTGCAAAAGGAGGATGCCAAAAAGGTGAGAAGATACAATAACGTTTGTCCTTTGTTATTGAATTGGTACATAATACATCCATTTCAAGGTTCAGTGGCAGTGTAGCAGGGGTTACTATCGCTTTATTCCTTTTTTCTCTGAATATTCCATGTTACAAATTGTCTTGAGGAATTTAATGTTGGTTTAACTTATCATGTTTCCTCTGCAGGTGTTGCAACATCTTAATGTGTTTGATAAAAGCGATCTTGATGCAGTAGCAGAAGCACTGGACGATGTAATCTTCTTTCTATGATTCTTGTTAGGTTTTCTGTCAGGAACCTAGAATCATAGATACTTACAATCTTTGCTGCTGCAGATGCCAATCAAGAAACTGTACACACTTGTTGAGATGGCCGCACAGGGGCCAACTGGAGGAAGTGCAGAAGCTATTTATTCTGGAGAGGAGAAAATAGATACCAACCATTTCTTTAGCATATTGAATGATATTATCCGTTATTAAAAATGCTTTCAAGCCCAAATGACCGCAGAATTGCAGTAGAAATTTGTTTTCACCTTTTTCACCCTCATAGCAGAGTGGTTTGGTGGTTTGCCTGTTTGATGTGCCTATTGGAGCTATTGTGTCATTGTGTGGAGCTTGTTGGACCAGAGGCTAGTACACGATGTAGCATTTTTGTATATGCCGATGTTTATACAGATTACATGCATGGACCAGTTTCCACATCAAATGATCCGTGACAGAACTGACTTGGATGTAATCTCCTCATTCTGTTTAAATGGTTCCGGCTCTTTATGGACAACTGAACACGCTGTCTTAAAAGGCTGCAATACAATGTGCAATCTTCGACTTCTTTGAGGTTCCTGCAAAATTGTTTACCCTTGCTAATATCTACTTTCGAAATAAATGATGCCCTTTAGTTAAAAATGAACTAAAAATGTCATTTATTTAGTATTAAGCATTGCGGCATCATAGCAGCAATTTCTTCGTGAATGGCCAGTAGCTCGCTTACATTATTTTGTTGTTTACAAAAACTAGACGACTTTTATGGTAATACAAATTTAAAATAAATAATTTAAAAATTTTGGCTGTGGGCATGAATCTCCTGTCTCTAGCTACAAGTGTATCACTAGCATGAGCAAGACCACACAAATCAAGCTAACTGAGCCAGCAAACCAGTTGCTTCTGCTCCCCGACGATATGGAGGTGACATGCCTGAAGTTCGGGTTGGAGCCGTACAACAATTGGACGCCCTCGACGTCGTCGACACTGAGTTCCACCTTCCTTTCCCCGATGTCGATGTACGGGTACATGACCGACTTTGGCGACGACGAGTGCCCTAGTCCGAGGACGTGCCCGATCTCGTGCGTCGCCACTGACTCCAGGTCGACGGGGTCAATGGCCTTCTCCCTGTCCACGTCCAACGTCCACCGCTCCGCCGCGTCGAAGTGGACCTGCCCGTTCTTCGGGCCGCCGGCGTGGGCGAACTCGCCGAGCGGCCCGTCGAATGGCGAGTTGTCCCCGTGGTCGCCCAGGTAGAAGCCCACCTTGATGTCCGCCTCGTCGTAATAATACTCATCGGTCTCGAGGAACTCCACGGGGATGACTCGCGCCCACCGCGCGAACGCGCTCCGGATCGTGTCGCGCACGGCCTCGCGCGGCAGGTAGTCGACGACAGCAGCCGATGCTGGCGAGATGGAGTACGTCAGCGTCAGGGTGTCCGGCCGCGTCCACCGCGGCTCGCCCTGGAAGAATGTGAACCGGCCGGCCGCCGACTTCGAGAGGGACACGGACACACCATGGTGGCCAACGTGGCCGTCGCCGACGCCGCAACGCGGGGACATGATCCGGCCAAGCGTGGCAGAGTCGAGCTGGCCGGTGACTGGCAGGCTCACCCTGGACTGGTAACGCTTCACGGCGGCCTCCAGGTGCTCGTCGAACGCGTCGTCGTGCTCCGTCATGGGATGCATGTACCCAAATCTCGCAAGGTACCTCTTCAGCTCGGCGAGCCCTGCGACGCAGCTGCCCCGCCGCGCGTCCTGGAGGTGCTTGAACGCCGGCGTCCGGAACACCGGTGTGGGGCGCGCGGTGGATGCGTCGAGGCAGGAGAGAAGTCCTAGTAGTACCAGCAGGAGGCACGCAGCTGCTCGTCGGCTGCAGGGGAACATCAGAGCCAGGCGCCGCCAGCCGTCACGAGCGTTGTACGTGAGCATGTCGTCGTAGACGAAAGCTCTCAGCTAGAACCCGGTCACGTAGTCGACGGATTAGGATTCAGCAGTCAAGCTTGGTCACGAAGACAAACGGTTATTTATGATTGTATTTGTGTCGCCAAACTGCAGTCAAGCTCGGCTTTATGATCTCCGATTGAAGTACTTTTGATCAAGTAAGCTAATTAACACGGACATGAGCATGAAACAGAACCAGATTCGGATTTCCCATATTCCAACCGGCTCGTTCTCGACTCGGATTTCCGATCCAGGTCGGAATCGTACGTCCGCATTGGAATCGAGTAGTACGTCCCTTATAAAAAGACATCACCTGCCGAATCGCAACACACATCCAGAGAGTGAGGAATACGATGACCACGCTTCTTGTCCCCGCCGCGCCGCTGTCGTCATTCCCCAGCCACTGCCACCGCCGCCTGCAGCTTTCACCCGCCGCGCTCCCGTTCCAGCCGTCGCCTCCCTCCCACGTTGTCCTGGTGCGGTGGACGCCTCCGCCGTATGGCTGGTTCAAGATGAATTTTGATGGGTCGGTCTACAGCGACGGCTCCAGGCGCGCAAGCATCGGCGGGGTCATCCGCGACTGCACCGGCCGCATCGTCCTGTCCTTCGCCGAGAGAACAGAGCACTCGACGGTGGGCATCGTGGAGGCGCGAGCGCTGATCCGCGGCCTACAGCTCGCGCGAGGGCTCGGCCTGGACAGGGTGGTGGCGGAAGGCGACGACCTCGTGCTGGTGCAGCTGCTGCGCGGCGAGGAGACGCAGACGCGGATCCCCGTGGCGATGCAGGAGGAGATCGCCTCCCTCCTCCGCTGCTTTCGCGGACGCGACGTTCGGCACGTGTACCGTGAGGGCAACCAGGTGGCGCACACGCTCTGCCGCCAGGCGTACGAGCACCCGGGCGTGTGGGCCGGCGCGCTCGTCCCATCCACCGTGTGGGCGAAGGTTGAAGACGATCGCCGTGGAGTGGCGCACCCGCGCGCTGTGCGGCGTGACAAGACTCGCGATGTGGGATGTGCAACCGCGGCGACCTGAACGATCGAAGCGACAAGACGCAGCGGCGGCGGGTGCAAGAACGTGAGGGAAGGCGCGTGACGGCCATGTACGTAGCTCTGCCCCCGCCGAGAATGACCAGAGATGGCGGCGAGGGGCTGACCGGAACAGAGCAGGGAGGATGCAGATCGGAGGGTTTAACGATGCCGCCGGTCAACGTGCGAGCTTAGTTAATGTCCTTACTTCTTACTTGTAGCTGCTTGTATGTTGTAATAGTGTTGTGCTGGCTTATTGGAACGTTGTTTCCTGATACTGCGCGCTTATTGTGCATGTAACAAAGATTCTGTACTCTATAATTGTTGTAAAAGAAAACGTGCGAGAAAGCATGGCCAAACGGAGTTGGCCAAGAAGCTTTGAAAACCAAAATTGTTTATTTACAACAAATAATTTTACTCCTCTATAGCTCTGTGGACAGTTCTGTTTGTCAGACCCGCTATGGTATAAGAGCAAAATTGATTCAAGATTTTACAGTCGAATTGATTCCTTGACACCCGTGACCTTACTTCGATGAGTTCGTTTCAAGCTTGATTTCCTATCGCGCGTTAGCTTCTTAGTTGCATAAGATTTTCCCTGGTTCCTTTGCTGCATTATCGGTAACGACGTGACGCTACTCGGAATTGTTAGTTTTACGACACTGGAGGCGAGTAAGACCATCCGCAGTGGCCTACTGTAAAACATACTGGATACACTGTTTCGCAGTGTAATTTAGAGTACGTACTGTAAAAGCTGAAGGAAAATAGTGTATAGAGTATGTTTTAGAGTACGCTGGTGCGGATGGTCTAATATGTACACGGACAGCGGTGGCGCGGCTGAATTATTGGGGCCGCGTGGGACGCGGGGGATTGACGTGGGCGACGGATTCGCTTCATCTGGGGATTCTGCGGGGCGAGCTACGGTTGTTGCGACTCGTGGACGACGATTTGATTTGCGATGATCGAATTGATCAGCTCAGGGTTTGTTCTCGAAGAAGAAGCGGTTAATCTAATGAAGCGATGCAGCGAATGGCTCGTAAATCTTTCGACAACATATGCAGGACAGTTATCCGCAGCCGATACGAGTCACCGACCGACGTGAATCCGTCCATCACCGTCTCAACATGGCCTGAACTATTCCACGCGGGTCCTACAACCACTGTTCCAACCAGTGCCGCCTCGCCACGTCCCCCACATCTCCAGATATATAAGACCGTCTACAGTGGCATACTATAAAGCATACTTGATACACTGTTTTTGCAGTGTAATTGAGAGTACATACTGTAAAAGTAGAAGGAAAATAGTGTATAGAGTATGCTTTAGAGGGAGCTAGTGCGGATGGTCTAAACCGGCGGGAAGCCATGCGACCTTGCATCCACAAACCAACCCGGCGAGAATTTGCGGCGATCAAGGAAGCCAGGCGACCCTGCATCCACATCAGGAGTATGCATAGTGGTTTTACCAACAAAGTCAATTCTCATACCCGAGCCGCTTACTGTGTGAACTTTTTCTTGACCACCATATTTTTTCTTGGTTGATAATTTGTATAGCTAAGTGATATGGTATGTGGTGCCAGTATCAGTATACCAATTAGTGTCTACTCCATAGGAGTTAGATGTCATATTATTTGCTATTTTTTCTTCCGGCTTGAAGTCACGGTCAAAACGCTTATAACATCTAATAACCGTGTGGCCCACTTTACTACAGAGCTAACACACTGGTCTATCAAAGGATCCACGGCTTTGCCATCCTCGACCAGAATTGCCTCTGCCTCTTCCTCCGTCGCGGCCTCCTCTTCCTCCCCTGTAGTTGCCTCTGTTGGGATTCCGGGAGTTAATTACTTGTATATTCCTCGGGTAATCCCGACTTTATATAGACTAGTACAGATAGGACTTCTTCCTAACCACGATTCAATATCTTTTAAACTACTTTTGACTCGACTCAGGACTCTATCCCTAATAGCAATACGCGTCCAGATATGGACGCCTACTAATTATCTTCTAGGAAACAGGATTATCTCAACATTCACCCCCTAATCTTGTTTCCTAAATCACACTTAGGACGGAAACACACTTATTCCATCCTACACACTTTGGGTGGACGCAACTACACCCTCGGGATGGACACAACTACATCCCGAACACGAATTTGGGTTTTATCCCTAGAGTGGCACAACTACACCCCCTAGGCATGGACACTTCCATCCCGAACACGAATTTGAGTTTTATCCCTGGAGTGGACACAACTACACTCCCTGGGCATGGACACTTCCATCCCGAACATACTTCGACGTGAGATTAAAATAATTCTCCTCCCGACGCAAAAAGCGCCTTCTCATCTTCCTCGTTATTGGGACACTCACTAGCAAAGTGCCCAAATTTATGACAGTTGAAGCATCGAATCCTCGACTTGTCTATTTTCTTCTTCTTTCTCTCTTTTGCCTCTCTTGCTTTCCACTGTTCCTTTGTCAAAAGAAGCTTCTCTTCACCCTTTTCCTCTCTTGTCTTCCACTCCTCCCTTGTCAAATAGAGTTTCTCTTCATGTTCTTGGTTGTTGAAGCCATTCACTCGTTCTTCATGCGCTTTGAGTCTGTCAACGAGTTCCTCTACAGTCATCATCTTCACATCAACAAATTGCTCAATATTAGATGTAATATGGAGAAATTTCGAAGGCAGAGCACGTAACAATTTCTTTACGATATAACTTTCTTCAACTTCTCCACGAAGACCACGGATCTTTGTAACGATTGTCATCACTCTCGTGGTGAAGTCGTCGATGGAGTCTCCCCCGTTCATGCGCAACACATCAAGTTCATTCTGGAGAGTCTGAATCCTTGCTTCCATCACATGTTCTTCACCCAAGAATTTTGTCTTGATCATCTCCCAAGCATCTTTTGTCGTCTTCTTTTCAGAAATTCTCATAAGAGTGTCTTCATCAATAGCTTGATAAATGGCCGCAAGAGCCAATTGATCCATTCTTGGATCAATATTATCCACTTTTTCCGCATCCATAGCCTTCCATACTCCCCGTGCCTTCAAAAAAACTTCCATCTTAATAGCCCAAGCCATATAGTTGGTCTTATTTAGCATAGGATAATGGAGTGTCACTGATTTTCCCTCCATGTTGTGAACACTTCTCTGTTTCTTTTTAACAACCCAGCAGCCCTTTATTAAAACAGCAGTGACAGACCCACATTCAAGGCCCAATCTGCACAAGAAAGATAAAGCCTCCCTAACCTGTTTTTGGCCCGGTCCAGCTTTCCTTTGAATCCGGCCCAGTCAACCACAGGGATAACTCTAGCCGCGCCGTCTCCTAATCACACCAACAGATGAGTCACCCCGCCGCCGCCAATACTTTATGGTGCTTTCGATGCGCCGCCGATGCTGCGCTCGTGCCGTAGTAGCGCGCCTCCGCCCGACCGCTACGGCGCCGCCGCCAAGATGCACAAGACGCACCAAGCTTCGCCGCCGCCGGATCCGCTTCACCCTAGCGTCGAGCCGCGCCGCCGCTTCACCCTAGCCCTGAGCCGCGCCGCCGCTTCACTCAGCGTTGTGCCGCGCCGCCGCTTCACCTCAGCGTTGCGCCGCGTCGCCGCCCTGCTGGGATCCGCACCCGAGCAGAGGCTTTTCGGACTCCCGAGGTACGCTTGCCCCTTGATCTAGCTCTGATGCCAATTGTTGGGATTCTGGGAGTTAATTACTTGTATATTCCTCGGGTAATCCCGAATTTATATAGACTAGTACAAATAGGACTTCTTTCTAACCACGATTCGATCTCTTTTAAACTACTTTTGACTCGACTCAGGACTCTATCCCTAATAGCAATACGCGTCCAGATCTGGACGCCTACTAATTATCTTATAGGAAACAAGATTATCTCAACAGCCTCGGGAGGCTGAGTTGGCATTCATCTGATACTGCATGGAGGAATTATGATTTTCCAGCCTTGTCTCAGTTGAAAGTAGTTGCACATACAGATCAGAGAGGGAGATAGAGTTCGATCTGTTGCTCACGATCTCGACCATTCAACATCTAGACCGGTGAGAACATAAGACATGATGTCCTCTTCCTCCAGATGCTTCCCTGCGGCAACCATTTCATCATCATAACTTTTCATCTTGGAAAGGTAGACAGTCACTGTCATCTCTCCCTTGCGGGTATTAGACAGTTTCCCACGAAGATGCATCACCCTTGCACGAGATTGTGACGCATAGCTAGCCTGGATGGTGTTCCAGACATCAGCCGACAAAGAGAACATTGTCACCTGCGCCGACACCTCTTTGGAAAGTGTGGAATTCAGATAGCTTAATAATTGTTGATCCTGGACTAGCCATGCAGTGTACTCCAGATTCACGAATTGCTCTCGCGGCTTGTTTGCCTTCTCCGCAATGATCACCTCATGTGGCTTCTTCCTTGAGCCATCGAGCAGATCATACAGTTGTGCTCTGCGTACAGTCGGCAGAACTTGGGCTTTCGAAAGAAGGAAATTATATCTGGTCAGTTTTTCAACTAGATGAGATAGGGTATTGATCCCCATCGGCGGCGACGACGAAGAAGACGTATCCTTGGCAGAGGTTTGAGGCTCTGATTACCATGTAAAACTTGGGTGAACGCCTACCTCGTCCGTAGGCGGCTGCGTGTTAATATAGGTAAACAAGATACAGAGATAACATGTTGGTTCGGGCCCTGTTGCGATCTAACCTTATCGTATACAAGTTCTTGTTACATGTGATCATATCTCTAGAGTCCTATCCGCATACTAGGGCCAATCCAAAACGTTATATATAGAGTTCAGTTACATTTGATTTCCTATCTCTAATACTTGACGGCGTCGCCCTTGCACCTGGTAGCTTGTCCACACTAGCATGAACAAGACCACACAAACTAAGCTAACTGAGCCAGCAAGCCAGTTGTTGCTGCTCCCTGACGACACGGAGGTGACATGCCTGAAGTCCGGGTTGGACCCGTACAACAACTGGACATCCTCGACGTCGTCAACAGTGAGTTCCACCTTCCTTTCCCCGATGTTGATGTGCGGGTACATTACCGCCTTTGGTGACGACGAGTGCCCTAGTCCGAGGACGTGCCCGATATCATGCGTCGCCACTGACTCCAGGTCGATGGGGTCGACGACTGTCTCCCTGTCCACGTCCAGCGTCCACCACTCCGCGCGTCGAAGTGGACCAACCCGTTCTCGGGGCCGCCGGCGTGGGCAAACTCGCCGAGCGGCCCGTCGAACGATGAGTTGTCCCCGTGTTCGCCCATGTAGAAGCCCATCCTAATGTTCGCCCCAACGTAATAATACTCGTCGATCTCGAGGAACTCCACGGGGATGACTCGTGCCCACCGTGCGAACGCACTTCAGATCGCGTGGTGCACAGCCTCGCGCGGCAGGTAGTCGACGGCGACGGCCGACGCTGGCGAGATGGAGTACGTCAGCGTCAGGGTGTCTGGCCGCGTCCACCGCGGCTCGCCGTTGAAGAACGTGAACCGGTCGGCCGCCGATTCCGAGAGGGACAGGGACACGCCATGGCGGCCAACATGATCTGATCGAGTGTGGCAGAGTCGAGCTGGCCGGTGACCGCAGACTCAGCCTGGACTGGTACCGCTTCACGGCGGCCTCTAGGTGCTCATCTAATGCGTCGTCGTGCTCCATCGTGGGATGCATGTACCCAAACCTCGCAAGTACCTCTTCAGCTCGGCGAGCCCTGCATGGTAGCTGGCCCCCCGCGCATACTGGAGGTGCTTGAACATTGCGCCGACGTCCGGCATTTGGAACACCGGCCGGTGCGGGGCGCGCGGTGGACGCGTTGAGGCACGAGAGAAGGCTTAGTAGTACCCACACGAGTACCCGGGCCTGTAGGTCGGCGTGCTTGTCCCATCTACCGTGTGGGCGAAGGTCAAAGACGATCGTCGTGGAGTGGCACACCCTCGCGCAGTGGTCCGTGCTTCAGCGTGAGAAAACTCGCGGAGTTACCTCCGGCACCCCGAGCGAGGCAGCAGGGGCCGCGGGCGATCAGTGTGTGCTTAACTTACCCGCCGAAGTGCGCGCCAAGCGGCACGGATGTCCATTGTGCCAACAGCTCAGCGTGCAACACGCCGCCTCATCATCAAGCTGCTGGATGTGACGGAAGACAGTGAACCCACTGGAGATGACGGATTTGCCAGATATTTGGAGGTTTCAAGACTCCTATCCCGCAAAAAGCCATCATCGCCATTCGCGCAGCGCTGCATCTGGATGATACCGACAGTGAAGCTGCCCTGAATGCCTTGGCGATAGAGGAGATGACGGTCCAAACAGTGGCTTAGCATTGTCAATGGACCAACAACCCAGTATATTTATGATGTCCAAATGTATGTGGGAATGCATTCTAAGATGTGTGAGTCAAGATATGTGTTTGTTAGTCGGGCTTTAGCAGGGTCGACCAGTATTGGTGTCATAGGTGATCAAGACCTTGCCAGGGGGTGTCCCCTTATCTTTCTCTGTTACAGTGTTGTTGAATCAAGATTTTTTTTATACAAAATCCGAATCAAGAAATTATCGTTGGTTATGGCTTCTCCGATGAACGAACACCAGCAATGAGAGAAGCAGTTCAGGCAGTGATAACTGCGGTGGCCCCGACCCCGAAGAGAGTCTACAAGAAACCAAAGTAGCTTCGATTATGTAACACCCATATATTGGGTAAAAGAAAAAATTATACTCGGAATAAATAACAAAATGATGTTATTTGCTACAAAAATAAATTAATACAAAAGTGCATAATGTGGCTCATGCATGTGTGAAAAAAATTAATCTCCAAATGCGCTAGAAAAACTCGTTTAAAATTTGAATTCAGAAATATACAAAAAGAATTGAAAAAGGGATTAAACACCGCCTTTGGGCCAACACCCGACCGGCCCACATTTCCCCTCCCTCTTCTTGCTCTGTGCAGCCCATCACGCTTGCAAAGCGCCGGCCCACGGCCCACCCTCGCGCCCGCTCTCTTCTCCCCCCTAACAAATTAACAATGCCCAAACGGTGGAAGCCTGGTTGCAACACGTACGAAGCACAGGTTGTCGAGTCGGACCGGGAGACCCAGCGGATTTCGTAGCGGTCACGGCGCGGTCGGACTCAATTCGGCTTCGGCGGCCCCACGCGAGCCGAGCCTCTTCGACTTCGATCCCCGTTAAATAACCGCACCCCGTGGCGAGAAGAGAAGCCCGAAAAGCCTTCACCCCGCGCGAAAAGCAGCCGCCGTAGAGCTTTTGGCTTGGCACCGCGACCGTCCGCCTCCGCGTACGTCCATGGCGAAAGGCAAGTTCAAGGGCAAGCCCACGGGGAGCGCACCTTCTCCACCCCGGAGGAGATCGGTACGTAAACCACGCAATGCACCTCCTCGCCCTTTGGTTCGCGGCTAGCTAGTTCGACGGCGACGCCGTACGTACGCGTAGGGTTTACCGTCTCTCGTGCGGTTCCGTCTGCCGCATCGTGCGATCGGCTCGGCACGGCGCGGTGGACGGTGAAGCGAGCGTGTGTGTGTGATGAGGAAGTGGCACGGTTCCTATGTTTACCGACTCGCTCGTGCAATTCCTTCCCGTGTCGTGTTGATTGATTCGTTAGTTATTGTGATATCTCGTACTAGTAGCATGGTTATATGATTGCTTCTGCTGCTCCATATATAAGTAAATAAATCATAACTCTGTGGAACATTTATTCGTCATCTGAGTTTTTTATGTGATATTGAATGCAGCGGCTGGTACTTCAGCTGGTCGGCCATGGTCCTTCAAGAAGGTATGAACGCCTTCGATGCTGCCATTGTTTGAATTTTTATCTCTTATGTAAAGCGTCCTTAAGCATAGAAGAACCCCAACCAATTAAACGTTTTATCAAGGAACCCTATGAGCATAATTTTTCAATCGATGGACTTGTATGGTGCAATTGTTGTCATTTACGAGTTTGGACTGTTGACTTATATATGTATATCAAAATATGTAGCATGATGAAAGGGGTGTAAGTGGTAGAAAGGGAATGCCAGAAGAGGAAGAATCTGAAGAGTTTGTCAAACCAGTGAGATACTCTTTTCTTCCCAGAACAATATAATGGCGATGTGTCTTTCTGAAGACACATTCAATCATATATGCCTGTCATTGTTTGTTCATTGATAAACTGCTTTTGTTAATGTTGTCAGAAACACAAAGGTACAGAAGGTCTCATCGAGATTGAAAATCCAAACCTGGTGAAACCAAAGAACGTAAAAGCCAAGGACATTGATGTAAGTCAGATGATTCATGCTTGTTCCTAGTTATGATGAATTTATTTATAATGACGTCTACAGACCACATTTAAATAGCTCTGTACAATACGTTTAAGCTAACAAGTAACATATTGGTGCAGATTGGTAGGACAAGTGACATATCCAGGCGTGAAAGGTGCCCCCTACTTCTGCCAGCTGACACTTTTATGTTCATTTATTTCGATTTTGATGAATTTTCTCTAATGTTTGTAAAGCATGAAATGGCTAATGAGTTGTTTGTTGATCTCCTTGCAATCTAAATTGAAACTATTGGATGTTGATAGAGTTGGCTAAATAATAAATAAAAGATTTGCAGTCCTGGCTTCAACACAAGAATATATCTTATTAGGATATGGTATTACAAGATATTTAACAGTATTATAGAAAATATCTTCAAATCACTATCAAAACAACCTTGTAACTTGAACAGTGTAGAGATCATGTGTTCACCAGCTTGTGCACCTTTATTTTCTTCGTGTTTACGAGTCTTCTTGTTTGCAGAGAGGAGCTTGAAAAACAGAAATCTCATGATCGTTATGTGAGGCTTCAGGAGCAAGGCAAAACTGAACAGGCTAGGAAAGATTTAGGTGAGAGTTATCATTGTTTGCATCGTTCATTCTGTGATTTTTTTACTTAGATTGTGGTACGTACCACTTTTAAATATCTTGGTATTTAAATCTTGAATTGAGAGATTGGTATCATGATTGTGTTTCCATTTAAATGCTTCAGGGCTATGTGACAATGTATATATAATGTTTGAGGGAACGGCCCTTTCGGTCATCAATGCAATCCCCAGTCCCCAGAATGCTTAATTTTCTTGTTTAAAAAAAAGAATGCTTAATTTTAGGATATGGCATTGCTGCATCTACTGCTATGTAAATTTTTTTCTAGAATATACTGCTATGTAATTGCTGCATTCGGAACTTCTACTAATCCTTTCTAGGCTCATTGAAAAGATAACCTCTTTGCTTCTGTTATGCTCTTTATATTTCAATGTACAGTTCAGTGGTATATAAATCTTATGATTTAACGGCTTCAGGCTTGATGCTTTGGTACCTGTGTTTCACATTCTTGCTTAACACTATCTGCAAAATATTCATGATCTTTCCTTTTGTAATTGTAGAACGCCTTGCTATGATTCGCCAACAAAGAGCAGATGCTGCAAAGAAACGCGAAGAGGAAAAAGCTGGTATGTCTCTTGCTATTTTAGCCTCTTAGCTTAAATTTGGACCACTTCATTTCAACAACAAAAAAGAAATTAGTCCCAAGCAAGTTGTGCTAGGCTAGAGATGAAACTCACAAGATCTAAACACAAAAATACAAACAAAAAAAGGAAGATGGAAAGGAAAAAAAATAAAAAAATAGGATGGGGGAAAAAAGAAGAAAAACATACAGAAAATGGTGTGTCATGTAAATTAAGCCATATACTAGCGGATAAGATCGGCATAGCAGCAACCTTACACTAGTATTTGCTTCATCCTCATATTATGCTAAAATTTGTTGGGTAAACATTGCAAAGAAATTTATTTGCTTACTATGATCTAGCTCCTTACATTTTGACCCTTATTACCACTATTGGCAGCCAAAGAAGAGAGGAAGGCTGAGACGCTTAAGCGACTTGCCAAAGTATGAACAGCATGGAGTTCTGTTGGAGCTGTAATAGAATAATTCCAGTAGTATATTTGTAGTTTTACACGCTTCTTGTATCACTTAAACTTCTATTTAGCTTACTGATAAGTTGAGTACTATGCAATGGAGTTGTAAGGTGGTGGTGCTCGTTGATGACCACTGGATTTAGTATTTATCATCTTTTAGTTGAATATTATTGAGAGACAAAAATTTGAGAGAGACACAAGATTGTTCCTTAATCATTTTATTTATTCACTGATCTCCTTTTATACAATTTTGCATGGATGGACGCGTCCGCCGGCGATCGCCGTATTTAAGTGATCACATGTTTATTGTGTTATAACACTCCCCCTTGAGCACTTGACCGAATAATCTTCAAAAAACCCAGTAGGAAAAATTTGAAGATTTATAATTGATGTTTGTGTAAAAACTTCTGAAAATATTATTAAAACAAGAGAGAACACAACATTTAAATGTCATATTTGTTTTCATATAAAAACTTCTGCGGGAAAAATAAAAAAACAAACATTATCTTGCATTCTTATTGCCTCACTAAAACTTATGAGAAAACTTTTAAAGCAAAACTCACATAAGAAAAAGAGTACAATTTGATACAATAGTCATGTAGCTCTATTATAAAGCTCCTCTTAAACTTTGTAAATCTCTAAGTCGACGCATACCTATACTATCGACATATTTAGAAAATGTGGAATATGGTAGGGACTTAGTGAATAGATCAACTAAATTATCACATGACTTCATTTATCAAAGTGCATCAATAATCCTTGAACTTGTGTGAGTGTGTCATTTAGGTCCACAAATTTTTAATTGCATTTTTGGGTCTATGAACTTGTTAAATTGTGTCATCTAGGTCCAAACTACCTAAAATACCCCTATGATTATTGATATAACCATTATTCAAACTTTATTTTTCATATTTTTTTGCACTCCAAATCAGCGTTATTAGACTTCAACATGAATTATGATAACAAAGTTAATTTATGAAGAGAAAAAATATGAAAAATATAGGTTGAATAATAGTTATATCAACAATCATAGAGGGATTTTCAGTATTTTGGACTTAGCTGACACACTTTAACAAGTTCATGGACCTAAAAATGCACTTTAAAAATTCGTGGACCTAGATGACACACCGCACAAGTTCAGGAACTGTTGATGCACTTTACTCATAGTTTAAATTTTATGTGTTTAGTAACATTAATTTTCACATAACTGAACTGCATCTGAGCAATGCAAGCTACATTATCTTCATAGATAATGGTTGGTAACTCAGTAAGCCCAATGCCACATGAGACATGAATGTGGTTAATCACTCTAGTAGTCATGCACAGTCACGTGCGACTTCATATAATGCTATGATTTCGGAGTGATTCGAAGACGTAGCAATTAAAGTCTATTTAGAAGACTTTTATGATATTGTCGTATGTCCGTGTATAAACACGAATCCTGTCCAGGATTATCATTATAGGGATCACTTAAATACTCAGCATCAGCATAGCCAATGAGATTAAGGTCTTGGTTTTTAAAAGACATAGATCTGTTGTGCCTTGCTATTAAATAAAAGACCTAAATATCTAAAAACATATGTAGCTCATTTCCAATGACGCATGGTTGGAGCGACACTGTATCTTGCTAGTAGATTTATTACAAATGCAATATCGAGTCTTGTATTATTTGCAAGATACATAAGTGCTCCAATAGCACTCAAGTATGGGTATTCTGAACTCAATACCTCTCCTCCTTCTTGGCATGGTCGAAATGGATCTGTATCCTTTTCTAAGGCTCTTACCACCGTAGGAGTTTTAGATAGATAGACTTTATCCATATTAATTTTTTCTAATACTTTTTGTACATAAGCCGATTGATGTACGAGAATGCCCGTTTGAAGGTGCTCCAGTTGTAGACCTTAGCGAAATTTAGTTTTACTTAAATCTTATATCTCAAATTCCATCTTTAGATGATTGCGAGCTTCATTAATGTCAAACTCAGTACTAATGATATTTAAATCATCAATATATACTGAAATAATGCAAAATCCGGTTAAGGATTTGTATGAATCACAAGGACAATCATCATTAGTAGAGTAACCTTTGTTTAGAAGGAACTCTTTCAGTCGGTTATACCACATCCTTTTAGACTTTTTTAAGCCATATAATGATTTGTTGAGCTTGACACAATACATGTTGCGTCCTACGTTTCCATTCGGTACATGTATCCCATTAGAGACTTTCATGTATATTTCTGAATCTAGTGACCCATATAAATATGCAGTCACGACATCTATCAACTGTAAAGATAGAATCTTTTATTTTGCCAGTGATATAAGATATCAAAAAGTTATTCCATTCAATAACAAGAATATGTTTCATTGAAATCAATGTTGGGTCTCTGCGTAAACCTTTGTGCAACTAGTCTTGTCTTGTATCTCACAACCCCATTGTTTTCATTCCGTTTCCGGACGAAAACCCATTTGAATCCGACAGGATAGGTTCTAGGAGATGTAAGTTTTACATTATCGAATATCTCTTTTTTTCAGTGAGTCAAGTTCTGTCTTGATAGCTTTCTTCCATTTGATCATGTCTGAGCATTGTTTACACTCTGTTGTGGTCTTAGGATCAGGATCATTGAGAAGTTCGGCTATCTTAGTTGAAAAGCATGAGTTGACAACCATTGTATTACGGTCAAGTAATTCACCAGAACTAGTATAATTGATGGAAATTTCTTGTACCTTGTTAAACTCATCATGATTTCCCAACATGTGAGAATTAGAGTTTTCCGATCCTCCAGCCTACTCTATAGTGCACACTTGAGTGCTATCTTGGATTTATCATATCCAATTGGTGTCATAAACATTTTGTTTACTTGCATTTACTTGATTTGAGGAAGATTTTGTCCTCATAGTTTTTTAGACGCTTATTTAAAGCATTTTTCTACTGATTTTCTCACCCCCCTTTTTGGAGGTAGAGTGATTTTTATTGGTACCTCCACTTTACATGGTGCATTAAAAACATGATTCAAAGACTTTGTGACACCTTTATAATCAGTAAACGTATCTGACAGGTTACTAGCAATTTGCTGTAACTCAATAATTTTTTGAACTTGAAGTTCAGTCTCCTTTGTACGTGGATCATGATTTATCATCCTAATTAATTTTTCGACTTTCATTGATAAATTTAGTATCTCCTCCTAAAGCCGAAAAATGATCCACATTAAAAATATAATTAGCAAATCAGATCATGAATAAATCACCCGTTAAAGGCTCCAAATATTTTAAGATGGATGGGATTGAAATCTCACGTAGATCCCCAATTTTCTATGAGAGTACATAGAGGTTCGCTTAGGTGGTAAAATTGGTGTGTACACAACACATCCAATTTTTCACGGATGGGAGATATTTGGTTGATCTTCATGCACAAGTTGGAGTGGGGAGGTGTTGTGATATGCAGGACGCAGTTGTAGAAGATCAGCAACGTGTAAAACTGCATGACCCCAACAAGATGTTGGTAAATTGCAACCTTGCAATAATAACCTAGCTATGAGTTTAACTCTCTATATAAGAGATTTTGCCAAACCATTTTGTGTGTTTATATATGGAACAGAATGTTGTACTTCAATACCTTGAGCCATATAATAACCATTAAAGGATCGAGATGTAAATTCAGCAGCATTTTCCATACAAATACTTTTTATCCTACATTCAGAATAATTCGCTTTTAATTTTATGACTTGTATCCTAAGCTTAGTGAAAGCATGGTTACATGTAGATAGTAAGCACACGTGTGACCAGCATGTAGATGCGTCAATTAGAACCATAAAATATCTAAATAGATCACACATTGGTTGTATAGGACCACAAATGTCTCTTTGAATGGGTTCAAGGAACTCTAAAGGTTCGGCATGGATATTTAGCGGAGAAGGTCGCAAGATCAACTTGCCCATAGCATATGAAGTGCACACAAAATCATTAGATTTTGGAAATTTTGTATTTTTTAATTTATAGTCGGTGCAATTATCAATAATTTCCCGCATCATTCCTATTTCAGGATGGCCTACGCGTGAATATCAGGTCTTAAGTGTATCAATATTCTGGAAAATCAAATTGTATGCAACATATGGTACAGGTTTGATATATGTGTAATACAATCCAGATGGAGTATAAGGAATTCTTTCTAGAACTTCATGACCATATTCGGAACTATTAGAAAAAGAAGTTCTTTATTCTCTCCATGGGTATGTATATTTAATCCATTCTTTCTAGAACTTATGAGAGTATGTGTAGAATTGAGATACAATAAAGCATCCTCGATCATAACTTGTGTACTATTTGGAAACATTATAGTGGCTCCATCGGAGTCACTATAATGTTTCTATTGTATGCTTAAAACATTTTCTAACCTCCTAGTTAGGGTTGGAAATATTTTGTTTCTCTAAGTATAGAGTTTGTGGTGCAATTATCCACAAGGCAAATTTCTTCTTTCATCTTAACTTCCTATGAGATCTAATAATTAAGAATTGCAATAATTCAATTAATTGCATTGAAACACATATTTACGAAATTAGAGTATTAAATAACTCTAATACAAATAAAAAATATGTTTATTACAACACACTTTATTACATAGACTATTGTATTTATAAATTTCTATAGTAAGCGGTCTATATGAGATCGCCGAACATGTCGTTCAATTTGTATTCTATCATAGAATTGTTCATGTCCATGTACACATCAACACTTAATGTTGGCTGATTGTTGCCCCAATTTTCCACATCCTTGCTTGAACAACCGACTTCAAATGTTAGATTTGTCGGGATACTAAAATGATTTTCATACTCATTTCTAGATCCTTGAGCTTTCTTGTCTTTTTCCAGTGATTTCTGGTACAGGACCACAAGGTGTTTAGGAGTGCTACACTTGTCAACAGTATGTTCATAAGTGCCACATGCCTTACACTGCACATTTTCCCCTTTGAAGGGAGTACCATCCTTTTACAATTGTCTTTGAGAAATTTTTTTTGCCTATTATGGCGTCGTCTAGCAGATCTATCATTCTTCTTAGGATTTGAGTCTTTAAAAGAATTAGCTTTCTTCTTATTATGATGAATTTTAGGTAGAGGAGTAGCCCCAACATGATGTTAGTGATGATTCTTAATAGTAAGTTTATCATGCTTCTGTACTTGAAGTAAATCACGAATGAGGTCAGCATATTGTTGGTAGTTGCGAGCTCGGTATTGATGTTCTAAGACCCGATCATAGAGGAGCATTGTTTGAAGTGTCTTCTCAATTTTGTCCTCCTCTGATGGTTCTTTCTGACAAAACCTTAGCACATACCTCCTGAACAATATGGTTATAGTCTTCTATACACTTAAAGTACTAAAGACGAAGTTGAGTCCATTCATAATTGGCCTCTGGCAATAATATTGTCTTTTGTTGTCCATAACAACTTTTTAATGCCATCCAAAGACTATGAGGTTCCTCCTCCATCACATATTCTGACTTTAAGTCGAGGTGAAAGTGGTTCTAGATGATATAAAGTGTTTGATACTTGTATGTATCAAGAAATATTGCATCTCTTTGTGCAGGAGGAGTAAGTGCACATATGATCCCTCGAAAAGTCAAACTTATCTTGATGTCAAGAGCTCATGTAGAGTAGTTGTGACCATCAAGAGCAAATTCTTCAAACTCGCGGGCCATTGGTTCCTACATATAGAAAACCATATATTTTATTAATAAAATCATCATGGTGATGTTGTAATAAGTGCATTAATCATAATGAATAAGAACAGAACAGTTATTCATTTTTGTCCAGACAAATTTTGAAAAATGGCATAGCAAAATGAATAATTCTAAGTTTAATTTATTCTCAATAAGACCAATTTTTTAAAAATGGCCGAATGAAAATAAAGCATATACATTATATGTAGAGATGATTCATGCTTGTATTAAACCAAATATAACTAACTGGCTTAATTATACATTATATGTCTGACATAGTAAAATGCATTGTCATTTATATTTAAAAAAATGAGAGAAGTCTAAAAAAGATAGTGCATAAACAGTACATAACAGAAGTCTTCTACAACATAACACACACACATACATGGATACACGTAACTAACATCTATATAAAAGAGACATTTCCCCCTAAGGGTCCTTTCTTCCGCTTCTGCATCCTTGCGCTCGTGCCTCTTGGCCTAAGCCCAGTTCTCGCGCTCTAGCTCCCGATCTCCCCTTCCGGAGCCTCCTCCTTCAACCTCATGGCGAGCATCGTGCCCAGGTCCCGGTTGTCCAGGTCTGCCGATCTGGCCCCCGTGCGTCGGCTTCTCGGCTGGCAAGCCCCTGAGCAGGAGAAGTGGCTCCGTTGCGGGGAGCTCCAACTGAACCTCACCGACGGGGAAATGGTGCTGTTCTCGTCATACGTGTTGGAAGGCTTCGTTCCGCCAGCATCTGCCTTCCTGGTAATGCTTCTGGAGACCTTCGGCCTCCAACTCCACCACCTTCCGCCGAACTCGATCGCCTTGTTGGCGGTCTTTGCTTACCTCTGCGAGATGTTCGTGGGGGTGATGCCGTCAGTGAAGCTCTTTAAGTACTTCTTTGTACTGAGGGCCACCGGCAAAAGCTCGAAGGATCAGCTCGACGCCTACTACTTCCAGCGCCGAAGCAAGGTCCCCTCTAGGTACATTGCTTCCTTCAGCTCTGCACGATGGGAGCAATGGCGCGAAGATTGGGTGATCGTCAAGGTCGAGGCTCACAACCGGATGTGCCTCCCCATCGGGAGCCCCTACTCCGAGCGGTCATTCTGGGAGGAGCGCCCAAAGCTGGAGAAGGCGTTCGACCCGGTGTTGGAGAGGGTCCAGATGCTGGCGGACTACGGGCTGACGTCTGCGATGGTGTTGAGGGACTTCATGTCCTGATGCATGGCTCCGCTCCAGCGCCGCGCCCGCCCGGTATGGATGTACACCGGCCCAATAGACTGCACTCGGCTCGAGACCGGCCCCGACTCCAACCCGGGCGAGCAGCTGCTGCACGATATGTTGGTTCGGGTCTGCCCCGACGACGTTTCCCCTGAGGGACTGGCCCTTTCGGCGGCCTGCCGCCCCCTGTGCTCAGACTCCGAGCTGAAGAGGCGGCTGCTGAAGGCGATGTCGATGCTCGACGAGTCCGGGCTGGCGCAGCGCCAGATTGGAGACCCGTTCCGGGGGGTCGACATTGCCGACGATGCAAAGGGAGGCGGAGATCCCTCAAGCGACGAAGATCCCTCAAGCGATGACCCCTCATGCAGGCTCCAGCACCGTCAGTTGGGAGGCGACAGCGCCTCTGCTAACAAGGGGAAAAGGAAAGCACCAGTGCTGGTGTTGGACTCGACCCCCAAGAATCGCGCCCGATCGCTGCCGTGAGTCCCCTCCGTTCCTTGTCAGGATGCTGGAGTCCCGCTGCACCCGGCGTCAGGGGGTGCCGGTGGCGCCACTTTGCCGCCCGAGTCCTCAACGCGCAAGAAGGGGAGGCTCCTCAACGCCGATGGGACCCTAGCGTTCCCTCGTCGTTCGGAGGAGCGCCAAACTCCTCCATCCCAGGGGCCCCCAGCACATGCAGCGGCCCCCGCCGCGGTTTGGGGGGTCCGGACCCCCCCCCCCCCCAACCCTTTCGGGAAGCGGTGGAGCTTCAACGTACCCCGGTAAGTCTGCATAAATTTCATCTTTGATGTTCTTTGCTGTGTGCTTACCATGTAATATCCTTATGATTCGGCTTTGTCTAATTTCAGCACAACCGCGACTACTCCTTCTCCGCCCGCGCGGCCTTTTGCTGGTGGGCATGCTGCTCCAGCCGGCTCACGGGGCTTCTCTGCAGCCTCGGACCCTGCTCTGGCGCACCGGGCTGCTGCCGCCGAGGTGTCCCGGGCCTCCGTGCCCGAGACCCCTACAGCAGCTGCTGAGGGTCCGCAACGCGCACCGTCGGCTGGTGTCGCGCCCGCTAATGACTCCGCATCCACTGGCTACTCTGCACCGGACGATGCTACCGCGCTAACTGACACTGCTACGTTGGCTGGCGTCACCGCCCCGGGTGGAGCTCCCGGAGCCGTCGGCAGTAGTGTTGGGGCCTCCGCTGGGGAGGGGGCCCCTGGAGACGACGCGCTTGCTTCCAGCGGCGGTCCCCCCCCCCCCCCCCCCCCCCCCCCCCCGCCTTCTCCGATTGGGGGAGCTCTGGTCCCCGTCTCCCCGGTGGTCCTCCAAATGGAGGACGATATTGAAGAGGTGGGGAGGCAGGGACCCGCGGCTATGGTGGAGCCCCCCCTGTCTGAAGCCATGGCCGTAGCCTACTCCAGTTTTCGGTAGGCTCGGGCGGCCCTCAACCGGGAGAGGGGGAGGCTTGAGGACGAGGAGGACCGACTCTGGGGATGGACGAGGACCTTGGAAGCCCGGACCCGGTTGGCGAAGAGTCGGGTGGCGCAGCGGGAGGTGGTCGTCCGGGAGGAGATGAAAATCCTCGACTAGGAGCGTGAGCTTATCGCTCGTCTGGACGACGCCACCCAAAAGCTGAAGGCGGACGCCGCGGCGATCTATGCTGAGGCCAGCTCCCGCCTCCAGTCCTGCGAGGAGCTCCAGCAGTTGTTATCTCACCGGGGGGCTGCTCTTGACGAACGGGAGCAGGAGTTGGCAGTGAAGTAGGCTGAGGTGGAGGCGACCTCCCGCCGGCTCATCCTCCAGCAGGAAGGGGCGAGAATCTGTGCCGCCGAGCTAGACCGCCGGGATGCTGCCCTAGCTGAGGTGGAGCAAGCCCAGTTCGCTGAGCGCCAGGCTCTCCTGGACCAAGAGTTCAACATCACCCTCAAGGAGGGTGACTTGAGCCGCCGCGAGAGGGAGGTCAGCAAGCGCGAGAGGGCCCTGGCAGCCAAGGAGGAGCGGTTCCTGCACGGTGGCCCCCGGGCGCTGGCGGCAGCCCAACAGGAGGTGTAGGAGCTCTGGGCATCGCATTCTGCTGAGGCCCGGAAGGTCTGGGAGTTCCTGGGCGGCGCCGACTTAGCTCTGGTGCCGCACGGCTTCAGCCCGGTGCGCGTAGGAGAACCAGTGCAGGAGGTGAGTCAGATGTTCCCAGCTCTTGACTCCACCAGCTCGAAGATGCGTTTGTTGAGGGCTATCATCGACAACCAGCTGGATGCAGAAGGAAAGATGCTGGTGAAGGAGGTGGCGACGCACATCCTGTCCTGCTACCGGAGATGGTACCCTGATATCCCTCTTCAGGCGGTCCTCGAGGGGCCCATTGCTGAGAGGGAGGAAGCCGCCAAATCTGAAGTCTCAGATGCCGTGGCGCTCATCACCTTGAGATTCCAGCGGAGCGGCTGAGGGCTCCCCATGCGCTGCTTGTATCTTGTGTTTCTTTCAGTTTTTATTTGTAGTTGTTTGTGATGACAGACCTTCATTTTGGAATGAAAAATCTGCTTGGAGTGCCCCCCATAGTTAGCATGTTTTACTTTTCAGCAATATCTTCTAGTTGCCTATTGTTCCTTAGCTTCCCGGACCTGTCGTCCCTCGGAGTGTGGCCCCCTGGCAGGTGTGGCCAGTTGTAATGGGCACTATCGGTACCCTAGAAACCGTACACCCCTTGAGGTTACGAAGATCTCAAAGGAAAGTCATCTACTTGGTTTGAAGACCCTCGGAGGCCCACTTGTCAGACATAACCGGACCCGCTTCTCCAACATGGTTAATCCATAGGTCGCCACGTGTACAACCAAACCGGAGCTATCGCCCACCAGGGGGAAGCTCCGGGCCACGTTCCGAAATGGCACCTCCGGACTTAACCCCAGATCGAGAGAAGCTCCGGACCTGACACGTGTCTGGTAGCCCTGGAGCTACCTGTTTCCCATAGCAAGCTCCGGAGCTGCCACATGTCCAATCGTCGGATCTTCAGCTTCTAACCTCCGGAAGACCTTGTAACGGCTCCGGATCTTCAAATGAGAACCAAAGACTTCAAGACTCGATTAAGTGTCATTAATGCCATATTAATGACACTTCAACGGACGATCTTAACACCAGTAACGATGCTGTCAAAGCCCGTTACAGGATCATTAAGAGCAATTAAATGTGTATCAATACTTGTAACGACCTGCCCTTGTACTATAAAAGGACAGGCCAACGATACACACGGGGGGACGATCACACGCGCCTCATACGCTAGTCACAAGACCTACTGCTAATACAACACCAACACATCCGTGGAGTAGGGTATTACGCTCAGGCGGCCCGAAC
Source organism: Tuctoria greenei (assembly GCA_036927565.1). NCBI lineage: Eukaryota > Viridiplantae > Streptophyta > Magnoliopsida > Poales > Poaceae > Tuctoria > Tuctoria greenei. Next base: position 307,159,403 of record JAYESD010000001.1, read on the forward strand.
CACGTAAATTCTTGTGTCTCCCGTGTCAAACTTCTATTCACCTTCTTGAATCTCCACGCGCCCACACCAAACTTCAAAACTCCCTTATCACTTTAGTAGTGTAGGGAGATCTGCCGGTTCCAACCGCTGACAGTTGGCGCGCCAGGTAGGGGCGCCTGAGATTTCGAGAATGGTGAACTCAGCTGCTGGATCATCCAACGGTCAACCTGCTGCTCAGGCTGTTGGGGGCAATCCCTCCAATAGGCAGCCACCAGCAGGAGCCTCAGCACCAGCAGGAGTCGCACTCCCACCACCACCTTCTCCTCCAGCAAATCGTGCTGGGCAACGTGATGGTGCGCCGACATCGCTTACTGCGTCGGCAAATCATGACAACCCATAACACGCGCTCCATGCACCGCGTGCTCTTCTCCAACGTCCACCACCTCCAGATGCATCTCGGGATGCACTGGAGCAGTGGAGGGCCAATGTGGAACATTTGGTTGCAGCAGCAGCCGAACGCCTCAACAACCAGGGTCCTCCTCCTTCAGGACGAGCTTCGTCGCAGCGGCGGACTTTGTCCGGAAGACTTGGTCCACACGTCTCCAATAGTAGGAGACGTGCTGCATCCCAACAAGTGACGTCATTGCCTTCCGGGGCTCGACGCACTCACACGGTATCCAGACTTTCGACTCATGACCTCCGGGCGGAGCTTGATCGCCGATACCGCCAACAGGATGGCCGTGTCCATATTGAGCGTGCCCGTGAAAGACGGGAAGCTCAGGACCTTTCTACTCTTGAAGGAGTAGGAGGAGGCTGTTCAGCCTTGGCCATGCACTTGCGCATGGTTAGATGGCCACAGAAGTTCCGGCCTCACCTACCGAAAAAATTCGACGGGACTGTCAACCCCGCCGAGTTTCTTCATATATACTCCACTGCAATCTTGGCAGCTGGAGGAAACGAGGCCGTGATGGCCAATTATTTTCCAGTGGCCTTAACTGGGACCGCCAGGTCCTGGTTTATGAGCCTTCCACCCAACTCTATCAACAGTTGGGAGGAGCTGTGCCGTCAGTTCACTGCGAGTTCATACACCCGACCAGGCACTGAACTAGACCTTTTTGCGGTCGTGCAAAAAGGGGGAGAATCCTTGCGGTCATTCATCCAAAGGTTCTCTCAGGTACGAAACACTATCCATTCTATCTCTAGCGCCTCTGTCATTGTGGCATTCAGACAGGGCGTACGGGACAAGAAGATGTTGGAGAAGCTGGCGATCAAGGAAATCACCAGCGTCACGAAACTATTCAGCCTGGCAGACAAATGTGCCAGAGCTGCGGAGGGCCGTGAAATGCACACCAAACCAGCCTCGGAGGATCACAAGAAATCCTCCAAAGAAGAAGTCGCTACCTCCGGGGGTGGCAAGAAGAAAAAGAAGACCAACGGCAAGAAAAAGCCGTCGGCCGGCACATCCAACGTTGCAGCTGCTGCAACTCCGGGTGGCCGGGGGCCACGCCCCGAGAAGCGACCTCGACCGTCTTCTGAAGACGGTGGCAAACCCAAAGTGTGGTGTCCCATTCACAAAACGGGCATCCACGGTTTGGAAGACTGCCGGAAGGTCCAAAACCTTGCCGAGCGCTACAACAAGCGCCGGGAAGGATCTCCTTTCCGACAGAGGGAAGGAAAGCAAAAGGTCGACGAAGCTCCGACTGAAGAGGAGTTAGGGTTCTAGGATCCCAAAAAGGTCCTGAAGGCCGTTTACACCTCCGTCGATGATGACTCTGACGTCTCTGACAACGAGCGTCGGAAGACCATGAACACCATTTTCGGTGGGTCATGGGATATCACCTCTCGTCGCGTCATCAAGATTATGCGGCGGGATATGGCCACTGTAGCCCCTACAGTCAGGCCGGAACCTCATCGAAAGTGGATGGACACCTCCATCACTTTTGATGCTTCTGATTGCCCGCGGAGCATGGTTGGAGCAGGTCAATTACCTTTGATGGTATCTCCTACCATCAATAACATCCAGCTCCACCATGTCATGGTAGACGGTGGTTCGGGGCTTAACCTCATCAGCTTCGAAGCTTTCACTAAGCTTCAGCTCCGACCTTCGGATCTCCACCCCTCTCGACCTTTCTCTGGAGTAGGTCCGAGGGCCATTACCCCACTCGGAGCTATTACTCTCCCCGTAACCTTCGGGACACGGGAGAAGTACCGCACCGAGAAGTTGGTCTTCGATGTCGCTCAGATCAACTTACCTTTCAATGCCATCTTGGGTAGACCTGCCCTGTACAAATTCATGGCAGCTGCTCATTATGGATATCTGGTGTTGAAGTTGCCAACCCCAGTAGGCGTTCTCCGGATCCGCGGAGATCGTACCGCCGAAGTAACTGCTCTGGAAGAGCTCCATGCGCTCACCACGGCGCAAGAGGAGGACTCCAGGCAGGAGCAAGCTCCAAAACCCCCGAGCATTCGCCAACGAGGCTCGACTTCTGCACCTCGAGTTCAGCCAAGCGGCGATACCGACATTCCCGTCAAAGTCGTCCAAATTGGTTCCGATGCCGCTCAGACCACCCGTATATTGGGAGGATTGAACGACAAATAGGAACTCGCGCTCATCACTTTCCTCCGGGCTAACATTGACGTGTTTGCTTGGCAACCGTCACAAATGCCTGGGATCCCCAGGGAAGTGATTGAGCACAATCTGAAGATCTACCCCGATGCCCAGCCTATGCATCAGAAGCCTCGGAAGCAATCCGTCGAACGGCAAAACTTCATCCGACAAGAAGTGAAGAAGCTACTCGAATCCGGATTCATCCGAGAAGTTTTCCATCCAAAATGGCTGGCGAACCCAGTCGTTGTGCCCAAGGCCGGCGGGAAACTTCGGATGTGCATCGACTACACCACACTAAATAAGGCATGTCCAAAAGATCCATTCCCACTACCTAGAATAGATCAGATAGTGGATTCCATCTCCGGGTGTGAATTATTGTGTTTCCTAGACGCATATTCTGGGTATCATCAAATCAGGATGTCTAGGGAGGATGAAGAGCATACTTCATTCATTACAGTAGATGGATTGTATTGCTACACAGCCATGCCCTTTGGTCTCAAGAATGCAACTTCAACTTTTGTACGAGCTATGTACAAAACTTTTGAAGAACTCATTAGATACATAGTAGAAGTGTACGTCGATGACATTGTGATCAAGGTCAGGAACAAGGAGTCACTCTTAGACACCTTGCAGGATGTCTTCGACAAGCTGCGGTCCACCCGCACAAAGCTAAACCCAGACAAGTGCGTCTTCGGGGTTAGCTCCGGAAAACTTCTTGGTTTCCTGGTAAGTCACCGGGGCATAGAAGCTAATCCGGCGAAGATCAAAGCCGTTGAAGACATGCGGCCACCAACCCGTATCAAAGACGTCCAAAAGTTAACTGGATGTCTTGCAGCCCTCAGCCGGTTCATCTCAAGACTGGCGGAATGGGCACTCCCCTTCTTCAAGTTATTGAGGAAGTCCGGACCATTCCAATGGTCTGAAGAAGGAGAGAAGGCATTCCAGGAGCTGAAATAGTTCCTCGCCACCCTACCAATTCTGGTAGCTCCGAACCCTGGTGAGCCTTTGTTGCTTTATATTTCAGCTACTGACAAAGTTGTCAGCATGGTTCTGGTTGCGGAGAGACCAGAACTACCCCACACTCAGGAATCCAGACCCCTTCGGGAAGGTCCGGAGGTTCCTGAAAGCGAGTTTGGGTCCCAGCTCCCAGATTCGAACCCACAAGAAGTCGCTTCAGGAGACCCAGACCCCTCTGGGAGGGTCCCGGTCATTTCTGAAGAAGCTCCGGGTTCCTCCAGCCAGAACCCGGAGGTGCCCGAAGAAAATCCGGACCCCTCCGAGAGGGTCCGGATCAGAGAAGAGGAAGCTCCGAACCCCTCCGGGAAGGTCCAGACCATTCAACGCCCGATGTACTTCATTAGTGAAGTATTACATGATGCCAAGACTCGATACCTAGAGGTACATAAGCTGCTCTATGCAGTTCTTATTGCCTCCAGGAAGCTTCGACATTACTTCCAAGCTCATAAAGTCTCGGTGGTGACCTCCTACCCACTACGAGCTATCTTGCATAATCCCAATTCAACTGGGAATATTGCAAAGTGGGCAGCGGAATTGGCTGAATTTGATCTTGAATTTATTTCAAGACAAGCAGTCAAGAGTCAAGCATTGGCAGATTTTGTGGCAGAATAGACTCCCTCTCCATCAAACCCTGGGGGCCCCAGTGAGCAGAAGACGGAGCATCAAGCTCCAACCTTCACCGAGCCTCACTGGACCCTCTACTTTGACGGCTCCATGCAGAAGCAGGGGGCCGGAGCTGGAATCCTTCTCCTTGCACCAACTAGGGAGAAGGTGAAATACATGGTACACCTTGACTTCAAGGCAACCAACAACATGGAAGAGTATGAAGCACTCATCTACGGGCTAAAGGTGGCACTGTCGTATGGTGTCAAGCAACTGCTGGTCAAAGGAGATTCACAGCTCATCATCAAGCAGGTGAAGGGTGAATGCTCCTGCAATAATCTCCAGCTAGCTGCTTACCTCCTTGAAGTCCAGAGGCTTCAGAAGGACTTTGAAGTCCTAGATCTTCACCATGTTCAGCGTGCCCATAACGCTGAAGCTGACGAACTCTCGACCAAAGCGTCAACCGGAGCTCCGGCTCCTGACGGAATCTTTGTCCGGAGGTTGTCAAAGCCAACAGCTCAGCCTGCCGAACTGAGCGAAGGGGGCGAGATCAGCATCCCGAAGCTGATGGTCCTGATGGCCCTGTTACCATGGCAGCCATCAAGGGTCATAGGTGCTGCCGGGAGCTCCGAGCAACCCAGCACGCAAGACTCAAAAGCTCAAGCTAGCTCCGATGCATGGATCTCAGAGATCCGGAGCTACTTGAAAGACAACATCCTTCCTGACGATGATGTATCCGCTGACCGGGTAGTCAGATTGGATAAAAGATACACGCTGGTAGAAGGGGATCTCTACCAGCGCGGTGCCAACGACATCCTAATGCAGTGCATCACAAGGGAAGAAGGTTGCGAACTTCTCGCAGAAATCCATGGAGGCGAGTGTGGGAACCACGCATCATCCCGCACGCTGGTCGGTAAAGCCTTTCGGCATGGCTTCTACTGGCCTACAGCGCTCCAGGATGCAACTGAGCTGGTGAAGAAATGTGAAGCATGCCAATTTCATGCAAAGCAAATTCATACACCAGCTCAACCCTTACAAATGATACCTCCTACATGGTCCTTCGCTGTGTGGGGGATGGACATCTTGGGACCTTTCCCGAGAGCCGTCGGAGGTTACAAGTTCCTGTACGTCGCCATTGACAAGTTCACCAAGTGGCCGGAAGCAACCCCAGTTGTGACAATCAACAAGCAATCTGCTATCAACTTTCTGCAATCCATTGTATGCAGATTTGGAGTCCCAAACAAAATCATCACTGATAATGGGACTCAATTCACAAGCTCAGCATTCCAAGGATATTGCGAAGACCTCGGCATACAAGTTTGCTACGCCTCCGTAGCTCACCCAGCCAGCAATGGCCAAGCCGAGAGAGCAAATGCAGAAATCCTTAAGGGACTCAAAACGCGCACCTATGAGCGCTTGAAAAAACATGGAGCCAAATGGATCGAAGAGCTTCCGCCCACTTTATGGGCCAATAGGACATCTCAAAACCGGTCAACTGGAGAGACACCCTTCTTCTTGGTGTACGGAGCTGAAGCAATCCTTCCTCCGGAAATCACCTTGGGTTCACTCCGGGTCCGGACCTTCGACGAAGCCGCGCAGGACCAGCTCCGGCGTGAAGACCTAGACCTCCTTGAGGAGGGAAGGTGCCAAGCAGCTGTTCGGAATGCCCGATATCGTCAAGCCTTACGGCGTTATCACCAACGGCATGTACACAACCGACAGCTCGAGGAAGGCGATCTGGTGCTACGGAGAATACTATCCAGAGAAGGGTTAAACAAACTCTCCCCCGGCTGGGAGGGACCCTTCCGAGTGATTAAAGTATCCCGTCCCGGAAGCGTTCGCTTGGCTACTGAGGATGGGACACCTCTCCCAAATCCTTGGAACATTGAGCACCTCCGTAAGTTCTACACTTAATACCACGGAGGTGAGTCTTGAGTAACTTGGGGTGTATGTTATAGAGTCATTGTACAGAGTCGGGTAGTTCCTCCGGGAGAGCAACCAGACCTTTCCCGAAAGGTACGCAAAGCTCATGCAACACTTGTCACAGTCTCAGGACTAAAAGTGCGGCTAGCTACCCTGGGTTAAACGAGAAATGAAACACACTTAGCCTGGTTCCGTACCCTAAGAGTGTACTTGTTTCCCCTGTACCCCGGACCTATAATGAAAGACATCTTCATGTGAAATAGACTCTACGTGCATTTATTTTGTACAGGCTCAATATTTTTATTTTTCTCTTTCTTGTCTATAACAAAGACGTGCAATTCTTAAGAAATTTTAGTTCGACCGGTTTATATACGATTCGAGTTGTATTGTAAGTTCTTTTGGATTCAAATATCGTTCATGGCCAACTTGCCTGAAAGCCGCCAAGCCAATCTAGGGCTGGAGTGTGCTATCGACTTAGCCTGGTCAAGCACCCTAAGTACGCCACTCTACCTACACCCCGGCAGGCCGAAGTAAGGCGGGTCCATGGACAGTTGAATCTAGAAGAAAAGACGACGCATTCGGTTGTATTTAAAATCGCGTTTGACTTAAAGTTTTCTTGAGAATCATAAGCCACGACGAAATTATAGACAAGGAACGAATTTTACTATTTTTCTTGGATTGAGTATGCAGGAAAAATAAAGTCTACGTTGATGGAGAAAAGCTGGAGCTAAATAAGCTCCGACTCCCCTAAGGGGGCCAGCCGTCGACGCTGAATAAAAGATGGTGAGAAGACCCCGTAAATGGAGTATGCTGCCATCAAACTAAGTGTTGGTAAAGGTCACTGCCGGAGCTACTAAGCTCCGACACCCCGGAGGACTAACTATCGATGCTCTACGTGTTGATAAAGGCTATTGCCGGAGCTATCAAGCTCCAGCGAAGGACAATACCAGAGCTTCTAAGCTCTGACAACCTCAGGGGACCTTCTCTATCGAAGACTTCAGACCTAAATTCTACAAGTTCGGAGCAAATGAGTCTTCAACAAAACACAATATCCTTTTGGTACATGTTCACAATCAAATTGTGTACATCTACCAGGGGGCCAAGTGAAGATAAAAGTGTTGAAGACAAAAAGTGAAATTCGCAAAATTTGCGGATTTCATTTATATAGAGACAAGAGATTACATCTGGAGACAAGAGATTACAAAATTGAGGAAGAAGAAAAGAACATACAAGTGAGAACTACAGAGATGGTCCTAGACCCTATGGAAGAATTGGGCGACCTTCTGGGCGACCTCCGATACGTTGGCTCGGGTAGCTTCGCCTTCTCCTTCGACGGGGCCTTCAAGCACCGGGTCCAGAGGAAATTGGGAGTTCCGTCTGGTGTAGCACGTCAGCACATACTCTGCGACGTTCTTCGCCAGGGATTGCCCCTCAACCTCCAGTTGGTCCGCGATGACATCGCCCACCTTGGAGAGCTTGCTACCTGCTGCGCTCAACGCCTGCAGCGCTAGGTCCGGCTCCGGCTCCGGATCATCCGGGCGCATAGGGCTGAAACCCATCGGCGTCAGCGCGTCGTTGGCCTTGCCCAGGAACTCCCAAATCTGTAGGGAGTCCGCAGTCCTCAATCCCTTCATCTCTTCCAGGGATCTCCTGGCCGCCGTCAGTTCGGAATTCTCACGGGCGAGGCGCTCAACTTCTTTGGCGTTTTGCTGAATCTTTTCAGCAACCCGCCTCTCGAGTTTTCCGAGCTCCTCCTCCCGGAGATGGATCTTGTTCCGGCGATCAACCAGGTCCTTCTCCCTAGCCTTCACTTTTTTCTCCCGGGCAACAAGGGCACACTCTTGTTCGTAGAGTTCCTGCCCTCGCACCCAGGTCTTCTCCTCTTCCTCTTGGCAGCGCTCTTCCAATTTCTTGGTGCACTCCTCGAGGCCCTTGTCAGCCAGAGCTACTTTCTCGGTGAGTTGCTCTTCCCTCCTCAGGACATCATCCCGCAGCTCAAGGAGTTTCTGCTCTTCATCCTCGAGCCGTTTCTCCCTCTCTTCAAGTGCCTCTCGGCGCTTGATGAGTGCAGTGTTAATGACCTCCAGCCTTTCATGGCGTTCCTCGGCCGCACTGTTGGCTGCTTTGGCCTGATTGTAAATCTCCTGGGATTGAGCGTCGAGGGCCCGAGTCATACTCTCCCTGTCATACAATAACTTGCCCCAGTACTCTAGGCGGATCTTCTCCCGCTTGATCCACTCCTTGTCATCCGCTAGCCGCGACTGCGCCAGCTTGGTCTCGAAGTAGAGCCGGTTACGCCACCGCCTAAGGGTTTGGTGCTCCTCTTCAAGAGCCTTGCTGTCGTGGAAGAAGGCCAATTGGACTTGACGCAGACTGGAACAGGCATTGTCAATAGACATCAACAGCGGGATGGGTTCCGGACCTGCTGGGGTCTCCTCCGCTGGTTCCAGCGGGTTTTCAGATACAAAAATTGGGTCCTACTCTACGAGAGTGGACCCCTGAGCTTCCAAGGCACTAGGGCCGTCCTCCGGGATGGCCTCAGTCGCCATCGAAGAAGGCCCAGCCGCCAAGTCTTCATTCACCCCCTGGGGCAGGGGGCCAGCGACTTCGCTTGGGCACTCCGGCTCGGCCGCAGGTACCTCCGACGTCGTCGCTTCTGGAGCAGGAGCTGCTACTGGCTCCGGTCTGGGCACCTCTTCCGAGGGAGGATCGAGCTCCATCACCTCTTCAACCACCGGCTCAGGCGCCGGAAGATCTTCAACTTCGACCGGCCCTGCGACCGGAGCTCCAACAATAACCGGCTCAAAGGCCGGTGCTTCGGAGGTACCCGGCTCAACTGCCGGAACTACCTCAACTTTCGGCTCGCATGCCGGGGCTTCAGTCACCTCCGGCTCAACCGCCGGGGCTTCGACACTTTCCGGCTCAGAGGCCGGGATTACTACTTCCTTCGGCTCGACAGCCGGAGCTTCCATCATTGCAGCACCAGGACCCGGAGCTTCAACCTCCGAGACAGGTGCCGCTGGCGCATCTTCACTCCCGTGGTCCGGCGCTACCACGGGAACTTCTGGGGATGAGTCGAGGTCCATGACCACGACAGCCGGCGCCGGAGCTGTCGCAGCTTCTGCCACCACTTGGGGCGGCACCGGGACAGGAGCAGAAGCTCCCACCCTCACGGCCTCAGACACTATGGCTGGGGGTGGAGCCTCACTCCCTTTCTTGGGGACGCTGCAGATGATGAACGAAGAAAATTAGCAAACAGTTGCTACAATTAAATTAATTGTCCAAGGTAAAGATTAAAAATTACCTTGGGAGGCTTCCGCACCAGCTTGCGTGGAACCTTTTTCCCGGGCGTTCCGGGCTGGCCATAGACGGCGTAGAAGCTCCAGAAGGCCCCCCGGAACTTGTCGCAGCCACGGGCATTTCCCGGGTCGAGGCTCTCCTCGATTGGGAAGAACCCCTGGACCTGGAGGCCTCCACCGACCCAGGTGCTGGAGTCGTGCGCCCGGAGCTAGCACCTCGGGAGGATTCCACCGCGGGAACCGACGCGCTCCGAGAGGACCCCACTGCGGGAACGGTCTTGTTCCGGGAGGACCCCATTACAGGAACAGTCGCCACGGTGGTAGAAGACCTTCCCCTCCGGGGAGAAGGAACCGAGGCGGAAGTAGCGGGCCTGACGGACCTTCCATCGACATGCTACAACTTCCTCTTCCAGCTCTCCGGTTCATCCGCCAACTCCTTGCCCTTGCCGACGACCTCAACCCTCGGCTTTGGGGGAGGGGCGGAGCCATCTTCGGGCATTCCGGGGATCGCCACCCGGGTGACCGACCTTCTCTCGACGACACCAAGGTCATCAAGTACGGGCATCTTTCGCCGAAGCTCCCTGCTGAACTCCACTTCCATGTTCAGAGGGAGAAAAGCCGACGAGGGAGTCAAGTCATCACCGTCGACGTCGATGCCGTGCTGGAATTTCTTGAGGTGGAACTCTAAGGCTCTCCCCACCATGTTGGACTTCAACCCGGTCTCAACCCGGTCCTCGTCCATCACGCTGTTGAGGGCCCAAGCGAGCTTCTCCCTCCTCTTCAGCGGCGCCCACCTGTTGACCAGGAAATTGCAAAATACCGCCTGAGGAGTCAATCCTCCCTCCACGCATTGGCGGATCCTGGTCAGAGCATGATTGAAAGCCTCCGCCAGCACCGGAGCTTCACTCCAGATCTTCGTTTCGATGCCGGGCAGACTGTCGGGCAGCTCTAACCTCTCGTGCTCCTCCACCCTGACGACTATCCAGTATTTCTTCTAGTCATCCCACTTCCCAGAAGGAAAAGACTGGAGGTACTTGAATGGGCACTTCTTGCGCTTCACGAAGTAGTAGAAGCCAAGGTACTCATTGCTCCGGCCGGTGGTGTGGACGGTGAAGAAGGTCCGGAAGAGTTCAATGCAAGGGGATGGCCACCCACATCTCACAGAAGTGGACGAAGATAGATACGAGGAGAATGGAGTGAGGGCCAAGGTGATATAGCTGCAGACCATAGAAGTCTAGCATCATCAAGAAAAAGTAAGAAAAAAGCGGGATCAACCCCACCATGGCGTACGAGGAAAAGTACACCATTTCGCCGGCGTGCTCCTTCTTGAAGGGGAGCTCTCCGCCGGCACGGACTAAGCGATTGAAGAAGTCCGAGGACCACCCCATGAGGGCCCGGACCTTCTTCAAATCGCCGTCGGTCTTCAAGCGACTCTCGCGGAGACCCAACTCCATCGCGACACGGCTAGGCAAGAGCGGAAGAGCGAAGCACGAGTTGGGAGTTTGAGCGCAAGATCAAATGAGAAGCGTAAAGAACTCCCGACGGTGCGCGTTTTCCTTCTTAAGTAAGCCCTTGCAACGCTTGGATGGAAACCGCAAGGAAGTCGAAGATACCATTCAAAAATTCAACCCAGCCGATGACAGGAGGGCCCGGGACCACCCCGATGAACAAGTCGAGGCTCTTACCCAGACGAACGGTTGTCATCACGAGGCGGGAAACCCAAAGGCGGCGGCCTGAGAAGGCGCGTGGAACCGATACGGTTTTCGTATCGGGAACCGGCGACCTTCAATTGCGTGAGATCCACACGTCAAAGATCTCATCTGCCGCACGAGGTGCACCACGCGGCGGGATCTAACTATAAATCCCTGCCAACGACACCTTCAAAGAACCTTAAAGACCCAGTTCAAGAGTCGCGAGGATGGACCCACCTCCGGCGGAATGACTTCACCCCAGTAATATTCCCCGGAGGTAGGTCTAGGGGGCCACTGTCGGTACCCTAGAAACCGTACACCCCTTGAGGTTACGAAGATCTCAAAGGAAAGTCATCTACTTGGTTTGAAGACCCTCGGAGGCCCACTTGTCAGACATAACCGGACCCTCTTCTCCAACATGGTTAATCCATAGGTCGCCACGTGTACAACCAAACCGGAGCAATCGCCCACCAGGGGGAAGCTCCGGGCCACGTTCCGAAACGGCACCTCCGGACTTAACCCCAGACCGAGAGAAGCTCCGGACCTGACACGTGTCTGGTAGCCCCGGAGCTACCTGTTTCCCACAGCAAGCTCCGGAGCTGCCACGTGTCCAATCGTCGGATCTTCAGCTTCTAACCTCCGGAAGACCTTGTAACGGCTCCGGATCTCCAAAGGAGAACCAAAGACTTCAAGAACCGATTAAGTGTCATTAATGCCATATTAATGACACTTAAACGGACGATCTTAACACCAGTAACGGTGCTGTCAAAGCCCGTTACAGGATCATTAAGAGTAATTAAACGTGTATCAATACTAGTAACCATCGGGGCCACATGTCGGGCCAGGCTAACTTGTAACGACCTGCCCTTGTACTATAAAAGGACAGGTCGACGATACACATGGGGGGGCAATCACACGCGCCTCACACGCTAGTCACAAGCCCATACTTCTAATACAACACCAACACATCTGTGGAGTAGGGTATTACGCTCAGGCGGCCCGAACCACGTAAATTCTTGTGTCTCCTGTGTCAAACTTCTATTCACCTTCTTGAATCTCCGCGTGCCCACACCGAACTTCAAAACTCCCCTATCACTTTAGTAGTGTAGTGAGATCCGCCGGTTCCAACCGCCGACAGGCACACCTATCAAATACCAAGAACTTAGGGCGGACGATTACAGGGGAGCTTAGGATGTGTAGGTAGCATTGCTATAACTGAGTATGCAGGAACGTCGACGGCGGGCCCCCTGGGGGTGCCACTGGAGCTTCAGTCCGGCGGTGCCCACCAGCTTTGGTGAAACGTCGACGACGGGCCCTCTGGGGGTGCCGTCGGAGCTTCAGTCCAGCGGTGCCCGCCATCTTCGTGGGTACTCTGACGGTTATCGTCGGTATAACTCGTTGAAGACATGCGTATAGATCAAATATAGGAGAAGTAATTCTGTCCGCTGGCCATTTCTCCCGTGCTCTTTTTTTTAGTGTCACTTGACTTACGATCTTGGGCTGACTCATGGGGCTTGGGTAATTCAGTGCATCTGCACCTAGGGCACGCTATCCATACTACTTAAGGGTGGTCCATCTGCCCCCCAGTACTCAGCTGCAACGCTGGGGAGGTAGAGCGCACAGACTTAGGGTACAGGACCAGGCTAAGCAGGTTGTGCCCCTGGACCTCCCTCTCGGCGTAAGCCTTTCCCGGGGGAGACCGTCCGGAGACACAGGCCCCCGAGTATGGGAACATCCGAGGCCCTAGGCACATTGCAGGTACCTCAAGCAACCCCACCTGCAACCAGATAGTAAGACTCCCACTATTGCTAAAGCAGGGAAAAAAAATGACAGCGCCCATGATAGATCACGAGCTATGGCGAACTTACAGCAATATCATAAAAAATTAAAGATAATTTTTTGAATGACAAACCCCATACATGGCAGGACAACATTCTTTCATTGCGGTTTCCCATAAGATGGAACATACTTTACAAGGGGAACGACCCGACCCGGGCGACAAAGGAAGTCGAGTGCACCTACTTAGGATTTTGGACCAGGCTAAGCGAAATGTGCACTCAGAGCCCCATATCTGTAGCCTTAGTTACCCTAAGTACTGTCCCTAGGCACTATGTACCTTTTACAATGAAAGAAAATTGTCCTAACACTGGTCTAGGGGTAGAACTTATGGAGGTGCTCGATATTCCACGGGTTGGGTAGTCGCTCTCCATCCTCCGTAGCTAGGCGGACACACCCTGGGCGGCAAACCTCTGTAACCCGGAAGGGGCCCTCCCAGCTGGGGGAGAGTTTGTTAGCCCCTTCCCGGTAGAGTATGTGATGCAACACCAGGTCGTCTACCTTTAGCTCCCTACTCCGCATGGTCCTCTGGTGGTAGCGCCGGAGCGCATGCCTGTACCGTGCATTTCGGAGAGCCGCTCTCACTTGTTCCTCGTCGACGAGGTCCACATCTTCACGTCGGAGCTGGTCCTACGCGGCTTCGTCGTACATCCGGGCACGGGGGGAGCCCATGGTGATTTCTAGGGGGAGGACGGCCTCTGCCCCGTACACCAGGAAGAAAGGCGTTTCCCCCGTAGCCTGGCTGGTTGATGTCCGGCTAGCCCACAGCACACACGGAAGCTCATCTACCCAATTTGCACCATGCTTCTCAAGGTGTGAGAATGTGTGAGTCTTGAGACCCTTGAGGATCTCTGCATTGGCCCTCTCGACCTGTCCATTGCTCTCTGGACGAGCAACAGATGCATAGCATACTTGGATCCCACGGTCCTCGCAGTATTCCTGGTACACTGCACTTGTGAACTGGGTCCCGTTATCAGTGATGATTCTGTTCGGGACCCCGAACCGGTAGACGATCGACTTGATGAATTTGATTGCTGACTGCTTGTTGATGGCGACAACTGGGGCGGCTTCCGACCACTTGGTGAACTTGTCTACAACGACGTAGAGGTGCCGGAATCCTCCGACGGCTCTGGGAAAGGGTCCCAGGATATCCAACCCCCACACAGCGAATGGCCATGAGGGAGGGATCATCTGCAGCGCTTGAGCTGGTGTGTGGATCTGCTTGACATGGAACTAGCACGCCTTGCATCTCCTAACCATCTCAGCGGCAATCTGGAGTGCCGTCGGCCAGTAAAAGCCATGCCGAAAGGCTTTACCGACCAGTGTGCGGGATGACGCGTGGTTCCCACACTCACCTCCATGGATCTCTGCGAGCAAGTTGCAGCCCTCCTCCCGGGTAATGCATCGCAGCAGGATGTCGTTGGCGCCACGCCGGTAGAGATCCCCTTCCACCAGCGTGTACCTCTTAGCCATGCGGACTATCCTTTCTGCCAGGGCATGTTCTTCGGGAAGGATGTTGTCTTTCAAGTGGTCCCGGACCTCCGAGATCCATGCATCGGGACTTGCTTGAGCCTCTAGATCTTGGGCGCCCGGTAGCTCGGAGCCCCCGGTGGCGCATACGATCCTTGGCGAACTCCATGGTAGCAGGGCCGCCGGGACTGCTAGCTTCGAGGTGCTGGGCTCGCCCCCTTCGCCCGGTTCGGCTGCCCGGGCGGTTGGTCGCGGTAACGTTCTTACAAATACTCCTTCAGGCACGGGGGCCCCCGTGGAGGCCTTCATTGACAGGTCATCTGCGATTGAGTTGTCGACTCGAGGTACATGGCACAGGTCCAAGACTTCAAAGTCATTCTCCATCTTCCGAACATGCAGCAAGTATGCTGCCAGCTGAGGGTCGTTGCAGCTGCACTCCCCTTTGGCTTGCTTGATGATCAGCTGAGAATCACCTTTAGCCAGAAGCTGACAGACATTGAGAGTCAAGACAGTTTTTAGCCCAAAGATTAGGGCCTCGTATTCTGCCATGTTGTTAGTCGCCTTGAAGTCGAGGCGCACCATGTACTTGAACTGCTCCCCAGTCAGGGTGAGGAGCAGGACCCCGGCCCCGGCCCCCTGCTTCCGCAAGGAGCCGTCGAAGTAGAGTGTCCAGGGGGTTTTGGTGAAAACTGTAGCCTTGGGCACCGTTTCTCCGTTATCCGGGCCCCCTGGGTTGCTTGGCGATGGAGTCCATTCTTCCAAGAAGTTTGCTAGTGCTTGGCTCTTGACTGCATGTCGAGGTAAGAACTCTAGCTCGAACTCTGCCAGCTCCGCTGCCCACTTGGCGATGTTGCCAGTCGAGTTGGGGCTGTGGAGTACGGTATTTAGTGGAACTGCCGAGGGCGCTTGTCTCGGCGCGGCGCCCGAGCTCCGCCAGGTGCCGCGGCCGCCACCGCATGGGCTCCAGGCTTTGGCTTGTTCTTGCCATTGCCCTTCTTCTTCTTCTTGCTGCTGATGCTTGCAGAGGCTCCTTCCTTAGTCGACGTGGCCTGCCTTGCCTCTGAGGAAGTTTGGGAGTGCCAGTTGCGTCCCTCAGCTGCCCTAGCACATTTGTCTGCCAGGGCGAACAACTCGGAGACATCATGCACTTCATGCGTGGCTAGCTTCTCGAGCATCTTCTTGTCCCTCACACCCTGCCTGAACGCAACAATAACTGATGCGCTAGCGACATGAGGAATGGTGTTCCGTACCTGAGAGAACCGATGGATGAACGATCGCAGCGACTCTCCAACACGCTGTCTGACGGCGTGGAGGTCAAGCTCTATGTCGGGGCGCTTGTAGGAACTGCCAAAGTTTGCCACGAACTATCGGCACAGCTCATCCCAGGAGGTTATGGACCCCTGGAACAGGTTCATGAGCCATGACCGGGCTGGGCCGGTCAGGATGATGGGGAAGTAGTTAGCCATGATGGTCTCGTCGCCTCCTGCAGCTAGTATCGCAGTGGAGTAGATCTGTAGGAACTCGCTCGGGTTGACGCTCCCGTCGTACTTCTTTGGCATGTGTGGCCGGAACTTTCGTGGCCATACCATGAAACAGAGGTGAGGTGCCAGAGCTGCACACCCTTGGGTGGGGCTGGCTGGCGCCGGCCGTGGCACTGCATAACCCTGGTGAGCAGGTGGGCCTGCGTATACCTGACGCTGGGGCGGTGCAGCGTACGCCTGTGGAGGTGGAGGCACGACGTACGCCTAGTATGGTGGAGGCACGACGTGAGCCTGGGGCTCAGGGCCCGACGCACTGTAATCTGCCTCGAGGTTGTGCCGCCGCTCCCTCTGTCGCTCGATGGTGACTCGGCAGTCTTCTCCTGACCTGCGGCGTTGCAGCCTGGTTCTCAGGTCTGTTGTCGAGATCCTGGTCGAGCGCGAGTCTTCTGTCCATCGGTCAACTATTGGAGTCCGTGACAATGACACATGCATCAGCTGGGCATGTGTCTCCCTTGGTGGAGGTGCATTGAGTGCAGCGGTGACGAGGTGGTTGACGTCGTTGATCCACTGCTGAGCTGCTCCCCGAGGAGCATCCCCAGCAGGTGGGTTGTGGAGTAGCGTGCGCGCTGCTGCGAGCGCACTCTCTGGGCTCGCAGCCGGCGGCGCCGTAGCTGCCGTCACGGCTGGAGTATGCCGTGGTGTGGCGTGCCGGCCTGCAGCCAGCGAGGTGACAGCAGGGCGACGTGAAGGTCCCGACCTTGCTGCTCTACAGCGGGATCCCGCCCTAGAGCGAGATCATGCCTGGTCCTCAGCTACTGCCTGTCGCCGTGACTGCGGCCTGGATGAACCGGCGTTGGAATGGCCGTTCACCATTGCTGCTGGTGGAAATCTTCACGGGGAAAAAGCCCCCAACCTGGCGCGCCAAGTGTCTAAGGTCGTAAACGACACTTCCCCCGGACCTGCTTAGAGAGCAGCCCGCGAAGGTTCTTTAGATTCACGAGGGATATTCCCACGAGATTAAGCGCAACAAGAAGGTGAACACAGAGGGTTTACGTGGTTCGGGCCGCCGGAGCGTAACACCCTACGTCCACGGGAGTGTTTGTGTATTGCCTTGCTTGAGCGTGTATGAGTTTCGATCCCCTGTGAAGGTCGCCTGCTGAGTCCTTTTATAGTCCAAGGACTCTGCAGTCACAAGGTGCGCCCTGGGGCCCGACAGGTGGTCCCAGGGAGAGAAAAATCCTATACAAGATCTAGGATTATATGCTATCTACTTCCCTTTGTTAGGGGCTTCAATGTGTCGTCCCGCCGCGTCGTGCGCCAGGGCTACACATAGTTGTTAATGATGGCAGAGCATGTCCCGCTCGTCTTGTCCCCGCGGCTCACTCGTTCGTCTTGTGCAGTGGGTCTGTACCGGCTACTTGGACAAGACATGACACTAGAGCCTTAACTTGCGCATGCGTGACTCCGCTTCACCTGGGGAAGGCGCGCGTACTTAATGCCTGTCTAAGCAGCACACTCTTTCCTTTACTGCGACCTCCTACTGCATTGAGTTGGTCGTCCGCCACGTGGTCGCACCGGAGCCTACCTCTGCGAGGAGTCAAGCGCCCAGCTGTACAGACCACGTGGCACCTCCGTAGCCCACCTTCGCGGAAGGGTGGAGGCTCAGCCCTGCGGGCCACGTGGTAGTTCCGGAGCCCTTCCCTGCGGGGAGACGGGCCTGGTCCCGGGGGTTCCAATGGCCACGTGGCAGCCCTGGAGCCCGCCTCGGCGGGGAGGCGAGGGTCCGGTTCTGCCGGCCACGTGGCAGCCCCGGATCCCACCTCGGCGGGGAGGCGAGGGTACGGTTTTGTGTGCCACGTGGCTGCCCCGGAGCCCACCTCGGTGGGGAGGCGAGGGTCCGGTCCTGCCGGCCACATGGCAGCCCGAGAGCCCACCCCGGCGGGGAGGTAGGATCTGGTCCTTCCCTCCACGACGTGGCAGCCTCGTACTCTGCCTCCAAGTAGAGGCCGAGTCCTTAGCCGTTTTCTCCTTGTGCGTGGGGGTACCCGGTCTGCGGGGTAAATCCCACGCGGATACCCAATTTTCTATTAGGGTACATAAATGTTCGCTTAGGTGATGAAATTAGTGTGTACACAACACATCCAAATTTCTGCACATGGGAGATATTTGGTTGATCTCCACGCACAAGTTGGAGTGGTAAGGTGGTATGATATGCAGTTGGACGTAGTTGTAGAAGATCAGCAGCGTGTAAAACTGCATGACCCCAACAAAATGTTGGTAAATTGCAACCTTGCAATAATAGCCTAGCTATAAGTTTAACTCTCTTCATGAGAGATTCTGCCAAACCATTTTGTGTGTGTACATATAGAACATAATATTGTACTTCAATAACTTGAGCCATACAATAATTATAAAAGCCTCAAGATGTAAATTCAGCAGCATTGTCCATATGAATACTTTCTATCCTATATTCAAGATAATTTACTTTTAATTTTATGACTTGTATTGTAAACTTAGCGAAAGCATGGTTACGTGTAGATAGTAAGCGCACGTGCAACATCTTGTAGATGCGTCAATTAGAACCATGAATTATCTAAATGAACCACACATTGGTTGTATGGGACCACAAATATCTCCTTGAATGTGTTCAAATAATTTTAAAGGTTAGGCATGGATATTTAGCGGGGAAGGCTGCAAGATCAACTTCCCCATAGCACATGAAGTGCACACAAAATCATTATATTTTGGAAATTTTGCATTTTTTAATTCATGGCCGGTGCAATTATTAATAATTTTCCGCATCATTCTTTTTTCAGGATGGCCTAAGCGTGAATGTCAGGTCTTAAATATATCAATATTCTGGAAAATCAACTTGTATGCAACATATGGTACGGGTTTGATATATGTGTAATACAACCCAGATGGAGTAGAAGGAATTCTTTCTAGAACTTCATGGCCATATTCGGAATTATTAGAAATAAGAAGAAATTCTTATTTATTCTCTTCGTGGGTATGTACATGTAACCTATTTTTCCGAATATCTATAAAACTTATGAGAGTACGTGTAGAATTGAGATACAATAAAACATCCTCGATCATAACTTGTGTATCATTTGGAAACATTATAGTGGCTCGATCGGAGCCAACTATTGTTGTATCGCGTCCAGCGATGGTTAAAATATTTCTAACCTTCTAGTTAGGGTCTGGAAATATTTTGTTTCCCTAAGTATAGAATTTCTGGTGCAACTATCCACAAGGCACATTTCTTCTTCCATCTTAACTTCCCGTGAGATCTAACAATTAAGAATTTAATAATTCAATTAATTGCATTGAAACACATATTTACAAAATTAGAGTATTAAATAACTCTAATACAAATAAAAAATATGTTCATTACAACACATTTTATTACATAGACTATTGTATTTACAAATTTCTATGGTAAGCGATCTATATGAGATCGCCGAACATGTCGTTTGATTTGTATTCTACCATAGAATTGTCCATGTCCATGTACTCATCAACACTTAATGTTGGCTGGTTGTTGCCCGGATTTTTCACATCCTTGCTTCAACAATCGGCTTCAAATGTACTATTTGTCCGGACACTAAAATGAGTTTCATACTCATTTTCGGATCCTTGAGCTTTCTTGTCTTTTTTCAATGATTTCATAGGGCTACAAGGTGTTTAGGAGTGCTACACTTGTCAACAGTATGCTTATAAGTACCACATGCCTTACACTGCACATTTTTCCTTTTGAAGGGAGTACCATCCTTTGACATTGTCTTTGAGAGTTTCTTATTTTTCTGCCTATTACGAAGTCGTCTAGAAGATCTACTATCGAAGTGTTGACTAGGACACTTCCCCGGTACCACTAAAACGTAGTCCGCGGAGGTTCTTATTCGGTTTGGGCGCACGGAGATTAAGGACGAGATGGATACACAAAGAGTTTTACGTGGTTCGGGCCGCCTAAGCGTAATACCCTACTCCATAGGGTGTTTGTTGATGTAAGTGTATGTGGTGACTTGTGAGCGTCTGAGCTTAGTTGTCTAATCTCGTGTGGCACAATCCTTTTATTGTCTAAGGACTGGCCGTTACATCAGCCTGGCCTGACATGTGGCCCTGGCGGTATTCAATTGCCTAATACATGATCTGTACGTATTAAGCGTAGTTAACAGTGTGATAACGTGCCTTAATAGTGGTGTTACCAGTACTAAATTTCCTCTGATCGTATGTCATTAACCTGACATTAATGACACGTAATTAGGTCTTGTAACGGCTGGTTTAACTGCCCCTTGAATGTACATGCTGTTGGAGATCCGCCAGTATTCCCTTTGCAGGTTTAGGTCTAGAGGCTCGACACGTGGAGGCTCCAGAGCTTCCCATTGTGGAGAGGTAGGTCCGGAGCCACTATACATGTGGCAGCACCGGAGCTTCCCTCTACTGGGGGTTAGGTCCGGGGTCACTGGACACGTGGCAAGACCAGAGCTTCCCTATGAAGGGAGTTGGGTCCAGCCTTGCATTACACGTGGCAGTGCAGAAGCTACCCAAACGAGGTAGGCGGGTCCAGTGTTGTGTAACACGTGGGGCTTTCAGAGGTCTTCGACTCGGACGGGTGGTACTCTGTGACTTTTCTTTCAGTATCATGGGGTACCCGGTATACAGAATACCAATAGTGGCACTCAGGCCCACCTCTGGGAGAAACCCTTTGGGTGAAGTCATTCTACTAGAGGTGGGGCCATCTTCGATTCCCTTGCCGCGGCTTCAAAGGTCCTTTCTTGGGTTGTTGGGATTGCGGACAGCAGTTACACCATCACCACATGGCTTCTCTTGATGTGGCGGGTGAGATCCTGGCGTGCAGATCTCACACAATTGAAGATCGCCAGTTCCCAATACGAAAACCGTATCGGTTCCGAGCGCCTTGTCAGGTCGCCGCCCTCGGGCTTCCAACTCCCATCATGACAATGGTTCACCTGGTGTGATAACTTCGACCTTTCCGCCGAAGTGGACCAGGGCCCATTTTTCATTGACGGGGTAGATTTTTTGGAATGTGATTTTGATCTCGCCTTGGTTTCTATCCAAGCGGTGCAGAGAATTAC
Organism: Tuctoria greenei; assembly: GCA_036927565.1. NCBI lineage: Eukaryota > Viridiplantae > Streptophyta > Magnoliopsida > Poales > Poaceae > Tuctoria > Tuctoria greenei. The sequence continues at coordinate 307,180,409 of JAYESD010000001.1, forward strand.
TTAAGAAGGAAAGCCTGCACGGTTTGAGGACTCTTTATGCTTTCATTTGAACTTGCGCTCAGAGCCCCCCAACCTTTGCTTAGCCCTTCCAACTTTTGCTCCACTTTGCCGTGATGGAGTTGGGTCTTCCTCGCAGCAAGATCAAGAGTAATGAAGATCTGTCGAGGGTCCAAACCTACATGGGGTGGTCCAGCGACTCCTTCAACAACGACATCCGCTTCAGCAAGCTTCCCTTCAAGAAGGAGCGCACCAGAGAGATGTTCTACTTCTCGTCATATGTCATGGTGGGTCTGATCCCGCCTTTCTCAAGTTTCTTGCTGATGCTGTTGGACTTCTATGGCTTCTAGCTTCATCACCTCGACCCCCACTCCTTCTTGCTAGTGGTGACCTTTGTCCACTTCTGCGAGATGTGGGTGGGTGTGCCGCCGTGCATTGAGCTCTTCCGAACCTTCTTCACGATCCACACTTCCGAAAAGGGGACAGGGTTGATTGGCTTCTACTACTTCGTGAAGCGCAAGAATTGCCCCTTCAAGTACTTGAAAACCTTCCCCTCCGAAAAGTGGGACGACTAGAAGAAAGATTGGGTGATCATCGCAGTGGAGGAGCACGAGAGGTTGGAGTTGCCCAAGAGCCTCCCCAATGTCGACACTGACGCCTGGAATGCAGTTTTGGAGCTATCCGAAGCATACAAGCCCATCCTGACAAGGATCTAGGAATGTGTAGAGGGTGGAGTGACCCCTCAGGTAGTCTTCGGCAATTTCCTGGTGAACAGGTGGGGCTCTGCCGAAGACAAGGGAGTGGCCCGCATGGGCTTTCAATAGTGAGATGGATCATAACTGGATTGAAGTCGGTTTATATACTAACTTGGATGATGAAGCTTTGAAGCTCCATCTCTAGAAGTTTCAGAACGGGGCTATCTCCCGCGACGCCTTGACCCCACCGGCTGCCTTCCTCCCTCTGAACATGGTTCTAGTAGTTAGTTGGGAGCTCCGGAGAAGAATGTCGGTGCTAGATGACCTCGGCGTGGTTGAGAGATGCAAGACCTCCGGGGTTGCAATCCCCAGAGCTTCAAAAAGGGTGCCCCCCTGCTACGAGCCAAAAAGTTGATGATGTTGGCAAGGGCAAGGAGTCGGCCGAATCTTCCAACCGGAAGAGGAAGCTGAGACATGTTGACGGGAGCTCTCTCAGGTCAGCTCCATCTCCAGCAGCTTCTTCCCCTCGTCCGAGCAGAGCTTCGGCGGCCACGTCTCCTTCGGTGTCGGCATCCTCGAGTGGCACTAGCTCCGGCAAATCAACTGCAGCTCCAGTCCCACGTGCGGTCTCTAGGTCTGGAGGTCCTTCCCAGCCGAGGGAGGTCTCAACTAAGGAGACTCCAACTGTTGTGGCAAGCTCCCGACCGAGGTCCGAGGTTTCTGCCTCACCAGGTCTCGTGGGCTCTGACTCCGAACCTCAGAAGAAGAAATTCTGCAATGACTGGAGCGGTATCATCTCAAGGTAAGCATTGTCATCTCACCTTGAGGTGTTAATCTTGTCTTTATCATGTCTTGATTTTTCCTGATCTTTTGTTTCAAGAGTGTCGAAAAAGAAGACCGAGGCTTCGGCACCTGCTGTAGCAACTGAGGCTGAGCAGGTGGAAGCTCCGGTTTCAACCCCCGTGCCTCCCCAAGTGGTGGCTGAAGACACGGCAGCTCCGGTTCTAGCTGTCATGGATCTGGATCCAGAGATGATGCCTGAAGCTCTCGTGGTAGCATCGGACCACGGGGGAGATGTTTGTGAAGATGCGCCAGCGGCTGCAGAGCTGGCAATTGAAGCTCCGACGGAGGAGACGGAGATGACGGAAGCTTCGTCATTTGAGCCGGAGGTAATTGATGCTCCAGCACCTATGCCAGAAGTTGTCGAAGATCCGACAATTGAGTCGGAAGCGATTGAAGTTCTGGTTTCTGTGCCGGAGGTTGTTAAAGCTCCAACATCTAAGCCGGATGCAACCGAAGTACCGGCGTCTGAGCCGGTGATGGTGGGGGCTCCAGGCAAAGCTCCAATGCCAGCCCAGGAGGTGGTTACTCCGAAGGTGCTCATGTCGGAGCCAGAGCGCCCAAAAGAGTCGGTGGCGGGCCCTCCACCCACTGAGCCGATGGTTGAAGATCTGATGGAGGTACCTTTGTCGTTAGCCCCATAGGTTGAAGTTCCCTCAGTGGGACCTTCCTTGGCCTCGGTGGAGGTAGAAGAGCTCTCGGAGCGTGGCCCTGTCGTCGCAGAGCTGCAGAGGTCCACGCTTGTGCCGTAGGACCCAATTTTTGTGTTAGAAGACCCCTTGGAGCCGACGAAGGAGATCCTTGCTGGTCTGGAGCCAATTCCTTTGGCTTTGTATATCGACAACACCTGCTCTAGTCTCCGTCAAGTTCAGCTTGCCTTCGACCACGACAGCAAGGTCCTCAAAGAAGAGCACCACACCTTGAGGCATTGGCGCAACAGACTTTACTTCGAGACCAAGCTGGCGCAAACAAGGCTTGCTGACCAACGGGAATGGATCGAGAAGGAAAAAGCTCGGCTGATATACTAGGGACGCTTGCTGGATGAGTGGGAGGCTTCCATCAGGGACCTCGATGTGAAGTCTCAGGAGATTCTCGAGCATGCCAAGAAGAGCAGTGAGGCTGTTGATGATCGTCAGGACAACCTCAACAAGCTGAATGAGATTCTCTGTAAGTGCCGAGAAGACCTCAATGAGAGGGAGGATAAACTCCTGGAGAAGCAGGAGGATATTATATAGAGGGAGAAGGAGCTCGCCCACACACTATCGTTGGGAGAGCAAAGCTTGACAGACCGCACAAAAAAGTTTGAGCAGCGGTGCAAGCAGGAGGTGGAGAAGAACTGGAAGGTGGGACAGGAGCTCTCCAAGAGAGAAGCTGATGTCGCCACCAGGGAGGAGAAAGTGAAAGGCAGGGAGAAGGACCTGGCGAACCGCCAGAACCACATCCACCTTCGGGAGTCGGAGCTTGCAGACTGTGAAAAGCTGGTGGCTGAGAGTATTCAACAACATGCTAAAGAGGTCGAGCGCATCGCGCGGGAGGGTTCGGAGCTTGCGGCCGCCAAGCGGTCACTGGAAGAACTGAGGAGTGTGAGGGTGAATAAGTCCCAACGGGTCTGAGACTTCTTGGAGCATGCCAATAAAGCTTTGGTGCCGCTCGGCTTCAGTCCGGTACGTTCGGATGACGCAGAGCCGGAGCTGGACAAGGCGCTGGTGGCATTGAGCTCTACCAGCAACAAGTTGGACGTGATGGGTGATGTCATCGTCGACCAACTAGAGACAGAGGGGAAGTCTCTAGCTAAGAATGTCGCCGAATATGTGCTGACGTGTTTCAAAAGTCGCTATCTCTAGATCCGGTGGTCGAAGGGCCCATTGCCGAAGAAGAAGATGCTGCCAGAGCCAGCGTTCGTGACTTAGGACCTCCAGTAGCTAGGACTTTTTTCATCTGCCTTTTAATTGTAATCCTCATTTTGTAATCTAACTCGAATGAATGAAATCCAATGTTCTTGAATGAATGAATTCCATTTTGTATTTGTCTTGAATACAATGTCCTTTATATTGTTGGCCCCTGGTAGATGTACACAAATTGATTATGAACATGTACAAAAGGATTTGACAATGTCTTGATGACTTGAATGCCTGAGACTTGTAGCCAGCACGTTTAGCCCTTAGGTCCAAAGTTTACCTCCGACACCTCCAGGGACCCTTTGTTGCATCGACGGCGGGCCCGTGGGAGTTTTTGGAGCTTGGTAGGTCTGACGGCCCCCACTGCCAACGCATAGAGTGTCGACGGCGGGCCCCCTTTGGGGTTGTCAGATCTTGGTAGGTCCGACGACACCTAGTGTCAACACGTAGAGCATCGACGGCTGGCTCCTTAGGGGTTGTCGGAGCTTGATAGGTCCGACTGCGCCCACTACCAATGCATAAAGCGTCGACGGAAAGCCCCCTGGGGGTAGCCGGAGCTTGGTAGGTCCGACTGCGCCCACTGCCAACGCTTAGAACGTCGACGGCAGGCCCCCTGGGATCGTCAGAGCTTCCTGGCTTCGATGGTGTCCACTTGTCAACGTATAATACGTCGACGGCAGACCCCCTCGAGGTGAGTTCTCCACTATCTTCATTTAGATCGCCATTAATTCCTCACGTCGATGGTTGGCCCCCATGGGAGTAATCGTAGCTTTATCAGCTCCGATGGCACCCACTTTCAACGTACAAAATGTCAACGATGGGCCCCCTGGGGGTTGTCGGAGCTTAGTTGCTCCGGCAACATCCACTATCGCCATGAGTTTTCCATCTTTCCTACGCGTTAAAGACAATAAAAACAGTAAAAAATTTGTCCTCTCGTCTATAAGTTGTTTGCGTCTTACTGTTCTTATTTGAAGTTTAGGTCCGAAGGAACTCAACATGATAACAAGTAAATTGATATAATCTCTTCAAATTCGAATGCCTTCCGGACCCGCCTTACTGAGGCCTGTCGGAATATAGGTACAGTGGCGTACCTAGGGTGATGGACCAGTCTAAGTCGATAGCGCACTCCAGACCTGTCATTGGCTTTGGCGTTTAGACGAGTAGACCATCTAACAATGCTAAAATCCAAAAAAGATCGACAATATAACTCGTATATCATATGAATAACTTGGACTAAATCTCAAAAAGAATTGCAAAACTTCGTTATAGACAAGAAGGAAAAGATAATAAAAGAAAAACGAGTTTGTACAATGTGAATGCACATGGAGTCTGTATTCACACAACTATGTCTTTTATTATAGATCCGAATTACAGGGGAGACAAGGACACACTTAGGGTACAGAACCAGGTAAAGTGTGCCATTTATCTTGTTTTAACCCAGGGTAGATAAGCCATGCTTTCAGTACAGAGACCAAGTTAGGTGGGCTTGAACTGCCCGGACCCTCCCAGAGGGGTCCGAATGTTCTCCTTTAGGACCTGCCCGACTTTGTGTATAGACTCTATAACTTACATTATGTGCAATTACAAACTCACCTCCGTGAAACTAAGTATAAAACTTACGGAGGTGCTCGATGTTCCATAGATTGGGAAGCGGAGTCCCATCCTCTTTTGCCAAGCGAGCGCATCCGGGACAGGATACTTTGATCACTCGAAAGGGACCTTCCCAGATGGGGGACAGTTTGTTCATCGCTACACGAGTTAATATTCTTTGTAGCACCAGACCACCTTCTTCAAGCTGTCGGTTGCGCACATGCCTTTGGTGATAGCGTCAGAGCGTCTGGAAATATTGTGCATTCCGAATAGCAACTTGGCACCTTTCCTCATTGACGAGGTCAAGGTATTCACGTCGGAGCTTCTCCTGTGCGGCTTCGTCGAAGGTCCGGACCCAGAGCGATCCCATGGTGATCTCCGGAGGAAGGACAACTTCAGATCCGTACATCAGGAAGAAGGGAGTCTCCCCAGTTGACCAGTTAGGTGTTATCCTGCTCGCCCATAATGCGGACGGAAGCTCCTCTATCCAGTTGGTTCCGTATTTCTTCAAGCGCTCATATGTGCACGTCTTGAGTCCTTTCAATATTTCTGCATTTGTTCTCTCAGCTTGACCATTACTTGTCGGGTGAGCTACTGATGTGTAACTGACTTGTATGTCGAGGTCTTCGCAATATTATTGAAATGGTGCACTTGTGAATTGGGTTCCGTTGTCAGTTATGACTCTATTCGGAACTCCAAATCTGCAGACTATGGACTTCAAGAACTTTATAGCTGATTGTTTATTGATTGTCACAACTGAAGTAGCTTCCGACCACTTGGTGAACTTGTCAATGGCGATGTACAGTAACTTGTAACCACCGACGGCTTTTGGGAAAGGTCCAAAAATGTCCATCCCCCACACAGCGAATGGCCTTGTAGGAGGTATCATTTGCAGTGACTGAGCTAGTGTGTGAATTTGTTTCGCACAGAACTGGTACGCTTCACACTTTTATACTAACTCAACTGCATCCCGGAGTGTTGTAGGCTAGTAAAAGTCGTGCCGGAAGGCTTTACCAACCAGCGTGCGGGAAGACGCATGGTTCCCACACACGCCTCCATGGATTTCCGCGAGGAGCTTGCGGCCTTCTTCCCAGGCTATGCACCGCATTAGGACGCCGTTGGCACCGCAATCGGTAGAGATCCCCTTCTATCAGCATGTATCTTTTAGCAAATCTGACGATCCAATCAGCGGATACACTGTCTTCAGGAAGAATGTTGTCTTTCAAGTAGCTTCGGATCTCCGAGATCCATGCATCGAAGCTAACTTGAGCCTCTGGATCTTCCGCGCTGGGTTGCTCGGAGCTTCCTGCAGCGCCTACGACCCTTGGTGGACGCCATGGTAACAGGGCCATTGGGACCGCCAACTTCGAAGTGTCGGTCTCGCCCCCTTCGCTCAGTTCGACAGGCTAAGCGGTTGGTCTTGACAATCTCCAGACAAAAACTGTGTCAGGAGCTTGAGCTCCGGTTGAAGCTTTCGTCGATAGTTCATCAGCTTCAGCGTTGTTGAGATGCTGGAAATGGCAGAGGTCCAGGACATGGAAGTCCTTCTGGAGCTTCTGGACTTCAAGGAGATAAGCAACGAGTTGAGAGTTGTTGCAGCTGCATTCACCTTTGACTTGCTTGATGATGAGTTGTGAGTCACCCTTCACCAGCAATTGCTTTACGCCATATGATAGCGCCACCTTGAGCCCATAGATGAGAGTTTCATACTCTGCCATGTTGTTGGTTGCCTTGAAATCAAGGTGCACCATGTATTTGACCTTCTCCCCGATCGGAGTGAGGAGAAGAATTCCAGCTCCGGCCCCTGCTTCTGCACGGAGCTGTCGAAGTAGAGAGTCTAGTGAGGCTCGATGAAGACTGGGACCTTGGGTTTGGGCTTCTGCTCATTGTGGCCCCCTAGGTTTGATGGAGAATGGGTCCACTCTGCCATGAAGTCAGCCAATGCTTGACTCTTGATAACTTGTCAAGGAAGGAATTGGAGATCGAATTCTGCAAGCTCCGTTGCCCACTTTGTGATGTTTCCAGTAGAGTTTGGATTGTGCAGTATAGCACGCAGTGGATAAGTGGTTACCACTGATATCTTGTGGGCTTGGAAGTAGTGATGAAGCTTCCTTGAGGCAATAAGAACTGCGTAGAGCAGCTTATGCACCTCAATGTATCGAGTCTTGGCATCATGGAGTACTTCACTGATGAAGTACACTGGACGTCGAACGGTTCATACCCTCCCTGAGGGGCCCGAAGCTTCTTCTTCATCAACCTGAACCCTTCCAGAGGGGTCCGAACCTTCTTCTTGAGCTTCCCGGACCCTCTCAGAGGGGTCCGGATCTTCTTGATCAGCCAAGTGAACTCCCTCGGATGAGAGAGGTTGATCCTCTAGCAACTTGCCTTGAGGATCTGCGCCTGGGTGTAGGGACCCAGACACGCCTTCAGAAAGCTCCGTACCCTCCCGGAGGGGTATAGACTCCTGAACTGTAGGTGGCTCTGGTCTTTCTTCGACCAGGACCATGCTGACAACCATCATTGTTGCCGAAATGTAAAGCAGTAAAGGCTCACCAGGGTTCGGAGCTACCAGGATTGGTAGTGTGGTGAGGAGCTATTTGAGCTCCTAGAACGCCTTTTCTACTTCTTCGGACCAATGAAATGGCCCGAACTTCCTCAATAGCTTGAAGAAGGGAAGCGCCCGCTCTGCCAGTCTCGAGATGAACCGGCTGAGCATGGCTAGACATCCAGTTAGCTTCTGGACATCCTTGATGCGGGCTGAGGGATGCATGTCTTCAATAGCCTTAATCTTCGCCAGATTCGCCTCAATTCCTCGGTGAGTCACCAAGAATCCGAGGAGCTTCCCGAAGCTAACCCTGAAGACACATTTGTCAGGGTTCAGCTTGGTGCGCGTCACGCGCAGCTTGTCGAAGACGACTTGCAAGTTGTCAAGGAGTGACTCCTTGTTCTTGACCCTCACGACGATGTCATCGATGTAGACCTCCACCAAGTCCTTGATAAGCTCTCCAAAGGTTTTGTGCATGGCTCGCACAAAAGTTGAAGCAGCGTTTTGAGTCCAAAAGTCATTGCAGTATAACAATACAACCCATCTAATGTTATGAAGGCAGTATGCTCTTCATCTTCCCTAGACATTTGGATCTGATGATATCCTGAATATGCATCTAGGAAACCTAATAGTTCACACCCAGAGGTGGAATCCACTATCTGATCTATCCTAGGAAGTGGAAATGGGTCTTTTGGAAATGCCTTATTCAAGGTGGTGTAGTCGATACACATCCGAAGTTTCCCGCCAGCCTTGGGTACAACGACTGAGTTTGCTAGCCATCTTGGATGATAAACCTCCCAGATGAAACCAGCTTCGAGCAGCTTCTTAATTTCTTTCCTGATTAAGTTTTGCCGCTCGACTGATTGCTTTCGGGGTTTCTGGTGTACTGGCCGTGCGTTGGGGTAAATCTTCAGGCTGTGCTTAATCACCTCCCTAGGGATCCTAGACATTTGTGATGGTTTCCATTCAAACACGTCAACATTCGCCCGGAGGAAAGTGATGAGTGCGAGTTCCTATTTGTTGTCCAGACCTTCTAATATACGTGTGGTCTGGGCAGCGTGAGAACCAATTTGGACGACTTTGACGGGAATGTTGGTGTTGCCGCTTGGCTGCACACGTGCTGCAGAGGTTGAGCCTCGGTGACGAGTGCTCGAAGGTTGAGCAGCTAGCTCCTTGTTGGATGCCCCATCCTGCCTGTTGCAAGTGCGTGGAGTTCTTCTAGCACGGTGATTCCCGCAGTATGATCTCCGCAGATTCGGAGAACGCCCGAAGGTGTCGGCATCTTCAACACCAAATAGCCATAGTGAGTTGCGGCCATGAACCTATACAGGGTAGGCCTGCCTAGGTTGGCATTGAAGGGTAAGCTGATGTGTGCCACGTTGAAGACCAGCTTCTCGGTCCTTTAGTTCTCCCGAGTCCTGAAGGTTACCGGGAGGGTAATTGAGCTGAGAGGACTAATGGCCCCCGGACCTACCCCAGAGAAAGGACGTGAGGGGCGAAGGTCCAAGAGTCAGAGCTGGATCTTCAGGAATGCTTTGTAGCTCAGGAGGTTGAGCGCCACACCTCCGTCCACTAGGACATGATAGAGCTAGATGTTGTTAATGGTAGGAGAAACCATCAACGGTAGTTGATCAGCTCCGATCATTTTATTGGGCAGTCAAAAGCATCAAAAGTGATGGGAGTGTCTATCCACTTTTGATGGGGCTCTGCCCTGGCGGCCGAAGCTTTTTGGCAGCCATCTCCCGACACATAGTCTTGAGGACGCAGCAGGAGGTGATATCCGAGGACCCCCCATATATGGTATTGAGGGTCTTCCGACCCTCATTGTCGGAGATGTCAAAATTGTTGCCGACGGTGTTGTACACAACCTTCAGGACCTTCTTGGGGTCCTGGAAGCCTAGCTCTGAATCGGCTGAAGCTTCGTCGACCTTCTGCTTTCCTTCCCGCTGGCAAAAAGGAGCTTATTCTCGGCGCTTGTGGAAGTGCTCGACAAGGTTCTATACCTCACGGCAGTCTTAAATATTGTGGGTGTTCGTTTTGTGGATCGTACACCACATCTTTTGATTGTCACCATCTTCAAACGATGGTCGAGGACGTTTTTCAAGGCGTGGCCCCCGACCACCCGGAGCTGCAGCTGCAGTGGCAGTGGGCATGCCGGCCGATAGCTTCTTCTCGCCGTTGGACTTTTTCTTCTTTTTTCCATTGCCGGAGGAAGTGGCTTCAGCTTTGGAGGATTTGCCAGCCTCCGGAGCTGGCTTGGAGTGCATTTCACGGCCCTCCACAGCCCTAGCACATTTGTTGGTTAGGCTGAAGAGTTTTATGACATTGTGACTTCTTTCATCGCCAGCGTCTCCAACATTTTCTTGTCTCTGACGCCCTGTATAAATGCCACGATGATAAAAGCATTGGAGATCGAAGGAATGGTGTTCCGTACATGAGAAAACTGCTGGATGAACGATCATAGCGATTCTTCCGATTTCTGTTGCATGACGAACATATCTAGTTCTATGCCTGGTCAGGTGTAGGAGCTCCTGAATTTGGCGGTGAACTGGCGGCATAGCTTTGTCCAACTGTTGATGGAGTCAGGCGGAAGACTCATGAACCAGGACCTGGTTGTCCCAGTCAGAGCCATAGGAAAATAATTGGCCATCACGGCCTCATTGCCACACGCCACAAGGATGGCGGTGGAGTATATCTGGAGGAATTTGACAGGGTTAACAATCCCATCGATTTCTCCGGCAAATGAGGTCAAAACTTCTGCAGCCATCGGACCATGTGAAGGTGCATGGCCAGAGCTGAGAAGTCGCCCCCCACTCCCAAAGGAGAATGGTTTTCCCGAGCCTCTCACCTTTCACGAGCGCGCTTGATATGGATGCGACTGTTATGTTGTCTGTATCAGCGGTCGAGCTCCGACTGCATATAATGGGTCGAGAGCCTCAATGCTGTATGGGTGCGACGTGCCCCGGAGGGCAGCGACGTCACTTGTTGAGACACATCACGTCTCTTGTGCTGTGAAACTTGAGGACCAAGTCTGCCAGACAAGGTCCTCCGCTGAGAGGTTACCTGCCCAGCAGGAGGCGGGCCTTGGTTACTGATAGAATCAGCTGCGGCTGCAACCAGATGTTGAACATCAGTACACCATTGTTCCATAGCTGCCGGAGGAACTCCAACCGCTGGAGGATGCTGAAGCAGAGTACGCGCAACAATTAGTGCATTCTCCGGGTTGTACGTCGATGCAGTCACCAACGCTAGAGCACCATCCTGGTGTCCGACATTGATTGCCAGAGCAGGTGGTGGTGGTGGTGCAGCAACACCCGCCGGGACAACAATGCCAGCTGGCTGTTGAGCATTGGAGGGATTCCCTTCGTCAGTCTGCCCGGCATTGCCGTTGGACGATGCTGTTGTAGAGTTCACCATCTCGAAATCTTAGGCCTCCTACCTGGCGCGCCAAATGTCGAAGTGTTGACTAAGACACTTCCCCCGGTACCACTAAAACATAGTCCGCAAAGGTTCGTATTCGGTTTGGGCGTGCATAGATTAAGGACGAGATGGAGGCACAAAGAGTTTTACATGGTTTGGGCCGCCTAAGCATAATACCCTACTCCATGGGGTGTTTGTTTATGTATGAGTATGTGGTGGCTTGTGTATGTTCTGAGCTTAGTTGTCTAATCTCGTGCGACATAACCCTTTTATAGTCTAAGGACTGGCTGTTACATCATCCTGACCCGACATGTGTCCCTGGCGGTATTCAATTGCCTAATACACGATCCGTACGTATTAAGCGTAGTTAATAGTGTGATAATGAGCCTTAATGACAATGTTACCGGTACTAAAGGTCCTCTGATCGTATGTCATTAACCTGGCATTAATGACATGTAATCAGGTCTTGTAACGACTGCTTTAACTGCCCCTTGAATGTCTGTGACGTTGGAGATCCACCAGTCTGCCCGTTGCAGGTTTAGGTCCAGAGGCTCGACACGTGGAGGCTCCGGAGCTTCCCATTGTGGAGAGGCAGGTCCGAAGCCACTATACATGTGGCAGCACCGGAGCTTCCCTCTATTGGGGGTTAGGTCTGGGGTCACTGGGCACGTGGCAAGACTGGAGCTTCCCTATGAAGAGAGTTGGGTCCAACCTTGCATTACACGTGGTAGTGTCGGAGCTGCCCAAACGAGGGAGGCGGGTACAATGTTGTGTAACACGTGGGGCCTTAGGAGGTCTTCAACTCGGTCAGGTCGTATTCATGACTTTTCTTGCGGTATCATGGGGTACCTGATACGCAGGGTACCGACATCTACCATTCTTCTTAGGATTCGAGTCCTTGGAAGCATTAGTTTTCTTCTCATTATGATGAATTTCAGGTAGAGGAGCAGCCCCAACATGACGTTGGTGATGATTCTTAATAGTAAGTTCATCATGCTTTTTTGCTTGAAGTAAATCACAAATGAGGTTAGCATATTGTTGGTAGTTGCGAGTCCGGTATTGATGTTGTAAGACCTGATCAGAGGGGAGTATTTGTTTGAAGTGTCTTCTCAATTTTGTCCTCCTCTAATGGTTCTTTCTCACAAAACCTTAATTTGGCACATACCTTATGAACAATATGGTTATAGTCTTCTATAAACTTAAAGTCTTGAAGACGAAGTTGAGTCCATTCATAATTGGCCTCTAGCAATAATATTGTCTTTTGTTTATTCATAACGGCTTTTTAATGCCACCCAAAGATTATGAGGTTCCTCCTCCATCACATATTCCGATTTTAAGTCAAGGTGAAAGTGGTTCCAGATGCTATAAAGTGTTTGATACTTGTATGTATCAAGAAATATTGCATCTCTTTGTGCAGAAGGAGTAAGTGCATGCATGATCTCTCGAAAAGTCAAGCTTATCTTGATGACAAGAGCCCATGTAGGGTAGTTGTGACCATCAAGAGCAAGTTTTTCAAACTCGCGAGCCATTAATTCCTACATATAGGAAACCAGTGATTTTATTAATAAAATTATCATGGTGATGTTGTAATAAGTGCATTAATCATAATAAATAAGCACACAACAATTATTCATTTTTGTCCAGCCAAATTTTGAAAAATGGCATAGCAAAATGAATAATTCTAAGTATAATTTATTCTCAATAAGGCCAATTTTGTAAAAATGGCCGAATGAAAATAAAGCATATACATTATATGTAGAGATGATTCATGCTTGTATTAAGCCAAATATAACTAAATGGCTTGATTAAGATAAATCAAATCTCTTTTTATTTATGTGTAATCATATTGTCTCATTATAAGGCATAATTTTTAAAATTAGCTTAAATGATGTTACATGTAAATATTCGAAATATAGTTAACAAAATTCTATTACTTTTGGACCAATATTTTAAATAATGGCATGAACAAAATGAATTTTGGAGAAAGTGTTAATGATTGAAAATTTTGAATTCATTCGGCCAAAATTTTAATTGTAGCCAAATTTTGTAAATTCAATCATAATAATGAAAAATGTATTGCAATACAACACTTGTCATAATAATCACATAATGTTGATCATAACTATATTTATATAATATTTACAAGATTACACAAGTTTGCCAAAATTTAAAACTAAATTCTAATACAATTTAAAAACTATTTGAAACTGCAAACTAACTAATAGTAAATAAAAATTAAATAAGAGAAGTAAATTGGGTTGTCCATTTGCTATCTGACGGCCCAGGCGCGTGGCCCGTCATTGCAGCCCAGCTTGGCAGGGTGGCCCAACTCGGCGTGGCAAAGGAGGTGGCCCAAAACGGGCGTGTAGGGTAAAAATGGGAGGGGCACGGGTGTGGTGCGGTTAGGGTTAACTCTAGCCGCACTCCCCACCTCGTTACTTCCATCTCCACCTCGGTACCTCCGCCAGTGTCATCGTCGGCTTCGCTGTTGCTTATTCACCATTGTATTCCTCCACCTCCGGCGTCAATCTTGATCTTTTCTTTCTTGCCGACGCTGCTCCCCCTCTTCCCCACCATCTAGCGGCTTGAACCGGTAGCTGAGTCCCGAGATCCGGGTTCTCGGCCTCTTCCAGTTGGGGTTGCGAGATGGGCGAATCACCGGAGAAGGCGATTTACGCATGGGCTCGTGAGAGCCGGCGGAGGACAAGATCCATAAAGTTGGACTTCATTTTGAGTGGTTGCCGACAGTGGATTGCTTGCGGTTGGTGTCGCCGATGTCGACTCATGTTCGATTGGGGTCGTCGGATCCGGCAAAGAGGATGGCGTCCTTGATACGAGTGGTTCTTGGAGAAGTCCCTTTCTCCTCCACCGGCTTGTGCGCCTTATTGCTGGTTGTGTGCCTTATTGTCGGCATTATCGCCGGTGGAAACACAACGGCAGTGATGTCACTGTTGACATCTTCCCCTTATCCTCCACCTTCCTCCCCTTGAGCGCTTGATGACAAATGGTCATGGACCGTTGCAACCTGGTTTGGGGATTGCCCACCGAGGACGACAAACGACTCGCCTTGACAACCCATTTCATGGGCGTCGATATCCTAGGGACAGACGGGGAAAGGGGTCAGAGAACGATCTTCGACGCACTAGTGTGGTCTGCATAGATCTGTCAGCGATGATGCCACCGAAGCAATCGCTGCTCGACGGTGACACCAGCCTCCATGGTGACCCATTCTATGTCGATGGCCACTTCTATTGTTGTTGTATGCTCTTGCAGAGTTCATCATGGGGTGGCGATGGCGTGTGCGACGGCTTCCACCATGGTGTGCACGGCAACTCAAGCGGGAAGGATCTTCAACATCGAAGAACACAAGAACTAGATTGGTAGGTCCGAATTCCGGCATCTTACTAGTGAATTGTGATCTCGCGCTTCTCTCTTGTTCTTAGAGGCAAAGTGTTGATAACGTATTGAGAGACAAAAATTTTAGAGAGACACAAGATTGTTTCTTAATCATTTTATTTATTCATTGGTCTCCTTTTATACAATTTTGCATGGACAGACGCGTCCGCCGGCGATCGGGAGCAAGGAGGCGCACGGGTGCGACTGGTGAGGGGGCGCGATTACTGGACGTGTTCAAGTGATCACGTGTTTATTGTGTTGTAACAAATATTAAGAAAAAGGAAGAAGTGGAAAAAAATATACTTCATTCAATTCATATTTCTGAACTGGATGAAGTATACGACTTTGCTAGGGATCGAACCCAGAGTCTCTGGTTCCTCGACCAGCACCTTATCCATTGGGTCATGGAGTCATTTCGACGGATCACAACTAATATGTGTAATAATCACCTTGTAATACTAATCTCCCCATTCGTGAAAAATGCTTGGTGCTACGTGAATATATTGCGTCGCGACAGCAAGAGGAGGGACCATCCACCATGCCCGCAGCCTCCGTCAAGGAGATCCTTTATCACCTTACCTCTTCATTCTCGCAATTGATCCTTTCATCAACTGTTCCAATGCGCAACACAAGATGGTCTACTATCTTCCCTACACGGATCTGGAGCATGGCTGCGGCTTTCCCTCTACGTCGATGGTGTTGCCCTATTTTTAAACCCAGTCAAGGCGGATGTTGATGCGGTCATGCACATCCTCTCCCTATTCGGTAACACAACATGACTGCAAATTAATATGGCCAAGAGTTCGGTTACTCCGCTGAATTGTGCACACCTAGCGTTGGACGAAGTGCTGGCTGGGTTCAATGGCAGCACCACTGAATGGCCGATCAAATACTTGGGTATGCCCCTAACCCCTCATCGTGTTCGCGTTCACCACCTACAAGATGTTCAAGACTGTTTGCTGAGCAAAATGGCAAGCTGGCGAGGCCAACTACTTTCGTTCGCCAGAAGACGTGAACTGGTGCACTCGGTTCTGACCGCTATCTCGTCCTACGTCCTCTCTGCCATTCGCCCACCAAAGAAGTTCTTAGACGAGCTTGACAAGGCTCGCCGGCATTTCTTAAGGAGTGGGGGAAGACCAGTTAATGGTGCACAATGTAAGGTTAATTCGCAGACTGTCTGCGGACCACAAAAACTTGGCGGACTTGGCATCAAAGACCTCAACAAATACAGCTGAGCGTTGAGGCTTCGTTGGCTCTGGCTATCCTGGACTAAGCAGGACAGAATCTGGAGGGACAGTAAACTTCCTGTTGATCATATTGACTCCTCCCTTTTCAGTGCAGCTATCTCGGTAACCATAAGATGTGGTGAGACTGCATCATTCTGGAACTGCCATTGACTTCAAGGTCTCACATCGGCGCTGCTATTTCCTACCCTTTACACAGCCAGCAGGGGGAACCAGAGGATCATTGCATTGGCTTTGCAAAACAACAGCTGTATACAGGACCTTCTCCAGAACCTGACACCGGACCACCTGGTGATATTCCTAAGGCTATGGGTCCTCATAGATGAAATGAGCCTCCAATTACAGCCAGGCCAGCCCGATGAGATTAGATGGAGATTCTCAGCGACTGGAGAATACAGTGTGCACTCAGCTTACTCCCTGCAATTCATTGGATCCACTCGATCCTGCCTGTCTAGCTGACTGTGCAAGGTGTGGGCTCCTCCAAAATGTAAGACCTTCCTCTGGCTCCTCACACTTAACCGGCTTTGGACTGCTGATCGCCTCCTGCAACGCTAATGGCCCAATGATTACTTCGGCCCCATGTGCAAGCGCAATCTGGAAACAGCTTCACATTTGTTCCGCGACTGTGAGGCGGTCCGGCTCATATGGTCCCTATTAGTAGACTGGCTGCAACTGCAGGGTCTTCAACCGGTGGCATGAGATGATCAGCAATGCCTCCAGGAGTGGTACCAAACCATCTCCCAATGCGGATCGTCGGAGCGGGCTAAAAGCACCCGAACAATCTTCTTGGCCGCACTCTGGGAGATTTGGAAGGAGCGCAACACAATAGTCTTTCGCGACATCGAACAACATCTGGCCCAGGTGGTGGCTACAATCCGAGATGAGCTTCGGTTATGGCACCTTGCTGGCTGCAAAGTCCTGCACTGG
The DNA here is from genome assembly GCA_036927565.1 of Tuctoria greenei. Classification (NCBI taxonomy): domain Eukaryota; kingdom Viridiplantae; phylum Streptophyta; class Magnoliopsida; order Poales; family Poaceae; genus Tuctoria; species Tuctoria greenei. Next base: position 307,196,961 of record JAYESD010000001.1, read on the forward strand.
ATGTTCAGGGAACACCGCACCACAAACTAAAACTGTACCTTAATATTTGTCTTTCATTTACAGTTTTAAGTCTACACATCGTCATGTAATTATTACACTTCTTATCCGCTTATAATATAATGCTAAAAGAGCTTTTTGAAAAAAATATAGCATTTTTGTATAGGAACAACTGCTGTGCAATCTGTTGTTTTGTACAAGCGTGCAATCTTTAAATCTGAACCTTTCCCTATCTATCCAAGGGTGCTGTACTTTTAGCACTTAAATCTTCCCACCTGGTGTTGCTGACAATATGCAAAAAGAATCCTGAATGCACCACTCTTAGATTGATAGGAAACGGTTGAGATGTAAATATTGCATGCTTGCACGAAACAGCAGATTGCACAACAGTTGCTCTCTTTGTATATGTCGAGGTTTATACAGTTTACATGGATCAGTTACCACATCAAATGATCCGTGAGAGAACTGACTTGGATGTAATTTCCGCATTCTGTTTAAATGGTTCCAGCTCTCTCCTACACTAATGCGGACAGCTGAACACGCTGTCTTAAAAGGCTGCAATACAATGCGCAACCTTTGATTTCTTCGAGGTTCCTGCGAGATTGTTTACTCTTGCTAATATCTACCTTCGAAATAAATGATGCCCGTTATGTTAAAATGAACTAAAAAACGTCATTTATTTAATATTAAGTGTTGCGGCAACATAGCAGCAATCTCTTCGTGAATGGCCAGTAGCTCGCTTACATAGTCCTGTTATTTACAAAAACTAGACTACTTTTATGGTAATACAATTTTAAAACAGATAATTAAAATGTTTCCACTGTGGGCATGAATCTGTTGTCTTGTCTTTAGCTACAAGTGTATCACTAGCATGAACAAGAACACACAAACCAAGCTGACTGAGCCAGCAAGCCAGTTGCTGCTGCTCCCTGACGATACGGAGGTGACATGCCTGAAGTCCGGGTTGGAGTCGTACAACAACTGGACGCCCTCGACATCGTCGACGGTGAGTTCCACCTTCCTTTCCCCGATGTCAATGTACGGGTACATGACCGACTTTGGCGACGACGAGTGCCCTAGTCCGAGGATGTGCCCGATCTCGTGTGTTGCCACTGACTCCAGGTCAATGGAGTTGACGGCCGTCTCCCTGCCCATGTCCAGCGTCCACCGCTCTGCCGCGTCAAAGTGGACCTGCCTGTTCTTCAGGCCGCCGGCGTGGGCGAACTCGCCGAGTGGCCCGTCGAACGGCGAGTTGTCCCCTTGGTCGCCTAGGTAGAAGCCCACCCTGATGTCCGTCTCGTCGTAATAATACTCGTCAGTCTCGAGGAACTCCACGGGGATGACCTGCGCCCACCGCGCGAATGCGCTCCGGATCGCGTCGTGCATGTCCTCGCGCGGCAAGTAGTCGATGGCGACGGCCGACAATGGCGAGATGGAGTACGTCAGCGTTTGTCTGGTCGTGTCCACCGTGACTCGCCCTAGAAGAACGTGAACCAGCCGGCCGCCGACTCCGAGAGGGACACGAACACGCCATGGTGGCCAACGTGGCTGTCGCGGACGCTGCAGCGCGGGGACATGATCCGGCCGAGCGTGGCAGAGTCCAGCTGGCCGGTGATCGGCAGGCTCAGCCTGGACTGGTACCGCTTCGTAACACCTACATTTTATGTACAAAAATTTCCTCAAACCCTTGATCATTGTAGCATGCATTTTTGTGTGAATTTTTGGTATTCAAACGAGTAGCAAACGGTTCAATTTGAAATTGAATTCAAATTAAAAGAAAAGAAATGAAAAAGAAAAAAGAAAAAGAAATAAAAACCCTCCCTTGGGCCGAATTTCCCTCCCCTGGCCCATTTCCTCTCCCCCTCCTGCGGCCCAGCTGAATCCACCCGCGCCCCCCTCCCTTCTCTCTCTGCCAGGCGGACCCCACCTGTCATCCCCAACCCCCGGTAACCGCCACCCCCTCTTCTTTCCCGCGCCACGCCGCGCCCACGTCGAAACCCCCCCTCCAACTGCCTCGCCCACGAACGGATCACCCCCGGGAAAACCTCCCTCGCACGCGCCGACAACCACCGCGCCCCACCCCGCTATAAACTCCCCCTCTCCCCCTCTCTTTTCTCCTCCCCGCGCTCAAACCTAACCGCACGTCGCCAAGGTCCGTCGCACCTAATTCCGGCTAACCGACGGCCGCCTTGCCCTCCCCCACGCTCTGACCTCTTCACCGTGAACCCAGGAACTCGCCGGACAAGGTTGCGCAAGGAGATCGCCGGGAAATCACCAAGTCCGACGAGGTCCGACGCCAACCGCCGCCCTCCCTCGTCGCCGACTCATCTCCGGCCGATTTCACGCCCCAACACTCCCCTAGGTGAGTTCCCCTACTCCTCCTCTCTCGATCCATGTCCTCGGCGCACAGATTTAGCTTGGAAATCGCCGTTTGGGTGATCTCCGGCGAGATCACCGCCGGCAACCGTCGGGCGCCGCCGCGCCGCGCGCGCGCGCCGGTTAGGGGCGACGTGGCCCAATCTGGGCCATCGGTTGAACCTGTACGGTGGAGATTAGATCCCCGTAACGGTTCGGTTAATAAAATCTCGTGCGTCCATTTAAAATCCTACGGCCCACGTTTGAATCACCGTTCCCGCCTTCGGTTATTCACCCAGGCCCCTGCAAACTTAGCTGCTACCCCCTGGATTTCTCCAGAATTGAAATCTAGCCCCCAGAAATCACAGACTAGCCCCTGAAACCCTAAAAATTGGTTTTAAACATTTAATTAAGCATTCTAACCCCTGTAATTTGGTAGAATAGTGTATTTAGGCCCTGTACAGTGTAGGAAACTATTTACTTAGCCCCTGGACTTTTATTTATTTGCTAAATAGGGTTTTTAATTGTATTTAAGGTGTAGAAATTAGATAAAAATGGTAAATAAGGGTAGGGATGTTATGAAAAATTGTTATAAACTATTTTATGCTGTGAATTAATTGTAGAGTTCATATAAAATATATTTGGTCCCTGGATTAATTATTATAAATGTTTTAAAGTACATTTTGCTATAGAAAATTCAATAAAATTGGTTTTAGGCTATAATAAAATCCCAAAATTGTAGGAAAAATATAAAATGCATATTTTGGCCATGTTAAGTGATAAATATCTCGTAGGGACGCATTAGTGTAGGATCTTGTGCTTATGTGTATGTGTGAATGTATTGTTTTGCGTGCCTTTACTTATTTAGCTTTATTCTATTCTTGCCATTGCTTGGGCATATATCTAGAGTCGTTCTACGACCCTAACCTCAACTTCCAAGACCAAGACTTCGTCAATTCTCAAGTCTCCAACGAAGGCAAGTGCCCTTGACCATCTTGTACCTATTTTAGGAATTTAGATAGATGCATGCTAATTAAATTGATGTCCTACTTTATGTTTACATGCCCTGTTCCATATAATTCCTTGTTACCTGAAATGGGTTGGGAAGTAGATAGGCTTTATTTATGCTTAGCCATGCTTAGATGTTGGGATTGGGATATCATACAAATGTTCTATGCTCAACTTTATGGTTACTTTAATTTGGTGATGAATAAACATAATGTTAGTGGATAGGAATCTGGTGGTTGGCTAGTTTTGGTATGGTGCATTTTGCACGAGACCCGGGATTGGGGTTTGTTGCCACCGGATTCTAAGGACCGGTTTATGGAGGAAGCCACTAAGCTTTATAGTACCACCACGAGACTGAGATGGGGCAGCTTGGTCAATTAATTAGGTTTCTCCCGATGAACTGCTAGTGGTTGGATGGTGCGGGGAATGAGACGGGTGATCTGCTCTTGGAACCGCAAGGCTCAAGAGGGGGCTCTGGGGCGGAGGGTTACTCCGAGAATCTCCAGTGGTGGAAACCTTAGAGGGCTAGCACTAGTCGGGAGTGCCTTTGTAAAGACCATGTAGTGATCTCCGGGCCACACACCTACGGAAGTGTGTAATGTGACCGACGGGTCACGGGCATCAGGGAGGTTTACTTAGTCCACCTGGTAACAGGGGATGAAATCACTGCTTGTGGGGAAAGGGTACACTCTCTGCAGAGATTTGGTAAAACTGTCATGACAGCCGTGCTCACGGACAAGAGCGACTTGGGGCCAGTTCATAATTAGTATATGGTTGGGAAATGATGGTTCATTATGATTCAAGTACTTTCATTATCCTTAATCATGTGTTGATTATTTATTGAATTATGATATTGATAATTGGAAGCTAAGGATAGGTTCTAAGCATAGTGCTAAGCCATATTTGGCCTTTCCCTTGCTTTTGCCATTCATGTCATCTCTTCCCGCACTTGCTGAGTACTCTATGTACTCAAGCGTTTAATTCTCCTTTAGAATATAATGAAGAAGAAGTGGCACCGGAGGATTTCTACGTCAATCCGGAGGACTTGGTCTAGGCTGGCGACCTCACGCGCAACGGCTGCCTGTGGAGATGAAGCTACCCTCACCTACTAGTCTTCTGCTGTAGTTTGGTCTTTGTTAATCTAGTTGTTGATGTAAATATTTGTGGAGTGTATTTGTAGACTTTCGGGTCGTACTGTAAGACTATTTATGTATTCGAACATGGCATTGTAATGATATTTCACTTTCGTCGACGCATGTACGATTCAACTGATCCTGGCGTACATGTGATTAGCGTCTGTTCATCCTTGCGATGATCGGGCGTGACAACGACGACCTCCAGGTGCTCGTCGAACACGTCGTCGTGCTCCATCGTGGGATGCATGTACCCGAACCTCGCAATGTACCTCTTCAGCTCGGCGAGCCCCGCGATGCAGCTGCCCCGCCGCGCGTCCTGGAGGTGCTTGAACGCGCACCACGCCGCGCCGTCGGCCGGCGTCCAGAACACCGGTGTGGGGCGAGCTGTGGACGCGCCGAGGCAGGAGAGAAGGCCTAGTAGTACCAGCAGGACGCACGCAGCTGCTCGTCGGCTGCAGGGGAACACCAGAGCCAGGCGCCGCCAGCCGTCACGAGCGTTGTACGTGAGCATGTCGTCGTAGACGAAAGCTCTCAGCTAGAACTCGGTCACGTAGTCGACGGATTAGGATTCAGTCAAGCTTGGTGACGAAGACAAACGGTTATTTATGATTGTATTTGTGTCGCCAAACTGCAGTCAAGCTCGGCTTTATGATCTCCGATTGAAGTACTTTTGATCAAGTAAGCTAATTAACACGGACATGAGCATGAAACAGAGCCAGATTCGGATTTCCCATATTCCAACCGACTCGTTCTCGACTCGGATTTCCGATCCCGGTCGGAATCGTACGTCCGCATTGGAATCGAGTAGTACGTCCCTTATAAAAAGACATCACCTGCCGAATCGCAACACAGATCGAGAGAGTGAGGAATACGATGACCACGTTTCTTGTCCCCGCCGCGCCGCTGCCGTCATTCCCCAGCCACTGCCACCGCCGCCTGCAGCTTTCACCCGCCGCGCTCCCGTTCCAGCCGTCGCCTCCCTCCCACGTTGTCCTGGTGCGGTGGACGCCTCCGCCGTATGGCTACATGAAGCTGAATTTTGATGGGTCCGTCTTCAACGACGGCTCCCGGCGCGCAAGCATCGGCGGGGTCATCCGCGACTGCACCGGCCGCATCGTCCTGTCCTTCGCAGAGAGAACAGAGCACTCCACGGTGGGGATTGTGGAAGCGCGAGCGCTGATCCGCGGCCTACAGCTCGCGCGAGGGCTCGGCCTGAACAGGGTGGTGGCGGAAGGCGACGACCTCGTGCTCGTGCAGCTGCTGCGCGGCGAGGAGACGCAGACGCGGATCCCCGTGGCGATGCAGGAGGAGATCGCCTCCCTCCTCCGCTGCTTTCGCGGACGCGACGTTCGGCACGTGTACCGTGAGGGTAACCAGGTGGCGCACACGCTCTGCCGCCAGGCGTACGAGCACCCGGGCGTGTGGGCCGGCGCGCTCGTCCCGTCCACCGTGTGGGCGAAGGTCGAAGACGATCGCCGTGGAGTGGCGCACCCGCGCGCTGTGCGGCGTGACAAGACTCGTGATGTGGGATGTGCAACTGCGGCGACCTGAACGATCGAAGCGACAAGACGCAGCGGCGGCGGGTGCAAGAACGTGCGCGCTCTGACCCAGCAGAGCCGGGAGAGAGGGAAGGCGCGTGACGGCCATGTACGTAGCTCTGCCCCCGCCGAGAATGACCAGAGATGGCGGCGAGGGGCTGACCGGAACAGAGCAGGGAGGATGCAGATCGGAGGGTTTAACGATGCCGCCGGTAAACGTGCGAGCTTAGTTAATGTCCTTACTTCTTAGCTGCTTGTAATGTGTAGTGCTGGCTAATTGGAACGCTGTTTCCTGATACTGCGCACATATTGTGCATGTAACAAAGATTTTGTACTCTCATGTAACAAAGATTTTGTACTCTCATGTTTTTCTAAAAGAAAACGTGCGAGAAAGCATGGCCAAACGGAGTTGGCCAAGAAGCTTTGGAAACCAAAATTCTTTATGTACAAGAAAGAATTTTACTTCTCTATCGACAGTTCGTAACAAAATTTCCGAGACTTTGCGGGGGTACCATGAACAATGCTGTTTGTCAGATCCATATGGTATAAGGGCAAAATTTCTTCTACAGTCGAACTGATTCCTTGACACCCGTGACCTTACTTCGATGAGTTCGTTTCAAGCTTGATTTCCTATCGCGCGTTAGCTTAACCCAACGAGATGGAGCTAATCTTTCGACAACATATGCAGCACAATTATCCGCAGCCGATACGAGTCAACGGCCGACGCGGATCCGTCCGTCGCCGTCTCAATATAGCCTGATCCTTTCCACGCGGGTCCTACAACTACTTGTCCAACCAGTGCCGCCTGGCCACGTCCCCCACATCTCCGGATATATAAACCTGCGGGAAGTCAAGCGACCCTGCAACTACCACAAACCAACCGGCGAGAATTTGTGGCGACCAAGGAAGGGACGATCGAACCCGTGGAGCGAAGCAACTAGCTAGAGCCAAGCGATTGAGAATGGTCGTCGGGGACGCGGCAGCCGGCGGCGGCAACGACGTGAGCCTGTCGAACATGGTGCTGGGGTTCTACGAGGAGGCTGAGCGAGAGAGGCGGCCGGATGAGGACGCGGCGGCCGCCGGCGATGAGGAGGGGTCCGGCGGCGGCGGGACAGCTGGGAGCAGGGCGTTCTGGCAGGAGCAGCGCTCGCAGTTGCATGTAAGTTGTTTGTAGATTTTAGTCTTCTTCCACCTTCTCTGTTTGTTGAATCGTCTACGAGCAGCGACTACTTCTTCCTTTGTTTCTTGGTTTGATCATCTCTCTCGAATTGATTATCTGTGCGTTTTCTTTGCTGCGTTTGGACTCATGATGCGTAGTAACCGTGACAAATGTTGTTGCGGGAATGTAGGAAGCGCTGGCCAAGACGGCCTCGGCCGAGAGCCGGATCCGAGCGGACACGGAGGAGGCCGTCAGGCGGATGCGCGCCACGGCCGGCGGCGTCTGCTCCTGCTCGGGCCGCGCGGCGGCCGCGGGAGGCTGCCGGGGCTGCGCGCTCCGCTTCGTCGCCGGGGAGCTGCGCGACGCCGGGTACAACAGCGCCATCTGCAGGTCCAAGTGGCCCCGCACCATGGACATTCCCTCAGGTATAATGCATGCTCCCTCGTTTTTGCAAGCACAGTTGCAGAGTAGATTGTCTGGTGAGTCCGAATAGGAACAGCTGGTGAACTTTCCTTGGCACGGTCCGTGTCTATTCTTTCGTCTTTGGTTTAATAACTCGGAGCCTCTAGATCCCCCAGCTTAATGGCCCGCAACAAGGTTGAAAATTGAGAAAATAAATGAGTATTTACCTCATTCCAAATAGGACCCAGGCTGTAGCGAGAACTGTTCTGTAATGTGTGGCTCTGGTGCCTCACATGTTGCACATGGTCATCACCAACCTCACGACACGAGATGGTTCCATTCCTATAATGCACAGCACAGCCAGTATACGACGACACGTGGATGTATCAGTTCTGATAAAGGAAGGGGGAACATGTCAGTCTCTCTCTCCACTTCTTGTGTGAGCCACCAAGACAACCAACTGTTCTCTGACGAGCCTATGCTCTGATCTGTGTGTACAGGGGAGCACACCTACGTGGACGTGGTGGTGCCGACGAGGAGCGGCAAGGCGGTGCGCGTGGTGATCCAGCTCAACTTCCGCGCCGAGTTCGAGATGGCGCGGGGCGGCGCGGAGTACAAGGCGCTGGTGGCGGCGCTGCCGGAGGTGTTCGTCGGCCGGACCGAGAAGCTGAGGGCCGTGATCAAGGTCATGTGCGCCGCCGCGAAGCAGTGCGCGCGCGAGAACGACATGCACATGGCCCCCTGGAGGAAGCACCGGTACATGGAGGCCAAGTGGCTCGGCACCCCTGAGCGGGTCTTGCCGGGGGCGGGAGTGGGTGCCGTGGTGCCTGTCGGCTCGCCGGGGAAACAGCCCAAGTTCAGAGCGTCCATGCTCACGCTCGACTTTGGCGGCCGGACCACGGTGGAAGTCGTGTAATGGATGACGACGACGAGTTCATGGTGTGAAAAATCAAAGAGTGTGTGTGCATGTTCTAACAAGGATTCAGGGTGGCTACGAATATGTCGTAATGCGAAGCTCTGATTCAGCCAACTGAAGGTTGTACATACTGTCTTGTACCGGTCTGAGAGTTCTTGATACAGTGGGCAACTAGGCTCCATTTTTAGCAATAAAATTTTAGAGGGTCTAAATGTAAAAAAAAAATCAGAAGGTCTGTTAAATAAAAATTCCACTCTATTCTTTGCTGCATCTGGCTTGTAGCATGGCCCAACAGGAACAAGGCTCAAACGCTGCTTTAAGGTCAGTTCTAGTATGATCAAAACAATACCAGCTGCTCTCTCTCAAAAAAATGCTGACCTAGCCAAATAACTGCTTATTTTTTTGTCTAAAATTTTCTGTACCGTGTAGAAACTTCTAAACTCTCATCTCAACAAAAGAGAAGAAGCAAAATTCAATTTACAGGCTGCTGTACTACATGACACTCAACTGGAAAGAACAAGACATAATTACAGTAACTTTGGGGGCGGAGGTCCGGAGGAGAAATCAGGTTGACCGTATGAGAGCTTCTGGAGCCAGTTGGCAATCTTTTTCTTGTTCTGGTCGTTACATTCCTGGCCCTGCCGGGTGGAGCTTGGGATCTTGTCAAGTGTTCCATCTCTGTCAAAGACTATCTTGAGATTTTCAAGGATTTGAACAATTTCCCGAAACTCGGGCCTCTTCCCCGGTTGAGAGGACCAACATTGCTCAATCAGAAGCCGTAGTGGTGCTGGGCAACTTGATGGGATAACCGGTCTCAAGTTCTGAAAACAGAAGTAATATTTATCAACTCATTTCCAACCAGATCATTGACGGAGCATTTCGCTAAAAAACAGTTGATCAAGAAAAGGCAAATAGAGACATTTGATATGACAGTTAGCCATCAAAAACTGAAGTCTACAATGGTTAATAGCAAAGCACAAACTCTTGTCAATTCTTTGGGGGAATTTCCACACCATAATATGAATAACATAAATTGATGCATTGGGAAGATCAAAAAAGTTAGTAGAGCACATACCTTGTTAACAACTGCAAAAGCTGCTTGGACTGGAGTCATATCTTCATAAGGCAGTGAGCCGGTAACTAACTCCCACAAAAGAATTCCAAAACTATAAACATCAACCTTCCGACCATAAGGCTTGTGCTTATACATCTCTGGTGCCATCCATCTATAAGTACCGGGATCATCGTCAATCAAATTACAGTATGCTTCTTCACAGGCTACTCCAAAATCTACGACCTTAGCACAGAATTCTCTATCAAATAAAATGTTCTCAGGCTTCACATCACGGTGGACAACTCCTTGCAAGTGAATGTATTCTAGGCCACGCGCGATATCCAGAGAAATAGAGATGACCTTCTCCAAAGGAAGAGTTTTACACTCCAGCTTGCGCAAGAAAGCTCGCAAAGATCCCCCGGACAGGAACTCCGTGATGACACAAAAGACCGGTGGGCAATTGCACGCTCCAACAAGCTAAACAAAACAATTAGAATGAATAAGGAAGCAGCTTTTGTAATAGTATGTCGGAATGTAGAGAACTAATGTGTTGAAATGTTGTTTCAATCTGATGCCATGGCCTTTATTAGATAGTGCTGATAAGTGACAACTAATAACAAAACACTTTTGACTACTTCTTTTCTGAAATAAAGATACATACAAATCAACAAGCTGTACCTTTCCATGCCATATGGCTGTGATTAAAATGAAATGGGAGAGTTGAACAAATGAGTCAAAGTCAAAGCATCGATGAGAATATTCCTTTAATGTACTTATTATCCCTAGGGGAGGATGCTTGATTTGTACAACACATCTCATTCCTCTAGAAAATACAATCATGATCTCATAGAAAAAAACATATGTGTTACAAGAAAGAGTTAAGAGTCATCGCTGAAATGATGTGCTGGTACAATGTAATGCTGATGAGAGTTGTGCCAGTTAAATATTTGAAGCGTGCTTCATACTGACTCAACAACCATAAAGTGGGCAAGTTCTAGTATATATGGATATTGTATTGTTCCATGAGCATAAGCATAACTGAAAATGTAGCAGGTATTGTGACCGTGTCTACCAAAGAAAGAGGAACTAATGTGCTTCCAGGCCAATGCTGAGGGTAAGCATCAGAGCAAAAAATACATGGAAATTTATATAGTTACCTTAATGATATTACGATGTTGGAGCCTTGCAAGAATGGTAACTTCTGAAATAAACTGTTTCTCAAGCCGAGCAGACAACTCATCACCTTCACCATCATCAGGCTGCCTGATAAACTTAACAGCAACAGGCTCCTCCTTGTATATTCCACGGAACAAACGACTATATGCCCCAGACGCAAATCTGTGTCCAACGAGCAGCTGTGACCGGTCGACCGTCCATCTCTCCAGTATCTCTGATGCAGAAACCTTCGCCAGTCCATTGCCAGGATTCCTTATTGGCCATGAGGTGCCCCTCCTAGTAACCTTCAGCTTGCCGGGTGTTCTCAGGGAAGCAAAGCCAAATGGGGGACTAAGACTATCATCAGGTGACCGTAGAGAGCTGGATTTCCTTTGCTTCTGTGGGCTGGAGAACCTCTTGGTGGCAGCCTTCGCCTCCTTGAATACGTCGGAGATGACGTGCGTGGGGATGGGAGATTTTGCTCTGCGTTTCGGCTTCGGCGTCGGCTTCGACAGCTTTGGCGTGGTCTTAAAAGACGCACCTTGCATTCTGGAGTCATCAACTGGTGATACTGCATCCTGCGAGTATAAAGGAGCTGGGCTGGAGCACACTCTCTGCAAGCGCAAGCTTTGCTCCTCGGAGTGGAAAGAGAATTCCAGGGCATCTGGGCTCTCATCCGTGGGTAGCCGAACCACAAGCCGCTGTGGCACGTCCAAGTTCAGGGCGTCTCCCTTCCAACCCTGCTTCACCGATGCTTCTTGCCGTGACCGCTCACCAGTTCTCCTCTCCCGGTTCAGTTGACTATCAGAAGAAGTATGCTTCAGCTTCCTTTCTGACTGAACAACTGCCGATGTCGCCCTGGGAATGGGCAGCCCTGCCGGGTTGGAGTTCACGGCTCCTTTTGTGATGGCCTGTGGATTCCGACGCGGAATCCTCCGCCCTAAATCGAGCCCGTTTTGCCTCAGTGCAGTGCCGCGGTTGAAGTGCTCAACGAACGCACCGAACTGCTCCCTGCCGGAGCTGGACCTGATGATGGACTGGGAGAACCTGGTACGCCGCACCCACGAGTAATCCGCCTCATCCATCTCTCAAAATCCCGAGCCAAATGGAAGCGAATCAGGAGAACCTAGACAGGCAAAGCCCTAGGAACTGGCACGAGAGATCCCCACAACAAACCACTGATGAGCAGGCGCCGCACTCGACCCCGTCCCGACGGACTCGGAATCCCCCCAGCTCCACTTCACCAATCCGATCCTCCATCCGATCAGAGCCCGTCAGTTGCCTCCTCCCCCTCCTGATGCAACCAACAAGCAAAGCAACAACTCCGATCAATTAAAGAGAAAGAGGAATTGAACACGAAAGGAACGTAAATAATCGCAGCTTTTCCGCCTCGCGAGCTCACCATCCTCCCCACCAGACAAAAGGAACGAACGATAGCCTAATTGCTCTATGCAATTGGTTCAGGTACGGGAAGAAAAATAAGAGTGTGGACCAAACCAACGGTGGGCCGGCCGCCGTACATGCTGCTCGATCAACTGGGGCGGTGCGGGACTGATGACTCTACTGGCGGGGAGAGCGCGGAGGCCGTCGTTCACAGCGCAGCGCACAGGACGGTATGTGGCGAGGAAGCGAAAGCGAGAGGCGGCGCTAGCAGACGCGGCTCTTTCTGGCGGGCGGCTGACGCCCGCCCGCGCCCGGGATTCAACGCTCGTTCCAAACTTCCACCCCACGATTCTCCCTTCTGACAAGACGACGCCGCAACCGCGACCACCCACATCCAAATCAAATCAAGGAATTATGCCTCCCCACTCGAGACGAAAAAGCTATGGTCCTATGGAAAATCAATAACACGCGCAGCGCACGAATGGGGGGAGAAAGGGACGCACGCCGCGGGGTAGGGCCGCGGAAAGGCAGCAGGCGACGCGAACGGAACCGGCGGCGGATTTGATCGCTTGCCAGATGGAGAAGTCGTCGTCAGCAGACACCGGGGCGGGCGCAGCAGATGCGCATCCCCGTCACGGACGTCGAGGCGCACGCGCCATTTCGTGGAGGCGCAACTTGCGGGAGCCGTAGTACGACCGCGTGCGCGAGACTTGTTCGGGAGCGCGACGGTGGGAGGGTGGGACCCGCCGACGCTTGTGTATGCTCGTCAGTTGTTCGCGGCGACTTTAGGCGGCAGGCGCTGCTGGTGCTGGTCGCTACATCGTCATTCAGGATTCAGGAAGTACCAGCAGATTGGTGAATAGACACAGTTGCCTTTCAGTCCTGTGCACAATACACCCTCTGCAGTCTGCAGACATACGCTGCATCGTTCCTTCCAACAAAGAATCAGTGACCTCCCAAGTCGTTCACCGCACCCCATCAAGGCCGGAGCTGGGGATTGTACCTCAAAACAAAGATCTCGTCCTCCAGAATGTAAATCGTGCATAGATCCAGCACCTTCATCAGAGGGAATAAGACAGCTGACGGCCGGGGATCTCAGCTTTCATCACCTGGCATGCCGGTGATTCCAGCAGCAACGATTTTAAAATTCCTAGTATTACTTAAATTCAGCTGCTCTAGTGTCTGTCCTAACAACAATAATTTTAAAACAGAGGAAGTATAGCATTTAGGGAACAGAAATTCTCGCAGAAACAAATAGCAAACAGAACTTAAAATGTACTATAAGCTACATCAAACAGTTCCTCAACACTTCACACCATACAAGATTGTGCATCACAGGCTCTTTTTTTTTTTTTTTGAAAAGGACATGCATCCACCTCCATTTCATTGAAATAGAGATCCAGAGTTTTTACATCTGCTGCTCTATTGAGCAGGGACACAACACTCCTCTACCTGACAGCAGTTCAGAGGTTTTAAACCACCCAGCAAAACATAGCAGCCTTCACCAAAATGTGCAGACAAATCTAACATAGAGAGTCCCAATGGGCTAGCAGACCTTCACGACGACCAGCAAAACAAAAAGACAGACTTTATGCTAAGTTCTGGGGAAAACAAAGAACAGCTACGGTGAACAGGAATGTCCTTTTTAATGAATTCAACTTTCACCATGGTCGTGTTTTCTAGTTCAAGGAGCATCATTTCTCAAATGTACCAAAAGAGGAGCCTCAGAGAGGCACACACCTCTAACCCACGTACGTACTTATGCCTTATTCTTGAAGATCTTTCATCAGATCTGACGGAGCTCCTGCCCCCGTTGGGTTCTGATGATAAACTCTTTTCCTCCAGTGCCACAGCTGCTCACTACATCACTCAAGAAGTACCAGCAGATTGTTCTCTGCGGCTGCCCAGGTGCAAGACCAACCTGAGGAGTCTGGCACGATGCAGTCCGTCCAGTTGCCAGGTCAAATACCATTCCCTGATCCCTACCACGGCCACCGATCCAATAGACACAGTTGCCCTTCAGTCCTGGCACGCCCTCTGCATACATTGACACTGCATTGTTCCTTCCGACAAAGAATGAGTAACCTCCCAAGTCCTTCACCACGTCCCAGCAAGGCCGGCGCTGGGGATTGTACCTTAGAACAAAGGTCTCGTTCTCCAGAATGCGACGATGACCACCTTCAGGCAGCTGGAAAGTAACAGTGCAGCTCGCATTCCTCCAGACTTGGTACAGATCACCCTTGCACATCACCAAGTTCTTAGCTAGTGTGAGCGCCGATATAGTGTTATACGATGGACCAAAAACAGTGGCAGGGGTGAACGGGAGGTTGGCCTTAGTCAACAAGGGTTCAACCGTCGCCGGGGGGTTCAGGTGCGGCCCTAGAGATTCAGGCACGTACGGGTCGTAATCGTATCCATCCTGTTGTCTTCTAAGTCGGACCATCAAGTGTAGAGGGGTCTTAGGCCGAGGCGGCGTGAGCAGGACCAGAGGAAACTCTGGCTTCGAGGGGCCAGCCTCGTCAGCGTTTGCAGCAGGTTCACGGCGGTGGCGTTCGGGGAGGCGGAGCAGATGCACGTCCCCGCATCTGGTGAGGCAGTAGACCTTGCCGCTGTCGGTGTAGACGATGTCGATAAGTTGGTCATCGAAGGGGAAGCGAACGGGGTCCATCACAGCCCACCTCTTGGCCCCGGCGGTAACGTAGGCGATCCTGTCGATGTCGCAGATGGCTGCGGCAACGAATTCCTCCTTGGTAGGGTTGGGCGCGAAGACGACCTTGGAGACCCACCAGCTGTTGTAGGTCAGCGGCGGGAGAACGATCTCGACGGCGTCGATGGGGTTGAGGAGGACGAAGACGGTCCGGCCCGGCCGCGCGACGGAGAGCGCGAGCCAGCCGTTGCTGGATCCGACGCAGATGCAGCCGGATCGGACGGCCGTGAGCTCGAAGGACCTCCGCGCGGGCAGTGACGCGGCGTGGGGGCGCCACTGGCCGCCGTCGGCGACGACGAGGAGCGCCGGCGAGGGTGGCGCGAGCGCGCGCCGCCACGCCGTGCAGACGCCTCGCGCGATGGCGTAACACTTGAGGCCGAGGCGGTCGATGACGGACCAGAGGAGTTCCGGCGGTATGTCCGCCCAGCCCCGGAACGGGGCCATGGCGGCGGAGCGCGATTTGCCTGGATGGGGAATTGCTGCGTCGCGATCTGAGACTGAGAGCAGCGGCTCCGTCGTCCGTACGCAAGTGCTGTGGGAAACCGGAAACGGATGTTAGGTGGGCTGACCCGTGAGCCCAGCCAAGAGAATAATGGGCCCTATGATCTCCGTATGGGCCGTGTCAGACCATATGTTTTACTTTTCAAATTTTTTTTATTAATATACTTTTTGAAAAAGAATTTAATATAAATAACCTACAATTTAGAAAAATTTGAAAATTAATCCAGGTGTGTACGTGCCTCTTACGAAATGACACGTAGGCCATGTATTTTGTATGTGCTTCACACAAAATTCGACATGACGTGCCACGCTGTAGAGTGGTTCCCGAGGCCGCCTGTCCCACGGCCAATGTCGTAAGACACATACAATATCCGTCCCTGGTGAGAATTTTGTATGTGTCTCATACGAAATTTCCTGAGCGATGGGACCCACCGATATCGTCGTATGTGTAAAACTCATCAAGCGCCGGGTGAAAATAGGGACATACGAATTTCGTAGTGGCACATACGAAATTCGTATTTGTCCATTGGTTCCACCGTAGCCAACATTTTTTCCACCGTGGCATGCAACATCTAATGTGGTACAACGAAATGGGCATTTTGTAAGAGGCGCATACAAAATTCATATTTTACTCGTACGAAGTTGGGTTATTTTTGTCAATTCGTCATTCCGTGAGTTATTTATATTATTTTTTAAAAAGTATATTAATAAAAAATTCTTACTTTTCAGCCAACTTAATACTATTTCTTTCGAACCAAAAAGTTTTCCCCGCTTATTATTTAATCCAGGCTCTCAAAGTCTCGACATGGATTCCCTCCGAAAAAATTCAGAACACGATGCAGCACCTCCGTCCAGCACTCCAGCAAATCATGTGATATATACAGTGTAGATTTGTATACGTTCATACGTTCTCCTTCTTCATCAAGGATGTTTCTTGAATTAATTCTAACTCAAAAATGTTACTCTCTCCGTCTTAAAAAGTTTGTCGCTTTGTAGTTCAAAAATGAACTATGAAGTGACAAACTTTTTGAGATAGAAGGAGTATTTGTTTAGAAATGGAGGGAGTACTCTCGTCCAAAGCACGAAGCTTCATCTCAGGTCACGCGCTGAATAGGTGTCGCGAACTCCCAACACTAATAAGAATCAAAACCAATTAGCTTCTTGTTTATCCAATCCGGTCCTAAATGTGCGCCAAAACTAGGGCACCATGTCCCCATAAATCCGCGTAATCCGAGCGCATTCTGGCTAGCTAACCGGCACTATGAACTTTCAGTGCTGCAACCGGCCAAGACAGCTTGCAGTAGGAGAGAAGACCAGTCACGAGTGCGCTGGCAGCCGGGGACTTCAGCTCGAGCTCTTCTCATCACCTTCTCTGCAACTTCGTCTGCAGGAGACGCCAACGACGACAAATTCCTTGTACTTAATCTCTAAGCTGCTGTTATCCGAGCTGTGACTCTCTATAGTTTATAGGACAGGGTGGTCAGTAGACTGCAGATGAACAGATGACGAGCTGC